>OY720315.1:4449148-6949148 GCA_963082785.1 Philonthus spinipes | reverse complement strand
TAAATTCTCTTAAGCATGAGTTAATAATCCGAAAACAGTCGAGATTTTTCAATTTCATGTTTTTTTTTTTTTTTGTATTTTATTCATGAAGTTTTAATACTTTTTTAGTGTATTAATTGTATAATTATTTACTAATTCAAATTTGTCATTTTTATGTTACAACTTACTATTATAACATCATTCTTTATTCATTAAAAAGAAAATATATTTCAAATAAATGTTTTATTTGAAATGTATATTTGGCTATATTTTCATTACTTAACTTGATAAGTTAAAGTCTTTTAAAACATGTGATAAAGTTTAATTATGTGAGGTCAAATTATTATTATTTGTGAAATAATTTTGAATAGTAAAGTAGAAACCATATTATCAGAGCAATTTAAATATATTTTAATTTTTACAATTTAATCTGACATTTAGTTAATTGCAATTGAAAGTTGATTATTAAAAATTGTGTCACAAAATGTCACCACAAGACGCATACATGGAAAAACCCTAGGTTAATTTAATTCCTTACAATAAACTTAATAATTTTTCTCCAAATAGGTGGTTATAATATAATTTTTGTAATTACTGTACAAAATCTCGAATTAATCATAAATTAATGACCATTGTTTTTTATTTTTTAGCGAATTAATAATTTGAAAATTAATTAATTTTATTTGCAGCTATTAATTAATATACCTTACTTTTTCTTTCTTAGGGAAAAACAAGCAAAATATTAATTCACTTTTATACACACAGGTCTATCTGTATGTTCTAATCAAGTATATTGAGAATTCCGTGTGTTTTAAATATTAATCCTAATCAATTTTTATACACACAGGTCTGTCGAGATTCGCGTGTTTTCCAATCGAAAAAGACATTTGACAGTAGTGACGATCATAGTGGAAGTAATTTTAATTAATCCGAAATGATTTATTTACAGAAATTAATCAAAAGCTTCATTATGAATATGAGTCACCTGTGTACGCACCATTTTTTGTTGTTGTTTTTGTTTGAACACATCATCAGTGTTTGGTGGTTGTTTTATTTATTGAAAAATGGTGGCGGTATACAGGGTAGGGAGTTCGCATATTCATTGGGTTTGTTTGTTTCTTTTTGTTTAGGTCTCCATCGCCTGAACCGATTTATAGTAGTGATGGCAAGAGGCTCAACACCAGGGAATTCAGAACGCGACGACGGTTGGAGGAGGACAGACACACTCTCGTGTTGCGGATGCAGAGTATCAACCCTGATTTTAAGCCACCTGTTGATTACAAGTAAGTTAAAATCAAGCTTATTTCAATTCTGAAACTAAAAATTTTGTGTTACTTGCTTTTTTACATTTTGTCAAAATGCTTTATAAAAATAACTGTCCACAAATTCTGTTTAATACAATGACATTCGGCCCTATTCCCTATTTAAAACCTTAAGTTTGACAGTACGTTATTATTCAATTTTAAGCTTGCATTAGACGATACTAGCACACTATTTTTTATCATGGTGTAATACACAAAATATGACCAAACGCGAATCTTGTACAATTTTCTATGATGGAAATACGACCTGTTCTATTTTGTACATTTTCTAGTACGCGGGCGTGCACAATGTGTTAATTTCTTCTTGACAGCCAGTTCAATACTTTCTGAGCATGATTGCCTACTATTTTCTTGTACAAAAATATGATCGTGTAAATACAGAAAATATACGCATATTAACAATTCATTCATAACTTTATGTACAATATTTTTGTACAAGAAAATAGTGTCGTCTAATACAAGTTTCATGTTAAATGTCGATTTAGTATTGCCTCTTTTCGAGTTTATTTTCAAGTCAAACAATTTTTTAGTCATAGTTAAAATGGGAGTTTGTGGTTTAATAAATATTATTTTTTTTTGCACTTGTTTTCTTGGAAAATTGAATTTAAGCTATCAAAAAAGATAATTTTTATTTATCAATCCTTTAGGTATTCATAGAATGTGTATAAAATAGAGGAACATGTGTGTTTATAATTTTCCAATAATCTGCAACAGGTATTTTTTCCTTGAAAGATGTAATTTTTACTGCATTTTCTTAATGAGAACTTTGTGGGGGGTTGAACCCAGGGTGATTATCATTTTATGTAAAAAATATAAGCATCTAGAAAAAAAATCAAATCCATACTAATGATGTTAATTACGATCAGTGCATTAAAAAATACCTTATAAGTATTTAAAAACATTAAATCGGAGAAAAGCAAGCACAATATTGATTTTTTATGATCGCCTTAAGAACATTTCGACTCCACACAGGGGTACAAGTGATTCGAATTTTACAGACTTTGAGTTCGTTTTTCAATATGGGTGAAAATCACACCGGTTTATGGTTTTTTGTTGCATTTTGATTGTAAAATCTACACACACACACATTTTATTAGGTTAGAATTCAACAGCTCTTCGGCCGCATAACATTGAAATTTGTAGGCCTCGTTTTAATAATTAGACATACAATAAATTCTCTGATTCTACCGACATATCAAAACTATATTCTCTTTTAACATTGGAAGAATAACATGACTCGATACGGAATAGGGAATTATCCAGAAACGTCACCACCTTTAACTTTAACGTTTTCAATAAGGAATAGGGCTAATTACGTTATTATAAAAACATTGTGTTTTAAAATTCGTTCATGATTAATGTTATTTGCACCTGTTAATTAATATTTAATAAAACAGCAATGTTTTAATAAAGCAATAGTGAACAAGCTGCTTCATATTTGCTCATTTAAAATGTTGGTGTCATTTTGTAATTGATCTTTTTAGGCCACCAGTTATCCGCGTGAGCGATAAAGTTATGATTCCACAAGAAGAACATCCAGAGATTAATTTCGTGGGTTTATTAATTGGACCAAGAGGCAATACTCTGAAAAGTAAGTGTGAAATATAATAATTATATGATTTCCTAAGTTATTTTATATGAGAGACAAAAACACATTGACTACTGGGATGGCTCATGGAATCTGTGATTTTATTCAAATATGTATAACTACCGGGTGTCCAAATAAGAAAGGTCACAGGCTATATACAATTTTAGCAGCTACGTATATTTTTAAATTGTAATTTACAGCTGTGATACAGTCTTTGCTTATTATATACACTTTGTTTATTTGTAAGTGTACGGATATACATGTGTGTGTGTGTGTCCGTTTTACTGTTAAAGCAACATTAATGCTACCTTTGCTATAGAATCATTGTCCCACGTTATGTAAAAGTCAACACTTGCATCATTATGTTAATATCGGATTTTTTGTTTTTATTATATTTTGTATTTTTAATTATTATTTTCTTGTAATTCATTTGTTACCTTGTTTATAATTCATTCTGAGTAGATGAAATTATATTCTTTTAGTTGTAAACATTAATTGTAAAATGGTGAATTCCGTAAATAAATAAATTAAATGAAATTAAATATCTCAGAAACTATGAGATATAGAGCTTTCAAATAAAAAAATGTAAATAAAAGTGACCATGAGAAAATGCTGGAAATAAATTTCAAGTTTTTAACTCTACCTCTTATCTCAAAAAAGTAATAAAGTCATGATAAAACTATACTTTTTGAATTAATGATAAGTTCTTGAAATAAAAATATTATAGACCTTTTGTCTTACTTTTGAAATAAAGGGTCCGAATTTGTAACAAGCAAATGCAAATATCAAATAACTTTTTTGTTTTTTTAGCCTACTTATCAAACTTATTATTATTCAAATGGAATGATATATTTTTCTTAGTGTTAATAGAAATTAATAAATGCAAATATCATTTGAAAATTTTTTGAGATTAATAAAATTTGTAACAAAAACAACAACAAAAAAAAAACAATTCCCCCTAGTGGTGACAAAATAATTCTAGTTGGAAAAGGAAATCGCTGTTTATTTAATTATATAAAATTTGGGGATTGTATTAAATATGATGGTCTACTTTAAAAGGCAGAATTTTTATATAAATGGGGTGTTTTAAACGTATTTCCATTGTGTTTTAATAATCTTTTCGTCTGTATTATAAGAAATATTTGTTAAAATTAAAAAGCGCACACTATCGGCGACAAAATAATTAAATTTTGTTATTTTAGTTATAATTTAATTTATTTTAAATTAACACATAAAATTCTTAAAAATTACATTAATAATTTTTAATTCTAAAAATTCTTTTAATTATAAATTGTGATAGGATTAGATATAGACTTGCAATTAAGAAAAATAAATCATTCCATTTGAAATTTTTAAGAAAAAATTATAAAATTATCCATTTTTAATTTGGCGCCACCTAGCGGCGATAATGTTTTTTTTTTATAATGGTTCTCAATAATTTTATTCAGTGTGATAAGTTCTTTTCAATGACATGAAAATTATTAAGATCGGATAGAAAACAAAAGAGTTATTTGACATTTGCTCATTACAAATTCGGACCTTTCCCCACCCTATATTTCAAGAGTAAGACAAAAAAAGGTTCTAATATGTTTGTTTCATGAACTCACTATCTTGTCGTATTAGGATGCCTTTATTAGAACTTTTTTTGAGACAATCGCAGTATTATATTTTCGACTGTTCATTACGCCCCCTACCGGAAGAGTTACAAACTTGAAAATTATTTCTAGAATTTTCTCATGACCAATTTCATTACTAAGATTTTTATTTGAAAACTCTAAGACTCATAGTTCCTGAGATATAGACCTTTTTTATTTGGACACCTGGTACATACATAATTTGTACCTACAGTACAACTTCTAAAATATAAAAAAATTACCCAAAGTACCTTATATCAAAAGTGATTGATTTCAAAGGTAGAATCTAAAATTGTCATAAAAAGTATTGCATTTGTTTTCCCTCCCTATTCAGCCAAATAAGTTATTGTTGGTGCCTTTCAAAATTGAAGCAAACTTTTCTAAATTAATGTTATAATTAATTTTGAAGGTCTCACTTTACACAAGTATTTCATCTTTCTCTTATTTGGAATTTTTATTCATAATTACTCTATGAATTTCCACTACAGATTAATTGCTTAGATTTGATAACTGTTTTTGGACATACTATTTTAACACCTTATCGGTATATATTAATCATTTTCGTATTATACGACAATTGGAATTCATAGAAGATTTCCTGGACCACGTCGGACTCCCGACATTTGTAACATGATTTGTGAATTTTTTTAGAAGCTTGTATGAGGAATGGAACTTTTCCATTGACAACATTAAATGTGATACAATAATATATCAAAAAGTATTAAGTCTTCCAAGATCTAGAACTTTTCGCTAAGAGTATAAATTAAGTACTAGAGATTCTATAATAAAATTTTAATGATAGAAAATACACACTTCTTTAAGTTATGCAACTGAAATTCTTCGATGCGATCAATATTTGCTCAAAAAATGTGGAAAATCCAAAAATTATTAAGAGTAAAGTTGAACATAGTGAGTTTTGATTGCAACCAAAATCTTTTCACATCTCACCGTGTTATAAACTGTTATCAACGTTTGTTAAAGCTATCACTTTTTCTTTTAAAATGTAAATTGATTTTCAAAGAAGTCAATAGTTATAAAACTATCATATGATAAACTAATAAATATATACACATTTTTAGTAAATTAAAACCTTTTCATCATCTATTTTAAGTAATTCATTTTTACAGTACCAGTGCTAAAAGTATGGCAACTAAAACCAACTTTAAAAGGCAACATTTAATTATTTAATGTTAATTAAGAAAATTTAAATAGATTACATATAAATTCTATTTTTACTCTCATTTACGAAGTAATTTTAATCATAACATAAAAATGTCTGTACAGGCCAAATACTTTAATCGGTCAGCAATATATGTATTGCATATTTGAACACTTAACTATTAGGTTGGTCAGAAAGTAATTTTAATAATTGGAAAGATAATGCAAGTGCCATCTATATAATTGAATAGATGGCACTTGTGTTATCTTTCCAATCATCATCATCATCAAGTGATTTAATTTCAACACAAGATCCCTTCAACTACCTTTATCAAGGCATTGCATATGGAACTCACTGGTCTGACAAGGTCCGAAAGACTGAAATGGCCATCATCAGTTATTATCCATACACTAGATGAATGTTGGTTGAACATTTTATTAAAGGAAAGTTATTTATTTCTTTACTTTCCCCGGACACCTGCCCAAGGGACAGTATTGTGATTGTAAACATTTTCGAAATTTCAACAAATATGCATGTATTGATGTCCCCTAAGTCTATTCCACCGATTTTTGAAAAATATCTGTGTGTTTCCGCGATAGCGCATAAACGGCTAAATGGATTAAACACACACTTTATATCTAAACTTTTTATAACAGTGGAATGATCTGAAAAGGTTTTGATCAAAATCAGAACTCATTAAGTGAAATCTTACTCTTAGCGATTTTTCAGTTTTTTAATTCGGATAGAAAAATGTTTCAAATAAAAGTTATAGATCTTAAAAATATAAATAATTTTTGTTATACAACTTTTATTGTAAGACTTTCAGTTTTGCTTTCATAAGTGGAAGAATTTCGTCTCGCTGATAAATTTCCTTATTTGAATGACAAATAAAACGTCAAAATGATTTCATATTTCAATAACACTGAATATGTTGCGCCAACGAATAAAAATGGTGAAGAAATTTTATACAGTGTATGGAAATTTTATCAAGCCATTGTAAGATAAGAAATAACAAAGATAGAAATCCTTTATTTCACTAAATTCACTGGGAAAAGTACCATGATGGACACATCACTATTTTTTTCTTTTATAAAAATGAAAGATGATTTTCTTATAATGTTAATTATTTTATTAATGTAAATATTTTCTATTCTGATTCAATATCCTTTGTCATAGCAGTAATATGATTCGATTCTCATATAAATTTTGTATTTCGCCGGTATTGGGTATTGGTTTAGTACCAAGTGATTTTTGACCAGAACAAATAATAATTGGAAGCTGACAAGTCTGGAGAGTATGGTGAGCAGTATATCCCATTCTGTAAAAGCTTTTGCAAATGGTCAAACTTGTATGTGGTTTTAAATTATCCTGTAGGAACACTATACCTATTCACCAATTTTGATCTTTTTTTCTTTAAGGGAAGGTTCTGGACCTGATGTCTGAAGAAATGAAAGAAAGTTAAATAATGTAATATTTTCCGTGCAATATGTATATCACACTATTCATTTCCGATTTCTTTCATTTTTTAAAATTACAAACATCAATTATGCAAAAAATCTATTCTAATATTAAATTTATTCAATTAATCTAAATATTTTTAATAATATGCGATAGAATGTCACAATGTAAAGTTTCACCAAGTGCCATGTGAGAAATTAATTAAAAAAGCGAATGTCACTATTTGCTTTTTTTATATAAACATTATTATTTTTCTATTTCCCTGAGATATAGACAAAATAAATCTTCCCCAAATAGACTTCTGAAATTCAATCTACTTGTGAGTCATCACCATGTGTCTCATTTTCATTGATTTAATCATAGATTTTCATAGATAAAACAACTGCCTGAGTCTGAAGTTTGAACTTTGATTTGCACTAATTATATAAATTTGTTAGAAGCTTTATGCTTTTTTATATGGATATTGTAGAAATTCTTTCGAATGCTGTGCTGCCTGGTGCGGAAATCCATTTTTTTTTCATGCAGTCTGTACTATTCCTACTAAATAATCTCATGAGCAATTATTGAAGTGATTTTAAATTATATCCTAAATTTCAACCTCGATTGAATATTACTATTATTTGATTAGAAGATGAATTTCAATTGTTTTGATTTCAGCAATGGAAAAAGAGACAGGGGCAAAGATCATCATCAGAGGAAAGGGAAGTGTCAAGGAGGGAAAAGTGGGTCGGAAAGATGGACAGCCACTTCCTGGCGAGGATGAGCCCTTGCATGCTTATATCACTGCCACTAATCCAGAGCATGTTAAAAAGGCAGTTGAAAGAGTTAGTAGATTCAATCTCCTAAATATCATACACATAAATATTCTTGCTCATAAGATCTAAAACAATTTAAATCTTGTTCTACACTAATTTATAAAGTATTCAGAAAATATAACTTATTTTTATTAGAATAAAATACATTTTAAACATCTAATTATTGTATTATATATTCTGAAATGCATATAATTGCTCATATAATTATGAATTATTGATTAATTCTAAAACATATATTATTATTATCCTTATCCAATTATGTTTTATAAAACATGAAATCTAAATACAAATTATCATTTTTTAAAATCCATTATGTTTACTCGAAATTCAATTTGTATTTTCTGAATTAAATATCCATCTTTTATGTTGTAAAATAAATGTGATCATTTCTAAAGTATTATTGAAAATGGTATACCCTTAATTATTTTGCAACTACTATTTAAAATTTACCTAATTTTAGCACATTGTACATTTTTTTTTTTTCAGATTAAGGAAGTCATTAGGCAAGGTGTCGAGGTACCTGAGAATCAGAATGATCTGCGCAGAATGCAACTGAGGGAGTTGGCACAGTTGAATGGGACACTAAGAGAAAATGATGGGATGCGTTGCAACAATTGTGGTGCAAATGATCACAAATCTTGGCTGGTATTTTTTTTTTTTTGAGGCATTTTGTTGATCATAGTAGTTTCCTTAAAAAATAATTAAACCTAAGCTAATTTATATTTCCACTAATTTCCATATTTGAGAAAGAATGTGTGAAATCATTGTTATTTGTTGTTGGAGATTGAATGTAAATTTTAATTTTATTTCAATAGTGTCCAGACAAGCCGAATGTGACGAATAACATTGTGTGTTCGAGTTGTGGTGCTGCTGGGCACATAGCAAGAGATTGTAGGCAGAAGAGGCCCGGTCTGGGAGGACCCCAAGCTGCAGGTGATAAGGCGAAAATTGATGAAGAATACTTGTCCTTGATGGCAGAACTGGGAGAAGGCCCTCCACCTGATTATATACGTAATGGAAACACTAATGGACAGACTGCACCAAGGAAGAACACTATAAACATGTTTGATCCGCAGTCAGCTCCGCGTTCTTTAATGGCTCCTCCAATGACTAACCCGCCAATGTTGCCAGCAATGCCAGGTAAATAAATAATTAAAAATAGTAATAAAAAATTTAATATGGAGTTATGTTTCATAACAACTTCAAGCATAGAATTGATGAATATTGTGTTTAAATACGCTACCTGGCCACAGAAAATTGAATTGCCCAAAGTATTATTGTTTTACTGTTGTTCAATATGAAATGAACCATGGGAATTTATTTGCATGAAAAATGGATTTAAAGGTCTAAATCAATAATGCATTTATTTCTTAATTTCTAAAAGAAAAAATTAAAAATCTTTCAATTCAATTAATTTCCACTGTCTTTATTTATTTTTTATAGGAATGCCTCCACCTCCATGGGGACAACCTGCAAACATGCCTTGGCAACCAGGTCCTCCGGGAATAATGCCTCCACCTCCACCGCCAGGAGCATCCAGCCCTCCACAGATGATGCCTCCATGGATGCCAACAAGTACTCAACCTCCTCCACCAGGAGCTGCGGCAAATGGAAACACCGGTTTGCCGAATCCAATGGCCTGGCAAACACCTGGCTTCCCATGGCCCCCTGGCACTTGCCCGCCGCCGCCACCACCAGGAATTGACATGAGCAGTTTGCTGTCAGCCCCTCCACCACCTCCTCCCTCATCGACATAAGTTAATATTTATACAAGATTTTTGGTGTATTTTACATTTAAACTGTTGTAGTAATAATATGTATTGGTTTTATCACATCAATAAAAAAATCGATTGGTTATGATCAAAACAAACAGTTTTTTCCAGAAATATTTTTTTCTCTTTCTAAAAATGTAAAATAATTAATACATTTGAAATTATTTTTATTTATATTTAAGATGCACCAGAAATTGAGCCTTAGAATAAAAGTAAAGTAGAATTTTACAATTTCAAAATGTATGTATTTTCTGCCAAGAGAAATCTAATGGTGCCAATTCAAATATAAGATACACTTTTCTACATTTGGTCTTCCTTTAATGTGAATCTTTGATAGGAATGGCAATAAATTTAATTTAAATATATTTTGATAAATTGATAAATCCGACAAATTGCTGTAAGTTTTTAATTGTATTTCTTATAATTAAATTATTGATTTTATAAAAACTAATTATTTATTTTACCTACTTTATCAATTTAATGACAAAAATTTAAATACAAATTTTGGTTACTTTAAAAACATGATTAGTTAGTTAACAAATGAAATACATATTTTACTTTACAGAGTTCTATTTATTTTATCTAAAACAAAATATTTATAGAAGAAGAATACTGGAATGCTTCAGTAAATTATGGGGCATTTACTTTGGGTATTTTTTGTTGAAGGGCCTTATACATTCTATTAAATAAAACACTTTTTAAATTGTATAACTTGTTATTTTATACTAAGAGTCTTAGTTTGATAATGATGCTCTATGCTTCGAAACTATAGTCACTAAAATAAAATAACAAGTTATACAAACAAAGTGAAAAAAGTGTTTTATTTAATAAACTCAAAATGTATAACCAAGTGAAAGACTTAATAATCAACAAACTTATACATTCTATTAAAACTATCTATAATATAATTTGAACAAAATAAATTGTGTATGATTTTGAACTAAAATGCATATTTTGGATATAACTATCAAAACATTTGGAATTTCAAAATCATCTTTATAGAAAACCTAAAAAATACATATACAATTCAATTAAGTTTCCTAATCATCAGTAGCTTCTATAAACAGCAACAGAAAATAAAGATGATTTTTTTATGAAACTTTATTCATTGACAGTGTATAACTTTAATGAAAGATAGTTTTCATAAACGAATATTCTAATACAATGAAACATGTATATACAAGGAGGCAAGAAAAGGTGTGATAATCTTCAGGTAAAGTGATTCATTGATTAATTTCAAGCAGAAAATTTAAGTAAAACATATTGTATTGTGGCTTTTAACTCCTCACGAGCCAATTTAAAGGAATGTAAATTGGGCAACAGTGCATCAAACAAGTGTTTAATTTAATAATATCCATACATTTAACAAATCTAAAAAAAATCATACTTAAAGTATACATCAAAATGAAAGATTAAAGTAAATGTTCGAATTGATAACGATTCGTTTTTGAGCTAATCTTTAGCCGTCATGGAATATAATTAATTACTCTGAACAACATTTCTTTAGTAATTAATTCTACTGTAACATGTATTCTATTTATAACGTCTACATTGTCCACTGGAGGTGTTGCATAAACCTTTTGTTTTAAAAATTCCCAAACCAAAAAATCAAGTAGATTCATATCCGGCGACCTTGCTGGCCATAGTATAGGTCAATCCATCTATTTGGAAAATGTTCGTCCAACCATTCTCTTGAAATTCTTGCTGTGTGAGATGGTGCACCATCATGCATGCACTGCATGTTGTTTACTAAATACAGTGGAATATTCTCCAAAACTCCCTAAAAAAATTATTAAATAAAACACTTTTTCACTTTGTTTGTATAACTTGTTATAACAAGTTATACAAACAAAATGTATAACCAAGTGAAAGCCTTAACAATCAACAAACTAAAAAAATTACTTAATTTAAGGCAATTAACCTTTGATGATGAAAAAAGGCCCAATTACACGTAAATTTAGAATACCAAGCCAGACATTGACTGAAATTTTCCTTTGATATCCCATTTCTCTAACCGCCTAGCGTCATGCATTGTACATGTGGACAAGCCTTATTCAACGAAGGCACCTCGACATTGTTATAGACTTTGAACGTGATGGGAGTTACTGTTGGAGTGGGAGCCGTCCATTTCACTCGAACTTTCGACGACCAACGTCTGTAGGCTGCTGAATGGAAGATCTACAGCTACGCAAGGGTAGCTTATCACGACAAGAAGAATGGAGCAATCGCCCAGCAGGAGCAATTTAAGTTGGAGGAGTTATTTTGAGTTATCGAAGATACTAAAAAACAAAAATTTTGGGTTGAAATGGGCGAAAGTTACTTTTTTGGTACGCCATACTGAATTCGTCATTTTTTACTATATCAAATAGTACCTCAAATCCATGTTTAAACATCGCGAAACCCGTATTTTCCATTTTTTTTATGAAATTGCTAATGTTTTTTTTTTGGTCCGCCATATTGGATCGGCCATTTTGAATTTTGAAAAACTCACTTCAGATTCGTATTCTGCGCAGTCCAAAATCTATTATATCATGTTATTGTTAGAAAACATTGACATTTTTGTACTAATATTCGATCGAAACTCTTGCCAAAACTTTAAGGTTGCAGATAGCTATACAGGGTGAGTTTTTTTCGATGATCTCTATGGGAATCTCGGAAACTATAAGAGATAGAAAAACGGTTAAATGGGGAAAGAAGTGTAGTTTTATAAGACGAATAAAATGACACTTTCAAAATATTTGAAAAAGTCAAGGGTAACTAGATATTTTGAAAAAAGTAAAATGTGTCAATTTTTTGAAATCAATATATCTCTATTATTATCATAGATAGAAAGAAATTGTAAAGGACAAAGTTGTAGAAAATTTTATACAGATTAATAACAAAAAAACAAAAAAAAAAAATTTTTCGCCCATATTTTGGGAGATATGACACAAACTTACCTTTTTTTAAATGGAAAAAATAGTTGGCTATGACTTTATTAAAAGGGCGATTTTTTTCCCTTTAATCCGATATAACATTTGCCATAGTCATTTTTAAAATAAAATAAGTTACAGTCGTTTTTAATTTTACCATACACCAAAAAATAGTTAGCCATGAAAAAGACAAAAGTAAAACAATTGCGGTTGTTTATTCTAAACACACATTAATTCATTTCCATATTTGGTTTGTTTCGATAAGTTTGTTTTGTATTTTTTTGGTGTTGTAAGTTTTTTAAAGTGATAATAAATATTTCTGTCCAAATTATTTTTGTAGGGAACGTATTATCCTCTTGGCACATGTTTTTGTACCACATACAGAAGACCATTCTCTTATTGGTATCACCGTCATGTAAATTTTGTGAAATTGATACCTTATATGGGTGATATTTATGTTTTTTTCAAAACTCGTACTACAGTCCGTTGAGATATGCTTGCTTCTGTTGCAATTTGTCTGGTCGATGTGGATGGATCCATCATCGCCAATGCTAATACGTTTATTTCCGAAAAATCTTTAATTTGGTTTTTTTTTTTCAAGTTTCGGCTTTGTAAAGGATCCGTACTCACCCAAATTGTGGTAAATTCTTCTGAATGTTGGTAAAGATGGCTGCCGACGATCGATATATTGATTATAATATTGTTCTGCAGCATCCGCAGCGTTTTTATTACACTGAATGTAACAAACAAGCATACCACGCTTTTCTTCGTTGGAAAAATTCATTATCACTTTAAAAAACTTACAACACCAAAAAAATACAAAACAAACTTATCGAAACAAACCAAATATGGAAATGAATTAAAGTGTGTTTAGAATAAACAACCGCAATTGTTTTACTTTTGTCTTTTTCATGGCTAACTATTTTTTTGGTGTATGGTAGAATTAAAAACGACTGTAACTTATTTTATTTTAAAAATAACTATGGCATATGTTATATCGGATTAAAGAGAAAAAAATAGCCCTTTTAATAAAGTCATAGCCAACTATTGTTTCCATTTAAAAAAGGTAAGTTTGTGTCATATCTTCCAAAATATGGGCGAAAATTGTTTGTTGATTTTTTGTTATTAATCTGTGTAAAATTTTCTACAACTTTGTCCTTTACAGTTTTTTTTCTATCTATGACACATTTTACTTTTTTCAAAACATATAGTTACCCTTGACTTTTTCAAATATTTTAAAAGTGTCATTTTATTCGTCTTATAAAACTACACTTCTTTTGCCATTTAATTGTTTTTCGATCTCTTATAGTTTTCGAGATCCCCATAGAGAACATCGAAAAAACTCACCCTGTATAGTAAAATGGAAATAATCGTTTGAAAACAAGAGACATTCTTTTGGATTTAATAATATGAATATGTATTTACATTTTTTATCTACCAAGTATAAAGATACAGTCTAAATAAAAAATCGTTAATTTTCGTGAATTACGTCAATTTTCTATTTTAACTTAAAAAAGAAAATTGTAAGATATAATGAAATTAATAGGTCATGTCTGGTAAGTTATTTCAAAGCAGAATTTAGTGAAATACTTGAAATTTTCATTGCATAAGTTCTTATTAGTAAAAATATAATTTAAAATTTGCTATAAATTTGATCAATTTTCATTGTTTTTCGTAATTGTTTTTTTTACACAAACTAAATATTAAAATAATTTTTAATTCATCTGGTGAAATTCCTGCTTATTTTAAGATTACTTTAATGTATAATACAATATTGTTCATTGATCACAAAAGCAATCTAACTCGAATTAGTGATTGCAAATATTTATATAGCTATCTCTTTCATTTAAAACGCGCCCTTAAACGCGTTTTTCTCGAAACATAATTTTTCAAGACGGTGTACATTATCATTTGAGAACGGTTCAATAAAAAAAAACTTCTACCTTTTATCAATCGATAGAAAACCTTTGTCTTGGGAGCATGGATCTATAAAAATGCCGAATTGTTTAATTGATAGATAAAGCACTAATAACCTTTCTTCACACTTTATTTATTTTACCAAATGTACATTTCGGACACAAAGTGACCATTATCAATGGATTTGATATTATTATTAGTGCTTTATCTATCAATTCAATTTGATCTTCACGTAACTCAATCAATCAATTTGCCGAATTGTTTGTTTAAACTATTTGTATGCTCCCCTGAAGTGGAAAAAGTAGGCCGTAAAATCGATCGCAAAGTTTAAGATTGTGCCAAATAGTCAAATTTTGAGTTATACGTTATTAAGATCTATGCTTTCGCTGATTTAGTTGACTTTTTGGCTTTCTTGTCCTTATTTGTTTCAGATTGTTTCTAGACAAGTCCGTGCTGACATGGCCCAGTTCAAATAGTTACTGAAATTTCCCCCTCTTTTCTTTAGATGTCATTTACTCTACCAGCAGTGGTAAATGATCCAACCCTAATGTTCCTTATAACTCAATTCTTGATATTTCTTCTCTCTTTATTCCTTTTATTACTACATAATCAGTAACTGAAGATCCTTGTATTCCCACATTTCTTTTATTTACCTCCCAGTCACCTTTTGGACACCCATTTAGAAGATTTCATCCTTCCTCCATTATCCAATCGTTCACCACTTTACCCTCATTGTTTACCATTTTATCCTGCGAAGATCTATCCACTACTTCTCCTTGTTCACTTATTCCTCTCCTAACCATTTTCGCATTAAAATCTCCTCCTACCCTACCATCTCTGACTTTTATCACTTTTCTCACTTCTATCCAGTGTTTATTTATGTATATTATTCCTATTTTTTATTTCATATTCTCATTGTTTATATTGAACCCATTTCATTCATAAATTCGATCACCCTCTTATACATTGATTTGTTTATTCCCACTAATACCATACCCCCTTTGCTCTCCCTCTTCCAATGTATTATTTACTTTGTCTAATGACCACTTAAACCCCACATGTAACCATTCTTTAATATTGCTTCACACCTCCTCTTTTAGCCATGTTTCCAGCAGCCCGACCACATCCTTTACATTTATCTATCTTTTCAAAATCCCACCTCACATTTTATTTTAATCCCTGCAACATTCCAAAATCCACTCTTATGCTATTTATATAGCCTGATCCATTTCTGATTCTCTTCTGCTTCCGGTAACAATTCTAATCTTAGTTCTACCTTTTGTCTGTTTATACCTCCCTGTTTTTCTCACTTCCTCCATTCCTCTCCAATAACCCGTTATAATCCCTACTCTTTATTTCACAGAATATTTATTTGAATTCTATTATCAAAATATTTATTATATTGAATTTTCAAGGAATGAACAAAGATATCAAATCATAACTATAAGACTTACTTAAATGAATTATTGCACAAGTATTGGAAGTAACATATTTATTAATAATAGGAAAAGGATTTATTCACTTGGTCACAGTTATTTAAATAAATTAAATAGAAGAATTTGAAAATAATTAATTAATAAATATATATAAAGAATCTTTATTTTGAGTACAATATGCATATAAATGAGAAAGAAATTAACAATAAATATTATTATTTTATTTACCGACAATCGGCTATCGGCCAACAGCCTTTCTGCCAATTAATTAATAAATTATTTTCTCTTTCTCTACTGTGACATTATGACTTATGTTACATAAGTACTTTAACAAATGTCTAATAATAGACATTTGCTGTTGCATAACAATAACAATTGTATAATGCAACAACATTGAATCGAAAATATTTAATGCGAAAAAAAAAAATTGAAAATAAGATAAAATTTATGTAATATAAAGCTATCTGCAAACACGTGTTTCGGGATTTGATCCCTCGTCAGTACAGCTGTGCCTTACGTAATTGCAAAGTTGTTAATTAAATTAATTAAAAATTAAAAAAAAAAATTAATTAGAAACGCACTGTCACCTCTGAGAGCGATCAAATCCCGAAACACGTGTCTGCAGATAGCCTTATATTACGTAACTTTTATTTTATTTTTTAATTATTTTTGTTTTTTGCATTAAATATTTTCGATTCAAAAAATGTTGTTGTTATTATTGGAAATTTGTTAAAGTACTTATGTAACATAAGTCATAATGTCACAGTAGCAAAAGAGAAAATAATTTATAAATTAATTATTTTCAAATTCTTTTATTTAATTTAACATATTTATTATTATATCGGGGCATAAGCAATATATTACCTTATGTCCCCTGGACAGATTTTTATAAAATTAATTTGTAATTTATTAAAGTAATTTAGTATTCGAATGCTAAATTATGAGTGATATTAATTTTAAATTTAAAAGTTGTTAATTTTAAATAATCAGTCACAAATAGTAGCGTTGAGTCTCTTTTAATCAATGACATTATGGGGATGGGTTTTCTGTTAAACTATAGGGATCTACAGAAATATATTGATATTTGAAATAGTTATTTTTATATTATTAATTTATAATTTTTTTAATGAGACGAGTAATCGAAAAAAAAAATAATATTTTTTATTCGTAAATTGTTTCTTTAAATTCTCTTAAAATTCAATAAGAATAAGTGGTGATTTATGGCGGTCAAGGGTGGTCATAAATTTTAACTTTTAAATTAACATTTAAAATTAATTATTAAATCGATACAAAAACAAAATCAATGGATTGATTTTAATTAATGTATTTTTTGCATAACTATGTATTTGTGTCGATTTAATAATCATATGTTTTTTTAAATTTTAATTTAAAAGTTGATATTTTAGATAAATAGAAAATAGCATTATTTCACTTAGTTATAGTTACATAAATAAATTAAATAAAAATGATTTGATAATAATTAAATAAATAAATTACTTCCATATTTGGCTCCCTGACATTTTGACTTACGTTATGTAAGTACTTTAAACAAATGCACATTAAAACAACTGCTACTCGGGCAAATACCTTGCCAGATATTGAACTACATAATGAACTTACTACTGCATATCAATAATATATTGCATCATGCAATAATTTTTGAATCCGAGAAAAATTAAATGTAAAAAAATAAAAGGGTGTCACCGAAGGGCCCGTCTTCGATATCTCCATTGTCGTTAGAAAATCAGTATTAAGTTATTAATAAAACTTGCTTGACTCCTGAAGACGCATAATATAAAATTATTTTCATATATACAGGCTGATCCGTTTTTATGGAATTGATATCAACTTTGTTAGTTTAAATAAAACATCCTATATATTATATTTTTATTGGATTCATCTTTAAATTTTCTTTACACCCATACAACATAATTAGTACTTTAAACAAGCCGTTACTGATGGAAAAAATATTTGACAGTTGCAGAAATGTACTAAAAAAATCAGTACTTTTTTGTTTTTTTGAGATAGAGAAATTAAATTTTATATGCATGCTAAGATTATACTATTCTATGCAATGATAATATTAAATGTGAAATATTTTTATACAGGATGTTTGAAAAATGTGACTTATTGAATAGAATGGTATTTCCTTAGTAAGTATAAAAAATCATTTCTCCATCTCAAAACACATAAAGTATTTTTTTAGTATATCATTGCGACTGTCAAAATGTTTAGGAACTATTTTTTCTACTACATTAACGGCTAGCCAAAACTATTAACTATGTTATATTGATGTAAAGATAATTTAAAGAGGAATCGAATAAAAATACAATATATAGGATGTTTTATTTAAACTAACAAAGTTGATACCAATTCTATGAAAATGGATCACCCTGTATATATGAAAATAATTTTGCATTATGCTCCTTCAATAGTCAAGCAAGTTTTATAAATAAATTAATGCTGAATTTCTAACGACAAGAGAGATATCGAAGACGGGCACATCGGTTACTCACCCTGTATGTATTGAGTAACTTTATTTTTTGTTGTTGTTGTTGTTTACATTGAATTTTTCTCGGATAAAAAAAAAGTTGCATGATGCAATATGTTATTGACATGCAGCAGCGGGTGTATATTATGTCATTCAATGTCTGGCGGGGTTTTTGCCCGAGAAGTAGTTGTTTTCATGTGCATTTGCTTAAAGTACTTACGTAATGTAAGTCGAAATGTCACAGAGCTAAATAATTAATTATTTTTATTTAATTTGTTGATATTTTAGGACCTTTCGGATTTAGCTATTAATCATCGTTATTGTATTACCTTATACAAACTTCTATAACGTATCAAACTTTTTGCCTCTAACATATTCACACCACAAGCTGCCTCATTTCATCGAAGAAAACAACACAGACCCTAAATTTCAACACAGTATTAATTACTCGTCAGAGAATGGACAGAAAGGTATTGTACGCTAATCGCCGTTCACTAATTGGAGAAGATAATCCCTTTGTGTTTCAGAAGAGAGCACAAGAAGCGGATACATGATCCCTAATATTAATGACGAGAACACAAGTAAAGCTTGTCTAATATTAGCACATCGAAATTCAATGAAAATGTAAACACCGGAAAACGTATTTCCCAATTTGTCCTATTTCAGGGATGGACGGAAAAGTAAATACTAATTTTAATTATCCATTTCTTTATAAGATTCTGAATAAATGGGTATTAAAACGAATATTGTAACTGATTTTTGTTTCATTCAGCAATTTTAAAATTCACTTGCGTTATTTTCCCGAACTAAATCCACTTTCTCAGTTCATTTGGAAACGAAATTCAATTTCCTATCCCATGCGGGACGGCAACTGCGGAATGCTAATATGGAATGGAAACTGTTCCAGTATTTTATTTTTAATAACAATAAAATAAAGCTTTATGTTATTCTCATTGATTTTTATTATTAGTAACAAAGGAAAATATTATATATAATGTATTAAAATTTATAAATTAATAAGATCTAAAAGGGGGTTATTTAAGAAACTAGTACGTAAATTTAAAATATTATCAAAGTGTTTTTCCATTTCTATAGACTCTAACATGTCTAATTGTGATTCACTGAAAATATAATAAGTTTAACATTTTCTATGGAAAATTTATGTCCCGTATTTATCGAATGAAAAGCTGCAGCAATTTTTTTCAGAATTGAAGTTTTTAATGTGATAAATATGTGCTTTAAACCTAGTTAAAACACATCTAGTAGTTTGATCTACATATAATTTTGTACAATTGTTACATTTTTACGTGAATTTTCTAAATGATTATTTTACAGAAAAGTGTTAATTTTGTGTTTGAATATGATGCAGATATTAAATTTATTTTTTTATATTATTTAATTTGAAATTAAGGCTTGGATTATATAAAATTTGTGTATAATTTTTACTGAATATAATAGAAAATCAGAAATTAATTTAATATACAATATCGCCAAGAAATTAAATTTTAAATCGAAAATTATCACAAAAATAATTAATAAATTTAAAAACATATTTTAATAAAAATTCGACAACTTTAAGAAATTAAAATATTAACATTACTTTCCGAAATATATTTATTTTAATAAATAATAAGTAGGAGATAGAATAACTTTTTTATTTAAAAAAATCTATCTCCACAAACAACATAAAGAGGATTATAATGAAAATATTGTTAATTCATTTGGCATTAATTCGTTGGAAATGTAATCTGATTTTTACTTTCCCCGGCCCCTTGTCAAAGGAAAAGTATTATGATCCATCATCATTTTCATTGTCTCAAGCAACTAACTTTGCACTATGAATGCCATATTTACTTACATCAAGGTCAAGGTCATGCCAATGTACAAACAAAAGAATAGAAATGGAGAATAAAGCATTGAAGGAAAATGAAGCAAGTTCAACATCAGACAATCGAAACGCTACAGACATAATGCATCACATGACCGAAAAAATCGAAATCATGGCAGTAGTTGGGATATTGTTGATTATTAGCTACAACCGGGTTTCTCATATTGGTCACTCAGCTGTTCGCTGGGAAAATGCAGCTATTTTAAAGACTATAAGTAGGGATCGCTTACTTTTTATTTTTTTATTTCGTAATTATATTTCAATTCCCTGAAGAAACCTGCAGATACTTCAACATTATTTTACACTATATTGAAGAAGTTTCCTGCTCGAAGTGTAATTTTTTTAAAGAGTTTTATTGACAGCACGATGCAGTCAATTGACGAGTCAATGGTTAAATTCAAGGGAAGGAACAGCTTAAAACAGTACCAGCTCATGAAACTAGTAAAGAGAGGTATCAAAGTTTGCGAGCGCTGCGATTATTAGACTGGATAGGACTTCAACATTTACACTGGGAAAGAATCTTCAGTGACTGAAGGAACTCTAGGAGAACAAGTTGTAAAAATGCTTATTTCTACAGTGAATATTCTCCAAATCGTTCTTTGTTTCGACTGATTCTTCACTTAGGTGAATCTGATATACACCCTGTCCATGGATGTGTCGGCACCTACATGAAAGGAGGAAAAATACACCAACATTTCCGATTGTGAGAAGACGAGAAGTATTGAGGTGATTCGGTTTTCCAAACTATAAGAGAGGGAATAATTGCTGTGAAATGGATAGATTCGAAGGACATTTTTGTCATGTCGAATTTCCATTATACTGAATTAACTACTGCGATTAGAACTCTAAAAGATGAATCTAAGAAGGAGATCCTCTGACCGTCAATAATAACGTTTTACAACGAGTTTATGCGTGGAGTTGACCTTTCTGACCAACTGGGAAATCGTAAATCCAACAAGTGATAATCTACAGATTACTGATGACCTTGATTATTAATGCTCATGTTGTTCATCAAGATGTTACTTAACGAAGACGTTCTTTACTACCATTTCTCGTTGATTTGCTGAAAGTATCCTGACATTTTGAAATACAAACAAGGAAGCCAATAAGCAAAGGCACTTTTCCTCCGAAACTATATTATCGTTATCATGAAGAGGGTAATATTGGAAACCATTTCTCAATTGTGGGACAAATGCACAGAAGATGTGCATGGTACGCAAAAATAAAGAAGAAGTACGCTCAAAAATAGTGTATACCTCTTGCAACGTATCACGGTGCAAGAACTGTTTCCAATCCCTCCACACCCTCAAAAAACACATAACGGATTTCAGTAATGCAATATTTTACAATTACCTCGCCCTTACTTGAAGGAAAAAGGAAAATATGCATACCGTACGCGGCGCGATTGACTCGACTTTATCTATTTTTGCATCATGAAATCCCTGAGAGCAAATAAGTACATAGAAGTACTACATCCGAACTAATTTAAGAAGTAACTACTTCTGAACTACTTTAAGAAGTCAAGAAAGACTTGATGAGAACTACTGTTAATTTGTAGTTGTAAGTCGCGCACTCCGATATCGGTCGTAGATTGTTCCAACGAAAATTTCTGATGTAATTGAATAATTTCAATGTTAAACTGGAATGATTTGGTGACAAATTATTTTTACAATACAATACATACCACCATTAACAAGTCTACTCCCCTTCTAAATTCAAGAACAAACATATTACAAAATCTGAAGTGGTATACTGATGAAATTAAAAATACAAACAGAATGTGGAGGTGCTACCTCAAGAAACAAATTGTTAAGCCAACCAACAGGAGTTTCAAAGATTGTATCGTTTGCTAAAACTCAATAAAACAAAAACCAGACCTAATCGTATCCAAGTCAGATTGAGGGAAATTTGAAAAAAAAAAAACTCGATGTAAATGTAGACTTACGTTTACAACAAAAAAGATGTTTCTCCCATACTAAGTAACATATGCGATGACTTCAAGACATGATATTCCATTTGTTTTTTCCGAATTATTTTCACCGAATTTTCAATCTAAAAACACCTTTAATACAACTACTACTTAATTTGATACTGGTCCGCTATGTTCATTTGGTATTGGTGAACTTTCCGAAGAGAATATCTTAAATAGGATTTAAAAATTGAACAAAACAACAGGAGAAAATCAGTTTCTCAGCTTTGTGATCGGAGATTGTAAATTAGGTTCATGGAAAATTTCATAGATAGGATTTCAAAGTGTTGACTAATAGATTTCACAGGTGCATTGTAGAAGTGTGTCCGGTGGTTTATATGACGGATTATTAGGATGTATTTCTAAGAAGACTGCTCTACCAGGCTTCCGTATGAAAACGACCCTGGCTGTTTTCCAAGCCTTTGGAATATATCTCAGCACCACACTAGATCGAAACAGCATCATTACATGCTTAAGTATGCTTAAGGTCCGGGTTCTTTTAAGACTTAAAGCGTATAATTAGACCAATTATAAGGGTGTTTTCTTCATTTATCACTTCATGAGCCAGTCCCCAGTCCAGTCCCCAGTCTTTGCTGTTCCCGAAGTGAGCAACAGTTGAGACTTTCCAGAAGGTCGTTAGTTATGATTCCGTTCTTCTTCTTCAGAACTCCCACAGATTGTTTGTCGTTCCGTGATAGAGCCTTCTTAAGTCGGCTAACTTCATGTGTGCTTTCAATCCCTTCGCAGAAGGCATGTCATGACATCCTTGGATATTGCCTTGGACTCTTTGTTCTCTTTAAGGCGGACCTTGTAACTGATTCAGTCAGAGCTCTCTTTGGAGCTTTGTGCTAATCTTTTAAGACTCCTCTTATTTGGACAGAACAATTTATATGCCCTGAGTATATGTATAGTATGAGTATGCACTTCCTCCGCTAGGAGGTCTAGGCCGGCACAATCCTTAGAGCATTATTTGTTTATATCTCGCAATCCCTCACCGAGGTGCATAAGGTATGTTTCTCTATCCGTAAGTCTCGGATTCCGGTAAGGTTTGCTTGGACTCATTTTTAGGCCCATCTGGAAAGTGGTCAGACATGAACGCTTACCGACTGACCTCCAATTTGTCTATAATATTAGAGATATTAGCCAATATGATATCAATCACGGTCTGGCTACGCTACCAGTTATTCAAACCCTAGACGAATGGTAGTTGAATTTAATGATTCAATTGTATCACTATGATACAATTTATACATTGCATGTATCATAAATTATTGCCCGCTAGTTACCGTAAATTAAAAGAAAAAAAAAACACTTTATTATTTACGTTGTAAAATAAAAGCCACATTCTTATTAATTCTAATAGAAAAGAGGATTTATTCACTTGGTCGTAGTTATGTGAAATAAGTTAAATAAAAAGAATTAAAAAAAATAATTATAATTTTGCATTAAATATTTTCGAATAAAAAAAATGTTTCATTGTATAATATATCATTGTCATACAACAGCAAATGTCCATAATTTAATTCAAGTCTGGAGGGGTATAGGCCCGAGAAGTTGTTCTAATGTATATTTGATTTAAAGTACTTACGTAACGTAAACTAAAAAAAGTCGCAGTAAGGAAAAATAATTCATTAATAATCATTTCTTTTAATTGATTTAAATATAATTCTGTTACAATAAACACATTTTTGTTATTATTAATTATTGAACACATATCGTGCACCGCGCACTCACTCACTACTTGAAATAATAACAAAAATGAGTTTATGCTAATAATGGTTGTCTATTACATATGTCATATAAAAAGAATGAAATATTTATAATTGTTGAGTGTTTGATATGATTTTGGGTTACTTTAATCCACTTTTATTTTAACACATGTTCGATTTGCTAGACAGTATAAAAACCACAAGGCCTTTGACTCGGCATTAGGATTATTTTTATAGTAAATAGAAAAGAGTATTTATTCAATTGGTGACAGTTATTTAAATATATTAAATGAAAATGATTTGAAAATAATTAATAAATTATTTCCACACTTAGCTGTGTGACTTTTGACTTACGATACGTAAGTACGTTAAATAAATGCTTTGTAGATACTTTGTAGATGTGATAGATTAGGTAAAGGCGGTGGAGTGGCATTATATGTTAAAATATGTACAACGTCAGTATATTAAATACTATCAATAAAAATGAACAATTTTGGGTATCTTTTATCGTTAATAAAATAAAATACAGTTTTGCTGTTGTTCACAACTACAAATCAAATAACTCTATGTCAATTGTCTGTTGTAAATGCACCTCGTTTTTCAGATCACGAACTTGTACAATGGTTTATTGAAAGTTACTAAAATAATATACCATCTGATACGGTTAAAACGTACAGGGATTATAAAACATTAAATCATGATCAATTAAAATATAATTTTAACTCAATACCATGAAAATATTTTTTTTAATGAAAAAGTAAGTGTTTTAAATGAAAATGTAATGATACTTTATAATCATAGAAGGCACCAAAATAATGAATAAAATGTATATCAAGCAACTTAAAAAAAAAATATATCATGCCGTAACTCTTTTTTGAGACACCCTGTTTAATTAAAAATATTTTCCTGAAGTACGTCCTTGGACCAAGTAAAGTTTCCAAAATTGCAAATTCATAACTTAATTAGTAATTGAGCTATCGAAGAAAGAAGCAGAATAGTTGTAACTATTATTTGTTGTTTCCTTTCATTAAATAGTTTCGACTCAAACCGTTGCAATTCGCAGTAGTACTGCTATGCAACAACAAATATCTATTGTGTGATCCAATGTCCGGCGGGGTAAATGCTCGGGAAGTAGTTGTTTCAATAGATGTTTGTAAAACTTACAGTGTAAGTATTTTTTGCAGTTGGAAAAAGGGATTGATCGAATTTTATTGATCATTGCCAGAAATTTTCCTTGTTTAATTTCATTGTAATCAATAACAACCGTATGAATATGGCAACAAATGCAAACATTTTGGGAGTCAATATTGATGTAGACCTGCGTTTTTAAATCTACATAGCGAAGTGTTGCCAAATAGCTTTCTATAAATTAAAATTGTTTTACGATTCGCGTGATATTTTACCAAAGAAATGTAAAAAGATACTTTGTGACTCTCCAGTGCTTTTTATTTTTTTCATATTGCGATTCCTTATATAGACCCTGTTTGTCAAAATCAACCTCTCGAAAAATTAAAAAAAAAAACACAAAATAGTTGTGTTAGATATATATGTGGTATACCTATAAGACAACATTTATCTGTTAATACAAAATTATTAGGATGGCTAAGTATGGATGAAAAGGGAAAGCTACATCAACCAATTTTATTTAACAAAATCATCACCAATAAATGTCCTAATTATTTACATAATAAAATTTCCTATAGAAGGGATGTAAATAATATAAATATAAGATTTAAGAGTGCTTTAACACCACCAATACATAAAACAGCGATTTTCTTAAGATCCTTCTCCTTTCAGATTTACAAAATAATAAATCAATGTCCACTTATAAAGCATTCTTTTATAAATCTATATATTGATTATAAGAAATTTGTTTTAGTATAGTCTTCGTTTTTGCATATTATTTTATTTAATTTATCGTAACAATTTAAAGCACTAATTTTTACTTCCAATAAGAAATTATTATTCCATGGGATTCCAGCATTAAATTTTTAGTTATAGTTGTGGTTAGGTTGATGGTAATCAAACATTACGTTGTTATGCTGAACTTCGCCACTCTCAATGTTATGATTATGCTTGTATTAATTTGTAATGTCTATCATAATATTGAATAAAGGCGTTGTTATTATTATTTTTATATAATATAATTAAATAATAACCAAACGTTATCAAATATTAATCTGGTAAAAATGGAGTTTTAAATATATATTTTCTACTAGCTTAATTTTTAATGTTATGTACTTAATGCTATATATATGTTTGTTTGTTAGTTAAGTACTTATTACACAGACTTGTGAAAGCAAACAATACAAATAAAATAATACCGTATTATAACTGGATAGAAAACTTTTGCGTGGGGAAATGGAAAACAATGGAATCGGAAAATTATTCACCGAGAGTGGGACAAGAAAAAAAAAAAAGAATCGACGTACTTATCCCTCTCCCTTATTATGCCTCTCGCGTTCCTGGAAAACTTTGCGGATTCAAATTCGAGGAGCTTGTAGGTATTAGCATTCACTGAGTAAAATAAATAGACGGAACAAATGTTTTGTATATTTTTTCTTTGTTATGTCCCCCATATGAAATACAAAGGGAAAGTATTGTTTCATGAAAATAAAAGAAATTTATAATTATAGCAGACATATTCATTTTTACGTTTCCTGATTTTATTAAAAGCATTTTTGAAAAATGTATTTGCATGAGTGTCTAAAATACCAAAAAATGTCTAAAGATGTCAACGTAAAGTAAATATAATTAAGCTTCTTAATAAATGCAGAGGAACTGAACAGATTTTGGGTAATATTTAATGATCACAAGTGGTATGTTGATATATTATTCTTCTTGGACATATTTTATTTTTGAATACAATCAGATCTGTAATGATTAATATTTTTTTTTAAACTACATGGTTCGAGTTTTGTGTTTTAATTGAAAAATAATTTTACGATTCTGAGCAATGAATCGTCTCGAAATGTTTTCTCTTCTTCTTGTATTTTCAAGTATACTGTAAGATAATAATAATACCTTTATTTATCACAGAAAAAAACAAAACAAAATGAAATGTCATGAGTGTATGCGAAGTTCAGTCAGCTTAAACTGTTACCGATCTTCCACTTAACCTACAAATAATGAAACTTAAATATCGAGCGTATAACAAAAATCGACGACGAAGTTGGCGTTGGAAGTCTGGAGTCATGTTTGTACTACGATAACACTATATGTGTAGATGGGCGCAAATATAGCATAACAAATAAATAATAGTCGTAAAATAGTTATATTTTCAAAATGTGTTAATGTTTTCAACGAAATAGGAGAGTATAAAAAAGTAACTTTACTTGCGTTTTCTTTTATTATGATTCATATCACGTTATTTAATCACAATATAAGATCCGATCAACCTGGGATCTTGGATCGGATCGGTCTGTTGAGCTATTTATACTCAACCAACTGCTATATTCATGGAGAGGACAAGGCATCGGATCACGGAGGATGACATCGCTGCGTTAAGCTCGGCCATGGACGGTTGAGCTACTCAATCAACTGAATTTCATGGACGAAAACCCCGGCGAATCGTTAGCCGATGGAGATGTAAATTATTCATGTCCTTTGAACGAAATTTGTATAAGAGGAAAACAAAAACGTTCAACTATCGGGAAGAGGAACACAGTCCACCATTGAACTTTGTTGGGCATCAGCGAAGGACGCTGATCCGAATGTTTTTCACTGAGGGGAATGGAAGGCTAGCTGCAAAAGTGCAGCCACTCGTCGATCTTTTGGAGAAGGCACCGGTCAAATGATAAGCAAAGAAAATAATGTAAAATGGGACACGCTGTAGACTGTGCCACTGTAAGATAATATTGATGGTACTATTCATAAAGGAGGCGAAGTAAAGGTAGTCGTTTATGATAGTCACACCTAAGCAAAATATATACTCACGACTATGGACACAATAATTTGCCTTACACTAATTCATATACAGAGAGATTTTTTTTATAAGTATACATTTCCCTTATGAATACCTGCAAAATACACGAGTCAAACGCATTGATGTGTGTGTTTAGTTGCCTATAACACCATACAAATGGCAAATAAATCAATCGTGCTAGACTTAAAATTGAGTTATGAAGAAAATATATAATTTCTAACAATATATTACAATTCCCACTGCATATGAGGAGAAGGAGATATTTTTGCAATCAAGTATTCGGAACGACCGATTCCTTCAACTCGAACAATTAACAAAAAACAATTGAACAATTTTCTTCGGAAGGTTGCATCTTACATTCATAAATTAAATATTTTGTGTTTCGTCGAGGAAAATTCGACTACCTCTTCTGTTTATGTTAATACCGAAATGCACAATGTGTAAAAATAAAAAAATCGAATAAATAATTGCATTCAACTTAACCCTGATTTTATCAAAAACGCGGTGTATGCTTTTCGCGATCGTTTGAGTTACCGTCTTGCAGTTTCTGGTGGTCATTGCGAGCACTTGTAATTATTTATTTCTAGTTCATTGTTGTTTACTGTTATTTTTCTTTTAAAATGTCTTAATAAAATCTCTTAATATTTTTATCCTGTAATTTCTCCATAATTATAAATGACGTGTTTTTGAGAAAGAAAATTACTTATGACGGTAACGCATGCACGGTAACGTGTCAGTTATAATTTAATTAAATAAAATGAAACAAAGATGATTCACACATTTGCAGCTATTTAAATTACAATGAAATTAAACAAGGAAAATTTTCCTTGTTTAATTTCATTGTAAGTTATAATTTATTTTGTTGTATTTTTCAATAGAACAAAGAAAACGAAACATACAATCTTTGAAAGAAAATGTTTTAATTTAATTATTTTTAGAATCGTCCTAACCGAGATATTTGGCCGCTCCGGATACATTCAAAAAATGCCTTGTCCTCCTCTAGTACTGTTGGAATTGTAATACACGCTTTCGACTTTTTTTTCTTCATTTGTATACATTTTCGATCAAATATTTCACACACTATGAAGTTTAGCATTTGACATGTGTGTTGCATGTTATAGGCAACTAAACACACACACATTAATCGGTCCAATGCGTTTGACTCGCATTTTATTCAGGTATACCTTGATAAAAAAATCCTCTCTGTATACATCAAGAATGTATAAAGATTTAAGTTGACGTGTTGACGTCATAAAGACATAGATTTTTGAGCATGATCCAGGACAAATCTGTTTCTATGCGAAGAAAACCTAAATTAGGCCTTACTTGTGAACAATAATTTCATCTTACAGATAAAAACTAGTTGAAAGTTACATAGCAAAGTTAATATAGTAGTTAGCAATCCCTACGTAACTTTGATATTCATAAATAAATCCATTTATAATCTGAACAAGGCTGCAGATGAAAATATCATAATTATAATATGGACCAAAAATCATATTTCAGCTACCAAAGGTATGAAAATTGATGCGAAGTCAGCAAGAAATAAAAATATAAATTCTAACATCTTTCTAAGTACTGGGCTTTAACTTTAAAAGACAACAATCTACTATTTTCATTGAAATATTTTTCATTTGCTATTAAATGGTCATTCAAAAACTTATTACACCGAATCCAAGGGGAAAGTACCATGATGGACACATCACCATTAATTAATTAGCGTATTAATGATCGTAGTTAAATCCTTAAATAAATCTTGGATTGATGAATTCTAATATTATTAGTGGAACAAGGATTATGTAATTGTCTAATCGAACCTGCATTGATAAATACCGGATTCATGAATAATTTTGGCAAATTTAAGGATTGTTGACAATAAAATCCTTCATTAATATCAACTATTGTATACATTTTGATGTACTCTGATAATTAATACTCAATTCCGGATCAATTCCTGACTACTAGTATAAGAAAATCGACAAAAAATCCTATTTTAAATATATTTTTTATATACATCGAACTTGCCACCTTAAGAATGTCTCGGTTGTATGTACAATTTTTTTTACAAATAAACTCGCAACAAAGTCCAATATAAAACTTCCGGTCCTCATTCCGAAACTTTTGTAATGATTACAGAAACAAAACTTAACTTTGAGCGAAAATAATTCCCCGAGTTTTGGACGCTTCCCTTAAAGCGATCGTGGAAACTATTTATATATTAATAAGTTTGCAGAGTTGTAATTGAATTGCTATTACGCAACGCTCCGACCCCTATTATTCCCTAACTTTCTGCGGCGTTTAAAACAATTTAGAGTTCAGTTTCGTCTTTAGTTTGATAGTTGCATCCAATGATTGACACACAGATTATATTCAACCGACCGGTTGTGTTATTATACAGATTTTTTTAATTGCATTTTCCTATTGATCAAATGAGATTCACAATGTCTCTAAAAAATTCACTTAAATTAAATGAAAATATATTAGTCAATAATTAATTATAAATTAAATGACAAGAATCTGAAAATAATTAATTATTAAATTATAGATGCTTCTACTTCGTTATTCATTGTTTTTAAAATTAAATAAAAACACTGAGGGCAGAAAGACCTATGGCCGATAGCCCCATATTGTTATAGTAAATTTTGTAAATTTTTGTTATCACATTGTCTGAATAAAGATGTTTGTATATTTATATACTGATTCACTTTGTGTAAATTTTATTTTACACTATAGTTTCAACAATTTTATCTCTATTAGTTTGGTAATGACAAGTTACAATTGTTGAAACTATAGTCACTAAAATAAAATTAAAGTTATGCAAACAAAGTGAATCAGAATTTTTATTAAAAAAAATAATTAATTATACATCAATCAGTCTCCCTTTAGCTAATGTTTTGATGATATACGTTATGTAAGTACTTTAAAACAAATCGCAGCAGGGGCGGACAGTACGTTTGATTAATTTAATTTAACAGCTTTATAATTATATAAAAGGTGTACTGACGATGGATGAATCTCGAAACACGTGTCTGTAGTTAGCCTTATATTATGTATCATTTTTGTTATTTGTTGTTTGCATTAAATATTCTCAAATAAAAAATATAATATGTTATTGCTATGCAACACCAAATGTCCATTATGTAATTCAATGTCTGGAGGGGTATTGGTCTGAGAAGTGGTTGTTTTAATATACATTTGTTTTCAAGTACTTACGTAACGTACGTCAAAATGCCACAGGTGCTAAACGGAAAATGATTGATTAATAATTAATTATTTTCAATGAATGAAATAAATATGAATAAATTATTAAAAATCAACCAATAAAACACAGATTAGATTGAATAACTTTAAATTCTCGACTAGTTTCGGGTTATTAGCCCATTTTCAAGAGAATTTAAAATTAAAGTTATTCAATCTAATCTGTGTTTTATTGGTTGATTTTGAATAATTTATTCATATTTATTTCATACAATATGAACTACCAATGTCTAAATATTATAAATAATTAATTGATAAAAGTGAACCATTATTTTCTCTTTAGCTACTGCAATTTTTGTCTTACATGATGTAAGTACTTATAAAGGGATAATTATTAATATTAATTAAATTCAAATTTCTTTTTACTTAATTTATTTTAAATAATTGACAATAAAACTATTTTCTATTATTATACTTCACTTTGTCAATTAATATTAAGTAAAATGCAAGAGAAAAAATGTGTAATAATTTGTTCAAAAATATGAAGCACATAAATTCTAATTAAGAATTTCTCAGCACTGCGCAGAACAAGAATTATTGCTTGTCGATGTGAAAGTGTTAATACATATGCTTTTAGTAGATTGCCATATTTATTTTGGCTGGTCAGGTTTTTTTTATTCACTTATCCTTTTTTCCAGGATCATAAAATTTAAGGCGAAAAGGGTCCCTTCTGCGCTTTTCTTCTTTCTTATATTTTATTTTATTACCGCCCAGAATCTCGAATATTTCCCCTCTGACAAGCGGCCATATGATCCGTACTATAATGCATGTGCGGAAATTATACGGGAGTAAAAGTGAAAAAGCCCATTCCGTCTATGCCAAGAGATAGAGAAAGAAGGAGAAGGACAATAAGAAAAAAAACTTAGTTGCTGCGGTAGAGTGGGGGATGTGAAGGCACAAGACAAATCGAATCAGAAATAAAAATCTGCAGTGAGGGGAAATGGATGGTATTGATAAACATTTTATCAATGATGTATATGTATATAATCAAATATCGTATTTAACAATAACATAACATATATTGCTTTTTTGTTGATTGTTGAGGCTTGTACTTTATTATACATCGTAATTCACAAAACTGTTTTACTTTAATATTAAATAAAAATAATTTGAAAATAATTAATAATATTATTCCCTTCTTAGCTACTGTGATATTTTAACTCATGTTACGTAAGTTTTAGTTTGTTTGTATGACTGATTTTTTTAGTGACTACAGTTATCAAATTAGCAGTAAATTCTTTTCACTGATTGCTAGTTTGATAATGACGCATTAATATCGTCGAAACTATAGCATATACAGGTGTTCCAGCGAAACCGCACACTAAAAGAATACTGACTTCCATTTAACTTCCAAATAATGAATTGATTTTTAGCATCATAGTAATAGTATGTGTTTTTTTCAATTAAAGTATTTTTAAGATTACACGATTTCTGGTTATATCAACAGTAGACACCAACTCTCTTAATTTAAATAGAATGCTATATTTTTATTATGAATTTGGATTCTATTTAAAATTATATGGAAAAGTTGTTAAGCAATATAACCTGCAAGTTTACCGTTTTCTAGATATATGACATTTAGTTAAAATTTAGTGATTTTTCCTAATTCACTTATAAGTACGCATCTTTGATAAAAAAATCTAAGGGGTGCTATGTTGGTTATAAACAGCCATTACCCTAAGGTATCCAATGGTGATTTCGTTTTGGAAAAAAATAAATACAGAGTGTTTTAAATTGCACCTCACATTTACTCAACTTGAAACGATTAAATACCGATTAGTTTATAGGGAATACTAATAACAATTCAGAATCCATTTCTGCATCAGAAAATGTCAAAATATACAGGGTGCTCTGATTAAAATAACTAAGATTTAATTGTTTAAAGTTTACTAAATGTTGGATGAAATTTTTAATATTCTGTTATTTATTTTTCCAAAATTAAATCACCATTTGATATCTTAGGGTATTGGCTCTTTTATAACTAGCATGGAATCCCTATGGTATCTTATATCCATCTTCATTTCTGAAGTTGTACATAGAATCATGGTTGATAAATATGTAATGGGTCATACCTGGTATGAACGTATAATTTTAATTTGCGGTATTGTCTCGTTTTTTTTTTTTTTTTTTGTATTCGGTTGGGTGGTCCGTGCTGTAGGGACGCGCCGCCAGCGTGACGCCGGGCCCTAAATGGGTACGCTCGTGAAATCGAGGGGGATCGCAGATGTTTAGTCTACGGGCGATAAGAAGGAATCTCGAAAAAATGCGTACGTGACGATCGCACTAAAATTCCGGGTTTCTTTGTTCAATTTTGGAATAAAAGGCGTGCGGATAGTACCGGGCGGGGGAGTTCAGATCCAGACGCTGTGACGGTCGGTCGTTAGTTTCGGGGTTTCGCGAGAATAGTCATCAGGTCCGGGAGTCCGCGATGACAAGGGGAAGATCGGTTTCGGAGAGAAGCGCGAGTACGACGCACAGGTGGGATTTCTTTCGCGTCGATGCGGAAATTCGGGGGATATCGACAGCGCAAGTATTGTACTTAATTATTTTTTATAATTATTCTTTTTTTTTACTTATTGTATCAATTTATTGTAAATTCTACCCAGGCTTGGCTTACAGACAATTTGAGTGAATTGTTGTAGGTCAAGTGTGAGTAGCAGCTCGGGATGAGTTTTTTTAAGAGGGGTGTAACAGTACGAGCCGCGAGGAGTGTTAGTAAACGAACGAGAGTTCCGAGAGGGACAGAATGATACCGAGTTAGAACGAGGTTTCCTCGAGACACATGCAGAATCGCCGAGTACACACAGTGCAAAATCAGAGGCCCTATTCTCGAGATCATGCGCCGTGGTCGTATACGACCGCGTCGAATGGTGGGTCGCTTCACACGTCCGTACGTTTGGTATTCTCGAATTCAGGCGACCGATCGAACGTCAGTGGCATGAAAAATGTCTAGTGGGGTCGGAAATTTTCTACTTACATAAAATTAATATATTCCATTTCTCATTTAAATATTTAAAATATTCTATTAACTGTTATTATAAAGTGTATTATATCGGAATATGTTATGAAATGTCGAAAGAAATGTTAAATTACAATATTTTGTTAACGAGCTCAACAGTCTGGTGTAGCATAACCCAAAAATTTTGGACGATTGTAATATGTGAATTTATGTGCACACATTTTTATTTTACCATTGAGATAAGAAATTTTAACAATCACGATTTTGCTTCATTAAAAATCGAAATAAAACGTTGTTTTAATTACTTATAAGTGGAATAGTTCCGGTTTTGATAATTTTTTTATGTAAAATAAACAATTATTTTATAATATTTATATTTTATTATTTTCTTCGCTCATGTATTTTTTAATACTAAATGTACATTTCAAGCACAATATGCTCTTTATCAATAGTTTTTTTTATTTAAAATTGACAAATATTTTTTTGTATGAAATAAATATGAATAAATTATTAAAAATCAACCAATAAAACACAGATTAGATTGAATAACTTTAAATTCTCAACTAGTTTCGGGTTATCAGCCCATTTTCAAGAGAATTTAAAATTTTTTTCTAATCTAATATGTGTTTTATTTATTTTATACAATATGAACTACCAATGTCTAAATATTAAAACCATTAAATATTTTTTTATATATACAGAAGTAAGGAAAGGAATAAAATATAAATATTATATCAAGACTTTACGTACTTACCAACAAATGTTTTGAAACCAATATTTTAGTTTATTCTTAATTATTGGAAATTAAAATATTAAAAGTAAAACAAACAATAGTAATATAATTTTAATACAAAATAAAATAAATTTATAATTCTGTTATTCAATTTTTAAATAATTTCAATGATTATTATTTCATTACAAATGTTTCACAACTTTATTTGTATTATAAGGTGTTTATTTTGTAAGCTCAATTAATGGAAGAATTAAACGAAATATATCTATATTTAATATTCGTACATTATAATTCTATGAAACATACATTCACGAAAATTGTTTTAGATGAGAAACATAAAACTATTCAGTTATATTTTCCATGTTATTTTATTTGTACGATTCTATCTTTTTTATACAATTATTGTAACACTACTTTGTATAAAAGCATAATAAAGGATTTATATTAAATTTAAATTCTTTGCAAAAATATTTAAACTCATGTTCATAATATTATATAGTTCAAAATTTGTATTTGTTTGCAATTTAATATTAAAACATGTTTCAGCAAGTAGCTTCACAATGTTTTTATTTTTATTAAAGTAAAGTTTATTAATAGCAAATTTAATGTTAAAAATAGATGTCAATTCTTCCAACTGTGAATATCCACATTCTATCAACGAAGTACCTGAAGAAATAAAAATAGACAGTAGTTAAATATTATTTTGTCAATATTTATTTTAACAATGATAAAAATCTAGTATTTTATAACAAAACAATCGTATTAAAATCAAAATCAAAAGCAAATTAAGTTTTGTGTAATATTAATAAACTTAATTGATGTCGAGAGTTTGACATATTTAATATTTCTTTAGCCTCATTAAAGATAATCATTATTTCGCTATACGATTTTTTATTTAAGATTATTTTAATTTTTCCAATCATGCAAGATTTTTTTTTTTTAGATAGATACAATTTTCGTTTTTGTTAAACAATATTATTCAATAATAATTCAGTTGTGTATTTTTTTTAGGTTGTAAAAAAGAAGATTCCGCCAATAAACTAATAATAGTTTTAATATGTTTTTTTTCTAACTTGTTCGACAAATATCACACAAATATATATAGTTATTGTTTTTTTTATATGTAAATGAGTCATGACAAATACAATAAAAATGGTTACCTAATACTGCAGTAGTTGTTACTTCGAGAATTTCTTCTGGCTTTTCTGTGTTCAGAACATTAATCGAATTACACATATTACACTCAATTTTAAATCTGAATGGAAGTCCAACTTTTTTCTCATCATTAATGTTGCTTCCACAAATAGTTAATATCTACAATGCTCCTGCCTTCTAAAGAAAACGTTCCTCTGTCGTGGTCATTTTGGTCTACTTGTATATGGTAATCTGGACCATCAGCATCGCTTATGCTCTGTCTAGACGTTTGGTCAAGTAGTGACAGCGGCTTATGTTTCTGTTAGCATTTTGTTTTTATAAAATTAAATTTTCATATCAATCTTATTTATAAACGAAAATACTGGTAATACTCGTAACATCACATTTGTATCTTGAGAACCTATTATTAGTTGCTTAAAAAGCAATATTAACACCAACAATAAGTTTATGTAATATGTACAATTATACATATGAAAGTAATTAAATAATCAAATCGGGGTTTTGTATACAAAAATCAATAATTGTTGTAATTATACGTAATTCTATAATGGATAACAATATACTGAAATTTGGAATTTGTATTGCCGTAAATACGAAACAAAATCGTAACAACGCATTTTAAATCACAGCGCGAGAAACTTTTTGCTTAGAGTGTACGGCGCGCGAGGCCGCTTCGTTACATAGGTTTCTCCGCACGGCGGCAGCAGTTCCCAGAGCGAAATTTTGGAATGATTTTTAACGACTATGGATCATCGCATCACTATAAAATTTCATATTTGGACGTAATACAAGATTATCTGTCCGACTATGTTTTAATTTTTTTTTTTATTTTAAAAATTGACATTTTTTTTAGTCATATCTCCGAAACTACTAAATTAAAAAAAAAATAAAACATAGTCGGACAGATAATAATATTTAATTCAAGCTGCCAAAATTTCAAATCTTTAGGATAATGCCTTAAAAAGTTATATCAATTAAAAAATCTATACCCCTATTATATTCCTCTTAAGGGGTTCTTTTATCATCCCAATATGTAGAAGAGCTGATTCGCGTCTTCCCCAAAATACATTTGATATCAAGTGTTTATTGTGTAATAATAAGACAATAAATCACCACCTTGATGTCATTTTTTTGGTGTTTTAATTATTTTACCTTTTTTTTATTTTACCTGGTTTAGGAAAGTCACAACATAAAAAAAGGACATTCGCGTAAGCAACGGATCTGTTTTTTTTTTTAGGTTACTACACAACACAACATGAATTTCTGTCAAAGACAGATAGGGTCCTAACCATTACAAATACATCAGAAAATGGTTATCGACCATCGGTATTTCTGCCGAAGATATGAATTTTTAAATGAATTAAAAAAAGAAACAATTTTTATCCAAATGACAAATATCGCGAAAACGGTTAAAGTTGGAGGTTATATCAATTTTGTTCATAGAATTTTATATAAAATATTTCTAATAATTCCGGTTATAAAATGGTACGCTACATTTTATAACCGGACACGTATACGACTAATATAAACGAACCGACGGCAACAGACAGACAAAAGCTATTAAAAAAGTTGAAAACTCGTTTCATTGACTCTTACAATGTTCGTGGTCATGTTCGACCTTGAAAATCCAGAAATTATCCCCCGTTAATCCGGTGGCAAGTGTCCACATAAGGATTGCATAGGTATATAAACATGGATACATATAATACGATTATGTACACAAATATTAATTCCCTGTTCTGGAAATCTTATATTCTATCCCACTACCCCACAAATAACCCCATTCACGTCAAAATCCAGCATCCCTTTGCCCATCAAAAATTGGCACTATATCCAAATCCTATCCGCAGCTTCCCTACAAAATCATCGGTGAGTCTGTGGTGGCAACAAGATCTGAAATTAACCTATGGAAGGGAAACCCACCCCGTATTAATCATCCTATAAACGAATGTATCCACTGTATACTCGAAATGACGAATTTTAAACAACATATTTTCACAACTCTTCGGGAATTGAAGACGCAATTTTTACGATCTTTGTACGATCATACCATAAAAATGGTGACTTTAATTTTAACAAAACGAAAAGCAACAACTCTCCTCTTTCCTATCCAAATCCAATTTTGTACGGATTAGAACCAGCCCTACCTTCATAATGTTTAATAATCAAACATCCACTCCCGACGCAAGCAATATCGAACACCTTTGATTTGGTTCTCATTGATCACTTTATGAAACAAGGCACTTGGTTTGTTTCACTTATTTTAAAATAAGTGAAACAATCCAAGTGCCTTTAATTTCAAATTCAACACCGAACACCTTATCGTCAATCTTGAATTAATCCCTAACCTAGGATCAGATTACCTCTCAATAAAATTGTCCTATAACCGCCCCATCCATATCCCATCAAAAATTCTATATAGACAAATGAACTGTGACATTGCGGAAGACATGACATGATTTCATATGTTTACATAATAACATTAATGATAATAAAATATCCCCATTCCTAAATCGTTTAGCCACAACCACCAAAATGAATACCCCTACCTATACAAAAAACATTCAATTGACGGAAGACAGACCACTTAAACAAACATTTAACAAACTTAATAAAGACATGCAAACATTAGTTCTACAAGATAAATCAGACGTATCATGTAGCAACATAAGTGAGTTCCTAGGTAAACAGTTGTGGAATGAATCAGTAAATACAGAAAATCTATTTATGTTGGTTGTTGGTTGTGGAGATTTTAATTATTTAAATAAAAATAGTTGTCCTTTCTTCTATTTATTTTTTTATTAAACTAACTAAGAAAAAACTGTTTCCATCTTCAGTAAAAGAAATATATTTAGATTAATAAAAAATAAGTAGGAAAAAATACAACTATTTTTATTTAAATAAATACAGAAAAGTTAATTTCATACAACAAATACAAGATCCTATAAATTAGATGCTAATCACTGACAAACAGAACATTTTCGCGGACTATTTTGTAATGACATATAGGATGACGACTAATGACAAATATGACAAGATATTCCTTGTGAAAGTTAACTCCTGGTATATTTCCTTTGAGACCGATCTAATGCCTTCACATCCCTCTGACAAAATAAATGAAGGAGAGTACTTTGAACACCTACACAAAGGAACAAACTCAGCGTCAAGTTATGATGGTATTCCCAGATTCCAAATTCTATCCACGATTATATTCGTTTCGCCAAATCTTTAACTATATTCTTAAACAACAATCAATTCCAAAAGAATGGAAACATGGAATCGTCACTTGTATATCGATCGTATAACGAAAATCAACGACGAAGTTGGCATTAGAAATCTAAAGCCATGTCTGAACTAAAATCACACGCGCATGCGTAAAGAACTGGTTGCCATGTTGACCGCAACCAGCATTTCATGCGTGTGATCTTAGTACAGACATGACTCGAGGCTTCCAACGCCAACTTCATCGTTGATTTTTATTATACGCTCGTTACAAAGTCCACAACGATCCTCTATACGTCTCCAGTTATCGCCCTATCACTCTACTCCCAGTTCTTGGTAAGCTTCTAAAATCCATAATCCAATCTAAAATCCTCTCCATAATAACTGAAAAAACCCCACCTTACAAAGTCGTCGGATTCACCGTTCAACCTCCATTCCGCTATCCATCGTAACCTCCAATACAAAAACAGTACACCTTGAAGGAAAAAATCTGCCATCGCGTTATTAGAAATCAAGAAAGCGTACGATTCGGTATAGCATAGAGATTTGCTGTTTAAATGCCACTCTTTAGGAATCCCCTCATATTTAGTCAAAATCCTAGACAAACTTTTTTGCAACCGAACCCTAACAGTTAAAATTCACAATTTTCACTGCCGCTTATTTCCCTCCCAACAAAGTCTGCCACAATCTTATCTTATATAATATTTTCACTTCAGATATATATATATATATATATATATATATATATATCAACCTTTCCCCCTATCCTCACTTTACGCGGACGACATGGCTTAATCACCCACGCACCTAAATTCCAAAAAGCGTTAAATACTCTACAAGATTTGATTGATACCATTCAGACATGGTACGAAACATGGAGAATTTACATTAACCCAAATAAAACAAAACTCCCAATTCCCAATCACCGTCCTGAGTATTCCCCACATTCAAGTTTAGTTAACATTACCCTATCGTCAAATTGTATATACTTAGGAATCACTTTGGATGCCACGCCCTGCTCGAATACGCGGCCATCCTTTACTGCAATCCTCACCTCTCTACTTTGCGTATCTTGGAACTTGCGGAACGGTGAGCCTTAAGAGTATTGACGAAAATCCGACACCCTAATAACAATTTGTCCTCTTAACACACTTCTTTATCATAAAACCAATATTACATCCATCCAAGAGCGCCTCTAAAGCCTACTAAAGATGTTAGTTAGTTAAAAATATTTCTATTATTATTTTCTCACTTCCTATACGGTGCATTTTTTTATCCAGGCCTCATAGGGATTTACATAGGAAAATCTTTTTGTCGTGTTAATGGTTTTTCTATGGTATGGATTTTGATCAAATTAAACAAACATTTAAATTAGAGTAATTTGTGCAAAGTTCAGCAGTTTTTAAATTATTTTAAATGCATTTAATGTTTTAAATAGTGATTTAAAATAATGATAATTTTAAATATTTTCTTAATTAATAGGCTTAGTACTCCGACATCTACTGAAGTTGTCAAAGTATTCTAGTTTATTGTACATCTTTTATTGCAAGAATGTTGATCACGGTGTCGACCAATAAAAGATATAAATAGTGATGGATTACACAAAAGAGCTTATTTTGAAAAGATATTAAGGTTTAGTTAATTATTTCAAATTAGTTTTCAATATTCAATAAACTTTAATTAATTAACTTAAACTAGGCAATACAATAACTTAAAAAAAAACATAACATTAAAGTAAATGTTCAAACTGTTGCCCATTAGCAGCTAAACAATGACACACATTTTGAAGCTGCCGGAGAGTTATTTTAGCAGATTCTTCGAGAATTCTTCCTTTTAATTCTTCTAAATCCTTTGGTCTGCTACGGATATCGTCAAAAACATTGCTTGCCAAATAACCCCAGTAAAAGAAGTCGAGCAAGTCGTCCAAATCGCCCAATCCATCCATGCGGAAATTGAGTATTTAAATACTCGGTAATTTGTCGGGTGCTATGTGGAGGAGGACCGACGTGCTGGAAAATTATTTCACCATTTACTGGCATTTGTTCAATGGCAGGAAAAATATTTTCCATCAATAATCTTTGATATTTTTCACTATTTAGCGATCCCTCTATAAAAAATGGACCTATAATATGGTTACCTACCATTCCTGCCTATACGTTGACCTTTTGTGGCCATTGTGTGTGTGTGGTTTGAAATATATATGGATTTTTTCTAGACCATAATCTTGTGTTTTGATTATTTACTGACCCATTCAATATGAACGTTTTTTCATCAGTAAAAAGAATTCTATTCATTACATTTGGATTTTCATTAATTTTATTAATCCAATACTCGCAGAATTCCATTCTCGGAAAATAATCCCTTTCTAATAGATGGTGTCTATTGTGAATTTTATAACTTTTAAACTTTTCCAACTTCAAAGCTTGGTAGCAACTGCTTCGTGTAACTTGAAATTGGCTGGATATTTTTGTCACTTATTAATGGATTTTCTTCAATTGCCAAACACACATTTTCCCTCAAGTCTTCTGTCACAACCCGATTTGCACGTTTTCTTCCTCCACTATGTTCCGCATTAACACAACCAAATTTAACAAAGTTGTTGTAAAATTTTAGAATTGTTTTCTGATTTGGAATTGGCCGTCCTGGATACTCCACGGAGAAATGATCACGCACTTGTCTACTTGATAGCCCTTTTATGTATTCCATCACCATTTTAACCTTTTCTTGGGTGGTATAAACCGACAATCTTTCAATAAAAGGAGTACAATAAATTGGAACACTTTGACAATTACGATTGATGTCAGTGAACTAAGCCTACTATTTAAAAAAATATTCAAAATTATTATCATTTAAAATCAATTTTAAAAACATAAAACGCATTTAAAATAGTTTAAAAACTACTGAATTTTGTACATATTACTCTAAATTAAATGTGTGTTTAATTTGATCAAAATCCATACCACAGAAAAACCATTAACACGACGAAAAGATTTTCCTATGTAAATGACTATGAGGCCTGGATAAAAAAAATGCATTGTATATACACACATCTTTATTGAGACTATAGATAATTTTAACAATATAACAAATAATTACAATACATGTAGGTGTCAGTCTGTCTGGGCTATCGATCTATGCTAGTTAGCTGAAGTGTCGTGATGATTTGATCAAATAAATTGATGAATGGTGATGGAAGGATATTATGGTTACGGGGAATACAGAATTTTGTAAGAAGCTGGGATATGGGTGGGATTGGGTGGATTTGTAAAGGTATTCATTTGAAGGATTGTGGAGTGGGTTCTCACTTCCTATTAGTTAATAATATATTTTCTTTTTACGGAGAATGTGCCGGGATATCGATGACAATGTGTTATTAGCTAGGTGCATTCACTATATGTATTTACAATAATCATTTATCTCCTAACTACTACAGACTACAGATTCACAATCACAAGAAAATATGAATTATAATATTTACATTGTATTTAGCGGGAGTATTAGGATTATGTTTCCTTTGGTTTTATTTTTTTAATTGGCATATTTTATAATTTAATTATTATTTAAATTTTTTATTAATATATAATTTCGGTCTAATGTTACCACAACTGCAGGGTCCAGCATCTCAGCTATAGAAGTTACTTCAGGAAAATATTTTTGATTATACAAGGTGTCCCAAAAAGGAGTTACGGCATGATGGTATGTTTTTTGAAATTGCTTGATATACATTTTATTCATTATTTAGATTAAGATGTAAAAAATGCCAAATCAATGACTTACTGTTGATTTGGCATTTTCTACATTTATTGTACAACTGGCATAGAAATGGGTTAATCTTAATCTACGTGAAGTTAGTTTTTCGAAGATGGGATTATTTTTATAATTACTGACAAGAATCTTAATCTATGACCCATGTTAAAGGATTTAAAATTAGTCTACAGTAGTGAAAACTATACTTTTACGCATAACCATAGTAAATATTATATTATCTTTAAACTTTTGTGGTATTCTCACTGTTTTCACATAAAGTACATTAGTTTTTTATTTAATTTCCAATTAATTATAACACCAAAATATACTTTCCCCATTATTGATTATGTTTATAAAGTGAGCATTTTTTATGGTATTCGCATTATCATGTTAAAACGTTTATCGTAGCAGCTATAAATCAAGCCGCAAGAGTGGACCGTTAATAAATCTTTCAGGATGTGCCATATTCAAGTTCTGACTGACAAATTAGCAGAACTCCGCGCGCGGGGCTGCACTTAATTAGCGCTGTTTATCTTTTTGCGAGGGGGCGTCAAACGTTTTGTCCGCTTGTTAATAAAATTTTTGTGCTATCTAAACACCAAAGCTGTTAGATTAATAAACAAGTCGAAAATAAAAGATCGGTTTCTAATTGTTTGATTGGCTCTTATTTTAATTATTGAGATAAGTTTTATTAATTAAAATTTATTTTTTATATTGTTATTATATAAATTCTAAATGTTGACGGTCGATTGTTAATTACAGAGAATATTTAAAACATAATGCGCTATTTTTTCTTATGTTTATTCCAATAAAGTGAATGCTAAATTTTGAATTACGTCTTTTAATTATAACAGTATACTTTTCTTGTTTCAAACGCTTATTATGACCTTATAACATTAAAGAAATGACTTACCCATAAGAAAATAATAGACTTTTGATTAAAGCTATGATTAGCGCTAATATAATGATTAGTTAGTCAGTTATAATGTTAGTTACGAGAAGAAATTTAATCCTAATGTGTTTATTAATTTTGTTGTATGTCTGGTCGAGGAAACGTGAAAGGAAATACTTTCAGTATTAGTCGAATGACTACTAAACAATGTCTGGTTTATTTCATAATATCTGGTAGTTTATATATATACTATAATCAATTAGTTAAATATTTGAAGGTGGTTTTTAAGGCGTCACGAGATTCCCTAATGGAACAAAGAGTAAAACTTGATATTGTAGTGGACAATTATTATCAGCTTAGAAATGTAAATAGTATTTAAATTATACAAAGAAATTACAGTAATTCATGTCTAAAATAATATATCATAAGTTCAGTACATACATAACCTATATACTTAATATAATAAAACATAAAGGTACGAATGCGTACATGGCACATGACAATTTATTTATTGTAACAACCACCATCAACAAATTTTACTTCTCTCTAATAAATTGATTTCTGTGGTAATTAATTGAAAATAATTTAAAACAAAGAAAATACTAACTAACGATCATTTTATCTTAATTCGGATATTTATTGAAATAAATATTTTCATTAAAATACCTTTTCTAAAACTAAAGAACGATAAATATATTTCAATTTGAAACTAAGTTTAATATTATAAAGTAAAATTTTCGCTAACAGAAATTTTAACGAACGTTAAGATTTCCTCTTTTTTGTGTCAACATCCTGTATTGTGAGTTGTACATTTTAATACACATTCCATTGTTGTTGTTGGCAACACATTTTTTTAGCTGCAGAGTTTCAGCGTTCTGCAATATCAGTCGTGTAAAATTCAACTTGTTACGCCGGACACATTTTTTTAATTAGTAATGAAACGCGGAATCATGACGCTTTTTGTGAAATTAAACCGGACAGCCCGAAAAAGTTGAAAGGTATTAGGTTAGCTGGAGAAAATTAGAAAGAGGAGGAGTAAGCCGAATCGATTTGGGGCACTACGTAGGGAAACATATCATGTAAAGAAATAATGCAAAATTAACAAAAAAAGATAAAATCAATTCGCAGTCGTGTAACTAGGGGTATGGGACGAATATTAGAATTTATAAGGATGATTAAAATGTGTTATTATTACAAGGCCGTTTCTAGCTTCTTGGCCGCCTGCGTGAAAAATAAAATAGGCCGCCCCACCTCCAAGCAATTAAAAAATATATTTACGTTAAAAAATTTATTAATAACAATTTTATAAAATAAAATAAAGAGAAATACTGTTATAAAATGAAATTGTACAAATAAAAAAAAACAAATACAAAGTTTAACATCTTAGAATTCAGCTTTTCTAGCTTTGAGATACGCAAAAGTGGTCACAAGGTTCTTCTTGACATCAATTGCTTCTGCCAAGTCTCTCTATATATAATAGAAAGATATGACAATTTTTCTTGCTGAAGAAGATTGATATTTAAAATTCGGCGTTGCAATCCTATATGTTTTCCGCGCATATTTGCACCATTATCATAACGCACGTCCTCGTATATTGTAGATATCCATATTAAAATCTTTCAAAAGTTTTATTACAAAAAACGTATAAACTCTCACCAGTCACATCAATAATAGGAAAAATCCGAGAAAATGTTCACAAATTTTAATTTGTTTAATATCATCTATTATAACAAATCGAACAACGAATGAAATTTGTTCGGTATGTTACCGGCGATTAATTTTAATCGTCGTCAACAAAATTAAAATTTTTAATTTAAATTTTTTCTTTTATAAAATGAGTTTTGGCCAGCACTCTACCTGCCGGCCGCCGCGGATTAACCATCGGGTCAACATTTACCTGACCCGAGGTTAGAAGATCACCGCCCGGCCCTCCGGATTATCGTGCAGCAATTAGGGCCCGAGCAGCAGATTAAGACTCCCAGGGAGAGGATACGGGCCGCCGTTGCAATTTGAAAGAAGAGAGATTACAGATTAACGTAATTCTTTCAAATTGCATTTTAACGGTTGGATTTGAGAATTCGCTGGAAATAATTATCTTGTTTACAATAGTTATTTTCCAGTGAATTCTTTGCCAACGGCCACGTGGTCCTAGAAAATCATCCCTACTCTAGACGATTTTCGGCGATTAAATACGGGATGCATCCACCCAGATCCTCAGTCCACTCTGGTGCTGTACAGGGGGCAGCATGTGGATTCATGAGGAACTTTTGTTCCTCGAAATTTAACCTTCTCTCTGAGACAGGAAACTCTGACCGACGCAGACGCCAGAAGTTCCAGACGTCGTTCCTGCCAGAAGAAGTCGACTCCAGGACCAGTGCTTCCTGAAGTCCACCAACGCCGAGCTTCACGGTTACTGGTGTAACCGTCTCGACGCCACACCGACGCTACTAGTGTAGTGTCCTTTGCTGTCGCCGGATCCAGTCCAATCCAGGAACCTGCCGACTCCAGGAAACTCAGCCCGACGCCGACGTTAGCCGTTCCGCCGTCGTTCCTGCAGTCAACACCGACGCCAAGCACCTAGGTTGCCAGTACAACCGCTTCGACGTCAACACTACGAGGGTAGTGTTTGTTCCTGCCTCTGGATCCAACCCCGACGCAATAACCGACGGACTCCGACGCCGAATCCCGACGCCGATCACAGGACGCCGAGCTGCCGCCTGAACGCCGCCTCTATTCCGACGCCGACGCTACCTCAGGTCTACCTACATGTACACTGTGTGACTGCTCTCTCTGTTTTTTTTTTTTGTTTTTTTTTTTGCTAATTTTTTTTGTAAATAAATTATTTAAAAACCAATTGTGTTTTAAAGGTTAGTTGCTTCGTCTTTAAATCAACCTGAGCTAGTTGATAATCAGCGTGAGGTACCTTCCCTCCCGTTGACAGGTATAGCTTGAGTCTGAGGTTGAATCTAGAATAATTGAATATTTTGCTTTTGACAATAACTCCCTATTTGGTTCTCTGATTTTATTTGCTGTGAGATCAATTCATTTTGTCAACTACTTCCTAAATAATGAGGCATACGTTTATGTGAAATTTTATTGATTTGGATATTTTTTAGATGTTCCGAAAGAACTGCTTCAAATTTTGCAAATATTTCAACCATCTTCAAAAAGTTTCCATTGTTTGATTCGAATAATTTATTGGATGACCCACGAAATGCTAAACACTGTCCTGCCAATAATAATATAATTGCAACAATACGTTCTAAAACATTACACCAAATTTGTTGTTTCAAATTAAAAATACGTTGTTCTTGGTGATCGATTGTTGTGTAAGTACTCAGCCTGTTTTCTAATTCAGTCCATAATTTATAATTTTGAATATGATCAGTTGATCGTTCGTGTTTGGATAAATTATTAGAAAGATGTTTCCAATCTGAAAAGCCAGCATCTGTTAACTAAATATTTTTGGTCCTAAAAATTTTGCAACAACGCAATTTTACTTAATGGAATAAATTAGCCACATCCGAGGTATTTTTTCACCATTTGCTAATGTTCGTGTATAATAATGAACCGAAAAGGGCCCTTGTTCTGTTAAAGGAAATGATTGTTTTTTACTTGTGTAGGTCCCATTTTTACTAATACTTCAATTGTTGAATTAACAAATGATTTAGAACATGAAGCTGGATCTTTAAACTCCCACTTTCAATGTCCTCTGGTTCTTCTGGAGTACAAGGCTCTGCCGAAATCGATGGAATCTGTGGATCTATGGGGACGATTTGCTGACAAAAAGAACTCCAGTCGTTTCTTCCTCTTCTTCAGGAGTTTTAAAAATTGTTCTATAGAGCCCCGCAACTTCTCTATTTCAGTTTCTTTAGACAGTTTTTTTTTTTGGAATCGGCTCCAGAGAGTCTTTAGTTCGTCGTTCCGAGCTTGACATCTGAATAAATTTAAAAAAGCTTTGTTTAAATTTACTTCTAGATTACACTCTTAATAGAGTATCAAAGCAGCTATTACGTGAAAAGCATATAAATTAAAAAACGTATATCGTTAGCTTTCCTTTAATAACCAGGCTCTACAACACGCGGTTTTATTATGATGAAGTATAATAGAAGTAACTGAGTAATATAGATCTTCAATCAGTACCACAATAGTTTATTTCCATATAAGGGCAGAAAAATAACAATGGATCTCAGTATTTTACACCTAAATATTGCTTTCACCATTCACAAATGGACACATTTTTTGTCTGGTGATATTTATACCCTCGGTAAAATACGACACTCGGGGATTTACCATACTTGAATTAATACGAACCAATTTGGGACTTCACAAGAAAGATTTGATATGGTTTTGCAGATTCCTATCTTAGTTTTTTTTGTCATATTTTGGATATTGGTTGATAGAGGGTGCTAATTATTTGAAAGGGAAAAATGTAAACACAAATTATTGGTAATACTTTCAAATTTATTATTGATTTTGTGTTAAAATATCTGCAATAAACGCAAAAAAATTGGAATTTCGACTAACAATAAAGTGGTGTTTGCATTTTTCAGAGATGTTTTATTCTCAATTACTTTTTTTAAAATTTATATTTGTATAAAATCGGTTTCGAGCGGCCGCCCCTTGCAATCGCCTGCGTGATGGATACGCAACACCCCACCGGGGTATATGAATAATATTAGTTTTTTAATTGTAATTTTAAGTTGGGTTTATTTAATTTAAAAAATAAATAAAAAAGTACATCTAGAATGTCTATTGATGGCTGATATCTTCAACTGTATGGCGCACAATGCTTAATGGAGAATTTTGACAAATATCACATTTCTAGTAGTAGTAGTAGTATATATATTAATTTCACTAAATGAAAAGTACATTCTCCAGCAAATATTGGCTGCCTAAATAAAACAGTAGGAGGAGTTGCAAGTGAGGTTGCAATGCCACAATAAAAGTCCAAGTGATTTCAAATACACGAGAAGTTACTACGATTAAAAAAAAAACATGTGAAAACAAAACAATGCTCGGAAAAAAGTGTAGATTGAAGAATGGTGTGTAGTATGTATACAGTAACGAAGCGGTAGGGATACTTGAATGCATTTACACTCTTTTCCCAAATGCATTAGGAATGTATAACTGGAAAATAATAGAATGGTGCTAAAATAAAGATTATAACTTTATCTTTCTTGTGTTGTTGATTGCTATTTCATTCAAAATTATAGTGAAGAATAAATTGATAACTCTCATGTTATTATATGAGCTTATCATAAAGTAAGGGACATACTTTAAATGTTTGTATAATTTTAAGAAATTGACCTAGTAGCAAAAATTAAATGGATTTTAGTTTCTTCAATAATGGGAATAAAAAAGAGTTGTTATATAGTTGTTATAACAACTCTTTTGTTGATACAAGTATCAAACAAAATCAACTCAATTTAGAGAATCGTTATCAAAATAGATATCGGATAAATGCAAATATTCACAATTATAAAAGGAATAATATAGATCTAGAAACAAGAAATCGTTTTGCACATTGTTATTATAAATGCGGTAAAAATTACGCCACGGGATTACGAAGATTTTGGACGAAAATGGGTTTTGATTAGTCAAATTGTAAGAACAGGATATGTAATTGATCTTCCGAAAATAGGAAGATCATTTACATTAATAATTTGGTAAAAAAAACCTGGTTACCCAAGGTATTATAGACACATTTATTTTCTAAGAGAATAAAATTTGAAATTGACATGTTAATAAATATATAAAATAACAATAATTAAATGTATAGCAAATATTTAACTGGTAACTGGATTCGCATTTAACCAAATAAATAGAAGAAATTGTTTTGCATTTTATTTTTTTCCGACCAAACTGTACAAATTATCGAAATTTATAAAAACAACAAAAATTCTCAAAATTGAACATTTATTCTAGTAATATTTTTAAAAATATTATTTCTTATCTAAATAAAAAGATATTTAGGTATTTATTTATAGTTTATGTTATATTTTACACTTACCATTATGTGATTGTAGTCATATTAATTCAAATGTGTTATATTAAACCATAGTAAATTTCATTCGAATCGAATAAAGAATTCAATTGTTATCAATAAAATAAATATTATTTTGTTCAAGTTTGAAGATGAATTTCAGCTTAATGGTTAACTTTTGTATATAGATAAGTTCGGTTGAATCTATATAAATTTCATCTTGGGATGTGTTACACCGTGTCCAAGATAAGAATGTACAGCATGGGAAAACGGTAAAAGATACAGGGTGGCTTAAATTATGAAATAATTGCACTATTTAGAGTGTATATACATGCCGATCTTAGAAATTCATGATTGTTTACCGTTTTTGAAATTTTCAAAAGAATGCAAAATGGCATCTTCAAATTTTTTATCCGATATTTCATCTCCGAGAAATCATCATCAACGTCATTTTTTATGTAGCCACAAAAGTATAAATGCCGTGTATATGGTAACATTTTTTAATACAAATTTAACGATTTGTCACACATACAAAATAAAACAGAGAAAAATAAAATTTATTAATTTTGTAGCATTTTAATGTAGTAGGCGTTGGAAGATTTCTGAGGAGGATGCCAATGATGGTTCTTCAGTTTCAAAAGATTTTTTTTCCTAAAAAATCAAATGTATGGTTCTAACATTTGATTTTTTACATAACCCCATATGAAAATGTCTTTCGGGAAACCTCTACGACAAATACTCCCGTACATTTCTTGAGGTATGCGTTGGGGTAATATCTTGCTGAAATCATCATTTATTATTTATTGCTATACGCATTGAATAACCTCTATTCAATGCGTCTTTCCAATTTACGAATTAGTCAAAAAGGATACAGTTTAAATCAGGTGTTCCCAATTTTGGTTGTTTGCTGTTGTGCATAAATTTTAGCAATCGTTCCTATGTGTGGAGTCATAATGTTTTTTAATGTTTTTTTTTAGTAATTAGAAAAAGTAATTCCTGCAAAGGCAATGTCTTAAGGATTATATTTTCCTTCTCGCGTCCCCGGACCTAAACATAGGACTGTATAAGACTATCAGTCCTACATTTAGGTCTGATAACGATACGATACAAAGATCAAGTATGAGGTTTCCTTAGTTCACTAATAATACAACAAAATAAAATTGATTTAAAGAAATGGACCCTCAATAAACGATTGTAAAATTACTGATTGAATCTATTAAATATTTTACCTGATATTGCTTGAACTCTAAATTGAAAATAAAAAATATCACTTCATATTGTCGATTTTTTATTGTTTCCACTCGACAACACCTTAAAATTGCCGATAGATTAGCCCTGAGAACTTTAACTGAGCAGGACCGCAACATTTCGTCCCTGCCATTATTTACCGCCCATTGCTAGGGTTGTGCAAGTTTCGAGCCAAATTGAAATAGATTTATGGCTTACAAAAAAATCTCTGTCGGCGAATGTTGCCAGATGTGCCTGCCCTCATTTACGCTTCTAGCCATGTATAATATCTCGCGTTGTTATAATTTAAACGCAGCATATGAAAATTAATTAAATATCTAGCTATGAATACCAAACATCCATAGTACACAAAAAATAGAATAAAAATATGTATGGTTACGTTCTATAACATATTTTTGAATTAACCCATTATTGCAAAATTAATCTTCATACAGAATAAAATTAAAATTAACGTCGACTTTCATCCACTAGCTATTATTAACGCTACCCCGAAACGAGGCGATAAATCCAACCAGTGAAAGTAATTTTTAATCAAATCGAAAATAACGAAATTAAAATCCACTAAAATCGAAACTCCGGGTTCATACCGAAATATAAATTTTCCCGGTGTGATAATTCCTTGATTATGTTCTCCCATGGACGCGTTCTTTTTTTGTTTTGTTTGAATTCAGGTCGACCCGAAATTGCCACGCATAAATCATCGCTTCGATTTCGCTGGATACATCACCGAGCGATTATTACGTTAATACCCAGCTTCACACAAGCGTGCTGGAAACAGGGTGATTATATTTTTACCGACAATTGAATTAGCATTATTTTGCGTAAATGAAACAAAAAAATGTATAAAAAATTGAGCTACAGTAAAATGTATAATAACGATAATTAAAAAGAAAACCTTCATTCAATATTAACAATACTAATTAATTTAAATATTTTATTACACTAAAATATATATTATTAATTTTTTATTTCATTTTCAACTTCTAACCCAGTGAACGCGCTTTTATTATAATGTTTAAACTGATTTGTTTTATTCCTGCACCCAACAAAACTGACCTTATTAAATCACATCCATTCGCCTACTGAAATTGTGCTAGATATTGCAATTCGGGCCCGAATTCATATATCAAGAAGAGAAATTTCTGTACTTGACTCTGCTGCTATTTTTTATTTCCTCCTGAATTTGGCGTTTCTCTGGGCATTGTATCTTCCAGGCTGACGTTTTTGGACTATCTATCATGTTATGTATAATATGTGGAATTAAATATTCAAATTATCTACTTGCATTAAAATAAATAATACTTTCTGTATTTTATTAAATAATCCAAATATATTGTTAAGAAACTTCAACCTGAGATTTATAATTATATTGTATGTATAGATATTTCTGTTGTTTTGTAAGAGGGTGGACAGGTCCATAAAGGACCGACTCCATATAAACACGTGAACATTCATAAAAATATATACTTTGTGAAAATAATTATATTTATATTAGTACATAGAATTTCAAAAGAAACTATATAATTTTACATTATGATAGTTATTTTATATTTCAGATAATATGATCTAAATTTGATGTCTTGTTTTGAGTCCACAAACTCATATTAAACAGATTTAAAAAGTTTTTTATCTGTTACTTTTGATAATGCACATATTAACTTCAAAATAACATCTCAGATATCGAGCTGTATAGAAGTTACACATAAAAATAGGGCAATTAATTTGGAATGTAAAAAATGTATACAAACTTTCAGCTTTTTTCATTTATTTTTTCAATTAAATAAAATACAAGGAATTCACACAGTCACACAGTTTAATAATGGTTTAAAAAAGAAGTGAAACCAATAATGATTTTATTTTATACCGTGGGTTCATAATGAAACAAACAAATTCGTTTAAACTGTTGATTATTATTTTGGAGAAAAACGCTCGGACAGGTTTATTAGTATTTTTAACTGCGCATTCTTCTCACTAAAAGTTCTATATACTAATACCGATACTAAGTTATCTTTTAAATGGAATACCCTATATATTATTACATCTTTGGATTATTTGGATTAATATATATAATTTATATATTATATATATATGTATGTGACAAGTTTTTAAACACCCAGTATATATACATAAATTTTCACAACCAACGTTTCGATAGTGTCACTGCTACAAATCTATTTATTCGTCCTTTTTTCAATATCCTGCTATAATAGCAAAATTATTTCAAATAATCCAGGATTTTTTTGCATTGTAAAAAATTGATAATTTTATTTATGAATACACTAACGACGGGCCATTTCAGCCTCGCATATTTTGCATGCATTCCGCGTGGTTTAAACGAGCTTATCCTGAAAAGCTCTTTTCCTGTATGCCGAAATACTGTTATTATAAGAGAGGAGAGAAAGGCAAAAAAATATATGTATTATTTAGATGATGTGACGTCGTTACCCCAAATATTCTCCACACTTGTAGCGAGATTTTCATGAAAAGTTAAAGGATTTCCCTTATTCCAGTTTTCCTCCGGCGGTTTGTCGCTCGCATCGCATCGCGCCCCGTCACTCGTCAGCTTTCCCCCATAATATTTCTCCGGCGTATTCAGATAAATTATATGAATACGCGAGAGAAATATATGTATTCAAAATGAGTTTTGTGCGAAAAATAAAAATGATGTGTTTCTATTCAGTTATTTTATTCTAATGGTAAAAACAGGCGAAACCGTTGAGTAATAATCAATGTTTTATATTAGAAAGGATAATTATATTAATCCAATCTTTTTAATCCATCTCAGTTATATTTCGATAAAAGTGACTATTTAAAACCATACAAATTCGTTATACTGTAGTAAGCATCAAGAACGGTATTAACATTTTACCGATCGAATATATAAGTTGGAGGAGGAGCAGAGCGATGACTATATTTATTATATGAGATCGGTATTCAATAATGTTCGTGGTGCTTAGGATATTCCTTATGAAATTTATTTAAGTTATTTATTCAATTACATATTTTTTTCTCATTTTTATGATAAAATAATTTAATATAGTTGGCAGAGCGATTTTTTACATGTCATGTGATGATTAATTACATTAAATGTCATCGCAATGTTATATCCAAATAGAAAAGAGTACTTAAAGTACTTACGCAACGTAAGTCAAAATGTCACAGTAGCTAAAGAGGAAATAATATATTAATTAATAAATCAATAATATTTCAAATTATTTTTATATAATTTATTGTTATCATTAAAGTTTTAAATTTAGTGAATCTGATAACGATTATAATATTATTGAAGAAGCATGAATATTTGGGAGAGAATTAATTTACGAATTGTTCTAGAAAGACAAAAAAATTTAATGAATCATTATTTACTCACCGGAGTACTATTCGTCAGCGACCAGTAAACAATCGCCACTGATTTGGTAAATAATTAAATAAAGGCACATAAAAATTATATAAATAAACTTATTACCAATGTTTTAAACATTTATTTTAAAATTAGCCATTTAATTTAAGGGTTTAAGTATTAACTGACGACGAATAAATATCTGAAACAAGTGTTCCTTTATAAAAATATACGGAAAAAAGCAGAAAAAAAGTATGCCAATTTTACACGGGTTAATTTAACACACATCCATATGTATTATGTTATTTAGTAAAACTTTCAGATAGTATAGAACATTAGTTATAACTATTTAAAATTCACCGTCCTGGGTGGATACTACCACCAAAAAAATCGCTTATATTTTCGTCTATTAAATCCTGCAAGAAGAATTTTTATTATCGGGTGGTGACTTTTTTATTCGTCGCGAACCTAACATATACCTCCGAAACTATTGAGCGTTCCTATTCGCACATTTATTGTTTCGTTATTATTAATTATTTCATTGGAAGAGAACGAGAGAGCAGCAACTGGAATAGCATGCATCATACACAAGAACCTAGAGAAAGAAATAGAGGACTGGAAGACATGGTCAGGGAGAACACTTACAGTAGAGTTAAAAGATGTTAACAATAATCGAAAAACAATAATAATTGCTTATGGACCAAACGACGACGATACAACAGAAAACAAAGAAGTATTTTGAGATGAACTAACAACAGCGACGGAAAGGGCAAAAGGAGACTTATATGTAGTAGGAGACTTTAATGGCAGAGTAGGTAAGCAAGACAAAATATACAACAAAGTAATAGGAGTAAATGGTGAAAACATGAAAAATAACAATGGCAAAAGATTATTAGATTTGTGTATAACACAGAACATGATTATTGAAAATACATTTTTTGAACACAAAGCCATACACAAATACACAAGAGAGATGAAGAGCAGAAAAGAAAGATCAGTTATAGATTACATACTAGTGGAAAAGCACAACAGAAATACAGTAATAGACACAAAAGTGAGAAGAGGACCAGAAATTGGGAGTGACCACTACCTGGTAGTTGCAAAGCTGAAAACCCCAAAGAAAAACAGAGAATTACATAAATACCTAGAAGAAAATAGACCATTTGAATACATAAAAGCATATAAACTGAGAAATGAAGAAATAAGTAAGAAATACACAGTAGCAATAAAGAACAGATTAGAAACCAACGAGGAAAAATACAGAAATGGAAATATAGAAGAGATTATACATTTAAGAACGATATATAAAAAAGGTAAAAACAGAAAACAAACTACCTGGTGGACAGAAGAAATCAAGACAGAAGTAAAGGCAAAGAAAACAGTATGGCAAAATTACCTAGCGCAAAAAAACAGAAAACAGCTACAAATTATATAAAGAAAAAAGAAAACAAGTGAAGGAACTAATAATAAAAGAAAAGGGAAAATCATGGAAAGAATTTGGAGAGAAAATAGAAAACGATAGTAAAGGAATATTGGTAATGGAATATGTTCAACTTGTGAAGATTTTTGTTGTCTCAGCTCCTGTATACTCTCCCAGTAGTGTTCTTTCTCCCTAGCCTCTATGTCCCTTATGTTTACCTTTAGGAATTGTGGGAATTGTGTGGCATAGGGACAGATGGAATGAGAGTCTATTGGAACTTGCTCAGCCCCTATTTTTGCAAGGGCATCTACCATCTCATTATCCCATATTCCTTCTTGCCCTGGCTTATCTGCTGCTTTTTGCCAGTTGCATCAGGGAGTTAAAGCACTCTAGAACTACGCTTGAGTTCTTTGCCGGATTCTGGAGGGCCTTAAGTCACTAGCTATGTTTGCCCCTTTATGTCCCTTCCCTAGGACATGTCTGGAACATAGTAGAATGGTCATGATTTCTGCTTGGAAGATGAAACAGCCAGATCCCAAATCCATATCGATTTCAGTCCTTGGTCCACTGACTCCAGAACCTACCATTCCATCCTTTAGGTACCCGTTTGTATACAATACCAGAGATCAGGTATCATTTCCTTCAAATGTGTAGATGACATCTATGTCATCTCTGGGGAAACCCCATTAAATTAAGAGCTTGATATAGGATTTTTAAATCACCTATTAGTTTTGGTATTTTTGTTTATTCTTAAGGTTTCTTCGAGGGCGACTTTTTGCTGGTGTATGTGTAGCCACTGATGAGATTGTCCTCATTGTCCCCGTAATACACAAATATGCCAATCTCTGAGTCCTATTTAGGATTTGTGTGCATGTTTTTTGCTGCGTTTTCATCAACAGATGGATGCTGCATAAGTAACAGTGGGTCTCATTATCGTCTCATACATCCATCTGGTCATTTTAGGATTGAGTCCTCAGGCCTTTCCTAGTAGTTGCCTAGAGATGTATAGGCCTGTAAGAGTGTAGCAATTGTCTATTCCAAGTAAGTTTTTGGACTAGATACTTAACTTCCTTGGATAGTTGTTACCGCTATTTCCCTACTTTGAAGTATGGATTTGATCCACCTCGTTGTTACAGGGTTTACACCCTTATGAAACTGCACTATTTATGGTCCAAAAAAAGGTGTTATCAAAGACCCCCTTAATGTCAAAGAAGGTACAAATAACATTTTCCCTGACATCTAGAACCCTCTCCGCAATCCAAATTGCGCCACTTAGTGTCGAGATGGTTGATTTTACCTTTTGATATGTGTGCTGATTAATATGCTGAGGTATCTAGGGAAGCCGATGCCCTTTAAGTAGAATGAAGACAAACTGAACGACTTTAGGGTGTTCTTTGGAATAAAGATTACCTGAGTCCATCTCCACTCCCTTGGAATACGTCAGTGCATGACTTGCACTGAAGATCCTCTTTAGACTAATACAAGTCTAAAGAGGATCTTCAGTCCAACCCAGACACTTCTGGATCATGATTGGAGCTATGCCATCACCTCCCGGTGTTTTGTATGGTTTAAAGATTTTCATTGATCAAACAATCATTTTCTCGGTAAAAATCTTGTTTGAGTAACTTCTAGCTGCAAATGAGCTGGCGGATCTTTCACCTATAAGAGTGAACGATCTGAACAGGTTCATTAGGTGCTCAAATTGGGTTGTTTAGGAGGAAAAATCTTCTACTTGTGGTAACACAATGGGCCTAAGTGAGCAGTCCTGAGGCTGCTGCCATTCGAACCTAACTTCTAGCTTTATCTATTTGCTCGCAGTTTACTTCAGTTGTAACTTCCGAGAATTTATTTTGACAGGCAGGGAAGTGATTGCTGAGCAGCAGTTCTAATGTCTCCTCTGGACTTATCGTGAATCTTCCCTCTGTGCTCTGCAGATATAGGTCTAAATAGGTTTGGAGGTGTTCTATCCCTTAGCACATTTATCTCCAGGATTTCCTTTTTGAGTCCCTCAAAACGTTATTGTATTTTGTGAGGGCTTCTCGGAAACGGTACCATTTGCCACTTCTTTTGACTTCGTTTAACTCTTTTCTGGATTGCTTTTTCAGCTTATCAAGCTCCCCATTCCACTAGGGAACACAAAAGAGATGTTTATCTCTTTTGCGTTGCCCAGCCCGTGGGGCAGCTGATATACAGAGCTGTCCTCAGCATTTCAATTAGATTTTTTGAAGTATTTTTAAGATAGAAAATATTAAAACGGTTATAATATTTTCTACCAATGAACTTATTTTATCTCGTTCAACTGATAGAGCGTATTACTTCCAATCAGTAGTTACACAAAGACGTTTCATCGGAGACGTACCAGTTAGAGATTTTGGATGATGCTAGAGGACTTGCCAGGGTGAAGTCTAATACTTCTTCCCTTATCCTATTATTATCTATCTACTATTATTATTTGTCAAGGTATTCAAACAAATTTTCAACCCCTTACATTGATATATGTGCTTCCCCATGCTATATGGTGGGAATTAGCATTACAGCTTATAATACATGGGATATATATGTGTTGGTGCCTCTGGAGTGCCCCCTGGGAAGTAGGTGGATTGCTACATAATCCATGAGGTTGTCTCTCCCTTCCGATGGCTTAGCTCTACTGATACTTAATTCTTCGAGATAAATTGCGTTATGGGCATGTATGTGGTATGACGGCTCAGATAGATGGCCGCTCTCAGCTTTTCTTAATCACCCCCCCCCCCCCCCCCCAAGATATACCACTTTGTCCAGTTTACTGGGGATCCCTCTTAGTTGTCCCTTGTAGAAGAACGGTTCCTACAGCAAACCAATATTGATGTTGTTCTCAACCAGCACAGAGCATATGTCATTCATCGCTCTTTCTTTCAGGTGCTTTTAACTGTCCGCTACTGCCGACGATGCTCATTTCTCCTCTGACGGAGTGGTTTTCATAGGAGTACCCTCCTCTTGGAGACCCCTTCTGTCTCCGTGAGTGTCGTCGATCACTATCCATATAGGTCAGGTTTTTTCTTGTGGCATAATTTGATTTGACTGAACTTCTAACTCACAGTTAGACCAGCCTCTTTTAGCCTTTCCCCCGTGGAGGGGGACCACGGGGAGCTTAAGCACAAGTGCTTCGTCCATTTCAAATCTCCTCAAAACCCTCCAGGTCTCGGTTACCAGCTTATTTTTTGACCTCTCAGGTAGCTGAGAATCTTTGCCGTTTGATCCTTGGAGCTATCTTTGAAATAGGCCACCATGATCATCGGACGAGGCATCTGGTTGGCCTCCATTATTTTTAGTGAAGCCCCTTGCCAGGGGGCATAATGTGGAGATTTGCTCCGGGAGTAGTAGTTTTTATTAATTATATATATAAATATATAAAATTTTTATTTTCAAACATTAAAAATATTTATAATATATATATATATATATATATATTTAAATATATAATAGTGTTTGACCCCTTGTTTCGAAATAGGCAAATCGGATATGGACCAGAGGTCTTTCCGCTTGCCTTTCTCCTGTCTATGTCATTGTTTAAATATCATGATAGCTAACGTCGTTGTCAGTATTCTGCTGATGAAATGTGATCAACTGATGGATCGTTAAACGGGGATATTTATATTTAGAATTGATGGTACGATTATGGGGAATTCAAAGTTTATTGAGGATTTCTGTCTTATAAGGATTGGATTTAATCTTATTCAATTCATTTCGGAGGCATTCAGTTATGGCAAGGATATTGATAATTTTGTAGAGGAGTGTATTACTAGGATTATGTAAATAATTGTTAGGATGTCTAATTTTAGTAAGCACTCTTAAGGCTTACTTCTTGGTCGTCTTTTTAAATCCTTTTTGGGTATGGTCTTCTTTCGGAAGAAGGTCGACAACTAGAAGATGATATAAAGCAGTATTTAGATATGAAGAATCTAAGTTATAAAGATCATGAACAAATATATTACTCAATATAGAAGTAAATGGGGAATCTCAAGGAAAACAGACACGTATGGATTGATTAGAAAGAAAACTATCTAGGACTGTTATTAAATTATGAGAAATACTTACGGAATTGTATTTATATAATACATCTATAGAGCTTTTTGTACATCTATGAACATTCTGTTTCTATTTATGCTCGTATTTAATTAATTTCATTAATGCTACTTCTGAATATTTACCTCGAAACAAAGATGTATATATTTTCGATCTTTTTTTTTAATTGAAAAATTAAACACCGAAATGTTCTCATTCTATTCATTTATTAAAATTTATTAAATGCATTTCGTTTCCTGTTCTCATAAATAGGACAAGTTCGCTTTCCATTAGTGGACGAAACAACACTTCCTAGTTGTTTGTGTTTGTAGACCCAAATCGTTGACAATACCATATGAAATTAGGCAAAAGATGGCGTTTGCGTCCTCTTCTATTTATTTTAAATTATTTATTTATAAATACTCTCGATTACTAAAATTACACGATTTTGCCAAAAAGTAATTATTATCAATAAAACACAAATAACAATAATACTAAAAATATAAAACAAAAACAGCAATGGTTGATTCTCAACTCAAAATAATTCAAATGCAATTAATTAATCTCTGAAATACGATTCATCGAGACAAACAAAACTCGAAAACTAAATTAGGTTCTGCGCAAATTATTAATCAATCCACAGAAATGCGAATTAAACCGCAATAGGGCAAACTGTACTCAAAAGCCAGTGGGGCATTTACAGAAACGGATTGATTATTAATCAAACGTCGTACAGTCGAGTTTGTTGAGAACAGCGTAAGAAGACAAACAAATTTGTGTGGGAGGAAACCTATGTTCAAACAAAACGGCGAAAAGGCAGGAGGGTGTAATTAGAATGAAACGAGTTCATTAACTGGGGGAAGGATGTCATTTCGTGTTGGTCGTTATTTCGTTTGAAGCTGCAAGACAATCAGTCGTTCACTTAGTCTGTGTCCCTTTTGTTTAATTCGACGAGTTATTTAATATTTAACGAGCTTTACGCTATTTTCATTAATTAACATAGAAAGAACATGAAAAGGGGAACATTAATTAATAAAAACTTAACTAAATTATTTAAAATTGGTGATGTATTCATTAAAATACAGTTCCGAAAATACCGTTTAAAATATTAATAAAGAAGAAATATCTTCTCATTTATGATTATTATTTCTATATATATATTCTATATATATATATATATATATATACACCCCATATGGGTGTAGGGTTATTTCTATTTAAATATTCGTAATTTATATTATAATAATAAACATGAATAAACTATTAAATATCTACTAACAAAGTACAAATAAATAAAATGAAATTTATTCTCAAGAAGAAATTTCATTTAGTGCGTTAATAACCCGCAACAAGTCACGAATTCAATAGTAGATTATACCACGAGTAATAATGATAGCTATTATTCCCGAGGAACATTTACGAACCGAGCCGCGTAAGCGGCGAGGGAGTAACATTCCGAGGTAATAATAGCCATTATTGCGAGTAGTATACTCTACTTTATCTATGACTAATTTATTAATTTGTTTTAACGAACAACTTTATTTTTCAATAACATTAACACTAGCAATGGTACAATTAATAAATTGAATTGGTCGAGAACTATCAATAGATTTGGAAGAGTTTTCAATACAAATATTTGGAATTTCGGTTGCTGTAGAGGAAGAAGATGCTTCATTACTATTTATCTGTTTAGCAATAGTATCTGCTGTAGTTGTCTTGTTTCTTATAGACTGATCAATGTAACTTTCAGCTACCTGTGTAGATCTCCAGCCCCCATGACGCTTTAATCCAGTTATATCGCCTCCTCCATCAATGTACAGAGTGGCAGATGATCTGCGATAACAATGGCCGGTATAAGTTTCAGGATTTGGCAATTTGTTTACCAATATCTGCAAATTTGTTTTTTCCTATATGTTGTATTGTACATTTTGATTTTTGATAATTTAGAAAGAATGAATTAATTTTTACATGTGACGGACCGAGATTGATGTACTTCTTTACAATATTGTAAAACGTACTGTTTATGGCGAATGTTCGTACAATTTTGGTTTTAGTCTTGGGTATTGTTATTAATAACTGTGTTTGATGATCTTTCACGTCTTCAATATTCATTTCATAAAGCTCGTTTGAGCGGCATGCACCCATAATTCCAATAATTAATATAACCTGAAGCAAATAAGAATATGAGTTTTGAATAGTCAGATTAAATTCGGTATATTTACCTTATGTAAAAGAAAAACTTTATCAGGAGCTTTGTCAATAAATGTTCTTATTTGTTTCGGGGTCAGAGTGGAAGACTTCTTTGGTTGAAATCCTTCTGATTTTCTTTTTAAAAATGCTCGTAGTTTGCAATATTTTTCCAGATCAACGTCATGATTTATTCTCAACATAGTTTTAATGATTGAAAAAAATGACCATAATGAAGAAGGTTTGTAATTTGCACTTAATTAAGCGAAATAGGCCAGCAGAACATGTTCGGAAAATGAGTTTGCTTTCTTTCGAAGACGCCATTCGTTGAAGGTTGCGTACGTTTTATTATAAATGGATTTCGATGTTTCCGGTATCAAGGTAGATGTTGTTGCTGCAGCTAGTTGTACAATTTCTGGAGGTGTACAAGTAAAAGACTCTTCATTTTCATCCATCTCATTAGAAATGCACAAACACTACGCGCTTGACACTGACTGTTTTCAGTTTGTGTATTTTGTTTCCATGGTATTTAATTTGAGAAATTTTTTGATTGGAGTGCACGAGGGAATAATGACTATTAATCCCTCGTCATTATTCCCTAAGAGAATAATATATGGAATTATACTGCAAAAATTACAAGTATAATACATACATTATATATTAGTCGTAGATAATACTAGTTTAATACTTAGACACTAATTTATTTAATACCATTTATTTCTATTCGGATTGTCTGATTGCTATTGACTCAATAATAGTCCCCTTGCGCCCTTTCATATTTTTTACATATGGTGTTTTTGTTTTTTGAGTTATATGGTACTTTAATTAGACAAAAAAAAAAACACGCGGAAAGATCAATTTAATTAATAAAATCAAGTTACAAGCCAACAATTTAATACAAAGAAAACACTTTGAACTTCTTTATTGTGAAGGCATTAATTTGAAAATCCATGATAACTTTAAATGAAATTATAGTTTTTAAAATATAATACATGATTTATTTTATACGGTGTAAAATATTTGCAAGAAATATATTTTTTCAATTAAAGCTTTATAAAACTATATAACTAATTGTTAAGATAAGATTACCAATTGATTTAAACATAGTTATGTAGTTGTTTCCTTTCATAAAATATTTTCGATTCAAACCGTTGCAATTCGCGGTAGTACTGCTATGCAACAAACAAATATCTATTGTGTAATCGAATGTCGGGCGGCATAAATGCTCGGGAAGTAGTTGTTTTAGTACATGTTTGTAAAACTTACAGTGTAAGTAATTTTTGCAGTTGGAAAAAGGGATTGATCGAATTTTATTGATCATTGCCAGAAATTGAATAAAAAACAAGAACCGTAAAAAGACAGGCAGAAAGATCCATGGTCGATAGCCATTTTTTGATACTTAACTACTTGTAAATGATTGTAAATATTTTGATGTAATTTAATGTAACTGTCAGAAATAAAGATTTTCTTTCTCTCTCTTTATTACTCATTGTTATAATTCTTTGTGCTGAAAAATTCTTTGGTTTACTTTAATATATAATTTCAAATCTATCGGTTTGTTCCATCCACGGATCGCTACTCGTACTAGAAGGTTTTTTTTGTTATTTTATGTGTTGTATTTCTAATATATTTAAATAAAGCTTCTAGTTTAATGTATTATTTTGTTTAATGAACATTGGCCCTCGTTCACCTATGATGAAATGAAATACCAGTAAAGAGTAGTTTTATGTTTCCTGTAAGAATGGCGATGCCATGAGACGGGTATTTTTATGATGAATTATATGAATTAAGAAAAATGGATTTGTTCTTCTCTGGATATAAATAGAGTTCGTGATTTATACGATTCTTTATTGATCTTAAAAAAATAGAATTACTAATATGTTAAATAATTTGTTCATCTAAAACAATCTACAAAAGATATGAAAGTATTTACTGATAACATTGTAATAATTGAAAAGGAGAACGCTGAATTAACTATGAATTGTAAGATTAACAGAAATTTTAATCCTATCAAACGTTATGAACGAAATTGAAGAACGTAAACGCTGCTCTAAAAACGTAACGTTATGTAACATTTCTTCTTAAAAGAAATGATGGTACAGTATCTGTATTGCGATATTTGGCACTCTCAGGGTTTCTATTTTGTTTAGAAAAAAATATATAAAAACATACCAGTTTTAATAAAGGGGATGTTGAGGATCTTATACGTTTAGATAAGGAGATGTGCCAAATAGAATAGAGAGATTTTTATATTAGATATTTTTATCCAGAGTTGCCAACATGATACAGATATACAGAGTAATCAACAATGTTTCCAGATTTATAGGTTCGCAACCATATAAGTATGTTGGTACAATTGATTATTTGAAAAGAAATTTCCCTAGATTGCCAATGGCGTATCAAAGATTTTTTCCCAAAATAAATGAAATATTTAATCATAACCATATATTTAATTTGTATACGTTGAATCTGCTCCGGAATTATGTTTATGTTTTACACTGCTAGTGTCAAATTTAGTTACTCTTTATTAATTTTTCCTTGTCATGAACTTGGAGCGACAAAAATCGCTAGATTTTTTGGCGGGAAATTTAACTTATCTACAATCATTGTCACTCTATAAGAATTAATATAATGATGTGACACTACAAGGCACTTGCATTTTAATTGAACAATAGACAGTATATTCGTTAACCGAATTGTTCGTTTACCGGTTATCGATTTGCCATAGATTTTTTGTGTAATCGATTAATTCGTTCTGTAAATCCTAAAAATTAAATTAATAAGAGGATGTATAATTTTTTATTACATACATATAGTCTTGCATCTTCAGAAGTCCGTTTCATATTTAGTTATGGAACGTTAAAGAACATGTCCAATGTCGATTGCGTTTCTCCCTGTTTCAGGAATTTTCGAAAATAATTAATAGAATTATCATTGTTAAGTTCCTTAACCCTAGTGACGTCAGCTTGATTTTGATACCATTCTAAGATCATTGCTGTCATATATATTTTAAAAATATCTTTAATAGCATATGTCAGCAATGGTGCTCTTTCATTTTGTTCGGAAGGAGACACATTTCGCTATATTTCTTGGTGTTCTTCATTCAAGAATTCTTCTGTCATCAGTTCGTCTTCATCAGAAATAAACTTTCGCTGTGTGACTTTAGACAATGCATTTTTAATTATACCAATAGCTTAAAGGGAAAAGTATTGTGATCGTAAAAATGTTCTAATTTCAACAAATATGCACGTTTTGAGGTCCCCTGAGTTCATTCCACCAAGTTTTGAAAAATGTCTATGTGTTTCCGCGATAGCGCATAAACGGCTAAATGGATTAAATCCAAATTTTATATCTAAGCTTTGTATAACAGTGGAATGATTTGAAAAGCTTTTGGTTAAAATAAGAACTCATTAAGTGCAACTTTACTCTAAGCGATGTTTCATTTTTTAATTAGGATAGAAAAATGTATAATATGAAAAATGTATGAATAGAAAACAAAAAAAAATAAGTAATTTTTATTATAAAACTTTTATTGAAGGACTTTCATTTTTTTTATAAGCGGAAGAATTTCACCAACCTAATAAATTCCCTTAGAAATAAACAATTATTTTCATAATATTTTTTGTGTTGGTTGTGGAGACTTTATTCATATTCGCAAACGCCTTCAGTTTGAAAAAATGAAAAAGAGTGTGGAGAAATGTTTTTAATTGATTGTACGGTAAGAACGAATGCACTAAATTATAATATTCTTCCAAATACTCGGCTTTAACTTTAAAATGCAACAATCCATTTTTTACTATTAATCATTTTTCCATTCCTACTAAATTTTCAATCAGAAACTTATTTGACTGAATTCACTGGGAAAAGTACCATGATGGACATCACCAATTTTTTCATTCCAAAACGTTTGTATAGTCATTGTTGAGGAGAACAGAGATGCAACAACAAGTTGTGCGCAAGTGTAGAATTTCTTGAATCACGCAATAATCTACTGAGTCAGCTGTCCAGGTGTATTGTCAAATGGTAATAGTGCTTCCAATGTCAAGTTATTGCTATCAAAATCGGTAGTCCTTGATACTCAGGGCACAAACTCCAAACAACAATTCTTTGAAAAAGTATACGTGACTCATGTTCTTTGATTCGATCCCCATATTACTGGCAGTCTTCTCTTGATTATATTTTTTAATGCTCTAAGATTCTCAGAGTGGTAAACAAGAAGTGGTTTAAGCTTCATATCTCAACTAACGTTAGCTCCCAAAAGTAAGATCAATCGGTTTTTCATGGGTTTATGACCAAAAACACTTTTCGTATCTTTCATGATGTAAATACGCTTCCAAAACAAAACAGTTTCATCACAATTAAATATTTGTTGTGGACGATACATTGAAACAGAAGGAATGAATTCTTTAAATTTAAGACAGTACTTCTAAGATTCTTTATCTGCACTGGCAGGCTTATCATGCATTAATACATGTCTAATTCCAGATTTTTTTTGCAAATTAGCCAGTGGTAGCCTGTAATTCTAACTCCTAGGATAGCGAACCTGGAGTTTGTAATAAAAATATCATTTTTTCTCAAATGTCTCTAGCCTTCTCTCGAATGATAGCTATACCAGTTATATCTCTTTTCATTTCCCGTTCATTTATCCAAACTGAAGCCAACCTCTCCATTTTTTCATGATGGCTTTGCAAATGTGATTTTCGTTACTTTTTTAGCCGCTCGAGTTTTTTTCTTTCTTAGCTAAGATTATGCATACTCTAGACTTGTTTAAGCCATACTGTCTCGTAACATCAGTCATCTTCTGTTTACTCTACTTTGGCACTCCATTATTTTTCGTATCTGTAATATTGTAATATATTGCTATTCTGTTTTTTTATAAAGGGTTTAGAATGCACATACGAAAATTTAGAGGAAAAGAAACCAAGATACAATTCATAAAGTTTCGGCGCATACTTGCCATGCTGCGGTATGCGTCAATACGGAAATCTAGTCGTGCCTCGCTGCTACGTGATATGCTTCACATTAGTACCGTACGTGTGTTATTACAACATTATGCTTCGAGAGCCCAGAAGTGTTTTTTAGAATTTGTTTTAGTTCGTTATCCAAAAATATATGTTCATTATTCGAACACAAATATCTTTTCTGAAAGTGATTATTCTCAGAGTTGTTCACAGTCACAACTGTTTGTTTTATATTGTTGGCGTATACTAACACTGAAAGAGTATGAAAGATCATTGATGTATATAAAAAAAGTAGTGAACCAAAGTTCGAACCTTATGGACGTACTGACAAATGTATTTGATTTGAAGATTTTAGGATATATATATATATATTATGATCTGCTGATTAGACATTTAAGAGCTGGAGCAGTAAATCCAAAGATGTTTCGTTTTTTGTGGCAATAAATTTAGATGAATTGAGTCAGCTAAATTTGTGTGTTGAAAACTCTATTGTAATCTGTTTCCATTAAAAGAAGATTTAATTAAGGCGACTTAAATCATTGCAATTTATTTTGTACTGTTTGGATGTTATAAACTATATGCTCAAAGATCTTAACAAATTTTAATAAGAAAGCGTTACATCAGTTTTTCATATTTCGAGAAAAAAACGAGGTTTTTATATTTAGACTGTACAATATAATCAGTGGCTTTGCAAGTATACATTTACAAACAGTAGTTAAAAATATGGAATTTGATAGTCTTTTCCGACTAATGTAGGTTTACAAAACCATTATCATTATTCATTCCTTTGAGAATAGTGTAGTAAATCTAATCGAGTCAGAAAAGACAATAAATAACTGTGAAACGTTACTAAGTGTTTTTATACATATTATCTTACAAATTAACAAATATTTGATAAAATTTCATGGTTAATATGACAACATTATTAGATTTAGGGAATCGCACAATAATAAAATCGGTGCCGGAACAAAATTATGTGAATTTTGTTCTCTTCCTGATTTTTTTTCTTCTTCTAGGAACATAATTAGCTTTTTCCGCTGAAAAAATCCGGCCAAGACATTACTGAAACAATGGTACTACGCAAACCTAGTTTGCGTATCGATGGTCTTCTATTGACTTTTTTTAAGCAGCTAAAGGCAATTTTGACGATTATGTGGGATTTTAATTTTGAAAATCTTTTCATCAGTAACAAAGAGTTTACCTAAACGACCAACGCCAACGAGGCGAATCAATCATTGCTTTTACAAGAAAGTGGATTTGGGTGACTTTGTAGTTTCAGTTTGGTTTTTATAATATTTCGGATTCGTTCAGATCTAGATAGTTGAGAATTCAGCATCGTATCATATTGGACGACCGCTCTAAGGACAATCTTAAATCTCTCCTTATAAGTGTTTTCAGCTTCGAAGCCAGTTTTGGTTTTGAAACCCGTCAATGAAATAATGTCTGCAGTTTTTATTCTAGTTTTGTGAAATCCAGCAACAGTGTCTTTCTACAGCCCATTATCAATACACAAGTAAAAAAAATCATATATATTTCATAGAATTCCATGGGTAATACGACTAAATTATTAGATTTAAAAAGAATCGCACGATACTCATCAAATCGATACCGAAACAAAATTGTGGGAACTTTTCAACCTTCCTGTATATGGATAATAGGAAAATTAAGACATTTTTTCACATTAAACGACCCTTCTCAGCGACGAACTAAAACAACACAAAAAGGCTACGGTTATTTAATATTTATAATGCTCATTGCAGAATAATCTAATTTAACTTTTAAAACAATGAGATATTAGGCTAATTTATGAATTAAATAATAAGATGTATTGTATTCCGCTTCTTTGTTATATTTAATGTGGATCAGACTCGACTAAAAAATTACCTCATAAATATGTTCTAAGGAATTCAGTGTTTCATAATTTAATTAAAAATAGGTAAATAATTATTAAAAAAAAAAACAAAACGGTATATTAGCCTTTAGCACAAAAAATGCCAATAATCCTGATAACCTACTCCTTCTTACAAAATTCTCTATTCCCCTAATATTTTCGCTAAATATAAACATCCTCCCATCACTGTTAATAAAATAATAAAAACATAATAAATATTTTAAATTGTTTGAACAAAAATTTCCACAGAGAAACTAAACTATATGTGTCTATGGCAGTAAAAATAATAATTAAATTTATGAAAATAATATAGGAATATTCGATTTAAGTATTACTAATAAATACTGCAATTAGTTAAATTATTTATAATATTTAAACATTGGTAACTCATTTTATAATAATACAAATGAATAAATTAATAATAATAATCTCCATTTTTCGACAGTATAACCAATTATATAATATTATAGATATCGATATATTATGTTGACATGACTAGGTATACATAGGGATTTTATATGTAAAAATATTTTTTTGCGAATTCCTTCTTCCTCTTTAATTTTAGCAAAAAAGATATAAACTCTATTCCGACTCTATTTAAAATGATGATTTATTAACTTTTCAATTCAATAGATGAAAAATATTGTAAAATTTCTTAAAATTTTAAAATTATCAATGTCCTATATTGATAATACGAAATAATTAGATTAGTTATTGTTATAAAATAAATATACTTTAAGTTTTGTAATCATTACTTATTTCTCTTCATTTTTGATTTAAAACGACGTTAAAACCTTTATAAACCACACAATAAAACACCACAAAAATAACCTCTTCGGAATAATGTGATATTCCGGCAGTTTCAACAATTTACAATTTTCTCAAAGTTCCGACAGAATCGGTAATTATTGCGGGGTATTTTCTTAATTCCCTTCCCGCTTTCCCTTCTCTCTCGCACTTCCTACTTGCTGGCGTTTTCAAGCTCGCTCTAAATAGTCACAATAACTCAAGATTATTACCTACGTAAGCGTTATTTGTTCCCCATTAATTACGCTTGCCCGACAAATTGCGAACCGGCGTCTTACCGCGAATTCATCTACTCAAGGGTGCGAGAGGGAGAGAGAGACATTAAGCTTCTTAAGTTGGCTAATTTAAATTAAAAAAAATGCTTGCTCTACATAATAGGGATTTTACCCGAGTAATATATATATTCAGAAAAGGCGAATTGTGCATCCGCAGCAATTGTTTGGATATGAAGGGACTGTTATTATTTCCTAGAATATATAAAATATTTTCGATTGTTCAAGAAATATAACGTTTCTTTAAGATAAATAAAAATGAATGATATATATATATATATATATATATATATATATATATATATACAGAGAGGTTTTTTTATCAGTATACATTAGGCGAACTGTATACCTGCAAAAGAACGATCATGCATTTCGATATTGTCATAAAGAGAAATAGAAAATTGTTTAATTGTTTTTTTTTACTTATCCTAGTTGAAGAAATCGATCATTCGGTTTGCGTATTTGCCTATAATACGCATACATCAATGCGTTTGACTTGGGTATTTTACATGTAGGGAATATGTATACTGTTAAAAAAACCTCTCTCTATATATATCTTTATGATATAGTTTTACCCATTAAAAATTATATAAAAAAAAAATAAATTCTCAGGTATTTAGCATTGCTTTCAGAGTTAAGCAGAAATTTGTTACCCAATAATAAAACATTTATATACAGAAAAAATAGTGTTGATCCGTGTAGGCCTTCAATCTGCAGTTTTTCTGCTCTGTTTAGAATTTAATGATTGTAAAAAATGTGGATTTGCCAGTTGACTGAACTGTTCAAATGACCAACAAAAATTAATTGAAAATGATTGATTGTAATGGAAGGAAACTTAGATTTTAGCAATATTTATCCAGTAATATCCTGTAATCATTTTCTTGGTACACTTACATTCTATTTGGGTAGTAAATATGAAAACAAAAAATGTAGAAATAATTTACGAATATTCGATTTTTGTATTACTACTTATTACTAGAATTAATCAACTTATTTCTAATATTTAAACATTGGACTCATATTATAATAATACAACTGTTGAATATTATTGATAATAATAATCTCTATCTTTCAACATTATATAGACCGGATATACATAGGGATTTTACATGTAAAAATATTTTTTACGAATTCCTTCTTCCCTGTTAATTTTAGCATAAAAAACTGTAAAATATCTCTAAAATTTTCCTTTTTAACTTTTCAAATCAACGGATGATTAAGAAAAAAAATGCTGATGTGTCCATCATGATAATTTCTCCGGTGATTTCAGTCAAATGAGTTCTTGAATGAATATTTAATAGTAAATGACAAGATATTAAATGGAAACAAAAATTAAATTTTTAAATTAAAGCCAAATATTAAGATGAATTTTGAAAATGTGAATTATAATAATAAAAGTTAACTGAAATAGGATATTAACATCGGGAAGTGTATGTAACATTCAAGGAATGTAACACTGTACATCGTAAACAACTCCACCACAGTTCCTCTGTTGTAAACATTTCTTAGAATTTCATTGTATTATTCGATATTATTATATTTATCAGATAAAATTATCTATCAGTAATTCTTGTTTTGAACAATATTGAAAAGTAAATATTTTGAAGAGAAGTAATTATATTTTTGATATCCGAGAAATGTTTTCAACTGACTAATGGCTGTGTAAATATTTTCATACAAAAGGACAAAAGGACTTATTTTGTACACGTCTCGTCCTCTCGTTATAATCACTGTGTTTAAGTTTTAAGTTTGTAATTGTTTTTGAAGCAGAACTGATTCGGCCTTCGGGCTGATCAGATGTCTATGCCTTTTCGTTAATAGTGAAAAAATGTAATAATTGTGTAAAGTTTGAATACAAGTATAAGTTAAAGTTTGAGCTCAGAGTTATTGTTGTTGACTTCTTGTCAATATGACCCGCAAGGTGTTATCAAAAGCTCCACATAAGGAGTGATAACACCTCTTTGTGATCGCCAATAGAATGATGTACTTACTGGGTAATTGCCCTGTATGCAACATTCAAGCTCGCACACAAAATTGCACGAGAAGTTAGCGTCCTTTACATTTTAAATCTACACTTAAAACACATAATTGTCTATGCAAAGACTTGTATTTACCAACAATTTGCCAGTTTATAGAAAATAATCATTAATATACGTCTAGTAGAAATGTCTCATGTCAACTTTTCACTTATTAAGAGGGATCAGTACAATTTTTTGAGTTTCTTAGGGGCATCGGGGACGAGGTAGAGCTAAGGTGGAACCATACCACGAATTCACTGCTAATAATCGTGTTAAAGTCCTTCATTGCGAGGATGGCCGAAAACCTAATTGCTCACGCTCGCAGTTCGCACTGCTGCCTGTATATTTTGAGCAGGCCCCGCTAACTCCATCGGATTACGGTAGTTCGCGTTTATTGTTATTATAATTTGATGTACTAGTTTCAACCCAATCCACTAGAGGCGCAAATGTAGATAGTATTTAAATCGTGGAAATTACCTAATTAAGCATTGAAAAATGTGACATAAACAAATCAGTGAAAATTGACACATTTTTTTAAGAATTTCTCTTTAAATTTGTGTGCTAAAACGGGCTTTAGAACATATTGTGTTGCCAAATTGAAAAGGTGGATGAAGACCCCTGAATGCACACAAATCGTCACAAAAATTTAGGTAAGTGCTTTGTTATAAGTAAATTAACATTAAATTAATCAAATTGATTGATTGATTTTTAGATGTTTGTGATGTTGATATTTTATTGTATTAATTGTTAAATGGTTTGATTTTAAGAAATTATTATTTTATAATTTTTATTCTCAAGTAAGGTTATTTTACTAATTTTCATTAATTTATTTATTTACAGGCTGGTGTTAAATGTGATTGTTCTTTCATCAAAGCAATCATGACATGTGCTGCTAAACCAAATTTGGATTGGCCTGGGGAGAAATAATGATTCGATATAAACTGTCTCACCTTTGGATTTGCGAGCAAATCATTGTGTGCCGGTGTATATTTCTCCTTTCCACTGAAATGTCTCGCTGTGTTATATTATTATTAATTAAGGTATATTTTATTCTTTAAGTATTTCTGGTTGATATATTCATACATCTTTTTTTTTCATAATTCATGTTATTTTTTTATTTATTTCTAACATATAATTTGTTGGCAAAAATTAATGTACAAGCTATTGACTTTCAGTAAGGTAAGTAACTATTCTACAATTTATAGCTTATAAATCACTTGTGTTAAATGCCTTACTGAGAGTCAACAGCCGACAACTTAATTTTATACAAAAAGTAATTTTCAAAATAAAAAATGATTTGAAAATAATTAATAAATTATTTCCACATTTAGCTTTGTGACTATTGACTTACTTACGTAAGTACGTTAAACAAATGTACATTAAAACAACTACTTCCCGGGCAAATACCCACGCCGGACATTGAATTACATAATGTACACCTGCTGCTGCATATCAATAAAATATTGCATAATGCAACAAAATTTTGATCCGAGAAATTTTTTTTATGTAAAAACAACAAAATTAACGTTACTTAATATAAGGCCATCTGCAGACACGTGTTTCGGGATCTATCCCTCGTCAGTACAGCTATGCCTTACATAATTTAAAGATGTTAAAAAAATTCAATTAAATTAATTCAAATACAATCAGCAAAATTAAATCAGTTATATTAAATCAAATTAAACTAAATCAATTTAAATTAAATTAAACCAAATTAATTCAATTTAAATCAAAACTGAACAAAATTAAACGAAAAGAATTAAATCAATTTAATTAAAAAGGGCGACCCTCACCCTCACCTTGTTGTTTTTACATAAAATTTTTCTCGGATCAAAATTTTGTTGCATTATGCAATATTTTATTGATATGCAGCAGCAGGTGTACATTATGTAATTCAATGTCCGGCGTGGGTATTTGCCCGGGAAGTAGTTGTTTTAATGTACATTTGTTTAACGTACTTACGTAAGTAAGTCAATAGTCACAAAGCTAAATGTGGAAATAATTTATTAATTATTTTCAAATCATTTTTTACTTTCCCCGGACCCCTGTCCAAGGGAAAGTATTGTGATCGTGAAAATTTTCGAACCGCCAATTTCAACAAATATGCACGTTTTGAGGTCCCCTGAGTCCATTCCATCGAGTTTTGAAAAATGTCTGTGTGTGTGTCTGTGTGTCTGTGTGTCTGTGTGTCTGTGTGTATGTGTGTTTCCGCGATAGCGCCTAAACGGCTAAATGGATTAAGACCAAACGTTATATCTAAGCTTTATTTAACAGTGGAATGATCTGAAAAGCTTTTGGTTAGAATCAAAACTCATTAAGTGCAACTTTACTCTTAGCAATTTTTCATTTTTTAATTCGGATAGAAAAATGTTTCAAATAAAACTTTTAGATCTTGGAAAATAAATAATTTCTGTTATAAAACTTTTATTGTAGGACCTCCGGTTTTCATTTTATAAGCATTTATCTGATAAATTCCCTTAGAGATTTTAATTATTGAAATAATTATTTTAATGACAAATAAAACGTCAAAGTGCCGTCAAATTCAACTTATCATTCGCAAACGCCTCCAGTTTGCACAAATGAAGAAGAGTGTGGAGGAATAATTTTAACCTATTGTAAGGTAAGAAATAACACACATAATTACAATATTCTTCTAAATACTGGGGTTTAACTTTAAAAGATAACAATCAATTTTTTCTATTAATCATTTTGCTTCCCTATTAAATTTTCTATCAGAAAGTTATTTGACCGTATTCACCGGGGAAAGTGCCATGATGGACACATCACCATTTTTATTTAATATATTTAAATAATTATGACCAAGTGGAATAAATACTGTTTTCTATTTATAATTTTCAAAGATTGTAAAAAGCTAAAATATATTGTATTTTTTCGCATAAATTATCGAAATAAAAACTTATTGAAATTAACTAATCTTATCATTTAGTGCATGTAAAATAATGTTAAAAATATTGCTTTTGATATACAATTCTAATGTTATTGTTAATTAATTATCTAAAATTATGTACATATAATGTAGAATATCACATATTTTTTGTGTAATTAATTGTTTTTAAATAAATTTGTTAAATTGCTGATGAATATTTTTATGAAACCTTTCATTATAAATAATTTTAATTTAAATTTGAATGTACCCGCCATGGATCCCTCACCCCCACCGTTCCACTACAAAAGCGATCATTGCGCCAAAATCACAACTGGTGGATTGGGTTGAAACTAATCGAAACGCGGCATGAAACGTTAACATAGGAGTTATGTATCTATAATAATCTATGATTTTGAGAATAAATACACAATTGAGAATAAAGTGTACACGCAGGATTTTTTTGTAATAACCTTGACTATATATTATATTTTATAACAATCGAATATTTTTTCTACGAAAAAATATTTAAAAAGTATATTTGTACATAAATATTAAATTAATATTTTTGGAAGATATATAAATTTAATAAAACAAAATTTTAATCATTATCTTGTTTATATAAAATGCAAGGAATATATGAATAAAACAGTAAGGATTTTGAATGTTAATTTCCTTACATTAAAAAATTATTTAATTTTGTTATTTTAATGTAGATATTTAAATTGATTCGGTGTTCATTGAAATGCAAAAAAATATCCCATTTTAATCTTTTTTTGTTTATTGTTAAGGAAACTATCTTAACAATTAATGAACATTCGCGTTTAATGCACAATTATTGAATGATTTATAAAATACTAAAATATATTAAAAAAAATATTTTAAATACATAATTAAATAAATCATTTTGAAAATAACACACATATATTTTAAATATGACTAAAAATATAAGTCAAATAATACAGATTACAATTTAGTTAAAACAATTGTTTAGATATATTAAAAATATAAAAAAAAAACATTGGCATTTATCCAACCCACAATTAAACTTCGGCATGGAAGGCTGAATTTTATGTACCGGGTGTCCAAATAAAAAAGGTCACCGGCTATATCTCAGGATCTATAAGTCCTAGAGCTTTCAAATAAAAAAAATGTTAGTAAAATTTGTCATGAGAAACTGCTGGATTTAATTTACATGTTCATGTATTCCGCTATAGGGGTTGTAATGAACAGTCGAAAATTTAATATTACTATTATTTCAAAAAAAGTTATAATAAAGGCATAATAAAACTACACTTTATGAAATCGTCATGAGTTCATGAAACAAAAATATTACACTCTCTTGAAAATTTTGGGCGAAAAGTGGTCCACGTTTGTAAGGAGCAAACAAGTATGGTTAAATACAAGTATTATGAATATAATAATAATAAAATCCTTTATTGCCCAACAGAATAACCAATTACAGGACAATTTAATTTAAAGAAGTACAAATTACGCAATATATAAATAAATATACAAAAAATACAATAAAATTAAATAAAAAAATATACAAAAAAATTCAAAACAAAATATTTGTGTATGATAACACAAACTTAAACAATATTGATATTACAACCGACATTGAAATTAAGAAAGTAAGAATTATCTTCTGAACTTATTAGAAAAAATATATCATCAAACAAGTTGTTAGCGTTTCTGCTCATGTGAAAAATATTCTATTCAAAATAGAATATTTGTTTTAGGAACAGGTAAATATAATGTTTTTAGGATGCTACTCTAGGGATATGTATATTCACTTGCGATAATAAACCCGAACAATCAATCCTGTTATTTAACAATGTAAACATAAACATGGCACTATACATTTCTCTGCGATATGACAACGATTCGAAGTCATGTCGAGAAAGAAATTGATTATAATAAGTACACCTCTTAGTATATATTCCGTCTAGCTTAAATAACAAATATTTTAAAAATCTTTTTGAATACGTTCTGAAACTAAAATGTTAGTGATATATATTGGGTACCATATAGCACCAGCATATTCAAGTCTACTACGTACTAAAGCGAAATACAGCAACTTCATAACATTTATATTACTGAAGTACTTACAAGAACGCAATACGAAACCTAACATCTTGGATGCCGAACAAGATATGTTATTTATATGATTTGCAAGAGTCATTTGGCTATCAAATAATACTCCTAAATCAGTGATTTCACTTTTGCGCATTAACGTTTATCCATTAATAATATAGTCATTTTTAACAAGAGATAATCGACAACAGTAAGAGCCTACGTAACATTTATTGATATTCAAATTAAAATCATTGTCACAACACCAGCGACTTATTTTAGATAAATTATTTTGTAGTACAAGTACATCATTGGGTTGTAGATTTTCACAAAGATTTTCAAATCATTGGCATAAGCTAATACAGGGCATGTTAATGAACAAATTAGATCATTTATGAATATAAGAAATAATAGAGGTTCTAGATTCGACCCTTGGGGAACCCCAGATATTGAGATAAATATATTAGATTTATATTCGTTATAATAAACATAATTGTTCCTTTCATGAAGATATGATTTAAAAAGATTGATATACGAATCAGAAAATCCGAATGTTCTCAGTTTTGCAAATAATAACTTGTGATTCACAGTATCAAAGGCCCGAGTAAAGTCAGTATATATTACATCCGCCTGGCCGCAATTATCTAGTACTTCACTACAGTACATGTATTGTGTAATTACAGCCAAATTCGATACTGTAGATCGTCCTGAAATAAATCCATGCTGTAATGAAGAAAGTAGCGATTTTATTTGTAAATACATATCTTTATGTAGGATCTGTTCAAAAACATTAGAAAAATTAGATAATACCGAAATTGGCCTATATTTACTTAGCTCGTGTTTATCACCTTTTTTTAAATACTGGACAAAGCCTTGCATACTTCCATTTTTTTTTAAAACGTATTCGTTTTAATTGCAAGATTTATAATATTAGTTAAGGGCCGAATAAATACAAATCGACAGTCACGAATAAGAAAACTGGGTTTTTGATCATCACCACTAGGAATTTGTTTTTTAATTTACCTAAGCTCTTCAATATCTCTGATTCTTTAAATGGCAAATCAGATATAGTGGTATAATTGGAATGTATACATGTTGTAACAGTATCATTAGCTTGATTTTGTAAACATAAATTATCATTTTTTTTTTGGCAAATGCAATCACGATATTTTTGGGCTCTATATAATCTACCAGATCGTTATGAATACGACCAGGAATTCGAGAAACACCAGATTTACTGCGTATATAATACCAAAAAGCTTTGGTATCATCTGATATTTTATTCTCAGTTCCAAGTAAATATTTTTTATAAGCTGTATCAATTTTTTATTTTAATAAGTCTACGTATACGAATATATATATATATATTTGAAATCTTAGAAAAATACAAGTATTTGAAGTCACAGCCAACTGTGATTTGCATTTGAAAAATAAAACTTTATAATTTATCACCAAAATTTGAAACGTAAGATCAAGTATAATATACCAAGTAAATATCTTTTCAAATAAAGATGTTATTTTGATGTTTCTAAATTGGCAAAATTTTACTCGAAAGCAATTGAAGATAGACAAATTTTGATTTGACCCCTATTTCATTTGAAGAAACCATCGAAAATAGGACACTCTGTACATACATGTATCGATAAGGAATAATTAGTTTTAAGAATATATAATGTAAAAAATATCCAATTTTAACATCTATTCGAATCGTCATGATCCAAATACGTATTCAATATAAAAACTTCTATGATTATAATAAAAAAAATATGATTTTCATTCGAATGTTACATTACTACCTGTAATATTTTTTAAAATTTGTTTTCATACACTGGGTTACTTTAATTTCTCGTAACTAGTTTAATATCAATTTTAACTGGCAGTTTAGTCATATACTGTTATTTTTCTCAATATAAATTTTCAATTTTATGTAATGAAAAACAGTTTCTTAAAATTGAATTCATCTTTTCTGTCCTCGTATATTTTAATTAGAGTTGGGCTAAGTCGATTTTTCTATCTTTTTTGTTATTGGAAAATTAAGCATTTTTGTAATGTTACATTACATTAATATCAGTAACTATTCCCGAGTAATTGAAAAACAAATTTATTGTTACTTTTATTTGGGGTAGTATTCGTTTTATGGTGACAGTTGTATTGGAAGTGATTTTAATTTTTTTGGGGTGTGTTTTTCATGCGGGTTGTGGGGTGATATTTATGGGGATGGTTTATCTAGGAGTGTTTTTTGGGAATTATTATTTAGAGGGTTGATTTTTAAGGAATATTTTGTGGGTAATATAAAATATTTAGTATTTCAAAATGTGCATTCGTTGTAATAAATCCACATACATAAATTTTATTTCCAGGAATGAAAATATATAAATTACATCTAAATCAAATGAATGAAATATTCTCAAGGCCCCACTTAAATTAGATGATTGTTTCAGTCCTTGTGGGCGGAGTTTATAAGCTTATAAACAGCGACTATCGTGTTCTTCACCGTGGCACCACTATATGGAACGAAATTTTGGTTTCGTGCTGACAAGATTTCGCAATTATTACCCAATAAATACTCAATCTAATTTCAGTATTGTACTTAAAATAATACTTAGAAAATAATATTGAGAGCAGATTTTTTTAAATTCAATTTCAAAAATTAAATTGTGAAGTTATGCAACTAGCAAAAAATCCCTTGCAATATTAGTTTCTAAATATCATCTATAATCTATTTCTTCAAACAGAAACGAGTTATAATTAACCGTATTGGAGATTTCTTGTCATTACGTTCCCATGTAATTCATTATGGCGTATTTCGTGTGTAAATTCCTTTCAAAAATCTATCAATGCAACTAGAATCAAAATACATAATAAATTGAATAACCTTAAATTCTCGACTAGATTCGGATTATTGGCCCATTCTCAATTTAAAATTTCATTTATTTATATTACTTTGTTTATACAATTTATAAAAAAAGTCACAATAATTTATCGACAAAATATTTTTAATCCCAACATTTGGTAACAAGATGCAGTAAGTGTTTTATTCTTTTTGTTATCGGGATTTTTGATAATTTATTCATATTTATTATTATAATTTTTTTTTAATTGAAAAACAATAAAACATTTGAAACCAAGCCACAAAGAACGAACTTCAATTAAAAAAAACATAAATTGATCGTCTTTGATACTTTAGTCACTGATTCATTTATTACTCTTTGACTTTCGATTGCCACTTCTGCGTATTTCCAATGAATTTCATAAACTTATACGTTATATTTATATAATGCACAGAGAACGAAAACATATCTATAAAACGAAAATTTAGCCAGCGGATGGGAGTTTAAATAAACACAGACAAACGGATCTAGAGAGAATTTCAAATAAATATTGCATTTCCCCTCTCGACAAAGAAAAAAAAAGACGAAAATAAAGGTGAGGGTCATAAAACTGAAAAGGACGGAGGGAAGGTATACAAAGATGCAAATATTTGCCCCAAACAAGATGGAATACAAATAGGGTCGTAAAAATTTAAACATTTAAGAAGCCCCGCAAAGTTAATTATGTACTTTCGCTAGTCTCCCTAAACGTTCAGAGGGGCGCACACAAAAGGGGGTTATTAGGATGCGAATGGACCGTTGTTGAATTAATTTCATATAATAATTAATACGCGTTTTTTGTGATAAAGAATGGAATATTTTTTCTGTAGAAATCACCTAATGTGTTTTTTGTTTTATGCCACGTAAAAGTTATTGATGACAGGTTTACAGGTTTTAACAAGGAAAGTACGGACAGTAAAATTCTTTCGCTCGATCTATGTCAACCAACGAAGTTATTGGACTGTTTCATGTTGCTTAAACTAATTTACCAAAGGGTATGCTTTGATATTGTTCCAGGTCCTTAAGATTTTAATGAATATAATAGATAAATTATATATACAAACATCTTTATTCAGACAATATGACAACAACATTTTACAAAATTTAACAATATGTACAATTGTGTTAGTAGTCTGTCATGGGCTATCGACCCATATATTTATTATTATTTTGTCAAATATTGTTTTTTACTTTCCCCGGACCCCTGTCCAAGGGAAAGTATTGTGATCGTGAAAATTTTCGAACCGCCAATTTCAACAAATATGCACGTTTTGAGGTCCCCTGAGTCCATTCCATCGAGTTTTGAAAAATGTCTGTGTGTGTGTCTGTTTGTTTCCGCGATAGCGCCTAAACGGCTAAATGGATTAAGACCAAACTTTATATCTTAGCTTTATATAACAGTGGAATGATCTGAAAAGCTTTTGGTTAGAATCAAAACTCATTAAGTGCAACTTTACTCTTAGCAATTTTTCATTTTTTAATTCGGATAGAAAAATGTTTCAAATAAAAGTTTTAGATCTTGGAAAATAAATAATTTCTGTTATAAAACTTTTATTGTAGGACCTCCGGTTTTCATTTTATTAGCATTTATCTGATAAATTCCCTTAGAGATTTTAATTATTGAAATAATTATTTTAATGATAAATAAAACGTCAAAGTGCCGTCAAATTCAACTAATCATTCGCAAACGCCTCCAGTTTGCAAAAATGAAGAAGAGTGTGGAGGAATGATTTTAACCTATTGTAAGGTAAGAAATAACACACTTAATTACTATATTCTTCTAAATACTTTAAACTTTCTTTTAACTTTAAAAGATAACAATCACTTTTTTCTATTAATCATTTTGCTTCCCTATTAAATTTTCTATCAGAAACTTATTTGACCGTATTCACCGGGGAAAGTGCCATGATGGACACATCACCATTTTTTTTCCAGTAACTATGGAGGTTTCTACTTCGTTACTAATCTTGAGTAATAGTCGCAAATGGAATACTGCGACTACTTTCATTGAATAGAACCTAAAAATGTTTAAACTATAGTCATGAAATAAATACATTCAGTTATAATAAAGAAATAAACAGTGTTTTATTTGTGAAATATTGTAGTACTAGTTGGAATGGGATTCACAGTAAGGGTTCTCTTCGAAACTCGTTCCATTTAATCTTATAATTTAAACTTATAAATCAATGATATTAAAGTTTAAAATAACTTTTAATATACCTCAAAGATGGAGTAAATAATTAAAAATCAGTATCAAATTAAATTTTGGACACTCTCTAGAATTAATACCAATAAAATTGTACCACCAGAAATTTTTGACCTTATTTAATGATGAATTCACAAAATATTATATCAATTTTAATAAATGAAACACTTTTTTACTTTGTTTGTATAACTCGGATACAAACAAAGTAAAAAAGTATTTCATTTATTAAAATTGAATTACACTGTATAAAAAAGTAGAAGCCTCAACAATTAACAAAATATTATTTCATTTTTTATATATTATTTTAAACTAAAACTGATTTTTTTGCTAGTATTACGGAACCGACTTCAATAAAATTTTGGGGATATGTATATAATCACAAAAGGCAACTAAACAACGAATAAAATGCTAAAAAAAATATCACGGAGACTGCTTTAATTTTCCAATTCAAACTTGCAGATCCTAATTTCATGATGTATGGCTAGAAAAACGTCTCACCGCTACTACTTTAATCTGATATAATCCTCCTGTTCAAGTTTTTAATCCTGCTTCGATGGAAGCCTCAATATCTGTGGAATAATATAATTTAATCTAATTCAAGCTCGTAGTGTATGTTACTGAGTTTCTGAATTAAAAACTTCTTACAGGAAATACTTTAATTTAAACTTCCCATTGAAGGTCTTAGTTCCTGCTTCCATAGTTTCTGGCCTAAAAAAAGTATCGCAGAGGCACAGAGATTGCTTTAATCTATTTTAATCTTCGAAGCCCGTAGTTATTGTTTTGATAGTTTCGCCCCCTGGAAAACTTATTATAAAGACTGCTTTAGTCTAAATTAATCTTCAAATTCAACCTCGAAATTCTGACTTTGATAGATTTTGGCTTGAATAACTCCGCATGGAGACTCCTTTAGACTAATTTAGTCTTCCACGTCAAATTCGTAATACGTGCTTAACAAGATCTTCCCAAAGAAATGTTCTTACTCTTAAGTTTTTTTATAGATAAAAAAACACGTGTAGTTTGTAGTTATTTCATTGATCAAGTGTTGTGTTTCTGAAACTGAATTTTATCTCAAAGGTGTCAAATCTGAAGATACGTTTGGAATATCCGTTTACTCTAAGTGCGAGAAGTTCGATACCTAAATATACTCTTTTTAAGTTATAATATCTATGAAAAACCTGTAATACCCAACCGAGATGACAAAATGAATCTCCTAACATATGAATTGAAGGTTCTTAAACAGAATAATAACTAAAGTAAATATACGAAAAAAAAAAAAAAAAAGAAGATAGAACAGATGGCAAAAGTAAATCCAACAACTCAAAACAAAAATCCAGTAATCGTGGGAGCTCAATGTATCAGATCAAACAATAATGTAAATACAAATAACAAGGTAGAGGACACGCCAGATGCATATAAAACTGCAAAATCACGAAAAACAATAATCTGTATTAGCAATCTATTTACACCTACACGAGCAATACGAATAATGTGTAGATTGACCCAAAACCTAAATGGAAAAAGTGGAATAAAAAATCCTATATATTGAATGGAACCAGTAGTAGCCAGGATCTTCCAGTAGTAGACATGCGTAAATGGATTTTTTTATCAAGAGTACATAAGAGCGTTGATTGTAAACTAATGATTTCTAAATCTGGAAAATTTAATTTCATAGTAGAAAAAAACGGAAATCTCATAATGAAATCGCAGAATATTTCTTGTTTAAGAAAGGGAACAAACAAATTTCATCAAATTCGGCATAGGGGAATAAAGACAGCGCTATTTGCTTACAGATAATTTTGTATTTCTAAATGTGAATATTTTTTCGTTTAAAATTTCTCACCTCATTTGTAAGTTTATTATTTTATTCTATTGAATTCCTTTCTTTATTCATAATAAATGGCGTAGTAATTGAAAAATAAGTTCTAAATTCTGAAAAAATAATATTACCTTTTTACTTTGATCTTTCTAGAAATTAATATCAAACTTGATATTTAAAAAAAAAAACAAGTACAGACAAACTCTTATTACAGATTGCATTGATATGCTACGAAAAATTTAAGTTCGATTGAAAAAAAAAAAAAAACTTCTGAAGTCTACGATATCTGCAACTCGCTCATACACTTTTACGTTCTATTATAGCTCATTAATTTAAAACCACACATAACCTCGTTGCATATCTTCTTACCTGATTATTTGTTGATGTAAAATACTTGTTTATAAGGTGGCGTAAGATTCCCGTGAAGTCCAATAATAATTAAAAAAAAATACGAAAAAATGTTACTTCCATAATTTGTAGTAATTGTTAATCTTCAGATTTTAAAATTGGTTTCATATAATAATAACGTGACGTATCAAACATATGATTTTTTAAATGGAATCTTATACTTTTTATGTCGATTTTAGATTCTACGCTTAAAATCAATAATTTTTGATAGAAGATTTATTAAGTCAATTTTTGGTATTTTAATAGTTTTAATGAATTGATTGTTGAAATCGATGGATGTGTGGGGCCTTATTCTTCAAAATTGAAAAAACTATGTGAAATTTGTTTTCACGCAATTTAATCCTTAATAATCTAAGGAATAGTTGTTTTTTATCTTAAAGCAAATGTTGTATGCAGGGTGAAACAATACGCAAAATGATTTTTTTCTTCTTTTTTATACCTCTATTTGTTACCGTTTTTTATAATTTAAATGTAATGTGACTTGGGGTTTCATCAATTTAACCTTTGATGACAGAAGTCAGTTGATTTCTTTTTTATTTCCTTGACTGGGTTGTAAAGAACTTAAGCCAACTTTACACGATTTTTACGACTGTTGTTTATTAAATAATGATGAATACACATTTTAGGCTTTAGCGCTGATATTTAGAACTGTACAGTTTGAATGCCGGAGAATGTCTCCTCCATAAAGGTCAAGTTGGTCTCCTCGACACCAGAACAACCCCTCCCTTTATGAGCGATAATAATATATTAAAATCTAATTAAGCACGCATAAAATTGGGAAGCAAGATGTAAATAACAAAATGAAAAATATATATATAAGGATAGAGATTTCGCGGACAGACATTAATGGAATTTATTTATGATATTATTTGAAAATGAACAATATTTGAATTTAGAGTTAATGACTTATTTTCTGTTCCAATGTTATCTGTGCGAATGAGATAATGAGTTCCTTAATTTACAACAGCTAATATTATTTACATAAATAGATTAAAATAATCGAATAATATATAAAATATATACACGAAATATTTATAATAACAATAATAGTAATATTAATAATGTATATTATTATTATTATAAAATGTACTGGGGTACATTACATAAATCCAAAGTACAAAATTAGAAGTTTCGCTTATAATCTATGATTTAAGTAGTCTATGATTGAAACAAATGCAATTCATAATACTTTTTCTGACATTTAATATCACATTTAATTTTTAAGATAAAAGTATATTCAAATTACAATTGATATTTAGTGACGTATGCAAAATATAAAGAAAATAGTCGGTCTACAAATATTTACGGAGCTGTAATGGGCATTGGGTGTAATAGTTCCAACCGGGGTGTATGCTAAATTTATTTTTGTACAAAAAGGATTGAATATTAAGAATTAAATAACGGAAATTATTAATACATTGTATGTTCGCTGCGGTAAATTTTATTGTTTATTTTTGTGCACGCACTTGGCCCAAAATTTAGGAGAAACCAACAATTAAGATTTAGCTGTTTATCTTTGTACAATTTAATTGGTTTAAAATTCTCACGGGGAAATCCCGCACGCGCTTGTCCTCAAAATTCCGTAAAATCGACAGTATACAAAAGAACTTACTTTTGTACAAGTTAAATGTTAAAATGTTATCATTTAACTTAATGTGTAAATCCCGCACGTGGTTGAACCCAAAATTATACAGAATAGAAAAATAAGCGAAAATCGAATGCCTGAGAACGGGTATGAGCTTGCAAGAATGGAAGAGCGTTCATGACCACATATGGTCAGGGCAAAAAGTTGTAAATGAATCAAAATTGGCATGAAAGGAAAATTGGAAGCGAAAATCGGTGAGTTGGACATGATTCGTGAACGGGGACGGAAATTAAGCAATCGGGTTTTTGAAAACCGGAATTTTAATTACGGGCAGAAAGAACGCGGAAAATACTCGCGGAAAAATCAGAAAAATAATAAAATAAAAGTAGAGAATTGGTTGTGGGCACGTGAGTGATTAATTAATAAAATAACATAATTGTGAAAATGGGTCAAACGAATGCAGATACATAGATATCGCTCAAATCTGAAATCAAGTAAGTTCAAATTTTATTGAAATGAATAAAAAGTTTTATTTTATATAATGTGATTATTCAATGCATGATATTTCGCAATAATTAATGTTTCATTTTGGGGCTTAAGAAATTGAAATAATGTTTAGTTAATGTAAACTAAATCACTAAAATCCAAGAATAATTTAAAATCAAATCATAAAGTAAGAAAATATAATATAAGCGTAGTCCCTCACTTTAAATCAACAAAGAACAATTAATTTAATTCTTTTTTCGTAAAGTTAATATTTTATTTGTTACATTTATATAATTTCTTCAATAATCACAACAGTCTAAATGTAACCAACATTCAATACAGCTCTATATGTTATCTTTTACCTCTTAAATTTAAACACTTAAGTGACTAAATTCCTTTCACTTAAGAACATTTACATTCCTTTTACTTGGATAGATGTTGTCCGAGAAAAGTACCTAATCTGATAATTTGACTACTTGTTAAAGGGAATCCCTCTTTCTTTCGATTTATTCTATCAGAAACTTTATTCTAAATTAAATAATACGATTCTGAGAATAATGTGAAAAAAATTACATCAAAGACGTCATTCCAGCAGACATATCACACAAAAAACCGAAAGTACAATTTCCCCAAAATTTTGATAGGGAGAGCAAGGGCCGGTCTGCGATGAAAACATAAATACCTAAAAATGAACAACACGTCAAAGATGTCGTTCCCGACGACCTATCAAACACATAACCGAAAGAACAATTTAACCGAAATTGTGATAGGGAGAACAAGGGACGATCTTTAACAGAACCACAAATGGCAAAAACAAAACCACATCAACAAAAGTACAATTTAACCGAAATTGCAATAGGGAGAGCATGGGCCGGTCGTGCTATGAAACCACAAAAACACAAACAAAATCAATAACACATCAAATATGTCGTTCCCGCGGCCTATCATACACATAACCAAAAGTAAAAAATATCCGAAATTGTGATAGGGAGAGCAAGGGCCGATCTGCGACAAAACCAAAAATCCAAAATAGTTTTGCTCCAAGGCGGTTCGTTTTAATGTTTTTTTTTTCGTCCTCTCGAAGCAAATGCGGAGCAGAAGAGCGCAGCCCCACACATTTTTTTGAGTTTTATTATTATATAGCATTGACAGAATATTGTATGAAATGTTCTACACATGAGGAAATTATTGTTTAAGAGTGGCAAAGTATTATAATTGCTAAATAATGTAGGAGATTAACCGCACCTAAGAAGAACGAATAGAAATAAATGTTTCCTCATGTTTCGCATCTGTTTAACGTAAATAATATAAATACTTTACCAGCAAAGATTAAATCATAATAATAAATAATTTAGCTACTTAAAAAAAGTGGTCAAATTGTAAAATTGATAGATTACCTATTCACATGAATAAAAATATACATATGTTAAAATAAATTAAATAAAAATGATTTGAAAATAATTAATAAATTATTTCCACATTTAGATATGTGAATTTTGACTTACGCTACGTAAGTACATTAAACAAATGCACATTAAAACAACTACTTCCCGAATAAATACCCACGCCGGTCATTGAATTACATAATGTACACCTGATGTTGCATATCAATAAAATATTGCATAATGCAACAAATGTTGATCCGAGAAAAATGTAATGTAAAAACAACAAAAGGAACGTTACTTAATATAATGCCATCTGCAGACACGTATTTCGGGATATATCCCTCTATATTATATTAAGTAACGTTCCTTTTGTTGTTTTTACACTAACTTTTTCTCGGATCAACATTTGTTGCATTATGCAATATTTTATTGATATGTAACAGCAGGTGTACATTATGCACATTTTAATGTGCATTTGTTTAACGTACTTACGTAACGTAAGTCAAAAGTCACGGAGCTAAATGTGGAAATAATTTATTAATTATTTTCAAATCATTTTTATTTAATATATTCAAATAACTGTGACGAAGTGAATAAATACTCTTTTCTATTTACATATATTCAAATTACAATAATCATTACTTACTGCAGACGTATTTCGCTTTTAAAAATAATAAAATAAATATAACATTTTTTCATATAAAGCGGAATTTATATTCAATTGTTCTCGCGTTGATTTACTATGTGTATTTGATAGAATTTTAATCTGAAAATAGCATTTAATAAAAGGAGAACTTTTTGATTAAAATACGTGCTTGTTAATAATAAACCAGGAGAATTAATTAAAGTCTGTTATTGTAACTCGCCTTGGGATTAAACACAGACCTACCTATCTCTCGGTGTTTGCTCGAGAAAGCGTAATTTGTTAGAAATTTGCATTTCTGTGTAAACGATGAGCGTATATATGCGGAGGTGGGTAAGGTAAATATATACAGGTCGTGACACCTTTGGTTGCATTTCTCAGCGTATTGTTAATATATTGTATAAACGAAAATAAGATGAAGTTTACAATGAGCATAGGGAATTATAAAAGATGTTATGTAATTAGATATAAGTGTATTTAATTTATACTAATGCTTTATTTTTCAGTAAATAGAAAGGTTAGATTACTATATTGTAATAAATTTTTATAAATATTAATACATTAATTAATATGAGTATTTCTTAACTTATGCTTACGTAAGTTCACTTTACTTATTACAATAAATCATTTGCCATCTTTGCACTTAACTATATTATTATAAACTATTCTATATAATGGGGAACATTAAAACAGCAGGTATTAATTGCCGCTCTTTGCTCGTGAATTTCAATCCATTGAAACCAAAGGTAATTTTGAGTAACTATAAAATTATCGCGTTTAACGAAACATGGCTTCATCCAAATATAACTGATGATAAATGTGCTATTGCTTTATAAGGAGAGATAGGGTATCCAGAGGAGGTGGTGTTGGTTTTTACATTAAAAATAATATTAAATTTAGAGTAATAGATAGCGATACCTCAATTGAGCAATTGTGGATTTCATTTACGCTACACAAAATCACCTACGGCATCGGGGTTGCTAATAGACCACCTTTAATGTTGCTAGTTTTATGAGCTCCTTAGAATTTTTTCTTGGAAATTTGCTTCCTCGTACTGACAGGCTTTTTTATATAGGTGATTTCAATATTAATTTGTTTTATATTAATAATAATTCTGTTGAGTTGCTTAACTCACTATTACCTTTTTTTCTCTCAAGCAAATTATATCTGAACCTACCGGAATTACTAAAACAACATCCACGCTTATTGATCTTATTATCACTAATAGCGAAATATCTAATATTAAGTGCGATGATCTTTATAACTAGTCTGACCACTGCTTAATCTCGTGCAATATCGATATTGAAAAACTAAAAACTAAACCAGTTATAGTTACGTACAGACCTTCCAAAAATATTATTACCCAATCTCATTAAAGATCTTTCTTACATCAACTTTGATTTCAATATTGATGACAAAACTTATTATTTCTCCTCGATGCTCCTGGACTTATTTGACCTGCATGCGTCTTTGAAAACATCTATTTTCACCAAAAAATATTGTCCGTGGCTGACTGATAACATTAAAAAACTGATTTATCTTAGAAATAAGGCCCTTAATCGTTTTAAAAATACGAAGAATCCGACTCATTGGATGTATTATAAAACATTACGTAATTTAACGAAAAGCCTACTTTAAGTTTAAACTAAAATCTAATAATACAGGTGAGATGTGTAAAGAGCTCAGCAAACTTAACATTGGCTCTAGAGCTACTTCAAAGATCGAGCTCCCTAGGGGAACTGATGTTAACACTATTAATAACTACATTGTAAATAACATTCCCTCTACATCATCCAATATTTTGGACATCAAAGAAATGTCTGACTGTCTCTTACCATATTGCCCTAAATGTTGTTTCTCTTTAACCAATGAGTCGGAAATTAATATTATAATCAATAAATTATCAAAAGGATTACCAGGATCCGAATATGCTATCCCTTTATTACACCTTACGTAATCCATATTATTAACCACTGTCTCATATATGGACAATTTCCATCTTTATAGAAAAAAATACACATTATTCCTATTCCCAAAACGGTTACAGTTTCAGAACTCAAAGATCTACGGCCGATTAGTTTATTATGTGCGCTTTCGAAGATTTTGGTAAACCTCAAATTCGATTGTACTTATCTCAGCACTCCATTCTTTCTGCAACTCAGTCAGGCTTTCGTAAAAAATATAGTTGCGCTACAGCCCTAACTGACATCGTTGACAAAATATTTACTTCTCGAAATAAAGTGCTTCTGTCTATACTCATACTATTGGATTTTTCTAAAGCCTTTGATACCCTCAATCATAGCATACTACTTTCAATTTTGTCTTACATTAGTTTCAATGAAATTGCTATACGTTTTTTTTTTTAACTATTTAAGTAATCGGTCGCAATTTGTAAGCCTAAACAATGAAAAATCAGACGAGATGGAAACATTCAGAGGTGTGCCTCAAGGTTCCATCTTGGGATCACTATTACATTTAATATACACTTCTAAAATATTTCCTAGTATCAACCTAAACAATTTCCACCTCTTTGCAGATGATACGCAATTAATGTATATTTTTTCTGAAACCGAAATTATATCTACATGGACCAAAATTAATTCTGATCTTCATAATTGTCAAAACATGCAATGATCACTCCCTCTTATTACATACTGGTAAAATAGAGGCTATAATTTTTGGGCCGGAAAAATGCGGGAGAGGGTATTTCCTCATTTGTCGATTAGGGTTGATAATATTTTAGAAATCAAATTATGTGTGAGGAGCCTGGGATTGTATATTGATTCAGACCTAAAATTTCAGATTCATGTTTCCCGCTGTATTCAAAAGGCATATCTTAATCTTAGATTTATTTATTTAAATAGGCACTGTCTTTCTCAAAACTAAAAGCAATTCTGTGTGAGTCCTTAGTCTTGTCGCATTTGAATTACTGCGATGTACTTCTGTCTAGATAAAAAAACAATTGACAAATTTCAGCGTATTTAAAACTCCTGCCTTAATTAATTTAATCCTGATTAATTTTTGGTATTAGGAAATTCCAGCATATTAGTCATAAGCTAGTGGACATTGGTTGGCTCAAAATGAGTGATCGTCGTCTACTACACTTTGCCATATTCTGTCATAAGATCATAATAGACAAAACCCTACCCTACCTCTACCAAAAAATAATTTTCACTCAGATATCCACGCCATTAATATACGTTCTAAGGGATTGCTAAGCCCGCTCAGCTTTTGCAGTAACTCTTTCTCTGTTCAAATACCTAAGGTGTATAACAACATCCCTCGAGTGCATAAAGGAAAGTCGGTTACATCTTTTATAAAACCCTTCACAAATTACCTTAGAAATGATAGTCATGTATGAGCATGGACGATTTTATTCATTATTATTTAGGTATATAATTTGATTTTTTATTTTTATCAACTGATGATTAAAGTTGTACATTTTCGAGGAACGGTGAGCAAACTGATTTGTCAGTGTGACTAAACTTAATTTGATTTTGTTTCTGTGATGATTTAAACTATATAGAATAGTCTAGTTGCAAATCAGTTGTGGCACTTAGCTAAGACTGAACTGCGCCATTGGATTTCTAATACAATTTACTGTATACGAATAATCTCTTATTACAATTGTACGTCTTATTTTGTTGTATTGGAAATAAAGATTATTATTATTATTTAAAAAAAATGTCCAAGGCTGGGAAAGGATTATAAGGAAATGTAATAAAACGGACTAATAAATGTGTTTCAATTTATTACATAAAAATATTTACATTTTAAGTGTAAATATTAAAATACTACAGTTTAAATCATTGTAATATGTATTAACGTATTTTATAATTTAAAAATTAAAATTTGTACTCTTAGTGGTATTTTAAATTTGCATTATTTTAATAATTTAATCATCGTTTTAATTTAAAATTATAGTGAATTATCTCTGCGAATAATACTAAAATACTAATACTTAAACCTGCGACTAATAGCACAAATAAATCTTTAATTTGCTCAATATTTATCGACGTAATTAAGTTCTCCGATGCAAAACGAATCGTATTCTCTACATGTGGCCTCGAAGCCAATCTATATACAAAATCATCAAGCATCAAAGTCAATCCACTATCAACTCCGGACGAATAAAAAGCATCAAAACTCGGAATCAAAGGATCCTCGATTACATAAAACGGAACGGCCACATTTTCTCTTTCCAATATATTGAAAAGCGATACAGCATGCTGCCGAAGCAGCGCGTACCCCACTGAGGTGTTCTGTTTTAAAATGTTTTCGTAAATGGTCATTGTGTTAACGTAAATAAATTTATGACGCAGATTAACCGGGATGTAATTTTTCAATTCCACATTGATAAAAATGTTAGTTCTAATCGAATCTATTTCATCTAATGTTTCAATTATGTAGTATAGTTTTGAATTTACAACGCATTTTAGAATGAATGCGTTAAAGAAATGGTTGAAGAAATTGTTTAAAAATAACCAACAAGTCAAAGCTAATACGCTGAAAATATGGACATTAATGCGCAATATCTTACTGGGGTTAATTAAAAAAGAAACGAGATATATGAGGGAGGTTAAGAGTTGCATTTTTTCAAATTTGTAGAGAATGTAAGTTAAAACTGTTAAAATACCAAGGTATAAAATCCATATATTTAATTCCATTATTTCTAAAATTTTAATTAATAGCGGCTTTGGATTAGGCTTCTCTAAAATAATAACAACATCATTTCTTTTAATAGGAGGCGAATACCGCACGTTTTTATATAATCCTAGAAATGAAGTAATCGCACACACATTAATTTCCCCTGAAAGTACTTTTTGATAAAGTTCATCCAGTGTTTCACACTGATACAGATGCACCAATCCTCCCCTGAGTTGAATATATTCATAAATATCTCCTCGATAATCATCGATTTCATATTTCAAACCCCCGATTTCCCATCCTTTCCATTGTTTCGTGAAACTATTTGGGTATATACGATACGTCATTCCGGTCTTATTATAAACTACAATCATTATTTCTGGAAAATTCTTTTTATCATCCTTTACAATTTCCTCTATTTTCTCCCAGTCGTATTCTTGTTGGTTATTAAAGAAGACTATTTGATCGTCGCATTTCCTGAAAGTTTTCGAGAAGCGTTTCACGTAACTTTTCAAACTAATCGGATCGTCGACACAGATCACCCACATTACAACTGGTATACTCGGGTTCGGTGGGACCACACTGAAACTATATGTAAACTGCGTGAAAATGTAATTCATACTATTTAAAAGTAGGTTTATTTTCATGCTGCAGTTGTTGTGAGAGTGAATTATGAAATTTTTGAAATAATGCGTGCCGTGTATGTTCCCAAATGATACACTGGACATGTTGTATCCGACGTAATTTATTATGTTTCTATATTCAGCATCATTATGAAGTAGTATTTTACTAGTTAAAATTTCAGGAAGAAAACAGAATAATAATATTATATACTTATTTAATTTCATTTTATATTAGATCCAACTCAAAATATACACATTTTAAAATTTCCTTTTATACAATTTTATAATATTTTCACTCAACCAGTTTATACCATAGAAAGAAGAATAAAGGAGAACTTTATTTTTACAAGCTATCATAACTCATGTGGCTAAATCGATGCATTCATTCAGTAAAAAATAATAAAATCTTTTATTGTTATTTTTATTGATTATTACATTTGTTACAAAGTTAGTCCATTATATACTAAACGAAAGTTCATTATGTTATTATTATGCACTTAAGTAACACTTTTCTAATAGTACACTTACACTTAGAAATGTAATAATATTATTTAATAATGATGATTATTAACATTATTTTACTGTAATTAATCGTAAATAGAAGTCAGAAAAGGAATATACATATAAATACGAAACAATTAAATTTCTATATGAGATATTTTAAATAAAACACTAAACTTTTCTTCACTTGGTGTTTATTTGTACCAGATATACACTTCGATCATAAAGTGATCATTGTCATTGGATATGAATGATCACTTTCCCAGGTAGGAGACTGACCTTATCTGATGTCATTACGACGTCGAAATTAGGTGCATTTAGACCTTAAAGGTTATTGACAAAGCATTACTAAAATGACGTACCAGCGACGTCATAATGGAAATGTGATTTTACCCTGCATTATAAGACTAAAAAGTAACGTATCTGAAAGTTCACAAAATTTTGATCATTTTTTTATTAGAATTTTAAATTTAAATATTATTATATTTTCGTTCGCAATCTGTAACTTATTTCGTATTTTAATCTTAAAGGGAAACAAGTTTGTAAACATTGAAGTGAAAAATTGTTTAAAGTATCCCTAATCTAGGGTAAATGTTTAATTCATTATCACTGATTGACGAAATGTTAAGGAGAAACAAGTCCTCAATATTTCGTTGGCCACCTAGTTAAGGTCTGACTTACCTTCTTTCCCGCTGAAACTAGAAAAAAATAATAATAATAAGAATAAGAATTAGCGTCGACATTTGTTCAAATATCTTACGGACGCATACCAGCGAATTTTATTAAAGCTGTGGATACTTTTTAATATGAAATTAATAGGAGAAGTATAATAGAAATATTCCTTTTTCAGACATCTCTTTTTCATATTCAGAAATATTTTATTTCCTTTACCGATTATGCCCAACTTTTCACTAATGTCCTTTCCCCCAGGAACTGAACGAACGAGGCATTTTGTCCGTTATAATTTAATGGGGAATAATACGGCAACAGCTAATTACAGAAAGGGCCGTCCGTTCGCGTTTAACGACGTTACGCGGAAACTTTTGCGAGGGTTATTAAGGCCGTTCACACGTAATGTGATCATCCGGACTAACTTACGCACAAGGCTTCCAAATAACAACTCGAATAAATACGGTTAAAGAGAATACGGGACATGACTATTTCATGAGAAACAACGCGGCCTTTTAATTCAAATTCTCGAAAGTAATTATTCGAAATTTAACCGGGTTCTCCAATTATTTGTATATTTTTAGTGTACACGAGAAAGTATTGTGATCACAATTTTCGAATCGAAAGTGTTAACCAAAATATATTTGTTTTGGGGTATCATGAGTCTAGTTGAAAAATTTATTGAAAATGTGTGTATGTGTGTGATTCTGCGCTAGAGCAAAAATGGCTAAATAAATTGAAGTCAAGATTTTAAAGAATTATGAATGCATCCCTTAACAATTGAATATTATAAATAATTTATCTATTTGTAATAATACCTAAATATATTATTTAGTATTTATTTACTTCATATTTAAATTTAATTAAATAAATTTTTAATTATGAATACTTCGCTAGCATTAATACGAAGCTTTTATACACTAAATGTTGTCAAATCTTATAATCTAAAAGTTAGTTAAATAAATAGTGGTTACTTTTAGTCTTAATGTTTGTATTATACAGTTCAATTTAGTGCTTAATTTTTGCTTTAAAATTACATCTAATGCCTAATTTTGGCATTAACATCTTATAAGTTAAGTCACCTGCACCGCCTAATATGCTATTTTTAATTTGAATATTCGGTGTGTAGCTTTCACTATTTTATGCAATTATTTAATTTTATAAGATATTTTTTAATACATACATTATTTCTTTGTTAAATAACTAAAGGAACAATGATAACACTGTTAGGCAGATAACCTTTATTGAGCAAAAACAAGTCTAATAAACATTATCTCTCTAATAACACAGGTACACTGAATAAATCCCTATTTTCAAATATATTCCCGTTATCCCATTCAAGGCTCTTACATGCACAAAACCTTTTCTTTACTTCTTTTTATGCGCAAAATACAGCCTGTAGCCGTTCTGATAAAAGCAATGTTGTGTGCATCTCGTTTATTATGGCAAACCATTATACCTATTGTAATGTTTATTAAAGTACCAAATCAATGTTTATTCATTAGATAATCGTTTATTGTGCAAAAGCTGAGATCCCTCGTAGCCAAAACTGAACTAAAAATTGGCCATTTCAAGCTGAAAACCTCTGTGTGTATAATGTACAATGCAACACCATAATCACTGAATTCCATACTCAAATAAGATATTTAACGAAACTTTGATGTTCAAAAACTTTGTTTTTACCAAAACACAGACGTTTATTTCATAAATTTCATATTTTGTTAAACAAATTTCACTTCTTTATAAACAAGCTTATGTATTATCTACACTGATATTCAAAATTATTTATATGAAGTGAATAGTTTAATATTAATTAACAAATTTATAAATAAAAATTATAATCAATTAAAAAATTCATTTCTTCTATTAGTATCTCATTAGGCACTTGATGAAACATAATGTACAATGTATAAAAACACTTAGTTAGTTATTTATTTATATTCTGTTCTCACATTATGTTTCACCAAGTGTCTAATGAGACACTAATCGAAGAAATTATCAACGCCAATAAACCAATAGTAATTATTATGTACAGAAGAAATTTAATCAAATTCTCCAATTCAAATAACCATATATGGTTTCTACGATCATGCCAGAAAAAAGACCTAACTCTGAAATTCATGAAGATTCACATCAACCATCGGTCTGGAAAGATAAGAAGTGGTAAGAAGCGTCTTTAAGCATTGGATACAGCTGGAGATGAAGTGGTGGTACAACAGAGATAAATGTCGATAAATCGGAAGATAATACACTCAAGACTAAGACACATAAATTAAGAAAAGAATTAGAAAATAATAAATGATTTCGTCTTTAGCTACTGTGACAAATTGACTTATATTACATAAGTATTATAACAAATAATAAACATTTACTGTTGCATAACAATAACATATACAATATGTAACAATTTTTGAATGCAAAATTAAAAACAAAAATAGAAGTTACGTAATATGAGGCTATCTGCAGACACGTGTTTCAGGATTTCATCCTTCATTAGTAGAGCTGTGCCTTACGTAATTGCAAAGTTGTTAATTAAATTGATTAAAATTAATTAAAATACACCGTCTCCTCTGAGATCCCCGATGGAAGAGATCGTTAGAGGACGTCTTTTGAACGGGCGGTCGTGCGAATGTCATGCACGATATCGATAAATGTGTTTTCTGCAAAAAATCATTTCGACTCGGATTTTAATAAAGCTTCGCTTTTTCTATTATTACTAACACACATTCTTCATTCCGTCGAATTTGTTGTCATCGACGCCAACTTACGACAGAAAGCCAAGGAAATCGCAGAGGAACATTACAGAAGACAGAAGGACAAATTGTGCAGATATGTGATATAAAACTTAGCACATCGGGTGTAATTAACAGTCGCACAGTGAATGACGTTGGATCAGGTGGGAACAGTATTATCGAGTTCCACCACATAATAATTAATTTATTTAACACACATAAGCGAATCCGAATTCACTTTACTGCGAAAAGGTCTAACATATAATCCAAATTTACAATTTAAGTCTTCAATAGAATAAACTATCATAGTCGCTGAAGTCATTTGTAGGTTTTGTGGGTTCAGACGAGGAAAAATCACTAATAAAATACAAAGTAGTAAAATTAAAACAAAAACCAATACTACCAAACAAACAAACAAAATCGATGGAATTAATCAGTCAAATCCTAAAGATGAATCACAGTAAGAATGATTTAGTGTTCAGTAAAGCTGATACAGGCAACAAAATAACCATCCTACCCAGAAATGAATACATCGCATTAAGTGAAGTGTTATTAACTCCTGATAATTTTTCACTTATAACTAAAGACCCCACAAAAAGTCAGGCGAATATGGTGGATGTTCCAACAAGGCGATGGCATATTTTGCTAGGAACGCACAGATAAGACAAAATGGGCTGGTGCATTGTCTTGGTAAAGAATCCAGGATTTGGTCTTCCGCAAATCGGGTCTTCGACTTCTCACACGCTCTTGCAAGGTTTTCAGAACCTCTATGTGGGAATGTTGATTAACCGAGTTAACCCAGCGAACGTAGACAATGCCACGAATGTCGAAAGAGACAATCATCATTGCCTTGAATTTGGATTTGCTCATCCTGGCTTTTTTGCCTTGGCGAGCTTGGGCTCTTTCAATGCATGAATTACTTCTTTGCTTCGGGATCGTAAATAAAAAAAAAAACGATTCTTCACAAGTAATCATTTTGTCTAACAGGTCTGGATCAGTGGCGAGGTTGTTTCGGATGGCAGTAGCAATATTCTGTCTTAATTCCTTTTGGTCGAGAGTGAGTAGTTTCGGCACCATTTTTGCGCAAACCTTTCGCATGTTAAACGTTTTATGCAAAATTTGTCGAATAATTTCTTTGTCGATTTGACGACGGTCAGCGTGGATTAATTTATCAATGTTGCCAATGTTTTCGTCCGTTTTTGACGTTGATAGCCGCCCTTTGCGCTGATCATCTTTCGTCGTTTCATGCCCTTCTTTAAACAGTTTAAACCACTCAAACGTTTGTGTGCGAGATAAACATTCATTCCCGTAGCCTTCTTTCAATATTGCAAGAGCTACTGTGACAGTTGTGACAAAAATTTGAGGTTAACCCGTTGCTCAAATGACCACTTGACATATTTCCAACGCACCACTAGTGCGTCGACTAATTCAATGAGCTTTTACAGTCAAACTGAGCGACCAGCTCAGAGTGGGGGAAGTATCATCAGACTCAGTCATGTTCAAATACGTCGTGGCACGCTCGCAGTTTGTCGAGAGTGGCATCAGTTCAGTTAGTAAATAACCATACCTCGCATACAAATTAATAAATTCAAACCCGAGAATCTCTGTCTATGGGTTTCCTAAATTACATAAAGTATCTTATATGAATGCCCTGACTTACAACTTATGCAAATTAATTAATGATAGACTACCTAAATTCATTAATTTCAAATCACTATATGTCATCAAAAATTGAATAGACAAATTAAAAACTTTTACCATTCCATCCAACGGCAAACTTCTGACTTTTCAGCACCAATTAAAATATTAAAATTTATTTTAAAAGAAATGAGTAACAGAAGTGACAATTACGAACAAAATAAAAAAATAAATAAAATTATTACGAATTAATTAATAAAATATACACTCAAAAAGAGGGTTTACCACTATCTTTGTTACCAAAAATTGTTATGTCTAACCTAGAATCATATCTTTTCAGGGACACATTGTTTCTAGTGGGACCCGTTTACGTTGGAAGACCACCTGTTTCCTTTGGTCGCTATTCACCTTTAATATGAGCAGCAACAAAAGTAATTTAGTACTAGTTGCAATACACACCAAGGTCTTCAATATGTACCTTGATGTGTATTTTGATTGCAAATAATCGTTTTTAAGCACATTGATTTGCTTTTCTATTATTACTAATAACATACAGCGAGCTTTTTTTATCAGTATACATTTCCCCTATGTAAACCTGCAAAATACGCGAGTCAAATGCATTAATGTATGTGTGTTTAGTTGCCTATAACACGCAACTGAACACACATATGGCAAATAGTCAACTAAACATACACACATTAATCGGTTCAATGCGTTTGACTCGCATTTTTTGCAGGTATACACTTCCCCTAATGTATACTGATAAAAAAACCTCTCTGTATATCTATCAATTTGTTAATTGTTTAGGCTTTCACCCGGTTATGCATTTTGATTTAATGACATATTCAGCCACCATTCGTCCATATATTTTAATATATACTAGATGACTAACTCCCTATGCATGAAGGAAGAAAAATGTGTAACCTCAAGGTCACGTCATCTTTTTCTATGGATCACAGATTTTATGCGGCGGCCATTTGCAGTTGAGTAAAAATTTGAATGTCGAATATTAGTGAATATTGAAAATGAAATGGAGCTGTAAATATCGTTAATTTTTATATATTTCATTTTTACATTGTTAAGAAGTATTTATAGATTATGCCGATTGAAAAATAAAATTTCAAATAAACATCTAAAACGGCAAAATATACCATAAGAAATTTTCTAGTAAAATTGTTTAATTTAAATTTGCAACTTTATCTTTTATCTGTCATAATTGGAATATATTTTATTTGTTTTTAGAATGTATACCGAATGTGCCATAACTGTTTTGTAAAATTAAAACAAAAACAAAAAAAGTTTTTATGAATTTTAGAAACATACACCATGTTTGCAATTTGCAGAAAGTAATATTACTTAAATAAGATTTTGAATATTATGGAACTAAAGGATCATGAATTTATACTAAATTCATAATAATTAAGAATATTAATATTGTAAATTGACTTTCTAATATTGTATGTGAATGGGTTAACCGGAAGGAGGAATATGTATGATATAATACTGTGTAGGAAATTAAACACATTTGTAATTTTATAATTTTATTGATTTGAAAATAAAATTAATTTATATAATTTGTGCAGTGTACTGACACGTGCATTTTTAGAGACATCTTTGCTATACTATGTAATCTTATTTTTATATAAAGTTTACAAATTACATTATGTGAAAAATAAACAAAAAATCTGTTTACTTGAATTCCAACAAAGTGTAAAATTGCTTAGGCTCGTACATATGTAGTAACTAAGTATCGCCCAGTGTCGTAACTAGGTCTGTGCCAGCGGTACACAAGCACAGGGATCATAAATAATCAGGACTAAGTTTGTGATCATGCATGGTATACCTATTACTTATCTCGTAATACGGGTGTAAACGCTGTATTATTTCTGGCCTAGTAATTAGAACATTTTTTCAAGGAAGCAGTTAAAAACGCTAGCAGCTGGCGTATAAAAGGCTAGTTACGGCACTGTTATCACCACTCTTATAGTTTATCGTGGCTCAAAAACAAACACACCCTTAGTAATTATAAATTACTATGCCATCCAAACATGAAAATCTACAACGTAACTTCATTTTAAGAACATTTTATTAACTTCGGGAACTTATATTGTACCTAGTTGTTTAGAATTAATTTTTATTCATGCTTACCCAAAAAATTGCACCGGGCCTCCCGCTTTAAATATATTATTAAAGCCAAAAGCTGAATAATTTGCTGGCATCATAAGGTTATGTGTTTTACAAAATCAGGTGAGATAAAGTTATTTAAGGCACAAATTCATCAAATCACTGCTGATTGATAAAACGTAAGTCCACACACTATTTATATGTTGTAACAAACACATTTACATTAACATATATCACAAAAATAATTATAATATATATAAAGTCGGCGACGTTTCTTTCTGCTTTATTACCCATCTGCAAATGGCCGCCGTTTGACCTTGAGGTTACACTTTTGATAACCTAGTTAGCCATCTAGTATATATTAACATCTATGCATTCATTTAGAGTATGATGGCCATTTCGGTTTTTCGAACCTCATCAGACTAGTGTGTTCCATGTGCAATGCCTTGATGAAGGCGGCTGAACGGAAATTGCGTTGTGGTAATAAATCCGACATTAATCATAATAAATTAAAGACGATGCAAGCGCCATCTTTTGCCTAATTTCAAGTTTCATCGTCAACGATTTGGGTCTACAAGGTAGATGACCAAGAATCATTGTTTCGTCTTTAATTTATTATGATATATTCAAACAGAACATAAGTTTTTCTAGAATATTTGTTATTTTGTGTAATGTTACGCCTAGGTAACTCAGTGGTTTGCAAATTATCCATTATTCAGTTATACTATAGTCAGCATATATGTATTTTCTTATCAAATTGATTTTATGATTATTTATTAATTTATCTATTGTGGTGGAGTTGTTGCCGTTTGCTATCGCTATTGTTTTAATTGTGTTAATTTATTTAGTTAAGGATTGTTCAGAGAGGGGAATGTTTAAGGTGCGTATCATAGAATTAAATACAGCCATTTTGTGTTAATGGGGGTGATTGGAAGAGTTCGCGATTACACGATCTGTATAGGTGAGTTTATGATATATTTCAATGGTTAATGTATTATTAATTTTAGTTATAGACAAATCTAAAAATGTAATGTTATTATTACTTTCTGTTTCTACAGTGAAATTTATATTTGGGTGGAGGTTGTCAATAAATTCTAAGAATTGTCTGTTATTACCAATAAAAGAAGCTAGAATATAGTCGACGTATCTAAACCATATGTTTTTTTTTGTCGAAGGGGGACTTTAGTATTGTTTTTGTTAAATTGTACATGAAGATTTCGGTTAGCAAGGGACTCAATGGTGACACCATTGCTAGACCTTCTGTTTGCTGATAAAATGTATTTTCATAAGATAATAATTTATTATTTAAAAAGGATTTATTCACTTGGTCACCGTTATTTAAATAAATTAAATAAAAAGAATTTGAAAATAAATAATTAATAAATTATTTCCTCTTTTGCTACTGTGACACAATGTCTAATAGTAGACATTTGCTGTTGCATAACAATAACAATTGTATAATGCAACAATTTTTGAATCGAAAACATTCATTGCAAAAAACAAAAAAAAAAACAAAACAAAAAAAATAAGATAAAAGTTAGGTAATATAAGGTTACCTGCAAAAATTTTAATAAATTTAATTAACAAGTTTGCAATTACGTAAGGCACAGCTGTACTGACGAGGCATCATATCCCGAAACACGTGTCTGCAGATAGCCTTATATTACGTTAATATTTGATTTATAGTATAAAGTTTTTAGTTCAATGCAATCTGTGGGTTGGAAATTTGAATGGAGGTTAATTTATTTGTTAATTCTTTCGAGTTGTATAGTTAAAAACGAAATTTAAAACCAGAGCCTCAAGAACAGCAATAAAACCGCAGAAACACGCTGTTTCGTAAAGTAACTTATTTGAAAATGTGGTAATATATTTCATTTGTAAAAGGGAAGTTTACTAATTTTTCACGGTTTTTAATCCTAATGGGTTGCGACGACTCTTCGGTAAAGAATTTACAGCCTTGCAAACTCAATAATTACATATATATAAAAAAAAACTTGTTGAATTTTCTTTTTAGCAAAGTGATTTCCCGGGATTTTTTTAAATGAATTACCCATCTAAAGAACCGAACTATGTGGATTTTGCAGAAAAAAATAGGGAAAACATTGGACTGAAACTTTCTGAACTGACGAAAGCATTCGTCGCGTATACAAATGATGAAGATCCAGATTTGAAATAATTGGATGTTGGCATATTAAAAGCAATCCATATACATCAGGATGGATTGAAAATAAAGGAAAATACCTTATTATCGCCGCCACAACCGTTAAATTCACAATGATCGGTTTGCACGGAGACGTTCTTTATATTATAAACTATATTAAATCAATTTTTAGGTAGGTATGTTACATAAACTATTAAGATAACTGATTAGTGTTATAGAAATTATGCAAGGTTTTGTTGGATTCGGTAATAAATCAAGATTTTTTGAGTCATGATATAATTATATTAAATAAACAGAGCTAAATGTGAAAATAATTTATTAATTATTTTCAAATCATTTTTATTTAATATATTTAAATAACTGTGACCAAGTGAATGAATAATACTCTTTTCTATTTACATGATATAATTGTTGTCTTCAATATTTTCTTAAAATCAATTAAGTATTTTAATATAATAGTGAAAAATTTATTAAATGTATTAATAAAAACAGAAACAATATTTTAAATATATCTATGCCACAATCCTCAAAAAAATATAAAAATGGTTCGAATTAAAATTTGCTAATGATCTGACCCATTCAATAATTAATAAACTTAAGGGAGGGAATTTCAAAATTAGTAGTTCTAAAAACATCAGTTTAAGCCAATTATTAATAAACAATAAGTCGAAACCTGATAAAAATGTGGTATTTATGAAATTCACTCTGCCGATTGCCACGCAATTTATATTGTAAAAACGAAAAGAATTTTTGACATTCGAATAAAAGAACACAAGAAATCAATCATGGGTAATAACCAATTGCTGGATTTACAAAACACTGCATAAAAAATAATCATGTTTTTAATAGTATGGACTTTCAAATCTTACATTCAGGTAGAAAGGGTCGGTCATTAGACTTAGAAGGCATTTTTAGTTTTTGTGTTATAACCTCAAACTTCGATTTTTTTAAAATTGTGACTATAGTCGAAAATAACATTATTAGGTACAGATATTTTCGTAGATTCCAAAAATGTATAGTTTATTTAGGTTTTCTGGTGTTTTGTAAAGTTATATACAATTTTATGAAACTAACTTAGATATAATGTGATAACATATTCGAAGTCAGCATAACATATTGCTTTGAGAAAGTGTTTATTATATTTTTCTATTTTTAATAATAATGAAGCTTTTTGTCATTAAAAATTGGCATAGCGTCGCGAAATAGTATATTTCATTAGGAGTTCAGAAAAAAGGATTTTTCCGTGCGCGCTGACCGAAGTCATGCAAGCACGGAAAAATCCATTTCTGGACGTGTAATGAACGCTATTTTTTATTATACTTATCTGAAAACAACAATATAAAACTAAATATTTAAATTATTTGATAATTACACTAATTCTAAAGAAATTTAAATGCAATACCTGTTTTTCGGAATTTGATCTGGTAAGCACTTTATTTCAAAATACAATATCAGTATATTCTAAGTCTGTGTACATTTGAACAAATTTACGAATTTCACAGACGGAAAATAAAACGTCAGTGAAACACAGAAGTGAAAAATACATCGTTGCTATGGAAATCGGTTAGTGCACGGAATGATCGCACAAACAAACTTTTTCTGTGCGGTCGCCTGAAAAAGTGACGATTCCATCATTCTAGAGGCATATGGAATCAACGTGTTTTCAGATAAGTATAATAAAAACGGTTTTTTGATATCCCTTGAGGGTGCGGTTTAGAAGAAATAGATCGCTATATAAATATTGTCAAGCACTAATTCTAGTTAGATTGCTATTGTGATCAATGAACAAGATTGTATTATACATTAAAGTAATCTTAAAATAAGCAGGAATTTCATCAGATGAATTAAAAATTATTTTAATGTTTAGTTTGTGTAAAAAATAATTATAGAAAATCAATGAAAATTAATAAAATTTATACGAAATTTTAAATAATATTTTTGCTAATAAAAAAAATGTGCAATGAAAATTTCAAGGATTTCACCTAATTCTGCATTCAAATAACTTAGCAGTCATTACTTATTAATTTCATTATATCTTACAATTTTCTTTTCTAACTTGAACTAGAAAATTGACGTAATTCACGAAAATTAACGATTTTTTATTTAGACTGATACTTTATACTTGATAGATACTAAATGTAAATACATATTCATATTATTAAATCCAAAAGAATAGCTCTTTTCTCAAACAATTATTTCTTTTTTACTATATAGCTATCTCTCTCTACTTAACCGCAACCTTAAAATAAAAACATCTATTAAAAAGGATGCTTAGGCTGTGTTGATAAAAAAATAACGTACACGTTAAACTTAAGATTTCCATTGCAGAATAGCTCCGATTAATTTAAATTCTACTACAGTGTTAATCTATTCATGATTATATACTTTTGACGTAACTCAAAAACATATGTCGATCAGTTATTCATTTCATTTTAAACGTTAGTAAATAAATAGTAATGAATAATGCGAAAGAAATGTTGTATTGATTAAATATATAAAAAAAGCGCATAAATTTCAAGACAGATTTTAGAATACTTATTTAGTAAAGTAATTAAATGAATGTAATTAAGTGCAATAATTCCAATTTTACTAAAATTAGAATTCAATTCACGTAAAGAATTTGTACATCTGCAATAATAAGATATACAAGAGAATATTATATTCATAATTTAAACAGTCGCCGCTTCTTTTCGGTATACGCGACGTTTCAATTAAGCGCTGTTATTTTTAATCTCATCGTAAATTATCCGGTTATTTTACGTAATAAATGGAAGCTTTGGAGGGGGTGTGCGCGTTTCAATAAATTACAACACGGGTCGGATGACGCGCCACTCGCTCAAAAATCCCCTCACGACTTTTTTTCTTTTCCTCTTTTTTACCCCGCGTTATACGTTTTTTTTTTCATAAGTTACATTTTTTTCAATATGAACTGCGCAAGGGTTTGATATTACTATTCCGTCAAATTTTCTGACAGAATTATAATATGCGTTCTTATTTCAATTTCTTATTTCAATATATTCACTGATATGGGAAAGTTATTTAAATATCAAAGAAAGTGTTTTAACATATATTAAATCAAAGGAATTTATCAAAAAAAGTCTTATAATCACTCAATAAACACATTATATTTTTAGCACAATTATTTATTACGAGTGTGAAGTTAGCAATAGATTTCAGCAATAGATTTCATAAATTTAATTATAATAAATATCTTAAAAACTAATATTTTATTTTCGCTATAAATTATTTTATTGTCTTCTACAAGGCAGTATTTATGAATAAAATATAAAATTTTGAAAATATAAAAATATTTAACCCCTTTGAGACACCCCTAAACGAAATTGAATATTAAAAAAATGTATCTCCAAAAGGCATTTTTTATATTTTTAAATAATACGTTATTTAGTTCCTAAAGGCACTGCCTAACATATAAAAAAATAAAATTTGGATAACTCGGACATCTTCATCCCCTAATCGCACCCCCATGTTAAAATTTCAAGTTAAAATATCTCCAAAAGGCATTTTTTTATATTTTTAAATAATACTTTATTTAGTTCACAAAGACACTGCCTAACATATAAAAAAATAAAATTTGGATAACTCGGACATGTTCATCCCCTAATCGCACCCCCATGTTGAAATTTCAAATTAAAATATCTCCAAAAGGCATTTTTTTATATTTTTAAATAATACGTTATTTAGTTCCTAAAGGCACTGCCTAACATATAAAAAAATAAAATTTGGATAACTCGGACATCTTCATCCCCTAATCGCACCCCCATGTTGAAATTTCAAATTAAAATATCTCCAAAAGGCATTTTTTTAATATTTTTAAATAATACGCTATTTAGTTCCTAAAGGCACTGCCTAACATATAAAAAAATAATATTTGGATAACTCGGACATCTTCATCCCCTAATCGCACCCCCATGTTAAAATTTCAAGTTAAAATATCTCCAAAATGCATTTTTTTTTAATTTTTAAATTATACGTTATTTAGTTCACAAAGACACTGCCTAACATATAAAAAAATAAAATTTGGATAATTCGAACATCTTCATCCCCTAATCGCACTCCATGTTAAAATTTCAAATTAAAATATCTCCAAAATGCATTTTTTTTTATATTTTTAAATAATACTTTATTTAGTTCCTAAAGGCACTGCCTTTATATATAAAAAAATAAAATTTGGATAACTCGGACATATTCATCCCCTAATCGCACCCCCATGTTAAAATTTCAAATTAAAATACCTCTAAAAGGATTTTTTTATATTTTTCTATTAAACATTATTTTGTTTCCATTTTTTATAAATGAGCCATTATTAATACTGAAATTAATACTTGCGGACTTTAAGTTAATGAAAATGTCCTTTGATTTGTTTTTAGTACTGGTGGTATTATTGGAAATAATGCGTTAGTAGAGATTAAATGTCTCTATTTCGCGAAACATTTAACACCGATGGAAGCAATAATATCCAAGAAATAAATGTTTCCCAATCTTGATAATAATGTATTTAGTTTAAATAGTAAGGATAAATATTATTTTCAAATACAAGGACACCTATTTATAAGGAATAGAGATGTTTGCTATCTTGTTTTTTTTAAAACACCGAAAGGATTGTTATATGAAATAAAATTCAAAAAATCAAAAATGCTAGTATAAAGTGCTTCCAAATACTAAATTCATTTTATTTTGTAAAAATGGTAATATATGGTTTATGATATTAATTATTTTTTAAATAAATTATAAACTAACTCAATATAATTTTATATTTCCAAACTGTTTTTATTTATTTTGCGGAAATAGTTTGTATTTGTTCCGATCAATTAAAATTCAAATTTTTGGCGGGACGCTTCATAGAAAAACGACAAGAGAAATTATTGTAAGATATAAAATAGCCGGTTTATTATTTATTTTATTTATAATAATTATAATTATTTATAATATAATAATTATCATTACATTTAATTTAATCCATATAATTGAAACAAATATGATTAGAAAATCTATAATAGAATATAAATGTTGTTTAGGTTTTACTGAAACCAATACACTTTACAAAGTGGCACGAACAAAATTCACCACCTTTTATAAATTAAATGAACCTTATGTATAGTAATAAAAATTCATTTTACAGTAATTCGAAGATATTTGGAGTCACAATTGGATTAAAGCTGAAATTGTATCAAATTTATTTTTGTATCATACATTTTGTAATTGTGTTATTTCATTATTAATTCTTCGTTGTGTTATTTATTTATTGCAATATATGACAAATCAAATAATACGATGGAAAGATGGAAATATTATGTTGTGTTTGATCAAATTAAAAGACTTATTTTCAAAAAATATATATGTATATCTATTTTTTTATTATTACAATTTTTATAACGTGTATAGTTTATCAGTATATTTAAGGAGACATTTCATTTTAAAGTATAACTGTTGTTAAGCGATTATATTTTATGATGTGTTTGAGGAAATAAAAAGACTAATTTTGAAAACATTTTATTAAACATATAGTTTTTGATTTTGGCTTCTGCCATTAACATCTGACACTCCTTCTTTCTAATGATGTCCTAATATTCCAAATTTTATTTTTAATAAATCTGGTGGTTTTAAAAACAAAACAAAATAACGTATTATTTAAAAATATAAAAAAATGCCTTTTGGAGATATTTTAATTTGAAATTTTAACATGGGGGTGCGATTAGGGGATGAAGGTGTCCGAGTTATCCAAATTTTATTTTTTTATATGTTAGGCAGTGCCTGTAGGAACTAAACAACGTATTATTTAAAAATATAAAAAAATGCCTTTTGGAGATACATTTTTTTTAATATTCAATTTCGTTTAGGGGTGTCTCAAAGGGGTTGAATATTTTTATATTTTCAAAATTGTATATTTCATTCATAAATACTGCCTTGTAGAAGACAATAAAATAATTTATAGCGAAAATAAAATATTTGTTTTTAAGATATTTATTATAATTAAATTTATGAAATCTATTGCTGAAATCTATTGCTAACTTCACACCCTTTTATTTATTGTATGCATATTGTATGCAAGTGTTATGTAAATACTTGCTTTTAAAAGGCCAAATGATATCACCCAGATACTGAGACCCAAGCTCAGCTTATTCGGCTGAACCACACTGAAATCTTTCAGTTTTACATTTTCATCTCGGAGTCTATGTCAGTAAACAAAATTATCACATTTGGTAATCAGAGAATCCATATATGACTACATGGTAGTGGGTAGTTTTTTGTCCACTGGAATCATGAATAACTTAAGTTTCAATCGGATGGGGTCACTTGCCGCACATACAACGTCATTTTGCGCACTGTTTTTGTAAATTTAATAATCAGCCGAAATAATGATATAAATTAACCATCTTGGACTTGTGATTTCATAACGATGGCATTTTTTATAAAACTGAACATTTGTAGTTTTGCTCAAAATTTTATACAAACGCATCGACTTAACGAAATAGTCGATGCGTTTGTATAAAATTTTGATTGATTATCTGATCGCCACGAAACATGTTACAATTGTAGAAAATACATCTTCTCATTGTATATGGCTCCAAAATTTAAGAATATTAATTTCTATAAGATATTGCAATAAATATTTCCTTTGTTTGCATTTTACCCTATGTCAAGGAAACTTTGTAGATTTAAATCTTATTTTTAAATTCTCCATGCACTTTCCTTTTTCTTCTGTTATACAGCTCATAGTCGAAAAAAAAAAAAAAAAAACAGAATAATGCAAAAATTATTCTGTTTTACATGCATGTACAATTAATATAATTACTCAATTACAGATTTCACAATTTTGGAAATAGTTTCTTTAAATTAATATTTGCAGTTTATACTTATTTAAAAAAAAATTAAAAAAAGAAAAGTGGAGAAAAAGTGCGACATTAGTATTGAAGCTTCTGCGTTCGTTCAGTTAAAACAAGAGCTAGTAAAAACGGTCGCTGAGGATTAAATGCAATATTGCGGTGAGAGCTAATTACATTACCAGAGAGTAGCTATTTGCATTTTTCAACGTACAAATTATTTCATTTATTATAAAAAATATATAACATTTAAGACGAAATGCCCGTATTAAAAAGAATATCGCGCAACGAAATAAATCCCTGTGTACTGAAAAGTCCATTAAAATGAACAACAAAAATACAAGTCAGTGAGTCGCGAGGAGCGTATTAAAATTCCGACACATTTTCCAACATAATATATCGTTCTGGATTTCAATGTAAGCCTAAACACGAGACATTTCCCTAACCTTATACACCATCCCCTTCAGTGTTGAAAAAAGTAGAGGCCGTATATCAATGAAAGTTTCACCGTATAATTTAATATACGGGCTAAGTTCACCCTGAGGAAATCTCTCCCAATTGGCTACAAATCATCGAAACCGCCTTACATAAATATACTATATTATAAGAAAACTCCACGCCTTGGCTTCACCAACTTGAGGAAATAAATGTCACGGATATAATTCGTTTTTTTTTTTAGAAGAAGGCATGTCCTAAACAAGTATTATATATTTTAATTTTAAATAATGTTTCAATTAATTTATTAATATATGTGTATTAATTTTATTTAAATGAAAAATATGATAATTACTATGAATGGAAGGAAACAAAGTGGAGATTCGTTAACAGAGGAACGGAAGACAGAATGAAAGAATTGTAACGGAAGGAGAAGGTAATTGAGCGGGTAAAAATTTAAATATTTGGGGCATAAGCAAGCTCAACTTTGAACACCCTGTACTACTAAATTTAAATTGCTCAATAATAAAACGTTGCTTATTAACCACACTGAGATATTTGCTAAAAGTTATTCTTACCTTCAAAAAAAAAAAACGAGGTCGCTACGATTTTTTAAAGTTAAACTTGCTTATGCATGATACTTGAAGAAAAAAATTGTAAATTGTCAACACTGTAACATAATAAAAAAACTAAATGGACAACAATGTAGAGGTTGAAAAATGTCATTAGAAAAGTTGAATAAATACAGGGTGTTCCATTAAAAAACAAATATTTTTGTTATACTGCAAAATTGGGACACCCCGTATGTTTGAAAATAATTTTACGCCATAAAGATTTTTAAATCAATAACTTTTTGTACGAAACATTTTTTTGTTTTTTTCACAGGAAAGGCGCTAGGAAAGCCCGACGCACTGTTGCAGGACCCTGTATATCTTATAATATTGATGTTAATATATACCAGATAACTAACTCACTAAACCTAACCCAAAGCAAAAGTGATGCATCCGGCTATTTGTTAAGTGGCGCTCATTTGCGTATGCAGCGGGCTCAAAGAATTTAATTTATATGACCCATTTTGATTTTTTTATAATTATGGACAGTTTTAAAAATAAGATTTACTGGTGTGAATAATTAAATTAACTAAATGATTTGAGCTACATAAATGAGCAAAGAAGTGGTTTTCATTGTAATTATTGAAACTTCAGAAAAATATAATATACATATTTATTTATTCAATATATACGGCAGACCATTTACAATTTAGCTTAAAACTAAGAAAACAGACATTTTACTTAAATATATACATTATCAATCATAAAAAGTTAACATTAAAAATTAAAATTATAATACACAATTAACAAATACACAAAATTACAGCATACGTTATAACAATAAAACAAATCATTGGCTTCGCAAATAGGCTTTAAGAGATGTATACTTCCCTCCAAATAAATCAAAGTTGACCATATTAGCGTGGCGCAGAATACGCACCGAAGCCGAATTTTTCCCATAATCCGTACTTCTGAAGGGTACGTGAAACGTGTCATCATTACGTAGCATTCTAGCTGGAACACGAATACCAATATTTTCAAGAAGATCCGGACAATCTATAAGCCTGTGTAAAATTTTAAAAACAAGTAGTACATCCGCGTCAATGCGTCTCTGCACCAAGCTTTTAAGTTTAAGTACATGCAGTAAATTTGTATATGACTCCTGCATGTCAAATTTAAATGAAACGTATTTTAAAAACTTCCTCTGGACCAGCTCAATTTTATTAATACTGCATTGAGTGTAAGGTGACCACAGGGAGGAGCAATACTCTAAATGTGGACGTACCAAGGAATTATATAGCAGCAACAGAGTCTTTTCATTAGATAAATCCTTGCTGTTTCGCTTAAGGAAACCAATTAATTGGTAGGCCTTGGAAACGATATTAGAAATATGGTTAGAGAAGTTCCATCTGCTACTTACTATAACCCCAAGATTGTCTTTTATAGAAGACACACGCTCCACATCAATGTTATTTAAAGTGTATGAAGTATACATTGAAGTAGCACGCCTTGAAAATGTTATGGTTTTGCATTTATCCACATTTAGGTTAAGCTTATTTTTCCCACACCAATTACAAAACGAATTTAAATCCAACTGAAGATTGCTTGCGCCATCCAATGATTTTATAGTTAAAAATATCTTCATATCATCCGCGAATAATAAACATCGAGCATATGAGAAACAGTTAGTAACATCATTAATAAACAAATTAAATAATAGAGGCCCAAGGTGGGAGCCCTGAGGTACCCCTGATGTAATATTTATGGCTCTTGACATAGATTGTCCTATTTCAATAAACTGCATACGGCAGGTAAGGTATGATTCAATCCAAGACAAGAGTTTTCCAGAAATACCAACACGTGCTAATTTGGACAATAAGATGCAATGATCCACACTGTCGAATGCTTTAGAGAAGTCCGTGTATATGGAATCAACTTGAAAACCACTCCCCAAAGCATCGACGATGTAGGAATCATACACTAATAGATTAGAGGTAGTTGAAGCCCCAGCACGAAATCCATGCTGATTGGAAGATATTGATGATCGAAGAGCATTTGTTAAAAATGATGCCACTAACTTTTCAAACACCTTTGGAAATGCTGATATAATTGAGATAGGTCGATAATTTTCGACTCTCTTGTTATCACCACTTTTAAGTATTGGAACAACGTTAGCAAGTTTTCAATAGGCGCGAAAAACACCACACGATAAAGATTTATTAAATAATAACCATAAGGGCCTACATAAAGAAAATGAACATTTTTTCAGAAAAGCGGACGGTATTCCATGGGCACCAGGGTTGTAATTTATTTTCAATGAGGAAAAAGAGTCCAAAATTTCAGTTATCTGCAAATTTGGCGGATGGGGAATATGAGTAACAGAGAATGACGAACCAGACGACTTTGCAGTATTGCAAAAGATATGCGATGAGCAATAAACAGTTACGAAGTAATTTGCAAATAACTCAACGATTTGATTTTTATCGGTAACTACATTGCACCCATCCATAAATACAGTTGGCATTTGAGAACAGCCACGTTTAGTATTAACATAATTCCAGAAGAGTTTAGGGTTACTCTTAATGTCATCCTCGATACTATGAATGTACTTCCTATAACACGATTTTGACATTGACCTACATTTTTCGCGTATCAAGCTAAATTGCATGTAATGAGAGCTTGATCGCGAGATAACATACTTTTTATGCAACTTCTTTTTTTCATTTACTAACTTTTTCAGTTCATTATCAAACCACCGAGGAAAAGTGTTACTCTTTTGACCCGATATTTTTATTTTTGGCACATAAGACTCAATTGCACAATACATTATTGAGTAAAAAATTTCACAGGCTGCATCAATACCGTGATCATAAAACAATGAATCCCAATGTGTGTTGACAAAAACATTATTGATGGACTGATAGTCAGCCTTTTTAAAGTTAAATATAAAATCGCTATCATCCAACCAGCAATTTGCTGGAGTGGACAGTAAAGTAACAGTAAGATTCAGAGCAGGATGATGAGAGTCACATGATACTAAAAGTAACGAAGATTCAATAAGAAGTACATTCATAGTCAATGAAGAATCAACAAAGATTAGATCCAAAAGAACGTCATTAAAATTACTTATTGTATTAACTTGGTGTAAATTTAGATACCCATAAGTGTTAGCCAATAATTCAGACTTGGGACATTGAGAGTTAGTTAGAACCCCATATTCATTATTAAACCACAATGAATGAGGTAGATTATAGTCTCCAAGTATACACATCGTTCCGCAATCAGAGAGCGACTCAAGAACAGAACAATGATCTTGATAAATTGAAATCTGTGACTGAGGGGGTATGTACACAGCACCGATCAACACAGTTTTATCATCACATTTAATAGATACAAACAAATCTTCCGAAAAATAACATTTACTTAAGCATTCATATGAAAACAGATTTTTGGAGACAGCAATCAAAACACCGCCCATATTTTATGTATTTTATGGAAATTTATAGTATTTAATTTTTTTGTAAATACAGTTATTATTTTAAAAATGTTTATTTCGATAAAACATCGTACAGCTACTACAAGCTATACACAAAAACTAAATATTGACGGAACACATTGAAATTTGAAGATATAAAAATTATACATCAAATTTTATAGATCAAAAACTAAACATAACCACAAAACACGTGGATTTCAACGATAAGCATTTTCATAAATTAATCATAATCTAACACAATTTTACTGCTGAATAAATTAATGGTGATTCACAGTACTGGCATAAGCAACGATTATATTATATATACCATACTATGTAAAATATCGAAACAGACAATTCTCACTTTACAATGTAAAATTATTAAAACAATCAAGTAGTTTCAGATTAAATAAGTTAGAATAGAAACGTATAAATGTAAAGACTTATTATTAAATAGGTCGATTTAAGTCGACTAGAAATAACACTCTTAAATCTCTTTCGGAAAAGAAAAAGAATTGCAAACCTACCGATACCTCTCCCAGTAAAACAGTATTACCATCAATAGACCACACAAAATTAAACGTAGGTTCCCACTAATTTCTATAGCGTATATAAACAGATGTAATTAGTTTTGATGAACGTACTAGTTATTCCAAAAAATGAGTACATATTACTCGAAATGTACATCTAACAGTGAAAAAATATATTAGCGAAGGTAGGAAATCAATTTGTGTTTTATTATTAATTCCATAAGAGTAATGAACAAACCGAAATATTTCAGATATGTTGGTGTAAACAATATTGGGATTCGAATAAAATGCAATCTCTTGATAGAGAGCAATTAGGAAGAGTAATATGTGATTAAGACAGATTTTATCTCCTTTGTTATTCGTTACTAAAACATCAATTCCGCCTGCGTTCAATTTCCTAATGTGTACCCAAGGGAGCTTGATGTTTTTTCACCCTTTCTGAATATCCACACTATTCAATTATTGGGCCTATTACTGTGATTAAACGAAGCCAGTCAAGATCTTTTTAATCACCACAACTGGCCCAATCCATTGCTTTTATGAGATAATTAAAGCATTCAATCTTTTTTAAAATCACCGGTGATAAACACATACTTGATAATGATTATTTTCTGGTTAAAAATTATATTTGGTACAATTAAATAAAAAGTGCATAGAAAATTTAATTTATATTAATCTATTTACCTAGATTGTAATCAGATAATATTTTAGATAAACAAATATAAAGCATTAATACTAGTTCATTAATAGAGTTATTTCTATTAATGAACTAGTATTAATAAATTAATTGAAAGTAAATGGCAAGTAAGCAATTAATTTAATTAGAATAACCGCAAAAAATGTATTTATTTACATATATTTATATTTTATTGCATTCAGAGACACTTACTTAATTAAACCTTAATTAAAATTAAATTATGTAACTGAAATTACAGTTTTATTGTGATAATTTTTAATTATTTTTCTTTTTCACCAGCAAAAGAAATTCTTGATGCATCTCTTAAAATATGAATTATAGTATTTTGTTTTACCAACATCTTTTTTGTTCAAGCTGAAGATTCATTTCTGAAATTACAGATTTTTTTGTCATTATGAAAAAATAAATTTTATTAGATACATTAAAATTCAACAAGGACTACATGATGCTCTTTATGCATTTCTTGAATATATTTGTCGTACGCTATTATGATATAGGTAATTCCGTTGAACTAGGGCAGGGGTCTCCAAAGAACAGCGCGCGGGCCAAATACGTTCCGCCAGTGTCAACTTATTGCTTATTGCTGCTGTAATAAGTTAGATAAGGTAGAGCATCGCATATTGATATTTCGAATGTATATATTCTGAATGAAACAAATGATTTTTATCCTGAAAATTTCTCAGGAACGGAAAACGGAAAACGGAAAAGCGAATGAAACCGTAGGGTATCCACTTGTAAAAAAATACTAATGAGATTTATGTAATTGTGATTTTTTACTGACAATAGTTTGTAGTTGTGGATCAAGTTTACATATACCAATTATTAAAAGAGATTTAAGATGCTCATCGGTTAACTTAGATCCGCAAATATTCTTTGTGTACTTCTTTTTGGAGAAAGCAAATTTATGTAAATTATGAAAGTGTCTCAGTGGAAGCCTTATAAAACTCCAACAAAGATGAGTTTTGATTTTTGTTCTTGATTATTAAACTACACTATAAATCAATAATTTCCATTTGAAGTACCGGGGATAGGTTTCAATGTCTGTACCAAAAGGACTTTGAAAAATCTTAATTTCATTTACAGTAGCATCAATGTCTAAGAAACGAGCATATTTTTTTTCAAATAACTCTAAACTTCGACTACAAAATCGACGTAAAACTCTATCTCAGTAGTGCGGCTTATTTTTTCACAAGTTTTAAAATGTGTGAAACATTTTTTTAACTAAGTATGATATGATCCGGAATGATTTGGTATTAGTATACAGATTAGAGAGAAGTTGGTTTTCTCCTTATAATCACAAATTTAGTTCGTTCATAGGTTTTGTCAAATCGATATAAAATGTTAACTTCCACAGCCATTCGCTAGTTTGTAATTCAGTAAGAGGGCGATGCTTTTCATTCAAAAAAAATATATATCTGTGCTCGCAAGGCTTTTCCGCAACTAAGAAAGCGTACGGAAATGTAATGATTATAAATGTATTCAATGATTTATATTTTATTACCTAAACTATAATCAATAATAAAACTAAAAGGAAGTAAATGGGATTTTCAAACCCTTAGTTATTATTTCAGTTGACGACATTTGATTTCTCCTGCGAATTCAATCCGCGTCCGAGAGCGCCGGGAAACTTCTAGATTACGCTCAGTTTACAAATCGCGTTATAAATTCTTTACCCGGCAACACGTAACAATAGACCAGATAGAGGAACAGATCAAATATATCTCCCCTGGGTTTTCTGTGAGGTATCCTCGCATTAAAAATTCCTCGCGAGTGCATTTCTGGGCCGGCTTTAAAACACACCGCGATGCGGTAGATTTACTTATATTTATATACGTTCCGCCATTTCAGGTACGAAACTGCCCGATATATTTCATATATACACAACGACGCGATTTACCTCTAAATTGCTACAACAAAAATATAAGGAATGAAAAGGATTTATTAGGGTTTCCAATATTTTTATTTGAAAAGCAACCGAGATATTACAAATTCATTTTTTTTATAAAAGTTGGAAATAAAATAACAGTTGATTTTAAAGTTAATTAATAAAGTATGATTAAAACGATTAGATGAACGTGCTAAGAGAACTAGAATTATAATAAAAATATGGTGATGTGTCCATTATGGTATTTTTTCCGGTGAATTTTACGAAATAAGTTTTTCTATGAACATTTAATAGTAAATGAAAAATGCTAAATGAAAAAAAAAAAATTAAAAGGGATGGACACTTCACTTTTTTTTTAATACGAACAATAAACCGAGATTCTAGGTGTATAAGGCAAGCACTAATGATGTTATGACAAGTAGTTATACAGGGTCATGCATCACAGCTCCCGTCTTCGATAGCCTTATTTAGGAGGGAGTGTGACCTCACTGCAGCCCATACTGTGCGAAACTACTACTTCTGTAGGTTTAAAATTTTTGGTGGGCATTACTGAAATAAAACACATTGAAAATTATAAGGGGTTTAACATTTATATAAATATAATAATTTATTGCATTGAAAAGACAATTTAAAGTTCCGTATTACATAATATATACTTTTGGGTTTAAATTTTCCCTTTGATATAATATTCATTAATTGGGTCTTAAATCCATTTTAAAATAATCTGTATTAAAATGATTGCTGTATATATAACTTATAGAAGGATTAATATCATCTTTTCTTCGGCAAATATAACTTACATTTTTAAGTAAGGCTTTTTTATTCTTAGGAAAATCTAAAATGGATGGTAGAAAATTTTTAAACCAGCCTTCTTAGTCACATCATAATTGTTGCTGCATAAAACAACAGCACATCGAGTTGCCGGCATTTAACCTATAATTTTAATGTAAAATTATTTTAAAATTACGCCACTACAAATAATAAATTTGGCAAATATTAACTGCAATTAAGACGTTCTCAATTCTAATAATTAAATTTAAATAAACCACTAACAACATAAACAATCTCAAGTTCAGGGGCTATTGCCCCGCCCCCAAATGGCAAAAGGCGTTTACCGTATACTCTATTAACAGTGGTTATACATATAATAGAAAATATTCACTTTTTCAATATCTACAAATTTTATTTGAAATATTTACAACTCCATTAATATTTAATAAAAATGTCGTGACAAATAGCGTCGTACAATTATACACTTAATGAGTTTAGATTTTCGCTAAAAGCTTTACAAATCTCTCAAACACTACCATAAGCTAAAATATACAGTTTGAGATGAATTTATTTAGCCATTTTTGCTCCAACGCGAAAAGGCTGAAACACATAAATATTTATTTTAATAATGGCTGTAGTGAACTCATGGCACATTAAAATAGATATATCCGTTGAAATTTGCGATTCGAAAATTTCAACGAATATATCTATTTTAATTACCCCTGCGTAAACCGCAGGTTTGTGGTTAAAAAACAATACCCTCTAAAAATGAAAATTGTATAATCTATATTGGTTTAAAAAAATAATTGTTTATTTCATAAAGAGAATGTCGTTGCAACATATCGGATTGAACAAACAAAAAAGGATTTTTTTCCATTTTATTTATTTTACCAGCATTGTTTTCAATGTAATCATTTAGCGGAAATTATGCATGCAGGCGTCCGTTCGCTGAATGCACAAAAAAAAAACATATCCAGTGGCCCGCAATTTGTTTAATTTGTTTGTAATAATATATGCAAAACGTGAATATATATTTAATTAAATAATGCATTTGGCGAATTATAAAATGTAAACACATTCGTTTGCACTTTTAATTCCACATGCAACATAAATAATAAATGCCATTTAATCGAAATTAGTTATTAATAGAAACCATTAATTATAATAAAATACATTTTATTGTATGGGGGTTTTAATTGTTTTAAACTAATAAAAAATATTTAATTCTCAACGATTTTTGAAGTGATGACAGTGGAGGCTTCTATTATTGAGAGGAATGGATATTTTGCCAAAATTTCAAAGACTTTTTTGTGTATATTAAATACAAAATGATTTGAAAATAATTACAAAATTATTGTCACATTTAGCTCTGTGACTTTTGACTTACGGTACGTAAGTACGTTAAACAAATGCACATTAAAACAACTACTTCCCGGACAAATACCCACGCCGGACATTGAATTATTTTCAAATAATTTTTATTTTACTCCTATCCCGAAAGATATTCTCATTTTGTTTGTTGTCCCAATCAGGTTGATTGTTTCCACTTTTGTCTCTTTTTATCTGAAGCACTTCGGACTTCCCTAATTTTTATTTAATATATTTAAATAACTGTGACCAAGTGAATAAATACTCTTTTCTATTTACACTTTTTTGTGGTTAATATTTTATATATTGAACACTGGAGGACACGCGAAATGTGTATTTTTCTCACACTTTTTCTGATATTTCAATTACTTAGATGTAAACAACAGGGCGAGATTTTCATTTTTTTTCTAGCTGACTTGATAAGTATATTTCATAAGGTTTTCATGCAGATTACTCATTCAGTTTATTTTTATATGAGATACCGAATGTTAGTCGACGACTGTACGTAGCCATTATGGTGATGTCGTATATTTTTTAGTAAGACACTCAATTTAAATCGTTAGGTTTGACTTTTATTATTCATTCTTGATAGTCTAATAGGTGTTTAATATTAAATAAATGTATTGTTTCTTTAGATATGAGTCGAGGCCATAAACTTGCCGAGTTGGGTCGGCTTCAATACCAAATCAATGAACAACAAGATACCATGGACAATTTTAGATCATAAATAAAAGGTATTAAAAGATGACATCTACCATGACATTTAAAGTGTCGCTGGTAGCACAGATTAAACAGATGACCAACTTCATATGTCAACTTGCTGCTACATTTTCTCTTTCTATCATATTGATGCAATGCGCGAACAAATTCTTCACTCTCCTGGGTAATGATGAATTCAGGTGGCGCTGCTCGTCATCGACATTATATATGTAATATATTATAGAGTAAAATTTAATAGATATATTATTTTCTAGAAATTCAATAAGCAATACATCTATGGTATGTTTTTTATAACTAGGAGGAGTGTTTTAAATTTCACGCGCTAAAACCATTAATTCTGATTGACTAAAAAGGCCATACCTTTTTACACAATGCTTATTACGCTATTTTTTGACACAACCGTTGATAACGTCAAATTGAAACGCCACCGAGTTTAAAATTTTTCTGTTTCGTGTTATCCTTCCGTGTCGGGTTTCGTTAATTACGAATTTTGACAAATTATGTTGACACTTACTTCTATTGTTGTTTCATAGATATAACATAATGAGAGTAAAGGAATGCGTTTACGTTTCCACTTGAAGGTTTGACTTCTAAAACCATAGGTGGCAGCACCATTATTTCAGAAATAAATGACAAAAATCAAGCAATGAAAATAATAAAAACAAATGATTTGTTTTATAATCAAAGTTAATACAATGGATCAAATTAATCTTGAGAAATTGTACAAGTTATGCCAAAATAAAGAAGAACTTATAAAACAGTTACAATGTTGGGGCCTGATTCCCAAAGAAGAAAACTATATTTGCAAAAAAATGTGGAGGCAATTTAAAATTAGTTTGTGATAAAGAAAGGTAAGAAATGTATGCTTATATAAAAAAATGTATGAGCAAATCTTTGTAAAACCGCAGTATAAGGTCTACACAGTTTTTTTTTTTTATTGAAATTGCACAAAATAACAAATTCTATTTACTCGAGACTACTTCTAATCATAAAAAGGAAGGGTAAATACTAGTTTCTTGTAATTAAACTTACATTTTGCGCCTTAAGAATTAGAAATTTCGCACATTATTTCTAACCCAAAAGCCAAACATTTTTGGTGAATAAAATATTGGCTGGCAAGAGTCGAGGATCATTGACAGGGCTCTAGCTCAATGGGGGCCGGGCAGTCCGCAGTATATCCAATATGGTATTATGTTGCCCTCAATCCTGGTGAGAAGAGGTATCCTGGTGAACGGGTAAACATGGCTCCCACTAGAGGGAGGGGGCTGGCAGGGCTCTAGCCCTGTGGTCTGGGATCAATGGGGTCCCGCCGTGCCGCGGTCTATCGTATATAGTATCATGCTGCCCTCGATTCTAGGAGGGAGGTATCCTGCCTGGGGCCCGAGTTTTAATGTGGAGGCCATGCGTGTAAATATATTGTGGAATTATTTCAGCCATTTCAAATGTTTATTAGACATGCATTCTTTTATTTTTCTTTCAATTACGGTGAACGGGTAAATATGGCCCCCACTAGAGGGATGGGGGCTGGCAAACATTTTTCGTTAAAAAAATAAATAAAAAATGCATGTCTAATAAACATTTGAAATGGCTGAAATAATTCCAGAATATATTTACATACGTGAAATTTCTAATCCTATAGCCAAACATGTTTAATTCCTGAAATATGGCCCCCACTATAGGGGAGGCAGGCCTTGGGGTCATCAAAGAGGTCCGGCGTGCCGCGGTGTACCATATATGGTATCATGCTGCCCTCGATGCTGGGGGGTTAGTATTCTGGCCTGAGAGCTCGGATGTGGATGTGATAAATATGTTCTGGAATTATTCCAGCAATTATAATGGTTATGATTTTTATTCACAGAAAAATGTTTGGCACGCGAAATGTATAATCCTAAAGCCAAACATTTTCATTCAATTAAGGTTACACGTTCAATGTAATTGAATGAAAAATGTTTGTCAGGACTCTAACTTTGGAGCCCAGGATCAAAGGGGAGAGCGCGCCGCGGCGCCGTGGTGTAACCAACATTGTATCCTGGCCTGGCTGCCCGAGTTAAGATATGGGGGTCATGGGTCAGCAATTCCAAATATTTATTAGACATGAATTATTATTTTTGTATTTGCCGAAAACTGTTTGGCTTTAGGATTCGAATTTTCGCACAACATTTCTAAACCGAAAGCAGTTTATTATAAATTGAATCAATATGTTTGGCGACGGCCCGCGTACTTGATAAAAAAAAGGAAGTGTACACCTTGTTCTGTGCTTGAGTGCAAATCTTTTTTTTTTGTTAGATGTGATGGATACTGGCGGGGTTGCACTAGTAAAATAGCGAAACGGAAGCCAAAGAGGAGCAATTGTAATTTTCGAATAGATCTAAGAAAGGGAACATTTTTTTAAAAAAGTCACATGAGTATTTTTCAAATATTTGCTTTTGTAAATTTGTGGGTGGGAAATGTACCCCTAACCGTTACTATGGAAGAGATAGAAGTATCGTACAAAACGGTTGTTGATTGGGCATCATTTTGCCGGGAAGTTGTAATGGATGGTACGATTAATAAGTCTGAGAAGATTGGTGAACCAGGAAGTTCGGTCGTCGAAAATACCATCGAGGACATCGCGTGGAGGGACAGTGGGTCTTTGGCGGATACGAGAGGGGCACTGGAAAGGTGTTCATGGTTCCTGTGGAGGACAGGGGGGCAGATACGCTCCTTCCAATAATAGAACACTGGGTTTTACCCGGAAGTACTATTATCAGCGATTATTGGAAGGCGTATGACTGTCTCCAAAGAAATGGATACGGACACCTGAAGGTAATTTACTAATTGATTTACTTAAAAAATGGTGATGTGTCCATCATGGCACTTTCCCCGGGGAATACGGTCAAATAAGTTTCTGATAGAAAATTTAATAGGGAAGCAAAATGATTAATAGAAAAAAGTGATTGTTATCTTTTAAAGTTAAACCCGAGTATATAGAAGAATATTGTAATTAAGTGTGTTATTTCTTACCTTACAATAGGTTAAAATCATTCCTCCACACTCTTCTTCATTTTTGCAAACTGGAGGCGTTTGCGAATGATAAGTTGAATTTGACGGCACTTTGACGTTTTATTTGTCATTAAAATAATTATTTCAATAATTAAATCTCTAAGGGAATTTATCAGATAAATGCTTATAAAATGAAAACCGGAGGTCCTACAATAAAAGTTTTATAACAGAAATTATTTATTTTCCAAGATCTAAAACTTTTATTTGAAACATTTTTCTATCCGAATTAAAAAATGAAAAATTGCTAAGAGTAAAGTTGCACTTAATGAGTTTTGATTCTAACCAAAAGCTTTTCAGATCATTCCACTGTTATATCAAGCTTAGATATAAAGTTTGGGCTTAATCCATTTAGCCGTTTAGGCGCTATCGCGGAAACACACAGACACACAGACACACACACAGACATTTTTCAAAACTCGATGGAATGGACTCAGGGGACCTCAAAACGTGCATATTTGTTGAAATTGGCGGTTCGAAAATTTTCACGATCACAATACTTTCCCTTGGACAGGGGTCCGGGGAAAGTAAAAACAAACAAAAAATATTTTATTTATTCTATATATAATGAAATATAATTTTTAGGTAAACCACTCCATCCATTTCAAAGATCCAGAGACTGGTGCATATACCAATAACATAGAGTCTACCTGGAGAGCGGCGAAAGCCGTTGCGTCCACTGGTGGACGCAAAAAAAAAAACAGTATCCCAGGAAACCTTGACAGGTATATGTTTTACAAACGGTGCACAGAAAAGTCTCTGGGCCGAAAGGCTGAGTTTTTTAAAATGGCTGGAGAATTGTATGATCCGACCAAAGACGAAGCCCACAGAACTCCGATTGCTGACGTCGATCTTACAGATGACGATGACGTTTTTGTATGATTTCTACTGTTTTTCATGTGCATCTATCTTCTAATACTTATAATTTAATCCATCCATTATGACTTTCCATCAAAATGATATCCAATCAACAAACGTTTTGTGAGATACTTTTAACTTTTCCATGATAACTGTTGAGGATACATTTCATTCCCATATATTTTCAAAAGCGAGTATTTGAAAAATACTCAAATGACTTTTATCAAAAAATGTTCCGAATCACAGGTTGATTCGAAAATTATAATTCCTTCTCTTTTGCTTGCGTTTTTGTAATAATTTTGATAACAAACAAGTTAATTTTAAATTGCCTATTTTTTTTACAAATATAGTTCTTTTTGAGAATCAGGTCACAACATTATAATTGTTTTATAAGTTCCATTTTATGTTCATAATGATGAAAAAATAAATTGTACCATTTATGACTTTTCTTTATTGTTTATTTTGTACGCAAAAAGCAAAACAGAGCGGTTGCGTTTCGTGTGTCATGTCTAACGTGACCATTTATTTTCTTCATCAAAAAGGGACGCCTAAAGAATTTTGTAAAAAAATGGCTAATCAACCGTCAAAGTCATGATCCTTTTACATATTTATATTATTTAAATTATCTTTGATCTGTTTGTGAAAGCGGGATATTTTCCTCTCGCTGTGGACAGCTGGTCCGGCTACCTGGGGACTATTCCATTCAAAGCAAATCATCTCCGTAAACTTTTTGGAGTTCTCAATGTGCTTTAGCCAACGTATTCTTCGAATAAAAGAAGAAAAGCAACAATAAAATTACGAATGTGTCAATGCGGTTTGTTTACCATATGTTTACGCTTGATTCATGACGTTTTGGTTATATCACAATCGATCAGTACTTATCACTTAATACCATAGGTCTCTCTACCTGTAGGTATATAAAGGATGAGTCGCCGAAGTGTCCGCCTTCGATATCTTCTTTGTTGTTAGAAGCATTAATTTATTAATAAAACTCGCTTGACTACTGAAGACGAATAATTTAAAATTATTTTCATACATATAGGGTGTCCCATTATACCAGAATTCATATCAACTTTATTATTTCTAATGAAACATCCTATATATATATATATATATATATATATATATATATATATTTTCCATTCCTCTTTAAATAACTTTACCATAGTTTGTAGTTTTGACTAGCTGTTACTACAGAAAAAATATTTTATAAACATTTTGACAGTTGCAGTGGTATACTAAAAAATATATAAAATATATTATGTTTTGAGATGGAGAAATGTCACAGTCTTAGTCTTCCCTTTAATTTTAAATTCCACTTTGCCACCATCGCGTACGCTAATGTATATTGAATTTAATATTAAAGGGAAGCCTAACACGTAAAATGTGACTGTCGCAATGTGAAATATTTTTATACAGGGCGCACGAAAAATAATTTTAAATATGTGACTTTTCAAACGAATGTAGTTTATTTCAATGGCTTCCTATACTTTTCTGTTTTGTTCTTGAATTAAGATTTCATTAAGCATACTATATGCCTATCTTATGTACTTCGAAATATTTTCCATTTTATAGTATTTATATGACATTTTAGCAATGAATTCAATAGTTGGATATGAAATACAATAGAAATGACCGTAGTCAAGCATAAAGGACATTGAAAATCAAATTCTAAATAAATACTATTTTCTTTTAAATTGGGCATATGGTTGAACTTAATTGTCACAATAATATAAAACATTATTGATTGTTTTTTTGACTATAATTTCTCTGTTTCCATGGCCAACCAATTAAGTAATTCTTAAAATGTCTTAAAAATATTTATATAAATATTGTGAAATATTTTGAAAACTACGAAAGATAAGCATATAGTTATGCTACATAAAAAATGTTCCTCTTTTTATAACAAGTTAAGAAAAAAAAATGTAGGGTGTCATAAAAAAAGCGGTGTGAAAAGTCACTTATTTAATATTATTTTTCAAACACCTTATATAAAAATATTTCACATTTAAAATTATCATTGCATAGAATAGTTTTATCTTAGTATGCATACAAAAATTCATTTCTCTATTGCAAAAAAAATAAAAAAAAGATTTTTACTTTCCCCGGACCCCTGTCCAAGGGAAAGTATTGTGATCGTGAAAATGTTCGAACCGCCAATTTCAACAAATACACGTTTTGAGGTCCCCTGAGTCCATTCCATCGAGTTTAGAAAAATGTCTGTGTTTGTGTCTATGTGTTTCCGCGAATGGATTAAACCCACACCTTATATCTAAGCCTTTTATAACTGTGGAATGATCTGAAAAACTTTTGGTTAGAATCAAATATCAAAAGTGCAACTTTACTCTTAGCGATTTTTCATTTTTTACTAAAACTATATTTTTAATAAAAGTTGTAAACCGTAAAAAAATAAATAGTTTTTGTAAAAACGTTTTATTGTAGGACTTAGTTTTTAAAAAAAAACTACGTCTACCTTATAAATTGCCTTAGAAATAAACAATTATTTTTATAATATTTTTTATGTTGACTGTGGAGGTTTTAATTATTGAAATAATTATTTTGATGACAAATAAAACGTCAAAATGTCTTAAAATTATAATAACACAGAATATGTTGCCCGAACGAATAAAAAAGTTAAGAAATTATATATTTATGGAAATATGTATGGAAATTTTATTAGCCATTGTAAGGTAAGAAATAACAAACTAAGTTATAATTTTCTTACAAATACTCGACTTTAAATTTAAAGGACAATAATCCATTTTTATTTATTTTTTATTTACTGTTAAATGTTCATTCAAAAACGTATTTTACCGAATTCACCGGGGAAAGTACCATGATGGACACATCACCATTTTTTAGTATACCTCTGCAACGCTCAACATTTTTAGAATATTTTTTTCTGCAGTAACGGCTAGTCAAAAATACTAACTATGTTACATTTGTGTAAAGACAATTCAAAGAGGAATCGAATAAAAATATAATAAATAAGGTGTTCCATTTAAAATAATAGTGTTGGTATCAATTTTGTGAAAGTGGGTCACCCTGTATGGATGAAAATAATTTTAAATTATGCGTCTTGAGAAGTCAGTCAAGTTTTATTCATAAATTAATGCCAAATTTATAACGATAAGGGAGATATCGAAGACGGGCACTTTTTATTTATTTCAAGTTAATTTTAAAAGTTCAATTTATTTATGATTAATTAATTTATTTTATTTTAATAAAATGTTTCAAAAAAAAAATGGGCCAGACAGACCTCCTGTCGATAGCCCATGACAGACTACTAACCCACCAATATGTATTGTAAATATAAATATTTGTAAAGAATTGTAATTCTGCTGTCTGAATAAAGATGTTTGTTTGTTTCAAAAATGATCCTGAATATGTTTTTAGTGTTTTTTTTTGTTTGCCTCGATAGAGAATATCGGTACCGAAATTATTGCGTCAACAACGCGAACTAGTCGAGAATTAAAACTTATTTATTTTAATGTTTTTTTTTATTTATTTTATTAAAGGAAATAAATTAATACAGAAATCTAAAGAAATAAAATATTTACAATAATATCGTAATTAACTCTCGATTAAAAACAAAATATGTTTACGTCTCCGACAACTGCAATTTAACCTTCACAGTGAACGTCTTGTTAAGTCTATACCTGCAAAAGGGTTAACAAAATCGAAACACGAGTAACAGAAATAAATAATTAAAAACAAGTCTATAATTAATGAAAATTAAAAGAATTCATTTGATGACGTCATTCTCTTGACCTGAAATGGTTTATAAAGCACCAAATCCTGTTTATTAACAGGTAGTTTATTTCAAAATGTCTTGCAGAGTTTTAATAATTTCCGTTCTTTTGTGGAATTGTTTAGCTGAGGACGTTGCGGCTAAATCAATCCGTGAGTTGATTAATTCTTTATTGTAATTGTAAAATTGCGTCATTACTTAATAAACAAGTCTTATTAATTCATACATAAAATAATTATTAATATTTAAATAATAAACTTAAATTATTCATATGCTGGAATATATATTATAAACGATTAAATAGTTTTTAATTAAATGAACATGTTTATTAATGCAAATAAATATATATATAACCATTTACAAAATTATATTCTGAAATCGAAGTATGAATCAGCTTTTGATCAGAGGTCTTTGAGTCTAAAATTTGTATTACTACATTAAAATACTGTTTTTAAATAATATAATTAAATGTTTATAATAAAATAAATGATTGAAGCATTAAAAAAAGAAATAGTGGAAACTGTAAGAAACATATAATATAAATAGAGGGATTTATTCACTTCATTACAGTTATTTAAATAAATTAAATAAAAAGATTTTGAAAATAATTAATAAATGTCTATTATTAAACATTTGTTATAGTACTTATGTAACATAAGTCAAATTCTCACAGTAGCTAAAGAGGAGATAATTTATTAATTATTTTCAAATTCTTTTTATTTAATTTATGTAAGAAACATATTCAGTACAAGTACAGAGCTTTTCAAATGATTCTTTTATTGTTCAAATAAAATTCACAAAATTTCAAATATATTTCACATCACTAAATAAATGTCAAAACATTGAAATGGGTAATGTATTTGAGAAAAAGGGAAACGTATTTGATATAAAGTGAAATTCAATAGAAATCTCCTGTACACATATAAAAAAAAAAACAAGCAGTAAAAAGGATAAATATTCAACACAGAAATAGAGATAGAAATTACAAAGAAAACCAAGAATGTACGGAAAAGATTGAAAATATGAAATCGCATATGTAATAGTGTAATAAGTAGAAGACAGCAATCAGTAGTGAAACAGTTTGGCACCGGAATTACACAAATTGACAAAGTTTGTACTTTACACACGTTGTGTTAGTTTAATTTACCAGGTTATTTGTTTGTGACTATATATATTATCGATACATACTGTGTCTTATTTTTTTTCTAAAAAATGGTTCATATGGTCGATAAATAAAACTCTGGAGGCGAGTTTAACGAATGCAGCATATTTATTCAAAATGGCAATCATTATTATACAAATTAAATTACCAATTCTATAATGTGTTTGATTCACAATTGCCAAATTTTCATTTCTCTAAATTGGTTCCTGCCGACGCAACAATACAACATTTTTTACTTAAACTTTCTACTAGAATTCACCTTTAATTAACTGTTCTCATAAACAGGACAAGTTCGCCTTCCTTTAGTGGACGATACAAAGATTCTCGGTCGTCTACCTTGTAGACCCAAATCGTTGACGATGCCACTTACAATTAGGCAAAAGAGGGCGCTTGCGTCGACTTTAATTTATATGATTTCTACTAGAAATTAACCAATGCATCAATCTATCTGAAGATTGTCAAACCTTTTCTGACAACCTACTTATTTCATTACAAGAAGAAGAATAAAAACTGAACTTATTATTTGAAAGAAAATATAAAATTAATAATTAATATCATAATTTATTTTGTAGCATCTTTCGTTCCTCTTTGCGCGGAACACTCCGCGAACATCAGTGAATGTTGGAAAAACAGCTTCAACGTCGTCGTGCCGCATTTAGTTGACGGAATCCCCGAAATGAAACTGTGGAAAATCGAGCCTTTCTTGATAGAATCACAGACGTTTCGCCTGCATAACAAGCTCCTTACAGTCGACTCCGTACTCAGTAATGTATTGATTTACGGCATGAAAGATATGAAAGCAACTCATGTTGATATGGACACCGATAAAGTGATGACCAAACTCGACGTCGTGATTCCCGGCATCAACATGGAGGGTAATTTTAAAGCAAGTGGGGTTATTTTGGACAATGCTTTCAACGGAAACGGATTCTTTATTGGGAATTATAGTGAGTAAAACAGTTTCAATTAATTACAACCTTTATGTACTATCAAAATATGGATATTTTTTATAATAGTATAAAAAATAAGTGTTTCCATTTAAATTTTCACACTTCTCATGAAGGTGGAGTTGATTTTTGCTCAGGATCTGTATTCCTGAAATCGAACGTAAGTTTCTGTCGTACGAAATCTGTTATTTAAATAGACATTTACACGTGAATTTACAGTCGCGTACGAAACGTGCCATCGATTTCAGAAATAAAGGCCCAGGTGAGATATTGTATATATAGAGTATTTGCTGGTTTTGAGTATGCCAACATCTAAGATTCGGGGAAGAAGAAATTAACGTTTCTACACAATTTCATGAAGCTTACAGCTTATTTTTAATGTGTCCTCTTAGCATCTTTTAAAATTTTTATTTAAGTAGGCTGATTTGTAATAAAATTGAAAGATTTCCATAACTTTAATGCTTAACCATTTTTTTATCTGCTAAAATAAAGGCAGTTTACTATTGACTAATTTTTAGAATTCAGCGAATAAATACCCCTTATATTAATTGATTTGGCTCATTTTTACAATATCTTAGTTTGAGATTAAAAATGTAATTTACAACTTATGCGCACTCAGTCCGCAGATACTACTATCATTTAGAAATAAACTACTTTCATTAATTTAGATAAGTTAATTACTATACTCTGTTTTTCCTAAGATTACAATAACCAAAACATTGTTTTACATAATTAAAATAGGTGAATCTGGTGACAAATATTGTCGCAAAATTTAAATCTAGTGGGAGAAAATAATAGAATAAATTATAATAATTTTTCCATCAGGATTTCTAATAACTTTCTAATAACGAGAAAGAAACATTAAGACAGAATGAAATGCTGGCACAGTTGGCCTTCTGACGCATGTCACATTTCATAACCCTAGACACAGCAATATTATTTAAATTAATATTTTCTAAATATTTAACATTACAGTTAAGTGATTCAATTTAATTAATTATCAATCATGTCACTTAAACATAGTACTCCAATATTAAACTTATTAATGCTACGCTTATGCCGACTAGCAAAATGACAGAGACCACTAGACAAAATATAGATGGATAATAGAATGTCTCCTGTGTGAGTTTTCCTGCAATTTCAAATAATCACTAAATAACTAAATTCTTCTATGCTTGTAATCTTAAAAAAAGACTATAGTAAAAATCAATAAATATTCAATGGCCAAGACTAAATACAATTGATAATAGTTCTTAGATTAACACTTAACTTTATTACTCTATTCCTATTTTACTTTATTGACTAGTTTCAATGTGCAATTGCAGTTTCAATTGCACATTGAAACTAGTCAATAGTCACTAAAACAAAATAAAAGTGGTAAAAAAGTTGAATGTTTTCTTTACATCAGAATATATAATAGTGTTCAATGTAAATATACTTACTATTACTTCTCATTTTTCATTTTTATATTTCAAATTTATCGTGATTCGAGCGAAATTGTCATCACAATTAGCTCCATCTAGTAAACACTATATCTCCGGACTTTTGTTTCTCATGCAAAATAGCATAAACAATAAACACATATTTTTTCGCATTGAAATCCAATCCGTTGTTTTCGAAATATTGCACAGTTTCCATATTTTTCGGACGCCTTGTATAATTATTAATTTATTAAGTGATTATACATGTTTTTATGTTTCCTTTAATTTTAGGTGATCTTGATATAAAGACGACGTGGTCAGGCAGAAAAATTATAAAGAATGAAACTCTCTACGCAGAAATGGAAACGGGAACTATCGATATGAAAATTGGAAAAATTAAATTAAAGATCGACGGTTTGATGCCGATTCCTGCCCTGAATGACCATTTGAACACGGTCATAAATGATAACATTGATGTTTTATACGGAATTGCAAAACCAGTCGTGGAAGACACAATTCGAGAAATACTTTTAAAGGCTATTAACAACGTCCACAGTTTTCCATTTAATGTGTTATATCCTAAGAATAAAATTTAAGTACATTGTTAATACTACTAATATATACAGTTCGATCGATGTGACGGCGGTTTAAACTTTCTCCACGTGGAATAGAGAATGAAAAGCAAACCTGGTGGCAAAAATGTAACCCCCTGGTTCAATTTCACATAGAGTTATGATCTAATATTTAATAAAATATTTATGAAAGCACTTTATTTCTTTCCTTTATTGTATTAACTTAAAAAAAGCTAATTAAATTAATAAATTTAAAATTATTTCCTCTACAAAAAATATAAATACATTTTTACATCTAAAAAAATAGGGGAGCCAATGTTTGAACAGTTCAAAATTTACATGTGTTTCCTATGTAGCGTCCGTCGAGTTAAAACTCGGTATAATTTTATTGTAATGTATCATAATTATTATTTTTAATATTATTATTATTATATTTCAAGTTCTGTTAATGATACGAACCGTTTGTTTACTATTTAATCTTTTCAACTGCGTGAAAATATCATTACCAGAACCTTGTTTGTAAAAGAGTGCACAGATAACCCTGGGAAGAACAAATAATTCAAAATTTGACCCCACTTATCTAATATTCTTATCAAATAAAATGAAACAAAGATGATTCACACATTTGCAGTTATTTAAATTTCATTTCATTGAAATTTGTGTGAATCATCTTTGTTTCATTTTATTTAATTTAATTAAAAACAATGCTGTTTTTTCACGCCGAGTCGATATAATTTCTTGCTCGACCACTACATTATATTGAATTGATTGAAATATTAATTATTATTCAGAAAAATCATGTATGCTTGTATCAAAATGACAAATACTTTAATTGTTGTAATTTTGTCGATATAATAATCTATAACTTCATTAAATAATTATGCTAAAACGCAGTTATAGCCATACATTTGGCATTATAGTTAATGGGAACGGGTTAGATACTCTAGACATTTGAGAAAATAGAATGTCTTTATTTTGACTAGGTAGATCTCAATAGTAACTGATCTGCGAATTATATCATAGAAACCAAGGTATTATTTTACTTTCTTGTGATTAAACAAATAATCTTATGAGAGTATTTAAAAATGTCAATATTAAAAAAGTTGCAGATTTAATCTATCCAGTTTTTAAGTAAATAAACGTAAATGCATTAAAAAAATTGACGTAAACCGTCATAGGGATTGATTTTTCTCTGCCATGAACTAATATTTTTGGATTTGTTAAGTCAATTAGCTGCCAAATTTCATTTTTATAAATTATATAATTATTTTATAAATTATATAATTATTTTATAAATTTGCAGGGAAACAGGTTTAAAAAAATATTTTTTGCTAAAAATAACCCATCAAAATACTTTATATCAATTTAGAAACACTACATATTTTATTATTTTTAATGTTTTATCTGGGATATTATCAATAAACTGATTTTCGTTAAGATTGACTTCTGTATATTAGCATAAGTAGTTCTAAAATATTTCTCAAATTTGTTTTAACTTTGCAATATTTTAAATAGGGATACATATGAATTTAATAATTATTAGAATATTGAATTATTGAAAATAATTTAAAATAATAAATGCACGACAGAAAATAAACAACTCCATGTTTGTTCATTTAAACCGCGGAAAACAAAACAATATATATATATATATATATATGTATAGAACGCGAGTCTGCCCTACATTAAACTGCAAAATGTACAAAAATCCAATGAGGATTATTATTATTAATATCAAACACATACAAAGAAAAAACATGGCGGTACGCAGGCACAAAGTTTGTCAAATACAATATTTGATGAATTTACTATACGCTAAAAATCATGTATGTGAAAAATATCCAACATATTTAAATATGTGGTATAAACATCAGAAGTATATGTAAATGTTATCATTTTATCCTTTTTCAAATTATTTATAGTTTACATTTAATAAATCGTTCATCTAGCGTATGGATAACTAGTGATGGCCATTTCGGTTTTTCGAACCTCATCAGACTAGTGTGTTCCATGTGCAATGCCTTGATGAAGGCGACTGAACGGAAATTGTGTTGATTGATTAAATGTGAATTTCGTTTTCCTTGTTTGCTTAAACAGGACAAGTTCGCCTTCCTTTAGTAGACGAAACAATGATTCTCGGTCGTCTACTTTGTAGACCCAAATCGTTGACGATGCCACTTGAAATTAGGCAAAAGGTGGCGCTTGCGTCGTCTTTAATTTATTATGAAATTTATAGTTTGTTGTATTTAATTGCAATAATAGCAATTTTAATATTTTGTGCAAACATAATGATAAATGGTAAGATTTAATTATTACCAAAGAATGTTCTAACAATGTTTCTCAATAAATAAAACATTGCACACCTGCCTTTACGAAAGCAATTTATTTTTGCTATAAAATTATACAGTGCTCTATTCCAAAAATTGCTCATCAGAAACAATAATTTAAGATTTTGGTAAATCAATTAATAATCATGAATCATTTTCATTCATAAAATGTTATCATATCTAAGAGGTGGGAAAAGCGATAATTCACTATTTTACTTCTATACAATGTGTGCAATGGTACCAAGAAAGACTTTTCAATTTCTATAAATTTAAAATTGTTTTATTTTATTTTGTATATCGGGGATACCACGTAGTAAAAAGAGAGCCAGGAACTCAATCTCTGGGATGGTTTGATAATGAGTTCAACATTACTAATACCATTGCTATGTTTCAGATTCTATTGGAGTTTTTAATCAAATACTTGAGATTATTGCATTGCATTTTGTTTGAATTAATAAATGATTCTATCGAGTACCTACGAATTTATGTGTTTATTGTCGTAAGCTTAAATGCTCTATTTTATTCTAGCTCTTTTTTCTAATTTCGTATGTTTCAAAACCACATGTTTTAATCTATGATTGAGGCTTTTACTTGATAAAACTTTATAATATACCATTTGTAGATATATTGTAGAAACACTACTACAATTATTAACAAAAAAAACTACTGTTATATTTACAAGGACTAGATGTTTTGTTATTTCACATACGATTTCTTTATTTTATTTATTTTTGTATTTCTAGGTTGGAATTTAAGTGGAGTGGAAATAAATTTATATGATTTCGATACTAAAAAAAAACATATTTTATTGTACATGTTTATACTGTAATATTATTAATGTAAAATCAATGAGGAGGTTGTGTAACATTTATTTATGTTAAAGTGAATAAAACGTTTTCTCGCTACCATTATTTTTAACGCACATTATATGTTTTAAAAATGACCAGTAATGACAAGTAAAGGAACCATATAATAATAGAACTAATTTACCTGTATGGAGAATTTACAATATAACCACAACAGTTCGCTACAAGATATAAACAAATTGCTTAATGAATTAAGTTTTGTTTTTAGTATTAATGATACCCTATTAAATAAAAATGATTTGAAAATAATTAATAAGTTCTTATAATTGAACTATTTGAGCTAAATGTAAAAATAATTTATTAATTATTTTCAAATTATTTTTATTTAATATATTTAAATAATTGTGACCAAGTGAATGAATACTCTTTTCTATTTATTTAACGATACCCTCTTCTCGTATTGTTTAATTATATGTTTTTTTTTTAATTGTTGCATGATGCAGTTTTGCATTTTGTTCAAATCCAAAGTGCATGAGATGATGGTATTCTTCAATTTCTCTTTATACATAGTTGTTGAATTCCATTTTTATGCCTATTGTTATTATCATTACTATTTGAATAAAATCATTTAACATTAATATATTTTTTAATAAATTAAATTAGCGTGTTTTTATAGACCCAAACAAGCCATCAATATTTATTGTTAAAATATTTTGCCAACATAAAAGTTGTCTCAAAATGACCTGATATTTTTATTTATTAATAAAATATATTATTTGTTTGAAAAGTACGAATGTTTTTATTTTAATATAAGGCACAAACATATAGGTTATGTGTGGAACACAATTTCCGATAAATGGGGGCCTCACCTTTGCGGTTATTCTTTTTACAAAATTTTGAATGACATTTCTTCCTTGAGCTCCGATATGGTCTGTGAATCATTGGTATACACTTTTTCTTTCAGAAAACCCCAGAGAAAGAAGTCTAATGGCGTCAAACCGCACCATCTTGATGGCCAATTCACATCACTGTGGCGTGAAATAATACGACCATGGAACTTTGTCTGCAATAACTGCATTGTTTCGTTAACAGTATGGCAGGTTCCACCATCTTATTGAAAACATATGTCTTCCAAGTCCATGCCGTTCAATTCATTCCATAAAAAGTTGGTTATAATGTCAAGATAACGAAGACCATTGACGGTAACCGCATTTCTGTAATGAACTTTCACAATTTCTATGCGTTGCTCGATCGTGTAATTATTCAAGACTAAACCTTAATACTTCCTGATGTTAGTTGTCAAAGATTAGTACTCTATGTTTGCCACAAAAAATATAGCGCGCAATTTAAAATGTCAGATCATTTTGACACACCCCTTAGTTTCTATATTAATAAAAATAATTTATTTTTTATTTTTTAAATACATTTTGAATTTGCTTTAATAAAATTCTATGGCGCAATTTTCTGGTTGAAATCTTCCATTCAAGTAGGTTCAAAGTGTGTTTAATAATTATATAATGAAATACTTTTATAATACCATATTTATTGTATATACATAATCAATAAACCTATTTAATTAAAAAGTATACATGACAATTTTAGAATTTATGAAAATATATATTTCCACAAATTCCTATTATCATTTCGTCTTGTTTCTTTTTAGATTGTTGGGATTATTCGTCGAGTATAAAGCTGATGGGAAAGGTTGCTCTATCAGAATCTACCCCAGCGGAAGATCACGTGGAAAACCAGGTGAATGAAAATGCCCCAGCTAGATAACAAAAATTGCGCGCATTCTTTAGAGTTGAAATAAAAATAAAATCGAACGGTCGTAGGATAACCGGGATTTAAAAATGTAAGAGCGGAAGGTTTTAAATTCACAGTAAATATAAAATCAAATACAAATAACTCGGATTTGATTGTATATCTGATTCATTGTAATCTTATTATGAATTTCCGGTTAATTAACACATTATTATTAATATTTTAATTAATGTATTTATTATTAAGGTGTTGGCGTGGAAAGCAATAACAGTTGTTTAATGACTTATTGAAATAAAAGACAATTAATATGAATCCACAATAGTTACTATATGCCTATTTATATTCTACCTCTACAGAATCCATGGTGATAAATAATTAGTAACATATTTAAATACAACAGGATATAAAATTTGTTCAAATATCTTAAAAAAATTGCAGAGTATCTAAATAGATCTTTAATTCCGATATTAGATTTATCTCCCTTTTTGTAAATGAGACACGTGATCAATGTTTTCCATATATCATAGTTGTTAAAGACCAGCGTTAATGGTTTGGAAAATATGTACTTACAACCCTGAATTATATAGGAGGGAATACTATTATCACCACGTAAATGTGAATTCTTTAAACATTTTATACTACGTATAGCATTTCTTTCTACAACAACTGATTTTGTTAGGAGTTCGCGATTACTAACCCTATTATTGAAAGAAGCGGATATGAACTAGTTTAAAAAAAAAATCGAAAAAAATATCAGGAAATGAATTAACGATTTCTTGTTGTGTTGATAAAGTTGCAATCTTATCACAAAATTCACCAGGAATTCTAGATAGTTTTAAGTTTACATATTTCCAAATATCTATAAGATTTTTCATAGGATTGGATTCAACATTCCGCAAATAATAAGCATAAAAATCTAAGAGATCGTTGTACATGTGGAGATTTTTTTGTTTTTTCACTTGTAACGATAATGTCTTTTTAAGGCTGTGTTTTATGCCTAATAGACGGTGCGATTAGCGCCAGCGTTTGCAGTGGTTTTTACAAAATGTGTGTGTTTATTTTATTTCAACTTTGATTTTTTAACCTAACGGCAAACGTCTGAACTACTAGTAGCTATATCAAATAAAAATGACGGCGTCGTACTAAATTTGTTCTCATTGACAATTTTATAGGATTAAGGAGCATACAAATAATAATATTATAAATGTGTTAAATATAGAAATTAAGAACAAGACTTTCCACGTATACTCAGATATATTTAATATAGATTAAATGTACTCTTGCGAATTAAATTAATTTTTGAAAAATTATTTTTTCACTTTTTTTGTTTTTAAAAAATAAAAATTATCTGATATCGTTCATCACTAAATAAGCTATATGCCTGTTTTTAATGTTTATTTTTTTATGATTGTATAACATTGTTAATCCCTTAAAATGGAAACGTATTGGGGATCGCAGCCTTAAGCGAATATTAAGTTTAATTTCTGCATCAAACCAAGCAGGGAATGTACTTTTATTGGTGGTCTTTATATAAGGAACAGAAATGCTAAATGTGTCAAATAATATCTTATAAAAAACGGAACATAAATAATTTATTTCCAAAAAGAACTCAAGAAAACCCCAATCATTATTGCCGATATACCCATACAATTTTTCAAAAATAGCTTTTCTAAAATTTAATCTTAAAATATTATTACAAACGAAGATGATTTTCTTGTCATTTATATATAATTTTAAGTTAATTGATAACGAGGGTCTTTGTAATACCTACTTTTGTATTTGTTTTTGTGTAACCTTAATGGTGTAATCAATAAAGTTACACAAAAACGAATCCAAAAGTATGTCTTTACAATTTCGTACATGATTATATTGTTTAATAAATTCATTATATTTATAATTACCGAATATTTACTATTAGCTGTTGGGTAAGCGACATATGAAGGTACATTAGAATTGCCTACAATTATTAAATTTCGATTTACGATGTTAACTACAAGAAATTCAAAAAATATATGAAATTTATCTAAAGTAATATCACGGGGTATATAAATAGCAACTACATAAAAACATCTGGTATTCGATAATTACATAATCTATTAAGGGTGAACTATTTGTTATAACAAGAAGTTAAAATTGTTTAAATGATACATTATTTTTAAGGGCTTTTAAAACCCCACCGCCTAAATTTCTATTTGTTCTTTCTGAATTTCTATCTTGCCAAAAAACCTTATAATTTGACAGAAAAGTTCAGAAGAAATATTGACTCGCATAAATCGCAATTATATACGTTATTAAAGAACAAATTATTTTTAGATCGGAGACTGCGGGTGATTTGATAGTATAAACTAAGCCGTAGACAAATGTTGAACTGATTTAGATTATACCTGCTTATTAATAAAATAATTGATTAAATTTGTAAGTTATATATTCTGTATTCGACAGAGCTGTTCATTTGATGTCAGTTCGGCTTAAAGTTCTGAAAAGTTTCAGGATTGTTAACCCTTCTCAGTCGAAGCTAGCAATACAGCCCCCCGCCCGGAGCGAACGATCGCAGCAATTTTCAACTTCAACAGGTGACTGCACTCGCAGCTAGCGTCTTTGTCTTTCTGCCGAAAGCTTGATGAGGGTTTAATTCGACTACTTACTTGGAAGGAAACGTTCCAAGTAGCGGAATAAGAAATTTATTAATTAAATTCTAACAATTTAATATTTCGACCAAATTAATTTCAGTTATAATTGAGAATATAATATACACACATTTTATAATTTTAATAGTGTTAATTTTTGTTTTATTTTATTTTTGTATGTTTTTGTAACCTTTTCTAAAGAAATTATTTCCTTAGTTGAGGCAAAATGTTTAAAATAGTCATCTACTAAGGATTTATTTTAAAAAAGATAATTGGCCACTAATTACGATCAACCATTCGATAAATTTATTTAGTTATCAGTTTGTAGCGATTAACAGTCTGTATATATGAATGAATGAATGAAAGTATTTATTCAAGTTCTTATTTTGTTCAAAATCAAAATTACTGCAGCGCTTATGTACACATTTATACCCGTTCCAAGAAAATTTAAAATATTTAAAGAGAAGTACGACAGTTTTTTTTAATGCTTACGTTATGTAAGTTAAAAGTTGCAGTAGCTAATGGGAAAATAATATCAATTTATCAATGTAACTCAATACATTTGTGAGGCGTTAGATATACGAAAATAAGTGAATGCCGAATTCGCACAATTTCCGAAATTATTAAGCAATGCCGGGTTTGAGTGTACACAAATACCCTGATGTCGAATAGTGTATTAATTTCATCAATTGCTTATTTCACGGTATGATCATATACCACAATATACATTCTCCAGTGCCCGTTTAATATATAACATAACCTAAAATTACTTAGATATTATTTAGGGTTGTTAGTTAGTATTTTGAATTAATTTCTCACTTAACCCGTGGTGAAATATATTTAATCAAAGTCTATTGTTAGTTAGTGTTTATATACTTGTCTTGGGTTATCGAGCATGACGTGTTCGGTAAACATAGCGGCTTTTTATAAAGCAGTGATGACACAAAATGAACGAATAAAAAAGAACATAGAACATAGAAATTATGCCATTGCATATGGTGCAATATTTTCTAAAGGAGAACAAACTTGAACAATTAGTAACTGAGACATCAACACAACTCGTAAACGAAGTTCATAATGATAAACTTGAAACGGTTTTGACTGAAGAGAAGGAAGAAAACTGAAAATAATTTAGAAATTATAAGGTAAGGATTTTAATTAGTATAGTGTCTAAAAACACATATGTATAACATTCGTTTAATTTAACAGGCAAGTTGAAAACATCATAAATTTGATTGAAAGTGCAAAGGACTTAAAAAGAAAAGCAGAAAGAATGCTTGTTAATAACACAGAAGTTTCATTTGGATACTGTGATATCCGACGTACATAAAGGACGCGCAGCACTTAGAAATATATTGGCAGTCATTATTTCTAAAGAAGATGACCTCTACAAATTGGGCACTTTAAATGGGTAGTTGAAAGTATTGTATGCTATAAACGAATTTAAGGTTGGGAATACAAATTAAAATATTTATTTTTTATTTCCTGATGCTATGTTTTTTTTACAGTTATCACATAGTAGTTTTATCTATGAATGACATTTCCACAACTTCATATTCGATGATACAAGTCGCAGCAAAACAAACCAAATCGAAACAAGGTTTTATGAAATGTGAATGCAAGAAAAAAATGCATGAAAAAAAAATGTAAATGTTTTAGTAGCAATTTTAAATATAATAGCAAGTCCTATGTCTGTTGTTTTCGTTGAAACAAATAATAAATAATGTGTTTTTTTTATATTTATTATTATTATGTTATTATTTTTATATTTTTAGTAATGTTAATTATGGTATGTATTTTCATTAATTACATACTTTTCTACACAAAGCTCTATGAATTGTTACCGCGAAATAAGCAATTGAGAAATGATCAAGTCGCATAATGCTCAAAAACTACTGCTCTTTACTGCTATTTGTGAATACTCAACCCTGGGATTGCTCAATAATTTTGGCAATTGTGCAAATCCGGTGTTTGGGTCTAACAATTAAACTAAATCACGAGATTTTACTATATAAGCTTCAATAATATTCAATTATACTTACTAAATAGATGTTGCTTTGTTTATTACAATGGTTATTGCTTTGTAGTGTATGTACTTAGCTCTGAGATCTTTATTATTTATACTTTTTTAATCGATTTACTCACTTCCTTGCCTTGTAGAGTATAGAAGAAAAAAACGTTCTACCATTTAATCCCCGACGAGCTCCCAATGTGACATTTGGTGGCGGCGTCGGGTATCGAACCCGGATCAACTGCTTCGAAGGCAACTATTCTGACCATTACACGAGCTTGAACACCTTAGGAGGGTATTAAGATACAGTAAGATGGACAATAAAAGTGGTATGTCAGCAGCAAAGGGCATGGAATACATTATATTAATTAATCTGTGAGGGTAACATCACCAAATTAAAAGTCCCATAGAGCTAGTGTCAAAAACCAACAAGTAGCGTTGTACCTACACCTCCACTACAATGAAAGTCTGCTTGTTCGAAGTAACTGATTACCTAACCAGAAGATACTTTCAACAATGTTGTTCATGAGGACACCATATATGAGCGAATCTAAAATCCCAATAGAATTTCTAGTTAATAAAATTTACAATATCCAGTTCTAATATAGTCGCTGTATTTTATAGACTGCTATGTATGGAAAAAATGACCCTTTTACTCGCGTGATCGCGTTAATTGCCATCGTATCTGTTAAGGGGACCGGAGATGAAGGGTACCAATTCTTTAAACTGTGCACGTGCTTGTCTTATATAAACAATTTCTTATCTTGACTTGAATAGTAGCACTGTAATTATTATAGCTGCCGTGTTCTGGTATAACTAAGCAAAGAATATGAAATAATAGCATCGTTTATAGGTGAAATAAAAAGTATTTTTAGTTTCTTCAAATAGTCATTCCTCAACATTTAGGAGATCGAATATTTGTGCCTAGTGCACAATAATATCATCCATAAAGTAAGGAATGGAAGTAACAAAAATATATTAAATATTTAATTCATTAAGAAAAAGTCACGAAACAGTAAGTTATACAAAATTACCAAACGAGAGTGTACCGTTATTCAGCTTTTATCGGTTGGCCTTGCTTGTGCTGAAAGAGTATTTGAATTGTCGGTGCTGGTACTTATCTTTTAACAAAATGTAAGCAACAAATATGGACAGATCAGCAGTTTTTAACGAATATGGACACAGTATACGATACATCGTGCTGTCTTAAATATTCCCAGGAGTACGATCAAAGACGCAATACAGCGACATCGCATAACCGGGAAATATACAAGAAGGCCTTCGCACCACAAAGCGGCGAGAAGACTGCAAAAAAAGAATTTTGTTTTGTGCTAACAGATACTTACTTCGGTTTCCTTTTTTTTGTCCACGTATATATATTTAAAATATCATTAATTTGGTTATACATTACTTCATCATAAATCATTAATGTCAGAATTATGTGTTAATGATATTAAATTATATTGTAAATAAAAAAAGACATGTAACTTTGAGTCATTTATTCCGATAATAAGCTTACATTCTGATAGCGTTTTGAATTTTATCAGTAAACCACACAGGTAGTTATTGCTAAATCGGTGATATTATGAAACCGCGGCATCCAGAGGATATAAATCAACAAGTAGAATAAAGGTATCGAAGCAAATCCAAAGGATTATTTTGGTATCAGGTCTGATGTTAATACACAAAGCTAACTTTATACGTGGTCATCGCAAATGGTAAATATCACACACGAAAACTGTATTTAAACGTTTTTTTTTGTTTCAAATCGGCGTAAAAAATAACGAAATTGAATATAACATAACGTGCTGACATACAATTTCGTTGTTGTGCTGTTGCAATTTTAATTCTGCATATAAATGTGAAGCTGTTTTGCTATACTTATAATAATGAATTTTTAATCTACGATTTCGTACTTAAATCATAAATTAAAGAAATAAAGTTCTCGTATATTTGATTATTGTAGAAAATAAAACTTAAGTTAAATATGTAGGTAAAAAGATAAGTTGAAAACGGTTAATGTGTCGATATCTAATTTTTGAGGCTTAACTAGTTGTAAATGATTGTGAATATTGTTATGTAATTTAATGTAGCTTTCAGAAAAAAAAAAGATTTCCTGTATATAACAATGACAATATGAATTTATTGTCTAATGGGAAGTAACTTCCCAATTGCAAGACATTATACAATATAAGTCAGCCATATATGTATACAAAACAATAGAATAAATAATAAAGTAATGCTGTAGGATTACTTGATTCGTTTTATTTTTTGAAATTAACAAAGTGCGAAAATTGCTTATGGTCGACAGTGAGTTTGCCTTCAAGTGATAAAATACAATATGATCGAGAACTTTTCCCCTGTAGAGATTTCTTTTCTAAATGTACCATCAGACTACACACTGATGGTGGAATAAGTCTACAATATGTTCTATATACAAGAAAGGTGAGAGATTATTGTATAAGAATTATTCGATATTCCTCAATAATTCTTATACAATAATCTCTCTCTTCTTCAGTAATTGATATAAGAAATTTACATAAATATTGAATCAACGACTGCTAACCTACGCAGAAGAAATAATAGGCGAGTATCAAGTAGGATTTCGGAAAGGAAGATCTGCCACCGACCAATTATTCACAGTTAAGCAAATTTTACAAAATGCATGGGAGTATGATGTGCATGTATATAATATATTGGTAGATTTCCGCAAGAAACATGACTTCATCAATAGAGGGTAACTGTACTTTATTCTGGACAAATTTAAGTTACTAACGAAATTAATAAAACTAATATGAGCCACACAGGTCTGCTTTCGTATACAAAACCAGCAAACTGAAACCATCAAAGTAACACAAGGCTTGAAACAAGGGGATGGGTTGGCCCCAAAAATATTTGACCTGGCACTGGAATATACCATACGAAAAATGGATATAAGAAGGTCTAATCTATTAACAAATAATTGAATACAGCTAACGGCCTATGCGGATGACATTAAACAAATGAAGCCTAATGGCATTAAAGGACGCGGTAAAACCCTTAGAACTAAGAATAAATTTGAAAAAAAAACGAAAATGATGTTGCAGATAAGATCAAACAGAACCGTAAATGGCGACATGGAAAATAATATGACAACAGTCACACAATTTGTCTATCTCGGAATGGAACTGACAAGGGATAGCAGCTAGATAAGTGAGATACGAATAAGAATAATGCTAGTCAATAAAGCATACTATGCAGAAGCTCATATATTTAAATCTAAGGACATACATAGAAACATCAAAATTCGGGCGAATAAAACAATTATAAGACCCATTATGATTTACTGCTGTGTAATGTATGGATATGATGATACAACCAGGAACTATACAACTATTACAAGAAATAAATGTTATCAGAGCTGGACATATGTGAAGAAGAAATGCCACCAAAACAGCTTATCAACAGAAGAACTTAAGAGAATATCAAGAAAAAGTTGGAAGGACGAGACTAACAAGGACGCCAAGAAAATAATCAGGACCAGAAACTGGAAAAAAATGGCCATAAGCAGAGAAACTTGGAGACCGATAGAGGTCTGTAGAGCTTTAAAAATGATGTATATATATCGAGCGTATAACAAAAATCGACGACGAAGTTGGCGTTGGAAGTCTCGAGTCATGTCTGTACTAAGATCACACGCGTGGAATGTTGGTTGCGGTTAACATGACAACCAGTACTTTACGTGTGCACGTCTGATTTTAGTTCAGACATGACTTTAGATTTCTAATGCCAATTTCGTCGACGATTTTTGTTATACATTCGATATATTGCTCAAAGAATTGTTATATGATAATTAATATAAATAAAAATATTATTTTAATATTAGAAGAATAATATTTGAAGCAACAATAATTAAAACTAAGGGTTATATGGTAGTAATATTGCAATAAAAGTCAACAAGTCAAACAGTTGATTGAATAGTTTTATAATCCAAAACTTCAGAATTAATTAATATTAATCCTCAAGGGTCAAATTTTGGTCCTCTTCTGTTTGCCTTCTGTACTTTATTGATTTTAAATACACTAGATTACTGCAAAGGGCATATATATGCAGATAATACCTAAATACGAAATGTTCACCTATATTATACGATATGGCTAGCACTCATATAAATGCTATTCAGATAAAAATTGCAAATTCTTTAAATTATTTTATTTAAATATAAATAAAATAAAATCCCAAATTTGGTCCGAAAAAAGCATGTAGGGATATCTCAAATAAAACTATCCTAAAAATTAAGGATGTAGATATTATACTTAGTAATATTGATAATAATTCAGCGGTAATTTTAGTTAACTCTATTAGACACAGTGCACATATATATATAAATTAAAAAAAACTTAAATCTTAAACTTAAAAACTTAAATCTTAAAAAATATACTCTCATAGATATAGTATACCTCGACACCCAATAGGGGTAAAAGAGGATAAGATTAAGAAAGAAAGACATAGTGTAGCCATCAAAACAAAAATGTTGATGTAATACGCTAAATATCAAGTTTTACATATTGTTCCACCTTGTGGCACACGGCTACATAATATAACATCTAATGATATGAAACTCGACCATCTACACTCAACCCCCTAGGGGGTAGGGAAAGAAAAGTTACGTAGGATCCACAACTTTTTTAATACTCCTGGGAAATATTTGTTTGTATTCGTGTCAGACGACGCTATAATCGACAAAATTCAAAATTGGCAAAAATCGTTGAAACATGGACATTTCTTGAGAAATACATATGAAATCAAAGAAATAAAAGTACACGAAGGTGTGAGTCTTCATACCTCTCACAGATAATACTTTTTTGATTAAAGCAAGTGTTCAAAAATTTGACCTTGTATATTACAAAAAAAAAAAAAAAATAATAATGACAATCGCATATATCACAAGTCTATCAACCTAATTAAATCCATACAAACATTTTATTGTGAGTAATGAAATAATATTCTTATATTCAATATATTTATTACAAATAAAAAAGAGAAAATTAAATTAAAAATATATTTTTTAGTTATAAAATAAAAGAAATTAAATAATTTTAGCAAACTTATATTGATGAAATGATTGAATTACTTATCCTCTAAAGTTTTAATGCATTCAGTGTAATATCGCTCTGGCGTCTCAATGTCACGATCAGTTTCCTTACTCAAAGCATTTACCATTCTAGCCTTAATGTTCAGAGATATTTTCTCATTAAAAAATATTTTTGAGCATATTTCTGGATTCAAATACCGCATAACTTTACGTAATGCAGTATCTAGCTGATACTGCAGACGTTGATCATCTATGCGTGTATATTTTATAAATGTTTTAATAAATTGAATGTCATTATCGGGAATACTTATTATCACTGGAGCTGTAAACCATATTTTTGAGTATACAAAAACGATGAACAAACAAATCTCGTAGAAAGCCTTTTTCTGATTTGTTAGTGGGAATTGTTTCCGGCAAATATAAATTTTCAACGATTATAATGCCTTGGATATGCACCTAGCATGATGAAATGTGCCAGGCTTACGGAATTTCACTTCATTTATTGGCAAAGTACCAAGAAAAATTCTGCTCAGTTCAAGTAATTATTGATAATCTTTTCGAACGAAATCCTTCGAGAATAGATCTTACAAAAATTTTACCTAGTTTAGAAATTTGATCACTTAAATATTCATTCAATGTTGTTGCTTTTAAACCATTACTAAAATTATCTTGGTCAATTGAACTCCACGATTCCTTGAAGACGATGAAGATTTGAACATTAGGTCCACTCGTGCCAGGAATTTATTTTACAAGACATGCTTTCAAAATAACTTCAAAAATATGATGTCGGCAAGGTAAATATCGTATGTCAATTTCTAAAATATTTTCAAGAATTGTTGCAGCTCCATTACGGCAGCCCAAATTAGAAGCTGTAGTGTCGCAGCACAATGCCTTTATTGCATTTTCCAACCCATGTTTTTTAATGGCAAAATATAAGGCATTTGCTTGTGTGACTCCTTTTCCATCTTCTAAAGGCGGTACATCTACTTGCATCTCTGTCATTTGTCATTATTATCGGTACTCTATCGGCTTTCAAACCTGTTAAGTTATCGAATAATATTTTTTCGTCCCAGCGGATGATGCCAGCTTTATATTAGACGTATTGAAATGGGTCTTGATGTTTTCAGCACAAGTTTGAGGGATGTTATTATGATGTCGATAGAAGGAGGATTTATTCAATATTAAACTATCGAGATTATGACCCAACGCTTTGGCTACTGTTGCAATTATATGCAGTGATGCTCCATACGAAACTTTAACCTACTCAACTGTGATATTAAATTTGATATATTTGGGAGTTCGTTCATTACATTTTATTACTTTTATTTTGTACTTTTTTTGTTCTTGCATATACGTTGATTGATTGTAACACTGGTATATATATATATATATATATATATACAGGGTGAGTTTTTTTCGATGTTCTCTATGGGGATCTCGGAAACTATAAAAGATACAAAAACGGTTAAATGGGGAAAGAAGTGTAGTTTTATAAGACGAATAAAATGACACTTTCAAAGTATTTGAAAAAGTCAAGGGTAACTAGATATTTTGAAAAAAGTAAAATGTGTCAATTTTTTGAAATCAATATATCTCTATTATTATCATAGATCATCACCCTGTATATATTGTATTGTTTTTGTAAAAAGGTGATTCCGTAATCAAATTATTATTATTGTTAATCAAGTGCAGCAACTACATTTAGAGTCATGACATTATAAAACATCTTTGACTAATTCTCTCGTACTGCCTCTCCGATGGATTGTACGACATTTCTTGAATGTGATGATGATGAGATTGATGAGTTTTTTGGCATTGAAAAGGGTTCATCAGAACATGATCTCCTTACTTTATCTATAACGTTCACGTTCATGTTAGTTTGATCAAAAGGTACAAGTAGTAATACCAGTAATTATAAAATCATGTGAGTGATAATATTATTGGTATTTGTAGCAGCAATGGTGGACACATTAGTCATGCTAGTACAAATATCAGAGCAGAAGGGGTAAATAATATAGTTCATCTTTACTTTAATGTTGCAGAATCAATGAATTATCATTGTCCATATCTTCATCTAACGATTCTTCTAATATTTGTGTTTGGATGTCACCTATGATGAAAATAATATTATTCATTGTCTCCATAATAACATTTATCTGTTTATTAAAAAGATAATTATAATTTACAAACAAATGTTCTTGGTTTTTCAGTGCTAATTTTCAAGATATCCAATATTCATTAATTGATGCTATAAATAAAAAAATAACTGAAACATACCTGATCCTTATTGTGGTTGAACAATGGATTCTTCAATCTCTCCAAATTAAAAAGCAATGCCACTTTCTTTTGTATTATCATTCGCAGCAATGTCGGATAATTCCAATGTTTTTCTTCATTATCTTCATTTTTTGATTGTTCAGCCCGTTTTTGTATATTTCCATAATTCTCGTACAATTTTATCAATTTTTTTACACATTTTGTATGGATCACTGTTGAAACCTCAGCTGTCTCCCACGAGTTATTAACTTCTTGAGAATCCATGCGTAAGCTTGAGAGAGACAGTTTCTCTATTCTTGTTTTGTGATTCAGCACCAACAAATTCATAGGATGGATTACCAATCAGGAAATAATGTTTACGAAGATTAGGTGACGTGGATAGTGCATTTTTAATAAATTGGAACAAATTTGGACGATTTTTTGACCAAAATCATAATGATGCTGGAAACCCTCAAAGACAACATTCGACACGAGTGCGAAAATCTGTAGCTCGAAGTTCTCGCCGAAGTGATGAAAAATGCCTTAAAACGACCCCATACGGCCCTTTTGGCCGATATCATCTTTTCGAAAATTCTAAAGGTTCAAATAAACATAATCAAAAAAACAGAATCGAAGTTTTTCATTTAGAAAAAAAAAAAAAATGGTGCCAAACAACCTGACTTTATTGGTCTACCTTGTATCAAGTGTAACTGTCAGAGAGGGTTATTTTAGCAGCCGTTCAATTTTCTTCTATGGCGCGGAAAATTTAAAAGTACAAATGTCCGATTCCGCACAATTAAAACTTTTTGTTTTCAGCACATTTTTCGAATTATATATGAATGTCAGAATTATTGTAATAATAATAAATTTTGCGATTTTAACTTGTTTTAATATAGTTTTAAAGAACTTTTTTGCGTTAAAAAAATTGAAATCGAAAAAACAAATAAATTTAAATTTTTACGAAAAAATCATTTTAACGCAATTTTTTGGAAGTAAATACTACTTGTTCCCGCACTTATATATGCGTGGGTGGGGCTTGTATGTATTATAGTAACTTTCAAGATAGTGTCAAGAATGTATTTTATATATCGTATATAAGATACCAACTATTTTTTCGTTTTAAATGGAAAATATCAATTACATATCATTTTCCCATGTTATTTAAATAGGAAAATAAAAGTCTTGCTGGCACGCGGTTTTTGATGATATACATATTTTTGAACTCTAATCGACTTTCTGTGAGTTTAAAAATATATTTCTGCACGAAAACCCAAAAAAAAGTTCAATTTGGTAAAAAAGGAACGGTTTAATATAAATTGACCGACATAAATAACCAGCCACCATAACATATTTTTAAAACCTAGTCTTAATGGCTTATAAATGGCTTTATATGAGAATCAAAAATAAATATAAAAGAGAATCAAAGTTTGTTAAATTCCTTTATTCGTATTGCTTTCTTCAAAAAATCTGTTTTTAACGAGATTAAGAAGTTTTTGTCATTTACGCATTAGCAGATTATACATCTTTTTTTGTCATTTATTTGTGGCAACATCAAATGGGCTCATGTGCATTGTTTGACAGTAGTTATACAGTTAATAAATCTCGCAATAAAAAAAAAACCAGATGCAACTAACTGTTACGGAAGTGTCTCAGATTGTTGTATTAATTGAAGATACCTTATATTACCATTCAGGATACTTGGAGACTGGTAGTTATGTCAGGCGAGAAGGATCTGGAAGAAAAAGGGCAGCAAATGTGGTTGATGATCATTTTGTTGTGCCCAACGCACTTAGAGGCCAGGGAACTATCGCTGTTCAACTTCAACATCGCCTTCAAACTTTTAGAGGGATATAAGTGAGAAAACAATTAGATGCAGACTTCAAGAAGGCAGCTTAATTTCAAGAAGGCCTGCCACTGGCTCTGAATTATTACCAAAAAAACGGAGTGCATGTTTGCAATTTGCACGACTGCATTTAAATCGAACCCTTCGTCAGTGGAGTCAAGTTTCTTGACTGATGAGTCCTAGTTTGGTCTGCGTTCTTCTGATAGTCGCGAGAGGGTATGGAGATGACAAAATGAATGATACGCAAACTGCACCATTTTCAAACGGCGACCTCCTTATAAGGTTGTGTTATGATGTGGGCAGGTATTTAATATGACTTTGTTTTAATGAACGACAATGCTAGACCACATGTGGCAGGTGTGGTGACACGCTACTTAAATGATATCGGCATTAAAACCCTAGATTAACTAGCATATAGTCCAGATCTCAATCCAATTGAGCACTTTTAGGATCAACTCCAAAGACGTTTTCTTAATAGCCCAGCCTTGCCAGAGGCCCTCCAAGAGCTAAAATTAACACTCAAAAAAGAATTCGATGTAATATTTAAGGATGTTTTACCAGCTTTAATTAATTTAGTACCTCGTCGGTCACGCGATGTGATTCAAGCACGAGAAGGATATACGTGCAATTATACATCATTAGGTTGTCGGTTAAAACAGTAAGTTTGAAATTTTTAATGGATATTAAAATCTGCATTTTACATCATTTTATGCCTTTTAAAATTAAATTTCATTGTGCGTTAATTTGTATTCCTTTTTCGGCTAATTTCTATTGAATAATGAGTATTCCTTTCTATTAAAATTATTATTAAATTAAACAAAGAATTATATTGTGATGTTTTCTTGATGGCCGTTTTTTTTGCCGGTCAGTGTATATAAATTTCTATAACTTATAATATATAATTATATCTTATGTTCTTTATAACTTAACATATAAGGTTGTAGATACATTATTATTTAAAACGTTCGTGTCACAATTGTATTCTAATTTTCATTTTATTTTTATTTAAATATGCCATTCTTTATATTTTTATATACGTCTTATGTAATAGCATATTATATTAAATTTTTACTTATTTCTCCGTAATTGTTTTTTTTTTGCCTGTTGGGTAATAAAGTTTATTATTATTATTAATATTTCGAATAAAATAAAATTAAATTATTGATCGGATTGTAAGAACATGTGATTTTTATTCATTTTGAAATTTTTGTTTATTTTATTTAGAGGGAATTTAATATATTCAGCTGCCTTGAGTTCTTTTTTTTGTTACATTTGTTGGGTCGTTTTTATCACGCTTACAATAATAATTAAAATAATCTACTTACAGTAGTTCTTACCACACGCGACAATAACAGAGTAATGAAGCGTATAGAACTTGTAATACAGATTACACTATTATGATTAATGCCAATATTAATAGCATCATATTTGAAATGTATAATTTACGTTGATATTCATAGAGGATTCTTTTTTATATATACATACCCTTCACTTTCAATATTTCATCATCCATTCCAATAAGTGAAATGCTTTTCTGATTCTCGGATATTTTACCCCTACGTCCTCATTTTTTTTCGTGTGTTTGAAGTGACACATATGCGTCCGTTTCACAGGTAATTTCTAGGCTGCGAGGAGGTGACGTTCCGGTTGTACGGCCTGGAAATGGACGAGTGACGGCTGAAATCCACGATGAGGAAGTGGTTCGTCATGGGACACGTCTGTGGGTAATTTGACTCTTTTTCCCGAATTGCCTATCATCCTTCAAGCTTAGTTGCAACAAGCTACACGCGTAATAAAAAAACAAAGAATTATATTATTAAGAACTACACTATATAAATAATTTATCTAAATTAAATAATTTTTATATTTGATTAATAATTTATTCAAGATTAATTTTTAGAAAACATTTTTTTTAAATTAAGCTTTGTTTGAAATACTGCACCTCGTGTTTTTCCACTGCATAGAATTTATTCAAATTTAGGACACGCATAATTCACAGTATTTTTAACGACATTTTACAATATCTTTCACTATTTTCTCATTAATAATTTGGTGAAACATGATTGAAATATTAATTTGTATTTTTGAAATGTCAATTAATATTATCGTTATTATTACAGCAGGTTATTATAAATATATTATAATACATATTTAGTCATAATATATTAGAAAATATATATTCCGCAAACACGGAACGGCAATCAATATCTATGCTAATGAGTTTCTACTTATTTAATTTAAGTTCAAAGGTAAACACTATTCCGTAATTTAAACTTTATAATTTAATACGAGGGTAATTTCCATTTGGGGCAGTTAGACCGCATCGATCCCGGTATTAGTCCAGTCCCGCCTGGATTATCCCATTGTTAACACGTTCCTCTTTATGGATTTAGATTGCCTTACAACAAAAACTAAAACTGCCATGCGAGCCCGCACAAAACAATATTCCCGGATGTACTTAATACAAGTATGGACATTCACAAAAAATATTTTAAATGAAGATGTACATTAACTAGTGAATAGTAAAAACTACAAACCAATTGATATTGTCAAAGCGATTTATTAGAAGAAAATTGAATTTTGTGCGCAAGAGGTCTTTTGGGGCGGGGCTTAGTAGAAACAGAAATACTTTACATATTAAGATCACAAATATATGATAATATACATATATTTGTGATCTTAATATATGATAGTTTAAACGAGAATTTAGCTTCCTGTTTCACCCAAATCTTTTCTGCTGCTTTCTTGGGATTTTTGCCGCTATTGTTTTCGATTTGATTGGTATTTGCACGAACATACGAATAACTTTTAATTTAAAGCATTGTTGGTTGAATTGAGAATTAAGCGTTATGAGTTCTTATTTTTTTATTCACAATTTTAAGTACATTTTCGCCTTTATGGCCACATTGGCTTGGGTTAATTCTTGGATCTTCGAGGCGTTCACTTTGTGGTACATTTTCATTTTTGATGTAAACACTTAAGTTTTTTATACCAATATAATAGTTTATTTTTTAATAAAATGTAAACAGTCACTAATTTGTGTTATAGGGAAGTCTTAATCTATTAAATTTCCATGTCAATTGAAATCAATTCAGTCTAAGCAGTTCTTTTAATTATCAGAATATATGTGGAATAAGCACGAAAACTATAGATGTATATAATCAATTCATATCGTCAAAGCGATTTATTAGAAGAAAATTGAATTTTGTGCGCAAGAGGTCTTTTGGGATGGGGCTCAGTAAAAACAGAAATATTTTACATAATACATAATTAGAATATATATGTGGAATAAACACGAAAACTATAGATGTGTATAATGAATCTCTAAATAGTAATTGTGACTTTTTATATCAACAGAGAATCCATGCATCAAAAATTGTAGTAATTTTAGGACATACAGTATTTTCGCCAAGTGAAATAAAAATCACTTTATTAATACTTTTTTTTAATAAAAGCGAATTATTTTAATTTTAATAAAAACACTATATTTTTGGAAAGAGAAATGTGTGCAATTAAAATTCCAAAAGTTTCTTTAAATTCTACTTTTAAATATCTTCCCTCTCATTTTATTTTAATTTAATTATATTTTACATTTTCTTTTTAACAAGAACTAGTGAATTGGCGTAATACGCATTAATTAAAAGTTATTTATTATTTATTGATATTTTATACTTGCTAAATAAATTAATGGTAGTACATATTCATTAAATATATGAATATACTATAATACATTATAATTAAACTATAAATAACTATTATTATCTCTTTCTACTAAACCGTAATGTTAATAAAACTTTACAGAGAGACATCACTATACGAAATTCTGTCTTATTTTAATATTTGCAATTTCAGACAGAATAATGCAAGATATTCTTTAATATTGTCAATCATATTGTCAATCATTTTTCTATTTGAAATAAATAGCCGAAATTTGTTCACAAAATCTATGAATGTTTAGGCTGTGTTACATATTGTACCATCCTGCTGTACCGGTTTTAGAGCTTAATGATGGGCATTTTGCTGGGGAAATAATAGTCAATTATTCTAAATTATGGAGTAATAAATAATTTTTGCAACGATTATAAAACACCCGTCTGCAATTCGATGAATTGGCTGGCAAATACTGTTATAAAAATATTAGACTGTAAATCAATTACTTATTTTGTCGTTAGTTTGAAATTCATGGCGTCGTATTTTCTTTTAATGTCGGCGTTGGGAGATGTTTGGAACGGAGCAATTCGATGTATACACAGCGGGGAATGATACATGTTTTTTTATATTCGTCATAAATTATAGTTTACATATTATGTTCATAAATATAAGTTTATTGTCAATGTATAATAGGTGTTTTTTTTTTCAATAAAATATAAACATAAAATATTAGCGTACATGTTTTTTTTTCATGCAGCTTAGCGAAGTCCATAATTCATCATAATAGGATTTTCTAAATTATGATAATTTTTTACTCTATGGCCATGGGCGTAGATTTTCGAGGGGTACGCCAATGATCGTGTTTCTTATTTTTCAATTTTACACTTTGATACATAAAAAAAATAATGTCGTGTACATTTTTTAGTTCATTGATTTATAAGTCGTAATTTAATAGGAATTAAAGTTAAAAATTGTATTGTTATTAGGAATATTAATTTTAAAATAATGAAGATAAACAAAATAAATCAATCATAAAAAAAATAAAAAATATAAATGTAAACTATAATTATTTGAATTAAAATAATTGAATTTGAATAAATCAATATTGGAAGTACTAGTAAAAACTGATTATGTAATAAATAACTATATTCCGATAATAATGCAATAATAATTATAATAAAAAAACGGATACTAAAAAACTAATAAATTTATAACCCAACAGGAAACAGTAGCCCAATTACAGGATAATACAAAATAATTTTACATTATAGTAATAACAAGATAAACAAGAATATAAATACCAGTACAAATATAGATAAGGAAACAATAAAATATACAAATAAAAATTATATTTTTTTATAAGAATTAGTACCGTAATAATATTGATGAAAGCGTATCACAGAATATATCACAATCATTGTTAAAAAATCGACACATTGTGCTAATAGGAGAACGTAAACCAGACATAATATTAAAGATGTTTTCATTTATTATGTTTAAGATTTGGTAACTTGATTTTAATAATATACGATTAAAATGCAGTGATTTTTAACATATTTTTAAATTAAATAAAATAAAAATACAATTGAGAATAATTAATTTGCACAATTGAAGGATTATTTTCCTTTTAGCTACTACAACTTAGGTTATTTAAGTGCTTTAAAAAACGAAGCATTTATGCGGGTAGTAGTTGACCCGCATAAATGCCAAGCCAGATATTGAACTACATAATGGACATTTGCTGTTGCGCACATATGATCAATTTTTGATAATATTTAATGCAAATAAATAACAAAACGTTGCGTCATATAAGGTTATTTGTAGACACTGGTTGATTGATATTGAACCATATATTTTGCGATAACATTTTCTTCTTTTTGAACAAACGATAATAAATTCTTTTTTATTCTTCTAAACCTGCTACATTAATATAATTAATGGTTTTAATATTTAGACATTCATAGTTCATATTGTATGAAATAAATTTGGATAGATTATTAAAAATCAACCAATAAAACAAAGATTAAAGTGAATAGCTTTAAACTCTCGACTAGTTTCGGGTTATTGGCCCATTTTCAAGAAAATTTAACATTTATTTTACTAAAATTTCAAATAAAAAATATATTAGATAAAAAAAACGAGTACAGAATAGCTATATGAAATTACAAAAGGATTAGACGTAGAAAAACTAATAACATATAACAAGTTATTAATGCTATACAAAATAAAGCACAATTTAATAAAAACACAAATAATAATTAAACTACATAAACAAATACATGACTATAAGACAAGACGAAAATCAGACCTTAGAACAGACAAATTCAAAACTAAAAAAAATCACGCAACACATGACAACGGACACAATAAACACATACAACAAACTATTCGAAAATATAAAATAATTAAAATTTATTCCATTTAAATTAAAAATAAAACATAAACCAATAAACAACGAAATACTATAATGGAAAAGCCCAATTCAGAAGAAGCAACAAGTTTAATTCCATACCAATAGCCCGAGATAGGGTCCAACCCAGACATCACAAGGCGAGGAAAGAAGGGAGGAGTACATATAGAAGAAATACAAGAAACTACCGACATCAACAACAAATAATATATTAAAACAAACAATATGTACAACCTTGTAATTTACACAAAATAAATACATTTCTAAAAAAAAGTGACTATGAGAAAATATTAGAAATATATTTCAAGTTCGTATCTCTTCCAGTAGGGGGCGCAATGAACAGTCGAAAAATAATACTGCGATTATCTCAAAAAAAGTTAAAATAAAGGCGTAATAAAACTACACTTTTTGAAATCATGATGAGTTTATAATACAAAAATATTAAAGAAAGTTTTCTGTTACTCTTGAAATAAAGGGTGGGGAAGGTCCGAATTTTTAAAGAGCAAATGTCAAATAATTTCATAAGAAAGAACTTATCATACTGATTAAAACAGTTGACAACAATCACAAAAATTAGTAATTCAGTCGCCGCTAGGTGGCGCCAAGATAAAAAGAGTATAATTTTCCCATTTTTCTTACAAATTTCAAATGGAATGATGTATTTTTCTAAAAAGTGAAAAATGAAAAGAAATTTAGTGAAAATCGCATCTCAATACCTTTATTCTGTCACAAGTTATAAATAAAAGAATATTTCAAATTAAAAATTTTAAATGTCATTCGAAACCTTTTTGAGGTTAATAAAATTTATAATAAAAACAACGAAATTGAATTAGTTCAGTACAGCTATGCCTTACATAATTTAAAGATGTTAAAATAAATTAATTAAATTGATTCAAATACAATCAGCAAAATTAAATCAATTATATTAAATCAAACTACATTAAATCAATTTAAATTAAATTAAACCAAATTAATTCAATTTAATCAAAACCGAATAAAATTAAATGAAGAGAATTGAAACAAATTAATTAAAAAAAGCGACCCTCACCTGAGGGATAGATCCCGAAATACGTGTCTGCAGATAGCCTTATATTAAGTAACGTTCCTTTTGTTGTTTTTACATTAAAGCATTTTTCTCGGATCAAAATTTGTTGCATTATGCAATATTTTATTGATGTGTAATAGCAGGTGTACATTATGTAATTCAATGTTCGGCGTGGGTATTTGCTCAGGAAGTAGTTGTTTTAATGTGCATTTGTAGTTGACGTAGTGTAAGTCAAAAGTCACAGAGCTAAAAAATAATTTATTAATTATTTTCAAATAATTTTTATTTAATATGACAACCAGTACTTTTCGCGTGCGCGTGTGATTCTAGTTCAGACATGACTTTAGATTTCCAATGCCAACTTCGTCGTCGATTTTTGTTATACGCTCGATATATTATATACAGATGTTAAATAAAATACTAGAGAGTAATAATTTACTAGGGACACATTACAAAGAAACTAATAGAACTTATTATAATTGCTTTTTATACATTTCTTAGAAAATGCATGCATTTTTCTATAATATAAATTAATACCAATAAAATAAATAAACATAAAAATGCACTCGTTCTGTGTAATGTGGTGTATCCTTGCTTTTGCTTCAGAAAATTCACCCATTTCGTTCACCTTGAGACTTTCGTGATTACCAGAATTCGTAATTGATGTCGACATTACTTGTTCGTCTGAAAAGGTGTGACATTATATTTACCCGTCATTTTCGCTCTAGAGATTCCATCCTCCACGATCCAATATAAATTATACAGTAATTGAGTTATAAAAACTAATACACATACTGACTTTGTAGCTATATTTCTTGATAACGGTCATTCAGAGATAAAATATCAAAAGTAATTAATAACAGTTTGGTTTTATAACACGAAATAGTAATACACCTGTTAAATTATCAACTATTTCTTATTTATTTCACTCAGAAGTTATTAGTAAAATTATATACCGTGTACTATAAAGAGAATAGGCTTAAAAAATAATTTAGCAGAGCATGGTTTCGATCCACGGACCTCTGGGTTATGGGCCCAGCACGCTTCCACTGCGCCACTCTGCTCTTGATAATATTTAAAAAAAACAACAAAATTTTAATTTGTTTGTGACTTTCTCGTTGCACTTGAAACATGTATAATTGAGATAAAAAGACCATACAAAATAACTTTTGATAGCTAACGCATAATTAATCATCTAATTGTAAACATTACTGCACCTCTTTCATGGAGGATTTCGTCACCTTTCATCTTGTTAAAAGCAGATGTACATTTCGGTCACGATGAGACCATTGTCAATGTTATACTAAAAAACAAATTCAAATATTAATAATATCGTTTCGGGGAATATGGATTACAGCGGTGAGATAAATTCTAGAATTAGATTATTTAATGGGCTCGAATCAAAGTTTAAAAGCCGGTTTTCCATATTTTTCATTTCTATTGCCTAAATTTCTATTTCTAATACATTTAGTATTATGCCTATAATTACTGGAGAATTTGAATAATTTTACATTATGAACGGAAAATGTGTGTCTAGTTTTGATAACATGATGGACTACAGCTTATTTACCTCGGTTTGGGTAAGTTTTTGTACCATGTATGCAAATTGCGTTGGGTTTGTGTCAATGTAATTTTTATCGCAATTGCAGAACTACATTTTTTGTATTTTATTTATTTATTTAACGAGATTTCTCTTACATATATGTATAGAAAATTAAATACATACAATTAGCAATAATTACTGCACTTAACAACTAAATGATACCATATTTATATTTATATTTATATTTATATTTATATTTATATTTATATTTATATTTATATTTATATTTATATTTATATTTATATTTATATTTATATTTATATTTATATTTATATTTATATTTATATTTATATTTATATTTATATTTATATTTATATTTATATTTATATTTATATTTATATTTATATTTATATTTATATTTATATTTATATTTATATTTATATTTATATTTATATTTATATTTATATTTATATTTATATTTATATTTATATTTATATTTATATTTATATTTATATTTATATTTATATTTATATTTATATTTATATTTATATTTATATTTATATTTATATTTATATTTATATTTATATTTATATTTATATTTATATTTATATTTATATTTATATTTATATTTATATTTATATTTATATTTATATTTATATTTATATTTATATTTATATTTATATTTATATTTATATTTATATTTATATTTATATTTATATTTATATTTATATTTATATTTATATTTATAATAAACTGAGTGAGTTTAGAAAAAATAAAAACTCTTAATAACTAAAATGTAATTATGTCATACTAAGTTAATTAAAAAAGTTTATTAACAACCAAAAAAGATGTGTCCAGATTAATCACTGCCAAAGCTCTCCGAAATGATAATAAATTAATAGTAAAAAGGTTGAATTTGGGTAAAGAAATCAAGCAATTTGCTGAATGCATTAATCTGAAAACGGGATTGTTACTGCAGTATACTGTCCTATACATTTTTCTTAAAAAAAGAATTTTCGATCTAGTTAAAGAGTTACTACAAGGATACAAAAAGTCTAGATCACGCAAAATAAATACTTTTAGAATCCTATATAGGAAGCACATATCAAACGAATTCCTGCGAAATAATAACGTTTCGATATCTAAATTAATTCCCACTACGTTATAATCAACATCCGAAGACGTTATATGCACTTTAAACACAAGAACTTATTTTGTACTCTTAAAAATATTTTGGTAAGGATAAAATGCAAAAGACGCATTTTCTAGTTGCGATCGGAAAACAAATAAATATAGAGGTGTTAATTGTAACATCTTATAGGCCTTATTGCAATATGGGTTATATGCTATTTAAATGACATACAAGAAACACTCCCAGATCCCATATACCCGTGAACCGCTCGAATATTACGCAAATAATAACTATTGTGCAATACATTCCCTGCTAAAAGCTATGTATTTACACTTAAATACGTGTTATGAGAACAATATTCGGCTAAACGATCTATTCTATTTTTGATTTTATATACGTCCGATACCGAGGATACACTATGAAATAACTTTAAGTCATCCGCGTAAAGTAAATATTTACAAAGCTATAGCACACGTCACAAGTCATTTATGAATATATTGAATTATATTGGACCAACATGGGTATCTTGAGGCAGGTCCTATGACATACAATTGGGGTTGATATGCAGTGCCCCAGTTTCACAACTTGGGTTTTATCACTAACAGAGCTATTTAACCAATTTACTACAGCATCAAAGAAAAGTAGACACTGTAGATTGCTAATCAGAACTTTGTGACACACCTTTTCAAATGCCTTAGAAAAGTCGGTGTAGATCGCATCAACCTGACACCAACCCTCCAAGGCCTTCAAAATATAATTTTCGTAGACAAATAAATAAGTCATAACAGATTTACCCCTAAAATTCCCATGCTGCTCCGCTATAATAATATTCCTGAGTGTCTATGTTCGTTGTTTACTATATAATATAATAATTTTGGAATGGCTAATTTGATGCGAACTTCACGATAGTTATATTAGCATGATTGCCACTTAAAAAAAAAGGAGTAATATAGCTGTTTTTCCAAATTATTGGAACGCTTTGTTCATTTAAATATGTCATAAAGTACTGTAAGGGGTTGGCATACACGCACATTTTATAAGTAAAATATGAGAAACATCGTCAGAGCCACAAGAAAGCGATGGCTTGATAATTCAGTAATTACACTTGGAAAAATTACGCTGAATGAAAATAAGGAATCAACACATTGTGTTATAATTATTAGATATTGGGCTTTTACTTTAAACAGAGGAAAAGTGATTCGCAAATAGATTAATAGATACTTGTAAGTTTACTTTTTAAATCACCTAGAGATATTTTCAAAGAAATCCTTTAATCATCTTTGTGCTCGTTAACAAATTTCTAGAAGTATTTCCCTCGTATCTTACATTGATTGTTTTAAAAGTAATTAAAAAATATGCATTTCCCCCGCTTATACATGGTCTGAGCAGCTTTTTTTTATTTTTAATTAACCTCATTATATTGTTGTTGAACATAATTATGTCCGAAGTGAGCCTTCTTTTTTTTTTAAACGAACATATCAATTGCAGTATATAATAGTGAGTAAAAATCAGCAGAGGTAACACTGTGTCGTTTAAATCAATCAACAATGTAACAGAAGATATAAAAGTATTAATTTCTGTATAATTTGTATTACTAAAGTCATAGTAAAACAGATCAGAATATGTAAAATTATTAATTTTCTCAAAATTTTCTGATAGAGAGTAACCAATGTGTTGATTTTTATATTCACTAGTCGATCCATGGCCACTTCCACCGAAATGTAACTATTGTTATTAAAAATCAGAACAAGAAGTTCATTGTTTTTGTTTGGAATATTATTAATTTGTTTGAGGTCTAGAAAAGAAAAAGAATCAATACGAAATTGTGCTTGATCACTTGTTGAATTAACGCATAGACTGACTTGGGAGTCATTATTCAGTTACTTATCCGACGGCAAGTTGTAGTTTTCGAAAAAAAAAAAAAAATTCTTCCATCGGGATCTTATTAATAATTTCATCTAAAGAATAAATGCCAGATAAAAAAACAGTAGTCGGTATTATTAAATGTGTTTCCGAGATTGTTTTTTTTTATTTTATATTGGTATGATATGCTGGAATTAAATTGATTTTTTAAAAAGTTTATGAAATTGATTTGTCAGTTGTGGGACATAAAATAATTTAACGTAATCTTTTTGGGGGCATCACTAATTAAACTTATTTTCTTTAAATTTTGTAATTTAAATCTACGCGTATGTGTATTTATGAATTTATTGATTATATTAAAATGCATCTGCTTATAAATGTTTAGAATTTGTTATTCAACAATTATGAGATTTCAATAACGCGCTATGTATTATATTGGTGATTATAATAATATTATTATCACCTGAAGTAGGTCTTTCGAAACAATTGAAGTGTTAAAATAAACACGATTTTGAAAATTAAATAATCCTATTTAAAATTGATTTATAAAAAAAGATAATAGGAGTTATAGTTTGGTAATAATATTACTGACGTATATTGTAGATAGAGTAAATAATATAACAATTTAATACAGAGCGTATTATTGAAATCTCGTAATGGTTGAATAATAAATAATAAGCAGATGCATTAATGTTATTTTAACCACCTGCAGAAGGTAGCAAGTCTTGCGCGAAATAATTTTAGTGTATAAATAAACACAATTTTGAGAACAATAAAAATAAAAAATATAAAAAAGTAAATTTGGATTTTCAACAATTAAATATCACATATATCAATCAATTACAATTTCTGTATTAAAGCTGTGGAATATAATCAAAGACGTTTTCTTAAATATTTGTAGTACAAAAGAGCTGTCAATTATCCTATATAAAATATTTCTTACATTGAGTTATTGAATATTACTTAAGAAGACCTTCTGTATATTCATCGCAAATTTGTTAGTGTTAAAATATTGTCATTATTTATCAACCGACTTTGGTATTTTTTTCGTTGTATACAGAATAAATTCTATTTTATTTTTTTAAGTTTGGATTACCACCACTTAAGGGTGAATCGGTGGGGAGCTAAATAGTGTATGTCAGGATAGTAATTTAAAAAATCGACTTTTTTAATTATTATTTTTTCTTCATGACTTGTCAGAGCATCTTTCTGAAATATTTTTATTTACGATTTTATAGAAATTATCCTTTACTTTTGGGAAGCGCAGTATGTGCGTTTATATAATTTAAGCTGGAATGTATTTTTAAATTCGATCGAAATTTTAGGAAATATTGTAGTTGGCTCTAAATGTTTGACGTAAAATTAGCTCATTGTTGTCTCTGTGTATATAGTTCGTATTCGTTAAAAGTATGCATCCCTTTGAGATGTGGTGAATAATTTCCGGGAATATGTGAAAAAAAAAATCGGCAAGAATTGTAATTTTAATTTAGTGTATTTATAATTTAATCATGAATTTCAATTGCAAAGCCTTCTGATTATGAAAAAAACTCTATTCGTCAACAATTCGGTGTCTTATCAATTTCTCGACCACTAGACAAATGTATGTTTTCTAAGTGTTATTATTATTAAATAAGTGACAACCTACGAAAACGATCTAATTGAGATCATTATTTTTGACATTTCACTGTAATGGAATTAATGTGAAATGTAATTTACAGTGAAATGAAATGAAAAAAGTGTACTCTATTTATTAAAAATAATAAAAAAACATGAAATAAATATGAATAAATTATTAAAAATCAACAAATAAAACATAGATTAGATTGAATAACTTTAAATTCTCGACTAGTTATTCAATCTAATCTGTGTTTTATTGGTTGATTTTTAATAATTTATTCATATTTATTTCATACAATATGAACTACCAATGTCTAAATATTAAAACCATTAATTATAATAAAAAAACATTTTTACTTTTTTGTATCCTGAACCAATGAGTTCAACTTTAATAGTAAAACTATATCACAAAGTAAACTCCTTAATCATACAATATATACTTTAACTATATTTAGTTTCAAGTCATTTTTTTTAAATTAAGTATTACACGATATTTATTTAAAATATAGTTTTATAATTGTTTGTTGTAGTTATAAATAAGTAGGTTCTTTAATAACAATCTATATTAGCAATTAAGTTTACAAATTCATAACGATAATTGATTAACTATATCACAGTATTTAATAGTTAAATGGCTATCGACCAAAAGTCATCCTGCCGTTGTTTTTTGTTTTATTAATTTTAATATATACAAGGAATAAAAATAACTATCAATTTTACTTTAGTAAACACATCTTTTTTTTTTCAATACAAAAAAATCTTTAATTTTCGCAAATTCCATGAAACTAATATTGACTCCGTTGATTGCTAAAGCCTCGTAATAATTCAGTGGACGCTACGCATAACAAATTTCTAAAGACGAAATCAATCTGATTTCATTACGCACAATATTAATGTGGGTCGTCCTCTTTGTGCAACATTACGCCCGGAGAATACTAAAACGATATCGGACCAAAGCTGCATTACCGAATATTCGATTTTGGTAAAGTGAACGGTGGGAGGAGTGTATAAATAGTTATCCGTTTTCGGCAGTAGGCACAGTTTCATTTCTTCGAAACAAACACCCACGCAAACAATCATGCAGAAGATTGTAAGTATTTATTAGATTTATTTTAATTTTAGTATAAATTGTATTTTTTATATATATAATATGCATAAATATTAATTAGTGGAGAATATTTAAATATTTAATAGTCGAGGTTACTTATAACATTATTTCGGATAACAATAAAATAAATAATGAATACACTTTTTAACGTTGTTTGTATAACTAAAATGTATTTAGTGACTATAGTTAACAATATAATTTTGTCATTAACGCATCATTATCAAACTAACTATTAGTTTGAAACTATATTCACTAAATCAATTTCAGTTGTACAGGGTGGTCCATTTTGGTGGTGCCACATATTGAAAACTTTTTTATTTTAAGATATATTGAAAAACCGTTTTCGCGATCTTACGATAATTTTTAATGATAAAAACAATGGCAAAAAAACGTATCTATCTTTAACTGTTTTCCGGGTAACATATTTGAAGTCAGCATGAAATGTTTTTATTATATTTTTATATTTTTAATAACAACGGAGTTACATAGGCACCCTCGAAAAATGACTCGTCGTCAACTTGCGGTTATAACCAGAAAACGGTTAAAAATAGATAATTTTTTTCTTCGCCATTAATTTTATTATTAAAAATTGGGTCGTGAAAACGGTTTATGAATATCTCTTAAAATAAAAAAGTTTTGCATATGTGGCACCACCAAAATGGACCATCCTGTAGAAACAAAATTAAAAAGTGTTTTCATTAATCGAAAAAAAGGTGCATAACAAAGTAGAAGCCATAACAATTAGTAAAATAAATAATGTGTGTATATAAAATGATTTGCCAAATATCATTTATAACAGTGGATACAGATTTTATCTATCTAGTTTGTGTTGTAATTTCTATTGATAAAAATGAAGTTTACACATGGTTTTCTTTTTGTAGAAAACAATGACAATTCCGTTTCTGTTCTTTAATACCTACTTCTTAAATCTCCGAAATTGTTGAATGTAATTTTAAATGAAATACGTTGATTGATGCGGAAATTAATTTTTGAAAATACGCATTGATATTAAATTTAAATAATTTCTCACTTTGAACTATTTATTGTATTCTGCTATGATTATTTCACTAAATGATCCATTATTCAAATGAATTATTATTGATATTAATAATTCATTTGAATAATGACCTACTTCAGGAGGTACTAAAATTATTCATAAAGCCACAGTATAGCAAAAAAAAAAGAAGTGAAATAAATAAATATTTAAAAATAAGAAATTGTTAAATTATAATAATACTGAAATGCTCATAACTCCTGTACATCTAATCATAAATGCCGTGACGGCTATCACTGGCTAATGATCCTCTCTATCCATTTTTGTCAATATATATGTTAATAATGAGTTTTGGCTATCGTACAAAACCATGTCAGGATCAATAGATCAAAGAAAAAAGAAAGTGTTTAATTTAAAATATAATAATATATATAATAATCCATGTAGGATTAAAAAATAAATATAAAAAAGTAAATAACTATATTTGGTAAAGAAACATCGCTGAGTATAATTCTTACTTAATTTATACCGTTTAATTAAAAAAATCATATTATTGCATTCGGTGTAATTTCAAACTATAGGCAAATCTCGTAATGAATATACTTTTGGCTTCCAATTTGCAATTTGCTTGGAATCTATGATTTTCATAATGAGGATAACTATTTTGTATAAAAATGCATTCTAACATACACATCTTAATCCCACAATGTCAAAACTCGATGTCTTTCAAAAACATCTCATTTGCCACTGGCATGGAATCATAAAATCATACCGATTTCAAGAACTTATCCTTTGAGAATCCTTCTCAAAGGATAATATAATATATCCATCTCAAGGGATAAGTTAAGTGGTATCTCTCTCTCTCTTTATATATATATATATATATATATATATATATATATATATATATATAGACTATTCTTACGTTTGTACAGGATTGAAATTAATTACTATGCTATTAAAAGCTATTGGAAAAAAAAAAAATAGTACAGCTTTAATATATTACCATTGATGTGACATAATATTAAAAAAAACTTAGGAGAAAGAATAGCTTATTTATTAAAATTAACAATCTCCAAAATTAGCACAAATAATATTTAAAAACTTGTAAAATTTGAAATCTGCTGATTTAAATAATTTATAATTTTTACCTTGCTTTTAGATTTTCGTTGTTTTGGCCGTCGTCGCCTTGACTTTGGCCTCGCCGAGCCCGAAGGCGGGAGTATTGTCTGCATACACGGCTCCAGTGGTGGCTCCGGCCGTGGTGACCGCTCAGAGCTCCCAAGTGATCGCTAGGAACTACAATGGACTGGTGGCTCCTTTGGTGGCCGCCGCTCCAATCGTGAAAGCTGCTCCTCTGGTGGCTGCCGCTCCAATCGTGAAAGCTGCTCCTCTGGTGGCCGCTCCACTTGCTCACCATTACCAACCCTACGTTGCCGCGCCATACGTTGCTGCGCCTGTTGCCTACTATTGAAGTGAAACTGACAAATAAATAGATAGATGCAAAACTAACGTCTTTTTACTCATTTTTTTTTACTTTTATTACTCAACAACATATGGATGGATCGATCTCAATGACAGTTTAAGTTACTTGTATGCATTAAATCGAATATTTTTCGATCTAATAAATTGGATAGATTACCATTTTTGCATCCAATCCGGAAGAGTTTCAAGACGGAAGACATTGTAATACAGTTTTATTATGTACGATGAACACATTTTACTAATTCGTTTTTATTAAACTACAAATCCAAAATTAATTAGCTTTGTAGTCATGCAATGTTAAATGTGAATTTTGCAAACCTCATATGCGAACATTGTGTCGACTTTTCCACTAAGGTAGAGAGTTGCTTCGTCACTAAAAATAAAACGCGGTAGAAACACGTCATCCCTTATCATTTCCAGCACATAAGCACAAAAATCGAAACACTTCTCTTTATCATTAGGGTTGAGATCCTGCACAAGTTGTAATCGATAGAGCTTGCATAGCAATCGTCGTCTCAGAACTTTCCATACAATTGGTTGGGGTATTCCAAGTTTTCTACTAGCTCTATTGGTACATTTACTTGGACTGCGAACAAAACGTTCTTCAATACGTGTGGTATCATCCTAAAACACATGCGACCAGCCTGTGCTTTTTCTTTTACACACACTTCCAGTCTGTTGAAATTGCTTGAATCAACGACTAATGGATTTTCTAGTTTGTGCAGTTGGTTAGTTGGAAATTATAGGACGCGTCGATATTTTTGATCATTCATGCTCAAACGGTTGACACATTGAATATTGATAATATTTAAAAAAAAAAACAAAAAAGAAACATTTAAACTTCTTTTTATGGCTGCAAAGATTGTTAATTTTGGATTTGTACTTTAATAAATACGAATTTTTAGAAATGGGTCCATTATTTATAATAACCTTGTTTATGCAGTTTGTGTGATTTGGTAATAAAAATTCGGATACTACAACTGCAAAATTAATATTAGCTACTGAGAAAATAAAAACGATAATAATAAAAATAATTCATTAAAAAACCTCAAACCGTGGAAGACCATTCCTCGGTCTTTGTGGAATTAAAAAAATTGGATAATTGAACAATTTTTGTTAGTTTAATCGGACAGCGTAAAGCAATTAAGAAGATTAAATAAAGGTTACTAATGAAATACTATTAATGAAACCAAATCAAAAAGGGTTTGAAAAACAATAACGCTGCAGCAGAACTAAAAACATATGAATAAATAAAAAGAAGGTTCCTTCGTTAGCTATGGTTAAATTCTCGTACTCACAAGCTGGTACAACCAAGGTAACTTTGACAGAAAATCTACTGAAGTAGCTATTTGTCAATGATAGCTATTGCAAGAGAGGTAGTTAAACGCAGATACGTGATGTAAATGGTCAACCGAAGCCTAAAGAATAGCAAAATAAATTGCCTCCCGCCCACTCATTCGCCAAATATTTCAAGGCTAACGGGCGAAAGACAGCAGGTCGCTGAGATGTCCCAAGTTATTGCAGAATAGAGGGTCTGTATAATACTGCAATCTATTCTACAGGGTCCTACATCACAGCTCCCGTCTTCGATAGCTCAGTTACTAATTAAGTTAGGAGTTTGAAATTTTGAAAAGTTTACTTTCGTACTAGGACGTACTTTTAGGAAAATATTTTTGATTAAATAGGATGTTTACATTTTAGGTGGATGTAGATAATCATAAAAGGGACAAGGCAAACAAAAAAAATTACATACCATAATGGAGTAACTCTTTTTTTTTTTGACATCCTGTATAATAAAAATATTTTCCTGAAGTACGTCCTGCAATCCAAGTAAAGTCTCCAAAAATTTCAAAGTCCTAACTTAATTAGTAACTGAGCTATTGAAGACAGAAGCTGAAATGCAGGACCATGTATTTCTTGGATATTCTCTGGTACTGTAGATATAGTCCTGGCGGCTGCATCTGGTCTATATAATAGAAAAGAGGCGGGTATTTGAATTTACACTCTTCAGTATTTTAAACTGTTTATTGCGTTTTCGTTTTATTTCGTAATTTATTTTTCTTTATTGTAATGACGACCTTCTCTCACACTTTATTTAAGGGCTAGCTGACGTGTGTGGTTTAGAAATTTTGGATATAAGAGTTTTTTTGAATAGGGCATCACCTAAAATTGAAAGTAAAGAGAAATAGTTAAATTCAGATGCATATTAATTAACAGAAGCAAGGCGAGCATTTTAAAGTTTAATGAAATATGTGTGAATACTTTCGATCAAAAATACACAGGGTTATTATAAAATGGACTCATTTTTAAAATTCGTATTCAATAAAGTATAATTTATACGTCTGAAAACAATTTTTTTATCAACTGCTAAACTGCCTCAAAGTTCTTTCTTAGTTTGAGCTAGACTTTCGTCCCATGAGTCTTGCAGTTCATTACCTTCGGACATTATTGGCCCTCTAAGACGCTCTTTGATATTGCAATAACTGCACTTTTAAATCGTTGAAACCAAAACCACTAGGAACCAACAGAGCAACATCATTTAGATTTCTTCTAATCAAACAATAAGAGTAATGAATTTCGAAAATGCAATTTCGAGGATTGTATGATTAACATCTGTAGAGGATGATTCAGTTTGGTGTTCCACCGCCTTCTAACTTTTTATTTAGACAGTAAACTATAATAAAGAGAGTTTTATGTAACGCGGAACATGCTATAATGTACTCAATGTAAATTTTCCTATGTTCGATTTATTCAGGAACGCATCAAAGCATTGAGTGCGATGTGATTGGCTACTGTTTCTAAATATAATATAGTCAACCCAAACTACATCCTTCCCCGTCAAAAATGAATTTCACTTGTCAGTTATCGCAATGAAGTGATATTTGTAGTTCTGGCGCTTAAAGCAGACGTATACGAAGAGTTGGACATCTTTACGTATCAATAATGTATACAAAGAAGATTTTAATGGCATGCATTGCGGTTAAGTGAAATATCCATAATTAAAAATGTTTCACTTGACATAATAGTTGACAAATATAATTTATTTCTGATGGGAAGAGTGTAAATTGAGTTGACTATATCACTATTAGCAATCGTAGCCAATCACATCGTATCCAATGTTTTAATACGTTCCAGTACACATCGAACATAGAAAAATTTACATTGAGTACTTTCTAGCATGTTCGGTGTTACATAAAACTCTCTATATATTTGTACATTGCAAGAAATTCTCTATTTAATGGTGTCATCAAATTGATAATACAATGACAATTGTCAAGGTTCGCTACCTGTCAACTTTTTTTCTTCAAATGGTACATAATCCATCTCAAATATTCGCTGGCCATGAAAATTATAAAAAATAAATAAATTATTTGTTTAAGGATTCAAAATGCCCATCACCTACTTCTACTCCTTGAAGGCAGACATGTTTCAAAACATCCCGATTTAATTTACGGCATTCAATGCGCATCCTATTTTTCAGATCTTAAATATCATTTAATGGTGTTTTATAAATCTTTTCTTTTAAATATGGTAACAGTAAAAAATTTAAATGAGTAAGATCTGGAGATCTTGGAGGCCACTTGATCTCATTTTGATTTCCGAACCATCTACCAGGAAACACTTGGTTCAAGTATTTTGTTACAATTCCGTCACTATGTGGTGGAGCCTATTCAAAGATCATGTGACGTATAACATTCAAGGGAATATCTTCTAGATAATAATCCAATTCATTTTTTAAAAAGTTCAATATCTTTCCTTGGATTTTTTTTAATTTTGTCTTTATTGTTAAAAAGTTAATGGATTAATTTCTTCCCATTTTTGTAAATTGAAAGTTTAGTAAATGTAAAAATTGTCTGTTGGTGCTATTAAATGCTAAAATCACATCAACGACGTACCCATACCAATGATCATATTTCTTCCCTCTGGCGAAAACATTTATTGTTAGACTGTAATTAATTCGGTGACAGGTAGATTTAAAGGAGGTATAAAATTTCTGATTTTATCATAGGGTTTTTATTTATTTTTAATTATTATTATTACTATGACCTTCGGTCGGAGGCACATTTTTATTTTTAACATCACATGATACTAGTTTTGTAGGTAAAAGTATATCTTTGATCTAATTAATTAATTTATTACTTTTAGACAAAGAAATGTTGCAAAAATAATGAAATTATTTATTGCTCTTAGGTCGTGGTCCATAAAAATCTAACGAAATGAAAATATAACCTAAGACTCTCGAATAGAACAGGTACAAAAGGGCATTAGTAATATAAAAATAACATTGAAATAATAAATAAATATTTAAGAAACATTACCAATAATTAAAAAGAAAAAATGCCATATAATAATTTAAAATAAAAATATGTTTATTTTCATTGATGCGAACAATGAAACCCTCAATCCTTGATTTCAATGGCGATTATTGTAAATGAGACTGCTTTTATTGCGTAAACTTTCTGAAAGAAAGGAAATGGAAATTACTTTACATCAAAGAGGCTATCAAAATAAATGCAATGGATTCTTCCAACAACAAGTCATAATCAAAATCGATCCATGGAGATATTTAAGAAGCGATTGCTGACATTTCATAATTTAGTTTACGATATATATATATATATATATATATATATTATAATTGTTCGTGTCCTTCCCCGAACTCGATCATTTTCATCTGAGATCACAGTAACGATAGTACGCTTAAATTTGTAATATTGTTTGCTCTTTTTTTAAATATTCCCAAATTAAAAATTATTTCATTATACAATATGTTTTTGATATGCAAAAGCAAATGTCCATTAAGGGCCGTTTTACACACACAAGAATTCTCGCAGAAAGTTGTGCCAGAATTATATATAAAAGTTTTGCTAAAATTATATATACAAAAATATTTTTCCTGTTTTACACAGCAAATAATTATTGTGGAAATAAGCAGAGCAGATTGTTTTTACAGTCGTCCAATACAAGCAGACGCGCCATTATGTAGTATGCTATTGCTTAACATTATTGGGAGATTGTTTAATATAATTCTTTTCTAGATTATTTTGAACATGTTCAATATATTTCTCGCGAGAATTCTCGCAAGAAATGTATTATAAAAATCGCTGTAATGCACATGCGCAAACTTATAATATTTTTCTATATATAATTATATTATGAATTTATGCGAGAATTCTTGTGTGTGTAAAACGGCCCTAAGTAATTCAATGTCTGGCGGGGTACTTCCTCGAGAAGTACTTGTTTTAAAGTACATTAGTTTTTAAAGTACGCAAGTTAAAATGTCAGAGTAGCTAAATAAGAAATAATTTATTGTTTTTAAATTCTTTTAATTTAATTAATTGTATTATTGTTCCTACTAACTTGAAGATGATGTGTATTCGTTGCGTCGACGATAATTCTGATGAGTGGAATTGCATACGATGTTTTTAAAAAATCCAACTTTCAACTAATAATTTTATACCGTCAATATAATTTTATAAGTGACGTCTTAACTATTTTCTCTACTCAGTGAATCGTCAAGTAGGCACATGACACAATTGATCGTTATTTTGTGTCGGGAATCCTACGATTGGTTTATTAAATTTTATTGCGTGTATTGTACACGTCTAATTCTAATAAATTCTAGTACACAAATAGTTATGCAATTCAATTCTACAACTCAGACAAAAAATCTTAACACGAAGTCGATATTAATGACGAGTTACTGCCTTTTTTCGGAAAGAAGGATTTTTCTTGTATTCTAATTTGCATTTTCATATTTTGCACCAAAATTCATTTTTAAGATTATAAGCTTTAAATTGATAAATACAGAACATACTTTTTTAAATTGAATGAAACGTATAATAAATTTATGTGTCTCACGCAAAAAATGTTTAGTTTCAACTAACAATTATAAAAAAAAATACTGTTAGTTTATCAATGCAAGAAAGAATATCAACAACAATTCATTTCAAATTAAAAATACATTTAATGTAACACATGACCCCACCAAAATCATATTCAATCATATAAATACACAATATCTTATTTTCGGATGTGAATAATTAACACAGAACGAAATGCGGGCGTTGACGACAATTACAAACCATATGTAGGGCGTGTTGCATTGACGTGTTCGAGGATCAATGCCCCTTGCACGTTGCGCCGACCATAAATTATTGCAATGTCGATTCCTTTAATTAATGTGCAGTTTCGATAGAGTGGCAGATTAATGCCGTATACATTGTTTAAAATTAATATTGAATCTAATTATTCAATATAATTAAATCTTGCTAGCAATTGTACAACCTTAATAATAAAATATTGAGAATTTTTAATTAAAAAATATCGGGAAAAAAATGATGTAAAACTATTTTAGTATTGTATGTAGAAAGCGTTATTAATCATAGTAACTATGAGATATTTCTCTTGAATTCTTACTAAGATTCATGAGTGATGTCACATTGCTTGCTTGATTAATAATGCTTTCTATGTTTACAAACATCTTCCTATACTATTAAAATAAATATGCAAACATATAAACAATGCAGCGAATCAAAATTAGTTTCGAAATTAAAAAAAAATATGTATATAATAATAAAATCGATGATTTTTCTTTGCTTCGCGAGTAAAGACTTACAACTAAGTACATAATCCCATTAAAAGAACTAAAATATGCCACTCCAGAAATTTATGAATTACACAATAGATAATTACCGTTTCATCCCAGTTAGTTAATAGAATTTAATAATCACGATAATGTACCACTACAGTAAATCGAATAAAACACGTAAACGAAAAACATTAATTAAGATGTAAGACAGCGGCAGAAACTGTTTCTTACGTTTTATTCAGGTCAATTTAACAAGTTAAGTAAATAAGAAGCAATTAAAAAATAACTTTAGTTAGTAGTTGCATTACTTAAAAAGCTATAAAATGGAAAAATATGTTATTTGCAAATCACCATAAATTCACGACAGGGCAGAAAGACCTCCGGTCGATAGCCCATGGCAGACTACTAACCCACCAAAATGTATTGTAAATATAAATATTTGTAAAGAATTGTAATTCTGCTGTCTGAATAAAGATGCTTGTATATGGAAAAATGTGGGTTTGGTCGTTTTTTCAGCACAACCCACAAAGCAATAAATAATGATGATTGAAAAATAGTTATTTTAATAATAGAGAAAAGGTAGCCACAGTTATTTAAATTAAATAAAAAAAAAAATAATTTACACAATTGAATAATTAATTAATTATTTACCTTTTAAGCTAGGGCAAACTTTGTTTGCTCCATTATGCATTCATTTGTGGTGCAACAACAAATGTCCATTATGTAGTTCAACGTCTCGCGGGAAGTAAATGTTTCATTCGATTTTTTTTCTCTTTTTTAAGTACTTCAACCAGAGAATATTTTAGTTTATAAAATAATCTTATCAGACCAATAGAACACGGAGTTGTACGGTCAGCAATTCTTGGTCGCTCATTGTGGCCTGTGCTCGTGGTCTGCATTATTTACATCTAATTTGCTAAAATGAAAATAAATGATATATCTTTGTAATTAATACAGATATGAAATTATTAATTTTAAATTAAAATAACCACTTTTATAAATCATTTGTGTATTATATTTATATTTTCATTTATTAGGTGCGCAACTAAGTTCCCGCTGTTTTTCAAGAGACAGCTCCAATAGCAACCAAAACGTCATATACCAAAAGCTTAGACATATGGTAAACAAACTGCTTTGACACATTTGTGATTTTTTTGTTGCATCATATACTTTTGGTTTAGTGAAAATGTCTTCTCAATTTTATATCGACATATTTGTACTTGTAATTTCATTAGTTCCTTGAAAATGACTACTGGTTGGAACTAGTCGGAACACAAATATAAAAATTTAGTGAAACAAACGAAGTGTATTAATTAAAATATTTGCTGTTTAAGGATGATCGAGGAGGTTCGGGGAATTGGTTGAATCGGGGAGTTGGTGCCTGAACACGGTAGAGAGGTGTTTCTCTAAGGTAGTTTCTGTTGTAAGTAAGTACAATACATACTATCTTTACTGATTTTAATTTAATTTAAGCACCTAAAGTCCGCCACGTCGACCCCCACGTGACAGTATTATTAATTTACATAGTTAAAATGAATCACGAAGTAACCGCCTCCGTCACAAAATATAAGACTTTTTATTGTAGGACCTTCAGTTTTTATTTTATAAGCGGAAGAATTTTGTCTACCTGATAAATTACTTTAAAATAAATACTTTATATATATACAAACATCTTTATTCAGACAACATGACAAACATTTTTTACAAAATATATTACAACAATATGTACGATTGTGTTAGTAGTCTGTCATGGGCTATCGATCATAGGTCTTTCTGTGCTGTATGAATTTATGGTGATTTTAAATTAAAACTATGCTAGCTAGCTGAACTGTCATGTATGCATGAGTTAATGAATTGGTTGATAGTGACCGAAGGATTGTTATATTTTGGGGGAATATTAGGGTTGCGAAGGAATGCAATATTTTGTAAGGAGGGATAATTTGTGAGGGTTTTGAGCAAAGTTTGTGGAGAGGGTAAGTGTACGCTGGAACATGGGAGTTATTTGGGTGAATTTATAAAGGAGTTCGTTAGGGAGATTATGGAGTGGGTTATTGGGATGCTGGAGTTTAGTGAGGATTCTTAGGGAGGATTTATATTGGTGAGAAGAATGGTTCCGTAATCTAATAGAGGTCGACATATGGATTTATAAATATGTGTTGCCGTGTTAATTGATATCTTTTCCTGCTTATATGTTAGGGATCTGAAATGTTTGGCTCCGTTTAGGATTTTCAATTTAACGGAAAGGATATGTAGTTTGATGGAGAGTTCCGTATCGAAAATGATGCCTAAGTATTTACAATTATGTAATGGGGGGATTGTGCTATTTTGAAAGATAATTTTTGAGGAACGTGGTTTTATTCATCATCTGCAAAGAGGAGAGCATATCGAGAGGGATTAAAATGTGTTGGATCGGGATAATGAATATCGTAACAATAGATAAAGTGGGGAAATGAGAGGGGATAAGGGAGAACCTTGAGGGACATCTTGTTGGATTGAAAATGAGTCGGAAAGAGTTTGGCGGATTCGTACCTGGCAGTATATATTGGAGAGGAATTTATAAATAAGGATGATTAAATGACGTGAAATCTTCAAATGGAAACATTTATTTAGGAGGCCAACATGCCACACTGAATCAAATGCTTTTTTTCTATATCTAGAAAAAGTACCATTGATTTGTGTCCTTATAAGTGTTTGGTTTGGATATTGGAAGTGAGAATGGAAATAGGAAGTGTGGTTCATTTTTATGGCAAGAAACCGAATTGATAATCTGGTATGGATTGTTTGGATGCATTCAGGATTTTTTGTTTGACTAGGAATTCGAAGAGCTTTCCTATTACTGGAAGGAGATTGATGGGGCGATAATTATAATCAAGGGTGGGATTAGTTTCGGTTTTTTTAATACAAACAATTATGCCTTTTTGCCATTGGGGTGGGAAATAAATACTTTATTTAAATAATTATTTTATGTCAAATAAAACGTCAAAATGCCGTCATATTTCATACATATTACGCAAACGCCTCCAGAATATTTAACAAAAGAAAATTAGCGAGAAGAAACATTGCGAAGCTATTGTAAGGTAAGTAATAACAAACTAATTCTTCATTTTCTGAAAATAAATAAATAAATCTTTATTAACGGATAAATAATTTAACAAAAAAAACTTTTTTACAAAGTAAGAATACAAAATAATAAAAAAAAAAAAACAAAAAACTACAAATTAAATTTAATTCGAGGCAAATGTTTAAACATATATTATTAATCGATCTAAATAATCGACAGCATTACAGACGTATGATAATACTAATACACTTGGGAAAAGTATTGTAAAAATGTCAAAATCAGCATACACTAACAAAGAATTTGCTGTACGCATAAGTCGTGTAATCGGAGTGTAAAATCCGTAATTAGTATAATGGAACGGTGTGCGAAAAAGAAGCGGGTTTCGACTTAAATGGCCAACATTTTTAAGAGATAAACACGCGGAGAAAAAGAACCGGACGATGAATAACACCATTTAGTAGTTTGTGAAATATTGACATTTCAGCAAAGTACCGCCTGCAACATAGTTTATCAATATTAAACTCCGCACTAAGATTTACATTAACAACTCCTAACTTAAATGATAGGTATTTAATAAACTTACTTTGAACATTTTCAATTCGTTTAATATAAGTAGTTTGATACGGACTCCATGCACACGAAGCGTATTCAAGATGCGAAATATATAATTTTAAATGACAAAACTGACAGATCCCTAGACATACGTTTATTAATATAATCTAGCATTTTAGCCGCGCGATTACATACATAATTAATATTATGTTCAAAACTGAAATTAGGGGTAAACCAAACACCAAGATCTTTCATTATATTAACTTTTAGCACAGATTTACCGTTAATATTATAATTATAGCAGCAATTCGACTTCTTACGCGGAAACGTTATATATTTACATTTATCAGAGGAAAAGATAATTGGCAAACAGCAAAAAATGTGAGTTTTAATTGACAACGAGATGTCGTTAATAAAAATAAGGAATAATAAGGGACCACAGTGTGATGCCTGAGGTACTCCAGAAGGAACACAGAAGGTATCAGATATATGGTTCTTAATTTTCACATATTGTGAACGACCTTCTAAAAAGCTGAGAAATCACAAGATAATGGATTGGTTGAATCTCAATGCAATTAATTTTGATATTAAAGTATCATGTGATACTTTATCAAAGGCCAAATACACAGTGTCAATTGAACACCTATTTTCCATTGAGTTGGTAATAAGATCTTGGAAGTATAATTAATTGGGAGTGGTAGATCTACCTACACAAAAACTATGCTGTTCATTTAATTATTATCTGTTGAGTCATCTATTTCTATTTAGTAGATATGAGTTTGTCGAATAGTTTCGGTATACATAATTGTATTGTAATACCTCTGCAAATATTGTATCTACTGCTTGATTTGAAAATAGGTATTATATACTTTTCTTTTCATGAATTCGAAAAAATGCCTTTAATGAATAAAAAATAAATTAAAAAAAGAGTTGTTATTAGAGAATAAATACATTTCTTTATAAAAATTTACGGAACACCATCAGGCCCTGGGTTATTATTCGATTCAATTAATTCAATACCATTAAAAATTACCACATATAGTGACATTCCAAGGTACATCAATCACCTCCTTTACAAAATTCTGTATTGGTATGTTTGGTGCTGCATCATAATTGTATACTGAGAAGAAAAAATAGCAAAAAGATTGACGCAATGAGAACCACTGCTACAAGTTTCATTATTATAATGCATTACCTCCGGATAACAGGAATCACGATTTGTGGCCCTTACAAAATTCCAGAACTGCTTCGGGTTATTAGAAATATTGGAATTGAACGATTCGATGAATTTATTATATAAATTAGTTTTTAGTTGATCGCTAGTATTACGCAGTTGTTTCAATTGACGATAGTTGTTGTATGGGCTTTTTGTCATTGATGAGCCTAATCAGATCTTTCGTAAACCAAGGTGGAAATGATGATTGTCGTATACGTTTGATTGGGATATGGGCCACGGAGAATCTTAGTACAGTATATCGGCGACAATAACACCCACTTGAGTGTATTGTTTGGTGCGGTGTATCGTCTGAAAGGATAATTGGTCCATATTTATTTGAAAATGCATATGGCGTCTCAGTTACAGTTAATGGTAGTGAATATCGAACGATGCTGGATCAGCTGCAGTAAACTATCCACAATTGTGGTTCCAATAAGATGGAGCCAAAGCCCACACTGCAAGGGACACAAAGGCTTTGTTACGGGATATCATTGGCGAACGCATTATTTCGCGCTGAAGCGATTTCAATTGGCCCCCACGTTCACCGGATTTACAGTGCCAGGCGGTTTTCTTTCAGGTTATTTGAAAGAAATGGTACACGTAAATAAGCCAGCGACCATACTAGAGCTAAAACATAACATTCGCAATGAAATTCAAGCCATAATACCGGAAATTTTACGAAAGTTATGGAAAATGTACTTGAAAGAGCACGAATGTGCGAAGTCGAAAATGGTCACCACTTAAGGGATATAATTTTAATTATTATATATTATTAATTATTCCCCATTAATATACTTTATAACAAAAAATAAAAATAATAATTAACCATTAAATAAAAAAAAAAGTTATTTAACATTCAAACCATATCGGTAGTTTTGCGCCACCTTGTACCTAGGAATCCTGTTCGATTCCAAACATTCCTTCAAACCTCACATCCTATCGATAAAATTCAAAATCCAAGCAAGAGCCCGACATTTCAGGTCGCTTAGCTATAAGCAGGAAGGCATAAGCATTAAAACCACACATATTCACGTTGTCTTGTTCCAAAATTGTTCCCTATTTGGCCTATGTATATGTCATCACAATTTAAACAATATATTTTATAAATCCCTAATCTTTTTAATTTATATTTAGTTTCAATTTTGTTATTAATAATTTTATGCCCTAAATTTGATCCATTGACTGGTATTGCTTTTACATTGTGTGACCTTAACTTTTTCATAATTTTGTGCTCGTATTGTTGACGAATGTTATTGCTGTGAATACACCATCTTCTGTATCTTTTCCACAGGAGATTCAAAATTGTACAGGAGATGTTTTTTCATTATTTTCTTCTTTCTTTTAGGATCTTGAAGACGGTATCCTGATTATATTCGTTCTTGTTGGCAATTCGTAATATGGTGTACAGTTCTTCTCTGTAATCTGTAACGATGGATATATGAATTTAGTGCTGCTCGGTTGATTTGTTCTGTTTGAAATGAATCGTTTGCTATGATCGCCTTCCGATATAACCGGAGGTGTCACTATATTGAAAATATGCTTTTCGTGGTAACGCAAGTATATTTTCAATATAGAAATTGTAATTGTTAGTTTTTATCTATTGTTATATGATTTGAAAATCTTGTTCTGCTATATTTCATTATTATTTTTTATTTCAAACTGTACAATGCTTACTATTTTATGTTACGTTGAAATAATTAAAAAAATATATATAACAAAATCCTAACAAACTCATGTTTTATAAATGAATGTGATATTTTTTACAATTACAGTACATAATTGTAAAAAAATGAAGCATAAACTTTAATTTGTAAGTGGGCACTTACACTCCCCAAGCTCTCATACTAAAATTATAACGGGCCGAGAGATACGAGGGATAGTAAAATGAAATGTTATCATGAACCTGCACACGCCTACGACACATATACAGAGAGTTTCTCTCTGGGAGTGTACGTGCTGGCAGCGCTGTATGTCATATAAAGTACACCGACCTGTGAAAATGCGGAGAAGTGAAGTACTGAGCTTCGCCCCTTTTATATCCGAATAAATATTATATTATGCCGGTGAACAAAACACAAAGATATTCACGTTGAAACTGCGCGGGAGTGTGTGTTTTTTTTTAGATGGGTGAAAGAGTAATGGGATATATGTTGAAATGTTACTGGAAAATTACATTTTTATAAATATTATATTGTTGGAGAATATTTTAATCGTAAAAATATTTAAAAATTAAAGATATTAAACCTTACGACGAATTTATATATACAAACATCTTTATTCAGACAGCTGAATTACAATTCTTTACAAATATTTATATTTACAATACATATTGATGGGTTAGTAGTCTGTCATGGGCTATCGACCGGAGGTCTTTCTGCCCTCTCATGAATTTATGGTGATTTGCAAATAAGTACTTAACGACGAATTTATTTTAATAGTTATTTTTAAATTTTCATGAACATTGCATATTTTACATAATAATACTTCATTGAAAAACAACGAAGAGTTTTGTTACTCTGGGAAGCTTACAACTTTTCTGTAACCTCGTCTTAAGTAATCATATGTAAATATATGAAAATATGTAAGAGTTAATTTCCATTTCATGAACTTCAATATTTGAAAATTAAAATCATTTCCGATATTACAATTTGAAACATTAAAATGTAATATTATAAAAGATAAACATGCATTGGTAAAAAAATATTGAGTTGGCGTAAAACTACAATGTACGGTTTTAAATAATTGATTTTAATACTAAATATAAATATTTAGTAAATTCTCATTGGGTTATTAGACTAATTTAATTTAAAAATTAATTAATTGCGTATTTTAATTTTGTTAAATTGATTTTTTATAAACCATTCCCATTTTATATGATAATAAAAATTACCAAATAAAATAAATAATATATTTTATTTGTCCGAGTTAATTTAATTTAATTAAATAATCGGTGGTAGAGGGTTTTACTTGATGAAACTCCATTGTTATAAAACAACAGTTTCTTTAAGTTTCACAAAATTTATTGTAGATACAGTGCAACAACACAGTGACATCATCAGGCAGATGATTGGTTAATATTTACATGTTTGTTCACTTACAAATAGTGTAACTGAAATAAAATTATTTAATATAATTATATATATATATATAATATATATACATAAAACAATAATTCATACAGCTGATTTAAAACAATCATTATATATCATTACATAAAAATTAAACATGTGGTTGGTTTCACAATAAATTTAAAATAAATAATATTTTATTCTGACTATTTTCGATTTTTACATCATGTTAAAAGAATAATAAAAATGAAAGCCGACAGCAGTTTATATACAAGAATTGGATTAAATCAGGTAAGAAGGGATATTAATATTAGAGAAGATAAGATTTTGTACGAAATTAACCATGTTAAAGATTTGTCGCCCAAAATTATTAGCTGATGAAATTTAACATAATTAGCACTAGTCTCACCAATTTGGTAAAACTTTTATTAACTAACAAAACAAAAATAGAAAAAAGCAAAAAATGTGGTGTTTATGAAATGTGTTGTAGAGTGCGCGATGCAACTTACATATGCCAAACAGGCAGAACTTTTGAAGTATGCTTAAAAGAATATAGAAAATCCATAATTGAAAACAAAAATACCACAGGTTTTGCTAAACATTGTATTTCAGAAAACCGTTTCAATGACCCCAATACATTTGAAATATTGAAATCAGATAATAAAGGATTTATTTTAAATCTTCGCGTGGACAAGGAAATCGAGAAAGTAATTACAAGTGGAAAAAAAAACATCGTAAATTCCCCAACATTAACATCGCGTCTCACCTGATACCTGATTTAATCTAATTTTTGTATATATGTCGGCTTTCATTTGTATTATTCTTTGAAAATGATGTTAAAACTAGTGATAATAAAATATTATTTATTTTAAATAATAATTGTTTAAACATGTTTCACTAGGTGTTAAATGATAAATTAATTCAAGAGTTACAATATATCATATATTATTGTCTTTATTGAATCGAAACAATTTGAATCCATCACTAAAACCGAATTGAATTAATGTGTACATTCTGCTATCGCAATGCGGAGAAATGTAGCCGAAGGCATCACGACTTGTATTTATTATAACCAACTCCTTCAGCATATATACACCCAGCACTCGCCCGATTACGCAGAAATGCAAATTTCCGACAAATTACACTTTCTCAAACAACGAGGGAGTTGCGAGTGTATTTTAACACAAAACGCGAGCTGCAATAACAACGGATTTTAATTAATTCCCTTGCTTATTATTAACAAGCACGTTTTTTAATCAAAAAGTTTTCATGAGACAAAAATTAAATTTTGTATATTAGAGTAAAATGCTTTACTATTTTTTTATAGAAATATAGTTTTTTAATGTACTGATTTAGATTTTAACTGAATAAAATTGATATTTTTCTTAATTAATATGCATTTTTCATATTTGCCGATAATGCGTTTTTTAAATAAAGAATATTTAATGTGGAGAAAAACTAGATGGCGACAAGGAGGGTAAGTTCAATTATCAACAACTTTAAGGGCTTTGAAACAAGCAGTATTAAAAAATTATATATTCCAAAATATATTCCTGTAGATGCCTTCACATTTTACGTCGTTTTTGATTTTTCGTAATAAAAACATATCGATTAAAAAAACGTTGCATTGTACAAGAGGTCGTTTTTGTATTCCCGGACAAGGCATGCAAATAAAAGACTAGAGAAGAAAATACATTTTATTTTTCAACATAGTTACCCTGCTTTTGAATACAGGCTATAACACCTCTTCAATAATATCTTTAATCCAATATAAAAATATTAATTTTTCTGCAGAATGGCTCCCAAACCTCTTAGTTTGTCATTGTCCCTAAAATGTATTCCCCTTTGTGGTTTTTATGATTCGGGAACAAACAATAGTCACTCGGTGCGAAATCTGGACTATAAAGCGGATGTTGAATTTCTTCGAAGCCACAATCAGCCACAGCAGCTTTTTAAAGTCTGGACTTGTGCACTGGGGCATTGTCGTGGAAAAACAAGACACCTTGCGTCATTTGTCCGCATCTCTTCATTTTAATGGCATCTCTAAGGCGATACATCAGGTGTGCATAAAATTCACCGTTATCGTACTACCCTTATTCATATAATCAATGAGCAAAATTCCCCGAGAGTCCCAAAAAAAAAAATGGTTGCCATTTTTTTTTCCTACAAAAAGGGTGACTTTAGACTTCTTGGGATAGTTGGAGCCCTTAACATGCCACTATATCGACTCTTGTTTCGATTCAGGATCAAAACGATGAACCCAGGTTTCATCTCCAGTAACAAGTCGATTGATAATTAAATCTGGTTCATCTTCACAACGCGCCAAGAATTGTTTGCAGGTCTGCGAACACGCATTTGGAATGGCGAAAGCAGTCGCGGCACTCATCTTTGTCATCCCAAGATAATAGTGTAAAATTCTGAAAACTGTGGTTTCCGAAATTCCTAAAGAAACTGCTGTCAGTTCTTTAGTCTTCTATCCTCCGGTACCAAACACTTGTTTTTTTTTTTGCAGCAATCACGTCAACAGGGCACCCTCGACGGAGATAATAATCCAGTGATACTCGACCATATTTAAAAATTTTGACCACTCGCAAATAGTTGACTTGGAAGGGCAATCATCCCGGTATACAGCCAACATCTCTTCACGAATAATTTTTGGGGATTTTCCTTGTTTTTTTTATGAATTTTATAATAGCCCGTTATTCGATTTTAAGCATTTCGATGCGCGGCTTACAAACTGACCGATTATAAAATCAATAATACAATGCCATACAGCTTACCAAGGCATATGTGATTAAAAAATTACATAATCAAAAATTGCATCATGATTCAAAATAGCCGAGAATATTAAAACGACCCCTCGTAATATTATTATTGTGCGATGGCAAACATCCATTGTGTGAGATATTTGCTCCGGGAGTAGTTGTTTCAATGGATATTTGTTTAAATACTTACGTTACATATGTCATAATTATAGTGGCCAACTTCCTGTTAATTAATATTTCTTCATTATTTTCAAAACGAGTTTCTTATTTAATTATTTAAATATTATCATTGTAATCAATTACTGTTACGTAATAAAAATCTTAACTAGCGGATATATACAGAAAAAATATACAGAATAAATAATAATAAATTTCAAAATCATTTATATGTTAATTAAGTGGTATTTCTACCTTTGGTTTTCTATTGTTAAGTATTTTCACATTTAACAAAGTTGCAGTTGAAAGGAAGATCCTGACTAAGAACGAAAAAAAAAAAAAAAAGACTAATGGAGCAGCCATAAAGCGTTTTTTTTTTTTCTTCAACTAGGAGATTTCAGTACCTCGGAAGTCATGCGTGCCACAAAATACTCTTTGATTCATTTAAACACTTAATCTTTACGTAATAAAATAAACATTCTGGAGCTGTCCTGCCAAATATGACATCCTTGTATTCTTTGTTTTAGCGAACACTGGCTTAACGAAGACGAACTTTATAGTTTTAAAATCAATGGTTATTATTTGGTTACACATTTCTGTAGAATCTCATATACATAGTGGAGCAGCTATTTTTATTAAAGAAAATAACTTCGAGTATACTGAAATTATAAATGTCAAAGATATGTCAATAGAAAAGTCGTTTGAAGTATGTTATATTGCTATAGGTGAGTCAGCTTTTATAATTACGGTTTACAGATGGACGTAGGCTTTGATATGACCAGTTGGGTGACTTACCGAAGAACCTATTTTTCAAATATAAATATAAATAAGCTTAAAAAAAAAACACGAAAGAGATGTCTTATTTGATCTGTTTAAGAGCTTTGGCCTCACATCAATAATAAATGACATCACCAGATTGGCTCAAAACAATTGTTACTCATCCTCTATCCACTATGTTGTAATCAGTGTCCCTGATAGTAGTACCTCTAATGTTCTATAAAAGTAAATAATAATAAAAATAAATTCAAATTTCTATTTGAAAAGCATTGCGATATAGAAATAGCATCAAATGACATAAACAAAATGTATCAAAACTTTTGAAAGACTTGTTTTGATGTTGCATGTCCAAGAAAAATAAGAGTAGTTAAACGTACCAACCCAACTAAACCTGAGTTCTCGCCTGAATTACGCAGAGAAATTCTTGAATTAAAACACATTAACTGGCTTAGAAACCTTACAAATCGGGCTGATATTAATGATAGATACATGATATAAAAAAACGGCAATCAATACAAAAATTCAAATTGAAAAACATAAATACTGTTACAATTAATATCAACAAAAATACAATATTCTTAGAAACAATATAAAATAAATATAATTTCTTGGAAATGTTTTTTTTTAATATGCCACCAAGCCTTTGACTAATATGTGGCAATAGCCCTGTGTTTGATTTTTTCCACTAATTTCTGTTTTTTATCCACTCTCTCAGTCACTGTTTAAATGTACTTAATTTTAATTCGATCACAATATCCCTAGGTATACTGTTAAACAATTTACGTAGGTGTGTTTCCTTCCGTCGCAGTCCATATTTATTATTATGTCCTTTCACTTTATAAAGATTGGCCACTTGCTGTCTCGTTTGTTTACCATGTTTTACAGTTTCCCACTTCTTAGCACTTTTAAAATAAAATAAATAATAGCAATAATAAATGTAAAACGCAGTGGAATTTAGTTAATACTGAAAAAAAAAAAATAGATCTTTACGTAAAAGTATTGCACTTAAACTGGATAATGATACAATATATACCGTCGATGAAATAACTTAATTTATTTCGATAACATTTTACAAAAAGAAAAACATTAGCAATCAAATCAAAAATAGTTACGTAAATAGCGCAGATACTTGTACACTCAAATTACAAACAACGACATCATTAAAATAATAAAAAGTCTCCCAGACTATTTTGTCTACGGGTATTGATGAAATCCCAATAAATTACCAAAAAATGCGAACATGCATTGGCCCATTTTCTGTCAAAAATATTGAATGCATCAGTTATACAAAGTGAGTCCCCGAATATCCTAAAAATGGCAATACTTCGGCCTGTCCACAAAAAGTTGACCCACCACACAAATAATTACCGACCGATCTCCTTACCGTGTTCCTTTTCAAAAATATTCGAAAAGTGCATGTACAATCAAATAAATAATTATCTTCTTGAAAATGAAAAAAAAAAAAAAAATGAGTCAACATAGTTTCAGAGCTGGTATGTCCACAGAAACAGCATGTAAGGATTATATACAAAAATGCTATAACTATATTGATTCGAATAAAATAGTCTTGTGCATACACTTTGATGTAATAAGTGCTTTTGACTGTCTTGCTTGAGACTACGTTAATAAAAAATGCAACATTGGGTATAGGACAAATTAATTCATGGATCACGTCTTATATACCATCAAAAAAATAGATGAAACTTATTGGAACCCATTCATTATCATTCGATAATTGATTACAATATAATCGGTGGGAAAAAAGGATTTATTCACTTGGTCACAGTTATTTAAATAAATTAAATAAAAATAATTTGAAAATAATTAATAAATTATATATATATATATTATTATATTAATAACAATAGCAGCTAAAGAGAAAATAATTAATTAACTAATTAATTTCTTTTTTTTTATTTAATTTATAATCAGTGGGGTCAAAGTAAAGATGTAATCAGACCTTTCATACTCAAAGAAAAGAGCTATTCGATTAAAATATAAACTGAAGTCCACCGACTCGTGTAGAGAATTATTTTTTGAAAAACAAATAATGTCAGTATCTTCAGTATGCACAAAGAGGCTATTTAACAAGAGGGCGGGAGAATATTGTGAAAACCTCACATAGTTTCTATAGAAAATCACCATCATACAACGCAATAAAATTATTTAACGCATCGCCCATAAAATTGAAGAGAGTAGAAACATCTAAATTCAAACAAAAAATAAACAAATCTTAAAACAAAACACAATATGCAACATTAACGATTTTTTTACAGATCAATGTACTAAATGATTAATCTAACAGAGAAACGCTCTTCCATCAATTTTATTACTAAAAATAATTAACTGATTTGACGTAATCATAAGTATCATTTTTTTCTCATATAATAAATAATCAAAATTACGGTTAACTTTCATAATATGTTCATATACCTAAACCTAATAATTTTTGAAATATTTAAATACTTTTGAAAAAGTTGACATTTCGAAAAAAAATCGTAGCTTTCAAATGAGTGAAGGAAAACAAATGAAATATTATATCAGTATATTTGACTAATGGGTGAATATCTTAGACTACTAAGAAAAATTTAAAATCTTAAGATGTTTTGATTTTTTTTAGAAACACGAAATTTAATTGTATGGGTATCGAGATCTTTTCATAATTTTATTGGAAATATTTGCTCTAGGAACTTCTTGATTTTTTAACTAATTCTTTTAATTTGTTACAAATTGCATTTCAATTTTTGCGCAGTAACTTATGCGTACGGTTTTTCATATAATAGTTCTTTTGTAACACTACTGTTACCGCCCCCAACTAATTTTGTATATTTTATACCATGCATTTCTATTTTTTTTAAATCCTTCTACAATTATGGCAGATTCTATACTTGTTGAAGTTCCAATCCAATTTTTTACACAAGTGTGTTTAGTTATCAGTTTATTAAATGTGTTGCATGTGGTACGAAATATACAAAATGCAAAAAATTATTTCGAATAACACTTATTCGTGTTGAAAAAATAATAATAACAAAGAGACTCCACATATATTATTGATATTTATAAAACATAGTGTTAAATGATTAATCGTTACATTTACACATTGAAAATGGACGTAGTTTGTAAAAATAGCTATATTAACTTTTTATAGGTTAAAAATGTAATAGTGCTATATTTTTTTGTATTTGCAACAACCCACAAAAACAAAAGTAATGATCTTTTCACGAAAATATTTATTGTAATGAAAATTTACATACATGGTTAATTAAAATTAGCAGAACTCCTAAATTATTATCTAAGCATAAGAATTTAAGATCAGATTAAAATAAAAACTTCATTGATGTAAATAAGCTATTAATTAAATATATTTTAAAATAATTTCAAATTTCTTCAAATTGTTAAAATAATTAGGTAAACTTGCGTTTTTCATATTGATGTAAGATTAATTATAAGAATTATTTGCTTTACAATAAAATGCATTGTGCAGCTCATAAATGCATAAGATTACATTTGATTTATCATTTAATTTAATTCTGTAATTTTGTAATCTATATTTTTTTGCCAATTTGTTGAAATAAATTTGAAATGGAGTTTTTTTTTTTAAATTATTAACTGTTTATGAATTATTTAGATTTTTCGGTAATTTTAACTAACTCTTTATAATAGTGATATATTAGTTTGCTAGTTCTCATAAAATTTATTAAATATCTGGTAAATATTCACAAGTTTTTAACAAAGTTAAGTGCAAATTTAAATTAATATTGTCGTTTTAACAGTTTTTGTGAAAAAAAGGATGTCGTCAACTTCCTCCATAAACTTTTTTTTAGTTCATAATAACCACTACTTTCGTGACCATGCTCATTTTTCTTTTATTAATTTTACGGATTTTCATACATACAAAAATTGTGTTATGACTATAACCTGCATTTTTTTTCTCTACACAATATCTAAATGACTAAAAAATAACACTTCAATACAAAGAAATTAACATTGAAAATTATTTCTTCCGTTTTATTCATATACACCCAGTATATGCATAGTGATTTTGCATATCCAATTAGTCATGAAACATATATCTATATTTTGTTAAATGACTATCGGCAAGGCTTTTTGGCCATTATATGTTTTCATCTTTTAGGTTATATAAAATATCGATTTATTAATATTTGTGTTAAAATTATTCGTAATGTTTAATAGTTTAAGTTATTAAAATTTTGTAAAAAATAATTAGTTTTATTTATTTTCTGAAATTTTATAAGTAATGGATTATAATTCAAAAATATTATTTTAATATCCACAGTTTCTATAACTGTGGATATTACATTTTACTGCTCAATTATTTAATATCAAATGAAATATTGCGGATCGCAACATTTCAATACTTCCCAGTCCAAGAAGTTCAACACATCTTTTATGCTTCACTCTTAACAATTGTTTTGTCAGAGTATCTGTAGTCAAATCATTTGTAGAAAAATGTTCGATGGCTAATAACTTATTTTTAACTGCGTTTTGTACAAAATTATGTCTTGCATCAATATATATTGTACAACCGTGGTAGATTGGATTTACGGCTAACTTCTGCGAGCCGATGCTGTCGTTCTTCACACAAATACGATATACGATTAATCCTAGTTCACTTAATAATCTATCCATATTTCGCTTCAGTTGATGACATAGCCACAGTTCATTGTTTCTTAGATTCCTATCTTAAATTGAAGAGGGAATCTGTATAAGATCTGCCATATATTCTGCAACAACCCCAATCAGAATTTACAAACAATACAGCTTCTTATAAACCTGATTTTGAGTGTAATAATAAAATAACGCGTACTCATTGAATGCAAACTCAAAATTGATTTTATTTTCGTCCGTTTAATGACATGTCACAAAAACTCTTTTTATAAGAAAGACGCGGACGCGTATTTACCTGGAATACTAAATAAATATAATTCATATGCTAACATTCTCTTCATTAATTAAAATATATTAAAAAAATACCCATTTATAAATTTAGCTTAAGTAACATAATCTATATTTTAATGCGAACAAAAATTGTATGGTGGTTTAAGCGTTTTTTTTTTTGTAGTGAAATTTATCTTAATTTTATACATTGATAATAAAAAAACAATTTAATTATTGATAAAATAGGTCTCTATTTTGTTATACAATATTTTAAGTTTTATTAAAAATGAATAATTGCACTGTATTGCTAGTGGAATTATCTGAAAAGCTTTTCGTTATAATCAAAACTTATTAAGTGCAACTTTACTCTTAGCGATTTTTCATTTTTTATTTCGGATAGAAAATTATTAAAAGTTGTAGATCTTAAAAAAAAATGTTTTTGTTATAAAACTGTTATTGTAGGCATATTTTTATATTAAATTAAATAAAAATGATTTGAAAATAATTAATAAATTATTTCCACATTTAACTCTATGGCATTTTGACTTACATAACGTAAGTACTTTAAATAGAAAAATAGCCGGGAAAAATACTTTGCCGCACATTGAACCGCACAATGTACCCCTGCTTTTGCATATCAATAAAATATTGCATCATGTAACAAATTCAATGCAAATAAAATGGTGATGTGTCCATCATGGTACTTTCCCCGGTAAAACACGTTTTTCAATTAATATTTAATAGTAAAGAAAAAATATTAATTAAAAGAAGGATTATTGTGTTTCTTATTTCTTACCTTACAATGGCTTGATAACATTTCCATACGCTGTATAAAATTTCTTTAAATATTAAATCATTTTGACGTTTTATTTGTCATTTAAATAATTAAAGTCTCCACAGCCAACATAAAAAAGATTATAAAAATAATTGTTTATTTCTAAGGCAATTTATCACACGAAATTCTTGCGCTTGTAAAATAAAAAGTAAAGGTCCTACAAAAAACTTTAATAACAAAAATTATTTATTTTTTTAAGATCTACAACTTTTGTTTGAAACATTTTTCTATCCGAATAAAAAATGAAAAATCGCTTAGAGTAAAGTTTTATTTAATGAGTTTTTATACACTGTTATAAAAAGCTTAGATATAAAGTTTGGGTTTAATCCATTTTGCCGATTATGCGCTATCGCGGAAACAAACAGGTACACAGACATTTTTCAAAATTCGATGGAATGGACTCAGGAGACCTCAAAACGTGAATACTCTTTTCTATTTATATTTTTATATTATTTTAATTTATATACTATTTTATAATTCGAAACATAATCAACTCGCTTAATTAATTCTTTAAAAATGAAGAGCGGAAAAAAACTCTTGAGCGCCACAAGAGATAATTATTTCCTGAATCTAATTTACTTTTTATATTAAGAAATCTTCCTGCCCCACGAATGTACATAGTTTTCAACTAAAAAGAAAAAAATCTCTTATCATAAAAACATCGTCTTTTATTTTTCCTTTTTTAATACTTTAGTTTGGGTAGCAAATTGGGAGTGAAACAAGGGAGCGAGGGACGAGGAAAAAAGAAATGAAGGGAGACGATTCGGGCTGAGGCTACATGCTTTCGCCCCTCGAAACTTTTCTTCTGTGAGGGTAAGTATGCACTCGAGCGACGATTCATGTCTGGCAAACCAGATGCAATGGGAAAAGTGGAGATTTGTTTCCGGGATTTGCGTTTGTTGTTCATTTGGTTTATAAGTGTTTCTAACGCAATTTGTTTGAATAATAATTCGAAATTTCATTAAGCGTTTTATTTTGGTAAAAATTTAATTAAATAAAACGTTTTTATACATTCATAATGGAAAATAATTTATTATCTTAGTCGTAGTTATCGAAATAATTAAATGGGAAAGAAATTTAAAAGTAATTAATAAATTAATATAGAGTAATTATATTCTCTTTCGCAACTACAATAATGACGTATGTAACATTAGTAAGTATTTAATAATAGTACTATGTTACAAGGAAAAATAAAAAAAAACTCAAATGTTCCAATTATTTATGGACAAAATAGAATCTTTAAAAAATCCGTAATTTATATTCAAATGAAATAATTAAACGATATTTTTATATTTCGAATCGAAAGTACGGAATCATAAACATTCGAATGAGAATTGTAACCATCATAGTTCGAGTGTTTTTAAATTCCCACTTTAACTTAAAAAATATGTTCAGTATTACAAATATCTATAAAATAGTTCCTGCATTTGATTGTATATTTACCAATAAAGAATAATTACATTTAAGTTCGCAAATAATGTTATAAAGAATCTTTGAAACTATCATATTTTGAATGTCCATTCGAATTGGCATAATTCAAATATCTATTCGAATCGTTGTGATTCATATGCAAATTCGAATATAATTCAAATATAACTTAAAAGAGACCCATTTTTTATAGGCATTACAAATATGCAACAAAATTGTTTTTTCTTTTTTATTTTTCAATTAAAGATGAAAATTAAAGACAGACATCCAAATTTTATTCTTAATTATTTTGAACTTCAATACTTAAAAAAATCACCGACCATTTCTTCATTTCCATCGATGCATATCTGCGCGACGCACAGTGAGACATATCGATCGAAAAAGTGATTATCGGGATTTTTCATGTCACAAAAAGCATAATAATATCAAAAGAATTTGATTAAATACACGTAATTCCTTTGAATTACATAAATATTTTATAGGTTATTTAATTATTATACATTGTGTCCCATTACTACGTTCTCGCAAGATTTCTCAGCTATTATCAGAGATAGGAAAAATATTCTTCACAAAAACTGTTAATTTTGAAAAATATAATAAAAATAACACTATCTGGCAGAAAGACATGACAGACTACTAACATAATTGTACATATTGTTTTAATTTCTTATAATAAATTTTGTTGTCATATTGTCTTAATAAAGATGTTTGCATATTTAAAATTATTATCAATTTATCATTATTGTTATAACCCTTGTTAATTTAAAATTTCATGTTTATATAAATTTTAGATATACATATATTTTACCACAGTTACTCAAATAGAGATACTTATTTTCATATTTGAAATTAACGTAATAAATTTAACTCGAGAAATAATATTATACTGTGGATATTTGATATACACATAATATGCAGGGAAAATTAATCTTAGTTTTTTCCTAAATTATTTGGAAAATGTGACGTACAATATTAACCAAATAAATATTACTGAGAGAATAAAACAAAAAGAGTATAATTGATATAACAAAATAATCAAACAATTAAACAAGGTCTGATTTCTCAAATTAATTCGTCATCGATGTCATTATTGTCTTCGTAATCTGACGTTACATCTTTTAGAAAATTCTGAAGTTCAGCAGGTAAATCCTTTTGCTTACGAACCTATGCTCGCAAATATATTATAAACGGATCGCTTGTTAAGAAAAATCTATTAATTATATCCGTCAGGTTGTCTTTTCTGGATTTTGTTTTTTCTAGAATATTGAACGCGATTTTTTTTAGATTTGTTTCTGTGTACTTCTTCAGATAAAAAGAAAGAAGTGAAGTTTGCAAGAGTTGTTTAATTAAATATTTTGTCACATAAAAAATTGAGTTAAGAGGAAAAAATTACAATATTCACCTATAGGCAATAAACTGCGCTTAGAGTGTTCGTCACGAATTGGCCTTTAAGCTCTCTTATGGGAGTTGTTAACATTTATCCACATTTCTACAGAGTTTATTAATAGAGACAATGGCATGCGCTTTTTTATGCATAATCTTGAGTTATTTGTCTAGAAGTTGCATAACCTTATAATTTTATAACAATTTTCGTTTTTTATATAAAAAAATATTAGGGAACGTTCAATTTCATGTAATTTTCCCAGTTTTATTATAAGATTTGGTGAATATATTGAATGCATGACATTTCTATTGTTTTTAAAACAACACCTTTAATAATTGAGCGCGCTCGGCTTCTTTATTTATTTTAGAAAAGTATCGAATTTCGAAGACACGCTCTGCGTCGCGTAAGCTGCATAAAATTATTTCGATATATAGATGTGAATTCAAACATAGGATTATCCTTTTCAACATTATTTTATTTTTTATAAATATTAAAATTGTAATTTTATAAATATCATTAATAATAATTTTACAAATACATATATAGTCGAGTTTGCTTTCATTTTTAGAAATTTGCAAGTTTAATTCAAAATTAAACTGCATTTTTTGCATAAAAAATTAATTTTAATAATTGGAAATCACAAATTCTTTTAGACATTAATATTTTTTTATTGTTTTTAAATAGAACAATTATTTCTTTTCAATAATCTATTTTTCTTAAGGCAATAGATATATGTAATTGTTAAATATGATATGCAATTAATCATTTCTTTAATTTTTTTAAATAAGACATTTTATTAAAACTGTCGTTTTAGTTATTATTCTTTCCGTCATCGTAACAGCAAAACAAATTTTTAACAATAACATATTGTAAAATACAACAATTTTTGTTTTCAAAATATTTAATGGAAGAAGAATAACAAAATACGTAATATAAGGGAAGGATAAAATCTCCAAACTTGTAGCTGCAGATAGCCTTATATTACGTATTATTTTGTTTTTATTCTTATATATTTCTTATATATTTGGAGCAGTTACAATTATACCAAAAGACCTGACCAATTACTCATTAATATTTAAGATTGACCACGAAATTTGATAATTTTTAAAAAAAATATTGTCGTCTGTAGTTCCGAAACCTACTAAAAAATAAATTATTTATATACGTATTTCTACTGGCAAATGTCAGTTCAGCACACAATTTTTATCGCATGAAAAGTCCTTTTAAATTTTTCTCGAAAATTGATTCTACACTACTGAACTTATTAGTTTATTCAAGATTTCGATATAAAATGTTTACTACGGTCAAGAAAAAACAAAATTATTGGAATATTTTATGTACTTATCAACAAAGACAACGGATCTACAATATACTTTTTATGTGTAAGTCTGAGAGTCGCGTGTCTTCGCAGATAAAAAAAAAACATAATATGAATCTATATTAAATAGTCTATCATTTCTATAAATTATTTCATCCCTGTTCATCCCTCTATGAAATTATAGCAATATTTTCGATTAAAAAATTGTTGCATTATACAATATGTTATTGTTATGCAACAGCAAATGTCTATTATTAGAAATTTGCTATAGTACTTATGTAACGTAAGTCAAATTGTCACAGTAGCTAAAGAGGAAATAATTTATTAATTATTTTCAAATTCTTTTTATTTAATTTAATGTTATTAACATATTGTAATACACATTATGAAATAGTTCAAGTGAAAATTTGTAGAGTTATGACCGTATTTATATCAATAATTTGAAGTAATTTGTAATAATTTGGAAATAAGGATTTTATATTTTTTTGTTTTAATCATATTAGATGCGGTAAACGTTAGTGATGAATATTTTCATACTCATGTTTTTTTTTTTTAATATAAAATGGCCTCCACCCTGAGATAGCAGATGACCCAAAAACATATCTCAAAGTACAAAGTACGCCCAAAGATAAATTTGATACATAAGACCTTGCACCATCTTGTTGAAACCACGTAACATTTAATGGTAACTGGAGTTAACCGATGGCATCCACTAAAAACACTTGCAACATGTCTACATATCGTGCACTGTTAACAAATACTCCATTTCCCAATTTATTTTCGAAAAAATATGGGTCCAAAATTCCATCTAAGCAGATGGCGCACCAAACAAATCGTGCGGATTTTCAGCAGACAAATGAAGTAAATTTTGCTTATTTCTTTCGCCATGAAGTTGAAAATGTGCTTCGTGACTCACAATAATGGGTAAGAAATCTTAACAGATTTAAAGAATACTTAGCAGATGCCAAACATTTAAACTACGAAAAATCCGCAGTAGCAAACCATTTATTGGAAACCGGTTACAAAATAACAATCAACAATAATAAATTACTAGAATATTCATCAAATTATCAATTAAACATGCTGGAAGCCATTCAAATGAAAAAAAAAAAAAAACACGTAAATAATCTTAAGAATTTCTATTTAAGTCCGTTTCACAACACCCTGTTAGATTTAGTTGTATTGTCTTAATTTGTGCGTTTTACTTAATCGTCTTTTTACCTGACCTGTACCGTCACCCTCATCCCTTTGGCCCATTCTTAATTCACGTTATTTTCTGTATTTTTACTCCCACCGCCATTATATTATAATCCGCCTATCTATATAACATGTTATATTTCTGTTTAATATTTAGTGTTGAATCCATTGATTATGGTCACTTTGCGTCCAAAAAGTACATTTGGTAAAACAAACAAAGTGTAAAGAAAGGTTATTAGTGCTTTATCAATTTAATTTGATCTTCACGTAACTCAATCAATCAATAAATTCATAATAATGTTTTTGAGGAAATTTGGCCTTGTTTCTAAAATCCAGCAAACGAATATTTTGGTCATTCAGAAACCATATTCTAATTGTCTTATGAGAAGGAGCCATTTCCACATTAAACTCTTGCCGGAAACTGTCGCTATGTTTGAATATTTAAATCAATTCTTAAAACCTTCTCAGCACAGAATATTCTTTAAGCAATCTACCAGCACTCCATATAACAAAACTTGAGATATGACAGTACATTAGACATTTATAATTATTACAATAAGATGTTGTTATTGTGTACTTAATTTATTCAAATGGGGTGACTCACAATTTAACAAACTGTATATTCGAATTGTCAAAATTAGATTAGAAAACTTCGATTATTTGCATTAAAGAAAAAATCAATCATTTTCATTAGAATGGTCAAATCACTAGTGCCAATTATATTATTAGCAATTGGAATCATTGTGAAACTTTAAAAATCGGTGATTCTTGGTACATGAAATATGACAAGAAGGTTCTCAAATTTTATGATGTATCTTGTGTTTGGACAGGTACTTCAAGACAATTGGAACATTTCACAATTTTGTTCTAATACAATAAATCTAAAAATACAATTTACGACAGAAATGGAAAACAATAATAGCTTAAATTTCCTAGAGAAAACAAAAAAAAAATTAAAATACAATATTTACAGAAAGGAGACATTCAATGATTTAATTATACCAAATTGTTCAAATACACACAATCAGATAAAATTTACCACATTTTACTCATTTATACATAGACTTATAAATATGCCACTTACAGTATCGGATTATGAACAGGAAGTTAACGTAATAAAAGAAATAGCAATAAATAATGGTTATAGTCCTGATATCATAGATAAATTAATAAAGAGAAAAAAAGAAAAGAATTTATTAATATATGTTTATAAGGCTAGTAATATTGAAAACAAAAATTGGAATAAATTAAATTTTATAACCCCTTACATAATCCCCCAAACGCACTCCTATATGAAATATGTAACATACCTCCTATTAGCCAACGCCTTGAACACCTATCCTTAAAATTTGCTAAAAATCCTAACATTCCTAATATTATTAATCATCTCTGTATATCCCGCAATCCCAACATCAATTCAAAATTCAAATTCCCAGCAGTAACACTTCATCAATTCATCTCATCTAATCATCCAGACTTAGACAATGACGTTAGCGATCATGACTTTTGAAAAACCGACATGTACTTGACAAAGACAGGCTGAAAGACCCCTGGTCGATAGCCATTTTGTGAATTTTTGTGTTTATTTTTTAATACAACGTATTATTATTTTTATTAATTAAATGTAAATAAATTGTATACAAAATTTCACGAATAAAGATATTTAGTTAGTTAAATTTTATCAATGGCCTGTCACAAAAAATAAAAAATGCATAAAAGGGAAAGAATTAATTATTATTATGCTGAATCCACTTAACTTGAGAAAATTACTTGTAAATAATAAACCACCAACTAATAAAAAACAAAAATGCGGTATTTATGAAATAAAATGTGGTGAATGCGATCCAATGTATATTGGGCAAACAGGTAGGGGAAGACTTAAAGAGCATAAAAAATCCATCATAGATAATAAACAAACAACGGGGTTTGCTAGATATTGCATCGCGTACATTCATTTTTTCAATTCAAACGATTTTAAAATTTTATATTCAGGTAATAAGGGACGAGAACTAAATTTTAGAGAAGGCCTGAAAATCAGCAAAGCAATAAAACAGGGAAAACACATCGTAAATGAGTACGAAGACATCCCCAATTCTTAAAGCCCTTATTACTTGACCGTTTAAAAATATGTATATATATCTTGAGAACATTTTTTCTGTATTACTCCTTGAGAATGACGTTAAGTCGAAACTAGTCGGAGCGAATAAAAATAGTAGTGAAACAAACCAAATGTATTTTATTCAATTATCAATAAATATATATAAAATGTATATAGAAGTATATATATAGGTATTTATATAATAATATTTTGAATTAATTTCTCACTTAACTCGTGGTAAAACGTATTTGTTTTAATCATCGTCTATTATATAATAATTTTCAGCAGGCCACAAATTTAAATATATAAATAATAAATGGCAGCAAAAGAATTCTATCGTGATTACTATGCTATTTTTTCAGTAAATAAAGATTACGAATAAAACATTTTTATATTCATATTGTATATACGAATTTTGTTGCCTCATTACCAAGTGCTCGATCATTATTCCCCGTTATGAAACTTTATCGTGGAATAAACTTCGATAACGCGTATCAACGGGTCCGTTACATAAAATTGGACGTTAATCCTTCGAATAAAATTCTCGACTCTCGGAGTTATTTGCGTGTATTTACATGTCTGAAAGTTAGCAAATTAAGCGCGCCCCATTCAATCCACCCGACAATGCCGTTTAATTGATCGCTTTTATCCGTTCAAAAATTCGTTATATCCGCTCTACAATTTTGTTAACTACTTTTGATGATACAATGGGAAGATAATTATGTATTCATGAAACTGACAGCGAGATAAATGAGATAAATAATGCGGTGGTGGAATTATAAATAGCTTGTCAATTGAATAGTTTCTGATAAATGGTAAAGGAATAAATGTTTGAAATTAAATATTTAACGAACATCTAAATAATTCTTTACATTGCACGTCCAATACACTCCTTTACTTTCCCAAAAATCGTTGAACATTTTGAAGTGCACATAAAAATTTGCCTCGAATTCTAATTATACAATAGTAAAATGTTTTTGTAGTCCTCCTAACCCTAACTTATATTATGATTATAAATATCTTAGTTGCGTGATCATAAAATTAATCATATTTGTCTTTCATCGAAAAGGTCCAAAAAGGAATGTTAGTGATTATAATGAGTTAATATGTTACAAGAACAGGTCAAACGTTAACGTAAATATAGGAATTAAATTATAAATGTATTTATTGTTAAAATAATGTGTAATGTATCGTAATAAAGATGTTTATAAATATTAACAATAATAATCGATTTTTGGTCGATAGCCAGTTTCTGAATTGTACATTAATTATGTATAATATTATATAATCAATATGTAAATATTTTGGTGTAAATTCATAAATAAAGATATTTGTATATAACAATAATTAATAATCAAAACAGCAATCACAAATAAATATAGATAAAATATTAATAAACGTAGATGCTTCTAATCTATCTAATTATAACTACTAAATAGGGAGACAGGTAATAACGAATTATAAACAATATATAATTTGTGTTAAGAACAAATGCTTTAAGTCATTAATTATTTTATAAATGAGTATTTTATTTAAAACATTTATAGCCTTAATTCCAATAGAGATATTTTATTTCTACGTAAACCTACCTTGTCATAAAAATCGTGAAATTAAAACAGCATTTGATATTAAAACCCGTCTTTTATTATTAACACCCGACCGATTTGCATTCGCAGACTTTGACTTGCAAATGCCGGAGGTAGAGTCTTCTCGTACATATGTATACAGGGTTTATTTTCCGGTGAAATAAGCATTTACCGCTCTCCTGAAAGCCCATCGGCTGAATGATTCAGTAAGAGTATATAGTATAATATTCATATAACACTCGAGTGCACCAACAGCCTTATTTATTATGAATGGCAAACCTTTTATCATCGTTATTACACACAAAGAAATATATTTGAAGTATGTCTTGCTCTATTGTAGTAGATTAGATTTTAGTAATTAAACAAATATTTACATGTAAATAATTAAAAATAATTTAATTAATACCATTCAGGGTTATTCAAAATGGAGTCTCGCCATGGGAATCATTATAAGAGATAGAAGGTAGGTTTATATTTGGCAGAATTTCATGCTGATTAATATCTCGATGAAAAACTGGGCTAAGTTTCATTACTTTCAAGAAAAATGAAAAATGCAATTTATTTTTTATTTATTTTTATTTTATTTTATTTATTTATTTACGGAATTCACCATTTTACAATTAATGTTTACAACTAAAACAATATAAATTTCATGTACTCAGAATGAATTTATATCTTTATTTATTTTATAAATGTCCGGGAATAGTTCACTATCTAACACAGTAAGCTAACTTTCCGTTATCACAAACACGTTGTAATTATTGTCTAAAGCATTATTGAAATAGTATTTGTTTTTCTAAATTGCTGTGAGTTATGTACTTTTTCGGTACTATACATAAGCTACATCATCTGCATTTGTCTAGTAAAAACGAACCAAATTAAGTTATACGCCAAATACTAAAATCAGTATTAAGACTTAATATGATATAAAGGGTCTTTCTATAGAGTGGTACATTTTAAAATTTGAATATCTTGGTAATAATATTTCTTTTTGTCTGCTTTCGGGTGTGAATATATCCGGAATAAATTGCAGTTTCATTGTGCATCGACTCACGTATGCAGAACGTTGAGAAATAATTAAAAATTAGTACGAAAGTGGCAGCTCATTTTTTGGTGCTTATAGTTTGTTCACCAGAAAAATTGGTCGCTGTCCCCACGTCAGTATACGCCGCACTGTGACCAATTTTGAGTTGTCAAGAAGTCAACGTAAAGCGCGAAGTGAGGAAAATATCTCAGCAGTAGCGATATTGAGGAAGATCCGAATGTGTCAGTTTCCACGATCTCAACGTTTGCGGTTATCTAAAACAACAACTTGGCGAATATTGCGAAAGGATTTGGCCATACATTCATACAAAGCGTTGAAGCTAAGCGATCATAGATTGTTTCGTGAGTTTGTTGATTGGGCCGTACAACAGTTGGAAACTGATTTCAGTGGAAAGATCATCTTCTCAGTCGAGGCGCATTTTTGTCTAAGTGGTTTCGTCAATACGTTATTGGAGCGAGAAAAATCCAAAAGTGTCCCATGATGTGCCATTACACACAAAAAATATATATTACAGTTATTAAAACAGTTAATGATCTCAATTTTTTATTTGAATGAGTAAGTACATTGTACTTTAAAATGCCTTTTTTTAAGTATCTGTTAAAGTGATAGCAATATTATTTTTTCTGTAATTCGCCTTTTTACTTAAAGACTGTGCGTCCATGCTCCGTCAACCGCTTTCAATTATCTTTAACATATCAATTAATAAGTGCATATTTTCCGATAAATTAAAGATCTATTTGCCCTATACCTAAAACATGTCTCAATCGTAACAACCTTGAGAATTATCGTCCTATTGCTTTACTCTCTCATATTACCAAAGTCATTGAAAAATCACTTTATGATCAAATTTATAATCATGCATCATCTTATATTTCTCAACACCAACATGGTTTTGTTCCTAGACGTTCTACAACAACAAATCTTGCTATTATTACACATGACATTGCTAGGTCTTTAGATTCATCGGAGCAAATTGATGTGATCTACACAGACTTGTCAAAAGCTTTTGATCGAGAGGACCATAGTTTCTTAATTAATAAACTGGAACTTTTCGGGTTTTCCTCGAATTCGAAACTACTTATTTCCTCGTATCTCTCCCATAGTGAAACCTACGTTTCTTTTAATAGTTTTAAATCGGACTCTTTCTTTCCTAGTTCGGAGGTTCCACAAGGATCTGTCCTAGAACCTCTTCTCTTCAATCTTTACATTAACGACCTCTCGAGTGTAATTAAGTGCAAACATCTACTATATGCTGACGACCTAAAAATCTATTCGTTTATTAGTACGCCTGAAGATTGTATACACTTGCAAAATCAGCATAATATTTTTTCAGACTGGTGTGTATCTAATAAATTACTGTTAAATTCGGACAAATATAAATGTATGTCTATTGCCAAAAAAGTCAATACATTACATTCAATTACTCGATCGATAACAATTTTCTAGAAAAAGTGCGCACCTTTAAAGATCTGGGCGTGTGGTTCGATGATAAATTTACATTTAATTACCATGTATAAACACTGGCGGCTAGCTCTTTTAAGGCTCTAGATTTTATTCACCGCAATTCTGCAAAATCCTATAGATTTGAAATCTATATTTAACGCTTACGTCCGATATAAACTGGAGTATTGTTCTTTGATTTGGTTTCCTTACACTCAACAACAAATTTTACTAATTGAAAGTGTTCAAAGAAAATATGCAAAATTTCTGCATTTTAAACTACTTGGGCATTACCCTCCTCAAGGATTTGATCACACTATGCTTCTTAAAATTGTAAACATTGAGTCCCTTGAACAAAGACGTCATACAGCTAGTATTTCATTTTTGTTTAAGCTTTTACACAACCATGTCGACTGCAGTGATATATTAAGCCAGATCAACTTTCATTATTCAACGGGCGATATAAACTAACATTCTATATTCCCTTTAATTGAAATATGTGTGGTTTACGTTCTCCTATTAGCACAATGTGTAGAATTTTTAACGAACGGTTTTATGATTGTGATATATTCTGTGATACGCTTTCATCAATATTATTACGTTACTAATTCTTTTTACAATTTGTAATTTGTATATTTTATTGCTTTCGTATCGATATACTGGTATTTATTTATATTTATATTCATGTTTATCCTGCTATTATTATAATGTAAAATTATTTTGTATTATCCTGTAATTGGGCTACTGTTTCCTGTTGGGTAATTAATTTATTATTATTATTATATCTAAGCTTTTAGCAGTGGAATGATCTGAAAAGCTTTAGGTTAGAATCAAAACTCTTTAAGTGCAACTTTACTCTTAGCGATTTTTCATTTTTTTAATTCGGATAGAAAAATGTTTCAAATAAAAGTTGTAGATCTTAAAAAAATAAATATTTTTTTATATAAAACTTTTACTGTAGGACCTTTAGTTTTTATTTTATAAGAGGAAGAATTTCATCTACCTAATAAATTCCCTTAGAAGCAAACAATTATTTTTATAATCTCCTTAATGTTGGCCGTGGAGACATTAATTATTTAAATAATAATTTTTATGTCAAATAAAACGTCAAAGTGCTTTAAAAGACAACAATCCATTTTTTCAATTAATATTTTTTTCTTTTCTATTAAATTTTCATTCAAAAACGTATTTTATCGAGGGAAGGTACAATGTTGAAAACGTCACCATATTTTTAAACTCTATATATGGCGCGGAAATTAGAAAATGTTATTGTACTAACCTTGTTTCAGATAAGTAAATAAAATATTTGTTAAAATGTATAAACTGCAAATTAATTATCTTCTTTAAACCTAAATAGAAACACGGTAATAACAAGAACTATAAAAGAACTGAAAACATAACAAGAACAGTAACAATCGTCTAAAATATACGAATAACGTATATTTTGACAAGGATGAAAATACAAAATCCAGGCGGAAAGACCACTGGTTGATATCCAAAACAAATCAATTTAAAGAACTACAAATTGATTCGTCCATTTGTAATTGGACAAAAATGCCGAGCTTTTTAAAAAAATAAATTGCCTATTATTATACATAACCTTTATTGACAAACGTAATATATAACATCTATATATAACATAAAATATTACAATGTATATTGTTCCACAGCATATATTAACAGACCATGGGTTTTGGTAATTAATTTGTCGAACCCATCTTGGATTGTCGTCATTCTAGTAGTGCATACTATACCTGTTAACTCCACCATGATTTGAGAAAGATGACTCATCAGAAAAGAATAGTACCCACGAGAAAAAAAAAAACGGGGTTTCTTCTATTTTCTGATGCGTCCAATGACAAAATACCACTCGATTTAAAAATAAATTAAGTAAAAATGATCTTAAAATAATTAATTAATTATTTCCACATTTAGCTCTGTGACTTTTGACTTACTTTACGAAAGTACGTTAAACAAATGCACATTATAACAACTACTTCCCGGGAAAATACCCACGTCGTTCATTGAATTACATAATGTATACCTGCTGTTGCATATCAATAAAATATTGTACAATGCAACAAATTTTGATCAGAGAAAAATTTAATGCAAAAACAAATAAAAGGAATGTTACTTAATTTAAGGCCATCTGCAGACACGTGTTTCGGGATCTATCTCTCATCAGTACAGCTATAACTTACATAATTTAAAGATGTTAAAATAAATCAATTAAGTTAATTCAACTATACTCAGTGAAATTAAATCAATTATATTAAATCAAATTAAACTAAATCGATTTAAATTAAATGAAACGAAACTAATTGAATCTAAATTGAAACCGAATAAAATTAAACGAAACGAATTGAATTAAATTAATTAAAAAGAGCGAACCTCGCCTGCCGCGCGTTGTGATAGTAATGACGGGCAACGGAAGGAGTGTGTTCCTGCATTGTTTTTGTCGTAAATTCACAAAAATCTCCTTTCGGCTCAGATTTGAATAAATAAATAACTGTGACCAAGAGAATGATTACTCTTTTCTATTTACTCTACTCGATTTCAAAATCAACGCCTTGTAGTTCTTAGTGCAACGTAATGTGAACTGTTTTTTTACTTTCCCCGGACCCCTGTCCAAGGGAAAGTATTGTGATCGTGAAAATTTTCGAACCGCCAATTTCAACAAATATGCACGTTTTGAGATCCCCTGAGTCCATTCCATCGAGTTTTGAAAAATGTCTGTGTATGTGTCTGTGTGTTTCCGCGATAGCGCCTAAACGGTTAAATGGATTAAGCCCAAACATTATATCTAAGCTTTATATAACAGTGGAATGATCTGAAAAGTTTTTGGTTAGAATCAAAACTCATTAAGTGCAACTTTACTTTTAGCAATTTTTCATTTTTTAATTCGGATAGAAAAATGTTTCAAATAAAAGTTTTAGATCTTGGAAAATAAATAATTTCTGTTCTAAAACTTTTATTGTAGGACCTTCGGTTTTCATTTTATAAGTGGAAGAATTTCGTTTACATGATAAATTCCCTTAGAGATTTTGATTATTGAAATAATTATTTTAATGACAAATAAAACGTCAAAGTGCTTTCAAATTCAACATAATCGCAAACCCCTCCGGTTATAAAAAATGAAGAAGAGTGTGGAGAAATGTTTTTGACCTATTGTAGGGTAAGAATTAACACACTTAATTATAATATTCTTCTAAATACTGGGCTTTAACTTTAAAAGACAACAATCAATTTTTTCTATTAATCATTTTGCTTTCCTATTAAATTTTCAATCAGAAACTTATTTGACGGTAATCACCGGGTAAAGTACCATGATGGACACATCACCATTTTTTTTTTTAAATAGTCGACAAAACCTTGTTTGTGAAGTTACAGAATCGCGGTCGAGTTGTCGAATTGAAATTTACGGATTATACGCCGCACCGAAAACATCAATTTCATTAATATACCAAAAAATTATTTTATGACGTTTTTTCTTTATAAATGACCACTTTACATAAATTAATTTATAACTCGGTAAAAATAAGCACGAGATCTAACCCTTTAAGATATACTTCTCCCACATTCAACATAAATTGGAACAATTTTAATTTTCTCGTGTAGAGATAATGACTTCATATTAAAACTTTAATTTGTAGTATTATTGGCCAATATTGTCGTGCTTACGACGAGAAACTGATATAAATTCAATAATTGTCAAACAAAAAATAATATTATTTTGATTCTTGCATATTATAAAAAAAAACGATTCAAATAAAAGTAACTTCTTTTTAATTTAACCACTCCAATAAAAAATAAAATAATATTATTTTGATTCTTGCATATTAGAAAAAAAAAAGATTCAAATAAAAGTTACTTCTTTTTGATTTAACCACTCGAATAAAAAATAATAATAATAAATAGGGGTTCACATTTGAAATAAGAATGTAGGCCTTGTAGGAACTTCTTTCCATTACAGATCAAATTTACCCTCTAAAATATGCGCGGTTTATTTGAAACTTCTCATAAAATCATTAATTGTTGGAAGTATCTTAAGATAAGTGATTTACCCTGTATATAAGAGAAAACAAATATTCAACAAAATATTATTGATTATATGTATAATATTTTTCTTATAAACAAGCCAACTGCGTTTTTTAACTTCTTGGACTGATTTTATTTAAACCAACGTACGTGAACGCCCTTGAAAATGTATTGAATCTATATTAAATAACTGGCAATATTGATAATTGAAAGGAATACAATTATTTCACATTATATATAATATATTACTCTACATAATTCCTCACAAGATGTATTACACGCATATATAATAAAGTTTTGCTTTACAAAAAGTGAATTACTTCAGGAACTATTATAGATAATAGAAAGAAAGCATTAGTTGAATTGGATACTATTTACAATATCGAATCTATTTTATGTTTCACTAAATCTTAAATTGAGAGAACCGATAAATAATTGTAGGTTATAGATGATATGTCGGATTATCATTGATTTCTTGGTAATTCATTTTGATATATCAGCATTTGCGTTATTTTCTATTTAGAATTTTATGTGGAATATCGACATGTATGAGTTATGTGCCAATTGTGATATTTTAGCTAAATAATTTCACTTCTTTCTTTTTTACTTATTTACTTATTCTTGGAAAAATCATTTCATACATTAATAAATATTAATGTATGAAATGCTCCCTAACAAATTCATTATATGTAAATAAGACAGCCCCAATGACAAATAACATCAAACTGGAGTTTGTTACACTCTTTGCACTCGCACATTAAATCTAATTCGCGTTTTGGTGGAAAGCTCATTCGCACAATCCGCGAGAGTGAAAGATGGGGAGGAAAAGGGAGTAAGTGCCATTCTCGGCTACGGCTTCATTCCTGCTTTCAGATTAATTGCGAATTGTCGTTCACAAATCACGTTTGAAAATTTATGCGCACGGGAGTGTGTACGCCCGATGATTATTATTCAGTGTGCCGTGATTTTAACGCACAGGCTGCAACCATGCCGAATCTAATTAAATTGAAACGTCCATTAACTTACCTGACGTGGTCAAATATACAGCATTTTTAATCATTTGATTTACGAGGTTTCAAATTATACATATTGGACAACATGTGTTTGTATTAAAGTTGAGGTCTTTCAATTACTTTGAATATTTTCTTAGTCTGCGCGTTTTTGTTCGTTCGTTGTATAAATTACTCATTATTTTAATGTATTTAATAAAATAGCCAATATAATTATTCTATAAATACAGTTACCGTGCGTAAAATATTAATATGTGACGTTAGTACTTAGTAATTACTAGTTAGTGTTTCATTAGTTGTTTAAGAGTTACTGTAATGTACCTATCGATTGTGTTAATATTTAATGTTTTCTTTACTGACTCTTATATAGTTATCATTATTTTGAAATTATCTTGAGCACCGAGATATTATTAAAATAGTAAATAATTCATAACTTAAATATTGTGGACTTTGTAACTCAATAATCATTACAATACCATTGATATTCCATGTTATGCATATACGTAATTAGTGTTCTATCTTATTACTAAAAAAATGCAGTTGATCTGGTGTTGAGGAAAACACTTCCATTTTGCAGTTAAACAAGACAGTCAACTCTTAATAATTCTAAATATAAATTATAAATTATCTTCGAATCCTTTAAATTTCGATTCCAAATTAAATAATTGCTAAATTATAAAGTAACTTTATTATCGACACAAATTAAACATTAGGTAAATAGTTACAGTTTTAATCTATGTCTTTCGACAAAAGTCGCGTCATCGATAACAAATCCAGGAAGTCTAAAATAAATAAAATTAACGTAACGACAAACAACACCAATGTACGTTACAAAATAATCAATATATATTTTTTTTAATTTTCCGAATTTATTGTTCAATCCAAAATTCGTAACATTATAACAATAAAAATAATTATAATAACATTTATTTCTTAGCAGAGATACAACCAATTATAGGAAAATTTAACAAAAATAACAATAATGCATGAACACGTAAGTAACTTACTACTGAAGATAGTTGTTTGTGAGTACGTGAAGTTTTCTTCATAGTAATATTTATATTAAATTCATTTCTTCACTTCATTAGTTTTTAATGTACATTTTGAACACATTATGCTCTATATCAATAAGATTTTTTTCTAAAATTGACAAATAAATAAACATATAAATGCAGGGTGTCTCAGCGTGCGCGCCGAGTAGCTATATGGCTAAACGGTTTATTTTAGAAAAAAATCAGCTTTCACTGGCATATGTAGGTCTCTTAGGACCACATTTTAAAATTAGTTTCAAACATACTGGATGTCCCATAAATACATGGCGTATCATAGTTATAATTTTTCATATCACAGAGCTAAAAGTGGAAATAATTAGTTATTTATTTTCAAATAATTTTTATTTAATTTATTTAAATAACTGTGACAAAGTGAGTAAATACTCTTTTCTATTTGCTGTATAGAATTTAGAAAGAATTTTAACTTATAATATTTTAAATATTGATACAATGTTTTTAGTGTAATTCCGATAGCTGAAGTTATAGAAGATGTTATTTGTTTATTATTATTGTTATATCAACATCCTTTGTAGCGATTGTGTAATCTGAACTATTTTCATGCCAAAATCAAAGAACTTTTGCTGAAAAATACTTTCTCGAAATAGCGAGCGTTCCGAAGTTAGCAGACGGACGTGGTGTCTTCTTATCTATTGAATAAGTGAATACGATCCGTCTTAAAGGACTGGAATGACATTAATTCTCCGTTCGCACAGAAATCGAATTAAGCCACGGAAAATGCGAATCATCTCTTTCCGGTCGCCCTTCTGAAAGATAGGCTTTTGCGGAAAATTACCGAGCATAAATCGAATAGGTGTTAGAAATCAGATGATACAATAATAATATTAAAACCATGAGTTAGTTTGAATTTACAATTTAAAAAAAATAGTCATTGAGTCGCATACGTGTCAAATAATTAGTGAATGAAAAAAGAGTTTATAGTTTAAATACAGGGTGAGACATCGAAATGCTCGTCTACGATATCTCCCTTGTTGTTAGAAATTCAGCATTCAATTATTAATAATTTTTAGTATACCTCTGCAACTGCCAAATTTTTAGAAAACATTTTGTTGTGCAATAACGGCTAGCCTAAACTACTAACTGTGTTGATTGTGAAAAAACACAGTTAAGTTCCTTTTGAAAAAAAAAAAAAACGATATTACTTTTCGAACAATCTAATAATTCAGGAAATTTTATAATTAAATTTTACACGTAGATAAAGCGCATAGTTTTCATGTGGACCGTGTGGAGTTCTCAATCAAATTTCTCGAGCGAAGTATGCGAGCAGATTGCCCAATCAAAATTTTCTAGCAGAACGCTCGAGTTTAGTTTTCGTGAAACTTGTTAGAAAAAATAAGTAAATACAATTTAAAGAGGAATGTAATAAAAATATAATAATAGGGTTTACCATTTAAACTAACAAAGTTGATATTAATTCCGTGAAAATGGATCACCCTGTATATATGAAAATAATTTTACAATTTGCAATTTCAGAAGTCAAGCAAGTTTTATTAATAAGTTAATGCCATATTTCTAACGTTAAAGAAGATATCGAAGACGGGCACTTCGATGAATCACCCTGTATATGGTTTGAACTAATTGAACAAAAATAATCAATTCGCTCAATTATAAAAATCACTAAAATTTCTCGGGAAGTTTTATGCAATGATCGAGACTATACTGGAACGGTTCTTTCGAATAAGTTTCACGAAAACTAAACTTGAGCGTACTGCTCGAAAATTTTGATTGGGCAATCTGCTCGGAGTATGCTCGAGAAATTTTCTTGAGAACTCCACACAGTTCGCATGAAAACTCTCCGCTCAATCTACGTGTAAAATTTAATTATACAATTTTCTGAATTATTGGGTTGTTCGAAAAGTAATTTCGTTTTCTTTTTCTTTCAAAAGGGACTTAACTGTATTTTTTCACAATCAACTTCATACTTAAGTTATATAAACATATATATTTTGACAGACGTTCTTTTCTTTAATCGATTGAATCGCCATTTTCCGCATATTTTATTTATTTAAATATATCCGATATGTATAGAACAGAGGTATTAAATGGGCTCCATAATCAAAACTTGTTTACAAAATTTCTGTCCGGCAATTTTGATCTCGAAGATGAACCACTTTTGGAACACCAGTTGAAGCTGATGAAGACACAATAAAGTAAATAGTAACAAGTGATATCATCGAAAGATTAAATTTATTGAATTCCACCATTCATAATTATCTGAATCTTGAAGTTTGGCACACGGGAGGAACCCATATGCCATCTTCTTACGTAAAAATGTGCTGTTGCTTTAACTTTTGTGGCATCCTTCTCAAACACCAAGAAAACGATCCATGTTTCAAGCGTATAATCAGTGGAGAGGAGAAATGGGTTGTCGATAATAATGTTAAGCGCAAACGATCCTGAAGTATGCCATCTGTTTGGTGAGTTTACAGAGGAATCGTTTATTTTAAGCTCCTAGCGAGCAAGACAACGATCAATTCTGAAGTGTACCATCATTGGTTTGGCAAAATTGAATTATTTACTAAAAGGAAGAATGCCAGAGATGGTCAATGAGAAAGGTATAGTGTTCTAATAAGATAATGTAAAACCACATGCTTGACCACTCGGCGAAAACTTTTAGAGTTTGAATGGGATATACCTGGCATATTCCGATTATCATTTGTTCCGGTTTCTAAAAAAATAGACGGTAAAACGTTTAATTCTAATGATAAGGTCAAAACTCACTTGGATCAGTTTTTCTTTTCCAGCAAAGAACAAAAATTGAATGAGCTTATACTACAGCTAGAAAGATTAGATTAAAATGAACCCGATGAATAAAATATTAATTCACTGTAAGAAAATCGCCTTTTTATTTTTATTCAGACAACAACATTACATAAGCTTATACATACATTTATATTTACTTAACAAGAATGAGTTAGTCTGTCCGAGCTAACGACTTAGGGTCTTTCTGCTCTTGTCTTTTATTTTTATAGAAAACAACAAAATCTCTTTCCGAAAACACCAATATTATTGCATAAGTGACCTGCTTCATAACGCAATAATATAATTTATTGCCTTTAAAGGTAAAGGAAATTTGTAGGATATTAAAATCGGCGAAATGCCCAAGCAAGTAATCTGGTCCTCCTGTCAATATATTGCTCGAGTAGATTACTGATCATAAATATTTTATTTATTCATTTATTAAAGTAATCATGGATTTTCAAAAACTAAGTGCCTCAGTAATCAACAATAGTTATTAACATTGCAAGACCGTTATATATAAATGTACAGACGTGCACAGAATGCTATCGGGCGAGCCCGTAAATTTCAGGTAACGGTCGAAACGGGCATTTGAATGGCAAAAACTAAAATTTTCAATCAAGGCAGACTTGAAAATTTGAAAGATATTTTGTCGATTTTTGTAATCAATAAATATATGAAGTGTCATCGAACTTTTGAATATGGATACTACTGATGAAATTCTTCAAGAATCTGAAGAAGCTAACAGCTAATTACTGGCAGAGAAGTCCAGAGGTCGTTATGAAAACGAGTTGAATATTTTTGACGAGTGGAAAAAGACTAAGCGGTTGGTACTGTTTTAAATAGAACAATAATGTTGACATAGGATACACACAAAAAATGTTAAAAGCTTCAAATTTATGGACAAACATAATTGATGTTATTACTTGTGTCTTATATAATCAAAATATTGAAAGTTTTGAGACGTTTCAAATAAATTTTTTATCATGGTATCCATATCAACAGCCCGTATTTTTTTACGGACTAGCCCGTAAAAAGTCTCTGCCCCTAGAGGCAGAGATAAATAAAGAGATCTTTACTATTCAAAAGACCATAAAAGCTACATTGCCGGAATAAATCTTGACCGGTATATTTATTCACATCGAGGGTAATATTATACTATACCCTCACTAGTCTTAACACTATACATTAAACAAACTCTATGGGAATCCTTGACCGGGTAAGAGTCGCTATAGGTATGTATAGCGGCAATGATTGGATTGGCTTAATAAGACCGAATCCAATTCCTGTAACGACGCCGCCTTCTTTATTGCTGGCGTTTGCAGTGTGCAATCGCAAGTACTCTTGATTTCAGTTCCCTGGCAATTACGGATTTTATTGGAAGTAATTACGACGAGCTCGACTGAGACTCATTGGGGTATTTATTTTAATTTGAAAAATAATTCACAGTAAGAAAATTCTCTTACGCCAAATAAATTTCAAAACTTTAATCATAAATCGAACATTTATTTCGATACGATTTAACAAATCACACCTCGCTAAAATATCAATCCAACACTCTAGGGATAATTTTAAAGACGCATGCTTTACAGTTTAATAACATGTCCTCCGTTGTATATTGTACGTTGAAAAGTTATTAGAAAGGGGTGTGGGTGAAACTTTAGTGGAAGCAACAATTAGGAGATTACATTAACCCGAGCGCCAAAAGCACACTTAGCAAGTGTCACTTTACATAGATTATCCAACCCCTAACCCTTTCTGCATCCATCCTAAGAACTCGAGCTCCAGCGCTTACACGAAATATGAAATTATGTCTTTCGCAAAATGAATTTAGGGATATTGAGAGTGGAAAATGAGGAAGTGTCGAAAGTAAATAACCCTGAAATATTGCAACCTTATTATAGATCCAGAAGTGGGTCGTATATTGTGATTCTATTTAGTAAAATAAGAATCGTGAAAATTTGTTTGCTTATAGGTAATTATAATTATTAGCAAACGTATCAATTTTCCATATTTAAATAATTTATTAAACAGTAATACAGTAGTTTGTAAAAAAGTTAAGTATACAATAAAATCGTATCAAAAATATAAAAACAATATATTTAAACAACTATTTATGTTCTTGTAAAATTAATTGTTAATAACTATTATATATATATATATTAATAGCATTTATTATTTACTTATTTTGATACTAAAATGTTCGACTTAAAAGGTTGTACTATATATACATTAAAACAATTACTTGAAAGACAAACACCTACGTCGAACATTGAATTATACAATAGAAACGTGCTTTTGTATGTGAATGAATCTGCACAGTACATCGTTTATTTAAAAACTGCGAATGCAAATTAATATATTTATTTTAAGAGATTCCACTTTCATACATATAAAATTAAATAACGTTAAAAATAGTAACAGCACTTAAAAACTAACTTATGCCATATTTGTATTTATGACAAACTGAGTGAATTTACAAGAAGTAAAATCCATTAATAACGTTATATTAAGTAATGTTCCTTTTGTTTGTTTTTACATTAAATTTTTCTTGGATTAAAATTTGTTGCATTATGCAATATTTTATTGATATGCAACATCAGGTGTACATTATGTAATTAAATGTCCGGCGTGGGTATTTGCCCGTGAAGTAGTTGCTTTGATGTACATTTGTTTAACGTACTTACGTAATGTAAGTCAAAAGTCACAGCTAAATGTGGAAATAATTTATTAATTATTTTAAAATAATTTTTATTTAATATATTTAAATAACTGTGACCTAGAGAATGAATACTATTTTCTATTTACTTTAATAGCTAATTGAAATGAATAAATGGTAATCTATAGATACATGTTCCGTGTCTTAGTTTCCATCTAAACCAAATAACTGTTGTATTTTTAATATTATATCATTTTTAATAAAAAATCATATGTAGTTCAATGAATAACATGTTAAATATTTTCTTGTGTAAAACTTAGGGAGAATGGATGCCAGCAGAAAATTATGGAAAGTTTTTTCAGTTCAAATCATGTGCAATTCAATATTTATTCCAATCAACATAAACATATCTATAATATCAAAACACTTTTACTTCGTTTGTATAATTTATATTACTGTTAAACGTGTTTTATTATTATGAATTACGATGTATAGGAATTAATATATCTATTTGATTTTCATTATAAAAATCATATTTTCTTTTTTATTTATTTATAAATGAAATCTTTTATATGAATTAAAAATATTTAAATGCACGCGTAAAGAAATGAACTAATTTTCTTACAGTGTCAGAATAACAGCGTCGGGGAGACTTTTACAAAGAGCACATTAGTAACATAAAGTTTGTAAACCACTTTCCTAGTGTTTGTTAATTAATTATAAAGTGGGACCATCGGGAGGGATGTTGATGCATTTTTAAAGTAGGTAATTGAGGAAGTAATTCATTTTAAGGGGGGAGATGTAGGATGAGGAGGAGGAAGAGCAGCTCCAAAGTAATTTCGTAAAGTACTCGCCCGATCAATTTATTTCACGAGAGTATTAATACGTTAATATCAATTGAAAAAAAAAATATGTGTATATGTGTACAACAGTAGTAGTGATGATAAAGTATGTACCATTATTTAGTTGTAATATTTCAAATTTATTATATAATGCATTATTTCAATTTCAATTTACTTTATTAACGGAATCTCCATTTCCAAATTACAATTATAATTACATATTAAAAATTTTATAAGAAAAGTGTGACGCTCTAAAAATATTGCAAAACATATGTATAAAAAAGGCAAATTACCAATCACAAATTACGACAAAATACAAAATAAAAATAATACGCATCAAAATATTTATTTATCAATCCCAAACAGTTCATTGTGAAAACAAAATGCAACCGGCTTATTCCTATCTTCAAGTGATAATAAATAAATATAGATAAAATATTCTGCAGTCATGTTTAAAATATTTTATCACATAGAAAAAATCTAAATGAAAACCGAAGTATATTTCTTATTCAGAGAGCTCTTGCTAGAGCTTTCTGAATATTTGCTTTATCTAAATAAAATTATGTTTATTGGCATTGATGGTTAAATCGATTATTTGAAGAGTTAGAGTTGGTTAAAATATGACAGATATGTGAACTATTCTGCTGAACTATAATACGAAAACAAATCTAAAATTTTTTGTTTTCGAGATATTGCAAAAAAACTGTTTTTCGTTTTTATTTATTTATTAAATGTAGGGATTTTTAACTTTGACATTCTACAGACACTCCTTAATCAGAAATTTAGTAGTGTACTTACATTTAAAATAACTTTTAAAATTTGTCATGAAATTATAGCCAACTTTTGTTTTTATTATGGGCGCCATAATGGATTTTTAATTTTTCGGAATAAAACGTTTTTTTTTAATTCTACGGTAAATTATTCTTATAATTTATTTTGCATTTTATATGAATATTTCAACCTTTTCTTTTTAGAAAAGAGTGTGTTGGAAACAGTTGCACATTTTACAATTTTCTAAGGCCCACTACTATTTTTTTAGTGAAGGACCAACAGCAGGATAATCAATCTACTGCTTGATGAAGTTATTCGTGAATCTAAAATAATAAGAAACAAATTAATTAAATATCTTTATGAACTAAAAATATCATGAACTTAGTGTAAGTGTTCGAATATATCACCGTTCACCTCCAAACATAGTTCTACTTTTTTTCTTAAATTTTGCACTGCCCGAAAAATGCCTTCTTAGTTGCTGAATAGTTACTAATATAATTCTTTATCTTCACGAATAATTTTATAAACTTTGTCTTTCATAGCTCTTCAAAGAAAATAATCTAGAGGTGACTAATCAGGTGGGTGAGCTGGCCAACGTATATCACCAATTTGGCAGATTCGAGGTGGTGCACTATCTTGTTGAAACCATAGTTTTCATAACATATTTAAGGGGATATTATTGTCTACGTAATCACATACAATTTTTCTTAAAATATCCTGTGAATTTAATATCTTTTCGTAAATGTATGGGCCTACAATATTGTCTTCCAAAATACCGACCCAAACATTTAGTCCGAAACGCACTTGTCGTCATCTTTGTTTATATTGCCTAAGATTATTTATAATCCACACATATTATCATCATGCTAATCGAAAATTTACAAAAATTAAGATTTTCATCTAATTTGCCTAATAAAATACGACAAAAGTTTATCCTTCATCCAGCATCTCCAGGATGGTGAACTTAAGTAATTCTGAATGGCCGGTATTTATGTTTTTCAAAATTCTCCACTGGTATTGAAACGTTACATCAAACTGGTTCGCAAGTTATCTCGTTCAGGAAGAAGGATTATCTTGAATTTATGGGAATAAATATTATCTTATTGTTGTAACGTGTACGTTTTGCTATCTTTTCGTTTCTATGATTAAAATATATAATAGTCGATAATGAAGAGTTGCGCAATTAGGAATAAATTAAATTGAATTGATTTAAATTAGAAAATCAGCTCTTACTGTAGGCATTTTTATTAATTAGTATTAATTGCAATTATAAATATATTTCATTTTCCGACTCACCAAAATCTAGTTTTTCTGAGAAATATCAAGTCAATTGAAAAAAAAAAACACTTAATATTCACTTATTTTCGTAAATTTTTAAATCAATAGCTGTCAAATATTTGTTGTTATTGTCAATAGATCGAAAATAGCAATCGATTGATTAATTTGAGTAGGGAACATCAGGTTCCATTACTGATTGGATTAATCTTTCGAATTTTTAGTCTGCGTAGAGCTGTGTGCTCGAGAGGTTAAAAAAAAAATATCTTCGACACATGTCTAGGCGATGTGCTCTGAAAAATTATAATCTGCGAAGGGCGCAATAGTTTAAATGATACCCAAAATAATAATATTTCTAATCGAACCCGCATTTTATCTTTAGGTAATTTTTCATATTTACAATTTATGGACGGTTTTTCGTTCCTATGAATCCCAACTACAGTAAGGTTCGATTTTATCTTCATTTTATCTTCAGAGTATTATTTTCGATTCCGACTGGATGCTGGTGGATGTCTTTTTTTTTTTTGATTGATTGAGAGTACAAATTCTGGTATTCGAGGTTTCGCGAGGAATTACGGAGACGAGGAGGTTGGGACTGCGGAAATTTAAATATTTGGCAGAAAGTTGTGGAGGATGAACGAAATAAAATTAGATAAGTTACGACTTGAGAATTTTTGAATTACATTTTTTTGCGAGGGATTAAGTCAAATACAACCAGTGAAATTATAAATTTAAAAAGTTAAATTTAATTTAATATTGTTGCTGAAAAAAGGGAGATTAATATTAATCTTTGAAACTAATTGTGTGTTTAAGAATAAAAAAAAATGGTGATGTGTCCATCATGGTACTTTCCCCGGTGATTACGGTCAAATACGTTTCTGATTGAAAATTTAATAGAAAACAAAATGATTAATAGGAAAACATAATTGTTGTCTTTTAAAGTTAAAGACGAGTATTTAGAAGAATATTACAATTAAGTGTGTTATTTCTTATCTCACAATGGGTTAAAATCATTTCTCGATACTCTTTTTCAGTTTTTAAACTGGATGCGTTTGTTGTGTTGAATATGACGTTACTTTGACGTTTTATTTGTCATTAAAATAATTATTTCAATAATTAAAATCTAAGGGAATTTATCAGGCAAACGAAATTCTTCCGCTTATAAAATGAAAACCGGAGGTCCTACAATAAAAGTTTTATAACAGAAACTATTTATTTTGCAAGATCTAAAACTTTTATTTGAAACATTTTTCTATCCGAATTAAAAAAAGAAAAATTGCTTAGAGTAAAGTTGCACTTAATGAGTTTGATTCTAACCAAAAGCTTTTCAGATCATTCCACTGTTATATAAAGCTTAGATATAAAGTTTTGGCTTAATCCATTTAGCCGTTTATGCGCTATCGTGGAAACACACAGACACACAGACACACACAAAGACATTTTTAAAAACTCGATGGAATGGACTCAGGGGATCACAAATCGTGCATATTTGTTGAAATTGGCGGTTCGAAAATTTTACGATCACAATACTTTTCCTTGGACAGGGGTCCCGGGAAAGTAAAAAGATTGTAAAAGAGGTTACGTCATTTTCTGGGCTAATTATTTGTATGCAAGCCGATGCGTTTTTTTTAAGTTAAATTAAGTTTGCCATTTAATTTTTGTTATTCTTTTGATCGGATATCTTTATTTATTTTCTCTACAATTATTATTAATATTTGGTATGATTATTGTTTATTTATATATTTTATTAATTTTCTTAATATATCTTTTTAATTGCAATTTTTTAAAGATCTTAATTTTTTGCTTCCTTTATTGGATTGGTTTCAAAAAGGGGGTTAGTGCCATAAATATATTTTTACACGAAGTGGCGCTCATCATTTTTTTTAGTCTATTTTCATTTTTACTTTCCCCGGACCCCTGTCCAAGGGAAAGTATTGTGATCGTGAAAATTTTCGAACCGCCAATTTCAACAAATATGCACGTTTTGAGGTCCCCTGAGTCCATTCCATCGAGTTTTGAAAAATGTCTGTGTGTGTGTCTGTGTGTCTGTGTGTTTCCGCGATAGCGCCTAAACGGCTAAATGGATTAAGCCCAAACTTTATATCTAAGCTTTATATAACAGTGGAATGATCTGAAAAGCTTTTGGTTAGAATCAAAACTCATTAAGTGCATCTTTACTCTTAGTAATTTTTCATTTTTTAATTCGGATAGAAAAATGTTTCAAATAAAAGTTTTAGATCTTGCAAAATAAATAATTTCTGTTATAAAACTTTTATTGTAGGACCTCCGGTTTTCATTTTATAAGCATTTATCTGATAAATTCCCTTAGAGATTTTAATTATTGAAATAATTATTTTAATAACAAATAAAACGTCAAAGTGCCGTCAAATTCAACTTATCATTCGCAAACGCCTCCAGTTTGCAAAAATGAAGAAGAGTGTGGAGGAATTATTTTAACCTATTGTAAGGTAAGAAATAACACATTTAATTACAATATTCTTCTAAATACTCGGCTTTAACTTTAAAAGATAACAATCAATTTTTTCTATTAATCATTTTGCTTCCCTATTAAATTTTCTATCAGAAACTTATTTGACCGTATTCACCGGGGAAAGTGCCATGATGGACACATCACCATTTTTATGACTGAGATCGAGCAGCCGTACGCGGTGACATTGTGATAAAAATGAAATCATTTTACCGCTTGCAAAATTTCGTTTTATTTTTCATATGGTGGGTGATATCTATATCTTTGTCGTAGATTCACAAATGAACTATATTCAAATAAAATTCTATGAAGTTTTATGACGTAACTTTCACTTGTCTGATGCTTTTCTAGATAGCTTTCGCTGAAATATGTACATTTTGTTTGATGAATAATAAACTTCTATCACATCTCGTTTTTCTTTATTCGAAAACGACATTTTTAACTTTATTTTATGTATTATGTATAACGATCGTATCTTATTGACACATTAATAACTGAATAACGTGTCAAAATTATTATTGTTGGCAAGGTACTTTACAAAAAACAAAAGGTTGCAATGTTTCATATGAAACGCAAAATAACTTATAAATGTCGGTATATCACATTTATATGGATTCAGAAAAAAAGTTCTTTCCAAAAATATGCAAATCCAATATGGCCACCATAAGATAAACAAGAGTTGGCTATAGTTCTAGTATAAATATTAAAGTTACTTTAAACGTAAGTACACTAGTTAATTCCTTATTAAAAAGAGCCTATATAATCTAATGGTTGCTAATTCCCAGATCCAAAAGTTTTTGAAAAAAAAAAGAAAAAAAAAAACAATTTTTCTTTGTAATATTTCGAAAAATATATATATATATATATATATATTTCAAATTTGTTTTCGGTTATTGTTGGGCTTCAAATTTCACATATTTTCCCTAATTTAACTAACTCTCAACTCAAATAACGAAATACGGACACGCTATATATATATATATATATATAAACATATTTATTCACAAAGAATACATACATTTTTAATTTAATAAACAATACACGAAATAACTTAAAACGAATAAGTATTCGTAAGAGAAACCGAGATCTTTCGGCCTGTTGTTGTCTGAGTCCTGTAGTTGTTTAAACCGTTATGATTGCTAACTGTCTATGCCTCGTCCATCTAAATTGGATGAAATCAATTGATAAATGGTTGATAGTGCTTGAATAAATTTTGGAGTTACATTTGGGTTTCAAGGAATACAGAAGTCTTGGATGATAGAGACAATGTGGTGTCCGTGAACTTAGCATATCAATATATAATGGGATTTATACTCGCATGCAGTCGATTTCTATATTTTCTGATAGGTTATGGTCAGAATTCCGGCGAATTAAGCACAAAAAAGTAAGTTGAAAAGTTAATCTTCTACGTAGCAAGTCATTTTTTCTAAATCTATTCACAACAATGAAAAATGGATAATAATTTAAAAAATATATATATTTATGTTTCTATTAATTAGTTATAATTAATTAAATTATTAACAATTAAAATGTTCCTTTAACTTCGACACCCTATACGGGTAAAAGATGATAAGATTAAGAAATAAAGAAAAATCTCCTTTTTGCTCTGCTAATAAAAAATAAGAGTTCTCGTTTTATTATTTAAATATTATTATTGTTAGTTATGTTAAGTCAGTAAATTCTAAAAATTCGCGCATGTAACTCTCATAAAATTGTTATAAACAATTGATATTTTGCGTCTTCACCATATATGTTTTCTAACCCTGATCCGCTGATTCAAATATGATAGTCCTGGGTTTGTTTATTGACTAGAATAATTACTCAACGTATTAACTAATTAGATCCAAAGAGATCCCACATGTAACTTTCATACAATTGTTGTAAACAATTGATTTTTTGCGTCTTCACTCTATAAGATTTATAACCCTGATTTGCTGATTGAAATATTACAGTTATGCATTTGTTTATTGACCAGAATAATTATTCAACGTATTAACTAGCTAAATAAAAAAATTCAATTGTTTATAACTATTTTATGATTGCTACATGCGGGAACTCTTTGGATTTAGTAAGTTAATATATTGAGTAATGATTCTAGTCGATAAACAAATCCAGAACTATCATATTTCAATTGGAAAATCAGAGTTATACACATAGAGGGTGAGGATGCAAAAAAAAAAACAATTATTTATAACAATTTTATAAGAGCTACATCCGGAAACTCTTATAATTTGATTAGCATAGCAAAAAATAGATTTTTAATAGTTAATTATTCAATTCATTATAACTAATTAATAGGAATAGATCTGTTTTAATTATCAGACAACTGTTTGTAGGACAGTGTAGAACATCATTTTTCAACTTAATTTGCCGGAACTGTGACTATAACCTATACATTATATATAATATAGATATATATAGAAGTCGACTGAATGCGATTGGAACTCCCATAACATTTTGAACTGCTACGTTCACGGACACAACAATAGGTGGATTAGCGGCAAATTTTAGGAGAGGATTTCTAGTCTTTCTTTAATTGTTTGATGACTGTAAGTTTTGGATCTAGGTATTTGCAGATGAGAGAGGAAGATATGGGATGGTTTTTATTTGTAATTTTGAATGGGGAATTACTGTTTCTATGAAAAGGAATAAGTAGTTGGGTTTTTTTGGGATTGATAAGGAGTAACATTTGAAAAGCACACCTCGATGCCACACTGAATCGTAGGCTTCTTAAAGTCTGAAAATAATATGGCCGTTTTTTGCTTCTGAGGTGTGTCGTTTGGCAGTTGGACGTTATTGTTAAGGGCACGGAATTGTAACAATATTTTATGAAGCCAAACTGGTAGCGAGGAATCTTTTGTTGGATATGGAAACACTTTTTTCTCTGGATGATGTATTCAAACAACTTTCAAAATACTGGGAGAATAGTGATAGGCCTGAGTTTGATACCGATCACGGGTCGTTTGACGGTTTCAGTATACACGTTATCACCCTTTCTTCCATTCCATTAGTCAGGAAGAGACTTTAGGATATTATTATAACCGGACGAAGTGTTTTCGCCATAATGCAAAAGTTTATAAAAATCGCCCCGCCCCCCTCTTTATATCGTCGGGAATTGTGATTGGGATTTTATGGAACGTATGGTATAAGGAATTAATTGTTTGTAGGAAATTGTTATAACTCTAGTCATTCGTTGTCGAAAATATTTTATTAAAATTGATGTAAAAAAATCCGTTATAGATATAAGATCCGAGAACAAATGAAACAACATTTGTTCTCGGATCTTATATCTGCTGTGGCTAATCTGCTTTTCTGTACTTTGCTGAGTTTTTTAATCTTGTCACAGAATTTCTTACAATGCGGGCTCTTCATTTCCTGACAGCTTTTCGTCCAATGATCATTCTTATATTCATGTATTATTGTATGTCTTTTAAGTCTATTAAATTTTAATACAAAAAATTATTCACAAGGTCACAGTTAAAATAAATTAAAAAAAATGAAAATAATAAATTATTCCATCTTTAGCTAGTGTGACATTTTGCCTTAGCTTACGTAGGTGTTTTGAAACAAATGTACAATAATGGACACTTGATGTTGCATAACAATAAAATATTTTATAATGCAACAATTTTTTTATTCAAAAATATTTAATGCAAAAAACAAAAAAATACGTAGACACTTGATTTGGGATTTAAGCCCTCATTGAAATTGTATTTTCAATTGACTTAAATTGATATTTTCATGAATTCCCGAAAAAGAAGATAATTATTACGAATCAAATATACAGGGCGCCCCACATTATAAATACGATTTCACATCTGTGATAAAATTTCAGTTTCAGCTCTAGTTTGAAAAATATAGCATGTGAGCCTGTTTTCAATAAAACACAATATGTTTAAGATAAGGTATAATATAAGACTTCCGTGCAGAAGTTGAAGTAAGAGAGCTGTTCTCAATCCTCCAACAATAGTCAGCCATTATGTGTGCGTTAGACAGTGGTCTTGATAGCGTTCCTCCATCATACGGAGGTCCTGGTGGAATCGCTTAGATTCCCAAGATTAACAATATCCAAATATTAGTTAGATTTATTCATTATTTTATACTGTCCACAGCCTACCAATTAATATTTAGCTCCCCAAATATTACTTAAAGATTCAAATACCCCTCAGATAGCCCCAGCCCCACTGGGGGCTTTGAGAACTTATGCTTTAAAGGAATAACACTGAAAGTATGTGTAATGAAATATGACATGATGAAATGTAGGATGGAGAAGGAAATGGAGAGAAAACTGGTTTTCCAAGACGAGAGTATCGGATAAACTCTGAAATAAAAGTTAAATAAAATGCCTTGCATGGGGTGGTTTTATAGAAAAGAAGAAAGGATTTGAATTAATTGAAAGAAAGATTAGAAAGATATTTTTAAGGAAGAAGATTGAGAGAAATACAAGTAAAACTAAATGAACGATGTGTAAAAATGCGGGTTTTAAAAGTAATAAGTATAAGCTAGAGTGGATGAGTGAAATATTTGAAAGTGTGAACGAATTTTAGAATTAAGGTTGGCAAAAATAAACACATGGAATATGTAAGTAAGAAAACGAGTGTAGCAAAGGAACATGTGTAAAATCAATTTTGCTCTACGGAGCGAGAATATGTGATGTAAGTGTGTAAAAGGAGTTTTAACAGGTACACCTGCAACTTTTAAAACGAATACTGGGGGTGAAGAAAAAATGGCACCAATCTATATAAAATTGCAGAAGGAAGATAGAATAAAAGTATTTACGAAAGGTGATTAAGTATGAGGGAACAGGTTTAAGTATAGATCGTGATAAAGATAAAAAGTGGTAAGAAATGGCATGTGAAAAAGGTGGGAGCAAAATGGATTGATTGGATATTTTGAAACTTTTGTACACAAGTTCGCAGTTTTTCTATATTTTATATTATCTTATTTTATTTTGAATCATTTGGTCTACCCGAACTATACCAAATAAGTAGGACAGCTCTATAATTCATAAAAGTTATTTATCAAAAATTGTTTCGTTTACCCAAGAATTCCAAAAGCGGGATTAATTATATACATCCTTAAATGTATACAACTAACATAATATAATATTCCCAAGAATTTTTTTAATATGAAATATCAAGCAAATTATAAATTCGTATTAAATTTTACTTTTGGAATTTAAATACCCTCAATTATGTCTTATTATAAAAGACAATTACGTTTCTCTTTGTGAAGTCAAAGCTGTAAATATGTGTTTCTTGTTACAACGTTCACCGCGTGTTATTAAATTGCAGGAATATGAACCTTGGAGCGGTAAGTTAATTAATTTCACATAGTTCCGAATCAGAAAACGGGTCTGATGTTATTAAAGCTCGATTGTAAACCGATAGCTTATTAAACTACCGGCGTATTAAACGGTTCAACCACCGAGCCCTTCCAAGCGAAGCTCCATTGAATCAATTATATTCTAGGAATTATTGTTAAATTAATTCTAAATAGCGATATTTAACTTATATTTGGAAGAAAGACCTATTAGAGATTATATTATGAAAATATATATTTTTATAATATGTTAGATTATATACAAGATATTATCTTCTTTCACAGATAATAAAGATTTAGTAGTAATTTAAATTTAAATGTTATCAACAACTACGTTCATAATACGTAGTTGATGGTATAATTTTATTTAATTCTTATTATTATATATTAAAATATATGCACAGCGAGTCCTAAAACGACTGTTATTGAGACGGCAGAGTAATGATTTATTGCATTGTCTTTTCATATCGACAATGCAATAAATCATTACTCTGACTTGTCAAATTGTCCTCCATTAGTACTTCTAAATTATCTTTATTGTTGTGCTTTGTATATAAAATATCATACTAACGACTCCTAATTTTTGTTTGGTGAGAATACAATTTAGTGGGAAAATATGCAATATAACACAATTAAAGCAATACAATATTTTGACTTTCAAGGAAATGACCAGCGCAGAAAATTTCACTGGAACAAAAACTAAATTCATGGCTTTTGTTTTAGTGTAAAAAGTGTATCCGGTCCGTTAACGGATTTATCATTAAAATTGTTTAAATAAATGATTGTTTTAAACAAACCATAACTGAAATATACCAATATAAATTTATCGTTAATGTTACATAAAGAAATTATAATTAAAAGAATAGTAAATAAAATAAAAACAAACAAAATAACAATTTCAAATCATAGCACGAGTTTCTCTAATAGTACAGTAATAAATTGCTGTCTATAGATAATAAATAAAAATCCCCTTATATTAGAATACCCGAGGCAGAAAGACTTCTTCGATTGCCAGTTTCTGATGTACTTATCAACCATGACTGTAAAAATTATAAAGATGTATATATATATAAGACATATATACATATATATATATATATATATATATATATATGTATATATGTATATATATATATATATATATATATATATAAGACGCAAACAATCCTGTAGATGTGATTTTTGTAGGAATCCAGTGCAGTATATACTTCCCATCATCCATGCATTACTCCCTCTTTCCTCATTTCTCCTCCCCACACATGAACCGTGCAAGTAGCCGTTCTTCCTCTAGGGGCTATCTCGCAAAATGAAATATTTGCTGTTGCATTAGAAATTCTACAATTAATCGCGTGGAAAGAATCAAAGTTCCCGGTATCAGATTCAATACAAGACTTCAATTTACCTCTCTTACCACTCTCAGTGCTAATTAGTAATATCTTCAAAATGTCGATAGCTTCAAAAAAAAAAATAATAATATTCGCTTGTGCGCTGTCATTTTGTATTTGGTTTATGTACCTATCATGGTCACCGTCAACTTCTTACAATATCGATTTAATCGAATCTGTTCAAAGAGAATTTCTACGATGTATATAATTCAATACGGGTTTACAACACACAAAAGAACAGTTAATATAATAATGACGTGGTTTGCGAAATGGAGAATATCAATAAACCCCTACAAATTCCAACTTTTAATCCCTTTCCACAGATCACATAATTCTCCTCTCTCCATATCAATAAACAACCAAATCATTTACTCTTCAATCCACTACAAATACCTAGGCATCCTCTTCGATCCTAAACTCACCTTCAAAGACCATTCCAATACAAAAGCCAAAGTAAAGAAACGGACGACACATTTCAGAAGCCTTACTTATAAACAAAAGGGAATAAGCACAAAAACAGCAGTGCATATCTATAAAATGGTGTGCGTCCGTTACTCGATTAAGCCGCCATCCTTGCTTACCATCCTCACACAATTACCCTTAAAAACTTACAAGTAGCTGAAAGAGCGGCCCTTATAGTGCTAACAAAGATCAGGCATCCCCTAAATCCCCTACATAATCCTTCAAATCCACTTCTTTATGAAATAACCTGCCACGCAATTTTTCTAACTAAACGCAAATAGAAAGAAATTAATTGTATTATCTTATTTTTCCCACAAGATGGCATAAATAACTAAACCAGCATAACTCAAGTTCGGAGGGTTTGGTCGTGAGCTTTCAACGGATGTAGTTTTATTTTATTAGGGCGCCAGTAACCATTTGTTACACCCTGGTTTAGCAAAATTTTCAAAAGACTCGGTTACTAAATATTTTGTTATTTGTGGGCCTCCATTAAATAATCAAACTTCAAATTAACAATTTATTCAAGGGTTTTCCCCAAAATAAGAAAACAATTACAAGTCATGTAATTAAAAATAAATATAGACGCATTTCATAAATTTACTTGAACCAAACATAAACATACCCAATCAGTGTTTTAATTAAAATAATCTGATTTTACCAGAAATGATCATTTTTGGTTTACATAAGAGTAATACCAATTCTTGTTATACTTTTAAGAAACCACATTAATACAGAATATATATATCTAATGTATACTTCAATTAAATATTAATAAGAAATTATGTAAGTGTAAAATTAATAACTCGATTAAACTTAATAATTCATTAACATTTCCCTCTTTATATGTACAATATACGAAATTTAAATTCTTTAATTAAATTCCAAATTCTCCCTTAAATTCAAATCTGAACAACAAAACACAATTATTAAATAAAACAATAATCAAAATCCCCATAAACAGACGCGCTTATTACTCAATTCAAATCCAAAATAAAAAAAATCCCCAATTCCCCAAATAACTTATCTGCACAATTCAACACACGACGTCTTCAAGAACTTCTGATGAAGCTCACTCCATCAATCCACTTTACCGTTAAAATCGCCTCTTCAAGACGAGCATTTCACCAACTTCCGGCAGCGAAAACAGCAACACAAAAACCAGAAACACGAAAAACAGCAACACGAATAGAAATTTATCCAGCGTAGGAAATGTCCAACTCAGGAAATCATCCAATCGACAATAATACAAAACCATAACTAAAAATCCTAAAATGAACACATCTTTGATATAGTATCCATAATAGCACGAAATTAAAAACACTGCACGAATGAAATAAATTCATAATAGCGGTTCACAAAAAACTCACCTCTCACAGAGGGTTTTCCTTCAACAAAAATTCCCCAGCTCAGAATATTAATCTATCTGAATTGCTGACGAAACCTCACTTTAAAAATATTCGATACAACTATTAGACAACCAAAAAAAAAAAACAGAAAGAAAAAGTACTCACATTTTCGTTAATCACACGCACGTGTTGCGACAAGAGAAAAATCCTCCACGGAGAAAAATCCACAAAATCCTCAAACCAACTGCATAAACAACAACTCCAAAACTCTATAATTGCGGATCCTAACGGCTGCGAGTGAAATCCCACAAACTTGGATATAAATATTCACACCAACAATCCAACTTGCTCACAAACACCCTTGCACGAAAAGGTTGAACAGTGAAATAATGCCGGTCGAATTAATTTTCGGAGATGTCCGACGGAGATATATTTGGATCTCTATCACACAAATGTAAATAAACATTTATAAAAACATAGTGACTGACGATAAATCAGAGCACTAAAACACCGTCACAAGAGACTTCCTACCAACATGACTAAAACCAAATAAAATTAACCCTATTTATTTAACACGACCCGTAATGAAAATAATGAATACTAACAATACTAAATCCTAACAGAATAAAATACTGTTAATAATAAACTAATGGTTTGCTCATAATTAATATTCATTAATTAATTAATAACCAAAATATGATGTAAAATGGGTTACATATATTACAACTCTAAGAAATGAATTAATTAACCAAAGTTAACCGTACAAAACCATGATAAAAATGGGTTGCATACATTACACTTTATGAAATGAGTTAATTACCAAAATGAATCGCTACAAACCAATATCACTGCTTTAAAACAGAGACTCTCTTTTTTGGCCAACAAGTTCGCCTCAAATCCCACAAACCTTAACCTGATTAATTTCCAATGTATCCCACGTAATAAAAATATAAACCCCAAACGTAAATTCCCCACAATAAATCTTGATGAATTCATTGCATCACTTCACCACATTAATGACAGTTAAATTACTTCTGACATAGACAATTAAAAATCACCATATCACTTTCACGACAAAGACAAAAACACAAAAACACCAGGCGGTCGATAGCCAATTAACACATATTAAATATACATTTGTTTTTCTAATTTCTTAATATTTATTTATTTATATTTGCATATATTTGTTAATAAAGATTATTATTATTATAGTGTGTCACTCTTATATCGCTTGGATTCGGGCTGTATTCTAATTTGGAAGAGTAAGTCGCATGCCAAGGGTATGCATTCCGCCGTCTCTCTCTTGTTCACAGGTTCGACATGACTCTGACTGTTCCAGATGGAGACTGTGTAAGTACTTCCTGGGTGCACAGTGACCTGTTAGTAACCCTATGATATTACTCAGGTTTTTTTATTACATATTTGTTTTTTTTTTGTTAAGGTTGATACATTGTCCTCCATCTTTCAAGGTGTTCTGGTGTGATTCTTAATCGATTTTTTTATGTCAGACATTTTCTGTGTTAATACTGCTTCTGGTCCCTGCGTGCATGCATTGGCAACTTTGCGGACCAGTTTATCTGCCATTCTGTTCCAATTACTGATTTTATACCCTTTTGTGTACTGAATGTGTAGATGGATCACATTCATAAGTAAGTTGTGACTCATGAAGTTGCTACCTGTTATTAACCGGTCCCAGTATTTGTGGGTATCTCTTTATAGTGACACCCATATGTCCCAGTGTTCATCTTCTTCGTGTGGTATATCTCATAGCTCTAGCTTGTAAAGGCGTAGTGTAGTTAAATATTTACTTTCTTTGTCAAAGATGTTTAATGGTGTTACCCCTAATACTGCCTCTAGTGATACTGTTCAGGTTATCCTCTTTGCACCAGTGGTGTAAAGTAAGGCGATACGTTGGACATGCTCCATTTGTAGCATGGCTGCTTTTTGATTTTTGAGGTTCTTGGCCACCGTGCTATTGGTGCATATTAGTCTGATGATTTATAAAAATACAATTTTCAATTTTATATCACAAAAAAATAATTAAAATGAGTTTATCCGAAAGACACATTTACCAATTGTATCTGAAAAGCTCCAATCGGATTACCAAATGCGAGAAAGGATATTTTTTGTTAATCGTTTCTTGTGAAACTCATTATCCGGAATTAAGGTAATTTGAAAAGTGCAAATCGGTAATCATGCAACAAAGGTTAGCTTCCACCCCATACGAAGAAATTGAGGTATAAAGCCGGAGAAATGATCCACTAGAAGCAGAGAATGACCGCCGTCCGGTCTACCTGCCTCTCCGTCCCCGACCGCACCCGTCGCGCAGTTCATCTGGGTTGGAGTTTCCTTCACCACTATTTTTATATTGTACATATGTTTTTATTTGTTTTTATGTCTTGTGGTCATTAATTAAAATTATTTTAAATTCTCTGCCGTCTACTCCGACTAGACTCTGAGATTTCGATTTCCCCACTCCGACATTCCGGCCTGTATGTTTAGTACCAACAGAGTTGTTGCATTGTGTTAGGGTTATGCATGCTTTTTTATCTTGTTTTTAGGTATGATTTCCAGTTTAACTTGGTGTCGAATATCACACCTAAATATTTTGTTTCTTGTGATGATTTTAGATCCTTGACAATGGGTAAAATAGTGCAAATTGCATTTCGTAATATTTGTGAAGAGGACTAACTCTGTTTTATTAGGGTTAACTGTAAGCACATGATCTTTACATAGTTTTCCACTACCTTGAGGGCATCAGACATTTTTTGACAGAATGGTTTCTAATCTGACTTATTTAACAGATTTACGAGATCGTTGACCGCCAGATCCTTAAATATCTAGTAGGTTTGCCAAATTACACTATTTATCCTTTAGGGACTTCAATATTCTGCTGACCACACAATGTAGGGCAGACTTTGTTGATTTACCCTCCATGTATGCTCGTTGATTAGGGTGTCGAGTTCGGTTTGATAAAATATCTTCCCGAATATATCGAGGGCATACTTTCCCGAGCATTTTCAGTATAAATGATGTGAGACTAATTGGTTTGTAGGATTTTGTTTCCGAGTGATGGTTTTGGTACAAGTATCATTTTTGCAATTTTCCAGAGGCTCGGTACGTACCTTAAGACTATACACGCCCGATAAATCTTCGTGAGAATTTTACATATTAGTCTTTCTCCGCAAATAAGATGGGCGGGGTATATCGCATCTACTCCTTTTGATTCTAAGGGTGACAAGGTGTTAATGGCCCAGTTGGTGCGTTCGTCCGTAACCATCGTGCGTGATAGTGCCCAGTCTTCAAACGATGGAGTCCTGATAACATCAGATGACATTTTGATGTCAGAGTCTATGCTGCAACCGAGAAAATAAGTTTATAAGAGTATTTTACCCGCCTCTTATTATAAATTAGCGTGGTTGCCGACCCACTTATTAGGCTGCATATTTGCTGATGGTAGTCCTTAGACAGTATTTGTTTGCTTCTGGATGCATCTGACACGTTTTCAATACACGTACAGAAGGTTATCCAATATTCTCCATTTTCTGTCATATTGATTCATTTAATTTAAATATAGATCAATTTAAGCGTATGCTAATTGCAATATTTGTATAATATGTATTGCAAACAATTTTGTTTGTATATTCTTCTTATTCAAGTAGCGCATTTTGTACATTCTTTGTACTTATTATTTATTTTATGTCTTTATTTATAAGAAGTAGAGAGATTTGCACATATAACATTAAAAAAAATCAAAATAAATAATGTAATGAGTTCTTTATCTCACAAATGAAGACACAAAATAAGTAATAAAAAAACACGCTGTATATTATTTGTATTATTAAATGAAATATATCCCAATTTTGAAAATTATTGAATATATTATGAAATAAATATGAATAAATTATTAAAAAACAAATCACGACTAGTCGAGAATTTAAAGTTATTCAATCTAATCTGTGTTTTATTGGTTGATTTTTAATAATTTATTCATATTTATTTCATACAATATGAACCACCAATCTCTAAATATTAAAACCATTAATTGAATATATTCACTTTATCAATCATCATGTATTCATGATTTATAAAATTAAATCCTCCGTGTTTGTATATTAATTAAATATTCAATCATATTTAAACGTCATTTATGAATACTGAATGAAAATAATATTTTAATATTAAAACTGATCTTTGATATAAAATTGTTTTTTTGACAGGGAATTATTTTCAACAGAGTAATTAATACATTTAACATCTCTGGTCGATTTGTTGGTTACTAATAGTTCTCTCTGTTCTCTTATTGTTGGAAACTAAATAAACGATACACAGCGTCGAATTTCCTCCATTGCCTTTGAGGAGTTGCAATTGTAATTTCCGTTCCACAATTGTAGCAATAATATTGCATCTGTCAAGGAAGTTTTCCCATTAATCTATGGCTCGTGTACTGATAATTATTTTAAACGATTCTATTTATAAAGAATGTATCCTACTTCCATTTTAAGTTTATTAAACTTTTCCTCGTTTAAAATGTTCCCTATTTAAATGACTTTTATGAAATGATAATGGTATTGAAAAATAACAATAATAAAATATATAGAGAAATAATATTATGGGCGAAGAAAGGTATAACATAAAATAATTTTAATAAATGAAATACTTTTTTACTTTGTTTGTATAACTCGGATTGATTGTATTGTTGACTATAGTTTCGACATCCTCGCCAAAAGTGTGATTGTTTTCTATTACATGTTTAGCGAAGGATGACTTATCAGGTGAATTATGTCGAAAAGAGCGTATATGTTCCTGGAGTCTCGTATTAAAATTACGACCAGATTGTCCAATATATACACCCTTACAATCATTGCATGTTAAATTGTATATCCTCGATTTGTTGAGTATATAAATGTGTGTTTTAATTTTAGTGATAGGATTTATATATAGACTTCCAGTTTTCACTAAATTTCTTAGATTTTAATCCTCTTTCTAATAACACTAAAAAATATATCATCTTATTTGAAACTTTTAAGAAAAATGGGAAAATTAGCTATAATTTAAGATGGCGCCACCCAGCGGCGATAACATTTGTTATTTTTCTGATTGTTCCCAATAATTTTAATCAGTATGATAAGTTCTTTCGTATGACATTAAAATCATTAAGGTCGGTTAAAAGAAACAAAAGTTATTTGATATTTGGTCGTTACAAATTCCGACCTTCCCCACCCTTTATTTCAAGAGTTAGACAAAAAAGTCTGCAACATTTTTGTTTCATAAACTAATCATGATTTAAAAAAGTGTAGTTATATGATGTCTTTATTAAACATTTTTTTAGGTAATCGCAATATTAAAGACGAAAGCAAATGCAATATTTTGTACAATTTGTTGCGTTGTCTTCCATTTATTATGATTTATAAAAGGTGTTTAACCGCAGCACAAGATTCGTTCAACCGACTTTATCAAGGCATTGCACATGGAATACACTAATCTGATGAAAAAAAAAAAAAAAACTAAATGGCCATCACTAGTTATCCATACACTAGATGAATGCTGGTTGATCATTTTATTAAAAAATCCACAATTAGTTTAAAATATTTTTGAAAACTTTTAATTTAGCATTTTCCCACTCTCTTATAATATTTTTATATTTATTGGAAAACATGTGCAGAATATATCAATTTTAAAATTATATACAGATTTTATTGAGACACAAAAAAACATTTTAAGTTTTTGCAAAAAATAAGTTTTACACTTATTTTATCCCTACACTGGGATTTAATTTTAGAAGCTAGTTATCTCCAACAGTACCCAAAGGAAATCTGCGAGGCCAACATAAGTCATAAAGTTATTCAAAGGATTTTAAGCGGGCGGAATGCGTTTATTGCGAAAAATATATGCGAATAATAACAACTTTTACATGACCACATTCGTTGATCGAAACGTAAATTATGCATGGCGAAAATCAATTCACCGAACCGCCGGATATTAAAAGCAAATGTTGCATTCGCGCGGGGAGACATTTGCATATTTAATCAAAAGCGCGAGCGGTTTGTTACGGGGTTCATAACCAACAAACAAAATTGGCCCACATGACGCACTTTACGACACGTGAAAAATTGAATAATAAATAACGAACAACAACAAAAAAAACAACAACAACTGGGCGGTTTACACGTCAGTTTCGATTAATTTGCATCGGCGTAAAATTGAATAAATAAAAATACATATTTAAAATGACAGGGATTTGTTTGTGTAAATTCAACTCAATTCGATTTAATTCAGTTATCAAAATCATTTTTTGACTACTTTGATAACTTATATATATATATATATATATTAATATATATATATATATATTAATATATATATATATATATATTAATATATATATACCGGGTTATTCACGCTATACGAAACGTAGTAGAGTATTGTGGCCAAAGTACAGCACTTTTTAAAATTTTGATTTCAGGGATGTGTAGAGTCTTATAAGGGATACTTTCTAAAATTATTTTCATGTTATACAGGGTGTCCCAAATACCATAAAAATATCAAAGTTGTATTTTTTAAATGGAACACTATAATATTATTATAATTTTAGATTATACGTTCAAAATAACCATAGTTTTCATTAAAGTTTTTAGTACCTAAACCTAACGGTTTTTGAAATAATTTGAATTTTGTTAAAATCTAACCTAATTTTCCAATAATAACCATTTGATATTTAGGTTATGTAAACAAAATTTTCAGGTATTTCATTTTCCAATTACAAACACCTTAAAATTTGTTCAGAATGCCCAAAAATTAAAACTTACTAAATAATAACTGTAAGTTGGTAAAAATTATTTTTTTACATTTTATTAAATGAACATTATAATTATCTATTAAGTTTCTAATACCTATAATCTCTAAGTAGAGGTGTTTTTGTGGAAATGCAAAAAATCGAATCTTCGCATCGTTTGGGGTTTTCTCTCAGTTTATTGTTATATTTGTAGTTGGCTGTGGATTAACGAAATAATTTATATAAACTGTCATTTGAATTTTCAAAGTCAGTTTTTGCTATCACGGTATTATTTTGAATTTTTGTGAGAATTTGCATCATTATATGAATGTAAGTAGTCTAGTATTTTTTCAAAATATTTATTCAAAATTGAAGGACATTGATATATTTGTAATGTTTGGTAATGTTATCGAGAGACCTTATTAACCAACAGAAATAATACATATACTTTTTGCTAATGGTCATTTTAATGAGACTATTAAACCGATTTATAAAAAAGGATGCAAGTTATACTCATTTATTAGTAAACCTGTCACTTTATAAGAATATAATTGTGAATATACAGAACTTCTAACATTATTCTGATAGAAATGATAATAGCTAATCAAAATAGATTGTTAGGTGATGTGGAATAGAGGGTCTATATTTTATTCGATTTATATTTCCACTAAGGCACAAAATGGCATGGAGTAAATTTGTAAGCTAAAGTGACGGATCAAAATATTTGACATTTCTAATTTCGAAATTATTAATATATTAGTCAAAAATGCACCCCAAATGACGCAAAAAACCCGATTTTATGCCTTTATTGCAATAATAAATATTTAAGAGCTTCGAGTTATAGGAAACTTTTGTTAGATAATTAAAATGTACACTTAATTAAAATTTAAAAAATATGGCATTCCATTTGAACAAAATCAAGTTTGGGCCACTTGAATTCCTTGTTCAATTATTTTAATTTTTTGGAACACCCTGTAAATATTTTACGATTGCTTAACTTCACTGAAAATTTCTCGTACATAACCTAAATACTTCTCAAATAATTAAAATTTCAAAATTAGGTTGAATTTTAAAAAAATGAAATTATTCAAAAACCGTCAGGTTTAGGTACTAACAACCATAATGAAAACGATAGTTATTTTGAACATTTAATCTATAAATGTAATAATATATAGGGTGTTCCGTTAACCATCCAGTTGGTCCGCAGTGTAATTTTCCTTTGAGCGGGCGCTTCTCGTAAATTTTACGTCATCAAGTTTTCTCCATCTAAATGGTGTTTTCTTTATACACATGTTACAAAATTGGTGCAAGGTTATGAAAAATGAGAAGTGACAGTATTTTAAAAAATATATTTCACTTTCTTAAACAAAAACTATGTAACATAAACATCAGATAATCTTTATTCGTTGAATAACTATTTGTCGATTTTAACCAGCATAAATATGTTAATATTTCAAAACAAAATATTTTATCGCCCTATTAGTCAGAATCAATATTCTCATCAGAATGATTCTTGCATGTAAAGGAATGGCAACGCCAACACTTCATTGATGCTGAGGATCTTTTCTTTTCCATTGCTCATGAACGACAATTACCGTTTTGGAAGGCTTATTTTTTCTTCTTTTGTTATCGGTTCAACTTCTCGGCCATAATTCACTTTGATAAAAGCACTTATATCTTGCGGTAAATGTTTGACTTTTGATCTGAAGATAAAATGCTGTTTCATCATGGTCAATGCCAATTTTTTAGCAAAATTCTTCTATGCTTTGCAGCTTTTCCTAGACAGGCAAATTTATATAAAATTTGAGCATTTAAGCCGCCAATATTCATTGTGTAGAAAACTACACACGGCCATCTCTTTGTTGTTCTAGAGTCCGAATAAGCGGCACACATTTTGTCGACTGTATCCACGCCGCTCCGTTTCGTTGTAGTCAAATATAACCTGAGGCTTTCTGGGATCAGGATCCATTTCGTTGTCGTCACGTAATATTGAGAGTAATATTACAGATTTATTTTTCCGAGGTACATAGGAAAGCATATTTTTTTCCTTTGGAAACCAAAAAGGGTGGTTCAAAAAACTCTGCTTTTGCCTCGCGAAAATTCTTTTGGAATGTTTGCTTTGTTCTTTTTCATTCTGCCCAAAACTGTTATTATTATTTTTTTTGTAAGCAAATAACCAGCGATTGGTACACTTGTGTACCAATTATCGATTCTCAAATTCCGGTTTGTGTTTTCTATCGGAGTGACTAGACGCTTTACAATATCTGTTGGAGTATTAAAGGCCAAAATTGGTCCATCGGGTTGTTTTCCGTTGAATATTTCCATATTGGATGTGCAAAAACGGTTGGCATCACATAGCGCAAACATCTTCACCACGTATTTTGCTAGTTTGCTAGGAATATATTGTATGAAGTTACAACGACCTCTAAATGGATACAGCATCTCATCGATTGTAGTATATTCGTTCAAATTGAATGATGACTTGCAGTTGTTGATGAAAGCTTGGAAAAAATCGCGTATCGCTGCCAGTTTGTCAACTTTCCTCCTCTCAACTCGGGTGTTCTTGTCATCGAATCTTAGGCAACGGGTGATGAAGAGAAATCTCTTGTAAACTCATGACAGCTCTTGCTATTCTAATCCCAGTACCGTCACTGGCAAATATCTCTTTCACATCTGCGTGGTGAGATTTTTTTATACCGATCAAATATAGCAGACCCAAGTATGGCATAAATTATTGCCTGTCGATGTTTTCTCAGTCCCGGTACCTAGAATATTGAGGGTCAACTCTCAGCTGATCGATATACATATTTGTGTACCTCAAAACACTATCAATCATTGATATATAGATAATTTGGAAGAAAGCATTTAGTTCATTCCCAATACCACGACTTTTTTGAGTCAAGCCATAGGGTACTATGACTACATTTATCCCCTTGTTTTTTTTTTTTTTTTCAGAAACACGGTATGTTTTCTCTCGCCATTGTATAGATTAATTTGTTACAATTAAAAACTCTTCCGTTACTTCAACCTATTCTTCAGATTCATCTGAAGTGCTTTCTTGTTCGGTAGCACTTCCTTCAACTTGTTGCTCTATTTCTCCTTCCGAAAACTCGCTGTCACTCGAGGGAAAGTAAGTCTCATCATCTTGCTCTGGCTCTTCGAATAAATGTTGGGCAATTTTGTCTAGCTCTGTTTGTGTAAGTGCTAGATTCTGCTTTAAACTCCGCTGCTACAAAGGGGACTCAAATTGAACTGCTGAGGTGATTCCATTTCCTTACTTGTTATGGTGAAAGGGCCAATATCGACATACGAAACCAACTAGAGGAGGGCAGTCTTCGAATCACTCATTATCTTCTTTTTAATTTGTGGCTTCTTGTTATTATTACTTAGTTTATTTAGTTATATTTTTACCACGTTCATCATCATTTAAAGTTTATATTTGACGTAGATAAGTCGGAGAAATACTAACTTATCTTTTAAGCTAACAGTTTCTACTCCTTCTCTATCTCATTGATGGCTGACGCCCAATTGATGTTGATGTAAGTTATTAAGAAATTCGGATACGATCCAGTGCCGCAATGAACTAACTTAGCCGTGAGCATTTGCGAAGGAAAACGTCACAATGATCAAGCAGATTTATTTTACACTACCCTACCCCAACTCTCTCAGTTCCCCGCTAGGGTGCTATTTTAAGTTTATAAAAATATATTATTCATCTGCCTGATGAAGCTAGTGTGTAGCGAAACAATTGTTGCAGTGTCAACTAATAAATTGTGAAATCATAACAAAGTAAAATGTTATTTAGGTTAATTTGACGCATATAGTATATACAGGGTCCTAAGATAAACTTCAGGAAAATATTTTTGATTATACGGGGTGTTTCAAAAAAGAGTTATGGCATGATGATATATTTTTTAAATTGCTTAATGTACATTTTATTCATTATGTAGGAGCCTTATATAATTACCTAAATACGCCAAAAATTTTATTGAAATCGGTTCAGTAATACTAACCAAAAAAAGTAGAAAAATTGGTTTTGCGCCATTGGTTTAAAAATTTAATAAAAAATAAATTAGAATCTTTTGAATAAAATTAAACTTGCTATTTATTAAATAAGGTCTAACAATACTAATAATCAAATTTTATTTATATTAATTATACAGGGTGTCCAAAATTCAGTGTAAAACTTTTCAAATTTGAATGTATTTTATTTTTCTTATTTTAAACTGGAACCCTTGTATATTTTTTATATAATTCCTTTCAGAATTAAAAAAAAAACATTCTTCTTCCTTACAACCCTAACTAAATTCGTAACAGATTAAAAGTTATTAGCAAAAAACTGTTTTTTCGACCATTTCAATAGGCATTTTGATGAATAAAAATCTAGGGTTGCTTTGAAAAAATATTCTATTGACAAGTTTGTCATCTAACTGAAATTATTATAACGACAGTTCTAAATGGTTCACAGATCTTTGTATAAATCACACCTTATGAAAGTATTAAACTTTGCATAAAACATAGTTTTAGTTATAACATATAAAGGATAGAACAAAAATATTTCTAAAAATAACTTACATACTAGAACTTATGTTTGACATGCTTTCATGAAATTACCTTGACAGTCTTTGTAATAGGTCGTGAGTAATATTTTGAAATACTTTTTTGATTGTTTGCTGTTTGTTTTCTTGTGTAGTTGGAGGTGAAAATGAGTTCTTCCGTATTTTAGGAATACGAGAATCATTCATATAAGATCATATCGATTGAATTCGTTGTCAAAAAAATATTGTTTATGAAAAGCTTAAGAAAACAATTATTTTTACTTTTAATATTACTAAAGCTAACGTAGACTCGTGTCACTTTGACAGTTGAAGTTTACAAAGTCGAAAAAAAAATGTTTTTCAAAGCAACCTTTGATTTTTATTCATCAAAATGGCTGTTTAAATAGTCAAGAAAAACCGTTTTTTTTTTGTAAATAATTTTTAATCTATTGGGAATTGAGGTAGGGTTGATAGGAAGAAAAATTTGTTTTCTAATTCTGCGTAGAACGATGGCGAAATATAGAGGGTTTCCAATTTGTAATAAGAAAAATGAAATACATTCAAGTTTGAAAAGTTTGACATTAAATTTTGGAGACCTTGTATAATTCATATCAATAAAATTTTACTGTTAGGATTGCTAGATCTTATTTAATAAGTATCCTGTATAATTTTATTCATAAGATTCTATTTTATTTTTTATTAATTTTTTAAACCAATTTCTTCTACTTTTTTTTTGTTGTGATTACTGAAACGATTTCAACAAAGTTTTAGAAGTGTGTAGGTAATCATAAAAGGCACCAAAATAATGAATAAAATATATATCAAGCAATTTAAAAAAAGTAAATCATCATGCCGTAAGTCTTTTTTGGGACACCCAGTATAATCAAAAATATTTTCCTGAAGTACGTCCTAAGATCCAAGTAAAGTTTACAATATTTCAAAGTCCTAACTTAATTAATAACTGAGCTATCGAAGACGGGAGCTGTGATGCAGGATCCTGTATAATAATACGAAATTAAATACAACTTTATAGGTAAAATAGAACATTAGATAAATTGAATAAAAATGATTTGAGAATAATTGATAAATTATTTCCATATTTTACTATGTAACACTTTGACGTACGTTAAGGAAGCACTTTAAACAAATGCACATTAAAACAACTACTTCTCGGGCAAATACCCAACCAGATATTGAATTACATAATATGCACCTGTACTAGTCAGAAAAAGTCAATGTAAAGAATAAAAAAACAGTACGCAATATAAGGCCATCTATAGACACGTGTTTGGGGAACTATCGCTCGTGTGTGCGTTCTTATCGTAAATTCACAATGTTCTATTTAGAATATTAGATACAAATATTTAAAAGTATCGGGATTTTATAATTGTTTTTCAAATTCAAGTAGATTTATATTAACTCAAATTTAAGAAGGAAGGTGGTTACTACCACAACAAATCACTCAACATATTCTCTATAATACCCTGCAAGAATCAACTTTTATCGTTTCGAATAAAATAGTGGTGAATTTTGCTCTTCACCGCGTTCCCGTGCCGCGGAATGCTTGAACGCTCTCTTAATTATTTAAGGGATTTATTATTTCATCGCAATCAACCAATTTCCGATTTTAAAGTATTAAACAAACACATATTAATCTGTAACATTCACCTTTTGGTGAATTTATTTAGGAATAGTTATAATTAGTTAAACACGGCGTATTTTATTTATTGTATTTTTAATTTAATCGTTTTCTTGTGTTAGAGGATATGTACAATCATAAAAATGTAGCTAATACTTCCCTCCATCATATCCAGTAAAAAAATAAATTAATTTTAATTTGTTTTTAAATTTATTCGATTTAATATTTCCTATTATTGTATTATTTCGTAACTACTGGGATTACTGTTGTATGTTAAAATAACAACAAAGTTTAGTATCAATTTTACTAAAATTATTAATTATAATTCTTTATTCCAATGTTGGCATATCACACACAAACTTTGCACATACACACGGAATGGCATCAAAAGTAAAGTAATACATATTATGTTTCTTTAGAGAAATATTCATGCATATTAAAGAGTTCTCAATCAAGTAAGAACTCTTAAATTGGTTGTCTCCAGCTTGAAAACTTATCCGATTTTTATATGTTTCTGAGCAGATTATATGGATATTTAAAGTCATAATAATGGAAAAAAGTGAAACTGAAAAGAAATAATCTCATGAAAATTTAAAATACTTTTTATCATAAGATAATGCGAAACCACATAGTTTGACCATTCGCCATTGATTTATAAATTTGACTTATACTAATTTTCCACCTAAACCTTCTATTTTATAAAAATAGATTATTATTTCCATTTTTTCTTGGGCCAATAACCTTTCTTGCTTTTTTTTTTCTTTTTTGTGAAAATAAAATTGGATTACATTGTCTCTATATACTTATAAATAAATTAATTTATTTTAATCCTACTGGAAACACTGGGAATCGATAAATAAAAAAAATAATATGAGAATTTTCTTGATAATCGACTAGATTGACTTAAATAAGTGTAGAAAAATAATGTAATCCTTAATGTAAGTATTTAGTTTGAGAATGTTTACCGTGTAGTATAAACTGCTCACAGTGAAATAAATCGTTAGGTACTATAAAAAAGTTATTTAAGTCTTTTCTTTATCCTAATAATAAAAATGTAGCACGAAGTGAACACCTCAAAGATTCAAGAATTTTATGTTTTTGTTTAGAGTGGTCACAACTGCATTCATGGTATTTTCAAAGATTTTATATCCATATGAATTAATACTTACTCTATAATAAAACATTTCTCATGGTTTTTCTTCGCTGTTTATTATACTTTTTTAACTTACTACAACGAAGTGATATATTAACAAATTATGATATGGAAATAATAAAATTTTTATACATTTTTTCAATAAGACTATTTTCAGGTATACGGTGGTTAATCTGAAATATAATAATATAGATAATAATGATTATATTGATTTCACGCATATTGAGAATACTTCCCATAATATTTATTAAATAAAACTTGATTAAAAAAATAATAGTAACTTATATTTTAGCGCAAATATAATTTAGTTTTAAAATAGTAATATACAAGTGTTATGATAGATTATGGATGAACACATGTGATTTTCATATTTAATCAATATATGAGCTAATAATTACGGATATTCATTTTTGCATTTCAAATTTTATACACGAATCTAATTTTATATATCCAAATTTTCTTATTTTTGCAGAAAATAGATTGCATATGTTTTGATCGACTACAATTCAAAATGTTGGATCGATAATTCAGAGGAAAACGACACTACAAATTGTTGCGCTGTATAAAATCGTTGGGTGCATTGGAATATCAAATGTTATAAAGGGGTTGAAATGTGAGACATCAATAAGTAGATACGCGACGGTATGCGACGGATGACGATGTGCAAAACAGGCGAAGTTTCTGTACGAACAGAATGATATACACAAGTGATATCAAATAGTGTTAGACGAAGATTTATAATTACACACGTTAGAGATTATATTTTTCGCGAAATAACTGATAAATATGTATTGGACCTCTCACAAATCATTTCACCCCGATACAAACGGGATTCTTAATTTTTGCTTTGTGGATTTTAAGTGCTGCCAGTAAATCAATTCTTAAACCCTTTTCGGCGAAATAGATTACTTTATACATGTTCTCCAAAATAGTTTCTCGATTTTAGTGAATTGTTCACGAGCGTGGAGTTGAAATTTTTTTCTACCGTACGATCTGGCGTTTCATTTTAGTCTGATTTAGTTTTTTGTATACTACATAATATAAGATATGATTTATTTCACATAAAAGTGAAAATAAAAGGGTGAGTTATTTATTAAATACTAATATACGAAAGTGTTTGTTATATAACTCCATAATTACTAAATGACTAGTGCATTTACGACAAAATAACTTCCTAAAAACGCGACTGTTGTTTACAAAACCACAACTGGCAAACACGTACACCGAAGACTGAAAACCCTCTTCATTCCGTCTCGTTTTCTCGCGGCGGTAATTACGCCCCCGTTCCGGGAAAAGGGAAGGGCGGCAGAGGATGTGCTTTATTTAAAGTTCCCGTCAGCGTTTAATTCCGCGAACTCGACGCGTCGCGACGCTTTTCCGCGTGGCCCAATTTCTGCGTCGCCGCGCATTTTTCCGGAGCCCTGGTACGCTGCGGGAGGTTTTTAATTTATTGGAAAAAGGGGTGCTCATTCATTCGCTCGCCCCGACTGAAATGTTGGTCGAGGGAAGGAAGGGTGGAGTTCATCTTGCGGTTAGTACAATGGGCTCTTTGTTGTGGCCCGTCGAGGAATCCTAGAAAGTCTGAGTAATGGTGATTAAACGCTAGAATTAGAGTAATTCACCGATAGTGAATCAATATGTCTGTAAACTACGGCTGTATTGATTGGAAGCGTTTCTTTTTTTTTGTCGGTGAAATTACGTTATTATCTTCTGGAATAATAAAAGTATACCCGGCGCCTTCAACATTGTGCTGTCCTAAATAATGTTAATAATTAATACCTATTGTTGTTTCTACATAAAATAGATAAATAAAACACGAAACATTTTAGCCACTTATTGTGTTTTCCGTTTATGTGTAATTGAACCGAATGTCGATTACTTAGAAAGACTATCACATTAATAATTATAATAAAATAATGATATTGTGTGTGTAGACACATTTTATCATGGTTTGCTCTGATATATTCTATCTATATCAATTGATAGGTTTGATCCATACATTGCAGAAAATATAATACAATTAATTGAGTATTAATTATTAAGGACCTTTTATAGCAAGATTATAGTGTATCTCAGTAATAATAAATATATTTTTTTTGAAATAGTAAGAGATTCAGAAGAAAGCATTAAAGTGTGTTTCTTAAGTAATTTTAAATTATTTATAGTAGAATAAACATACCTGATTCAAACAATTATTTATCACAAAAATGTACCGGGTTAATCTCAGGAACTAAGACTCATAGAGCTTATGTTAATAAAAGTGACCATGAGAATATTTTGGGAATAAATTTCAAGTTCGTATCTCTTCCAGTAGTGGGCACATTGAACAGTCGAAAAATAGTACTACGATTATCTCAAAAAAAGTTCAAATAAAGGCATCATAAAACTACACTGTTTGAAATCATGATGAGTTTATAAAAAAAAAAATGTTAGAGAATTTTTTATCTTGCTCTTGAAATAAAGGGTGGGGGAAGGTACGAATTTATAAAGAACAAATGTCAAATAACTCTTTTGTTTTTCTACCGATCTTAATGATTTTAATTTCATACGAAATATACTGATTAAAATAATTGACAACAATCACAAATCTAAGTAATTTAGTGGCCGCTAGGTGGTGCCAAGTTAATAAGAATATAATTTTCCCATTTTTCTTACAAATCTCAAATCAAATAGAAAGAGAAAATGTAAGAAATTTAGTGAAAACCGCATCTCAATACCTTTATTCTATCACAAGTTATAAATAAAAGAAAAATTCAAATAAAAATTTTAAATGTCTTAAATAAAAATGATTTGAAAATAATTAATAAATTATTTTCACATTTATCTCTGTGACTATAGACTTACCTACGTAAGTACGTTAAACAAATGCACATTAAAACAACTACTTCCCGGGCAAATACCCACGCCGGACATTGAATTACATAATGTACACCTGCTGCTGCACATCAAATATTGAATAATGCAACAAAATTTTTGATCCGAGAAAAATTTTATGTAAAAACAACAAAAGGAACGTTACATAATATAAGGCCATCTGCAGACACGTGTTTCGGGATCTATCCCTCGTCAGTACAGCTATGCCTTACATAATTTAAAGATGTTAAAATAAATCAATTAAATTAATTCAAATACAATCAGCATAATTAAATCAGTTATATTAAATCAAATTAAACTAAATCAATTTAAATTAAATTAAACCAAATTAATTCAATTTAAATCAAAACCGAATAAAATTAAACGAAAAGAATTGAATCAAATTAATTAAAAAGAGCGACCCTCACCTGCCGCGCGCTGAGATAGTAATGACCGGCGAAGGAGGACGTGCGCTCGTGTATTGTTGTTATCGCAAATTCACAAAAAACTTCTCTCGGTTCGGATTTGAATAAATGCCTCGCTGGCTATTAATATAAATAGAAAACAGTATTCATTCACTTGGTCACAGTTATTTAAATATATTAAATAAAAATGATTTGAAAATAATTAATAAATTATTTTGCATTATTCAATATTTGATGTGCAGCAGCAGGTGTACATTATGTAATTCAATGTCCGGCGTGGGTATTTGCCCGGGAAGTAGTTGTTTTAATGTGCATTTGTTTAACGTACTTACGTAGGTAAGTCTATAGTCACAGAGATAAATGTGAAAATAATTTATTAATTATTTTCAAATCATTTTTATTTAATATATTTAAATAACTGTGACCAAGTGAATGAATACTGTTTTCTATTTATTTTAAATGTCATTGGAAAACTTTTTGAGGTTAATAAAATTTATAACAAAAACAACAAAATTGAATTAGATTGTCACCGCCAGGGTACATTTTTTAAGGCGTGTAAAATTATTTGGATACACTCTTTCTTAAGAGGTGAATAGATGGGAATGCGTATTTTTTGGTCACCACGATTTGCTGAATGAATGAGTTTTATTTTTGATTCAAATTAAAAGATATTTTTTTAATTAATCCAGGCCCACAATGAGGAAAGACATAATTTTTTGGATCTGAAAGGCAAAAACTTCAGTAATAGATATACTGCTATTGCTAGAGTGGATGTCGTTGTTAATATAATTGTATAAAATTATATGATTGCATTAAATATGACGGTGAACTCATTGGATAATTTGAAAGACAACATTTTGGTATAAATTTGGCATTTTAAATATTTTTCCTTTTGGTTTTAATACCCTTTCCACCTGTATTATAAGAAATATTTCTTTATTTAACAAATGAGAAAATTGTTATTAAAATTAAAACGCGCCCCCTACTGGTGATAAAATTATTTAATTTTGTTATTTTAGTAATAATTTAATTTATTTTAAATTAATGCATAAATCTTTTAAAACATACATTAACAATTTTTAGTTCTAAAATTTCTTTTAATTATAACTTGTGATAGGATTTAGATATAAGCTTCCGGATTTCACTAAATTTCTTACTTTTTATCCTCTTTCTACTAACACTAAGAAAAATATATCATTCTATTTGAAACTTTTAAGAAAAATGGGAAAATTATCTATACTTTAAGTTGGCGCCACCTAGCGACCATAAAGTTAGTTATATTTCTGATTGTTGTCAATAATTTTAATCAGTATGATAAGTTGTTTCGTATGACATTAAAATGATTAAGATCGGTTAAAAACAAGAGTTATTTGATATTTGCTCAAATTTCTACCTCCCCCCACCCTTTATTTCAAGATTAAGATAAAAAAGTCTCTAACATTTTTATTTCATGAACTTATCATGATTTCAAAAAGTGACATTTTATGATAACCTTATTAAACCTTTCTTTGAAATAATCGCAATATTACTTTTCGACTGTTCATTGCACCCCCTACCGGAAGAGTTAAGAATTTGGAATTTATTATCAGCATTTTCTCATGATCATTTTTATTAACAATTTTTTTAAATGAAAGTTCTAGCACTCGTAGTTGCTGAGATATAGCCGGTGACCTTTCTTATTTGGACACCCGGTACATTGGACACAAAATTACACAGTTAATTTGCATAGGCCTCACCCATTTACATAGAAAAAAACGTTGCCTCGTATTAATATTTTTTTATTGGTTACACTTTTATGAAATTTATAATGTAATTAAATTATTAATCTGCCATAAGTATAGTCTGTTAATCGTAACTAGTAACTAACTGGAGACTAAATTTGTTACAATGGAAAACTTAGGGAAATTATTCAGTAGCGATTTGATAATTGTAATAAGTAGACTATGTAGATGGTTCAATATTTTTAAAATAATTTAATATTTTACTGCTAAATTAGAAGCAACATGTACATTTTTAACTAAAGTTGATAATAAGCGATAATATGCATGTTTGGGCAGAAATATCTCTAGTCGATAGAAAACACACTAACGCCTTCATGTATTGTAAGTATTTATCTTGTATATTTTTCTAATATTTGCACAGTCTGAATGAATATGTGTGTATATACAGGGAGTTTGAAATTCGAGTCTTACCATGGGGATCTTGCTTATTATAAGATACCCTCTTTTAAATTTGGAACCTTTGCGGAATTTCATGCTGATTAATATCCCGTTGAGAAAACTGGGCTTAGTTTCTTTGTTTTTAAGAAAAATTAAAAAAAAAAACTGATAGATGCGATTTTTTTTATTTATATCTTCGTTATTTGACGCAATATTTCAACGCAATGAAGACATTCTTATAGCACTTTTTTATGATCTAATCGATGGCGTAATGATTTTACTAATAGTATGTTTCGTTCTTTCTGGACGATCATCATCATCATTTTTTTGTCAAAATATCAGTTTCTAAAATGATCAAATCAAATATTTCTGCTTGATATATTTAGTACAATATTTTTGCTATTTAAATCTCCATCAGTCCAATTAAAAATTAATTAACAAATTAATTTATAACAAACAGGATGGATAAATTTGTATAATATTATTTTGTGATTATATCGAATTTATTTCCATTAATTTCATATCAAATCCAAGTTTCTAATACAAACAAGACGAGGGTATTACGTTTCAGGAGTCTCGCACATAATTCTAATCCACTGAGATCTGAACGTTCCTCTAAACAGGATGTGGGGTATTATATGTTCTGTGCACGTCTATCCGGATGTTCCGTTGCAGCCAGGTTAAAGCAATTCGAGCGCGACTTCCTTGAGTGTAATAATGCCGCAGTAATAATAGTGGTCCACTCAAACGTGAACTTGAGACATTGCCGTGAATTATAATTTTAAGCAGAACCCACTCGTTTAATCCATGATTATAAATATACAGGGTCCTGCATCACAGATCCCGTCTTCGACAGCTCAATTACTAATTATGTTAGGACTTTGAAATTTTGGAAACTTTACTTGGATCCTAGGACGTACATCAAGACAATATTTTTAATTGTACAAAGTGTCCCAAAAAAGAGTTACGGCATGATGATATACTTTTTTAAATTGCTTGATATACATTTTATTCATTATTTAGGATCCTTTTATGATCGCCTACATACCCTTAAAATTTTATTGAAATCGAATCAGTAATACCAACAAAAAAATAGTTTTACACCATTGGTTTAAAAAATTAATAAAAAATTAAGATCTTGTGAGTAAAATTATACAGGGTACTTGTCTAACAATCCTAATGGTCAAATTTTATTTTTATAAATTTTACAGAGTGTCCAAAATTTAGAGTCAAACTTTTCAAACTTGAATGTATTTTATTTTACTTATTTTAAATTTTGGAACCCCTGTATATTTTTATACCATTCTACGCAGAATTAAAAAACAAACATTTTTCTTCCTTATAAGCCTACCTAAATTCCTAACAGATTAAAAGTTATTGACAAAAAACTTTTTTTTCGACCATTTCAATAGGCATTTTGATGAATAAAAATCGAAGGTTGCTTTAAAAAAATATTTTATTGACAGAGATGTCATCTAACAGAATTATTATAACGACAGTTTTAATAGTTTCACAGATCTTTATCTAAATGATACATTATGAAATTATTAAGCTTTTCATAAAACATAGTTTTAGTTATAACAAAAGTATAGAAGAAATATATTTCTAAAATAAATTACAAACTAGAACTTATGTTTAACATGTCTTCGATTGTTTTTGAGGTACAAATGAAGACGAACATGAAATTACCTTGGCAGTTTTTGTAATAGGTCGGGTGTATTATTTTGAATATGTCTTTGATTATTTGCCACATTTTTTTTTGTGTAGTTGGTGGTGAAAACAAGTTATTTTCATATTCTAGAAACACGAGAATCATTCCTATAAGATCATCTCGATTGAATTCGTTGTCGTTTAGGCGAAAGAGTTAGCTATATAAATATTGGCAATCACTAATTCGAGTTAGATTGCTGTTGTGATCAATGAACAATACTGTATTATACATTAAAGAAATCTTAAAATAAGCAAGTGTGAAACAATTATGAAAAACAATGAAAATTGATCAAATTTATAGCAAATTTCAAATTATATTTTTGCTAATAAAAATTTGTGCAATGAAAATTTAAAGGATTTCACTAAATTCTGCATTCAAATAACTTAGCAGACATGACCTATTAATTTCATTAAATCTTACAATTTTCTTTTCTAACTTGAACTAGTAAATTGACGTAATACACGAAAATTAACGATTTATTTTTTATTTAGACTAATACTTTATACTTGGTAGATAAAAAAAGTAAATACAAATTCATATTATTAAATCTAAAAGAATGGCTCTTTTTTCAAACGTTTATTTCCATTTTACTATATAGCTATCTCTTTCTACTAAACCGCAACCTTAAGTAAACAATTATTTATAATTTTAATATTACTAAAGCTAAAGTAGACTCATGTCACTTTAATAGTTGAAGTTTACAATATCAAAATAATGGTTTTCAAATTAACCTTTGATTTTTATTTATCAAAATGGCTATTGAAATAGTACAGAAAACCAGTTTTTTGCAAATAACTATTAATCTATTAGGAATTCAGATAGGGTTGATAGGAATAAAAATGTTTTTTTTTTAATTCTGCATAGAATGATGTAAAAATATACAGGGGTTCCAATTTATAATAAGAAAAATAAAATACATTCAAGCTTCAAAATGTTGACACTAAATTTTGGACACCCTGTATAATTCATATCAATAAAATTTGACTGTTAGGATTCGTAGACCTTATTTAACAAATGCCCTGTATAATTTTATTCATAAGATACTAATATTGTATTTTTTATTAATTTTTTAAAATAATGGCGCAAAACAAACTTTCTCTACTTTTTTTTTTTGGTTGGTATTACTGATCCGATTTCAATAAAATTTTATGTAAGTAATAATAAAAGTAATAATGAATCAAGCAATTTAAAAAAAAATCATAATTTTATATATACACACTTTATTCAGACTATACAAAACAATATAACATAAATAATTGCAATACATGTAGGTGTTAGTCTGTCTGGGCTATTAAAGTATTTCCGCACTATAATATTTTATTTTCTTAATTCACAAAATTTAAAATGATTACTTGTATTTTACATCGTTATTTGTTTAGTGATTATCTCCGGATATTTGCCTTTGAAAATTGTAAATTTGTTTGAACGGTCGTAACTAAAAAAAGCGTAATACCGTGCCGTTGAATTCGTTCAGTATACTGTTTTTGCCTTTGTTTTTGCGTATACGTGTGATTTTCGTTATCCGAAATCATCAGCGCTGAACCTGTCAGTGCAAAACTCAATAACATTTCGAAGCATATGTTACTGCAAACTGTTAGAACACATTTATAGTAGGGCAGCCCGATGTGAAATGCTAGCTACATTATACCTAGAAAGATGCTTATTTCGGTGTGTGCGTACACAAAATGCAATTTACACATGTATGCGTGCTCGTACGCATCAAAAATAAGCATCTTCATGGTATGATGTAGCAACTTACATCACGTTGTTCCATTATAACTACGGCGATACTGATAGTTTGGCTCTGATGTTGAAAATGGAAATATACGAGAAGTTCGATAAAAAAAAAAAACAAGTAAAATGTGTATTTAAGAATTGAATTGGAAAAGAATTAAGGCTATTGAAAGCGGAAATTAACCAAAGAAAGATGAGTGGAAAGTAGAAAAAGAAAGCATGAAGAACGAAATTACAAGAAACGGAGGAAGGAAAAAAGCAAGTGGAAAAGACAGAAAAGTTAACAATTTATTGGAAGAAAAGTTGGAGGTGGTGGTAGAAATTGTAGAGGCGTTCGAATAATAATAATAAAAAATGGACAATATTAGCGAAAATTTAAAAATATCTTCTATATTAGGAATTTATAAAGATACATAATTTTACAATATATTATTTTAGTTAACCAATTAAATAGCCAGAAAAAATGAATCACTTACATGGTCACAGTTATTTTAATTAAATAAAAATAATTTAAAATAATTAATATATTCCCTCTTTAGCTACTGTGAAATTTTGATTTAAGTTACGTAATTACTTTCAAACAAATGTACACTTTGGACACATTTGCATTGCAATGGCATATTTCATATTGTAACGATTTTTTGATTCAAGAATATTTAATGCAAAGAATAAAAATAATTACGTAATACAAGGCTATTTTTGCAGACACGTATTTTGGGATTTCTGCATTATTTCATTACAAAGTTGTTAAATCAAATCCCGGCTGCAATCTCCGGTGTAATTATCGAATGCCATGCGCATTCATTCAACAAAAAATTATCAAATATATTTATATATATATATATATATATACAGGGTGAGTTTTTTTCGATGTTCTCTATGGGGATCTCGGAAACTATAAGAGATAGAAAAAACGGTTAAATGGGGAAAGAAGTGTAGTTTTATAAGACGAATAAAATGACACTTTCAAAATATTTGAAAAAGTCAAGGGTAACTAGATATTTTGAAAAAAGTAAAATGTGTCATTTTTTTTGAAATCAATATATCTCTATTATTATCATAGATAGAAAAAAACTGTAAAGGACAAAGTTGTAGAAAATTTTACACAGATTAATAATAAAAATCAAAAAAAAAAATTCGCCCATATTTTGGGAGATATGACACAAACTTACATTTTTTTAAATGGAAACAATAGTTGGCTATGACTTTATTAAAAGGGCTATTTTTTCCCTTTAATCCGATATAACATATGCCATAGTTATTTTTAAAATAAAATAAGTTACAGTCGTTTTTAATTTTACCATACACCAAAAAATAGTTAGCCATGAAAAAGACAAAAGTAAAACAATTGCAGTTGTTTATTCTAAACAAACATTAATTCATTTCCATATTTGGTTTGTTTCGATAAGTTTGTTTTGTATTTTGTTGGTGTTGTAAGTTTTTTAAAGTGATAATGAATTTTTCCAACGAAGAAAAGCGTGAAATGCTTGTTTGTTACATTCAGTGTAATAAAAACACTGCGGATGCTGCAGAATAATATTATAATCAATATATCGATCGTCGGCAGCCATCTTCTTTACCAATATTCAGAAGAATTTACCACAATTTGGGTGAGTACGGATTCTTTAAAAAGCCGAAACTTGAAAAAAAAAAAAACTAAATTAATGATGTTTCGGAAATAAATGTATTAGCATTGGCGATGATAGATCCATCCACATCGGCCAGACAAATTGCAACAGAAGCAAGCATATCTCAACGGACTGTAGTACGAGTTTTGAAAAAAACATAAATATCACCCATATAAGGTATCAATTTCACAAAATTTACATGACGGTGATACCAATAAAAGAATGGTCTTCTGTATGTGGTACAAAAACATATGCCAAGAGGATAATACGTTCCCTACAAAAATAATTTGGACAGATGAAACGCGACCTATCCGTTTTAGACTTTTTTCTGTGGGATTATGTGAAGAACAAAGTGTATCAACAATCATATCAATCCGTGGAGGATCTTAGACTAGCTATACTTTTATTTTTATTCTATTGACAGAAGAAAAGTCAAAAAAGCCACAAATTCGATTTTAAAAAGATGTACTTCATGCCATAATAATAATGGTGGACTTTTTGAGCATCTTATGTAATATTTAAAATTTTCTTCCATTATTATTTTGATAATTTCGGAATTATTTTACTTTATGTTGCTTTTGACAAATGTGAAGAAAGATAATAAATTAAGTATTGATTTCGTTGCTCTAAACAACCGCAATTGTTTTACTTTTGTCTTTTTCATGGCGAACTATTTTTTGGTGTATGGTAAAATTAAAAACGACTGAAACTTATTTTATTTTAAAAATAACTATGGCATATGTTATATCGGATTAAAGGGAAAAAAATAGCCCTTTTAATAAAGTCATAGCCAACTATTGTTTCCATTAAAAAAAAGGTAAGTTTGTGTCATATCTCCCAAAATATGGGCGAAATTTTTTTTTTTGATTTTTTGTTATTAATCTGTGTAAAATTTTCTACAACTTTGTCCTTTACAGTTTTTTTTCTATCTATGATAATAATAGAGATATATTGATTTCAAAAAATTGATACATTTTACTATTTTCAAAATATCTAGTTACCCTTGACTTTTTCAAATACTTTGAAAGTGTCATTTTATTCGTCTTATAAAACTACACTTCTTTCCCCATTTAACCGTTTTTCTATCTCTTATAGTTTCCGAGATCCCCATAGAGGACATCGAAAAAAACTCACCCTGTATATTCGCTGGCTATTATTAATAATAAAAAATGTTTCATTCACATGGTCGCGTTATTGAAATTAAATTAAATAAAAAGAATTATTAATTATTTTTAGCTATTGTGACATTGTAATAATACTGGTCATATAGCCGAGTATTACGAAATTTTGTTTTTTGTTCTTTGCATTAATTATTCTCTAATGAAAAATGTGTGATATTGTGCAATCTGTTTATGCATAATGTTATTTCCGTACTGTAAGTCAATATGTCACAGTAGCTAAAGAAGAAAAATTTATTAATTTATTTATTTTCAAATTTCTGACACTTCTCTCAGTCTAGTGAGCAATAGCGATGAAAGAAAGATGGGAGGGTGAATTCTGGAGAAGAAAAAAACGAGAGTATTTTAAGGCGATTTGAAAAAAAACAACAAGGATCGTCGGTGAAAAATCAATTGATAATAAAGGGAATGGATAGAGAATCAGTGAGAATAATTGAAGGGGAAGAAATACTAGGGTCAGATCATCTAACACATGGATCAAAAAGACCGAGGACTGACCAATAGTTGGCGCCAAAAATATCGAATGCGCTTTATGATATTTTGCTAAGTAGTTTTCGAAATATTTAGGTTGAAGTAACGCTACTTTTGGGAATTTGTAAACAATGTATCAAAACGAGCTTCGAGTCATAGTAAACCACTGCTAGTTAATGGGTAAAAATACACTACAATCTCTGGAATGGCTTGTTACCGGAAAAATTATCGATAAAAACCCTTCGCCAATGGTATGCATTGAAATTGTTCTCGACATTAGTAGAAGAATCTATTTCGACAGCTTCATCAAATTTACTAGAATGACATCGAATAAATTGTCCCAGAAGCGTCTCCTTATAAATTGTATTAATTAGATTATGTAATGATCTTAATGTTATATATAAAAGTCCATCGTTATTCAAGTTAATATTTATGTAATCTAAAGATATTTTTTAAAATAACTACTTTTTTCAACGAATATTAGCTTATCATTTTTTTTTAATTCTGCTGTGTTAAACATCTGAACTTTTATCGTGTTTTCACCAATACGTATAATACAATCCTCAATTACTTTATTAAACTGAGAGGTTTATACAAAAATTATCAGATATCCGATTGTTAGTAACAATTTCAGCATTCTGAAACGTGACGTCCTATGCAACCTTGGCCTTGAAACTAAGCTGACCTATCCTATGTTCATCACGATTTTCATTAGACGGGTTTGTAAAAGTTAATAATCCAGAAAAATAACTAACTACTGCTCCGTTTTCTTTTAAAAATGACATCCCTAATAGAGTACTTTTATTATCCGGTAGTTCTGGCACCATAAAAGCATCAACAATGAATTTTCTGTGTCCTATTTCTACAAATAATCGTGAAACTCATAAACAATGCACCTTAAAACTTCCCAATGTACTTGCTAATGATAATGTTTTTGGTTTATCGAAAAATTCAATAAATTTTGAAGTTACTAAATTTATCATTATTAATAGAATTAACACTAAGTAATTTTCCAGTATTACAACTTTTTTAAGTCCCGTTTGTTCCGAATTTATGAACTAACACAGATTGTAGGGACTGTTTCGCAGGGCCGAAAGCAACTAGTTTCCAGATTTGTATTCCCGACTACACACCCTTGAGTTATGCCCCGCTAACCCACTATTAAAACAAATAGGCTTACCATCTACCGTTCTTGATTGATTGCGTGATACTTGGTTAGTATTATTACATTATTGTTGCGATATGCGTAGTTTTGATTCACTCGGGCGGAATTTTGAGTTTCGCTCGGGCCAGAAAACTGCTGATTTCTATATGTTGGGAATTTCTAGAATACTTATAATCGTGCCCAAATTTAGTAGAGTTAACTTGAGAGAACCGTATAGCTAATATTTTTTTCCACGCCCTGTAAAACTATATTGGAAATATTTTTCGTTAATTCGTTCAAATCTAAATCTTTTACGCGAAATTGGTCATTTTGCCCAAAATTTTGAATTTAAGAGATACGAGAAGTAATATGGATGTAAAATGATGGTAGTGATTTAGTTATAGTTTTTGTGCCGTTTATACCCTCTATTAATTTTTGTAACTCATTAAGTGTTTTGGCGGGACCCTTCATGCAATTACTTAATTTCCTGTGCAAGTCCTGTTCGTAGGTTAGTCCAACGCAACTAATTTTGAAATGATTACAGGTCATATGCCAGTCCGCGGTTGGATTTCTTTGGGCAAAAATCGAAAACCATAATGATGCGGAACTTAACAAATAATTTCTAAGATATACTTATTTCAGGCCATCGTCCCAACCGTTGAAATTCCCCGTAGTTTCATAATATCTTAAAAAATGAATAAGGTCATCTTTATCTGGATGAAAAGACTGTGGTGCCATGTATTTAGGCACTTTTGCTGTCTGATTAGCCGATAAATTAGCAATTGTACGATTCGTATTCGCCGCGTTCTTAATAATTTTAGCCGAATGTTCAGTTACCGATGAACCAGCGAGTGAATAAGTATTACCAACTGCGGATACACCGCGCAGAGTTACCTGACTATAATTATTTGCGGAATTATTTGGAGTCTGATTACTTGAATCTGTATTTCCGTTACCCTCAAAATTATTTGCGAAATTATTAGAATATTCATTACATTAATTATTAGGGTCTCCTATAACTTTCGGCAATTTTATTGCTTTACTTCTAATATTGTAGCGGGTAACTTCATTTAAAGGGCTATTTTAGGTCGGACTCTTAGGAGTAAGAGGACTGCGGGCGTTCGGAAAGAACACAGAATTGTCTATAGGCTCTAAGGTTGCTTCTAAAATGTCGAAAAATAGAACTTTATTTTTTTGGTAATTATCATAGCATAAACGTATACTCAACACAACGAAAAATTAAAGAAACGTGTAAGTTACTAACAAAAGAAATGTTACCCACGATTACAAGTACATACATTAAGCACCCGCACTAATCCCTTTTTCCACGAAATACAACGCCACAATGAAAAACTACACTGTTTTATTACATGAACAAATATCTATTAAAAATGACCCAACCACAGAAACTTTGCGAAGCATTAACTAAATATTATCTAACTCAAGAAAATCTGTTAGAAAAAATGAATAAAATAATGGCTCCAACATGTGCAATCAATTGAAACCCAAACCACGATTAAAATATAAATGCGTAATTATTTTAAAACTAACGTCCCTCTCAAAGCAAATCAATTTAATAAAAAACTGCGCCTCCACCAAAATATGACGTAGCGGTAGAGCAGAGAAGGTAATTACACTTTATTATAATTTAACACTAAGTTTACTAACAAAAAAGTACTTACAATAACATCCACCTAACTATCAAAGCAGTCGTATCGCAAAAAAGGGTAAATCAATCTAAACATTACCTTAAATTGTTGCTAGTTTGCTGTGCGGTCTCCCCATCTGCGAAGGGAGAGAATAGCGCCTAAACATTTTAGCAACAAACAAACAACATGAATGTATATTATTGAAATAATCTTGTTTGTTAGTAATCACAATTGTCCTTTGCGGAATTTTGATTCGTCTTCTTCCGTTAAATTCTATAAGGCTTCATTGATATCGTTGATCAACTCTTATATATTTTTGGAGTGTGATTGAATATTTTAAACTGGAATATGGATGGTTTTTTGTTTCACTTGCTAATTACTTATCAACCAACTAGTATCTTACAACTTCTATGTTCTAATGTATTTTATGTTTAATTGAACTTGTAAACCAATATTTTTTAAATTAAATTATTATATCTCTAGCTGATTTCGATTTAGTTTAAATAACAAATAAAAATTGTACACGTCCTTTACAAAACAAATTTAAATTTATTAAGATACAAATTAATTAGATACAAGTATGAGAGAGAAGAAGGCAAAGGTTGTGGATTTAGAGTTAAAATAAATTAAATAAATCAATTATATCATGTATTCCAATGTAAACTAAATGTTACAATTTTATAATATAATTAACTTGACTAATTCACAAAATGTTCTTTCTATTCGAACAAATTCCATTTCCTCGCGTGACTAATTCGTCAACTGGTAGTTACTCGCCCACTAAAGTTGCCACTTCAGGGGCGAAAGGACTGTGTACGTGTGTGTGTTTTGTTTAGAAAAGGGGGGCAGATATTATTCAGCGGGGAATCGTCGGGCACGTCGTCGAACAATACGAGTAGCGAAACTTCATTTCGGTTAATCGCGGAAAGTTCTTAGGTGTCGGGAACCTTTAAACTTTGTCTAATGGGAAATAATTAAGCCATCAGGGCGGTGTTTCTGCGGGCTCAATTGATGAATTGTAATTTCATTTGAGGGAGTTAAGACGCCACACATAAGTTCCAGCTCACGGATTCGAGATGCAACGCGGAAACATTTAATTGCATCTTTCACAACTTTCTTAATGTCGAACTTTCGTTGAGAAGAAAAATTAAGTAAATTAATTAAATTTGATTTTTATAATAATAGTATTGATTTTTTGTACTCACACATTTCTTAGCGGTAAATCAATATAAATTAGTCACGTCTACATTGTATAATATAAAAAATTAAAAACAGTTGTATACACTTTTCTTTACAGGTTTTAGTATATACTCTTGTATAATAAATAATTTATAATAATACCTGTGAAGTAAAGTGAATACAACTGTTTTTATTTTTTTGTATTTTTCTATTTTTTTTTTCTTATGCAGCATCGTATCGTTTTTATTACAGCATATTGATATTTCCTAATATGTCTCAGACTTACATCGTATAACAACAAACTAATATATATATATATATATATATATATATACATATATATATACATTGATGTTAAATGACAAATAAATAGACGATACTATAAATGGGAGATCACACAGTAAGAATAAATATCATACATTTGACTAGATAGTAGACTATAAGTTTCTTTATTGAAAACTTAACGTAACTCCATCTCCATCTTAAGTACTTGTTAAGTATGCCAGATTTATCAACTCTTATTACAAATTGAATTGCAAACAAACATAATTAATAATAGAAAGAATTTATTCACTTGGTCACAGTTATTTAAATACATTAATTAAAAAGAATTTGAAAATAATTAATAAATTATTTCCTCTTTAATTAAATTTAATTTAATTTGAATATAATTAAACTGTAATTATTTTAATGCACACATAATATTGCAAATACCAAATACTCTCTAATTAAATATTTTTCAGTGTTTCAAATTTAACGTTAATTAATTATCAATTATCACCAAAGTAAAAATTGTAGCTGCAGGTTTTGCATGTCATTATTAAATATTTCTGGCTACGAATGAAGGTCATCTCACTGAATCAAACTAAATACTTAAATTTTAATAATTATTTACTGTAAACCAGTTATATTGAAATGAGTTTAAATTCTAAATATCTAATAAGCATCAAGTTTATTTGACGACGTTGCATATACATTGACAAATACAGAAAGTCTAAATTAGAACCGTAGCGCTAAACTAAAATATACGTTACAAGTATAAACATGTATTTTGGCTTTTACCGGATGTAAACGATTGCGATTATTAGAATTCATATTACGCCTTTTGATATAATTGACAAACACACAAGCAAATAATGAAGTGAAGTATGAGATAACACAAATTAAAAAAAATCAATTTAGACATATTATTATTTGTTACTAATATTTCCGATATTCAATTTATTATTTCATCTGAAAAGCCGTAATTAAGCAAACCGGGAAAACAAAAACGTCCCTCGTCGCTTCATAATTTTTCCTTTGAGATGCAAATTGTCACTTAGTCCACTGTCGAGAGGGTGGAGTCGAGCGCGCTAATTCGCAAAGGGCGGACGGCTTTTTAGTATTTTTAAGATGTTTTAATTCCATCAAATTAATGCAGATATTGTTTTCGTTGTTTTTAATGCAAATTTCAGATTTTATTGAAACTATAGCCTTTAATTAAATAATTCAGTTATACAAAACACATTTATATTGTTTTTAATTTCATTAACATATAAGGCATTACTAAATAGAAACCTCATCTATCAATATGCTAAATAAATGATTTTATATTTCTCCCTCAATAAATATGATTTCAAAACTTTTAGGTTAAGATCAATGTTTGTTTAAAAGATTTATAATTTGTATGTACAAGGTGACAAAAAAGCGTGAAATTGTCTTTTTAATTTCTGAAATATTGGATAATTTAAAAACAGATTCTAATAGAACTGTTACCGGTGTTTCACCGGAGATGCCGCTACATTAGATTATTAAATTCATATTCGCGTAAACATCGGACCCCTTTTGTTTCGCCTATTTTAATTTCATAATCATTTAATTACAAATGAGCCAACTTGGGAAAATTCATTTATGAGATTACTGTACATTTTTGTAATATTTTAGTTGATTTTATCGCACACCAATTTGAAATGGAAAATGGCTTACGACAGTTTACAACCGTCATAAACCTTGGGATTCGTAGGGACGGGTTCCAACATTTACGGCACCCTGAGAAATTCTGCCGCGGCTTCATCCCCTAACAAAGGTACTGGGGAGAATCCGAAAGGAGGCAGAAAAATCAACATCTGACTTTCAACTTCGCCTCAGAGATGGAATGCCGGGAAGATTCACGGTTTTAGGTAAAACCGCGGAAACACCCCTTCTTGGCAACAACGCATCCACGCTTCCACCGCCATCACCCCCACCCAATTGTCAGGGTTGAAGAAATCGGTGGTTGGGAAGAAAGTCAATTAAGTCGTATTCACTCTTTTACATTTAAAGTTATTCTTTTCTTATACTTATTTTTTCTGTACATAACATTATATTCTTGTCAGTAATTCCACGAAAGGACATCGTAAAATAAATTTACAAATATATATGTATATAGGTACTTTTTTCTTCTCATTCTATTTTTACGAAAATCACCAACTAACCCTCTTTTTATAAATATAAAAAAGTAAAGAAATATTAAAAAAATATAATAATAATTTGCTTTAATATTTTTTATACATACATAAACATCTTTATTTCTGAGATTGGAATATACAATTACAATATAATATCTAACAATACACTAACGTTCACAATATATTTCCAACTCTGAAACTGGCTATCGACCAGTGGTCTCTCAGCCTTACTTTTTATATTCTTTCATATAATTTGTTATACTTGATATATTTTTTTGATGTAATCAAATAAAACATTACGGGGTATCAATTCCGCAATCAATTATCTCACCTTTATAATGTAGGAATCCATTACAACAATCGGACAGTGATAATAATGTAATCAATTATGATTTATAGAATATAGACAAAAACTGCACAAAGGTGGGTTGATAGACAATTTAGTACTAACTTTATTTATGTAAATGGCACAATATTATTCCTTGAACACGTAAGATATGATAGTGTGGTGCCCCGAGATCACTTTTATTTTAATGCTGGCAATAAAGCATAAGTGATAATATTCTCTATAAAAGTAATGTGGTTTGTGATTTTATATTTATTTTATTTTGAATGAGTGACATACATTTCGTTACCTCTTCTTAATTAAAGGAATATTCCTTCGGTGTGTTGTAATTGGAGGTCAAGGTTCAAATTAAACTACGTATATTGCTGATTTATTTACAAAATGTTTTCTCTCTCTCTATCTTTACTTCACTTTTGTTTTACTATATAGAACAAATGTTAGTCTAAAATAACCTGCTAGTTTTGTATCAAGATGTTTTAATAAATTATTTCCTTCTCGAGATATTTTTCATGATAAACTCGAATCAAATTTGCAGCTTTGGGCTAAGAATATGTGTTATAAAAGTTTTAATTTAATTACCAACTCTGCATAGTGTGATAAATCAACTGTTATTAATTAAATTAACGCAAACGTGTTGTTTCTCTGTAAGCGAAGTGAGGAATTAATTAAATAGACTAATAATGGACAAGGCATTTACTCTGCTGTACATGGTGAATAATATCTAAACCACAGAGTAAATTTAACGTAATATAATAACCATTTCATTTTCAATAATACAATAACCAAACATTAAATATATTGATTTAAATAAGTCATTCTTTCAATAAAGGAGATACTTTTTATTTTACAATGAAATTAAACATGATCAATAAAAATCGACCAATCCTTTATTTCCAGCTGCAAAAATTACTTACACTGTAAGTTTTTGACAAATATCTATTGAAACAACTACTTCCCGAGCATATACCCAGCCGGACATTAGATTACACAATAGATATTTGTTTTTTGAATACCACTGTTTGATGGGTCTTCGCCTTCTGGGTAGTAAAATTTGATAAGATATTTTTGTGCGTCAATCAACCGGTATATAAGAAGTAATTTATTCATTTGAAATCATAATATGATTTCGCTCATGGCGAAGCGTTAAATAATTTAGAAAATGTCTGCCGAACCAGACAAAGAGGAAATAGTATTAACCGATACGGAGGAGGAATTTCCAAAAATGAAACGAAGAAAAGTAATTAATAATTTTTTTTATAAATATATCATATTTAAAAATATATATTTATAGATATCACTGGGCTTGATATCGCCTTTATTGAATTTAAACGCTGCTCTAATAATATTAGAAGAAAAAGGAATAACTCTACTAGTTCCGGATATACTGACGGAAGTGAAATATCCGTTATTAATCGAGACGATGAACATTCTGCAATTTACCACAGTAACCTCCCTCAAGAACTGGTAGATATTAATTGGAGAATTGAAAAAATGATGCACGTAGTCAATAGATTTGCTTCAATTTAATAATTTGATAAAATATTTAAAATTCAAAATCGAATCGCTAAGTATAGTATCTTCAGCGTCTTCAGTAAACATGAACAAGAAGGGTTCCAACATATCCATGCTGTACACATTTGCCCTTGAAAAAAATCGAGAATGTTTGATGATTTGGTACCAACTTTACCAACTTCAATTTCCATCGAAGAAAATCTACAACACATGGGGCACGTGTAATCATAAATGAATATTGGGAAAATTTGCACAAATATCTCACTCAAGACGGACGATGGTATAATTCGATACACATTAAAATCACCTGGTGGAGAAATTTACGTGGAATTGAGCGTATACAAAACAGTTAACTTTTTAGAAGCTCCGGAAAAAGAAAAATAGACCACAGTGGACGCGTCGATAAAGTATTTCATCAACGAACCGGAGATTCAACAGAAGACAATCCAATTAATGAATTAAATAATCGAGAAGGTGAGAGACGGCACCGAATACAGATTTTTTTAAAAAGATATAGAAGATAAAAAATATCGACGTGCAATTAATGTAATGCCTAGTAAATTTCATAATTTTTTGATCAAATTTATTAATTGCATGAAAATTCTAATAGTTTATTTTGTGCAATTAATAATAATTTTTATGAATACTATTAATGCCCAGAAGACAGTATAAAAATATTATAAAAATATTATTAGAATTACTTGAATTTCAATATAACCATGATATAATAAAAATTAGAGAATTTGTTGATTGTTATAATATTCTTGAGAAAGTTCATCATAAAAAAATGTTTAGAAATAATTATTCTACCAAGTGCTGTTTTTTTCTTTTCTTTGATGCTATTACAAAATGGTACATTAACGTTGGATAATATTGCTTTATTAAAATTAGCAATATTTCCAACTTTATATTTTCCATTGCATGATTGTTTTGCGTTGGAATAAACGAAACATTGAACCTATTGTATTAGATTCAATTAAAATATTATAAGGTGTGAAACTAAGTTCTCGCTGTTTTTTTTTTATGACAGTGCAAATTTATTGTGAAAAAATGGTTATAAATGAATGATTCAAAATATTTCCAATCGCTGGCCACAACTTTTTCCCATCTTTCTGGCAGATCTCGAAGACTGTCCCGGTAGAAGTGTTAATCTTTTCAGACCATCCACGTATCAAGCCATTTTGAGATATATCCATAGGAGCGGAACTGTTGATTAACCAGACCATGTGCCATCTAACGAAACAAGTAAGAATCTGGGGAATATGACTTCCCATTTGAACGTTTCTAAGTAAGTTTTATCGTGTTAGTCTTTTTGTGTTTGGCACAGATCCTCGTTGAGCAATTCCTCCAATTCGGCGTCTTCGAATGTGTTTCGCCTTTATGACGCGAACGGTCGTCACCGTTACCGTGTTTGAAGCGGCGCAACCAATCACGACAAGTTGTTTCACTTATAGCAGCATCTTCGTAAAATTTTTGCAATTCTCGATGCCGCCGTTTTATTCAAGTGAAAGAAGAAAAGCAACACTTCCAGCAAATGACGATTATTTGAAAACAAGCGATACTGGACTCAATGCGATTTCTTTTTATGGGGTCACCCGAAAAACAAAATTTATAAAAACGCCATCAAAATATTGAATCTTTGCGGGAAGCAATTTTTGTGGAGCGCAGATTAATTACATTAATTACAGATAGGCAGTTGGCTAATGTAAGGCAGGCATTTTATAACAGATTATGTTCGATAACATTTACCATTGAGCGTAGATACAGTAAAATACAATTTTAAACTAAAATAAATCACGAACTGTTTGTAATCTGACACCACTATAAATTATCTTGATAATGAATAAATTATCTTTCTTCCACCAATTACGTGTTATTATTATGAATTATCCACACGACAAACATGTATTTTAATAATTTTTCATCAATTACATTTCTTTGGTAGCATTTCGATAATATGAATTCTGGTTCAAACGTAAATTAAATCGATACATTTAATACAGTTTTTAATAATTTACAAAATATTCCTTTACGATTTTTCTCTGATATTAATAGGGGAGCTAATAATTACACATATTAAATTTTATTTGAGATGTTAAATTCCTATATTTGCCCCTTATCCCATACACTCGGAATAGAACACCAATAATTATAACTTCTAACAAAAATGTATTTACTAACGTGAAAGATTTTACAGACCATGTGATAAGACATATTTGGTTCAGTGCTCCTTTCTACAAAAAATACAGTAAATATCCATCACCTTTGGTTTGACCTTTGCTGATAAATTGGAAAGTAGAAATAGCATGTAGTATTTAAGTTGATTTGTAATAAACACTTAAACCATGTCTGATTTCTTTTTTTATACCGGTCATCATTATCTCGGTCCTGGTAATCCTATTAATAATGATGAACCTGTAAATGAAGCTGATTAAATTGAAAAAGATTACGTTTTAAAATATAATCAAATTCAATTATCGAATAATACATATGAAAAAAGTGGTACTGAAATTAAAAATACTGATAAAGAAGCAACCACCATTCGCTGGAGCAGCAGATTTATCTGTTAAATTTGGAATTGAGAAAGTTTTTTGTCACTTAAATCCAAAAATTAAGAAACCTAACGAAAAACCAGTACAAAATCATCATCACTTGTTATACTGATGATGATGATGGTGATTCTAATAGACGAAAAAGAAAAAAGAAACAGTTGAAGATCCATATCCAGATGAAAAAAATATGCAAGTCCGACTACTCCACCACAAGGATCACAAGGTGATTTTGAAGGTGAAATTGTAGCTCATTACAGCAAAATCCGTGGGGATTAACACTAGAAAAAAGCATTTATCTCAAGGACAGCAGTCATCATCAAGTCAACAACAAGCTCCTATTATATATCTATCATTTAATAGTGGCATAATGGATCAAATACGCCTCAACAATTAGTGGGTGTAAAAGCATGATGTGGTCCAGGGCAAGGTAGTTCTGGTGATAGTGGTTCAGGTACATCAGGATCTTTTTTCAATTCACGTTTCAACTTCCAAATAAATCAACTATTAAGTATAAAAAAGAATATCGTTATTGTATGAGTACAAGCAAAACAACATTATAACATATAATAGATAATGATTATATAGAAATTGTACCATGTTCGTTACATTCCATAGAATTACTTGTTTCCTTATGTTTCTCATAGAAAAGGTAATTTTTTACGTGATCAATTTACAGAAAATTTTGTGAAATAAGTACATTGTACAGTAACTATATTAAGTGTTAGATTATCTTTTATAACTATTCAATCAGTTTCTACAACAGCAAATGCTAATATTCAAATGCCTATTTTAAATATGGAATGGATTATAATTATCCTACTGTTACCAGGTGTAACAGAATGAAATAAGCGATTTTCTTTTTTAAAATTAAACACTAATTTTGAATGGTAAATTAAAAAAAATATATTCAAAGTATTGACTATTGCTTTCTGCACATCTTGACCACATTTCTGGCAATCCATGGAGAGCACGCCAATAGAAATGTTCGATTTTGATGCAAACCAATCAAACGGCCAATTTTCGACTTCTTCGTAGGAATCGAAGTGCTGCTCAGCCAATGCGTGCCCCATCAAAGAAAACAAATGGTAGTTGGAAGGGGGGGGGGGGTGGTAGTTGAACGGCGTTTGGGGTAGCGGCTAATCGTTGGCTCGGACTCAAAGGTTTTCTTAAACTACGTTTAATTAATTTTGGAGAAACCAAGCGTATCAAATCTTCAAACAACTTTGGTGTTATCCTAGTATATGTGAAGAACCATTCCGTATCGTGCAATCTCATTTCTATTAATAATCTTCTGAACTCCCCCTTTTTCTCCCCATCTCTATTGATAGGACGTACCCACTATCGTCTTTTTGTAGCCGAATTTTGGCGTTTATTGTATCTTTGCCTCAAGCGTACGGCGCATGCGTTGAACGTAATTTTTATGTACATTGTGAACAGTAATTATTATGTGATTCTTATGTAATTCTTATGCTTATGTATCCCTTACGCTTACGTCCATTGTGAATCCACTCTAAGTGTTCTTTTCTAGAAATATGTTTCTTATATTGTTATAATTGTTAAGCGCTAGGATTCATTTTGATTAAAGAATTAAATGCAAATTTCGATTGATAAACAGCTGAGCAAAGGAAAGCGACAAAAAATGTAAACGTAAATGCGGAGCGCGCACAAGATTGGTCGAGTATATATTTATAAAGGTGGGCTTATCGCTCGGCTCGTAATGTTCCCGCTCTTATTCAATTTGTTGGTTTTGTTTGGCGACTGCTGATAGTGTTATTATTTGTATTGTTGAATTTCGTGATAGTTACTGTGTTTTTTTTTAGTGAGTTTTGGACATTTTACTTAACTAAAAATAACCTTATTATAAAAGTTAGTGAAGTTAATTATAATATACAAATATTTAAATCTTTTTTATGAATTTACAAGAACAATTTATTGAGTCTTTCCAGAATTAAAATAAAATAAAACTTAAAAAACGCTTTATAATTGAATACTAAAAAGATTTGCTTTTCACAAATGATTTTTAGAAAAATATTTGAAAAAAGTTGTATGAATATAAATTAAAGAAAAATGGTTTTATTGCATTTTTATCACATATAATATATTTAATGGCTTCATTAATTTTTAGATACCGTCAACTTGTACTATTGCAGTTTACAAAATTAATCATCGATATTCGAAGGTGATGGGTGTTAAAATTGCTTATTTTAAATTTATCCAGAATGAGCAATTACAAAACGTTTGGATTGAACGTTGTAATCATAATGCTCCTTTTAATCTAAACACATCAATTTAAGTTGGAAACATGTTTCGAGGTTCACTTAAAACATGTTCGTTTCATTAAATGTTATTGGTCTACAACATTTTCTATAGCCACTAGAGGTTTTTTTTTATTAAATTTATGATATAATTTATTAAAGTAGTGTTACTAATTAAGTTAGGTTTAAACGTTATATTATATATATATTTTATGTACTTGTATTTTTACTTGTATGTTGTTATTTATTTATTTTATAATAAAATATATTAATATTAAAACATAATTCCGTTTCTTTTAAATAAATCAAAGTAAAATAATCTGCATAACTAGTAATCCTTGAAGTTATCGTTTAATCGGATGATAAATATTTTTTACATAGGGAAATAATGATCGTACTTATTGAAAACACATAAAACATGTAATTGATAATTTTACCATTCATGATACACGAATTGATTTATACCACTTGAAGCTACGGAATTTCTTGATTCATTCAGGGACGATAAAGATTATTTACTACACAAAAAGTTTAAAGTTAAGTAACAAATATGTTTCTTAGTGAAAGCAATATCTTATTGAATTTTAAATAATTGTTATTGTAGTAATCTCCCTGAAGAAAGAGATATAAAACTCCGGAAACTTATAATTAAATGGCATTAACGGTTGAATTTGCTGTTTTCTAGTATAATATTCGCGAAATTTACATGAAAAGCTTACTATTTAAATACACAGCTTTAAATAAGACTTAATTCAAGAATTTTTACACATTAAAGTTTTAATTTTTTATGTGGATGTGTAACTTACAAAATATATACATTTTAGATGTATAGTGGGATTCGGCAGTGGACACCTGTGACGTCACAAGCCGAAACGGGCGTTTTCGTCGATAGGCCTACCTTCTATACATATACTCCACCAGCCTTGTAGCGCGGACTGTCGGATATACGATCGGAACTAATACTGGGCGCTTGGGACGATTCGTATACGAACAACCAAGATAGGTGAAAAAAGTGTTTGATTAAAATAGATCTTTTTTGTGAATCAATTTAGGAAAAATGGAGGATTATTTTTAACAATTAATTGAATTGAATTTACTAGCTTTCCGGGAAATGCTTCCGGATCGCGGTTCGAAGGACCAATTGTTTGAGGAGAACTGCGCGCGTGAGTGGTTGTAAGCCACTTACACTGCGTAATACCTTTGAGCACGGCCGACAGACCCAAAAAAGGGGAAAGTGTCCAGGACGGTAAAACTAAAAGAGAAGGAATCTGACCTTTTTACAGGTGCTGCTCCCGTCCCTGCTCTTGGGGGTGCTGGAGACACTTCGGGGCTCACTTGAACATGCTGTCATCCGACTCAGCATACGCGTGCGCGACTTGCTTCCTCGACGGTCGAAAAAGGACTCATGGGAAAATTGTGCATTGCAAAAGAACAGGGTAAAAAAAGTGTTAAGAGGACATGGTTGCCAACCAAAATAATTTATGTACGAAACAAATATTATTAGTAATATTTTGGACTTATTACCTGGAAATGTAGATATTTGTTAGTTATTCGTGAAAGAAATATTTTAAAATTATTATAGCCTATTAGAAATCTCTTATTATTATAAGAGCAAAAAATTAATATTTTATTACTATAAGCGATTAATAACAAGCTATTTTTTATTGCGCTATAATTTTGTTGAATGATTCAATGGGAATGTTAAAAATAAATATTGTTTTATATAAAAATAGATTACATGAAACAATATTTCCAAAAATATATGTTTTATTTGTTTAAAAATTGATTTTTTCAAAGACAAACGATATTCTTTATTTTATTTATAATTTTGTATTTTCTCATCAAATAACGTAAAATAATGACACGTATTTGCAAATAAAATACAAAATGAGATCCATTGTTTTGTTTTTTGCACCATTTTCCCTCGAGATTTTGCGTCAATATAACAAAAGATAGATGTACAAAAATGTTTGTCTCGCCCTTTTTACGATTAAACATAAGTGCGCCGTGTTTCCTTTTTCGCTTATCGCTCGTACATCATCCTGTCAAATTTGCCAGATAAGCCCCTCACTATCCATTAATTTCACCACCCCTTATCTCATATTTGCGGTGAGCATGTTTTGCCGCCTCTCATCCCTGACTTCCGCCGTTCCCGATGAATGTCGGCGGTAATTAATTAACCCACACGGAAGGAGAAACATCTGAAGATTTATTAATAAAACCACAAAAACAAATTCCGGGAATCTCTGATAAAGGCAACTCAAAAATAAATGAAGCGAGTGCATTAATTTTTCGAGAGGAATTTAAATCAATTTTAAATTTAATTTAATTACTAACACTGTATTTGTTACACTGCACAGTGTGATAAATCAACTGTTATTAATTAAATTAACGCAAACATGTTGTTCCTCTTCAAGTGAAGTGAGGAATTAATTAAATAGAATAATAATGGTCAAGGCATTTACTCTGTTATACATGGAGAATTATATACAAACCAGGGAGTAAATTTAACATAATATAACATCTATTTCATTTTCAATAATACAATAACTAAAGAATTATATATATTCTCTATTTATACAGGGTGTTCTACAAGCTCTATGATAGACTTTGACAGATGACAGCTCTCATAATTATATACAGAGAGATTTTTTTATCAGTATACATTAGGCGAACTGTATACCTGCAAAAAAAAAACAAGTCAAACGCATTGAACCGATTAATGTGTGTATGTTTAGTTGCCTATAACACACAACTAAACGTCAAACGCTAAACTTCAAATTGTGTGAAATATTTGATCGAAAATGTATACAAATGAAGAAAAAGTCGAATTTCAAGCGTGTATTACAATTCCGACAATACTAGAGGAGGATAATACATGTTTTCAATAAATCCAAAGTAGCCGAATACTTCCGTTAGGATGATTCTAAAAATAATTAAACTAAAACATTTTCTTTAGAAGGTTGTATGTTTCGTTCTCTTTATTCAATTGAAAAAAAGAACAAAATAAATCAAAATATTTTATCAAAAATACGTCACTTATTATAATGGAAAAATTACAGGTAAAAAATATTAAGAGATTTTATTAAGACATTTTGAAAGAAAAGTATCAGTGAAGAACAATAAACTTGAAGTAAATAATTGGAATAAGTGCTAGAAATGACCACCAGAAACTGCAAGGCATTCTTCCATATTGTGCATTTCGATATTGCCACAAACAGAAATAGAAAATTGTTTAATTGTTTTTTGAATTATCCTAGTTGAAGGAATCGATCGTTCGGGTTGCGTATTATAGGCAACTAAACACACATATCAATGCGTTTGACTTGGGTATTTTACATGTATACATAGGGGATATGTATACTGTTAAAAAACCTCTGTATATATATTTTTTGTTAATGAACAGGGGTCCGAATCGTTTTTATTTAAAAGTTACAAGCATTTAAAGAATCATATTTTTTCCAGTCAACCAGTTTCAATCATAACTAGGCTGATAATAAATAACAGTATAAAATAACAGTTGCTATGACAATAAACCTTTATTAACAATTAACAATAAAAATGTAACTTAAGACAAAACTTAAGACTATAAAATTTGTTGAAATGTACAACCTCCGCTTGAATGCAAGCCTCATATCGACGAACTAAAGATTCGGTCACTCGACGGATGAGATTTGGATCATTCCTTATTTGGTTAGCTGCATCTTGAATTCTTTCAAGTAACTGCTGATGGGTAGTGATTTCAACATGGGTCTACCATGTTGAAATCTGCTTCATGTGTCCCCATAAATAGAAATCCCGAGGATTGTGATCGGGGCTTCGAGGTGGTCCTTGACCTATCCATTTATTTGGGAAATGTTTATTTAACCAAGTAGCAACTTGTCTTCCTCTATGTGGTGGTGCGCCGTCGTGCTGATACCACGTATTCTGGATAATATTAAGTGGTACCTCATCAATAAACTCTAAAAGGTCGTTTTCTAAGAAATATCTGTCAGATCTGCATTTAAATCATGATTTAGAACATGCACTGGTAATAGATTATTGTTGAAAATGCCACCCCAAACGTTGACACTGAATCGTTGCTGAAATCGTCTTGATCTAATTGCATGTGGATTTTGCAACGCCCATACATGTTCATTATGATTATTATTTATGCCGTCCCTAGTGAAGCACGCTTCATCAGACCATATTATGAGCGTAATGAATCTCTCTAGTGAAGTAACCAGCGACAAAACTGTAATCGCTGATGGGCTTCTCCAGCATGCAACGCCTGTATACTTTGGCAATGAAACGGATGTAACATTTCTCTGTCCAATACACGCCATGCAAAATTCGGTGATACACGAACGTTACTAGATATACGCCGAACACAAATTGAAGGATTATCAAGGACAGCATATATTACATATTCTTCACCTTGTACATTTATTTCAGTAGGATGAATTGCCTTCTTTGAAGCGGGCAGGATGGTGCCTATTTGGATATCTGCGTCGTTATGAATAAATGCATTGTTTATTTAGAACTTTTACACGAAGTACAAATATTATACAATTAAAATGATACTAACAATATTTATAGTCATAGCAATTGTCATTTTCATTTATCAGCCTAGTTGATTTATTATGATTCTTTAAATGCTTGTATCTTTTAAACAAAAACGATTCATTAACAAAACAAAAAATGTAATTATGAGAGCTATCATCTGGCAAAGTCTGTCATAGAGCTTGTAGAACACCCTGTATAATTAATACACAGGAGCTCAAACGTAATACAACACCCAAAGAAAAATGTTTTAAATGTCTTTATGTTAAATTTATATTCAGTTTTAACGATTACAATGTGATGCAGGTTGAACTAAATTTACTGACAAAAATTCAATAATGCGTCGGCCCCCCGCGGTTGTTATAACACTCTCTAACTCGGCGAGGCATAGACAGAATCATATGGTCGATGTCTTTTTGTGGCAAGTTCTTGCTTTGAGAGGTCGTATGTAGCTTGGCATTATACATATTCCTTATTATGATATATAACATTTTTCAACCATAAATAAGAAATTTTCAATTTTATCCTTTATTCTGATACATTCGAGTCAAACACCGTATTACGATGCTTTCATTCCCAATTTGTTTCTTTAGTTAAAATAACTTTATTTTTTATGTTTAGTAAATGGATAACTAGTAAATAGGTAACAAAAAACTAAACAAATATTATTTATATATATTTTGAAGTGGAGGGGGGAGAGGCGGAGTCTTCTGGGGGCTCAGGACATATTTGTCCCAATGGGTTTGAAAGGTGAGACATAGATACCACACTGGTAATTTGTATTCCAACAAAGTAAAAAAAGCTATGGAAAACATCTTTTATTTATTATAAACTAGATGTAAAAGGGACTAAAACAGCTTTTGCATAATGGTACATTACAGCCGCACAATTTGTTTTGGTTCTCTTTTCCAGCTTCCTCTTAGTGCAGCGATTTCGATAGAATTCTCTTTTCCATCATTTACATGTCTTTCTGTTTATATTGTAGAGGCCAACAAGTTGTTCTGAAAGATCAACTTCTCCCATATATTTATAAAACTCAATCATCTTCACCCAGATTATTTTGTACGTATGACAATTAGAAAGCACTGTGATATCTTTAGTGTCATTCAATGGAACTGCACATGTGTCGTACTGGTTACACATGGACTGAGATTCCTTTTTTGTATACAACGAAATTTGACACACATATATATATATATATATATATATATATATATATTGTTATTATTCATGTAATAGTTACCGCATTGCTTCAGGTTGCTTCTTCCTTTGAACCTGGATGTAGTCTCGTCGATACTTTGGAAACTACTTCCATATAATACATATTGTTGCTACCATCTGGCTTTTTTTTTTTGGGGGGGGGGGGGAATTGAAATATAATTTCAAAGAATGAAGTTGTAATCTATATCTAAAAATGGCTTATTTTATTGTTGTAAAACATTATGAAGAAGCATCCAAGTATTATCATTATTTCATACTGATCAGTTTTCTGTATCGGCATTTTCTTATTCTCCATAGGAAAAAGATCTTAGAAAACAGGTTCATGAAAACTCAAGATCTGAAGATGACCGATATAGTTTTGCCCGAACTGTAATAGGCTTTTCATTTGAAATACGTAATTTTGGAATAAAATTGTTGTCTACAACAATCCATTGTTCTAAAATTGTTCTGATGTCGAAGAACTTTATGTGGAATGTAAATTTTTACTTGGTTCGAATTTTGCTCTGATTTTCCTTCCTTTCTTTTTACTTGTCTATAGTCTCGAAACTCATCACTTGCGGCCCCTGAAAATGACAGGACATATTCTGAACCATTATCAACAAACGGCTCGTCTTCAATATCAGCGAAATTTTCTGCCAATTCCATTGACTCAATCCCAGGCAATGGTTTATGTATGAAAAGAAAAAAAAACATTTTACTTACAATAATACGACTGGGACATTTAAGTCCCATTAACGGATTTTATAAAAAATGTTCTTATACCAACCCATTTCTGATTGTGCTGAACGGCCACAATGCGAATAAATTTGCTACTTCGGTGTTTTGTCGTTCAGCACTGTTCGCAACGCGTTGCGACCGTTTATTTCGCTCAGTGTAGGTTTTCGAAGTTTGTGTGTAACATATACACTATTAAATAAAAAACTTTAAATAACAAAATTAAATGACTTCAATATGCGGACAGTTTTGTTTACTAAGATTTTAATGAAATTTACAAAATTTGACTATTTCAATAAATTGCACCGATGATCAAAAAATCAATTGGTTTTGTTCTCATTTAATGGCATTTTTTATTGATTGATTTCAACATTATGAAGAACTGATGATTTTTTAATGTAGCTGCTTCTAATATAGGCTGTGACTGCTTTGACGTTTCAGTTTACAAAATTTTAAAGATGCCCCATGTTCATCGTTGCAATATCATCATCTAAGTGATTTTATAGCTGTCGCATTATTGGTATGCTAGTAGCGGGATTTTCGGTTTGTGCTATTGCCGAAAGAGTCGGTAGTAGTGTATCGGTAATTGTACGCTGTTGGTCTAGATGTTACGAAGCTGGGGAAAATCGACATAGACATGAATCAAGACGACCAAGAAGCACTACTGAGAGTGAAGAACGAACTTTTCGTCTGACATCTTTCAAGGTCAGATTCAGCAAGACAATGCTCTGCTTAATACAGCGACTATTTCAAGATATTTCATCGTGCTGAAGTCACTTAATGAGATGGCCAGGGTCATCTCGTTCTTCTGGTCTATCGCAGATAGAACATGTTTGGAATATGTTAGGCGTTAGAATAGGCAACTTACAGCGCCCACTAACACAATAATAGAATTTATACGTCAAATTATCGAAACTTGGAATGAAATACCACAAGTAGATATTGTTTGCCTGATTTCTAGTATGCTTCGACGTTTTAATGAGTGCTTAGGAAATCGTGCCGCTCCAATACACTATTAATTGTTATTCATTGTTCTTTGTTTTGTTTTTAAAATTGATGGATATACTTTATGTACGTCATCAATTCTATAAATATCATTAAAATCATTCAATAAATTCTTGTTCTGATTTTTTTGAAAGACGGTATATATTATCCTGTCTTAATCATAAATATTGATCCCTGATTACACAATTAGTTAAAGAAAAAAATACCCCCATGCATCAATAATAAATATTCTTTATATTCCAACAACCGAAACTTGTATATTATATAAACATTTTAAAAGCATTAACGTCAAAATATAAAAATTTATGTCTGAAATATTAACACCTCATTACTCTAGTTAAACCTTCTATCGGCCTAATCCTGTTTATACAGTGTGTCTTCGGATTGAGTACTCATAAGGTGTAAATGGCATATTTTTAGAGTTGTATCTTTATGTTCTGAGGATCGCTCCCGCTTAGTCTCAAACTAAGATATTGGAAAAATGAGCCAAATAAATTAATAACAGGGTATTTTTGGTAGAATTCTAAAAATTAGTCAAGAGTAAACTGTCTTTATTTTAGCAGTAACAAAAATGTATTAGAAAAAGTTGCTGAGATTTAAAAGTTATGGAAGTCTTTCAATTTTAATAAAAATCAGCCTACTTTGATTTCGTGTCGATTCATTCAATCTTCATAGTTGCTAATATTTTCCAAATTTAATGAGATGAATTGATGAATTACCAGTGAAGAATGATAATAATAATAATAATAACAATAATAATAATATTTTTATTTTTCCATAACAGAACAAAATTACAGTAACGGAAATATTTATGACAATTATAAGCGATTCCTAAAAATAATAGTTCTGATACTGGAAAAAAGAGATGCAATTCAGATGCGTACCGAGGTACACTCTGATCTTCCATTACACCTTATTATGATAAATTTAGTAAAATAATAATGTAGATTGCACAGAAATAAACAAATATAAATCAGTATAAAAATTAAGAAAAAAGATAAGAAGAAGAATGAGAAAAAAAAGTTAGAAAACAACATATTACAACAAAATAAATATAAGTTATTATGAAAATGGATGCACAATTTACAATGAGCATTGATTGGTATACAATGTCGTAAAAATATTTTTTTTAAACTTAAATTTTGACTCGAAAACATTGCAGGAGATGGCTAATTTGTTAATGTAATTAACTATTGTATAATGAAATGATCTTTCGTATAAACTAGTTTTATGGTTAGGTGGTGAGAGCCGACAGCGGCTCCTAATATTAACGTTATGGACATCACAACGATATGTAAGTTTCTCGAAAAGATAGCTAGGTGTTTTGTATTTAATTATATTAAAAAATAAACAGTAACTTTGAATTATTGGTCGATTTTCCATGTTTAGCCAGTTTAAGTCTAACAGATCATATTTAGGATTCATGTTAGGACTAAGAGGGATAAGTAAATTTTATTAATTTCACAAAGCTGAAGTTCTTTCTATGTTGTTTCGTAACAAAGTCATTCGTAAAACTGTTAGAATTGATTTAATGTCATTTTTATATTCTAAAGTGCTAATAGGATAGCACTTTAAATTGAAATTTAATTTCTTGAATGGTTTTCTAACTTATCACTTGGTGAAACATTTGGACTATTACTGATGAAGGTTTGAATTAAATTATAGAGATGAGTACTATTAAAATACAATTCCATATTCATGTAATAAGGGACCCAATTTGAATCTCAGAGAGGCCCTAGAAATGAACAGGGCATTAAAAGCTGGGAAATACCGTGTAAAAGACAACGAGGAGATTTAGAAATCCCCAATCTTTAAATCATTTATTACTTGATTATATAAAAGCTTGTCAGTTTCTTATGTAACTTACTCTTGATAATGCCTTAAAAAGCAAAACTGGTCGAGAAAATTGAGAAAAAATGTGGAACAAACGAAGTGTAATTTAATTTAAACCTTCATCAGTAGCAAAAACTTTAAGTGCAAATATAGTAATCCGCTCGAAATAGAAGAAAAAATGCGTTGCTATAGGTGCTAGATCGCCGTCGCTTATAATAATTCTTCACTGGTATAGAATTTCGTACGATCTGTCACACTTTTAGATTTTTGTTTAAATGTTTAAATTAAATAAAACACTTGATGTTTTCGCTTCGACGCTTCGTTTACTACTGATTTCAAAAAAATATATACAAAGTTTAGATATGTACAAGGGTAGAAGGAAACACATTTTTCAAAATACAATAATGACAGTTTCTGGAAACGACCGTTAAACCGGACGTACTTAAACATAAATTTAGGGTAAATTAGTTTGTTCTCAATTGGCGCACGAACAACCGACGGCTAATAGCATCGTCCCGGATTCACAGAAAATTATGGTCACTACGCGGTTTCGGATTACAAGTCCCTTACAATAGCAATAATATTTTTTTCAGAAACTTCAGTTTTCCTTGTGTGTAATCTGAAACAAAGATTATTAAAAAAATAAATGTTTTGGTTTATACAATAAAAAAAATATATTCATGCGTTTCATTTGAAATAAAAATAAAACCCGACGAATCTCGTATTTTATTATTGCCCAACGTATATATACACTGAATCCGGAAATCAAGGAAACGTTCCGTATTCCAGGAAATCTAAAAAGAAATTTAACTGAAACAATTCAAACAATGATTTCTCCTCCCTTTTCCGTGTTTTATTAAGTAATTCCCGATGGCGTCCCGTTTCGTCGAAATTTTCAATAACTGTAAATCCACTCAAAATACTCGTTTATATCCGCAGAACACGGGAGATATGATTATAAATTCAAATTCACCCCTCGTCGCCCGTTACGCTTCTTCGCGAATCTCTTTTTCGACTCTGTAATAACCTCCGCACTTTTTTTCCGCACCATCCGCCATATTAACTAAGTGTTATCATTTTTATTACACGGACCCCAATTTATATATATTATTTTTTCACAACAGTGGCGGAATTACCACTGGGACGTTTTTTTTTGTTTCTATTAACAGTGTGCGAATGATAATTTTATATATTATTGTGGAGAAATAGTATAATTTTCTTTCAACATTTTTTGTTTGTAAAAAAACTATTTACATAACATGTCGATAGCTGTTTTCCAAACATGTAGTTTGGTGGAAACACCTTTATAGATTTAAATGTCTCTATTGTAATTTTATGTATTTATATTTATATGTATATACAGGGTCTCATCGTGCGCGCCGAGTAGCTTTACAGCTAAATGTTTTTTTTTTTCAAAATCGGCTTTCGCAGTCTATTAGGACCAGATTTTAATATTAGTTTCAAATACACAGGGGGACACCCTGTGTAAAAAAGCATGGCGTATCATAGTTATATTTTTTCTAATAGAAAACCCCATATTTTATATTTTTTCAGATTCTACATCAAACTTAAGGTTAACTTTCATAATATGTTCATATGCCTAAACCTAATAATTTTTTAAACATTTACATACTTTTGGAAAAATCGACGTTTCGAAAAAAAAAAAATCATAACTTTCAAATGAAATTGATTTGAATAAAAACGAATGAAATTTTGTGTCAGTATATTAGACTTATGGGTAAATATTTTAGATTATTAAGAGAAATTTAATATCTTAAGATGTTTCGATAATTCAACGTATCTCCAGCAATACATTCAAGGTTAAATTTGGTGCTTATTTTAAATGGCATGCCCTATATCTAATAGGCTTATCATGTAGGAAATTTTATTGTCTTTCAGAAAATATAAAAGTATTCTACACCTAAACCTAATATTTTTCAAGATATATCCATTTTTGTTAATTTTATTATTTTAATATAAAACGCCATCTATTGCCTAATTTAATAATTATTATTGACAGTTATTCCAATTGGCTTTTGTTTATAAACAAAATTTAATTCACACATTCGTATTATTAGTAACAATTGCAAAAATGATTTTTTCCTTAAATAAAAGCATAAACATGATCCTAATAATAATGGAATTTTATGAAAATGATCTTTTACTGCACAAAACGTTCTCTGATGGAAGATATCCTAATAATAAGACTGTAGAGGAAGTTTTAAAAACATTTAAAACTAGGCAGTGTGAAGTATCTGAAAAAAAAAAACTAACGAATACAGTAACTAATATTGAGGAGACACAATTACAAGTTTAATTCCATTGAATATTCGTCAAGTTTTTATCAAATAATTTACACATGTGTAAATAAATAATAAAAATAATGTATTCGCAATCAATAACATTAGTGTATTAATTTAGGAAATATCTCGAAAATCATTTGTTCGGTCAATTGACTTTATTTATACACAAAAGTGAAACACTTACCTATTGCAATATTTGGAAATAATAAATATTAAATTGAACAATAAATTGCGCTTTGTATCACCTTTCCACATTATTAATAATAAATAATATGTCAAAATTTAACGAAAATGGATATATCTTAAAAACTATTATGTTTACGTGAAAAATACCTTTATACTTTTTGAAAGATAATTACATTTCCTACAAGATATTAGATATAGGGTGTGTCATTTAAAATAAGCACGAAATTGAATTTATTTCTGGATTTACGTTGAATTATCAAAACATTCATATTTTAAATTCCCATTAGTCTAATACAATGATACAAAATGTTTTTTGTTTGAGGGTATTCCATTAGAAAAAATATAACTATGATACGCCTTGTTTTTATAATGAATAATGTTAATAATTAGTGACGGGCCAGAATGAAGTATCTAAAATTTTGAATAGTTGAAAGATTATGAAAGTTTATGAAGAAATTCACATGTTCAAGTGAATCGAGCTGTTGAAACAATTCAGGTTGTTCGTAGCATTCTAATAATTTACACAGTTCATAAAATTTAAACAAAGAAGTCGAGTCCTTAGAGTGGAAATTTTAAACGCTCAAAGTAGAAAGTTATTTTAACTACAAAGGAATTATTTTTGTTTGTTAAAAGTTTCAATTTCGTGAAAATTTAAATTTCCAGAAATGTTGAGGGGGCAAAAATAGGGGCCCTGTGTATCGGTTATCCAAATCGGTGACAATTTCTGAAGATTTTTTCGTGGTTGAAAAAAAAAAAAATGCAATTTTCATGATTTTTTCTGAAGAACGAATTTACCAAAAGTCATAAGCGATACAATGGGCTCAAGATTATGTATGATTTTTTTTCGTAACTGTAGCTTTTCTGTGAAGGCTGGAATAAAAATCGACGTTTTCGGTATACTCTTGAATTTGTTGATTCAATATACCGATTTGAATTAATTAAAAAATAAAATCAATAACAGATAGTAATTATATATTTTTTTTCAAATTTAACTTTATATAGTCAATTTTAAATTTTTATATAGCTGAGTATACAAGGGGGCCAGAAAAGGTGTGATAATCTTCGTTGATTAAATTTGGATAACAATATAAATAACAAAATATTGTATTCTTCCTTGTAACATCTCACGAGGCCCTTAAAATATTAAATGTGTCTCTAGAAATCAGTATTATTTTCTAAATATTTTCGAAAAAATCAATAGAATTTACAATCAATTACACATTTGTAAAATTTAAATGACATAGGTGATAAATAAATTGGAAACTTTAACAAATTTATAACTTCTTCAGAAGATTATTTACAGAACAATAGATCAGACAACTGTCTATTTTAATATGTAACCTTATTAAATTTCACTTCACTTTGACATATACTTTTCATTTTTTTCATTTTTTTTTTGTCTATATATTGATTTTAATTTAATATTTATACCAACTCTTGTTCATATGATTTCTTTTTGGTAATAATTTTAGTATGCATTCAACTAAAATGGATGGACAGATTGTGAAGTAATGTCAATCATTTCTTATTAGTCTGTATTTTTGATATAATTATGAACAATAGCGAATTAAGAGCAGCAATAATGTAAACAACATTGAACAATATTTGATAATATGGTCTTTTATTACGTTTTAAATTGTTTATTGGTTTAAATTTAACGGGTGTGTTCCGTTGAGTTATTTATTATATGTGCAGATTTTGTTATTATTATAAATGAAACTTTAATATTTAATAAATTTAGTACTTGATTTCTTAGAAATATAATATTAAACTAATACAATATTTTTGCACTACGTATTTATTATACTCTACATTAAGTTGTAACGCACCCATATATAATGCATATATGACATAACCTTACAATAAATTGTACAAATCACCTTTCTTTCAAGGCATACCAATTATAATAAAAAAAGGTTTATTTTAATTTTTGTGGACAAAAATATTGAACAAAAAATAAAATATTCTGTAATAATGGATTCCAAAAATATTTCAAATGTATTAAAATTTTAAAAAAATCTATGCAGCCATTAAAAAAAAAAACTATGTTAGCTATGATTTGATAATGAAGTTATTATTATATAGAATCAATATTGATGTCATTTCTTAGTATTTAAAAGGCCATTAGCATTGGTTTTTAGCTGAATAATACTGTCAATAAATATTTTATCGGTTATGACGTTGGGAATTTTTTTTATCGAGCACCCGGTATACTTACAAAAATAATTTCCTGGCGAAATTTTATTTCAGTCAAAATGTTTATAAAATTTAACTCTTTATATTCTGAAAAAGTATAAATTTAATTAAATTCAGACAAAATGATTATAAAAGCAAGTAATAAAACGTAAAAAATATTTAATTCAGATAAAATGTTTATTAAACCAAGTTCTTTATAATCTAACATAAAGCGTAAATACACCACACGTTTAAATATTGCTCCCTACAACAATTTGATTTAATAACATGTTTTTATAAATAATTATTAATTTATAAATCTTTTTTGTTTTCCAAAAATTTAAAGTTAACTATTATATATGGTATTGACGTTAATTTCGAAAAAAATGTATAATTACTATCGTTTTATAGTATTTAAACGGTCATTGATTTTATTTTTTAAATATTCAAATGGGTAAATAAATACCAGTGTTGTACCGCTAGACGTTTTCATCGAAAAAGTGGTATGTTTCCGACGGTCGGCTCCAAAATTAGCGTATTCAATTTCTTTCTATGTTTATTTGTTTATACTCTGTATCTAAGAGTGCACATGGACTAGAAAATGCATGTCAAGGCGTCAATCTCCAATCCGCGAAACACTGTGCGTCGCTAGATCAAAAATAATTACATTCTAACACTTAGCAATCATATGAAAACCCTCGATCTATTACATGAAATTAAGTTCCCCTATGATGAGGCTAAAATTTAAAGGATCCTCTATAAACATATTTTATAAATTATAAACATTCAGCTATTTCGGTAATTTACACACATTATGCAACCTAATGCTATATGTTTGATGTCGGCGCAAAATTAAATTGCTCCGCTCGAGCTGAAGAGTTTCAGGATCGTTAATCCTCATTAGTAGGTGGCAATACACCTTGGAGCGAGTAATCACCGCGATTTTCAACTTCAACAGGTGACTGCATTCGCAGCCAGGGTCTTTGTCTTTTCCGAAAGATTGATGAGCCTGTAATCTGCCCACCTGAATTGTTTAACCCACCATAATATAATTAATTAAATACAACTCAACTATAAAATTCTTTACAATTAAGTAAATATACTTATATATACGCATTGCAAGTGAATATTAATTATATTACTTATAACTAAACCAAATCGATATGTATTATGCTTAGTGAAATGATTATTAAAAACAATATTTATCAATAATTTTAGAAATATAACCATAAATATTAGGTTCATAATATTCATAAAAGTTGAAAGTACAGGATTTTTGTTAAATAATATGTCTCAAACCTATACTCTATGATCAAATGTTAATATTTTGCTTCTGGAGTAAAAATTCAAGAAGTCGCAGAAGTCGCTCTAGTAGTAAAAACACAGACAATTTTTACTACTAGAAGGTATAGGTGTTTTTCAAAACATCTATTTGAGGTTAAAATTCGACAAATAAATTTTTAACTCAAAAACTGAGTTATGTGGATATAAAAATATGAGTGGGTAAGTAATTAAGCGGGGAATTAAAAAATAATATATGGAGTATTTCATTTAAAATAACAAAGTTGGTAGACATCTCCAGTACAACAGGAAGTGATAGAAAGTCGAAATATTTTCCATGAACAGATTGCATTCAATCTTGCAATGTACAATTTTTTTTTTCAATTTTTTCCTCTGTCAAGAACTTAGAAATCTTTAAATGGCCGTTATTCGTGGCCCACTCTGTATATAAATAATAAAAGGGTTACTTTTTACCCTTTGAATAAATCATTAATAAATGATTTAAATTAAAAGGGTTATCCATACATATACACTAAAAGATCAATTATATACTTAGGTAAGTTTAATCTGGAGTATAAAAAAGTTAATAAATTTTGCTGTTTGAAATTAATCAAATTATCTAAAGAGGATCAACCAACAATTGATAACGTGCACACATTTTGCGCAATTTCTAAGTTCGTTGTGTAGTGTCTTAACATATGATTGCACAAAAAAACATTGTGTATTAAAATTGACTTTTTTAAAGTAATAATGTTAATTACAGGTAGCTTTATAGTAATATTTATATTATATTTTATTTCGTCGATTTAAAATAAAAGGGTTACCTTTTAATTCAAATCGTTTATTAATGGTGACAAACCTTTGGCTTATTTATTTCTTAAATAAATCAAAATTCTATATGCTTTCCAGAAGTATCTGGTTAGAAAAAGAAAATCGACCACAAACGCAACACGTTCGACTTTTCAGAATAAACACACTCTTTTATTTTTTCTCGTATATTCGCAATTAGATCTATTTATATAAAAAAGAACTAATTGTCAATAATTATATATTATTTAACGTTTCGTTTCTAGTTAAACGAATAAGAAATTAAGTTAATTTAAAAACCTGTAATAATTTATGCATACTCTAGGCATTGTTGGAGACGCACGTAAATGTTGTTATAAATTAATTTAAATTAAATAAAAAGAATTTTAAAATAATTAATTAATAAATAATGTTCCCTTTAGCTACTGTGACGCAATGACTTATGTTACATAAGTACTTTAACAAATGTCCAATAACAGACATTTGCTGTTGCATAGCAATAACATATTCAGGATGATTTAATTGAAATTAAAACACTTGGTTTGTTTCACTTATTTATATTTTCTCCATTCCTCCCTGAAGATGACCAATGGTCGAAACTAGTTGGAGAAAATATAAATAAGTGAAACAAACGAAGTGTTTTAATTTCAATTAAATCATCCTGAATTAATTCAAAAATGTTTCACCACGAGTTAAGTGAGAAATTAATTAATCACAAATGCAATAACATATTGTATAATGCAACAATTTTTGAATGTATTATTGGGCATTTGTTAAAGTACTTACGTGTCATAAGTCATTATATCACAGTAGCTAAAGGGAACATAATTTATAAATTAATTATTTTCAAATTCTTTGTATTTAGTTTATTTAAATAATTGTGACCAAGTGAATAAATCCTTTTTCTATTATTGTTATAAGTTGTTTTCGTCTTCTTAGCACTGTAACTATTTGTTGTACTTTTTTTAGCATTTCAAAACTAAGTTACAACTGTTAGGTACGTTTATTTTCTATATTTCTTCTGGGTATTTATTATACACAGATTGTAGCATTGTAGATTAGGGTTTTTTGGGACACTTACTTTTCCCACATAAGTAATGATATGAATATGCACTTGTATTATTTATGTAATTAAATATTATTACATAACAATAATTTTACAGGTGAATTAGGATGTTTATTATTAGAGGTATTTTGACAGTAATTAATATTTCCTAAACGGTCTCGGTCAGGACAAAACATGTCTTTAAGTAACATTATTCGTTTTTTAAAAAGAATAATATCGAATATGTTTTTTATTCTTAAACATCATTTATGGTGATTATTAGCTTAAAAACATCCTGATTTTTAATTGAATTTATTCAAAGGAATATGTATTAACATGGTCAATATCGAGTTTGTGGATGTTCGATTTGTACTAATGCCATAAGTAATTACTGTCAGAATATACGTACGTAACGGCCCAAGAGAATTTCCGGATAATCAGATTTACAACTTTGGTCCGACAGAGCAGTGACATTTTGGGCCATGGCGGATATGACCCTTTTCCCCGTATGAGCTCGTTAATTATCATCCATCCTTTAAGGACATGAAGGCAAAGGGCCCCCATATTTTACAGCCAGCACGTATGTAAAGCCTTATCCTAACATATACACTAAAAGAACAATTATATACTTGGGTAAGGTTAATCTGCAGTATAAAAAAAGTTAATAAATTTTGCTATTTGAAATTAATAAATTTTTGTAAAGTGGATCAACCAACAATGGATAACGTGCACACATTTTGCGCAATTTCTAAGTTCGTTGTGTAGTTTTTTAACGTACGATTGCGCAAAAAAAAACATTGTGTGTTAAAATCGTCCTTCTTTAAAGTAATAATGTTAATTCAGATAGCTTTATAGTAATATTTATATTATACTTTATTTCGTCACTTCTTCATTTTTAAAATACTATATGTACCATTCAACCACTATGTACTTTTTATAAATACTTGTTTTATAAAATTGACAAATAAATAAACCTATAAACAAAATTAAATACACAAATGTGATGTATTTGAAAACCAGATAAAGATGAATTATTAAATGAAATCAATTAACTTTAATATATTGAGAGAAGTAATAGACGACAACATTTAATAGAAAAGTAGGCCTGGCGATCACCCTTTGATAGCTAATATCCGTAAGGTAGTTAAATATTATTTTCTTACATTCAGTTGAATGAAATGAAATAATATTACTTTGTGAAAATATACGGCTGAATTCAAATATTTCTTCGCCCTATTCAGTCGTTCTCCCTGTAATTTTCCTTAATTAATCACTCGGTAATAAATTGTTAACACTAAAATACAATATTTCTAAAATTAGTTACAATTAAACACTAACAAACTCTGATTACACTCAGTTAGAAACTCAGAATATAGCACATTCAGTTTCTAATTGGAAACCAGGCTTGTTTTCAAATAATTAATCGCTTTGTTTCAGCCCTTGTGTTCACATGTTTATTTTTTATACGTTCTATTATTGATTGATTAGTTTATTATTACGCCCGCCAGGTGCTTCAGTTAATAACATCCCTTTGTTGATGTTAATTTTCCACACGTCGAAAACATGTCACGATTGAACAGGAAAAAAAATACGTTTTCATTTCGCCGCAATTTTCCGCATAATACGCTGGGAAAATCAAATTAGGCGCCGTGCCGTATGTATGTACATTGCGTTGGGGTGTATATTAAATTTCAGTTGGTTTAATAATTGAAGTTTTTAGATGTTCTTTGACGGAGGATTATGTTTCAATTAAAAAAATAAATCCGAATGTTTGTAAATAAAAACATATTTATTTGGTGTCGTTATTATTTCGAAATACTTTCGTTGTTCTTCATAATAGAAACTACTTATAAATAAAAAAAACCTTAAACAAAAATTCCTGTTTCTTTGATTATTTTAGAGAAAAAATTGTAATGGTTAAAATTTCAAAGAATCAACTTTTAAATTTTGAAAATATTTTTGTATCAAAAATAATGATTCGTTTAATTCTCAAAGAGATGTGTAATTAAAGAATAATATAATAATAAATATTAGCCATGTATTTAAAATAAATATTACATTTAACATAATTTATTTTTTATTTGACAAGAATGTTTCATAAGTTATGACTAAAGCAATTTAATCTTTCTAGTTTGACCAACATTTTATTTAACATTTCTTAATTGTACATAAATTTTAAAATAAATCTAAATATTGTTAGATACATAGATTATTTAAGTATTTGGTATTATTTTCAGTGATTTGATAAATCATCTTTCAAATTATTTATTGGAATGTTTTATTCATCTAATTTTCTGTACCTGATTAATAGCCAGTATAAATAATAATTATAATACGGAACATTGAAACTATAGTAAAGCTGATACAACTTCTACAAGAGATATCCAATATTATTTTATAAATTTATATTCTACTGGCGCTATTTATCCTTGTGTTATTTATGTATTTACGGCGGAAATACATTTTATGTGTATTCACATATTTGACGTGTCATTTAATAAATGCAGCTATTAAATTTAAAGTATCGGAAAGTGTGGATGAACGCAAGCGACGGCAGGATATATCCTTTGTGTGTCCGATTTATGCTCATTTTCATCGCTATCGTCCTTTCCATAAAAAGGCAGGACAAGCAGGAACGAGAAAGCGGAGAGAAACGAGGTTGAATATAATTTGATATACTTTATGTAATATTGTCAGTGTTTAAAATTATATTATTAATAATGATGGAAATGAAAATTGTTTAGTTTAAAACTATTTAAATCATATTAAAAAAGAAATTATTGTGACAATAATTAAAAAAAATTGTCTAAATTATATATATTTTTTTAATTCAATCTTTTTTTTAATTGAAAATAGAATAAATTTGATCAATAATATCTTAAAAACATTCTCTTGAAAGGATATAGCTATACGAAAATTCTTTATGAATATATGCTCATTTTAGGGAACTGGAAATCTAGTTAAAATATATTTAATTCAAATCGAATGTAGTTTTCAGTTCGAAGTTCGGTACTATTTTTTTTTCCACAAAATATACCTAAATTTATATGTAGTTTGTTTCAAGAACCCACATCTTTATTAGAAAATTAAAATAATTATTTTAATTAATAAAATATTTATGATTTTCAACACTTTTTATTTAATTTCACCACAATTGTTTCGCTACGCTGAAGCATCTTCAGGTGAAGAAAGTTAATAATAATATTTTCAGAAATATTTACAATATATAAACACAGTTTTAATGCACGGAGGTGCAGCGTGGTTTTTCTTCCATCCTGTGTAGTGGGGTGTTCGAGAGTTCCACTTGTTCATTCAGCAAGAGGCCCGTTTGGTGATTTTTATTCATTTCCAAATTTTCAAAAATGTTTAATATTCTTCCCTTGCTGGCAATATGGAGGTGAAAATAAATGTCTTAAGTGTACTCTTATACTAATAGTGTACACTAATAAATAAATAAGCCGATTTTGTAACAATTATTTGAGAGTAAAAAAATAGGATGTTTAAAAATAATCTTTTTACGATTTTTTTTTTCGTATAACCCCAAGGATCTCTCGAAAACATGTAAAACATTGTTTGTCACTTTTTGGATTTTTTATTTTCACGTTAATTTGTCACTACGGTCCTTATTAACATTTTGAGAATATAATGCCAGAGAACATAGAATTTAATGTTTATTTAGAAAATCGATTGTGAAATCTTCAATGTGCGAGAATTTAATTTGAATATAAAATACAATTTTTAATCCTTTCTTGGAAATATAGAAAATAATAACATATACGTATCCCGGCGCAATCGCCATGGTGGAGACGCCAGGCACAAAACCGTGGGATAATTTTCACATCGGTCAATAGCCATAACCCATTCAGCTCAGAGATTATTTTATTAAAAATTAATATGGAGTTTCAACAAATAATAACCTTTACAAAAAATATTGTTTGTCCCTTTAATTTAATTGCGACTGACAACCGTAATTACCATTCAGCTCAAAGATTATTAATATGGAGTTTCAACAAATAAAAGCCTCTACAGTCAAAAATAATTTTCACTTACATTTATTATACGTTGGGATTTTGGCGCAACTTTTGTAGATTTGAAAGGGAATTCATTGGAAGGATTGGAAAAAAATCAATTTTAATAAATGAAACAATTTTTTACTTTATTTGTATAACTCGGATTGTTTTATATACAGGGATAGCAATGAGCTCGCCTCTTAGCCAATTGCTAGATGACATCTTCATGAGTAACTTAACTCAAATAATTTTAGAATCTCCGCTAGGCAAAAAGCATATTAAAATCTGATTTAGATACGTCGACGATATTTTAGCTTCTTTCGTAGGAACCGACAAACAACTAACCCAATTCCTAAACTTCATTAATACCTTATATCCTAACATTAAATTCACCTTAGGAAGAGAAACTAGTAACAATATTAAATTCCTAGACCTTTCCATTACAAAAAATGAAAACAACCTATCCTTCGCTATTTACCGAAAACCCACCTATACAGACTGTGTAATTCCTAATTCATCCAATCATCCTACTAAACACAAAATGGCTGCTTTCAATTCTATGATACACAGAGCATTTAATATCCCCCTTTCATATACTGAATTTAAAAAAGAAATTGAAATAATAAAGAATATATCTTGCTCAAATGGTTATCCAACTTCAACAATACACAAATTAATAAACAAATTTCACGTTGAACAATTTAAAAAGTACATAAATGCAGGTAAAGCTCAAAAAAGTAGAGTATATAAACCTTTAACATTTTACGGAAATATTTCATTTCAAATAAAATCAATTTTAGAAAAACACAATGTAACAATAGCCCTTAAACCTTTCACTAAAATTAAAACACACATTTTTAACCCAAAAACTAAATTAGATATACTCAACAGATCGGGGATATACAAATTAACATGCAATGATTGTAAGGAAGTATATATTGGACAATCTGGTCGTAATTTGAATACCAGACTCCAGGAATATATACGCTCTTTTCGACATAATTCACTTGATAAGTCATCCTTCGCTAAACATGTAATTGAAAACAATCAACTTTTGGCGAGGATGTACTGTCGGTATTAAATTTTGCCGAAAAGGGTCGTAAGATGGACCTCCTGGAGTCACTGGAAATTTACAAAGCGCGCGCTAATCCGGACATTCCCGTAATTAACGACCAGCTTGATCTAATATATTCTCCCATCTTTAAAGCAATAATGTAATGTATTTAAATACCTGGATTTGAAGTTTTTAAAATAATTTTGTTTTGATAATGACACGTTAAGGTTGTCGAAACTTTAGTAAACAATAACAAAGTAAAAACAAACAAAGTAAAAAAGTGTTTTATTTATTAAAATTGAATTACAATGTATAACAAAGTAGAAGCCTCAAAAATTAACAAGTTGAAAAAAATTATTTTATTTATCAATTAATATGGAGTTTCAACAAACAAAAATTTGCCTGTTCACCATTACTGGCTGATTTAATATATTGTGCTATAGATGCTTTTATTTCTTGCAACTCCATATTGATTGATAAATAAAACAATCCATGACTTGAAACTCTCAGTCAGCGATAAAAATGCATCACGATCGGGAGTGTTTAACAAAATTATAAATCAGCCAGAAAGTGTAATTTTTTATTACTACTGGATCAGTTGATTTTGAATATAAAGAAATTAGTTTATTATGCGTAGGTTACAGGTATTATATGAAACCAACAAATATAAAAAATAAATTATAAGATCTAGGTGTGAGCACAGAATTTGTAACATCGAAACAAAGCGCAATAGAAAATTAAGCTTATATTAAAATGATAATTACTACTAATATTTCAAAAAAATGTTCTATAAATTGTATATGGTGTGAGAAAAAATTAGTCATTGTAAGGTAAGGAATAACAAAATAACTTCTGAATATTTGGCTTTAGAGTTAAAATATAACAATCCAAATTTTCATTTAATAATTTTTCATTTACTATTAAATGTTCATTTAAAAACACATTTGCCCAATTCACTGGAGAAAGCGCCATGATGGACACATCACCATTTTTCTAAGAGGGCGGAAAATCATAATGTTTCCTGTCTAATGTGTATATAATTTCGATATTGATAAAACGCTCAAGGAGTTCCAATGATGTCATTTTACCATATTTCTTCTTCAGTTCGCACAATTTATATTTCTTAAGCTGCGGCAATGAATTATAATATATGATTCTAAGTTGTTTGAAGAGTGAGTTATATATAAAGAAACATTAAGAAATTAATATTCTACTTCAACTTTTTTCCATTTGGCTTTGTAGACGACGGTGTTCGACATTTAGTAGAAAGTTTAGAATAATGTCTTTGACAATATTACTACTGCAAGTCAAAATGGTTAGAAGCATCTTCACCTCAACCACACCCACATTATCATCTCAGCTGTATTCTTCAGTTAGATATAAATTTCAGGTTGAATCATTACTACATTTATTGTTACACTTTTTTTATCGTCATAGAAATTGTAGATTGTTAATTATTTTATTCAATTTAATTAAATAACTGTGACCAAGTGCATGAATACTCCTTTTTTAATTATGTTAATAGCCAGCAAGGCGTTTATTCAAATCTGAGCCGAGAGAATTTTTTTGTGATTTTATGATAGGAAATTTTTCGCGCGCGCGTTTTTTTTTGTCTGTCATTACAATCAGAACACGCGCCTTGCAAGGATCGCTCAATTTAATTAATTTAATTCAATTTGTTTCTTTCAATTTGATTTGATTTTGATTTAAATTGAATTAATTTGATTTGTTTTAATTCAAATCGATTTAGTTTGATTTGATTTAATTTAATTTAACATCTTTAAATTATTTAGGGTAGAGGTATACTGGCGAGGAATAGATCCCGAAACACGTATCTGTAGATGGCCTTATATTAAGTAATGTTCTTTTCTGTTTTTTACATTGAATTTTTCTCGGATAAAAAATTGTTGCATGATCCAATATTTAATTGATATGCAACAGCAGGTATACATTATATAATTCAATGTCTGGCGGGGTATTTGTCCGAGAAGTAGTTGTTTTAATGTGCATTTGTTCAAAATACTTACGTAACATAAGTCAAAATGTCACAGAGCTAAATGTGGAAATAATTTATTAATTATTTTTAAATCATTTTTTATTTAATTTATGTTCTTTAAAGCTTTGCGAGAAATAATAAGAGACGTCATATTATTTAACACAAATAACACAATAACAAACCATTACTGGGGCCATTTGGGTTGCATTCCAAATAATATTACGGATAATCCGTAAAGGAAACTGTTCGGATTACTATACTAATCCAATTATGTGCTTTGGTGGAAATTGTAAAGTAGAGAACGCTGTGCAATTCAAACAATGGGTTGCATTTCGAGAAATAATGCAGACATGTTACTTATCCACTTACCTGAAATATTGCAAAGATCAACGCTCGTCAGTGTAAGCAACAAAGCATATGTAATTTTGATGGTGTAAGAGGCCAGTGGCTTGTATGTAGATAGATTAAATTGTTTATATCACCAAATGGGAAAAATTAAATACACTACATTTTACTTGTAAATTTATCTGATATATACGCAAAATATCAAACGAAAATTCATTTGTTAAAAAAAATTAGAAGATAATACACTTTACATTGCAATTTTCAGTATAAAAAAAAAACAAATATAATAAATTAAAATTGTAGATAATTACAAAGCGCAATATTATATTTATTTCAAATATCATAAAATTAACTTTTCTTAATGTCTTTATTGTTTAGTTTAAATTACTTAACTTAACTTACTTACACTTTGTTGGCTTAATTATTTTCATAATATTTTCTCTATTTATTTATTTTACTATTTAAATTGTTATGAATAATTTTGCTTCCTATTTGTTAAAAATATAATAAAAAAAACTTCTTTTTATTATTATTTAAATTGAAATTATTCCTTTTTAATACGAACAGCCCCGTTTTCATTCATCTGCGAATCATTTTTACTAGCTAGTGATATTATTTCTAATTGCACATTCATCTTTAAATTTAAGGCAGGAAAATCGCAGATCTATAGCGTAAATAGATCAATACCGTTTGAAATATTCACATACGCCACAGAGTGGTATTTCTGTAAACACTTTTTATTTAATCTGAATACATATTATGCAATCTGCTGTAAAATATGAAACAATTAATAACTTCATAATTTAGTCTTTTATACAATTCCATTATGATTCTTATCGCCACCCGCATGGCATTCACTTTCATCCATCCTTTCGAGTAGTTCGTGAATTTGGATGTTCTGCCCTCATGCCCTCCATTTGTTTTTTGGGGTCTGTACTTCGTTTCCAGACTTGCGTCGGGGTGACGTTTCAAATGTCCAGCTTGAAAAAGGACGAGCGACGGCTAAAATCCGCGATGAGCAAGTGGTCGGACAGGGGACACGCCGCTAAGCTGACCCTTCTCTCCGAACGGCCCCCGGCCCTCATACTTCAAGCTGAAGCAACACCAGTCCCGCAGGTGATAATTTAAACAAAAGTTTTCACTCCGGTAATACATCCGATGGTTTCATTTATATTCATGATTGCTTACGATCGTGGCATATTTTCATTAATGGGGATCGTCTGCTATGCTCGGCGGCGTTTCGGTTTGATTATATTGCAGGTGTGCATTGAATATGTGATTATTACCTCACTTAAACATCTTAGAACACTTAAAAATGTATTTCATTCTATAAACTGAGAAAATTGAAATTGATTGGTTGCTTCAATAGAATTATTATTGTATGTAAAAAGATTATAAAATTAGTTATTTTTTACGTACGGATTATAAGGCGCGAGAGACTCCAGGGTTTATGACACATTTTTTTCTTCTCGACAATAAACTACGGTTTATTAATTTTTAATTACGACAATGATTACTTAATTTTTAAGTTGTTTTGCAAGATGAGCAGAGAATGTGTGATAATCTTCAAGTAGGTTAATTTATTAATTTATAGTAAAAAATGAGGAAACAATATTGTAGTGTTCCCAACAAACCAAATTCAAGATATGAAAATTTAATAACGGTGTATCAAACAAGTGTTAAACAATATCATCAATAGTAGAATGAATAAAGTAAATGATCGAATTAATAACTATTCCTTTAGACATATCTGAAGCCTTCGCAGAATATAATTAATTGAATTAAATAAAAATAATTTTAAAATAATTAATAATTTTTTTGACTTACGTTACGAAAGTACTTTTCATTTTATTTAATTTATTAAATAACTGTGACCAAGTGATTAAATTCTCTTTTCTATTTAGAATTAATTACTTGAAATGACATATCTTCTAAAAATAATTTGACTGTAACATTTTTCTATTAACAAATAACATCTTTGTAATTCCCTGAAGGTGCTACATGACCCTTTTCCTTAAAAACTCCCCAAAACGAAAAATTAAGGGGATTCATATATCCGTTCATCTTGCAACCGTAGTATTTATTTATTTATTTTATTTATTTAACGGATTCACCTTTTTATACAACAACATAAAATATAAATACAAAAAAATATAAAATTATACTTAAAATTAAACAAAACATTGTACATAATTGATAGAGATAAGATTTAAGTAGCAAATATCACAAATATTAACAACGCATGATTATCAACTAAGCATATATTAACAACACTCTGACATAGTTATTTTAATACATTTAACGAAAATGCGATATAACAAGTGAATTGAAAGATGTAAAAGAATTATAGAAAATGTCAAACTTACAAGATAAATTAAGTGTATTAATACTTCTCATAATTATATCGATGGGAGAATTGAAACCATAATTGCTGCGATGAAAATTAGGCCGAAACAAGGATGCGTTACGAAAGGGGTAATTATGGGGAGAAAAATTGAAATTAAATTGCGCTATTAGAGTTGCAGAATTAATATTCCCATTAAGAAGTTTGTGACAAAAACATAGTCCAGCTATTGTATGACGTCCATTTACAGAAATTAAATTTAACTCGATATTGAATTTCTTACATACAAATTTCTCAAATTTATTTTGGATCCTTTCAAGTTTTTTTATATGGATGTCATAAAATTGGAACCAGACCAGTGAGCCGTATTCAAAATGGGATCGAACAAATGAGTTATATAAAGTAAGTAAAGCTCTTATATTAAAATGTTTAGCATTTCGCAAGATGAAACCCATTGAACGCATAGCCTTGTTGCCTATTAAATCCAAGTGATGCTTAAAAGATAATGAATCATCAAAGAGAATACCCAAATCCTTAATGCTACGAACATATTCCAGAGGGGTCATATTAATTTTGTAGTCAAATTTTAATTGGTTTCTTTTCCTATTAAATGACATAACCTTACATTTAGTGATATTCAACTGAAAATCGTTCAAGTTACACCAATGGGATATCATATCTAAATCATGTTGCAGATTTATACAATCATTTAATGAATTAATTTCCAATAGGATTTTCATGTCATCCGCGTACAGATAGGGCAGTGAATATTTTAAACAATCCGTAATATCATTAATCATTATGAGAAATAATATAGGCCCACAGTGGCTACCCTGTGGCACACCAGATAAAACATCTATACCTTCAGACATGAAATTCCCAATTCGGACAATTTGTTGTCTAGACATTAAGTATGAGCGAAACCAATTCACAACACTGTCACTAAAGCCGTAAGCACTTAATTTGGTAAGTAGAACCAAGTGATTTACTTTGTCAAACGCCTTGGAGAAGTCTGTAAAAATTACATCGAGTTGACAATTTTTCTCCAGGGTTGACATAATGGATGATCGAAATTCCAGTAGGTTTGTTGTGGTCGATTTCCCTTGAACGAATCCATGTTGAGCTTCATCAATGATTTCCTTGGAAAGCCAAGATATCTGTTTAGAAATTAGCTTGTCAAATAATTTTGGAATGAAGGATTGGATTGCGACCCCTCTATAATTCGATATACAATCCCTTTTCCCAGATTTGTATATAGGCAACAAAAAGCTCGTTTTCCATATATCAGGAAATACCTCTTCTTTAAGCGAAGTTGAAAATAAAATATGTAAGGGTTTTGATACACTACACACGCATTTAGATAGAAATATTGTTGGTATACCATCCGGGCCATGAGACGAACTGTTGCCGAGTGAACTTAATTCCGCATAAATCTGTTGTAATGAAATGGAAAATGAAGAACTATTTACTTGTTTCTTAAAGCAAAACTTGGACGTAGACAAATTATTTGAAATGTCATACGTTTTTGCAAAATATGACGCAAAAGCTGATGTAATTTCATCACCGCCTTCTAGGATTGAGTTATCCAGTCTCATTCTATTCGGAATACTATCAGTTTTTTTCAATTTAGATATATGAGTCCAAAATGACTTTGGCTTCAAACATATGTCACATTCAATTTTCTGAAGGAATGCTTTATAAAGATGGCCACTCATTTCTTTACATTCATCACGTAAAATTTTGAATTTATTGTAGTCCGCAGGTAGCCCGGATCTTTTGAATATAGAATGAGCATATTTTTTGTTTTTTATTAAACGCATTAAATGTGTGTTAAACCAAACTGGATATTTTGAAGAGATTTTTTTCTTTGTAGGAACAAATAATTGAATGGCTCTATTAACGTATGTGTAGAATATCTCAACCATTTCATTAATACTACAATGTAAAATATACTTTCCCAATTGATTGATGCCAAAAATGAATTAATTGCATTGTAATCTGCTTTATAAAAATCAGGAACTTTTTCGACAAAATTTAACTTGGAAAATGAGTCATTGATGCCAATAATGACATTAAGTGGATTATGATGTATTGATATATTACAAAGTGGATCATCAGCTAAACACACTTGAAATTCGTTAAAATCAGTAAATACCAAGTCCAAAAATCGCCCATTCGAATTGGAAATTGTATTGATTTGATTTAGGTTTAATAGATTATAAGTATTAATTATTAAATCACTACTCTCATTGAATCGTCCTTCCGGAATAAAGCTATCCGATTTCCATACTAACTCTGGCAAGTTAAAATCGCCGTATATAATAAATTTACTATCATTAAAATTAAGAAAAAGATTTTCAATCGCGTTGCAATGTCTAGCATATGTTTCAGTTGAAGAACCAGGAGGAATGTAGACGGAAGCCATTATGATACTAGAGGCTTGGAATTCTAAACACACAAATATTTGCTCAATAGAATCATCAATTATATGGAGTCTATAAGAACGAATAATCTTTTTAACCGCGATTAGAACACCGCCTCCGTGGAGTTTATTACTTGTTAAAGATGATCGATCTAAACGATATATATTGAATTCATTGAAACCTAATTCATTATCGTGAATATTATCGTCCAACCAAGTTTCAGTAAGAATAATAGCATCATAAGAAGAACAGTTAACAATGTTCATAATATCAAATAAGTATGACTCCACTGTTCTCATTCCATCTATTGCAAAAATGTTCGTTTAACCATTCTCTTGAAATCCTTTCTATGTGGGGTGGTTCATCATCATCATAACATGTGCATTAATTTTTTCATCAAAGCGGGACTCCTAATAAATTTTATATATAAACACTTTTTATTCACAAACGAAGCTATGATGGAATGCATGTAACGCTTAATCACCTGTTTTGTAGTTCATTGCATGATTTGTTGATGCTAGTTTCATAATCACAATAGCCTTCAAAACTGTGATATTTAACTGAGTTAATTTTTAATTCATCCATATTTTTGTCGTTATGGAACTTTTTTCAAGACAGGTGCGTTCTAAGCAGACATAAAACGTATTCAATAATTATACGAAATTTCGAATAATTGAGATGGTTAGCACGAAAATGATTGAACAGATCCACCCAGCTGTCAGTAAACGTTCCAGTTTGTTATTTTTTCATCTGTGATATAGTTACAAATAAGCGAAAACTCATTGAACTGGCACTACTGTTCCAAGTATTCTTTAGTTGTTTTATAAAATTCAGCCGCCGCGGCTCAACGTCAGCGGCAGTTTCTTATAATTTAACCAGTAGATTACGGACGGTGTAATTAAGGAAAGACGAATTCTTTCAAGTGCCAGGTTATATCGTAGAAGATTTCTGCTAGATAAGCCTTAGCGGCACTGTTATCTCAGTGCCGCTAAGGCCACTAGAGAGTGTTATTTAAGATAACGATGAGCAACAGGATAACTTATGTTACAACCACGAACGTGTGAGGTTTTTTCTTAAAAATGGTTTTTATAATTTTTATCACACGCAAGGTAATGGTGATGGTTTAATAGACAAACAACAGTGAAAATTAAAACCTTATTTATTTTATTTAAATTATTGTTTGATCTGTTTGCGAAAGCAGGACCAGTTTGTTCTCACTGGGGACAGCGGGACAGACTGCCTGAAAATGGGACTGTCCCGTCCAAAAGGAACGTATGGTCATGTACGGCTCTAGTCCCGTTTTCAGTTTGTTTAATAAATGTAACGGAACACACTCCAAAACTTGCTAAGTTAATATTAAAGATAGAGAAAAACTAATGTATGCTTCCAGGGGTCAATTGTAGCTAATGTCATAAGTTATATAGTTACACAAAGTAAAATTTTGCCAATTTAAAAATAATAAAATACTCCTTTATTTGAAAAGAAATCTACTTGCAGTAAAAATATTCTGAATACACTTTTTAGAAGAAATATTTTTTAGTAAAACATAGTTGGCTATGACTTCAAATAATAGCGTTTTTTATGCTTTTCAAATATACATATAATATACAGGGTGGGCCACGAATAACGGTCATTAAAAGTTTTCGGGGTTTCTGAGCGCGCAAATTTTGAAAAAAAATTGATTGCACGGTTGAATGAGGCCACCTCATGGTAAACATTTTGAATTTATTTTACTTCCGGTTGTACCGGAAATGGCTACCAACTTTGTATTTTAAAGGGAACACCCTATATTTCTTTTTTTTTTTGGATTCCCCGTTCAATTGCCGAACCGCTTATATGGATTTATGTCTACATAAATCTTACAATTTTTGAGATAAAAAAATTGTTTGTCAAATTTTATCTTCAAATTGGCGTTTAGAAAAATGCCTATACCTTCTAGTAGGAACAAGATAGACAGACCATCAACATCTTGAATTATTAGTAATAAATCCATGTAGAATCAAGGAAATTAACATCTCTCAATAGGTATTTAAAAAATGTCAACATTTCAATGCTCTTTTAAAAACGTCGTAACTCAATTTTTTCAAGTGGAATGACCAATATTTCGTCTGATAGGGCGATTGGTAAGACAATTTGCAACATAAAAGTATTATGCAACTCTATATTTAGAGCAAGTAGTTTTTGAACCGCTTTATTGAGATAATTACAATTACTTTTATATTATACATTTATATTTAATTGCTATATAATTATTTTTGTTAGTCTGTCTGGGCTATCGACCAACGATCTTTCTGCCCTGTCTGAAATTACTAATTGTTATTTAAAAATTAAAAAAGAAATCGATAGGTTCTTTAACTGTTTGGATGAAACGAGCTAATGAATTGGTGAAGTGTCACTAAAGGGAATTTGTATTTGGAAATTATGTTAGGATTGCGGTGAATGCAGTATTTATTCAAAATTTCAAAATTGTTGGGGTTGGTGGAGAATTTGGTGCTTAGGTTAAGTATACGCTGGTCTATTGGGGGTACTTTTGTGGTTTCGTAAAGAAGTTCGTTAGAAGGTTTATGTAGACGATTGTTGGGATGTCTTAGTTTGTTGATGGTTCTGAGTGCTGACCTCTCGGCTACCTAGATCTTCAATCAGATCCGTCCCTCCACCCAGTATCATGGTGGAGTGACGGATCTGATTGAAGAGAATGCACCCATAGTCCAACAAGGGGCGACAAATCGATGTGTTTATATAAATTGCAGTTTTAATAAAAATGCCATGATTTCTGTAATGTCCCGCCCTTGTCTTTATTTTGGATTTTATTGAGAGTATGTGGGGTTAAAGGATAATTTTGAATCGAATAGGATGTCAAGGTATTTACAGGACTTACTGGGTGGAATGGAGTGTTATTAAGGGGCACATATTGTGATCTGGAAGTGATTTTGTGGTAGGGAAATATAGTTGAAATTTTAATGGGTTTATTTTATTTCGCCACTTTGAGCACCATTTTTGTATAAAATCTAAGGATTTTTGGAGGGATTTTTGAACATTTTTTAGTGTAGAGGAGGAAGTATCGTGAAGGGTTAAAATATGTTGGGTATGGGTTGTATATATCACAGCAATATAAAATGTATAATAATGGGGATAAGGGAGAACCTTGGGGGACACCTTGCTTTAGTACAAAGGGAAATGAGTAGGATTGGCGTATTTTAATTTGGGTTGTTCTCTCTGAAAGGATTCAATTTTATAATATAATACGGTGATGGGGTAAGTTTAAAAGGAAACATATGTAAAAAAGACCTTGATGCCATACCGAATCAAAGGCCTTTTCTATGTCTATGAAGAGTACTGCAGTTTTCTAACCTTGAAGGTGGGATGTTTGAATATTTGATGTCAGAATCAAAAGGGGGAGTATGGATGATTTTTTGGGGAGAAAATAAAAATTGGTATTCCGGGATAGAGCTTTTGCAGGATTTTAGGACTTTAATCAAGGATTCAAAAAGATCATTACCTGGTTTGGGGATACAAATTATTATGCCCTTTTTTCAATTTGGCGGGAAATATTGGTGTTTATAATAGTAATTGAATATTACTATATTATATTATATATTAGGTGAATTTCAGGAGGTAGTTTTTTAAGGATACCTCGGGGAATGTTATAGACACTAGGAGTGGAATTTTTACCAGAATGCAATATCGTGTAATAGTCCATTTCGTCTAAAGTGTCATCGTCAGGGGGTCTATTGTTAAGGTCAATTGATTTATGCCAGTCGCTTACGGTGTTATAGAAATTATCGTCAAACTTATCGTTTAACTGTTATCTCATATGTTTTTTTTTTAAATGTCGAGCAAATGCATTGATGTTATTGAAAAATCGTCCGTCAGCATTGAACCGTCTGTTAGATTGTCAGTATTGTCTGTCTTTTTAGATTTGGTAAGCTTTTTTTATTTCTTTCCAATAGGTTTTCACTTTCGCTTTATTTATATTTTAACAGGTCTCTGTCCATTTAAACGTCTTGTATTCTAAGATTAGTTGTTTAATGTCTCTGTTCAGTCGGTTAATTTTTTCTTTAAGGGAATTGTCACTGTAAAATTTAAAGTCTCTGTACATTTGTCGTTTAAATTTCATTAGTCTGAGGATGTAATTAGGAAGGGGATATTTATAGAATTGTTTTTTTTTTCTTTTAATTTTTGGGGAATTATTTTGTATTGATTGTGAAATATAGGAATTAAAGATAGATATGGTGTTGTGGTAGTATATGACATTTTTTAATGTTATTTATTATTATTTATTAAATTTAGCTGCTTAAAATTTAATCGATTTTGCTCATATCTATTTTAAACGTTAAATATCAAACCAAAATTACGCAAAAGAGATCTTCAGATTTGAATAAATAATACAATTTACAATACAAAATTGATAAAGTAAAATACCCTGAATTTTATCATATTTTTGAATTCTAATAACTTTTAGTAAGATTTGTTTGTGGAATCTATAATTTTTATGTTATATAGATTCTTAAACTTATGGATATTATCCCATTTACATACAAATAGATTTATTTGAACTAAACGGCTGAAAAAATAATAAGTGAAAAAATATTTAAACAGAAATGAAAGGTTACATATAAAAATTAGTGGTTGTCATATGTAACTTTATTGTTTAGAAATTCTTTTAAAGAAGTTATTCAGTTAAATTAAAAAAAAAGAAAATAATTAATAAATTATTTCCTCGTTAGTGCCTGTGACATTTTGACTTACATTACCTAAATACTTTAAAACTAATGTAGATTAAAACAACTACATATAAGTATCCTACTATTGACATTGAATTACATAATGCAACATTTTTTTATTCTAGAGTATTTAATGTAAATAGCAAAAAACATTACGTAATACAAGGCCAACTGCAGACACGAGTTTCGGTATCTATTCGTCGTCAGTGAGTCTTGATGAATAATAACACTTTCTATACCTATGTTTTCTTGTTTTCATGCTATTAACACATTTGTAAATAAAATGGTCAAAACTTGGTTTTTTGTTCTTTACATTAAATATTCTCGAATCAAAAAATGTTGCATTATGTTATTTATATGCAACAGCTAGTGCCCATTGTGTAATTTAATGTCTGGTGGGATATTTTCCCGAGAAGTAATTGTTTTAATGTACATTTGTTTTAAAGTACTTACTTAATGTAAGTCAAAATGTAGTCTTTCTTCGGGAAAATATACAATTAATTAATTCAAACGATATTTTGTAAAAATATATCCATTTATCAGATATGCCTGACTAAAACTATTAAAATATAATTTAAATCAATTACAAATTTAAAAATACGACAAAGTATTTAGATAATTTATAAATATCTGAATAACCAAACAATTGAATTCTACTTTAAAATATAAACATGGAAAATAAAATATATACACTCTATATATTTTATTTTCCAATGAGTATTTTTCGCCTGGCAAATATATTCCCTCAATTTCAGTTAATACAAAGTATACATTAGTAAAGTTTATGTTAGAATTTAACAAAACATGCACATATCGGAACTCCTATAAAATTTAATAACAAAATGTACGGAAAGTTTTATAATAATTGTTTTAAATTTAATTTTAATATGCATATCCAATATTCGGAATTAAGTTTATTATTTCATAACTTCCCTTGAGGCCAGGTCGGGTGTATTGTAGGTATTAGTTCGGTCCCGAACAAAATAATTTCATTGTGAATGCGCTCCTGGTTAAAATTTTAGATTGCCTTTTAATAAATACTGTATCACGACATAGTTGCAATGCTTCGTTAAAAACTGCTGGAATGAGAATCAAAACCTATGCATACATACTAAAAGCATATTAATCTACACATACATATTTAATAAATCCATTTTCACATTTCTCGTTGTTTGGTTTTTATATGTGTTTTTTTGTATACATGTATATTTAACAGAAAACAATTTTAAATATTTAAGTTTTATAAAATGATATTTTATTAAATGCAAAATGCTTTTTGCATATATGATTATAGAAATGGTAAAAATAGTTACAAAGATATTACGACGTATTTTGTTATATTTTAATTATATTAATTAGTATTATTTAATATTTCTAATATTTAAAAATTGGTGGCTCATATATATATATATATATATATATAAATAAATCTGCCAATAAACAACAAACATCGAATTTATAGTCACTAAATTAATTTCAGTTATACAAAGTTAAAAAGTGCGTTAATTAATCGAACAGCTATGTATAACCAAGAAGAAACTTTAACAATATGTAAACAAAAAAATAATTTTAAAAATTTTAAACTCCCAAACAAGAGAATTTAAAATTTAAACTTTAATTTCATCTCTATTTTTATTTTTGTAATTTTTAGATTTTTAATAATATATTCACATTTATTATTACAAATAGTCTTCTTTATGTTGGTTGTGGAGACATAAATTATTTAAATAAAAACAGTTGCTCTTTCTCCTACTTATTTTTTATCGAACTAGATTTATTTAGGAAGATATGTTTCCACCTTCAACATAGTTTCCGAAATATATCTAGTTTAATAAAAAAATAAGTAGGAGAAAGCACAACTATTTTTATTTAAAATATAAGTAGTATTTAAAATTATGTACTGAAAATATTGAAACCGATTATTAAAAATTATATCATTAATAATATTATTTCTTTTTGAAGCGGTGATAAAGAGAATGCTATAATTTTTATTTATTTTTCTTATTGTATAATTCAGTTAGACTTTATTATACCTTATTTAATTTTAATTTAAATAATTACAAAAGTGTGAAAAGTGTATATTTTAAAAATTATAATAATAAAATTAAATGTGTTGCATTCTTAAACATCCAGTTACGAAAGAAGTAATTTCCTAATTTATAAAATTTCTGCATTCACGATTTAGAAATGTTCGCAGTATATCCATATTCATACCATTTTTTCTTTTCGATTATTCGTTTATGTAATCCGCGTGTTTTTAGATTTCGAAAGGGAATATTCATGGGATTTAAGTGTGTAATTGATTGGGGATGAAGCTATTGGCCCGGAAGAGCTTAATGGCACAATAAAATTGTTTTCTCAGCGTAAATCTTTTTTATGAAGGGCATAAATGTCGTGGAATATTATAAATTATTATTACACAAATTATTACTCCTAGCATTTTCAGCATACTTATGAAAATAATCGTAATTTAGCTTGAACGCGTGTACAAAAAAACAAGAGGGGTTTCATTAAAAAAAAAAAAAAAAAAAGAATATAAATAAATATGGTATCAATTTAATAATAATACATTTATTTACGGAACCACCTTTTTACAAAATATATACTACAAAAATAAATATTACGAATATAAATGATATTTATAAAATAACAGTGAACAATACTAACATTTTAATTAGTCATAACAGAAGTGGAGGCTACTCAGGACGATCAAGTTAGTACCATACAATTAAATATTGATATTAATCAATATTGGACAGATCAAGTCGATCCAATCATCTTTTCAAATGAAAAATAAATAAATAAATAAATAAAAAAATAGATAAAAAATAAAATAAGGCTGAAATAACATATTATTTCCGTTGTTACCTAAAATATTGCATAAACGCATCATTCGTGACAACGGATTATGCAAACCGTAAGTAATAGAATGAAACTTAACTTCAAAAATACAAACATTGGATCTAAACTCGCTAGATGGAACATGTAAATTTAACCGGCTTAAAAGATCAGCACAATCGATTAGGCCATTTAGCAGTTTATATACGAAACATAAGTCAAGGGTCTTTCTTCTATGGTCGAGAGTACATAAGTTGAAAAAGTGTATCATACCGCAGTGGCTGAAGTTACGACGGTCGAAACCAAATCTCCCAGAAGAGAATAATAAAAAATTACTTTGAACAGACTCAAGTTCCGTTGATAATGGTTTGGCTCTACAATACCACAGTGAAACCCACGATTACTACGGAAGCACAGTATGGTGGCCGAAGGTAAAACAAAGTAGTGCGCTGGAAGCTCTGTCAAGAATTCAGCGATTAGCCTGCTTAGACATATCGAACGTTAGAAAAACTTGCCGGGACTTAGACTATATTATTTTAAAAATCTGCCAATAAACAACTAACATCGAATTTATAGTCACTAAATTAATTTCAGTTATACAAAGTTAAAAAGTGCGTTAATTAATCGAACAGCGATGTATAACCAAGAAGAAACTTTAACAATTTGTAAACAAATAAATAATTTTAAAAATTTTAAACTCCCAAACAAGAGAATTTATAACTTAAACTTTAATTTCATCTTTATTTTTATTTGTGTATTCACATTTATTATTATAAATAGTCTTCTTTATGTTGGTTGTGGAGACATAAATTATTTAAATAAAAATAGTTGCCCTTTCTCCTACTTACTTTTTATTAAACTAGATTTATTTAGGAAAATATGTTTCCATTGTCAATATAGTTTCCGAAATATATCTAGTTTAATAAAAAAAAGTAAGTAGGAGAAAGCAGAACTATTTTTATTTAATACATAAGTAGTATTTAAAATTATGTACTGAAAATATTGAAACCTATTATTAAAAATTACATCATTAATAATATTATATTTTTTAAGCGGTGAAACATAGACATAGCAAATTGCTACTCGATCAACTCCACCAAGATCTTGCGACTTAGGCCATTGCACTCAGTAGAAACAATCTGATGACAGTTACAGTACAGTACTAGCAACTGGACATTGCCCCCTCAAGAAACATCTGCACAACATGAAGATTATTTAAGAGAAACCAGTATGCAGACTTTACAATGAACCAAGGGTATCTACATCAACCCTCCCCAAAAGACAAATCGATCAAGAAGACAATGCAGCTTGCAAAAATCACAAAACTCTTTGAATAACTATAAGAGCAAAAGCAATATAATAATGACTGCAGCGCTTGGGCTACCTAACTCTTACTTTCGGTCACTGAATGGAAACATATAGAGATTTGTTATCTTCGTAGGGGTGGCTTTTCTGTCTACAATTATAAAGGAATGCATCCCATAGTTTTATTAACAATGTTGGATGCAAATTATAAATTTACGAATATTGATGTTGGAGCTTATGGAAGAAGCAGTGCTGAGTGCTGAGATGATATCTCAAATGTCCCGAGATATCATCTTTTGGGAAAAATGACTAATCAATTTAATTGAAAAAATATATTATAACAGGCATTCAAATGCACGACGCACGGTAGAAAACAAATTAAATCACAACCAAAGTTCGAAAAAAATTACACTATTTGAATACCAAATACAAGGAAGAAAAGAAGAAATAAGATATTTTTGAAGCCATTCGTGAAAATCATGTTTGTGAAGCTGGACTGGTTAGGGAGAAATTAAAAAAAAATACTTTGTTTGCTCGTAGCAATGAGAGCATTCATAAAGGCAAAATGACCCATTAATATATTTTTTTGTCAAAGATTTTATTATAACCCTGACAAAATATTGCAATTTATATTTGCAACTTGCGCCAGGGAGCGGCGAGTTGTTGACAGTACATTCTTAAAGTAATGTTTTTTTAACTCGTCAGCTAACATGTCAACACGGCACACCAGCGTAGTTTAAAAGTACCTTAAATGTTGGTTATCGAACCAAAAATCAAATATTTTGACAAGGGAACAAATCATAACTTTTTTCAGAGAGGCGGAAGATTAATATTTATTAACGAAGGTTGTTTGGAATTTTTGCAGCGCTTAGAAAATCTGAATTGTGCAATATAAAATACGAAGATTTTAAGGACCGTGACAGTTTATTGAATATCATTATACCCGATAGTAAAACACACACAAAAAAAGAAAATTTGTTATCACCAATAATGGCTTTGAAATGGACTCAATTGATATTTAGGACTCAAAATTCATCTTCGAGATTTGTTCTACATTATTATGAGAATAAATGTAGCCAGCAGAATGTAGGAATAAAAAAATGGGGAGATTCATGAAAAAATTGTAATATTTCTTAAGTTAAAAAATCAAGAATCATATACCGGACACACGTATCACCGCAGTTTCATTAGTTCAGGCGTAGATACTACAATTCTGATGAGACATGAGGATGGAAAAGTTTTACTGTCGCTGAGTTTTACATTAAATATTTATTTAAGGAGACGAAAAACATCACTAGAAAAGTTTTTGGAACTGGAAAAAGTAAACAAGAAATGGATATATAAGAGAAAGTAAAACAGCTGAAGGAAATAACAGAGAAACAGATTTCGAAAAATCTTAAAAGGAAACTGATGGGAACTATCTAAAAGTTTATAATTGTATTTTTTATTTATAAACCTATTTTGATTTAGCAGGTTGAGCGCCATGACGGACATCGGTGTCTGCTGGCGGAACTTTCCTGAGCCGCTGCCGTCACCGGTGTGCGCTCGAAATCTCGATGCATATCAACCTGGCTGGATCAAGCTTAATCAAATATTTCGAATCTATAATGCTTATATCTGTGCTACGGCCACGCACTATTGAACGCTGGCACAAGACTATTGATAGCTGTTTTCTAAGTAGCCACCGTTTTTCTGGCATTTTTGACAAAATTATAAAAAAAAATTAATAAGGCACATCTAACATCAATTACTATGGGGTGGTAATAAAAAAAAACAGTTTGGCATAGGGGAAAGATTTCGCCAAACAGCCATGGCGTTCAACCTGTTAATAAACATGATTTTCAAAATTCGTATGTTACTGAGATTTTATTAATAATGTGCATGATGTATAAATGATATCAACAGGTAATTAAAAATAAAGCTAAACACAACTTCGACAAATAAAAACGAAACGAATATGACCGTTCCAATAGAAATTAATAATAATGAAAAAAAAAAATCGACGGGATACTTACCCTATCCACAAAATTTGCTCAAATCCCTCACAATTTATCCCTCCTCACAAAATATTGCATTCTTCGCAACCCTAAAATTCCCCCAAAACATAACAACCCTTGGGTCACTATCCACCAATTTATTAACTCATGCATGCATGACAGTTCAGCTAGCTAACATAGTTTTAATTTGCAAATCACCATAAATTCATACAGGGCAAAAAGACCCATGGTCGATAGCCCATGACAAACTACTAACACAATTGTACATATTGCTATAATAAACTATGTAAAATGTTGTTGTCATATTGTCTGAAAAAAAGATGTTTGTATATATATAATGGACGGGAATTTACCCAAAACTTATAAGTCTAAACAGCCTAAGAAAAAAATGTACCGTATATTTTAAAAATTAACCGTTATCTTATGAAATTCGTTTATTTTCATAAAATACATTGCTATTGATGATGTATTTTAAGATAGATCGTATTTTAAGGACAACATAAGACAATAGCCACAGCAAATGGTAATAGTATTAAATAATAGTGTTGCAAAAAAAAACTCTCAATTACAAAAGGATCACATTATGGCGATTCACGTATATTTGTAGCAAAATTATCTAGGCTTGCGTTTGTATAAGTTTTTTTTTAAATTTAAATTACGTAACCAAACTTGAAATTAAAGAAAATAAATTGTTCCGTGCAATGTGTTGGTATGTAAAGAAGCACGTCTCACATATATGATCACTTACTGAAAAAGTTGTCATTGCATTGAGTTAAAATTTGCAAATTGGTGCACGTGTGCCTATAAAAAATATTCGTTCTTTTCATTCGACTATTGCATTGGAATTTTTATAATATAATTCTAATCATTTTACGGAGATTCGAATCCTTATAAAAGTATTAAAATTTTAATGAAAGTATTCTTTTCATCCCAATCATTTGTGATTTATATCACGGTAAAAAATAATTTTAAAAAGTACTCGAATGCAACAATTGAATTCTCTAAAATAATTCATGTCCAGCTCTGTTAAACGAACAGTAAACGTTGTAATAAGTACATAAATCTAAAAACACTGCAATTAGTTGGTTAAGAATTTTCTGAAATAACAATGTCTTCAGTTATATTTTTATTTACTAGTTTATGGTACTATTAATAATAGCTGTATCATTTAATACAAATTTAATATAAATATTTATAACTTATATCAATTTTATGTATGTTGATAAAAAAAAGCAAATAAAGTAAGCAATATTTAGCCATGTGTGGACAATTAAAATTCCTCCCGTTATTTCCTAACGGAAGCCCGCAATATAAAATGCGGAAGGGACAATGGAGAAACTCCGAAACGAGGAAGAGTGGAAGCATAAATGGTCAATTGTAACGATATCCCCAAGCAAAAGCATCTGGCGCCGTTCACTCCGAAAATAAAATGATACACAAAGAAAGAAAAATAGAAAAGCATTTATAAACAGAAAGGGACGCCCTGATAAAATGCGGACGGAGAGGGAAGAAAGAGAAAAAAAAAATAGAATGAAATATAACGACAGAACGAGGGAGGTAGAAACAGAGAGGACTAGATACAAGGAGGGAAAAGAGGAATTGCGGGAGTAACGACCAAAAAAATAATTTATATGTGTTTTTAGATGTTGGCAAACCGACTTTCATAAATAACTTTCGCCGGCCTGTCCCTCAAAAAGCCGCGAATATACACATTTTATACTCTAAAAAAATATTACTTTCATCGAGAGAAAAACGAATTGCCGACAAACAGGAAGATAACCTTTTTAATAATTCATTTTACGTATACACACATTAAAAAGTTTTCAAACAAAAATTAAGGATATTTTAAAACTATAAATTAATATATTATTAAGTTAGATTATTCTAGTGTACTAGAAGTGAGTATGAGTGTTCAACAGAGCTCCAAATCTTTTGTGTGTTTTTAAATCAACATTAAATTTTTTTTAAAAATTAAGAGCATGCGGGCAAGTAGAACATGTACTTAGTGATAAAGTAATAATTAAAATGCTTTAACGTTGCGGTTTAGTAGAAAGAGATAGCTATATAGTAAAATGGAAATAATCGTTTGAGAAAAGAGCCATTCTTTTGGATTTAATAATATGAATATGTATTTACATTTTTTACCTACCAAGTATAAAGTATGACTGATACTAATATAAAATAAATCGTTAATTTTCGTGTATTACGTCAATTTACTAGTTTAAGTTAGAAAAGAAAATTGTAAGATATAATGAAATTCATTTGTCATGTCTGATAAGTTATTTAAATGCAGGATTTAGTGAAATCCTTTAAATTTTCATTCCACAAATTTTTATTAGCAAAAATATAATTTGAAATTTGCTATAAATTTGATCAATTTTCATTGTTTTTTATAATTGTTTTTCACACAAACTAAACATTAAAATCATTTTTAATTCATCTGATAAAATCTCTGCTTATTTTAAGATTACTTTAATGTATAATACAATATTGCTCATTGATCACAACAGCAATCTAACTCAAATTAGTGATTGCCAATATTTATATAGCTATCTCTTTCGTCTAAACCGCACCCTTAATTAAAAAAATCAGATAATTTTCATTTAACTTACTCTCCTAGGCCGGTCAAAGGTGACCTAATTGTATTAATTAAATACAATTAATAATGAATATTTATTAATTTGTTACTTAGTACAACTACCGTGGTGCATTCTGTGATATATTTGTTAGCCAGGCGATTACTTCTTTTCCTTGAATAATATAATATGCTTGCATATTGTTTTTTTTTTTTAATTTTTTCGGCCGCCTATTGATATTATAGTCCTTAATAATCGTACAAATATTCATACTAAAATAATATTATTATTTTCTATATTAAATAAATACTACGCGGACAAAAAAACGAAGAACGTAATACCTGAAATTAATTCATAAACAAACTTAAAGTAACCCCATCCCAGCTTCTCCAACGTCCTTACTCGAACCCCATCCTCTCTCAACCACTCCATCACCCTTTCGCTCCCATCCATTCCTCCTTAACCCCCTCGCATTCCTCCGCCAAGTGGCCCCACGTATCCTTTCCATGCTCACACATTACACACCTTCCATATTCTTACCCCAACCATACTTTTCTTCTTCTCTCCTCTGATCCGCACCTAGCCCTTGCCACAATCGCCCTATCCTCTGTACTCTGTCCCCTCTCTATCATACATATCATTGTAGTCACTTCTCTCTGTACAACCTTGCCTTTCCCGCCCTTCCACTCCCTTTACCCACTCATCCAACCTTATCCCATTCCCTAGCTATTACATTACTTTCCACCTCCCAACAAGTGCTTCAGAAACCACATCTGTTCTCCCCTCCATGCACTCATACCATGTCGTTCCCAAACGTCTACTCTATACATTAGCACCGATCTCACACACGTATTCCATATTTTATATGCCACTCTCACATTATTCTCCATTCACTTCCCCCACTTCCACCATGCAATCCTCCACGCCTTACTAGCCTTACTATGCACCCACCTCACATGTTCCACATATCCTCCCGTTTCTTTGAACATGAACCCTAAGTACTTAAAAATGTTAACCCTCTCAATTACCACCCCTTTCCACTCCAATTCTTTCAACTTCCCCTCCCTCCCTTTATTTCTCAACCTTACCCACTTCGTTATTTTTTTCATATTCACACTTATTTCTCTCTTATCCATGAACCTCTCCGCTCTTTTCAACATTTTTTTCATTCTTTCATACTCTCTTGCCATTAACACCACGTCATCCGCATACGCTAACATCCACACTTTCTTCTTACTTGTCACCCCGCCCACGAAATTGAAACAGAGGGCACGAACACGTCTTCAGGATCAGAAAATAGAAGAATCACGAGAAGCCAAACAAGAAACACGTCATCGAAACGTCTATCAGAAAATTTAAAAATTTAATGGACCAGTTCCAAAAAAATACGCGGCATCAAACCCGAATAAATGGGTCAACATGTTACGCCCGCGAAAATCTACGTTATATATATATATATATATATATATATATATATACAAGATCGGGCTCATCGGGCATCCCTCCCAAGTCCTTAAATACTCGGACACATTCGTCCCCAATTTCGCCACCACCCTTGTCTCCTCATACACACTCATCACCCACTCAACTATCCCCTCACTCACCCCTCTCCTCCTCAACCATTCTATCAAACTCAACCTCGGTACCGAGTAATATGCTGCCTTTAAATTAACAACACTGCATACATACATCCTTTTCTTCCATAACTCTCTCCACCATTCGCTTAAAGAATAAGATCTGCTCCTTCGTCCCCCTCTATGTCTCTGGCAGTATCCCCTTCTCCTCCACCTCCATTCGATTCCTCACTATCATCATTGCCAGCTTATAACCAATATTGGTTATCGTTACCCCCTATAACTCCTCGCATTCTTCTCGTCCCCTCCTTTGTACACCGGGCACATCATCCCCAACCTCCACATCTGATTCAATAGCTCTCTGAATTTCTTCTTCTCCTTTTCCTCAATCTCCTTTCACATTCCTCCCTCCTGCCTTTCCACATTTCATTTCCTTGAACGCCCTCTCCACCTCTTCCTCCTCTGTCAACTTTTCCCCTTTGTCTCCACATCTGTCTTCGCCGATCCCTCCTGCTAGTCCGCTCCCTTTCTTGCATTTCCTTGTCCATTCTTTCAGTCACATCCCTACCTGCCTCCCCCTTTCCCCTCTCATCGGCACTCTCCATATTTCTGCCTCGTTCTTACATTCCCTCAATTCTTCGTTCGCTTTTTCCACTGCCTGCAGCTTCTTCTTTTTGCATATATACTCATATCTTTTCCTTACTTCCGCCACCCTCCTCTTTCCCTCTCCGCTTCCAACATACTCTCTCACCTTTTTTGCTTGCCTGCATTCGTCTTTAAACCATGCATCACCATCTCTTCTCTCACCCGTTCTTTTCCTTCCACATCCCACTGTTATCCCCTCCATCTCCTCCATTGTACTGACCTCCTCCCATTTAATCCTCTCCAACTTTCTCCTCATATCCTCCATCGCCTTTACATTCAAGGACTTCGCTTTCCTGCTCCCTTTCATTCCAGTGTCCCTTCTCTATCCACATATCCACCTTTAACAGTAGGTGATCCGATCCCAACACCTCCTCTACCTTTATTCTTCTTATCTCTCTTCTTGATATTCCCTTTACCACTGTATAGCCAATCACCGATGCCCCTCTTGCCCCTATCCCAAACCCCTTCCGTGCACCCTTTTAATATTTCCCAACCTTCCTCCATCACCCACTCCTTCATTCTCCTTCCTTTCCCGTTCATACATTTATCCTGTGAACTTCTTTTCGTTATTGCACCGTCCTTTTTAATTCCTCCCCTGCTTCTCCTATTCTCGCATTGAAATCGACCCCCCCATTCCCCTTCTACAGTTCTCTCAAAAATCTCCTTTCTTATTCCCCCCTAGTTTTTGTTGACATATACCACCCACACCAGTCCTTCGCAGTCTTTGCAATATGCCTGTATTAAAAACAATTACTGTAGTGTTTCTCTTACATAACTATTTTTAAATTTAACTACATATAAGACAATAAATTGGATCCGGTTATAAAATAAATTATTTATGATGCAATTACCACCTGCTATCTAAAAAGAACATTAACATTAACGAATAAAAATTGTAGTCATACAGTATAATATTTGAAAACAAAAGCAAAAGTTGATGATGGAATAGTCACATCAAGCGAGTGATGTGATGTGTTAATATTCATGTCGTGGCTGAAGACAATAATAAAATATTCAATATTTTGTAATATGGCAAAAAGGTGATAACTCTAAGTGGATTGTTATTCAATCTAACTAGAGTAAGATAAAAGTTTTTCATGTATCAACAATGTCTTAATGAAAATTAATCAAAACTATATTAAAAACACTATACCATTTATTACGAAAAGCTTATCACGTATAAATGAACCTATGAACTTACCTTCGTTCGGAAGGGCTTGCGACTAGTCAGTCCTCGGATCGGGGTTATATAGTAGTGGGTTCCTAGAGGGTAGACAATGGATTTTGAGTACCATCAAATAAACATATCACGTGGGAAAGCACGTTTATTTCCTCATAATTTCCTCCACACTTTATAAATCCACTATATGCGAAACTGATACAGTTCCACTAAAGTACTATGGAGTTTGTTATATCTACTTACGCGATACTAGACACCTAACGATATAAGTGTTTACTTGAAAAAAATAAATGTAGTCAAACGACCGATAGACTCTCCTATCTCTACATTTTATACCGCAAACCCCTCCTTCGTATGTCTAAGTAATATACGCCTGCGCGTTTATACAACTTTAAAATTAAAAAAAAATTCAATCACAATGTGACAAGCTCAATCACTATCGAACAAGATTACAACCAATGAGATCTCATAAATATTAATTTATACAAACCTCTTATAGAACAATAGAACGTACTTTCATAAAGAACTGAAGAATATCAATAGCTTAAGTCGATTGCAGCTTATTTAGAAAAGGCAAGTATAAGGATTTAGCATGTAAAATCTGATATACATATTTTGTTGATATCCTGATCATTTTAGAGAAAAAAAAAAATACAAAAGTAAACGTAAACGAATAGTAGAATACAAAAATCTTTCAAAGTATATTTATATTTACTATTTAAATTTAAGTGGAAATAAGAAAATTAAAATATTTAAGGGAGTGTGACCTATGTCAATTTGAGTATGTTGCTATATGATCTTTTAAATTTTGCAATTATTTTGCTATCTGTCAAAATATTATTTTGATATGGAGAAATCAATTACGCCCCTCTTAACACTAGAAAAAATATGAAAATTGGCGTAAAGGTGTAAACCCATGACTAGAACCTGATGGAAAATTTGCCAGTCAACCGCTACTCGCACCGACCTTATAGATTTCGTTCTTTTCTCAATGTATTTAAAATGGGGAATCCTAATGAATATTTCCTTTTGGTGATTGAAATTCATTTATTTCATTTGTAGGGGTGATCAAATCTAGTCGCCTAATTTATATTTTACCACTGTGTTAAATTTAACATGTACTTTACAAATATTCTCATTTCCAGGAAAATTTTGACATTGAATGTAAATGGAATATGGTAGATATTTGTATTGTTCTAATTTTCTTACTCTTGTAATTTTTATTCAAAATGATCGGGGGGGCAGGAAAATCCTTATTTATAATTTTAAATGTTAAACCTCTATAAAAATGACCTTCCTTTACACTCTTTTCCCTTTCCCTCCCCAGCATCTCCAACGTCCTTACCCCGACCCCATCCTCTTTCATCCAATCCATCACCCTCCTGTTCCCTTTCGCTCCCATCCATTCCTCCTTCACCCCCTTGCATTCCTCCGCCAAGTGGCCCCACGTATCCTATATTAATAATAAATTAATAATGGGGTTTTTACATTAAATGAAATGTTTAATGATTCAGTAGTGTGATTTTTTTTTTACCCTAAGGATTTTGACAAAAGACAACATTAATTTCTTGATGAAAAAATAATATATATAAAGGAAAATAACACCCCTTTTCACTATTCCTCTGGTGGCACCCAAAACTCGAAATACGATACACCACAGTTAGCAGACTTCCTTCTCGGATACGGCGTGATGAACTTGATTTGACTTACTTTATCAAAGCGTCTTGACGCCTAAGCACAAATTCCGAGCGATGGATTGCAGGGAGGTGAATTCAGAGAAAACTGATTTGATAGACTTTGCACCACAGAGATGCCAGTCTTCAACCTCTGATTCATAAATTAATGAGTCACCGTACAGAAAAAAAGAATACCTGGCTGGTTTTACAAAAATTGACACAAAATTGAATAAATCGTAAAGGGACCAGAAATAAAGATGAAGACATTCCGTCCTCCTACTCACATGTCGCACCAAAAACTATCAATCTTCTCGCCTTTCTCCTAGACGCCGGAGATATCGATCAACTTAGATATCCATCCTTATGAAATTCAGAAAGTATACAATGCCCGATATGTATGTTTTTTGACTGATTTCACCAAACGTTTTAAAAAAGCTTTTAAATTTGATAACTTATAAGAAAACAAGTCATTCTAACCTCAATGTGTCTCTGGCAGGACCAAAATGCGTAAAAACAATATTCCTCTCCGGTCGCCCTAATATATTATGTATAGTATTGCATATGTAGATTATGACATTTAATGAAACATTTTTTGTCTACAGTGCTTTGATTTTTCCTCTTTTACATTGTGTTGGCACCAATGATAAAAACAAATAAATCTTAAATTTTTTATTTATAGAATCAACTTCTTCAATTTGTTAGAATGACATAACCTATATCGTGATTACTTTTACTGCTAACATCATTTTTTAATAAATAAATCAAATCGTTCAAGAGTTTATCAAATGGCATGTATGTAGTTTTGTCTATTTATATTAGAGCTATTCGTTTCAATAAGTATTATTTCGTGTTTTTTTTATTTAACTTGTAGACCCATGATCTAAAGGAATTAAATAATATTCAATGAATTTATTTTGCAACTCAATTGCAATTTCTACTTTTTAATACTGAAACTACTATTTATTTATTTGTAATAATAATATAAAGTATAAAACAATTTATATTCACTTTAAAAGTACTTTGCTATTTGGCGTTTTGTTTTTATTGAAATACAATAAAATTACAAATACGAAAAGTTTTAATAAAATTAAACTTCAGCCTTACAAATTTATATTAATTGCACTGAAACTGAAGTTTAATTTTATTTAAACTTTTGGCTTGCCCGTCTTGCAATTTCCAATTAAACTTACTTATAACAATGTCTGTAATACGAGTGCAACTATTTTGCCCTCGAGTATTTATTCGCAACAATAAACATCACGAATCTCCAACTTTAAATTACAACCACTTAACGAACAGATTATAAGAGAAAATGTTTTTTATACATAAAATGTTACAATTATAAACGAATATTTTATGGATATTTGTTGAACCATTGTTATCTTAATTATTTAATTGAATGTTTATTTTGTATTTGCATTCAACATCTGAATAGTGTTGATTATTAATTTTATGTAACCAATTACAATAAATGAAATATAAATAGTAGTAAACCCTGAATAAATATGTTTTATTTATTAATTTTATTTAATAATTATTTATGTACCAAGTCAGTAAAATAAGACTTTATCGAACGAGTCTGAGGTTATGAGACGAGCGAGCGGAGCGAGCGAGGTGAATAAAGACGAGTTCGATAAAGATATTTTACTGACGTGGTGCATACAAAATTTTATCGCCAATCTTAAAAATAAATGAAAAAGTATAGGATTTTTTATTTAAATTAAAAAAAAACAGAAAATATGTATTATTATTTAAACAAACACTACGAATTAATCAAGATATTAAACCACTCTATTTGTTGTATATGTTGAAATTGATGGTGCATCCTGTGGCAATATTTAAATTTATTCCTGATGTTGACCCATCAACGGAAAAATTTTGTGGAATATTATTTAAAAGGGTATTTTCATCTTTATGCAATTCGGTGTTATTAATAAGAAAATGAATATTTTCATTTTGATGTAAAGTTGTGGCAGTGTTGTCATTGATATCAAAACGGTGCGCAATTTGATCACCACCCAAAATCGTTTTTGCAATCTTCGTTTTGTTCAATATTGATTCCTCAACATAGGACTCAGCAACGGTATCACTCTTCCACCCTCCATGACGTTTCAAATTTTCTTTGCTGCCCCCTGCATTAGCAAACAAAGTAGCAGACGACCTCCGAAAACAATGACCAGTATATTCTGACGGATTTGGCAAATTTAAATAGTTCGCAATTTTACATGGTATGTTTCCAAAAGTGTGGATACCCACAGGCTGCACTGTGCATTTACTTTTTCTATATGTAATAAAAAATCTATCATGTTTGGTCTGTGCGGGACGAAGTTTGGCATATTTTTTGTATAACTCAATCGGTTTAACGTGTCCTTCGAACTCTGATGTTACGACAAATACTCTTGGTTTATTAGTTTTCGTGTGTCTTATATGCACAATCAATACAGTATCCTTGTCTTCTATATCATCAACTTTAAGATTTACTAATTCATTATTACGGCAGGCTCCAGCAACGCCAAAAATAACACAAATCTAAAATAATATCTACATTAATAACAAATATGCTTCGATAATTGATTACTATCTTACCTTCATCATTAAATATATTTCATTTGGTGCATTCAATAGAAACTGTATTATTTCTTCTTGTGTGAGAACTTTCGATTTTTTTGGCGTATAATTTTTTGATTTCTGTTTTAAAAACGCCGTAAGTTTCTTATATTGGCTTATATCAACGTCGTTTTTTACCGAAAGAGATGCTTTTAACATAGAATAATATGACCATAATGTTGCTGCTTTATATTCCTTGGATTTTTCAGAAAAATATGTCAAGAGAACGTTTTCGCTAATTTTTTTAATGTTATTTCTGTCACACCAACTTGTGAATAAATCGTGTTGACGATTATAAATATGTCTAGACTTATTTGGAAGAATTTCGAGCGTTGTTTCTATCGCTCTTTCGCGTATTTCTGGTGGAGTACATGGTATTTCAAACTCTTCACTACTCATGTTTTTTTTTGACAACTAAACTGACAGGATTCGACCTCCTTAGATTTTGTTAGTATTGTCCCATAATGTTACTTGTTGAAAGTAGTAAAATAATGGGACGGTTTAGTGCCGCAAATGGCGATAATAATAGATGTATTTAGTGCCGATTGGCGATAAATTATATTAATACATATTAGTACAAAAGGTATATCACTCTGATCCCAAACATTTCCATATCCTTTATACCGATGCCGATTAATGCTGTATTGATATCACACGCTTCTACCCTTGCTAAAGCCCTCAGCACTCTCAAGGCGCTGTTTGACACTCTACAAACCTGGTTCGCGAAATGGTGCATTTCAATTAGTCCCAATAAATCTCAACTTGAATTGCGGGGTAAGTGAAAATTAATGAAATCGTTTTCACCAACCTCACAATTCTTCTTTTTCGGTTACAATAAATAACCAATCCATCCAATTCTAAATAGCAAGGCATCGTTTTTGACGATGATTACACAACCCTGAAAGTCAAGGTGAAGGGCAGCACATTTTAGAAGCTTAAATTACAAACACCAAGGCATTAGTATACATATTTAAAAAATGGTATGTCGCCTTTTATTAGATTACGCAGCTATAGTTTATTACCATCCCCATCCAGTCTTATTAAAAAACATGCAAGTCACCGAGAGATGGGCCCTTAGAATGCCAACTAAAATCAGACACCCCGAGAATCCTTTACATAATTCTTCAAATCCATTACCATATGAACTCAATACCATCACTTCTACAAAAAAGACTTTCCTTCCTATCTCAAAAATTTACCTCAAATCCCATAAACATATAACATAAACTCCTTATGTATTCCTCGTAACAAAAATATAAGTTCCAAATGCAAACTCCCCTATCTATCCCTTCACGAATTCATCACTTCATTTCACAACATTCAACTTTTGGCATAGAATGTTAACAAACGAAATACATTATGACTAATAATAAAAATATCGCAGACCAAATCTAAATAAATCATTAAGAAATTTTAAACCACAGTGTCATAGTCGTTGAATTGAATACAAAAAAGCAAATAAAGTATCAACATATGAAACAAATAAAAGCAAACTACAAATTAATAACTAATGAAATATAAAGCACAGACAGAAATAAATACCAGGACTAAAATGAATAAGAGATAAGAGACCTTACCTAATCCTAATAAACCGCACCCCCCCCCCCCCAAAGAAAAAAAATAAAAGAAAAACACGAAACTCTAATTCACAACAATAACTTTAATAAATACATTAATAATTAACAAAAACTATGGCACAAAATTAACGAACAAATTAATAGAAAAACACAAGAGAAACATAACATATAAGAAATCAGAATAATAGACGGTAAACTAACAAGAGACACTGAAGGAATCGTTGACATAATAAATACGTGCTTTGCAAACATTGGACAAACTCTTGCTGAAAAAAAAAATAAAAACGCACAAATAAATTATGTAAGGCCAAGCCAAGCTGTACTGACGAGGAATAAATTCCGAATCACACATTTGCAGATAGCCTAATATTAAGTAACGTTCTTATTTTGCTGCTTACATTAAGTATTCTCGGATCAAAAAAATGTTACATGATTCAATATGTCATTGATATGCAGCAGCAGGTGTACATTATGTAATTCAATGTCTGGCGGGGTATTTATCCGAGAATTGCGTTGGTTGTACATTTGTCTGAAGAATTTCCATAACGTAACTAAAAATGTTACAGAGCTAAATGTTGAAGTAAAATATTAATTATATTCAAATCATTTTTATATAATTTATTTTAGAGTTGTCAACTGAAACGACAGGATTAAGTGAAAATTATAGAAAATATATTCAAGATTACTTATTTTCTTTTTCTTGAAATTATTTGAATGCAGTTATATAATATTTCAACTCTTACCGGCTCAATAAAAAAAAAACCTTCGCTAATTCGTTAAACTAAGTTGTCGATCCAGCAACAGTATTTGCGCTTATTTACAAGTCTGGAAGTTTGCAAATTAAGCGGGCCCCATTCAAACGGCCAAACAATGGTTTTTAGTCGATCGCTTGTAGTCCGTTTAAATTTGCCGAGCGATTTTCGATCCTCGTTCCCCCGACTTGTTAAACACCATTAATCGAGTCTGGTTCTATTTATTCTCTTATTCGCTTAGCACACAGTTACGGAAGTCAATCAATCTTAATTTTGTTTTAATAATTATTATTTAATTAATGGTCAGGGTAGTAATGCTTTTATAATTACGTTTTTTTCATTTACTAAATAAATATTTATTGTTATTTATAGACATTTTTGATTATTTTATGTCATAAACGACTATTTAAATTATGTATGTTTGGTATAGCCAAGAAACGTATGCTATGGTTGATACTGCAAATGATACAAAATACACAGTTATCATAAACTAAGAGATATATTTAAATGAATTGTATATTTTTAACAAATTAAACTAAGAAGAAAATGTAAAAAAATATTTAATTACTTAAATTACGGGATTTTTTATATCCACCATTCCAAACGACACACTGTTCCTACAAATAAATTAAATAAAATTGATTCGAAAATAATTAATAAATTTAGCTCCGTGACTTTTGACTTACGTTGCGTAAGTACGTTAAACAAATGCACATTAAAATAACTACTTTCCGGGCAAATATGTAAGGCATAGTTCTACTGATGAGAGATAGATCCCGAAACACGTGTCTGTAGATGGCCTTATATTAAGTAACGTTCTTTTTAATCATAATAAATTAAAGACGACGCAAGCACCACCTTTTGTCTAATTTCAAGTGGCATCGTCAACGATTTGGGTCATTGTTTCGTCCACTAAAGGAAGGCGAACTTGTCCTGTTTAAGCATTAAATGTGAACGTTCCTTTTGTTTGCTTTTACATTAAATTTTTCTCGGTTCAAAATTTGTTGTATTGTGCAATATTTTATTGAAATGCAACAGCAGGTGTATATTATGTAATTCAATGTCCGGCGTAGGTATTTGCCCGAGAAGTAGTTTTAATGTGCATTTGTTTAACGTACTTACGTAACGTAAGTTAAAAGTCACAGAGCTACATGAGGAAATAATTTATTAATTATTTTGAAATCATTTTTATTTAATTTATTTAAATAACCGTGACCAAGAGAATGAATACTTTCTTCTATTTATGTTCCTCCAAATTATACACAGTATTATTTAATATTCCTGGTTGAATTGCACCAATTTGGTCCCCAATGTATTGTATTGTATCTTTAATGGTGCTATAGACTATATCAACACAAATAAAAATTCATACTGTAGATAGCGACAGAATTTATAAAGTTAATGTAATTTGCTAAAGCTGTTTTGTTAACAAGTTTATGATAAAAACAAATACAGTATTTAACTTTTACTTTATCTTAAATATTGTAGTGTTTGTCGTTGTTTTGAGTATTCATTAATTTTAATTTACATTAAATTTCATCTATACACATAAATAAATAATGAACATTAAATGTATAGATAAAATTTAATGTAAACTAAAATTAATGTATAATCAAAATTTGATACAACGACAAAAATACTACAATATTCAAGACAAAGTAAAATTATACAAAGGTAAGAAAACACAGACTCTTTAAAAATTTGAATAAATAGTTAATATGTAAAATAAATGGAATTAATACATTAATCTAGTTGGACAATAAAAGTGTTCACTAAAGATGTTTGAATAAATTGTTAATACATTCATTCACACTATAGTTTTTATGTGTGTATATTAGGCATTCTAATATAAATATTGATGGTAAGGTGAGAATCTTTTCTGTTACGAATGCATATTTACAGCCATTTCTTTAGTTTACTCATGCTATGATTCTATCAGCACGTCTTTGTAAGCTAAATAATTGCTCAAATTAGTGTGTAATTGGCGAAGTAGGTAAATTGATCGGCAAGTTTTCTGTTTTAATGAGATCTAATTAATTTAGCTAAGAACAGTATAGGGTCCAATCAAATTCTGAGGAACTTGCTGTTTTGTGCAGTATTTAATTCTAAATCATTTGGCGATAGTGTAAAAGTAATATTGAAAGTTTTATTATTGTTTAGTTTTAATTTATTTGCATCAGTCCACTCGTTGATACGTAATATTGTGGATTGACGTTTCGCTGGAGACTGTTCTATATAACTGATATACGATTGAGTCACCGCGCGATGCTACCATATCATTTATAAAAATAAAGAATAGTAAGGGCCCAATGATTGAATACTGAGATACACCGACATTCAAATATAAAATACTTGACTTGATGTCATTAACTATAACTAATTATTCTCTATGCGATAAATATGAAGTTAATAAACGACAACTATTTGGTTTTTATTTTTTCTTACACCTATTGTTGATCTACCACTTCTAAATCCATAATGCATTGAATATCAATCTCTACTATGTTTTATTTGTGTTTATCATTTTCAGCTAAACACGAAGAATTAAAACGCCCTTAAATTAAATAAAAAATTATAATTTCCAGAGATAAACTTTTTTCCTAAGTATGGTTGAAAATATTTACACTCATACAGATTCCGTGTCGACGTATCTTCTTGAAATTTCAACTTTCTAGCTCAATTCGGAGGCAAAATATTGACGACATCAATAATGAAGCATTTTGGTCGCCCTGCCGGTCGCCGCCTATCTTGACTGTTGGTGGAAATGTAATGATAAGTGAGTGGAAATTCAGTGCAAAAGAAAAATCCTTTGGATTAAAAAAATAACAATTCTACACTTCTTCTAAATACAGTAGATTTTGCCTCAATTGTATTGATACTTATCATAACAACTCTATTGATTTCAATAAGTGCTGTGAAATCCCTTTATTGAAGCTACTAGATCCTATTTATTTTTTGTTCCAACCCAATTTCCTAAAATTATAGAATAATTTAAAAAATGTCCTTTACTTTATGAAAACCCTATACATTAATCGACTAAAATTAAACGCCATACAAATGTAATTTGTAATATTAATAGATGCAGTGGTTTTCATCGACAGGATTAATTATAAATGTGGTATGTTTTTTGTAAACAAATGACTATTTACATTAATGAAATGTTCAGAACAACTACGCCTTCCTTTAGTGGACGAAACAATGATTTTCGGTCGTCTACCTTGTAGACCCAAATGCCACTTGAAATTAGGAAAAAGATGGCGCTTGCGTCTTCTTTAATTCATTTTGATTAAATGACAATTTGATTTGCCCAATTTTGAAACATGGTTTACTCTTTTATTATTTCGTAGAAATAAATCCTACTTAAACCAAAGTTCTTATTCTCGTGCCATTTTGGTTTATTTATTAAAAGTTTCCACTTCGTAAAAGACTGGTATCTAACTCACAATTTTATGTAAATATTGAATTTATTTCAGTAATTAGCCTACTGGAAGATTATTTAAAAATGCTATTTGTACTGAGGCTTCAACTTTGTTATACATTTTTTATAAATTAAATTAAATACTTTAAACAAAGTTTATAGTGTTTTATATAAATAATATCATTCTCAAGGTAAGTGACAAAAAATAATTTATAAATTAACTATACAATACAATAAAATTTTAATGTGGAATACTTGTAAAAACAAATATATAAAAGAGAGCTCTTCAGATTACAGCAAAAAAGCAGCGAATAAAGGGCGGAGAGAAATAGAAAGGAAAAAAAACGAACATCAAAACTAGTAGTTTCAAATGGGAATCCGCAACTGGTTTTTGCCCCCTTAATGGACCCGGGTGACCCCGTAACGGATGTTTCCGATACAATTTCCCGTTTCGAGGGACGTTATGTGAATTTGTGACGTTACAGGAATGCGGGTGACTGGGATATGTTTATGGATACATTTTTTTTTTAAATAAAATGTAAAATATACAGATTTTTTTTGTATTTCGTTTTCGTTAATTTTTCCTGGTAATATGTAGGTATGAATTCGAGTTTCATATACTTAATAACTCACTCTATGATCACCGTTTATTTATTTTTGATAAACATGTACCACTCAGCCCTAACCCAATCAATAGACTTCCATTTTCAAGTTAAAGTTTCAAAGAAAAAGTTTTACATTTATTAATTCTAAGAATTATTGTAAATAGAGTAGTAGTAAAAATGTGTATAATCATACTTTTTACAATTTTGATAAATGGCTATCGACCAGTAGCCTTTCTGCCAAGATAGATGCTTTTTATGGGTATAATGGACGTATTGTGAGGTGATAGTTTTTTTATAGATGAGAAAAGAAAAAAATATGTGTTTGTGATGATAGTTCTGGTTATAGTAGGTGATCAGTTGGAACAGAGTTTGTGAAGGATTTATGAATTTGGGATTCTCAATACATTTTATACGAATATTTTTTTTATAAAATGTATAATTTACCCAATATTAAAATTTGGTTCTATCAAGAAAGTAGCAGAACAATTATTGTAATTAATTCTCAGAATCAAATATCAAATCCAAATTTCGCAACAATGTATTATGAAGTGCCTTTAGGATCAAATTAATGTATTTTTCGAAAACTAAAAGAATATCTTTTGGAGATGTTAAAATTTGAATATATAGATTAATATAGCTGCCGCAACCGCCACATTGAACATTTTTCAACGCATGTTTTTTTATAATAAATTTACAAGAATCGCTTAATTCCTTTACAATTAAATTCCAAAGTTGAATAATTTTTCAGGACTTCGAGAGCGAATGCCATTTAATAAAAATTGTAATTAATTCAATTGAAAATAATGGGATGTATCTTTTTTGGCATAGGATTTTCTCCACTAACGAAATCGTCGACGATTTATAATTTATTGCGGTTTTTTCATATAAGATGTACTATCCAAGAACGATACAATATCCATGGTTTCCAAAACAAGTAGTCTCCGAAAGAAGACACTCGCCCTGGCGGGTACTCGAACCTGCATATCAGCAGTGATCGGGATGTATCTTATTAATAAATTAAGTGCGAAAGTGAAAAACTAAAATAATGACCATATTATCCATTACCTTCAATAAATTAATTAAAGGGTGGATGTGCCAGATATTGGCAAAACATAACCGCGCGGGCCATTATCCACAAAACAGGCCAAAGAAAATGTTTCTATGTATGTTATTAAGTGATTTTAAACTATCGCGCGTGGCTCTGAATTTGTGTTGATACGAATCAGTAATATTTTCCAACGTGATTTTCATTAGTTCCAATAAGAGATTATTAATTTTGTAAGTATTAGTTAATAATTAAATTGAAAATGTTTCCAAATAGATAGAAAATCGTTGAAAATTAACTACTTGTTCATTGATTTTAACATACCTACTGGTAAACAACACTTTTTCACCATCACTCGATGATATTTTCGTTATCTGACAATCACGTAGATTTCAGTCCTAAAAAGGGTCCCAAAATTATCATTATTAATTTTGGGACCCTCATTTATTGGTCTTTTCTATAACAAAAATACAATATATAATGCAATATATAAGGACCAAATGGACTCAATAAAATCAATTTATTTGTATATTATATATATTTTTATTTTGACATGTGAGACACGGTAATCACCGATGTCTAATTAAAAGTTAACTTACTCAAGTTAAACAGCAATAGTTTCACTTTCTCATGCTGCCTCATGCTGGTAGTACACGTAAAGTGGATATACTTGGCCCAGGCTACGTTTCCAATTAATATCTGAAATATTATATAAATTATGAGCATTTAAACTTAATTGTTATCTACAAGGAAGAGGCTAAAAGCATTATGAAATGATAATGTTATTTTCATGTTCATCTAAAAGCAAGCTGAAGCTCTGTTTACCGACCGCGTTGGTCGAGTCAGGCGTGCAATGAGTTACGCTAGAATTTCAGCAAACTTCGTCCTGACCATCACTTCGTGCTTAGATAGTCTAGGCATCGTACGAACTACAATCCGTACGCCCCAGGTGCAATACTATCTAGGATCCTCCAGCCATGGCAGATTAGGATCAGACTCAGGGTGAATGGTCCCTGTAGGAACCCCTGGCCAGCAAATCAACTCTAGAAACCGCCTCCAGCAACGTAAACATAAGTGTGTGCTTCTCTAGACTAGGGTCTGTATAAATGCCTTGAATATCTAGAGCTTCAACTACTTATACGAATGCACGTCTATTAATACTCAGTAAATACTACAGTATAATAGTTTTATAGTTAATTAATAAGAGTAGATAATAGTTACAGTAATTTAGAAATAATGCTCAGTGAAAAACTCATTTTTGGTTATTTTCTTCTTATTTAATTGAAATATTCAAAATTGACAAGCTCTGTCAATTGTCAAGGCAGATTGTATTTCATTTAATTATTTTATTTAAATCAGATTATTTAGAACATGTAACTTTTATTCAAAATACATAAATAAATACAAACATTACCAATTCAAACTATATTCTACATACAGGAGATTCCTAAAAAAAGAAAATTTGCAATAATGTTCTATTTGAAAAACCGAAGTTTACTTCATTATCTTATTAAAATAAACACCGTGTATATTAAAAATATATTTAAATGATAACGTCTTTATATCCAAGAAGCTTTTATCACAAACTATTTTGAAAATTTGTTAATTGTTGAGGCTTCTACTTTCTTATACATTGCAATTCAATTTTAATAAATGAAACACTTTTTTATTTTGTATAACTCGGATTGTTTTACGGCTAACTATAGTTTTGACAAACTTAACGTGTCATTATCAAAACAAAAGTATATAAAAAATTACAAGTACAAGCAATTATGTAATGTATTTATTACATAATTGCTTTAAAGATGGGATAATATATTATATCAATCTGGTCGTTAATTACGGGAATATCCGGATTAGCGCGCGCTTTGTAAATTTCCAGTGACTACAGGAGGTCCATCTTACGACCTTTTTCGGCAAATTGTAATACCGGCAGTACATTCTCGCCAAAAGTGTGATTGTTTTCAATTACATGTTTAGCAAAGGATGACTTATCAAGCAAATTATGTCGAAAAGAGCGTATATTTTGAAAATTTTTACCAGAGAATTATTTAAGTGTTCCCGGATAATTTTTAAATTTAATTCTATTTATAGTATCGCCAATTAATCTTTAAAATGCCACAATAGTAATAGTCCAATTAAATAAAGTAGCAGCTTCATTGTTTTACATTTGAAAGAACAATTTTTTTAAATAAAAATGATTTGTAAATAATTAATAAATTATTTCCACATTTAGCTCTGTGAAATTTTGACTTATGCAACGTAAGTACTTTACACAAATGCACATCAAAACAACTACTTCCCGGGCAAATACCCCGCCAGAAATAATTTATTAATTAACTCTGACAAAGTGAATAAATACTCTTTTCTATTTATAACTATTTTTTCTATAAAATCGTTAAATAATTTCCACTAAATAATCATAACAAACGATACAATTTCCGTATAGTGAATTACCTTAGATTATATAACGATTTTCTCGACACTGATTGATACAGTGTCACACAAATCTGTGTATGTGGATGTAGCAGTAAAAGGCTTTTATAACATTTTGTAAAAAGTTGTCCAGAGTCGTTGACAACTGTTTACAAAATGTTATAAAAGCCTTCTACTTTATTGTAACAATTACAAGTCTAATAGATTTTCATTGTTGTTTAATAAAGACAGTATATGAAATATTGATTTAAAACTGTTTTACTGTTTCTACGGGATCTTTATTACACCGTCCGGAATTTGAGAGGCTGCTGAAACTAACAAATTGTCAATAAATGCAGCATTAAGGCATATTTTAATAAAATTAAGAAAATTCCGAATGAAAAAAAAAAATAGAAATTGAGAAATAACTCCAAACAATACACCACCTCATAGGAAAATGTTAATTAATTGACTGACACTTTTCAGACGTGTACATCGCCAGGAGCTTAATAATAACATGTTCAAAACATTCTAATTGTGAAAGCTTTTCCATGCCTATAATAACCGAATCAGATGTTATACGCAGTATTAAAAGATTGAACTCGTCTTTAATTTACCGTAACGATCTTGTTCCGTGATTTCTTATTACAGATTACAAACTTCTATTTGCTATTTTTAATTTATCAATCCTTTTAAATAAATTTCCCACTCTTTGGAAATGTGCGGTTATAACTCATGTCTTTAAAAAAGCGATTCGTCCGTACCAATATATTATAGACCCATTTCTGTTTTGTATTATTTTTCCAAAATGTTTGAGCAGATAATTTATAATTTTCTGTATAATCACATTCACAAGTTCATTACACCGCACAAACATGGATTTATGACTTTAACTAATCTCGCAGTATTTGGATTGATTAAGTTACGTGAATATGATAATAACTTAAATAAAAACACTTAGAATCGGTGAAGAAAGGATTCTAAGTATGTTTTTTTTTTATTTATTTGTTACCAGATGTACATTTCCGACACAAAGTGACCATTATCAATGGTTGATACTCAAGTTAATCTCACAATCATTACACAAGACCTAAACATGAATCTATATAACAGAGGCCATAGTGATGTTATCCATACTGATTTTTCTCGTGCTTTCGGTACTATCGATTATAACATTACTATATTAATGATGCTGCTATTTCACACAACTCCTCTGTATGTCACTTAAAATGGACACAACACATTAACATTATCAGAAAATCAGCCATAAAGGTACGGGTTATTTTGATGCGTACTTCAAAATACTTTAATAATATTACTGTGATTAAGATGCTTCATTGAGCCCATGTACGTGGTAAGTTTGAGTACGCTTCACCTGTATGGAATCCATACTATATAAATAGCTGCAAATCGAGCTAGTTCAGAGGTGTTTTCTAAAATGTGTGTCTTTTAAAATCGACAGCTCATACCCAGAATATTGATTATACTGAATCATTACTCACGCACGATTTTACTTTATTGTCGCGCCGCGACTATTTTTATTTAAGTTATTAAAAAATGTAATAGACTGAATTTATAAAACAAAATTAACATTCTAGTTACCAGATTATCATCTGAACATTATAACACCTATATGATACCCGTTTCCAGTACGCATAAGTGTCATAATTTTAATAAAATATATAAGATATATTTTTGTAAATAATGACTAATTTCGTTTAAAATAGTTAATCCATTTATTATAATAACTTAAAGACGACGCAAGCGCCACCTTTTGCCTAATTTCAAGTGGCATCTTCGACGATTTGGGTCCACAAGGTAGGCGACCGAGAATCATTGTTGTCCACTAAAGGAAGGCGAACTTGTCCTGTTTATGGAAACAAGGAAAACGAAATTCATGAATCCATTTATTTTTTTATATTCTATTTAAATTTAATTACGTTTGCTTATATTTTTCATATATTACTATATAGTATGTAAATAATACACCCAACTCCTCGGACCAGAAATAATAAAAACATATAACAATGAACCACAACATATAAAAATATTAAAATATATGCCATATAAGTTGAAATTATATAACAAACTATTAAACAACGAAATACAATAAAAGGAAGACTACCATACAGACATCCTTCAATACTACTAGCCCGAGATCAGGTCTCACAACCGAAAATTACGAGGCGAAGACAGAACCAATGAACTCCCAACAGCGACAACTTCAGATAATAGATTTTAATTGCATATTTTCCGTTAGAAAATTATTATTATTATATAATCACATTATTCAAAATTAATCGCTTCTGTTGAGCCGTGTTCTTCTACATATTCTACATCACTGCTTAGGTCACCCAAACTAGTCATACATGCTAAAGATATGTTCTTTTATTTAATGTACGTAATTTTTATAATAAAATTTCTAATATATTTTATCTTTACGTTGATTACGTTTTTTAGTTTACATTTTAAATAAGTTAGCAGGTGGATTTAATGAAGTTTTTTTAATAAATTTCCATAAATTTGGCATGTTTTCTTCGAATAGTTATAGACCTGTTTCAATATCAGTAGATTTTTATGACAGATTTTTTGAGACACAGGCAATTGATTGTTAAAGTGGCGTATATTAAAACTAGTTAAATGATATTATAAATGTCTCAAACAAAATCGTGGAGGACGTTGTAAGAACACAAGTATTTATCACTTAATCAGTGACAATTATATCAAAATAACTTAATTAAAATGTTATATTACTGTAAATTTTTACACTAATTTTTAGATAAGAAGATAATACGAGAAAAAACATATCCTAACTAGTCATTAGAGATGGCGCTAACATGCACATACGAAGATAGCGGGAATCAACCACTGAAAAGTTGGTTAAGGACAAAGAGCATCACGCGCGATAGAACGCGTCAAATTATATTTGTGTATACAATAAAAAAATACTGGAAAGTTTATTATTTATTTACTAACGCCCGCTACCCTAAAAAAACGAGTCGTAATTAATAATGAGTGCAAAGCACACGAAATATATATCTAAATATTAGAAAGTAAAGTGTGAAGAAAGGATACAACAGTGTTAATTATTTTCAGTACTTCTTGCTAGAAAATGTCTTTTTTGTATTTGGTATTTTTCGTGATTGTCGGCGCCAAGAACTTTTAAATTTGCAGACAAATATAGGATACTGGGATATTATTAATTGTAATTCTGGATGATACAAAAACAAGACAAGTCGGAATTTTATTACTACGGAAGATGATACACCTTTTAAAGGCTGTTCGCTTTATAGAAAATATGCTGGCTTGCGTCAAGTCATTATGAAAAATCAACATGCATTTTTTGATTATAGACAAGGCAAATATACCAAGCAATTAATAGCAATTCATAAAATCGGAGGTTTTTAAAATTGGAGAATTGTGAAAGCTACACGAGATATTGCTTTATGCGGTCAGCAGCCACATTATTGAGAAAAAATGGAGGGGATTTGTTTGCCCTAAAATCATTTGATGGTTGGAAGACTGGAGCAGTAGCTGATAAATATATAGAGGGATCTGATAACAAAAGGATCAAAATATTAAAACAACTTTTTTGTTCAAACGGATAACCAAGAAAGATAACCGAGGAGAGAATTCTAATCTACGTTATAATTTTAAGAATACATTAAAATATTGATCAGTTGTCAAATGAAAGGCAAAAAATACAGAGAAGATAGTCGTTATGTCAGTCTATGGGAACACTAAATGTGTGTTTAATTTTTATAGTTGTTCCCATACAAACGAACAATATAATATTATTATTATAATTGTAATTATTAGTTTAATTTTGTTATTAAATTTAATGTTTGTTTCTTAATTTGTTACTAAAGGTGCGGTATAGAATAAAGAGATTATGTAAAATTATTGGCAGTTAGTAATTCGAGTTATATTGCTGTTGGGATCAATAAACAATATTGTATTATACGTTAAAGTAATCTTAAAGCATGGAGATAAATTAAAATGCCTTGTTATAATTAGATTTGATAGAAAACAATTTTTAATGTATAGTTTTAGTAACAAAAAAGTGCTTAATGAAAATTTAATGATTTCACTAAATTCTTCATTAAAATTGCTTTACACTCATTACCTAGTAATTTCATTATATCTTCCAACTTTTTATTCTAACAAGAACTAATAAATTTGACAGATATGTAATAATTGACTTTTTTTAATTAGGAAGATATTTTTCCACATAAAATGTAAAAAATGCAAGTACATATTCACGTTATTAATTCTAGAGCCCGACTCTTTTTTTGTCAATGATCATTTTCACTTTAGTGTATTGCTCTCTCTTTTTGCTAAGTCGCAATCTTAATTTTGTTAATTCATTGTATATGACAAGGTATCACGAAAAATATAAAACAATATACGGCCGATTTCACGCGTTTAACAGTCTCGGATATTTTTTGCCTCGGAGTTCCGCCTCGGCCAACAAATAATTATCCTCGTCTTAAAATCGGCCTAGAACCGTTATATACCAAATTTAATATTTCTTTAAAAATTATAGATAACAGATAATATTAGAATAAATACAATGCATTACATCACATCTGGTGTGGAGATCTCGTTTATCGATTAAACACGGTCGTCTTATTTCCTCTAAAGTTCACTAACTCCATGCGGACCATTGCCAAACAGTGCAGATTCGCGGAAGATAAAGTGCATTTGATAAGCATTATATATTGTGCTAAATTATTCAAATAAATATAAATTATTTAATCTTTAAATATAACGTTTAATTTAGCGTTTGCAGATGACATGATGTTGAGAATTTTTTTTAATCTGTATAAGTTTACTTTTAAAAATTAAATTATTTATTATATTATAATAAATTATTATTATTTAATAATTCCATGCATGTTATTTTTGAGACTTTATGTCAATTTGACAAAAATATTGAATTGTACAACAATTACATTAGTTATTGAATTGTAATTTCATTTTAAGAAAAGTGTAGTCTATTTTACAAAAAAAAGTGTTTCCTTACTGGAATTAAAACGATATATAATGAAAGTACAATTAACTATTGTAATTTAAGTTTATTATGCAAACAAAAATCGTCTTCAAACAACCCGCCTAGGTATAAATAACAGAATATTATCTGTAATTTATTCGTTTGGCGTCTCATGCGAATTTATGATTCAATTCTCAAATAATTGATTATGACACCTAATTGAAAACATTCGCAACTCGAATATTTCTCTGAATGCACAGCGAACAAGTCTCGTATATTTTCTTCTGGACTAAAACTAGTTATTGATATTTTACGCGCAAAGAGTTAAGCTCCATAAGTTTGAAACGTCTTACCTATCGTTTTTGTCTTCCTTTTTCTCCTTCTTTCGAGTTACTTCAGCCTGGTTATACAGCGTGCACCAGACACGTCTTGTCATCCGGCTTTCAAATTTCCAGTTTTACGATATAGATGTTATTCGGTGATTTATTAATCCGCTTGCTGTCTCCTCTCTCACACCCCGGGGTACACAACTGGAAATGACAAAAAAGTTATAAACTCATCTCATTTTGTGCAGTTTTAAAATGGTAAACTTTGAGAAAACTTAAATTATTACGTGCGGTATAAACACATGTACGGTGCAGTTTGTTTTCGATACATAGTTGTAAATTGAAATCGCAATAGTATTTATTATATTAGTATTATACTGAAATGTAATCAATGAGGATTGTAAAACCTCATTGATTTATTCATAGCAAATAATACATAACATTTTAATTTTTATTAATATAAATAGAACTTGGACACACTTATTTAAATAAATTAAATAAAAATGTTTTTAAAATAATTAATAAATTATTTCCACATTTAGCTTTGTGAAATTGTTGCATTGTGCAATATGTTATTGATATACAACAGCAGGTGTACATTATGTAACTCAATTTCTGGCGGGATATTTGCCCAGTAGTTGTTTTAATGTGCATTTATCTAAAATACTTATGTAACGTAAGTCAAAATATCACAGAGCTAAATGTGGATATAATTTATTGAATATTTTCAAATCATAATTAATGGTTTTAATATTTATAGATTGGTAGTTCATATTGTATGAAATAAATATGAATAAATTATTAAAAATCAACCAATAAGACACAGATTTTCAAGAGAAAATGGGCTAATAACCCGAAACTTGTCGAGAATTTAAAGTTATTCAATCTAATCTGTGTTTTATTGGTTGATTTTTAATAATTTATTCATATTTATTTCATATTTTCAAATAATTTTTATTTATTATTTTTGATTATTTAATTTCAAATTTTTTTTATCTATATTTTTTATTATCACTTGAAGATAGGAATAAGCCGGTTGCATTTTGTTTTCACAATGAACTGTTTGGGATTGATAAATAAATATTTTGATGCGTATTATTTTTATTTTGTATTTTGTCGTAATTTGTGATTGGTAATTTGCCTTTTTTTATACATGTTTTATAATCTTTTTAGAGCGTCACACTTTTCTTATAAAATTTTTAATATGTTATTATAATTGTAATTTGGAAATGGAGATTCCGTTAATAAAGTAAATTGAAATTGAAATTATATTTAAGTAACTGCAATTTAAGTGAATAAACTCTTTTAATTATTATTAATATAACTTATAATCTTACTTTCTACAAAATATTAGGTGCTTTTGTTTTGTAATGTTATATGGTTGTGCGATCTATATTTGGTAACATAAGTTTGTTAATTAAACGTTTCCCCTAACACCTCCTTTGGCTCAATTAAAAATTATGAGATTGACTTACCGCGTTTCTGATTTCATCGCGCACACATTTAACTCGTTTATTCCGAGATTTATTAATTTAGAATAGTTAGTAATTTCTTGTTGTAACAAATGAGAAAAAAATGATTTGTTCATATTTACATTTATTTTACAATAAGGGTTAGTGAGTTTAGTAAAAATAATGTATAACATTTATGTAAAGTTAATACTTATGCTAATGAATTGAAATGAAAATAAAGTAATGAAGATTAAAACGGCTTACGTTAATTGGCAACTGCATGAACATCAATTGATGGCTGACTGATGACTACCTTTCCCGTTTCTTCCCAACAACAGATTTCTAAAAACCCTGACAACTGGTGGGTGGCATAGTATTAAGGAATGGATGGTTTCACGGATTTAGCTGGAACAGCAACCCTTCCTGGCGTTCTATTTGTGCTGAAAGTATTGGGTCTTCCGGTACTCAGAAAGTTATAAATGCTGGTTCGCGCCCCTATGGACCCTAAGGTTTATGATGGTTATAAAATATTGTAAACCGTTTCCCGACTTACAATAATACTATAAAATACTACTTTTTCTTTTAAAATGTAAGTTACTATAAAATACTTATAAAATACTATAAAAAATATACAGTATTGTCATAAATGAATTGCACGAACTGGAATAATTCCAAATTAAATAAAAAAACCTTTATTGACATAATGCAACAAACTTAATAACTTCTTAATATTTATTGTTCTCATCCCAAATTTTCCAAGATACCTACGCCTGCGCCATCCTGTCTCATCCATTCTGCTAAATTTGTTCATCTCATCCAATCCTCCGCAATATAATTCCATGTAACCCTTCCCTTTTCAAACTATTCACAATAACAATACACATCACCCATCCATGTCTTTCTTCCTCTTTCATCCGATCCACACCTACCTCTTGCTGAGATAACCTTTCTCCATTTACAAAAATCACTGCGCGTAAGGTACCCTGGCCGGCGCCCATTTATCTACCATCTCCTGTGAATCGGATTGTAAGCATTCCTTTCAACATTTATCTGATTGATGATGATTAAAATGCCCAAAATAGGAAGTGCATATGCTTTTCAAGTCTCCCACAAAAAAAGTTACAATATAAAGAAAGCACATTTTTGTAAGTAATGGATCTTTTTTTAGAGGTTACTACACAACACAACATGAATTTATACCAATCATAAATTCAGACACAGGTTGGGTCCTAACTATTACAGTGTCAATCAGAACTTCTGTCTTGGTCCTCATCTCTTTAATTTGTTAATTAATTATTTGCTGAAGATGCTGATCATTGGCATAGGATAAAATAGGACAACTATTTTAGCGAATGCCGATGATCTTAAAATATACTTAAAGATCACTAAGTGTTGTCGCTATTCAAAATAATTTGAGTATAATCGCAAGTTGGTTTCATCTTCAACTAAATATAAATAAATGTTGTGTTGTGAGTTATCACCACTTACATACAAAAAATAATTCATCTTATGTCATCGCCTTGTCCAATTATTCTATCGCTGATTTTGAGGTAGTATTTCATCACAAATTAACCTTTAAACCATATATTGACTCACTAAGAGCAAGAGCGACCAAAGCATTAGGTTTTCTTATGAGAGTTGCTCGGGACTTCCACAGGGTTTATGCATCGAAGTCTCTCTACACTGCATTTGTACTAAGTAAATTAGAGTATAATAGCATAATATGATATCCCATCTATGCTTCTCAGTCACTACTATTGGATAGTACTCATAGACGATTTTTGAATTTTCTATCATTTAAACTGGCTCCACCAATTAGAATCCCTCTAGCTGATCTGCTGCCACGACATAATATAATCTCCGAATGTAACCAAAGAAGAAGATTATGAAGAACCTCATTCACGGTAAAACAAAGAACCCAGAATGCTTAGCCAGAGTTCTTTTTAAAGGCCTTGGGAGATATACAAGATCTTACATTTTTCTGTGGTATTTGTGATGAGCAATTTTCTCGATATTTTCATAATAATACAACTAATTTTGTGTTTTCCATTTGTTTGCTTATAATTTTGTAATCCCTTTTTTGCATACCTGTTGCCTAAACTGCTTGAATATTACTAAATATAAATTGTGTTATATAAACAATGTTAGTTTTAAGTTAATATATATAACGAAGTATAAGCCTCGACCATCAAGAATTATTTATTTTATTTTTTCAATTAATATTTTTTCCTTTACTATTAAATGTTTATTCAAAAACATATTTGTCCGATTTCGCCGGGGATAGTATCATGATGAACACATTACCATTTTTTTAATTTATGCAAATGACGTATAATAGAATTATAGAGATGACTGTGAAATATTAGAATCTAATTTAGATAAACTGTCACCGTGGTATTTATATAATGGATTAGCAATTAACTGATGAAAGTCTCTTGTCATATATTTCGGTCGATAACGTAATATGTTCTTGTATGAATATCATCTAAGCGAAACAGCCATACAAAGAATTGATCATTTTAAGGATTTAGGTGTAATGTTCGATACAAAATTGACTTTTAATATTCACATACAAAATATTATTTATGAAGCATATAAACTGTTTGGTTTTATCATACGTAATTGCAATGAATTTAAGCTTATTTAAATGTTACACTGCAGTTAAACTTTATGTTATTCGCAAAACTAATTATTGCGTCACCATTCGAGTTTGATATCTTATCTGTTTATAATATACATAAATACGTCCATATATATGAACTTTATAAATTAATGCATTGGAAACGGTGTTTTTCTGAGTCAGTTATATTTAAATATCCCACAGCCATCCAGTCGTAATATCCAATTGTTTTATTTTCTAACTCCCCGTAGACGCATCATTCGTTTTCCACATTTATTTAAATGTTACGCAGATTTCATGAAGTACAGTACTCTGTTGATATATTTAATCGATCAAAATCGAATTGTATTGCTACATTAAAATCTTGATTATAATAATTGTTAAATAAAAATTATTTCGACATTTTGATCTGTGACATTTAGACTTACGTTAAGTAAGTACTTTAAACAAATGCACATTAGTTATTATGCTATTATGTTATAAAATGTATATATACATATGTAATTTTTCAATAAAAGTAGTATTCTCGAAATTGTGGCACATGGCACCTCCGAAACTCTTTTGGAACATAACTCATTTTTCATGAAACATTATTGGCATTTAACACGTTTTTCTAAATGTCAACATAATATTTTTTACATTAACCAAAAATGTGTTGTCATAGGCAGAAATAATATATTGTATCAATAATTATACAAAATTTTGAAGAATATTTCGTCCAAAAATACACGTCACTTGTCATCTCAAAGTTATAGGTTAAGCAGTTGGCAAGGTTTTCATTACAAGCATTCATTTGATGAAATTTAGTTGATTTAATTTAATTCATTTAATTTAACATCTTTAAATTAAATAAGTCATTGCTGTACTGACGAGGAATAGATCCCGAAACATGCGTCTGCAGATGGCCTTATATTAAGTAGCGTTCTTTTTTTACATTGAATTTTTCTCGGATCAAAAAGTTGTTGCATGATGTAATATTTTATTGATATCCAACAGCAGGTATACTATATGTAATTCAACATATTATTTACAAGATAAAAGATCGGACAAGTCATTAATAAACAAATTGAAGAATAGTGGGCCCAAGATTAGGCCTTGGGGAACTAAAGAGCCAGAAAAGTAAGATATACATTTGAAATTGTTCACTGACACATCCAGTCAGATACAAAGCTATTAAAAGTAGAGAATTCGAACACAAACCAATGATACCCCATTTTGTAAAACTAGTTTGTGGTTAAATCTGCCAAACACCTTAGTCATATCAGTATATATCACATCAATTTACTCAGAAGAATCTAAAGTCCTAGAGATATAATGAGTAACCGGTGCTATTCCGTAAGAGAAATGTCAATTTTAATGTTCTCGTTATTTTTCATCATCACAGTCTAGCAGCTTTTATAATAAATATGTATTCATAGAATGTGAATTTATTTAATAACGTGCTTGTTAAACTTAACATTTCTCATATGGAATAGCCCCGAATAGCTAGATTAGTGGTAGTGGAGCGTCCCGGAGTAAATCCATGCTGTCGAGTAGATAAGTATGGTGCAAAATGAGTAAATTTTTGGCTATATAGGGCTTTCTCAAAGACTTTAGCAATCAGACGATAGTTTAAATGTTTCGTTGATTTGTTGTAATTCTGGGTATAGTTCAAATATCTGCAATTTATTATAAATGATTGATAGTGAATAGTAAAGATTATTAGGAAGCGACTTTGGGTATTTCAGAACAGTTTCAGTCGGAATTTCAGAGATATAAAAACAAGGATGCTTTGTAAAGATTGGAGGTAAGAAGTTACCGGTTGATGAAATCAGAGACTTAAAAAATCTGAAAATCATTAGAAATATCACTGAACGCTTTGTCTCTTAAAACAACTTCGGCTAGAATATGCCTAAAATCACTTAGGATCAATCTTAAGATGACGTTCAGTGCTAGAAATATAGTTACAATGTGCTTTCTTGATTTTAGATTTGATGAGCGATCTATTTTTTTAATTTTAATTGAAACTTTAGATCAGTCTTTCTAAGTATATGAGAGCAAATTTTTCCTTAATGAGTTTTATAATTACACTGATAAACCACAGAGGATATTTTCGCTTATGTACGAACTAAATTTGCTGAATATATTCACGCATGGGGCTATTAATTATATATATACATACGACGCAGCCTCTAAAACACACTAAAGCACTTAGCGCTTTACGGTGTTTCTTAGATTCAATTTATATATATGGGGCATCTTTAAAAATTCAAACAAATATTAACTATCAAAGCAAAAGGGCGAATTATTTTGGAAGTCTAACATACAAAAAGCATTGTTGTTTTTGTGTTAATGCCTACACAAAAACAACAATTAATACATACATAATTATATGCCGCCCTTCATTTGACTACGCAAAACCCTATACTAAAATCCATATTAATTTTCCCTCAAAAATTTACAAATTGCCGAAAGAGTACTTACGAAAATAAGACACCCATAAAATACACACCTCAATCCTTCATACATTATTTTATATTAAACACCTATTCTATAAATTTGCCTCGATTCATTTTCACTATAATATCCTTACTTCCCTCGTAATAAATACCAAAAAATATCCCAGTCTTACAATACATGAATTCGTCTCCTCACTTCATGACAGCCAGTATACAAGAAAAGACATTTTAATATTGCGAATGTTAGAGTCAGATATATAAGAAACAGAACGTTAAAAAGCAGGTGAAAAGACCAACGATTGCCTAAATTACTTACTTATTATTAATTGTTATTTGACACATTATTAATTTTAGTTTTGTAAATACAATTATGCCAATAAAATATTTATTATATTTTTTTAAATAAATTAAATAAAAAAATATTTGAAAAAAATATTAATCAATCATCTTTTAGCTACTGTGATGTTTTTACCTACGTTATGTGGGTACTTTAAAACAAATGTACATTAAAACAACCAATTCTCATAACTATACCCCTCCAGAGAAGAGAAATGATTAATTAAAAATCAATTAATTTAAAATTGTTTTTATTTCATTTATTTAAATAACTGTGATGAAGTGAATAATTACTATTTTCTATTGTTATATTTTTAAACTAATATCATTTAAAGGATTCATACATTATGACAACAATAATTATAACATAATTACACGTTGATGGATCGATTATCATTATTCATATTAAACAAAATTAACAAAATCGATCCGAACATGAATAATTTCCGGGCATTGAATATCGTAATAGATATATGTATAAATGCCAAACATAAATTTCGAATGAAATTTCCCGAACAAACGCAGTAATTTAATATTCGGACGTCGGGACAGGAAAAAAGACGGGATTAACATCCGATTGTGTTTCCACCATGTTTTATAATTTGAATATTATTTATCACGCGCACTGTCATTGATGTATGCACGTATGCAGATGCGGAACAGGGTTTGAATTATTAAAACTTATCAGCGGTATAAATAGCGTCAATTTTTATTTTGTCCCTTCTAATTTCACTGGGATATGTTATTTTTGTATGGATTTTTAGTTAGCGGGGAAAGTTGTTGGCGTGGAAGTTACGCAACTATGAAATATATACTTTAATGAATATCGGTTTGCTTTTAGAAACTGCATATTTTTGACAGATTGTTTTTGTTTTAATCAGATTATTAAATTACATAATTACGTATTCACTTCTTAACTGTTCATTTCATTATACGCCTTCATCCGTTTATTATATGGGAAGTCTGTGACATTGCAATTCATTAGACTGACCGAATTTTTCTATAATTTATTTTAAATTTAATTACAGTTATTTGTAATTATTTTGGTTTAAAGCACTCCAAAATCCAAAGATCCTTAACCCACCATTCACGAATTCGTATCATCGCACATAAATGAATGTTATGTGAGGCAAAGGACTGACGGTTTAAAGATCTTGGTCGATACCCGTCTTGTAAATAAAAGCATAATGTTTTATAAAGTTAATATAATTGTAAATGTACCAATTAATATGATTTCGTATGTAAGTTAAAAGAATTTAGAATGATAATTGAATTATGTATTAAAGATTAGTTTTACTTCATTTAAATAGAAAACGTCAAGATTAAATTGATTTAAACAAAAACTTCGTCTTTCAAGATATCTAACTGAAATTAATGAACATAAAAACATTGTTTATCCCCGGATCATCAGAATCTAGCTATTAAATCAAATAAATATACCATTTATTGTACCGTAAATATTAATTGCAATTTAAATAAGCCTTCAACGTTTTTTTATTCCGAATCGAAATATTTTAGTGCCATCTACAACATACATATGAATATCGTCTAAAAATAATTTCTGTAATTCTGCAAAATTTTGTAAAACATCCATTTGTATTATAATATAACAACGCATCAATTAATTCTATACCCACATTTAGATCATATAAATACATCCCAATTTTATATGTTACGTGACCGGATTTTAATATTCGAACAGATAATAGTCGACGGCTTTTTGTCGGCGAGATAATAAATTAATTTGAACGCGGCCAGAATACGTTGAGCGAGCAGGGTTTCCACGGGCCGAGGGCAAAAACTGCTATATATCTTACTTCCGGAAACCGCTGGGATTCGGGTCTCGTTAATTTGCATTGCTGATAATCCACGATTTCAATTTTAAATCCGATACGGTTTTGAGGTGCGATGAATATATTTACCAGAGACCGCTCAGTCAGCAGACGCAAGTAAGGAACTATTAATGGTCAGGGAATTTGCTTTTCAATTATACACAAATAAAATAGTGACTTCGTAGGAATAACTTTGGTTCAATAATTTCAACAAATAATTTGATTAGTCAAAACTATTGATAACTGTATATAAATTAAATATTATATTATTAGAATTATTCAATACCACTATACATTGTGATGAGATTGCATCGTTAAACTTTTTTGTGAGACAAAGTATTTGTCAATGTACCGAATATATCGTAGCAGTAAATTGCTTTTGAACGGAATCTTTGAATGTAATCCTGATCTAAAATAATAAGTTCACTGCAGAGAGCATGACACAAAAATTATATTTCTGAATAAATTAAATGTTGAAAGAATTTTTATTAAATCAACGGCGTTGGAATTTATGAGGTGAAAACTATAATGTGTGTGAAACAGGCAATAATTCCAACAATACCCTGGTGCTTCCTCCACCACCTTTTCAATAATAATTTTTACAACATACGGGCGACTAATAGAAAACATTTTATAACCATTTGTGTAAAAACAATAAAATCTATAAAACACTATAAGACACAAAAATATAATTGCATCCCAATCAACAATGATAGGAAATTAAAACACATGTTTATTTATTTATTTGTCAAATTTACATAAAAGCTATTGATAAAGAGCACGTTGTGCTTGAAATGTACATATAGTAGTAGAAATAAAAAAGTGAAGAAAGTAAATAAAATATTATATTAAATTAAAACACTTGTTTTTTTTTATGTTTCACAGATTTTACTTTACTCTCCGACCAGTTTGGGTCAGTAACCATTATCAACGAATAATGTATAAACGCAAAATAAGTCGGTATATATACATTGAGCGGATTACATTGGATTAACTAATTACACGTACCAAGAGCGGTTGCGATTTGGGATTGCCAAATTTCTTCCAGACCTTCTCTGAAATTACTCCCTGGCCCTTGTTACCTGTATACAACATTTTTATATTCATTATGTTTAAAAAGTGATTTTTCTCAATACAATGTTTGGCAAGTCCTGTCGAATTAGTTTTATAAAAACTTGCCCGTCCACCGCTCCGCTAGTTAGTCCATTACATCGGACTAACTAGCTCAATGTATATATTCCGCCATATTTGTTCTTTTGTATATCACTCCTTGCATTATCAACACTGACTGACCGAAACTAGTTGGAGAATAAAGTAAAATATTTGAAACATAAAAAAACAAGTCTTTTAATTTCGTATCATTATTAATTAAAAAAAGTTTCACAACGGGTTAAGGCTGCGATTTTACGCCTAATAAACGCTATAATTAAAGACAAAATTTTACAAAATGTGTGTTTATTTTATTCCAACTTTGATTTTTCAACCTAGCGGTAAATGTCTGAACTACTAGATACTGTTCCACAATAAAAATGATGGCAACTAAATTTATTCTCATTGACTATTTCATAGGATTAAGGAGTTTACAAACAATAATATTATGATTGTATTAAATATGAATATTAAGAGGAAGACTTTTCACGTATAATCAGATATATTTAATATAGATCAAATGTATTTTTGTAAATGAAACAGATTTTTAAAAAAATATTTTTTTCACTTTTTTTGTTTTTAAAAAATAAAAATTATCTGATGTTGTTTATTAGTAAATAAGCTATCTGCCCGAATTTAATGTTTAGTTTTTTATGACTGTATAAAATTGTTAATCCCTTAAAACGCAAACGTATTGGGGATCGCAGCCTTAAATGAGGAATTTATTCAGCATCCCAATCAATTTAATGATGAATTTAAATATCTCAAAAGTAAAAGTTTTAAAATGTGTTTTCTTCTGAGTGCCTTACTTTTCATTCAATTTTCTTGAACTAATTGTATAGATAAATTATTAAACAATAGATTTCCAATTTCAAAATGTTTATTTTATTATTTGTTTATTTATTGCCGGCTATCATATTTCCTTCATTAGGGCAAATTTTCAAAATCTATACTTTAAATTAAATTTTCTATCTATTTTTTTCCTAAACTGGTCTTAATGAACAAATATAAACTGTCTAATGTATGTTTTTTAGCGCTATAAGCGCATATGAAGTATAGGTATCGCCAAAATGCATCGAATATTATAATATTTACGTAGATTAAAGTTATAGTTTATTACAAAAAGTGTTAGTATTATTACTACACCACTACGTATTGTGATCGTAAACATTTTCGAATCGCCAATTTCAATGGATATGCGCGTTTTGAGGTCCTCTGAGTCGAGTTTTGAAAAATTTCTGTATATGTCTGCAATAGCGCAAAAACGGCTAAATGGAAACCAAACGTCATATCCAAGCCTATTATAACAAAAAAGATCAGAAAAGCTTTTCGTCACAATAAAAACTCATTAAGTGCAACTTTACTCTTAGCGATAATTCATTTTTTTTTTAATTCGGATAGAAAAATGTTTCAAGAAAAAGTTGTAGATATTGAAAAAATAAATAATTTTTATTATAAAACTTTTTATTGTAGGAACTTCAGTTTTCACTTTATAAGCTGATGAATTTCATCTTTCTGTAAAATCTCTTAGAAAGAAACAATATTTTTTATAATGTTCTCTATGTTGGCTGTAAAACGTCTAAGTGCTGTTATATTTCATATATCTTTCGCCTCCAGAATATTCAGTAAATGTAAAATTGAGTGGATAAATTTTATTAATCCATTGTAAGGTAAAAAATAACAAATGAGAATGTAATATTCTTTCAAATATTTGGCGTTAACTTTAAAAGACAACAATCCATTTTTACAAGTAATATTTTTTCCTTTACTATTAAATTAAATGCTCATACAAAAACGTATTTGACCGAATTTACCTGAGAAAGTATCATGATGGATACATCACCATTGTTTAGTTAAGAGTACAGTACAAACAGTCAACGCCATTATTTTCTCCTTTCTTAAATTGTTATAATACTTACTGTTGAGTTCCGCGCACGGTCTTAAAGGCGTAATACTCAAAATATATTTTAAAATTTATCAACAGTCTAAATGTTTAATTTCAGGTTCGTTAATTTGTTATTACACTTGTTCTTGGCAATCGCGCTATTACATCCAGTTGTAATTAAAAATATATATATTGTTAAATCTCGGTGGCCGGTTGGCTAAAATAAATGTGCTATGTATGTTGTTATTTGTATTTTATTTACGTATCGAAGCAATTACAAGATGAGTACAAAACTGCTGTCTTGCTCGATGATTTGTGTCAGACTCTCTCATCCGCTCGTCTGCTACCTGCTTATGAAGGGTGGTGAAATCCCACCCCCCAATCCCAAGCAGTGGGATATATATTTTAGAAAAGACCATATTTAAAGTGATTATTTTTCAAGATTACGGTTATTTTGAAAAATAAATGGCTTTAAAAAACGATTATAAAAAAATAACAACTGATTGTTTATTTTCCGTTCAGTTAATTTGCTATAAACATTTTTTACAAAAAATGAACGTATTTTAAAAAGGCCATACTTTTTTAAGAAAATTGAATTTAAAGTCTTTTTAAATATATTCTGTTTTATTAAAAAAAATGTTTATAACAATCGCTGCAGAACATAGCAACTAATAATTTGCAAGAAGACGAAGACTATAAAGAAAACGAAGATTTTGAAAAAAGGAAAAGAAAGACTGACAGAAAGGCAAGCTTCGGAAAAATATAAATAACGATACACCCAAGTTGAGATAAAAACTGTGATTTACATATATATATATATATATATATATTTCGTATTAGTTTAATTATTTAATGGAATTTAAAGGAATCAAAAATATAGTAGAAACTCGTAGTTAAATATAAACCGGATGTAATATGCCCACAGGAAATTAAATCCAAAATAAAGAGTAATATATTAATATTACTCTTTAATTTGGATTTAAAAGGATACAAGGGATTCACAAAAAAACATGCAAATTCTAAACAAGGGAAGAGCTCATAGGGGAATAACCATAATGGTGAAGCACAAACTGAAAAGGCATTAAATTAAGCGCCAACATTCAAGCAGTAGCAATAAATATATACCTATACTCTAGTATAACTATATCTACCAGATGCATATTGGATAATACAAATCTGCAAAGATTCTTTGAAACAATCTCAAAGCCAGTCCTAATTGCCGGAGACATCAATTACCATAATACTCTCTGGGGATCACAAAATAACTACACCAAAGGGATACAGCTAGAATAAATTATAACAGATATATCGCTAACAGTACTGTATACGGGAAAGCCAAGGTACTTCAACATCGGAAGTAGTATATTCAGTTGCATTGTTTTAACATTAGCTACTGCGTCTATGGCGTCTTAGTAAAATAGACGAAGATCTTCACCACAGTGATCATTTCCCAATTATAACTTCAATTTAGAAACAAGCGAATATTTTTTTTTGGTTTTTTTTTTGTTTCCTTGGAAACTTTTCCAGATTACTTCGGTTAATTTGCATTTCATTAGCCCGGTGTAGCTAATAAAATGCAAATTAACCGAAGTAATCTGGAAAAGTTTCCAAGGAAAAAAAAAACAAAAAACCAATAAAATCATTCGTCAGCAAAAACTCTTCGCCAATTCTACCAATATTAAAAGCAAATGACACTAGCATTAGGAATCCTACTCAAGTAGCAAATTTATTTGGAGAATAAACTATAATAATGGAAGAACTAAAAGAAAGCCTATCCAATACGAAAGATACTTCAACAAGACATGATGAAATCACATACTAATTGCTGAATAAGCTAACACCAGTTACCAAAAAAACTCTGATCAACATATTTAATAAAATATTAAATGGCGGATCTTACTCACAGAAATAGAAGACAAGACACAGCTAATAACACAACTTTAAACGCCTGGAAAAGCCCCTAGCAACATACAAAACTACAGATCAATCTCACTGACCTCATGTGTAGGAAAAGTCTATGAATGCATGATAAATAAGCGGTTAGTACATGAATTAGAAAGAAATAACTTAATCAGCCCATACAAGGCTGGTTTTAGAAAAGGATACAGAATAATCGATCAACTACTCCTATTTCAAGATCAAATAAAACGGGCCTTCGTAAAAGAAGAAATACGATCGATATATTTTTTGACTTTGAAAAGGCCTTTGATACAACCTGGCGAGAAGTAATCCTAAACAAACTAAAACTATGAGGATTTAGAGGAAATCTACCCTACACTATCAATAACTTCTTGACAAACCGCTCGTTTCGTATTCGGATATATAATAAAGTGAGTAATACATATAAACAAAAAAAAAGTAGTCCCGCAAGGGTTAATACTAAGTGTAACAATATTAGAAGTCGCAATAAATCTAATTGCAGATGCACTATCAGAGGAAATAAAACCGCTACAATATGTTGACGACTTAGCAATTGAAATAACGGTAAAGATCATGACTATCTCAATGAGACCCTACAAGAAGGAATCTAGATCTAAGCGGCGATACAAGAGGTCTAAAATTGTCAAAAGAAAAATCCAAAGCGATGCGCTTATGCCGCGTAAGAAAACAGCATGGACCTTCAGCTATCAAAATATACAATCAACAAATTTATTTCGTTGATTCGATAAAATTCTTAGGTCTGACATTAGATCTCAGCTAACTTGTAAAAAACATATATACAGAGAGTTTTATGTAACATCGAACATACTAGAATATACTCAATATATTTGATGTGTACTGGAACGCATCAAAGCATAGGGTGCGATGTGATTGGCTATGATTTCTAATTTTAATATAGTCAACCCAATTTACACAAATAAATTATATTTGTCAACTATAATGTCAAGTGTAACACGTTTCATTATGGATATTTTACTTAACCGCAATGCATCTCAACATCTGTGATAATTTTAACCAGTAAAATATTGCTTAAAGAAGGTAAGCAGAGATAAAGCGTAATTTAAATGAACCAATTATAAATGGTATTGGTCTATCGAGAAATTTAAAGGAAAATAAATCACGGCAAATTCTTCAACTGTTTCCTCCAATGTATAGATTTACCATAAAAATATTCTGCTTTGTATATATTATTGATATGTAAAGAAGTTCAACTCTTCGTCTACGTCTGCTTTAAGCACCAGAACAACAAATATCACTTCATTGCGATAACTAACAAATATAATTCATTTTTGACGGGGAAGGGTGTATTTTGGGTTGACTATAACTTTTAGAAATAGTAGCCAATCACATCGCACTCAATGCTTTGATGCGTTCCGAAACAAATCGAACATAGGAAAATTCTAGTATGTTCGGTGTTACATAAAACTCTCTGTAGATATACTTAAGAAAAAAATAAAGTCAGTTATCAACTTCTTAACAATGATAAAACATTATAAATGGAGAGCACAACAAAAAACGCTAATTAAAATCGTAAAATTACTAATTATGTCAAAAGTGAACTATGGAATTAAAGTACATAGCACAACTGCCAAATAAAACCTAAAAAAATGATTCACTAGTCCTCAAAGCATATAGACTAGTTGTGGAGCATTTGGAACACCCCCATGAGATAGCATATATAGAGAAGTTGGGATTCTCCCACCCGATCTTAGACGAATGAGAATTTAAGCAAGATTTGCAACCAAAATAATAGCAAGAAATGATTGCCCTATTAAGCAGTCGAAGATCTTGACTACTCCGCTAAAACGGGTATCAGAAATTTAAAAATAGCTGCAATGGTGGAACGACATGAAATAATACAAAACAACTGAAATAATAACATATCTAATTTTAAAAGAAATATGATTTCAGTCGATAAAAATACATAAAATGCATGGCTAGATATATGACAAGAAAAACAAATGACAAAACACAAAAAAAAAACAGATTCATCATCGACCACAGTCGTTTAATACATGGTCATCTTTTAACCTGTATTGATGCTGATCACCGTTACAGACTCCTAGAGAGATGAAGAATTACTAAAAAACGTCAATAATTACAAAAACATAATACAGTACTTGAAGAGAATAAAAGTAATAGATAACATATGAAAATGATAGATACGTAAATTACTTACCAGATAAAAAAATCTTATGTCATTCAAAATTACATTTATTATTCAAATAGAAAATTCAAATACAGCACAAAATTAAAGACAAATACATAATAATAAAAATAACCAAAATTACTACATAAATAAATGACAATTATAATAAAATTTAAATAAATTAACTGAAACAAAATAAAATGTTGTAAAATCAAATAAAAAAATACAATGAGCCAATAATAAAAACAACTTACAACCATTTTGTGAAATTTAAGATAAACGAGCGAATTATGGAGGGAGCAAAATTAATACGGAGTCTTAAGGAGAAGAATGTTTTTTACCTTAAAGCGGACAAAGGAAATTCCATCGTCATATTGGACAAATCAAATTATTTTGAACAAATTGAAGAGATGTTAAAAAATGGACCATATGTGGAACAAAGGAAGAATCCACTAAAATTATACTGTGCTAAAATTAATGATTTTTTGAAAACTTCAACATGTTTGACTGTTAAAAAATGAATTGACAAAATCAAAGTCAATAATCCAAGGCTTCCAAAATTATATGGTTTACCAAAAATTCATAAACCAGGTAATACCTTCCGACCAATAGTTTCAAATATTAATTCACCAACTTACAAAATTGCCAAATTCTTATTTAAAGAATTTCAAAATTTCAAAATTACAAATGATTTTTCAATTAAAAATTCTTTCGATTTAATAAATAAACTTTCAAAGATCACTTTTAATTCTGATGAAAAAAATTATTTCTTTTGACGTTCAATCACTATTTCCGAGCATACCAATTGATGAAACTTTAATATTTTTAGAAACATTTTTAATCGAAAATTTAGTCCCTGAAAATCAAATCAAAATTTACGTAGATTTGACTAAATTAGTTATAGAATGTAACACCTTCGAATTTAATGGCATTTTTTTTAAACAAACATTCGGAACAGCTATGGGAAATCCTTTGTCTGCTTTTTTGGCAAATTTATTCATGAATAATTTAGAAAATTTAGCAAAATCAAAAATAGTTAATTTCCCAAGAATATGGTACAGGTATGTAGACGATATTTTCGCTATCATTAACGAGAATTTTAAAATTGACCAATTTATTCACGAAATTAGTACTATTAACAAAAATATAAATTTTACATACAAACTTGAAATGAATGGAAAATTACCCTATCTAGATCTTTTAATTATTAGAAATTATTCAAAATTAGAATTTAACATATACAGAAAACCAACTCACACTTTTAATTACATTGATTCAGATTCTAACACACATTATAAGCATAAATTAGCAGCATTTAATTCAATGATTTATCGAGCCATTTTTTATCCAATCACAGAAGAAAATAGAAAAGCAGAAATTAATTTAATATATAATATAGCCAAAAAATTAAATTTTGAATGAGAAATAGTAACAAAAATAATTAATAATTTAAAAACTAATTTTTAATCAAAAATACTACAACTTTAACACCACTTTATGAACAAAATTCAAGTAAAAATTATGCAAAAATTTTATATAATCCATGTATAAATTTCAAATTAAATAATATTTAAAAAAAATTCAATTTAATACCTGCACCATATTCAAACACAAAATTAAAAATGTTATTAGGCCTTTTTGAAAAATAATCCTTTAGAAAATTCTGGTATTTATTCAATAAAATGTAGCAATTGTACAAAATTATATGTAGGTCAAACTACTAGAAGTATTTTAACTAGATTTAAAGAACATAATTACCATATTAAAAACTTTAATTCTGAAAAATCTGCTGTGGCTTTTCATTCAATAAATACGAGACATAAATTTTCGATTGAAAATGTTAAACTTCTTAAATTTTCACGTGAATCAAAATTAAACATGATGGAGTCTATTGAAATGAAAAAACACATAGGTAATCTTTTATATTTCGATACTAGTTCATTAAATAATCTCCTTTTAGATCTTATTAATTCATAAATTTTAGCACATTATATATAATTATATTTAGATTAGTTTATAGTTAACATGATTTTTTAAAAATTTTAATTTTATCAATATTGCGTTGTATACCATAACAACATATTTATATTTATAAAACTTCAACTACTGAAGATGGAAACATAGTTTCCGATATATATCTAGTAAAATAAAAAATAAGTAGGAGAAAGGACAAGTATTTTTATTTAAATCATAACTTTTATTGACAAAATTACGCTTTTTGAAAGGCGCTTTTAACAAAACATTTGTTTTAGCTGTTGGCGTACTAAAAGTAATATGTTGACGCGATGACAGACATGGAATAATAAAATTCACCGTAGGAAGTTTTTGAGACGAATTAATAAAGTTATTTACAAGTTTGTACATGAATATACTGAAAATATGTTCGCAACGATCAGGCAGATATTCAAAGTTTTATCGCATTAAGAAAATGTTGTTATCAACAGAACTTTCAGGATATATACCAGACCTACACTTTGTAGGAGATGAATTTTAAAAGACTTTTTTTAAATACGCTCTAAAAGTATTGATTGATATGTATAACATGTATGGAATATTGCAGAGACATATTGAAGGAGATTCTAACTAATAATTAATACAAAATTGTTAGTAAATCCGCGTCAGAAAAATACTTGGACTTGGCAAAAAAAGCATCTTGAATGCTTGAGTTGAGATGTTAATAATTTGTTCAGAGAATGTTAAGTGAACATCAAAGGTAACTCCTAGGTCTCTAACACTACCCAAGTGTAATGAATAGAATAGGCAAATAACAAAACAAAACAAAAATATTTTGAGGGTATAAGTAAAAATGACACATTTATTAGCGTTAAGGGATGGTTTGTTTCTATTGCACCAATTACTTATGTTGCATAATTTTTATTTTTCCCGGATCCCTGTCCAAGGGAAAGTATTGTGATCGTAAAAAATCGAATCGCCAATTTCAACAGATTTACACGTTTTGAGGACCCCTGAGTCCATTCCATCGAATTTTAAAAAATGTGTGTGTGTTTCTGCGATAGCGCATAAACGGCTAAATGGATTAAACGTAAACTTTATATCTAACAGTGAAATGATGGGAAAGGCTTTTTGTTAGAATCAAAACTCATTAAGTGCAACTTTACTCTAAACGATTTTTCATTTTTTATTTGGGATAGAAAAATGTTTCAAACAAAAGTTGTAGATCTTAAAAAAAATATTTTTTGTTAGAAAAGTTTAATTGTAGGTCCTTTAGTTTTTATTTTATAAGCGGAAGAATTTTATCTACCTGATAAATTCTCTTAGAAATAAACAATTATTTTTATAATCTTCTCTATTTTGACTGAGGAGACTTAAATTATTTAAATAATTATTTTTATGTCAAATAAAACGTCAAAGTGCTTTAAAAAACAAAGTCCACTTTTTCAATTAATATATATAAGTAACCAGATGGTCACACAATGCTATTGTTCATTTATTCCTTTGTTAGATAACGTATCCTCTTTGTTTTAAATACATTTCTTATTATAAATAGGTAGTAAGCACTTTGTTATCGCACACTAGATATAAGCGTAATTGTAATTATATAAATTCATAATCCATTAATTTTAGTTTAGTCTAAGTTTGAATTGTAATGAGCTAACATCTCAAATAAAAATTGTTTTTAAAAAGCAAAGTTGCTCCCGCAAACTTGTAATTTATATATATATATATATAACATATTTATTTCTGCAGACAATTTTATATACAATAAATTAACAATATAATTCTTATGATATGTTATACGTTGTCCTTAGAAAACGGCTATCGACCATCGGTCTTTCTGCCTGTCAATTAATATTTTTTCATTTTCTATTAAATTTTTATTCAAAAACGTATTTTTCCTAATTCAGCCGAGAAATATATATATACAAACATCTTTATTTCCAAAGAATAGATACATATTTAATTTAATATACAATGCATGAAACAATTTAAAACATAAATATATTCTTAGGGGGAACGGCTATCGACCGGAGGTCTTTAGGCCAGCCGAAGAAATAATAATACATATATTAAATGAAAATAGTGTCGTAATATATACACTCTAAGCCGTATATATCACCTAATCAGTATGGTTTCCTTTCTGTATAAAATATCAAAAAATATTTATTCAAATAATTTGGCAAGGTTGTATAGAAATGAAATTGGTTTATAGTTTTTTTTTTTACTTTCTCTGGACCCGTGTCCAATGGAAAGTATGGTGATCGAATTTTCATTTTGATGTCCACTCAATTCATTCCATCGAGTTTTGAAATGTGCGTGTGTGTGTTTACGTGATAGCGTATAAACGACTAAATTGATTAAATACAAACGTTATATACATGCTTTTTATAACAGTGCAATGATTTGAAAAGCTTTTGGTCACAATAAAAACTTTACTCTAGAGTTTTATTTTTTTTTATTTTCCACAATTATTAGGTAAATATTGATCGAATCGAAGAATGTTCCTAATAAAAGTTGTATATCTTGAATAAATAAGTATTTTATTTCATTAACTTACCGTTGTAGCGTCTTCAGTTCTTGAGTTATACCTTAAGCGATTATTCAATTTTTTAATTGGATTGAAAAAATGGTTCAAATAAAAGTTGTAGAAGTGAAAAACTAAATAATTTTTGTTATATAACTCAGAAATACGGATTTTCAATTACTGGGTCCTGCATCACAGCTCCCGTTTTCGATAGCTCAGTTACCAATTAAGTTAGCACTTTCAAATTTTAGAAACTTTATTTGCATGTTAGGACATACTTCAGGAAAATATTTTTGATTATACAGAGTATCCCAAAAAAGAGTTACGGCATGATGGCATATTATTTTAAATTGCTTGTTATACATTTTATTCATTATTTATGTGCATTATTTATTACAGTTTAGTGCGTAAATAACAATAAATCAGGTATTTACGCACTAAACTGCAATGATTGTGATGGGGTGTACGTTGGGCAAACGGGACGTGGCTTTGTAACCAGAATCAAAGAACATAAAAAATGTTTTTTTGGAATAGAAAGGTCACTCTACGTTTGCCGAATATTTACTTGATCACAATCATGGGTTTAACGATAAGTTTAAGATTCTCCACATATGCAATAAAGGCCTAAAACATAACCTCCTTGAGCAACTACAGATAAATAAACACAAATCTAAAGGTGTGCCCCTGAATGACCAATTGGATATATATATGGTAATTCCCCTCTGCTTAGTTTATAATTTCACTCGCTAAATATTATTTTTACCTACGTTATATTTTGAGGATATTTTGTATAATTTTCTCTATTTAATTTTGTATTAACTGTACTGATTTCAACTAAGCGTATTGACCCCACCCCACATTCTTTTCTTCTACTTGTGTTTGTATATAAACATCATTTTATTTTTGTAAAAGCCATTAATCATCTGCCTGATGATGCCACTATGTTGGCGAAACAATTGTAGCAGTGTTTCTATAGTAAATAATAATGAAACTAAAATATTTTTGTGTTTTTATCTAATTGCAAACAAGAAATCTTGGAATATCAATATTAGGCTTCGAAAAAAAAGCGCTTTGGTGAAAATTTATCCTTACAACTTCAGATTACAAAAGCTTTCATTCCTGGCATATTGTGAAAGTTATATAGCATCACCTACAAGATTATTAATATATGTACATACTAGAGATGGGCGAAATGGTTCATTTCACTGATTTGGTTTACAAGATCCTGCTCACTTAATAGAATCCACACAGTGAACCAGCTCAAAAGAGTTACATGACTCAGTTGTGAGCGAATGAGCTTCGAAAGTTCTGATTCTACGATGATTCGCCAACTTAATTAGGTTTAGTGAAACGATGATTGATGATTATACAATGATTGCAATCAATTAATTAATTTAGTTTAATTTGATATATATTTTCGGAAGAATATATATTACATTTTTATATAATACTTTTAGATGTGTATTATTTTATGTTCCGCAAAACTATACATGATATTTTGTAATACATTACTATTACTTGATTACCATTTCTTTTTAATTATTTTATATTAAACCCTACAACCATATGGGTAGAAAGGGTCATTGAATATATATATATATATATATATATATTATCTTCAGGCGACATGTAAGTATATTATTTTGTTATTTTAATTTTAATTCAACATATTTGTTATTTATTTAGTTAATATTAATATATTTATATAATACAATAGAAAAAATATGATGTGGCATTCATTAAGTTGCTACAGAAGAAATATAAAATGAGCTGAATCAGCCGCGGATCTTCTATATTAGTATCCCATTTGTGCAAATAGACCCTGACTGACATTGTTGTATTATTGATATAATTATTATTACGTAAAATAAAGGAGGTAATTAATATAATATTTATAACTAAATATAAATGTATTACATATTTAATAATATAAACAATAACTTGAGAGAAAAAACAAACATTTATCTCAAGCCATTGTTCAATATGTGTTTGCGTGTATTGCACGAAATTACAAGAGGCTCGGGATGATTAAAATGTTAATTGTTGATAATGTGTTTAGTGGAATTTGGCCACCTGGTCTCATTTGAATGGACGCGGACAACCGAGCGTTATTAGGTTGGGATTAATTAAATCGGCAACGATATGACAACTCCCCTAATTGTGATCAGAGGTTGAAGTCTGAATTATTGCGCACGTCTGGTGATATCGATATATTCCCCCCTTTCTCTCAGGAGGCAATTAAGTCGTAAACAATGCGCATTGTGGTCGCGCTGCATGATGTAATCGCTTCATTGAGATTATGAGATTATTGTATTAAAACGGCTTTTGTTTGCTTCAAAAGAGTTGGAGATTTTATGTCGTAAATGCAAATTTATAAATAAATGAAATTAAATTGTTATACAAATAAAAACTTATATTTATAGCTTGCCAGAAACAAGTAAAGTTGTTACTGGCTGTTAAAAATCAAATCTAGTAAATGATTGATTTTAAAATAAATATACAGTGCGGGTGTAAACTCTATAACTTTCGCAATAAATCTTTTGGTATTTTTTTTAAGTCATCGAATATGTCAATTTTTATCTTAAATGAGACATAATTTACTGTGACTGATTTTTCTAAAACGTTTGCTAATAGATTTATTGCGATAGTTCTAGACTTTACACTCGCAAATGCAAATATAGCATAATTTACGCATACATACGTAAAAAATGATTAAATGTTTTCAATACTCACCTAAAATGAATTTATTATTTTTTTAAATGGTGAAAATAATGCTGTTTTTATTAATATAAAAACTTCTTTTCCGACAGTTATAAATCTGTGTTTCTAATAGAGTTGTAAACTCAAGTCCCCGGTCTGACATACACATAAAAAAAATTGACAGACACACGTGATTTCCGAGTAGTATTAGTTAGTTTAAAGATTAAAATCGTAACCTTGTTTTATAATTTTAAAGACATAGAAAGGAAAGTTGTGTGTTGATTAAACACTAAAAAGTACCATTCGAGGCAAACAGTGGCTTAATAAGCATTATTTCTACACTAGGGAAATCAACTATTAATAACTGATAACTGAATTTAACCGCGTTTGTACAAGCACCGATGATTGAGAGCGTTCCCGGAAAATTGTCTGTTGTTTCGAAAACATAAAAAGTTAAATAAAAAGAATTGGAAAGTAATAAATTATTACCTCTTTTAACTACTGCGACATTTTGACTTATGTTACATTAGTACTTAAAACAAATGTTTAAAGGCAAAGTTTTAAGTACTTATATAACATAAGTCAAAATGTCGCTGTAGGTAAAAGAGGGAGTAATTTATAAATTATTTTCGAATTCTTTTTATTTATTTAACTGTGACCGAGTGAATAAATACTTTTTTCTATTAACATAAAAAATGTTCACAAAATTGAATTAAAAAACATACTTGGGCATGAGCAAGTTGCTTTTGAAGTGGGTGCCGCGTTTGCTTCTACTGAAACAACAATGCTTCGACAATTCAGCAGCGTTTGGAGCTGTTCAATCGAAAAAATAAGAATTTCTTGTGTTGGTATGTGACAATTGATGAAAAATGGTTCGAAAACTACACATCTAAATATAAAAAATTGTTAGCTGAATGGACAGCAGCCGTTGAAAGTCTTTGAAAGCGACTAAAAACTCAAAAAAATAGCTTGCCATTATCTCGTGGCATTCATATTTTGGGACTCACGGGGAATTTTATACATTAGCTCTCTTGAGAAAGGTAAAACTATAATAGTGACTAGTAAATATAAAGGTAGTATTGGATCGATTGAGTGCAGAAATCAATAAAACGGCCCCACATGCAAAAAAAATCCAACATAGATTTCGACCCAAACAATCTACTCTTAGTAATTTCATATCATATACATAACCGTTATCGATTTGCCTGAAACACCACATGCAGGTTGATGTCGCATTTACTTCTTTTTGCTAAAGCAGGATAGCTAAAAAAACATCTTAGTGCAAGCTATTTCATGGATATTTGATCTAAGGGATAGACACATATCTTATACGTTTCAGGTAACATCATAAGAACTTCAAGGTTCAGTTCTGGGTCTCTTTATATTTAATATACAGGGTCCTGCATCACAGATCCCGTCTTCGATAGCTCAGTTATTAATTAAGTTAGGACTTTGAAATTTTGGAAAATGTACTTGGGTCTTAGGACGTACTTCAGGAAAATATTTTTGATTATACATGGTGTCCCAAAAAAAGACGTACGGCATGATGATATATTTTTTTAAATTGCTTATTATACATTTTATTCATTATTTTGATGCCTTTTATGATTATCTATACACCTCCAAAATTTTATTGAAATCGGTTCAGTAATACCAACCAAAAACATTAAAAACTAGAAGAAATTGGTTTTGCGCCATTAAAAAATTAATAAAAAACAAATTAGGATCTTATGAATAAAATTATACAGGGTACTTATTAAATAAGGTCTAGCAATCCTAACAGTAAAATTTTATTGATATGAATTATACAGGGTGTCCAAAATTTAGGGTCAAACTTTTCAAACTTGAATAAATTTTAATTTTCTTATTTCAAATTGGAACCCCTGTACATTTTTACATCGTTATATGCAGAATTAGAAAACAAACATTTCTTCCTATCAACCCTACCTCAATTCCAAATAGATTAAAAGTTATTTGCAAAAAACTATTTTTCTTGACTGTTTAAATAGTCATTTGGATGAATAAAAATCGAAGGTTGCTTTGAGAAATATTTTTTTGACTTAGTAAACTTCAACTCTCATAGTGACATGAGTCTACGTTGGCTTTAGTAATATTAAAAGTATAAGTAATTGTTTGCTTAATCTCTACATAAACAATATTTTTTGACAACGAATTCAATCGAGATTATTTTATTGGAATGATTCTCGTATTTCTAAAATACGGAAAGAACTCGTTTTCACCTCCAACTACACAAGAAAACATGCAGCAAACAATCAAAGACATTTTTCAAAATACTACACCCGACATATTATAAAGACTGGCAAGTTAATTTCGCGTTCGTCATCATTTATGCCTGCAAAACAATTGAAAACATGTCAAACATAAGTTCTAGTATGTAATTTATTTTTAGAAATATTTTTGTTCTATCCTTTTAATGTAATAACTAAAACTATGTTTTACGCAAATACTTTCATAATGTGTGATTTAGATAAAGATCTGTGAAACCTTTAGAACTGTCGTTATAATAATTTCATTTAGATGACATGGTTGTCAATAGAATGTTTTTTCGAAGCAGCCTTCGATTTTTATGCCCATTGAAATGGTCGAAAAAAACAGTTTTTTGTCAATAACTTTTAATCTATTAGGAATTTCGCTAAGGTTTTAAGGAAGAAAAATATTTGTTTTTTAATTCTGCATGGAATGATATAAAAAGATATAGGGGTTCCAATTTAAAATAAGAAAACTAAAATACTTTCAAATTTGAAAAGTTTGACACTACATTTTGGACACCCTGTATAATTTATATAAATGAAATTTAACTATTAGGATTATTAGACCTTATTTAACAAGTACCCTGTATTATTTTATTCACAAGATCTTAATTTATGTTTTATTAATTTTTTAAACGAATTGCGCAAAACCTTTGTTAAAGCAAAGGACTTCGAGATCAGAGCAAAATGTCTTTTACGAAGAAAAGTAAGGCCTAGTTTTTGCTGCTCGCATTGTAGATTAACCGTAAGCTGCACTTCTACCGTCAATATTTTAACGCGTTTTTATCGAAACGGAATGTTTGTAATCGAATTGAAAAAAAAATGAAGCGTTCTAAATTCTCTAAATGTTGTGCCACTATGAAATACATGCTCCAATAATAAATCTTTTTAAGGCTGCCAAAAATGAACAAATCGACGAAAATGCCCTTTTCTTCAAACTGACGCCATTTGTCATATTATTGGTCGAATGGCCTAGGAATGGCACAACTCCTAGATTATTTCATTATCTCAAACTTAGTTTGGTTTTAAATCACCCGTACTACAATGGCGCTAACGCGCGTGTACACGTGAACTGCGGACACAGTTTGCGTTAGCGCTACACGGAGAAGCTCTGAACTATTTTTTTCGTAATTAAAAATATAGAAATTGTTGCTGTGTTTAATCAATTGCCCAAAACCATGTATTAATATCACTGAATGGTTTTTTGAGTTTAAGTGAAGTGTTTAATCACAAATTGAAACACTGTTATTCCTTACTTCACAATTTATTTTTATGTTAGATGTACATTTCGAGACACAAAGTGCTCATTATCAATAACAACTAAATTCTTAAATCTAAGTGCACGATATATAAAGTATATGGATTATTTGGAAAAAACGTTGTAAAGAGTGCCAAAGTGAAAAACAAATCAATTCGATTAAATAAAAAACTCAAACATCTCCTGGAAAAACAACAGCAAGTACCCATTCATGAAGAAGATCCCCTGCAAAGCCAAATTTTGATCCACAACAAGTCGAATGAAACATTTAACGAGCAAGAAATAGAATTGTTAAAAAAGGGATTCAAACATTCACCAACAACAAAAGAAATCCCCATAGAAGACACCATAAATGATGTAGAATTAGCAGCCCAACAACTAGTAGAAGAAGATGCCACAGCGTTCCGAATTGCAGTAAAAGAAACCATGAAGAAGATACAGAAGAAGCCGAGGAAAAATAACACAAAAAAGAATAACAGCGAATCAAGAGCGGTCAATACACTAAAAGAGAAAGACGTTTTCTACATGAAATCAGATAAGGGCAACGCAGTGGTAATAGTTAATAAAAATGACTATTACAATAAAATAGAATGCATGTTAGAAGGAGGACCATATACCAAACAAATCAAAAATCCAATCAACAGTTACAATAATGGATTATCTAAGTTATTAAACGATTCAAAACATTTAATAGACGATAGGCTTAAAATTAAACTTAAGGTCAAGAACCCAACATTGCCAAAGCTGTATTGTTTACCGAAAATTCATAAACCCGGTGATAAATGGCGACCTATTGTTTCAAACGTGAATTCTCCGACCTACTTGTTGGCTAAATGGTTAGTAAACGAATTTAAAAAACTTAAAATTAATAACGATATGTCTATTAAAAACTCAATTCTCCTTTCCGAAAAACTACAACAGATTAAAATAGACCAGAACGAAATGTTAGTCTCCTTTGACGTAGAAGCACTTTTTCCCAGCATTCCATTACAAGAAAAGTATAAAATTCTAAAACAAATTTTGCGAGACAACTCATTAGATGAAAATATAATAAAAGAATACTTAGAACTTACGAAATTTGTAATAGAATGCAATACTTTCATATTCAATAACAAGTATTATAAACAAACCTTCGGAACAGCAATGGGCAACCCCTTGTCACCGTTTTTAGCCAATATTTTCATGAATTATCTTGAAAACAAGGCAAAGAAAACAATTCCAAACTTTCCGAGGGTTTGGTATAGATACGTAGACGACATAATCGCAGTAGTTAAAAAAGACACAGACATAGTAGACTTTACAATAAAATTAAACAATCTTTTCCCCAGCATTAAGTTCACTCACGAAGTAGAAGAAAACAACCAAATCCCCTTTTTAGATTTTTTATTATTAAACAAAAATAACGAAAAAATTGAATTTACTATCTATAGGAAAAATACACACACATTCAACTACATACACGCATCCTCATCTACACCCTTTAAACATAAACTCGCTACTTTTAACAGCATGATTTTCCGGGCAATTAACATACCATTTTCCAAAGAAAATAGGAAGAAAGAATTGAGTTTAATAAAGAAAATAGCCACCTCGTTAAACTACACCCCTGATACAATCAACAAATTAATTAATAAACATAATAATCAAAAAATAAAATCCAATACTACATTTGACAAATCAAAAGAAATCCCTACAAAATATGCTAGATTCGTTTACCACCCAGCAACATGTAATAGAATTGGTAGGTTATTTAAAAAATTCAGCCTTGCACCTGCCTTTTATATCAAGAATATATTAAAAAGTTTTCTTGGCAATACTTTCACAAAAGAAAACCACCTAGATCAATCAGGAATCTTTGCAATCGAGTGTAACAACTGTGATAGAGTATACGTAGGACAAACACAACGAAACATATTAAAACGATTCAAAGAACACCAATATCACCTCAAATCCCAAAACCCAAACAAATCAGCAGTAGCGCATCACTCAATGGAAACAGGACACAAATTTTCGGTAAACAACATAAAGCTTTTAAAACAATCAAATCTAAATAAATTAAACATGCTTGAATCTATTGAAATGTTTAAATATAAAAATAATTTACTAAATTTCGACCTTAGCCCACTAGATAATCCATTATTGGAATTGTTACCCGAAAAGAACCCCGCAAAGAATGTAATCCCACCGACAACCACCCTACCTTAATCCATCCTACAACCCGCAGATACCGACAACCCAATTAGTGTAATCAACGTTTTTTCCTAATAATCCATATACTTTATATATCGTGCACTTAGATTTAAGAATTTAGTTGTTATTGATAATGAGCACTTTGTGTCTCGAAATGTACATCTAACATAAAAATAAATTGTGAAGTAAGGAATAACAGTCTTTCAATTTGTGATGTATTAATATCTTTTACGCAGCTTGAGAAAGAAAATCTAAAAAAACTTGCTGTTTTTCGGCCAGCTAGAAGTAAAGACCCTTTTTATAATGGTCTATTTTTCTGCGATAGCACCCTTAATTTATTTTACCTAAAAAGTTATTTAGTTATATTCTTAACATTTTGCGCTGCTCATTGATATATTAAGTGTATTTAATGCTCACTTTTTATATTAATTTAAAAATATAAGACGTCATTGTATGTTTTTTATTATTGTTTCTGTGTTATTAAATAATAATAATAATAAATTTATTACCCAACAGGAAACAGTAGCCCAATTACAGGATAATACAAAATAATTTTATATTATAATAATAGCAAGACAAACATGAAAATAAATAAATACCAGTACAAATATCGATACGAAAACTTAAAGCTTGTATATGAATTAGTTTACACACTCTATGTAAATCTTAATTTTGTCTCAAGGCTGTTGGGTTACAAGATAAATAAAATTACATTACACTTTCGTTAAATATGTTTCACCATGAGTTAAGTAAGAAATTAATTCATCACATAAAATGTGGTTTCGGTTTAACATAAATATACTGATAAATTCACAACAATAAATTAATGCAATTTAAAATAAATTTAAAAAAATTCAGAACATTTCTGAAAATACATAATAAAATTGTGTCATCACAAATTTACATTAAGTTCTAGTTAGTATTAAATATTGTTGTTTTATACTTGTTAACAATATTTAATCTTCTTGTATTATTTAATTGTTATATAATTTGATGCATAGATACCTCGAATTTTATGTTTTGTTATCTATGTTGTATCTAATATCAATTGGTATGCTTTAACTTTACACGGAATTCATAGAAAGATATTTTTTTCAATTGTTTGAGGTAAATAACATCAATTGATACCATTAATTATCCTAATATGTCTTCGTAACACTTTCCTACGTCAGCTCTGAAAATAAAAAGAAAATGAGCGATTTTCTTTGAAATATTACAGCACTCTAGGACACCTGAGCCATTCTTGACGGATTATTACGGGATATATAACTGCCAGAGGAAATATCGACGTTCATAATAGCTGCAGATCCTGTACCGTAAAAATCTCTTATTGCATTTAACAGCTTTTATTTTTTACAGTTTTTTTTTTCTAATTGAATTTCATGCATGACTGCATTTGAGAGAATGATTTAAATACTCAAATGAAATAAAAAACAAAAACAAAATAGCGCATTTTACATTAACTTGCATTAAGCTTTTAATTACGGCAATCAACAAAAACCCATTTAGTTAGTCTGCCTCAAATTCCGACGGTCGTCAATTTTGCGTTTTAAAGCAATGTAGAACGAAGTTTGGTCATCAATGAGCGATTTAATAATGCACTCAGCATTTAATTTACATAGATTTTAATGAACAAATATTTTATTTTAATTTAACTAATTATAATATAATAATTAAATAAGAACTCATATAACACAGTCAATAGTAATTCGCTGATCTAATTAAACGGAAATAAAACGTACACGTTCTGTTTGCATTGATATGTAAAGTATGTTTAGGTTTCTTTTAATATATAAACTAAAATAAGTGTTTGTACATTTTAAAATGAATACTTGATATATTTATTGGTACATATAGCACAGTATACGTATGCAGTAGTTGCACCGGCCGAAAATTTTCGAAATAGAGGCTACCTCACGCAGCTTACAGAACTTACTCACACATGCTTACTGTACGTTCACACCTTTCGCGCGGCGCTAACCAGTTTGAAATTTGAAAATAGTTTAGAAATGAAAACTTCTAGATTTGATATGAATTATACTTGATATAATTAAATATTATTTTAATGAGTCGTAATAAGTTCATTTCACAGTATGAATGGAATGTTTATGTCAATAATAATAATAATTGTGTTAATACCACTAAAAAAAGGCACTTCTTACAACGGATTAATGAAACATGCAATTACAACATTTATATCTTTGAAAGGAAACACTATTTTGGTTAATTATATGGCAAACATTTAAATATCGTTTTATTGCACAGATTTTCTATAAAAATAATGTTTTTCTAAAAAAAATTAGAATGTTATTTTTCAATGAATATAAAGTATTTTATGTCTATATCATAAACTAAATATTCTATTTATATTGTAGATGTATTAATTAACTATAAACTGTCGTGTATTATTGAATAATATTTAATTTTATACTTACTAATTATGATAGTTTGCTTTATTATTGACAAATATATTTTATTTCAATTAAAGTGAGATGAATCAACATAATATGCATATTTTAATTTGTTGTGCATAATGAATATTTGTATTACAGATGATTAATTATTGTGGGAAAATTTAATTATCGCGCCATTTTGTGATCAAGGCATGCGTACCATGGCTATAAAACGCCAAAAAGTCTTTAGTGTTTGGATGTGGAACTAATTTTCATATGTGCTCTGTTTTTTTTTTTTTTTTTTTCTTCACTATCTACGCGCACTTTGTGGCTGTACTTTAAGCTGCGCGAATATTTTAAATTCCGTAATAGTTCAAAGGCGCCGACACCAACCGACCCTACTGCATACATATACTGTGCACATAAATTCCAAGTTTTCAATATTATTCGCCATTCCAAAAACTTTGTTTCGATGAGTCACTTGTTCTTTTCAAGGGTAGACTGTCATTCAAGCAGTATATCCCATTGAAAATACATAGGTTTGGCATAAAGCTGTTTTAATATACGATTGCAAAACTGGAATAATTTTTACAATGTTGGTATATACGGGTTCCGACATTGATATTCCGGAAGATCCACTTGATGATGCAGGTTTTATCGTAAAAAAAGATAATGGAAAATCAATAGGGAAAATATCATCTTCTTTATACCGATAACTGGTATACTAGCCCAAAGTTAGCACACTATTTTGGTGAAAATGGCGTTGGAATATGTGGAATGATAAAAAAAGAACAGAAAATATTTCCGATATTTACAATACTGAGACAGCTGAAACTAAAAAAGTCTAAAAAATGTTTAGCTCTAAAGTAGAAAAACAAAAGATACGTCTATTATATTTCCATTTTTCATAGAAGAATATTGGTGGATAGTTCGAAAATAAATCATCGAACACAACAACGAATTCTGAAACTCGACTGTGTACCAGATTATACCTACATGAGGCTTGTGGACAAAGCTGACATGCAGCTATCAATTGTGGAAAGTGTACGCAAAAGAGTCAAGTGTAAAATTTTCATTTACTAATAAAAATAAAGTATTTTTTCATTTACTAGACTTTTCAATTTATAATTAATGAAAACTGGAAATAATGAAGTGCCAGAGATTAACTTTATTTGGCAAATTATATGACAATTTTTTTTGTTAACACGGAACACTTACAGTCCGGGTAGACGCAGTAGCGAGCTTATTCATAGATTTGCCGCAAGAACATGTGTCGAAAGACATTTTCTGGACAATGTTCCATGAAGAGCTAATAGGAAAAAAAGGCTAACGAATATGCCACATTTGTAAACACACAAAAAGAGTAAAAAAAATGCAAATATGTCACAACTTGTTGCCCGAAGTGTCATGTAGCTTTGTGCTTTGGACGTTCTTTCAAACTTGATCATAGCTGTAAAAACTTTTGAATTAATTGCTTTGTTTCAATTTTTGTGTGTTTATAGTTCCTAGTTTCTCGGCCGATATTGCCATAAATAATAATCCATAAAACATTGTAACAATATTTTTATGTATAAATTAAGGCAAAAATATATTTATAAGAAATACATTTTAACCTTATTTGAGAAATTATTATAAAAATATTTATTTTTTATATTATATTAGATTATATTAGATTTACTAGTAGTATTCTACTCAAAAGTATGAATAGTTTTAAATGAAGAAATAAGTTTATTATTAAAATACTAATATAAAGATATCAGGTAGAATGTAAATACATTTAATGTGGAATGCCAAGATTTACATATATTTTCCCTAGAGATTGGAATACTCTATCAGTTTGGCTTAGAAAAAAAAAGTTCATGATTTGAGTGGAAATATTAAGAGAAGAATCAAAAATATAGTTATAAAAACAAAATATAGGATGTCGTTAAAAAACAAGCTATTTCATTTTGCGTTTCGAAATTTCATTTAACGCGAAATTAAACAAAACTGAAATTATTTCCTTATTTCTTTAAAGTGTTTTATCAGACAAAAAAATGGCTCTCTAATACCTAATATTTAATAATAGATCATAAGTAAAAACAGATAGATAATAGATAATTATCAGCGAGGTTTTTATTTAAATCTGAGTCGACATTTTTTGCTCCTGTGAACAATTAATTGTTTTTTTTTTTGTTCGCATCCGTTGTTGAGTTCGACCATTTACACCTGAGATCGCAGCAACTTAAAAAAGACATATAGTCTTTTTATACTGACAAGGGATAAATCCCGAAACAAGTGCCTGTGCCCTTATATTACCTAACTTTTTATTCTTGAATAAAAAATTCTTGCATTATGGTATCATTTGTGATTCAACAACAATCTATATATTTCAATTTCCGACGGGACATTTGCCCGAGTAGTAATTGCTTCAATGTATGTTTGTTCTTTTTAAAGTACTTACGTTACTTAAATTAAGAGTTGCAGTAATTAAAGGGAAAATAATTAATTACTTATTTAAATGAATGAATTAATTATTTTAAATTTTCCTTTTTTAATTGAATTAAAATGATTTCAAAATAATTAAAAAAAAATGCAAATTTAGCTCTGTGTCATTTTGATTTACGTTACGTAAGTAATTTAAACAAATGCACGTTAAAACAACTACTTCCCGGGCAAATACCCCGTCGGACATAGAATTACATAATGTAAACCTGCTGTTGCATATTAATAAAATATTGCATCATGCAACATTTTTTTGAATCAAAAAAAAAAATTCAGTGTAAAAAAAAAAGAACGCTACTTAATTAATATAAGGCCATCTGCAAACATATGTTTCGGGATCTATCCCTCGTCAGTACTGCTCTGCCTTACATAATTTAAAGATGTTAAATTAAATTAATTAGTAGCGCAATTTTTTGGTTTTTTATATCGCATATTTTTGGATCAAAAAAGTTGCATGATGCAATATTTTATTGATATACAACAGCAGGTGTACATTATGTAATTTAATATCCGGGTATTTGTCCAGGAAGTAGTTGTTTTAATGTGTACTTGTTTAATGTACTTACGTAACGTAAGTTAAAATGCCATAGAGCTAGATGTGGAAATAATTTATTAACTAATTTCAAGTCATTTTTATTTAATTAATTTAAATAATTGTGATCAAGTGAAAGAATTGTATATGCCTTTCTTATTTTTATTTACGAAATATTTCTCAAATAGTAAATATTGAAATGAATTGCTAATAACATTACCGCTGTTACAAATATAATATAAATAATTTAAGTAAAGTTTACATTTTATTTTATAATATTAAATTCAACGATAAGTTGGTGTGAAATTTCCACTATTTTCCGTCCCATCCTGTTATAATGTTATCAGTGCGAAGGCGACTACTGGGTCGTGAGTAGAATTTTGAGGGTGGAAACCTTTTAAAGTATTCACGCGGGGTAAATATGATTTAAATCGGATTATAAATCACCGCATTTAGAATCTAAGGGTAGAACGTTTTTTTTTACTTTTTTGTGGACAAGTATTATCAAAACCTGACAAATCACAAAGAGTGATTATACATTTTTACTCCTTTCAATGTGAGAGGTGCAGCAACAAATATCTATTATGTAGTCCAATGTCCGGCGGGATAAATGCTCGAGAAGTAGTCGTTTCAATAGATGTTTGTAAAACTTACAGTGTAAATATTTTTTGCAGGGATTGATCGAATTTTATTGATCACTGTAATTTAAATAAGTGCAAATGTGTGAAACATTTTTGTTTCATTGTATTTAATTATTTAGTTTAATTGAAAACTTGCAATTAAACCTTTTTTGACGATTACATTATATAATCATTGAAAATGTTTACTTTCCATAGCAAGTCACCCCTATCTAGAAGGCATATCTACAAGAAACAATTAGACCTATTGCTATCATACCATTCATTGTCAAAGTAAATCAACGCACAATGATAATATTCATCCCTCAATTTTATACTTATTTATAAAATTGAGAGATGAATATTACATCAATTTGGCTATAGAAAAGGCAAAACTGCACTTAATGCTATGTGAAAACTAGTAAAAAACAAAAACTTTGCATTCTGCTTATTTAGATTTAAGCAAGACTTTCGACTGTGTCATGTAGTATCGGTTGCTTGCCAAACGTGAATATTATAGAGTAAGAGGTAAAGTTTTCAAAATAAATATACTATATGTTTTATTTTTATTTAGTTGTTTAAAGTATTTGTGAGTTATACATATTATTTTATTCTCCCATTTTATAAATATATATATATATATATATATATATATATAAAAATCTTACATTTTTAATTACGTTTATTGCTATTTATTATGTATTGGCAAATTTCTTATTTTATTTTCAACGATGGTATGTAATGAATAATATACAGTTGCGGTTAATTAAAATACAATACGTTCTGTTATTTACTTGATAAGTCTGCTGTATTATTATCTTACTGATAGAAAGTAACTTGATGGTAAGAATTTTCATACCGCAACAAAATTTCACTGCGTTTATTCAGTATCGACTTTAACGCCATTCCTTATCTACATTAATGATTTGGAAAATAATGTCGACACAATACAGATAACAAGACTTTGCTAATCAAATTATAGATACAGTAAAATTGTGATCTACATTAACATGGCAGGGGCTTTATTATCCTTCGATTTCAACCTAAAAGATGGCAAAAAGCTAAATCTCAGTTATTTGAAAAAAAAAACATGCTCTTCTATATCCTCAAAATTTATAAGGCAGAGCTGTACTGACGAGGGAGGGATATACACGTGTCTGTGTCCTTATAGTACGTACTCCCAATGGAAACTCAAACCGAGGTCTTCTGCATGTTATGTTATCACTTATGAATAACACTATTATAATATTATATGCATATTATTGCATTATTAATAAATGAATAATTGCATTTCTTTCACATATAAATAGCTGTTCAAGGCTCGAACGCGAGAGATTAGAAATGTAATCCGTCGGGTTAAATTAGAGAGATTAGATATGTATTCCTTTGAGTTAACTTATTATTATATTATAATTAAATTATTTTAAGTCAAATCATTATGTAAATTATAAAATTAAAAGTATTATAAATAAATGTACTTCAGTAAAATCGTCTTCGTATAACAAATTAATAAAAATAAAATAAAAACGTTTTTAAAAATCCCACCGCTCGGGTGAAAACGTTAATTGGCGCAGTCGTTCGGATTTTTTAGTTCGTAATTAAATCGGTTGAAGTGCCGAAAACGAGAAATTCGTGGCTTTTAACATTCACCGAGAACTAAAAAGAACAATAGAAATCAAGATATTGGAGGCATAGCAGTTGTCCAGGGAATTGGGTCAATCCTCTTCATCACTGAAGTGACGGTATCAACACTGGTTTCATCATCGCTGGGTTTTCAACGTATTCAACATAACTTCCCGACAAGAATCGAAGGATAAGAAGAATGAAGATTAATGTTTTGTTTATGTAAGTGAAATTTTACTAAAAATATATGTCAAGTGATTCCGTAACAGAAAGTATTGAAAGTGTATCAAGTGTATCAGAAGAAGCAGAATTTAATTTTAATAATAATATTGATGATATTGATATTTATTTGTTAGATTTATTTAGGAACTTGAATATTGATAATTTGAATATGGCTTTTCACACTGATTACCTTAAATGCATTCCAGAATTTAACGGAAATTCTGATGAATTGTTTCATTTCTTAGAAGTATCTCAAAATATAATCGATAACTTTCAAAATCAAAATCCTTTTCAAGATCAGTTTATTTTTAATAGTATATTAAATAAATTAAATGGTAGAGCACGTTTAGTAACTAATATAAATACAATCAATAATTATAATGATTTAAGAAATGTGTTAATTCGTAATTTTTCGGATCCTAGAGATGAAGCTTGTTTAAATCGTGATTTGATTAGTTTAAAACAAAATTTTGATGAAACAGCAATAGAATTTTATGAAAGATGTTTACACATGCTTAACTTAATTACATCATATATTAACATACATGAACCTTTATTACAAAATAGGAATTTAAAAAATGAATTATATAAAAATTTAACACTAAAAACATTCCTAGCAGGACTAAGAGATCCTTTAGGTACAACAATTAGAACTATGAGGCCTGTTGATTTAGCACAAGCAATACAATATGTTAATCAAGAGGAAAATATTTATTATCTACAGAATCAAAATAAACAACATTTTAAACAAAATAAAAATAATATGTATATTAAGAAATCAAATTATAAAAAAGTAAATAATAATAATTATCGACATAACTTTTCAAATAATTTTAATCATAGATACTTTCAACAAAGAAATAATAATAATAATATGTCTCAAACTCAAAAAACAAATTTTCAACCAAGATATGTACCACAAAATAATTTTCATAATAATAATGATTTTTATAGAAATAATAATAATGGGAATAATACAAATGTATGGATTCCACGTAATACAAATTTTAATCAAAATCAGAGAGTTATACCGATGAGTGGTGTTAGTAATCAAGGAACTATTCGACAAAATAGACCAAATTATTTCCAAAATAATAATAATAATAGATTACCTTATATAGCTGAAGAATTACATAATATTCATATTGACGATAATAAACCAAGTTGTTCCTACACAACAAATGTAACTAATGAAAGTATTCAGAATCAAAATTTTCAGAATACCAAAAAGAAAAAATTACCGAGATAGAAAATTTTATATTTTCAAATAAAAATGAAAATTTACCTTATATAAATTTAAATATAGAAAATAAAGATTTTAAGTTTTTAATAGATTCAGGTTCGAGTAAATCATTTCTAAATCCTGATATAGCTAATAGATATTTTAAGGAGAAAATTATTGAAGACAAATTCATGGTTAGTACAGCATTAAATAAATCGTATCACAAAAATATAGTTATAATTCCTACATTTAGAGAGTTTAATTTACCTAATACTTATTCTAAATTTTATTTATTTAAGTTTCATGATTTTTATGATGGATTAATTGGTATAGATATATTAAAAAATATTAAAGCAAATATTAATTTAGAAAATGGAATTATTGAAACTAAAAACTGTATTATAAAAATAAAATATAATAAAGATGAAAGTAGTAATAATATTGAAATAATTAATGATAATGTAAATAATAAAATTACTCATGTAACAAAGATTGTTAAAAGCAATAAAGAATTCTTGAGTAATGAAAATAATGAAAGTAATAATAGAAGTAATACTAAAAATAATAAGATTACTCATGCAACAAAAATTGTTAAAAACAATAAAGAATTCTTGAGTAATGAAAATAATAATAATAATGAATATGATAATGAAAATAATAATAATAATGAATATGATAATGAAAATGATAATAATAATAATGAATATGATGACGAAAATGATAATGATAATGAAAATAATAATAAAAGTGATAACAATGATTATGAATTAATAAAAAGTAATAAAAAGCATACTTTTAAAAAATTTAATGAGTTACTAAAGAAAAATAAGATTATTAATAAAAATATAATTGATATAAATGATAATTTATTTAACTCAGAGTATAGTTTAGCTCATTGTGTAAGTTTAGATTTTAAAATGGGTAAAGGTATAGCACGAATATTTAATAAAAAATTTAAGAATAAAGATAAGTTATTAAAACAAAATAATAATAAATATTCTATAAGTTATTTACGAGATAATGATAGATACATATTATATATGATAAATAAAAATAAATATTATGAGAAACCTAGTCATGAAGATATGTTCAAGACTTTAATGAATTTAAAAATATTTTGTATAAATAAAAATATAAAGAATATCGCAATTCCAAAGATTGGATCAGGTTTAGATAAATTAAATTTTTCAATAGTAAGAAAAATGTTGATGTATATTTTTAATGATATAAATATTAAAATATATATACATTCTATTAATAAAATTGATAACTTTAATATAAATGTTAATAATAGTTACAAATTAGAATTAAATAGAATAAATACTAATCATTTAAATAGAGAAGAAAAAGAAGAAATTGAGAAATTGTGCATAGAATTTGCAGATATATTTTATAATGAAGAAAATAAATTAACTTTCACCAATCAAGTTAAACATAAAATAAAAACACAAGATGAAGAACCAATTTATACTAAATCCTATAGATATCCATTTATACATAAAGAGGAAGTAAATAGACAAATAAATAATATGTTAGACCAAAATATAATAAGACATAGTCATTCACCATGGTCATCTCCTATATGGATTGTTCCTAAAAAACTAGATCAATCAAATAAACAAAAATGGAGAATAGTTGTTGATTATCGAAAATTAAATAATAAAACAATTACTGATAAATATCCCTTACCAAATATTACAGACGTATTAGATAAAATTGGAAAATGTAATTATTTTACAACTTTAGACTTAGCAAATGGATTTCATCACTATGAATACATTTACATTTACAGTAGAAAATGGTCACTATGAATACACTAGAATGCCGTTTGGACTAAAAAATGCACCGGCAACTTTTCAACGTGTAATGGATAGTATTTTACGAGGCTATCAAAATGAGATATGTTTAGTTTATTTAGATGATATAATAATTTTTTCCACTTCTTTGCAAGAACACCTTGTACGATTAAGAAAAATATTTGAAAGATTGAGAGAAAGTAATTTTAAAGTACAATTAGATAAATCTGAATTTTTAAAGAAAGAAATTGCTTATTTAGGACACATTGTAACACCAGAAGGTATTAAACCTAATCCGGATAAAATTAATGCTATTAAAAAATATCCAATTCCAAAAACAACAAAAGATATAAAATCATTTTTAGGTTTATTAGGATACTACAGAAGATTTATTAAGGATTTTGCTAAAATAACTAAACCATTGACTAAATGTTTACAGAAAAATGAAAAAATCATACATAATAAAGAATTTATAAATTGTTTTGAAACATGTAAAACGTTATTAATGAATGAACCAATTTTACAATATCCAGATTTTACAAAAAGTTTTAATTTGACAACCGATGCTAGTAATTATGCAATTGGAGCAGTATTATCACAAGGACCTGTCGGTAAAGATTTACCAGTAGCTTATGCATCACGTACATTAAACGATTCTGAAATAAATTATGGTACTATTGAAAAGGAAATGTTAGCTATAGTTTGGGCAACAAAAGTATTTCGTCCTTATCTTTTTGGAAAAGAATTTAATATAATTTGTGATCATCAACCGTTAAAATATTTATTTACTATGAAAGATCCTAATTCTAGATTAGTTAGATGGAGATTAAAATTAGAAGAATTTGATTATAAAATATATTATAAAAATGGAAAACTGAATACAAATGCTGATGCTTTATCACGAATTAAATTAGAAGAAAATATTGAATTAAATACTAATGAATTAAAAGATAATAATGAACAATTTAATGATGACTTTTTAACTGAAGAAGAAGAAAATGATGAAATAAATGAAGTAGTTAGAAATTATATAGAAAGATTTAATGAAGAATTAGAGAAAAATCCTCAAGGTGAAATTAAAGTTGATATTGACAAACAATCAATTGAAGTTAATATAGATGAAGATGAATTAAATGATATTATAGATCTAGATGAAACAATACACACAAATCAAGAAGAAAACTTAATTGTTGAAATTCCAATTATAGATAGTTATTTAAATTATGGTAAAAATCAAATTATATTTCAATACGTATTTCATTCCCCGGCAAAACCTAAAATTATTAAATTATTTGACAAACAAAAAATTATTGTACAATTATCGTCATCAAACTTTGAAAAAGACGTAATTAATTTTATTAAAGAGTACATTGTTCCGAATATTACTTATTATTTGTATTTTGAAGAAAATAATAATTACGAAGAATTTTGTGAAATTGTAAGAAAGACATTTAAATACCCTTCCTATATATTTAAACGTTGTTTAAAAAGGTTAATTGATATTGAAAATGAAGATGAACTTAATAATATAATTATGAATTATCACGAAGGAAAAACAAATCATAGAGGAATTGATGAAACGGAAAATCGAATAAAAAATAAATATTATTATCCTAATTTACGAAAAGAAATACAAAAATATATAAATGAATGCGAAACATGTAAAGTGTCTAAATATGATAGAAATCCTATAAAATTACAATTTAGTTATACACCTACAGCAAGTAAACCCTTTGAAATTATACATATTGACACATTTCAAATTGATAAACAGAAATTTTTAACAATTGTAGATTCATTTTCTAAGTTTGCACAAGCATATCCCTTAAATTCACTTAATTCTATTGAGATTGTAAACTCATTATTAAATTATTTTTCGCATCACCAAGTACCAAAACAAATTATATCAGATAATGGACAAGAATTTAAAAATTCAATTATAAATGATTTATTAAAACTTCACAAAATAGAAGTACATTTTACAACTCCATATAATCCACAATCAAACGGAATAATTGAAAGATTTCATTCAACTATAATTGAACATATTAGAATTTTGAATAATAGTAATTTTGCTAATGAACCAATAATAAACAAAATGTTATATGCAATCTTGGGATATAATAATTCTATACATTCAGTAACTAAATTAAAACCAAGTGATATAATAAGTGGTCATATAGAAAATAATGATATATTTGATTTAAATCTAGAACAACAATTAGTAAGTGATTATGTACAAACACATAGAGACTTAACAAAAATAATGTATAATAATTTAAATAAAAAACTTATTGAACAAAAAGAAAAGATAATAACAAATAGAAATAGAAAATTAGAAGAAGATATTAATATTGAAGAACATGATAAAGTATATATAAGACAAATAAATAGAAATAAATCTAAGAATTTATATCAACCTCAAGTAATTAAATCTATACAAGATAAAACATGTAGTACAAACGTTAAATCTAAAATTCACAAAAATCAAATTAAAAGACCAACTAAAAAATAAATTTTATTTGTTTCAGATTTTTTATTAAAAGTATATTGTCTTACGATGATATTGAAATAGTAAACTTGAAGGATAATCCAGGAATTTTACCTTTTAAAATAGGTAAAGCAAAAATTTATTACTTTACTAGATCATTCATTCACTATTTCGATGTAAGTTATTTAGAAAACGAGATTGAATTAATAAATAAAAATTACTTAAACATTGTTAATACTATTAAATATTCACACAATAAATATCATAAAGAATTAGAAAACTATGAAAAAATTATACAATTTCAAATTAATCATGCTAAACAAAAATTGTTGAATTTTATTCCACATGTTAAAAGAAATAAAAGAGGATTAATTGATGGCTTAGGAACAATTATTAAATCAATTTCAGGAAATTTAGATGCAAATGATGCTATGATATATGACAATTATATTAAGACATTACAACAAAATCAAAATGAAATAATTAAAACACTTAACCAAGAAATATCACTTTCTAAAGAAATAATTAATTCTTTTAATGATTCAATATTATCAATCCAACAAAATGAAAATATAATTTCAAATAAAATCAATGATTTAATTAAAAATGTAAATGAAGAAAAATATAGTAATGAAGAATATATAAAGATTAAAAATGTATTAGATGAAATTAATGTTACTTTAAATATGATTATACAATTATTACAAGATTTAGAAAATGCCATTGTTTTTGCTAAATTAGGCATTGCTCATAATTCTATAATTAAACCAAATGAATTACTTTATTTAATTTCAACAACATTATCTTATTTATCTCCAAATAATTTATTATTCCCTATAAATTTAGAATCCATGTATAAATATTATGAAATAATTAATGTTAAGACATATATTATTAATTCAAGAATTACATTTATAATTTCTATTCCTATTGTTCACCAAGAATATTATAAATATTATCAATTATACCCTATTCCAGTGTTAGATTCAAAATATCAATATAAAACTTTAATTCCGAAAGAAAAATATTTGTTAACTTTTAATGATTATTATATGTATACTAATGAAAAATGTAAGATGTTAAATAATACTTATTTTTGTACAAATAATGATCTTGTAAATAGTAAAACAAAATCTGATTGTATTTTTCAAATTTTACAATTATCAAATAATTATAGCTCATGTAACTATCAATTAATAAATATACCTAATGAAATAATTGAACAGGTTGACAGTAATAATTATATATGTATTTTTCAAAATTATACTAAAATCACTACAAATTGTAAAACAGAAAATATTTTAAATATTAAAGGAGCTTATTTATTTAAAATTCCAAGTGACTGTAGTTTCTTAATTAAAGAAATGACTTTTACTAATAAGTACTATATAGAAACTTTAAGTAATCCTATTTTATTACCAAATATTATAATTCCTAATAATAATAATAAAAATATTAGTACTGATATTACAAGTATTAACATAAATAATATTGATTTAAATAAAATTAAAATTTTACAAGATCATGCCAATCAAATTAATTATGTATTTCCTAAAAATGTTACTAATTTTCATTCTATAAATTTATGGACAATTATATTATATTGTATTTTAATATTATGTTTATGTTATGTATTGTATAAATATGTATTTATGTTGTATTGTAAAAATGTATTATTTTGTAATGGAAGAAATGCAAATGAAATAATAAATCCAGTAACTTTTGATAATAAAGATAATGTCAATTTAGAAACTAATTTATCGAATCCTTTATATTTATCAAAAATATAAAGAATCCTCTTAAGGGGGAAGGTGTTATGTTATCACTTATGAATAACACTATTATAATATTATATGCATATTATTGCATTATTAATAAATGAATAATTGCATTTCTTTCACATATAAATAGCTGTTCAAGGCTCGAACGCGAGAGATTAGAAATGTAATCCGTCGGGTTAAATTAGAGAGATTAGATATGTATTCCTTTGAGTTAACTTATTATTAAATTATAATTAAATTATTTTAAGTCAAATCATTATGTAAATTATAAAATTAAAAGTATTATAAATAAATGTACTTCAGTAAAATCGTCTTCGTGTAACAAATTAATAAAAATAAAATAAAAACGTTTTTAAAAATCCCACCGCTCGGGTGAAAACGTTAATTTGCATGCTGTTTTTAGGATTGAAGTTTCGGTTCCCGCTTTTTAGTACTTGCGTATCATACGAAGCAGAGGATCTGAGCTTTTAACGATTCTGGATGCCGCATTTGGCACCACTCTATCAAATAGATACAGCCACCTAGTTGGAAAATGAGGGCGAGGCATAGAACAAGGGTTTTGGTATGCGAGTTTTTATACATAGGTGTTGTATTTATGATAATGATATTGCAGTTGTACACTGCTGGTTCATCTAATAATTTTGAAGGAGTACGTCAAGGTTTTTTTACTTGTCAATTGCAACAGCAGTATTTTCTACAACGACCACATCATGATCTTCCCTCAATAAGTTGCGCGTCCTCGCTTTATTTACCATATCTTCTCTTTAGGTATGTCAGTGTACTTTTGATTAGACCGAAGTTCATGCGAATAAAGAACCTATATGCCTGCACCACTGAGTTTACCATTAGGGGCGTGTCGATGTTTACAGACAGTAGTAGCAATGTTGGTTTGGCGGCGTCTGTAAAAACTATTGTTTATTATTCAGTCACTGATATCAAGTAATCATGATAAACTACACGTCCAAATGATACAACTTTATTAACAAAAAGATTGTTCATTAGTGCAAAGGGCGTAATGCGCCCATTTTACCAGAGACGGGTTGGCCCTTCAAAGTTGACTCCCTAACATTTGGTGGTCAAATTCGAGACAACTGGTTCGGTAAACAATCAGCCAGTACACATATACCAGCACATCGCCGCTGTCTGTGAAAGTGTGCAGGAGAACCCGAAGCAGTGCACAAGAACTCGGCCTTTCACAGACTTTAACTTGGTGAATTTTGCATCGGGACTTGGGTCTGCACCCGTACAAGATCCAGCTTACCTAAGAGGGAAAATATAATGACTATGGTCATCATTTTAATACCGTTTGTTCGCTGACTGGGCTTTAGAGCGTTTGGATGAGGACTCCAATTTTGAGCGAAAAATCATCTTTAGCGACGAGGTACATTATAGGATGAATGGTTATGTTAACAAACAAAATTGCCGTATATGGGACAACGCCAATCCACACGACCATAAAAAGTGACGGTTTAATACGAAATCTAGGCTGGAGGCGTCATTGGTTCATACTTTTTCGAAAACGACGTTGGTGAGGCCATCACTATTAACGGAGAGCGCTACAAATTGAGGATAACTAATTTCTTTTCGCCCGACTTGAACGATATTGACATAGAATAAGAATGACCAGAGGAAGCATACACCTCCTTTGTTGACATCGAACATACAGGGGAAAAACGTACGGAGAATACTAAATTTTTAAACACGAAGGAACTAAACAGCTGATTTTGAGGCCTAACCCAATACAAAAACTCGTTAGTGCTTTATTGAATTACTAGCTTGTATTGGATTTTTTTGACTTGGCTTTGATTCTTTGTGATTTATTTGCTCATTTATGCTAGTGTTTATTGTCTGATTCGTGATTATTGTTATATGGTCATTGTTTTATTTCATGAATTCTTCAAACTCTTTGGAAATAATTCATTTACGATTTTCTTTTCGTTTTATGGTTATTATTCTCATGAAAAAATATAAAATTATATTTATTTACATTTTCGAATTACTATCAGGAATGTTTATGTAAGAATAACATAATTAGTTATAATAGGTCTGTATATTATCACGATATGTGGTTCCAGCAGGACGGCGTACCGTGCCATACGGAGAAATCCAGGATAGACATTTTGCATGAACGATTTAAAGGTAAGGTTATCTATCACAAAGGTGACGTGAATTGTCCACCAAAATTGTGTGATTTGACTTGACCCCGCTAGAATTTTCTGAATTCGCAGGTCTATGGCAATAAGCTGCAAACTACCGATGCCGTCCAAATCAACATAACTCAGACCATCATTCAAAATCAGCCGGATCTATGCGACAGAATCATTGAAAATTGGACCTCTTCGTTCGTTTCATTTCGACATCGACCTGTCACTATTGGAAGACTAGTTTCTTAAACATAAGATCTTAAATGTAGAATTGCCCAGTGAAAGGATTCTAGTTCATTCTCAGTTGTTAATTTATTATTTTCTCCTTTCGTATATGTTCACAAAACGTAAGCAATTGAAAAATCAATTCCACTTTCTACTTTAAATTGCACCGCGTGCAAATGTAGAGGCGTCAGTTTATTAAAAATATTTATTAAAATATTTTTAATGCTTCAAAGGACTTTTACTTCTGTCTATGTGAATACTATTTTTTTTTTCATGGTTAATTTATTTAAATATGAAATTGTTTAATAAATCTGCGATGATAGTTACAAAATGCAACATTTTTTTACCGCTTTCGCGTCTTGAGGTCCAAAAAAAAAATACCACGGTGTGTGATTTGAGGAGCAAGTAAGGTTACTTCTTTGCAAAAAATGCATAAATGCCTTTTCGGGTCCAAATGCTGCGAATTCTAAATTCATCATGCGTTGGAAGCTGTTGGGACTTACAGATAATACAAATTACAACAGTACTGAAACTTGTAATGTCTCGTGAATCTTCAGCTAAGGGAATCTTATGAAATTCAGACATTAGGTCTACAACTGAAAACCATTTCGATCTACCTAGTTGATCTAATGTGTCATCGATTCTTGACGGAGGATATCAATCTTTTTTTTATTATCCAGTCTGAAATCTATAACTAGTCTATGAAATTGAAGAAATTTAAATTAACTAAATATAAATGGAAAAGAAACATATCTGATGGGATTGAAATCCATGTCCTCCAGGTTTCCAGCCGAGTGGATTGCCATCTATAATATGTGCTTTATGCTCTCCTATATTTAATTTAGTGTAGTTGGTAACACACTCGGCTAGAAACGGGTTCAAATCCCATCAGAGATGTTTCTTTTCCATATATATTTAATTAATGTAAATTATATCTCATTGTTGTACACTGAAATTTCTTCAATTTCATAGATGTAAATATAAATTAGAATGATTATCATTTTAATTAATTATAACTAGTCGCCATTTTTTCTCGTCCATTGCCGATTTTTTCAGAACAAGAAGAATTGGAGAATTGCATGAACATGTAGAGAGTTCCATAAAATCATTTTTTGTACATTTTATCAACTTGTCTCTTCACTTCATCTTTTTGCGAATGTAGCATTATATATATTTTTTTGTATATTAACATACTATATCATTCTTTAGTAAAAACAAATCTGAGTAGTTTACACACGAATTATTTATTAAATTCGGTTTAGTATATTCCGGTAAATTAATATTTAATTGTCATAAAAGAGCGTTTTATATTATCTTTATTCTTTTTCGTATTTAATATGTAATAATTATTTAAAACTCCATTTATCAACTTGCGCTCTCTGGTCATATGCTATACATCTTTGAGAGTAAACGTCAGGAGCCACTTCTTGATTATTAACTATATTAAATGGCTACAATAGATACACTCCTCGTGTGTTTTGTGATACACGAGAAATGTATTTATTATGCAATTATCTTCTAGTCAATTTGAAATATTAACTGTGAAGGGGCACTAAATGATTTAATGGTCAATGTTCATTTTTTGTAATTTAAAGTATCCGTTTATTTACTTAAAGAATCTCAGCCTAGTATGCTATTTACTGAAATTGGAAAACTTGCCTCAACAATTTGAAATGTGGCTTAGGTGTCTAGAATTTACGAGTATGTTACCTGCTACCGCTTGACCTGATTTAATTATAGAATTTGTTACTCTGTTAATTGTACAATTTTTGCGCTCTTTTAATGGCGAAAATATCTGCTTATCTTTGTTATATATATCTGTAGTATTTTGTTTCAAAAGATTTATGACACCGATAAACGATGAAAGATTTTGTCGGTTAAATTAAAAAAAAGTCCATTGTGGTTAAAGCCACTTCTATGTTTAAGAATAAATTATTAATCTATCGAAAGTTATTTCTAATTCATCGCGGATGTAATTAAAATTTGATTCTACTATTATTTTGTATTCATAACATGTTTTGTTTAGTGATGTGTGTTCATTCTATAATATAATTAATTTACTAACGATGTCTTTTTTCACTGATTTTTGTCTTGGAATATTTCTTTTTATAGCCTTGTTGGCTTGTTCCATAAATCTGTCCTTGAAGTTAATAATTATTTTTCAATGTCTTCCCATTTTGATACGACATTAATGCATATATTAATAAAATAATAAAGTTTGTTTGCAGCGTGTAATTACAAATTTAATGATAGTACTACCGCTTGCTGAAACTTCTGATCCTTGGGGTCGGGTTTCACTATATATATCACTATTTAGTCTTGAGTTTTGCCGGGGTATCTAGTGGCGTTAAGTCTGCATCTCGTTTCTTCCTTGGATTTCCAATGTGGCTTGAAAAATGTGGCTCTACGGTTTTTTTCGGATTCCTCGTCCGATATATATAATATATATATATATATATATATATATAATTTTAACTGGCGTAAAGATTAAAAAAGGTGGGTATGAAACCACCTTAACATTCTATACAAACCTTCATTTTTTGACTTTTTACATTTTTTTTTCGCGAGAGCATAGTGATAATTGATGGTTTGGTGTAGGATCGTTTTTGTCGCGATCCAAGAAGGGCAAGTATTTTAAAACAAAGTTCGAAATTTGAAAAATGTTCAGGTCGCGAAATGTCTTTTTCTTCCGCGCGACCACAGTCGGTAAAATAAGCAGTAGTCGATAAAACAGGCGGTAATCAACGTGAAAGAGTGGCTGACATGGCGGATTGCACCGCCCGACTGCCGGTAAAATTCGACCCAAGTTGGTGAAAAATCTGTGTTATTGAAAATCGCGTCCGCGAGAATTTTCCACGTATCGAAAGTGCCATCGATTTGTTATTTTGTGCAGTGAAACAATGCTCGACTGTCAGACAACAACGCCTTAGACATCAACAACCTCTAAATTTAACACCTGATGAAGTATTTACATGTACCTGTGCCCCAAAACGAAGCCATTTATGTCCCCATAGAGCGTTAATATTGTTAAACGAGTTACGTAAAAAGTGAGAATATGTTAGTAATCGGCAATTTATTTTCATTGAAGATATAATTGTATAAATGTTTTAATAGATAATAAAACTTGAATGAAACGGAATCTACTGTATGTTTTATTTAATTATGCCAATGTTCAGCTGAATAAATGGTAATCAAGTCCATCAAATAAATAATAAATTTATATAAATAATGCATTTATTTTTCTTTTACACTCTAGGTTAACAAACCTGCGAGCGAAGCGAACTTATCACAATCCTTGAACCAACTCGTGGTCCGCGAAGCTTTCTTGCAAAGCGAGTTATTTAAAGTCCTTTAGCGAGCGAAGCGAGCCTATCACAGTCTCTGAACTGACTCGCTGTCCGCTGAGCTTTCTCGTGAAGCGAGTTATTTAAAGTCCTTTGCCTTTCATACACCAGGCTAACAAACTAGCGAGCGAAGCGAGCCTATCACAGTCTCTGAACCGACTAGCTGTCCGCTGAGCTTTCTCGCATAGCGAGTTATTTGAAATTCCTTGGCTTTTAAACGCTAGGTTAACAAACTAGCGAGTGAAGCGATCTTGAAAAAGTCCCTGAACTTATTCGCACTTCGCGGAGCTTTCTCGCGAAGCGAGTTATTTGATGTCCTTGGCCTTTTACACTATTTGTTAATAAACCTGCGAGCGAAGCGAGCCTCCATATATATATATATATAGTATTCAATACATTAGGTCATCAATAGGACACGCTCGGACTGTACAGAATCTTGCATTATACAGTGATTTATTAGTAAATTCTCTTTGCAGCCAGCTACACCTATCTTTAATCCTTGCTGTTCATAACAAGCTTATTGATGCCTTATTTAACAAAGCCATTTATTTGTTGTGAGACAATATCGATAGTTCTGTTAGGCACACACAATATTTTTAGTGTTTTTTGCATCTTCGGTTTGCTGAAAAATTAATTAAAATTGCATATACTTATTAATACCACTGTTGTTGATATTTTGTCTGTTTTATGTATAAATAAAATATAGACCATAATAATGAATAAAACTAAATTGACAAACAAAAATATTGATTAAAATGCGTAAATTCCATTAAATGAACCGCTCTAGAATTAATGTATTCCACAGCACGGTCATGAGTTCCCCCTTTCATGTAGATAGAACCGGAAAAATAACGCAAAAACTAATATTTATCGTATACTAGGATAAGAGAAGGGCGTTAATGGCCCTCTTCTCGCTCGCACTTTATTTCACGTCCGTCGGCGCGATTTTTCAACGAAAATTGCCGTCGCTATGGTTAAGATTGATGGTTTAATATGAGCCCGCTCGAATTTACAATAAGTGATCAATATTGAGATATTTTGTAGGTAATTATATCTTTACATATTCTGGGAGCTGTCGCGAAATGGAAATGTTGACGACGATCAATCATTTCCTTGTAGAAATTCTGAATTATTTATTTGCGTAAAATTTAAAATTCATCTGCTCGATTTAAAATGTAAAGGATATTTTTTTACAAAGTTTTGTAGTATTTTGTAAAAAAATATACAAATTTATTTTCTTAACATGTATTACTTAAATGCAAAAACTGTTATTAGATATTGGGTTACTTATGACAGACAACCTTGAAGGCTTCTTTTATATTTAAAGATGTCATGACTATTTTGTTCAGGAAAATACCATTTCATGGAAAAATATATTACATAAGGCGGAAAGACCACTGGTTGAAAGCCAATTAAAAGATATAAATTAAACATTTGAATTTGTAATTATTATTATTTATTGTATACTTTATTAATAAAGATTATTAATAAATGTCTTATTTTATTTTAGTTTTGCAAATATATCTATAAGCAACATGTATAGTTTTACGATCACATTATCCCTAACTTGAAAGAGTGTAGGAATCATTAAAAATATTGACATTCACAAGTGCTTTATAATGTGTCCTATACATTTCAGTTAAGCCTTAGAAAATTGCCAATTGAAAGTTGAATATATGTTCAAGAGATCTTATATATTTAATACAATTTATTAAATATATAAGATCGCTTAAATATATGCAACATAAAATTTGAAAATAATTTCTTCTGTTTAAGTACAAATATTATACAGGTAGACAGAAAGAGAGCACATTATTGAAAAATATTCCAACTTACTCCATAAATAAGTATCGTTTAACGATTTTATAATTTAAATGGTCATAACGGATTTGCATAATTGTTTACGTACACTCGGGCTATTTAAACGCAATAATAAACTCGCGTGTACGTAAACAATTTTAACAATCGCACATATTCCCAGTAAATTTGGTATATTGTAATAAAGGTTCATTTTTTAGTTTGCAATTATGATAGATTGTATTTTCTAATGTTTAAAGGAAATTTATTAGAGGAAAACCAATCATTGCTTTTAACTAACTAACCATCTTTATTCAAATGTGTATATGTATGTACAATAATATACAAAAATTAGAATTATATTCTGTAGATGATGAATCGGCCATCGATAGGAGGTCTTTCAGTCTCATTGCTTTTATTTAAATCACGATTGTGCCAACCGTCAATGGCACAAGCTTTTAAGTTTTCAACTTTTCTAAAAAATCTTGATATCATTGGTGTATAATAGTATAGAAGAATTAATGTGATGGCGTAAGTTGTTCACAAAGAGGTTTAATAAAATAGGTATAAGGTTGGGTCTTTGACAGACCCCGGACGCAACTTAGAATGTGAAAGATTGAGTATACATGCATACTTCACACCTTGAACTCAAGTAAAAATATATTAATTTAAGTACATTATTGTTGGTGTCATAATGGCTCAGTTCTTCTAAAAGAATTCTATGCTATATTACGCTGAATCTCTTGATCATGTAGATGACATCAGTTTGGTGCTTCTGATTAAAATTAGTCTGAAGCCGAAGAATTGCAAACGTTCCTTAGAGTATGTTTATTGACGATGCTTTCGATTGTTTTTTTTTTTTGAGAAATTAGATAGGATTGAGATTGAGTGGTAATTTTAAATATTGATTTTGATACGAGACTTGAAGGCAGGACATGTTCTATACTATTGTGAAGCATCTTAAAGATAAAATTAAGTTGAAAATATGAACAACTTATGCACAATCTTTTAGTAGAAACGATGGTATTAGGACTAATCCTGTCGACAATTTGTATTTCAATCTCTTCTAATAATACATAAGATCTGATTAATTTATTCGGAAGCCATTAGCTGCCATGCCAGGTAAATTGGTAAACAGATTGAATAAATCAACAAATGAATAGTTATGGAACTAGGAATTCGACGTTTTAATTGTGTAAAGAGAACCTCTAAATTTTGAAGGATAAACGGTTATGTTTCCTCGGAGTTTTAGAGAGTTCTGTATATTTTATGTTTTTATTACTAAGCTTACATGTAAGACGAAGATCAGCTATAATGTCACGATCAAACCAGGGCGAATGTGCATTAGCCCGTCTATAGTATTTAGGAGCGTGAAACTCTATAACGTTGTATAGGTGGTTGTAGAGAAATTAGTGAGCAAGATTGCTCTTTTGATATATAACAAACACATAGGCATCCTCTTGCATAACAACGCTCGGCAACATGATATAAGAGTTGCGAAGGATATACTGTTGAAGTGCGAATGGGAAGTTCTGCCACACTCAGCATATTCACCAGGTATAAAACCTGATTACTACTTGTTCAGACCGATGCAGCATGGTTTGGCTGATATACGATGTTAAAATGCTGAAGAAATCGATGATTGGATCTCTGTAAAAGTAACATCGTTCTTTCGACATGGTATGGTTATGTTGCAAGATATATAGGCAAGTTTTGTAGAAAATAATAAAAAATATTATAATTTATTTTACCAATCTGTATAGGGATCTTTTTATAGTGAAAAAATGATCAAATTTAATGCAAACACCTAATATAATAATATAACTTACATAAGTTTACCTTTTTGTGGTTTTATAAAAACTTTTAATTATCAGAAAATTTCACTGGAATCTTATTGGCAACACATAATGTACATATAAAATAATTACGGTGTAGGTCTTTAGGATTTGCAGCAAATACTCATTCGATTAATGATTTGGGATACACATCAGTGGGAATCAATTCAGAATCAATAAGGTCTAAGTAGCATCTACCGAGAGGATGCTACTTAGACCTTATTGCGAGGAAATTTTAATATGATAAGAATTGAAATACGCGGAATGTTAGATTTACGAAATAATATTCAAGTTTTGAATGTTCGTGTCTCTGCTCAGGAAGACAAAATAAATAATACTGAGATAATGGGCCGGTTGTATAAAGCGTTGACAAGTCCGTGATTAGCTAGCATGTTGTTAGATTTAACATCATGTTAAGTCGTATTCGGTTTTATAAAGCATGATTAACCTGATGTTAGTTAATCAACGCAAGACAAGTTATTAGGGCTTTTTGTTCGATGAGCAACGGTTGGTAATTAAAGAAGTCTGTTTTACAGCGAGCTTGGAAAACCAATGAAAATATGAATATAAAATTATATTTCCTGTAATATTTTGGCTATATTTTATAAACATTTTCCGAAAAATAAAATTAGAATGCAATAAAATATAATTTGATATGCATTTTGATGGTTTTCTGTTAATAATTTTTGTCCGTGTTACATTTTCGCTTCAGTACGTAACCTCAAATGTTCGTGAACGGAAAAAACATTTCGAACAAGTGTTTTCTTCTTGTTTCTGTTTAGTAAAGTGTAATTAGTGAAAAAATGAGTAAAAGTGCAATTAAAGTCTCCTCCAATGCCAAGTTGAGGATGCAAAACATAGCAAAAATGTAAGTAAATTGTATTATTAGAAGTTAAAATAATTCGTTTTGCGAGGATTGAAAAACACCCTTTTCTATTCATAAACAATTCAAAATTTCCTCCACCTGGAAGACATATTCTAATATGAGTACAATCAATTTTACTAAATACTTTTGGATCTTCCGATTTCATGAAAAAAATAAATTTAACATCTTAAGTTCAATTCTCTTTTTTTCATGTATATGTATCGTGGTTTCAGTACTGCCATTCATCGAGTCCCTTTATTATTAATTCTACAGACAGAGTATCTATGAAACCCAACGTTATCAACAAAAACTTGTCGAAACGAGTCATAAGCGAAGAAACTGAGAGCCATAAGAATGTTTTGCTTTAACGGTATGATTTCTACGAGTAAGTGGCTCAATATTTCTACCAATTAATGATATTAGTTCTATAAATGCAATTTTATTAATCGTGTATTTTTCTTTCTTATTGTAGATTTCATTTGGATTCTTTTTTAAAAGAAATCAGCTCGTTCGGAGAATAGGTTTTGGATGTTCATTACTCACACTACTGAAGGAAGAAAATTTAATATTGACATTTTTTGTAATTAAAATCGTTGCAATTTATAAATAAAGACTTATTTTTGAAAAATTATCTTACTTTTTTATTTAAATAATTCCAAATCATTTAATACAATTAATGGATTTAATATTTAGACATTGGTAGTTCATATTGTATGAAATAAATATGAATAAATTATTAAAAATCAACCAATATATTTTTTTAATAACTTATTCATATTTATTTCATCCAAATCATTTATTTTTTTTAATGCATAACCTCATTATTAATTGCTTAATCAGTGGTCGAACCGTTAGCTCTTTATAAAACACAAACGTGGACTTAACGTAACGTTAACGTAATTGTTTTATAATAACAAAATGCACTTAACGATACGTTAGCATGATGTTAGCGTATCGCTAAAGTTAACGAAGCTTTATACAACCGGCCCAATATCTGCACCGATTTTTTGTTCAGGAAATAGATGAGCGCAAAGTTATTATTATGACTAGGGATTTAATAGAAAGGGATATAATTTCAATCAGACATATACCTAATCTTTCTGTATAATTTGATCCGCTTAAATTAATTCGCTTAGGGAAATCTGGTGAAAAACCGCGACCACTAAAAGCTGATATAGAAGAGGCATAGCGGTGCTCTCGTTTTCAATAAAGAAGTTACTCCGTCAGAACGTAATTAAATTCATTTTTCAATTAATGTAAGTAATACATAATTTGAAAAATGAATTAGAGCACAAGAAAACGACAGGGTGAAGAGATGTGCATAAGATATGAAAACGATTCCGAGTTGGATTTTCATGAATTTGATATCTATAGAGCAGATCGTTCCAGTAGGACAAGCACAAAGATTAGAGGTAGATGTATTTTGATCACAATAAAAAAGAATCTTCGTTGTCAAAATATTCCTTGCAGTACAAATATTGAACATCTATTCTTAAGAAAATTCATTATTTTTGCTGCCTATATTCCACCTAACACAGCTGATGCTATTTACCTATCGCATGTAGGGAAAATCGACAATATTTGTAAGGAATGTGAGAACTACTATTACAAAATTTGCGGCGACTACAAACCTCATGATGCTGTTTGGGGTGATGATTGCTTTTTAAGTGATAGATATACAAGTAAAGAAGCAAGTAAGTTATCATCGTCTAAAACAACTTAATTCTGTCTATACATGTATAGTCGTCTAATTTGAATTTTGCTAATGCCCCAAATGTAATTTTTAATTATAAATTTTGAGATTAAAATGCTATAAATGTATATATATGCGGAATTAACTAGAATGCTCTTTTTTGTGATGAACCAATTGGATGTAATTAAAAAAATTAATGTTTTGCATGACGTATTTATTGAGTTTATTTGTATAAAATATCTGTCACCCATTAAAAATCCCCAATGGTTTAATAAGAATTTAACTAATTTAACTAAAGCAAAAAAGTATGCTTATTATAGATATAAAATAAGCGAATCTTTCGCAGATCATATCAACTTTAAAAGTAAAAGAGAACAATGTAAACTGTTAAACAATTGTGAGTATATTGATAAGAAAAATCGATCAATAATAATAATATAGAATTGTTTTGGAAATATGTGAACAACTATTGTTCGCGCCGTACCCGTGGACTGCGTGAATATTTAATTTTTACGACTTTTAATATTACTTGTCTAAGTAATTTTTAAAACCAAATCGTCGATAGGCGTAAACAACAGCCAAAACACACACGGTTACCCATCAAGAATGTTTTTTGGTGAAATTTGTTCTGATTCTATCCGTGGTCATGTCAATACGTTTACTGAATATTTTTCCAGTGTTTACGTTAATTCTAATAAATCAATTTCTTTATCTTTGTCCTCTTTGCGAAAATATATCTTTGTGTAGTTTAAGCATTACTTATTCTTTTTGAGAGATTCTTGCATTGCTGGTCCGAACGGTACACTTGAATACATTTTAAAACGATGTATTTATAATCTTTTGAAGCCGATTCATACTATATTTGAGCCGTCAGTGTTATATGGTATTATTCCTCATTATTGGAAAAATAGTTTTATAGTTCTTATTTATAAGAACGGTGTAGGTCTGATATCAGTAATTATAGAGAAATGAGTTGTCAATGAGTTCTGCCTAAACTAATAATACAATAAATTATATGGGCCATCATATCTCAACAACATAGCTTCCTAAGGGGTGGTTCAATTATCACCAATCCTCTCGAACCACTCATTTTTGTGTAGTGTTTTGTAAAATTGTCAGCAGGTGGAATCCATATATACAGATTTTTCCAAAGTTTTTGCTAAAGTACAGCATGAGGTTTTTTTGAGGAAATTGGCATAGATGGGTTTTGTCACGAATGTAATTACTTGGCTTAGCAGTTTTTTGCAAAAAAGAACTCCGTATTGGTAAACAAGTTTCTAATTTAATTAATATATTTTCAGGTCTACCTCAGAGATCACACTGTCGTCCAATTGTGTTTCTGCTTTTTATTACGGGCATTCGTTTCGTTATGAGGTCGTATTTAAAACGATTCAAAAGATTGAGGACCAACAAACTCTTCAAAGTGACCTGGCTTATATTGAAAACTGGTGTCAGCTTAATCAACTTTATTGTAATCCAAAAAGTGTTTTTACATTCCATTTAGTAAGCGTCCAATAAAAAATAATTACTCTCTAGGTCATTATGGCTTGGATAATGTCACTGAAATTAAGTATTTTGGAATTACTTTTCTTATAAGCTTGATTATTTCAAAACATAAAACTTTAATTTATAATAGGGCCTAATTTGTACTTGGCTTTATTCGTGGATTTGCATATATTTTTTCAACCACTTTAAACACTTTATCTAGCACTTGCCCGTCCTCACGTTTAATATGGTTCTATAATACGGGATACGTATACAGCTACAGTACATTGCTTAGAAATGGTTCAAAGCAAATTCCTGAAAATGTTGCATTATAAGCTTCTTGGACCTGGATTTAATTTTAGCCATAGTTCAATGTTGTAGATTTTGGGTCTAAAGTCGCTGAGTGAACGTAGAAAGTTCATAGGAATATAGTTTTTTATATAAATTAATAATGATTTATAGATTGCAGCGAATTGGACTAATTATGACATGTATAATCCAATTATGATTTACGACTATATACACCATAGTTTAGTCAATTTAAAAGACAATTACAAAGAATTAATTTACATGTTTTTTTTTTATAAATTCATAAGCAAATTATGTTTATTATATTTTTATTTATTTAATAGCTCATTATTTCTGGTATTAATTAATGTTCTGTATCAATTTTTATTTCTTAAAATCAAATGATTTACCTCATCTCTCATCTCATTTGTGCGTAATTTTAGACATATCATAATAGTCTTTATTGCAATCAAACTAATTAAATCAAAAGAAATAAACCTTTCTTAATTAATTAAATTCTAGAACCATTCATACGATAGATACTTTTATTTCATTTTTGATTATATACTGTTTTTACTTTCCCCAGACTCCTGTCCAAGAGAAAGTATTGTGATCGTAATTTTCTTATGACCAATTTGTAGAAATTTGCACGTTTTAAGATTCCCCGAGTCCATTCCATCGAGTTTTGAAAAATGTTTCTATGTGTCTGCGTATTTTCGCGATGGCGCATAAACTGCTATATGGATTAAACCTAAACTTTATATCTTAGCTTTTTATGAGAGAGGAAAGACCTGAAAAGCTTTTCGTCACAACAAACACTCATTAAGTGCAACTTTACTCTTAACGATTTTTCATTTTTTAATTCGGATAGAAAAATGTTTCAAATATAAGCTATAGGCCTTGAAAAAAATATTTTTTGATACAAAACTTTTATTATAAGACCTTCAGTTTTCATTTTACAAGCGGAAGAATTTTGTTTATATAATAAACTTCCTTATAAATAAACAATTATTTTAATAATTTTTTTAAGGTGACTGTGGATCCTTTAATTATTTAAATAATTATTTTAATCATAAATAAAACGTCAAAATGATTTCATATTTAAACAACACTGAATATGTTCATATGGCGTGAATATGTTGTGTAATTTTGTTCTTACATTATCATCCACATGACCACATATTTTATTTTAAATACGTATGTAATTACAATGAAATTAAACAAGGAAAAATTGTGGCAATGATCAATAAAAATCGATCAATCCCTACTTCAAACTGCAAAAAAAACTTACACTGTAAGTTTAACAAACATCTATTGAAACAACTACTTCCCGAGTATTTATCCCGCCGGACATTGGATTACAAAATAGATATTTATTGTTGTATAGCAGCAATTACGTATGTAATTAGTTAAAATATCATGACGCTTTATATTTAAATCAATTTAAAAATTATAATATACAAATAATATAAATAAATGATAACCTCATTATAAAAGTTTCCGGGTTTTTAATTCTACAAGTGATGTAACACTTTCATTTAAGAAATAACAATATTATTGTATACAAACCAAGTTAAATATTCTTCAACATTATTTCATAACCTTAACAAATTTTAATCAAAACCCAACATTTCGAGATGCCTTGCGTGCATTTTTCCCCTCTGGAACAAAGTCCTGCGGTTCACCATTTACACGTTTGCGTCTGTATGAAACAGCGCTGTAAAACAATAACCGTAAAGTTGTTTACTGTTGAGGGTAAAAACGCGCGGGAGGGAGGATGCGAGGAAAGAAACACGTTAACATCATTTTTATTCGCGCAAAATGGTTTTACCCCAAGCTTTCCGCTGCTGTCTAATTTCTATTTGTCTTTCTGCCGGTGCAGAATTCAGTTCGTGTTATCATTTCCTCTTCCTTTCATTGTTTGCCCACCCACTCCATGATATAAAAAATAGAGAAAACGAAAAAATAGGTGAATATCATAAATTTGTATTTGCAAGTTTACTCCCGGAAATGTTTATTTGGGAAATAAATTCAAACTTTGATTTATTTGTGTTTACATTTACTTGTTCAATATTTGTTTTGTATAACATTTTTGTATCGGACTCTGATATAAGCAAATGTTTTATTTTTAAACATTTAAAAAACAACGTTCTTATTATATTCATTACCATGCAGACATAATTTCAGCCCTTCATCGGTCCGGGAAGCAATTAATTAGTGGAGGATAATTAATTGTAAGATCAAAGAAAATTAAGAAATATTTTGCCACTAGCTTGTCATTTTACTTTAAAATGAACATTCATTTACTTTAATATTTAAGTTGCAATCAAAATTTCATTTTATAGTACTGTAAAAAAAAATAATAAGTGGTCATATTACTTCCACAAAAGAGATTTTATGATTCTCTTAACAAAAGTTTTTATTATAATTTAATTTTGTCGGCGTCAACTTGGTGGTACATTTTCAATATCGGATATAAAAAAACGATTACGTTTTTATACCACTTGAATTTTATACCTTTAAATTTATTATGTTTTCCTTAATGGTTGCTTGGAAATAATCTTACACAATAGATGTTCATTCAGCGTTTGTAACTAATATTTATCTAAGTAATTGAAAAAACACAAAAAATCTTATCCAACTTCTACAATTAACTAAGGCCGACAAAAAATAAGATGCAATTATAAAAAATATAATAAGTTAAATACAAAATGTGTAGTAGAATAGTATACAGTTCAACCTATAGTTTAATAAAAAATTTAAAACACTATCTTAAAACAACAATAAAACTTAAAATTATATTGATTAGATAGCTATCGACGCATAATTTAGATCGATGCAACAATGAAGGCATTAATTTATCATCCTATAGTTTGAAACTAATCTAAATATATTTTATTTAGCTTCAATATTTTATTGCTTTAAAATTATCGCTAGTTGTAAAGCATTTACTGATACATTATATATGCATTTATTAACATAAGAATTTTTAAATTATAAGTTCTATTTGGTATATTTTATTCATATCAAACTCTTATAAACATTAAATTTAAGCGATGGATCTTGGAGGCGGTTAGTTCGTGGTAGATTTTCAATTTTACTGCAAAGAAAACCCTTAACTTTTTAATACCACTTTTATTTTGCTTTAGTGACTAGTTTCAATTACTAAACTAAGTTTTATAATGATTACCACATAATTGTAACTAGTCACGTAAGTAAAATAAAAGTGGTACAAAAAAGTTAAGTGTTTTCTTTACATCAAAATTAAATTAAATTTTAATTGTTGGCATTGGGACTATTTAATAACAACTTCTGTTTTTGTTAGTACTATATATATAACATCTTTATTTCTGCAGACAATTTTATATATAATAAATTAACATTATAATTCTTACACTATAGTATACCTTGTCATTAGAAAACGGCTATCGACCATCGGTCTTTCTACCTGCTATTTATATTTCACTCATTTCTTCACTTTATCATTATATGTATTAAAAACTAATGATAAAGAGCACCATATACTCGAAATATACATATAGTATTCAAAAATACAGAAATGGAATAAAATATAAATATTACTATGAGGTAAATTTAACGTACTCACTAAGAAATATCTTCTGTTTTAGTAATGTGTAAAATGATTAATGTCAGTTAAACTACAAATATGTAGCAGAATATTTATCACAACAGTAAAACAATTACCAGTATAATTTTCCCGTCTTATTAAATTGATCTGTTTTAATCGTTCAGAATTCAGAGGTCATTCATTTCAATAAAAAATGATTTAATTGTATTTGTTATTACTAGAATTAATATATAGTAAGAAAGATAAATTGTTATTAATTTCTTCTGACTAAATAATCATCTATTTCGCTAAAATATATAAATCAACAAGAAAATCCGGGTTGCAAACAGACGATTCGTTAATAATGCGCGTTTTCCCATAGGAAAAAAAGGAAAAATGGTGAAGTCGCAGTCAGCACTTTTATAATCTCTAAGCTCATTGAATTGAAGTACTTAATTGGAGCTTTATTTTTATTGAAGTCAGCTGCATGCAACAAAGCCTCTTAAAAAAATATGCTGCAATTTTCTCAATTATTTAAAATGATATTCTAATTGTCACTCGTTTATTCAGATTATTAATAACTTAATCTTCAGCGTTATAGTACACATTTTTATGATAAAAACACACAATCGATTTATTTCTATAGGGTAAATTTAATGCTAATAATATACATTATATCCGTGAAGTGTTATTAATGCGCTGAAGTAATTAGTCGCAGACTGAAGAAGTCAAGCCAGCTTGATTAAATAAAAATCATCGCTACAGTTTCCATCTGTACACCCACGAAATGGTAATCCAACGCGTCAACAATTTTCTGAATATTAATTCGTCAAGGAGTGATGAAAATAAATATCAGAAATGATTAAATAAAAATTAAAAATTGGAAAAATAAATTAGTAGTAAATATCACCAACGTCCCACATTGTGTTATTCGAAGCCGTAAAGGTTCGAGCGTGGTGGGAGTATGCAAAACTCAAATTGATATTAGACAAAAATTAAAAATGTCATATTATTAAGAATACTTTAAAATTTACAAAAATGAATTTTCAGATTTTTAGGTGCACCGGTGTAAGTGCAATGAACCGTCAATATCGAACATTTCGGAAAGTTGTTCAGCGCGCGATATTAAGTATCATATTTAATAATTTCCCTTTGTCGTAACCATTTCATAACACAATCTTAAACATGAGTCGCTTTATTCAATGACATGTGTTTCGATGCATTATTTTAATTTTGATAGTAGTTGTAATTAATTAAAGTTACGCAATTTTTAGTATTAAATTTCAACTTTACAGAGGCCGAAATAAATTTTATCCAAAATGAGCAGTATGACGTTAACTTTAATAAATTGCCCCCGAAATTTCCTCTAGAAGACTGTATAAAAAGATGTATTTAGCGATCCATAGTTGACAGTTACGATTTTTTTCTTTCGCAAGTCATTTAACGAAAGAGACGGCGCACGCGCGGTTTCTGCTGCCATTTATATTGGAACGAAAGTGAAAGAATAAACTGGAAAGATCAATCTAGAATGTTCTACAGAGCGCGCGACGGTAAACGTAGCGACGTCGAAAGTTCCGGAAAATTCGAGAAACAAGCACGCTATGATGGCGCTGCAGGCAGTCAGTCCATCACGAACGTGTTAATTATTTTACTTATTTCCAAGTCTGATTAAACCTGATTTCGTAACAGTTTGATGAGTCAGTGCTGATTTTTCTGGTTTGAAGTTTTTTTGTGTTTTATGAATGTTCTTTAAATTTGTTATGAATGTTTCTTTTAGTTTGACCATTATAGATTTTACTGCATTCGTGACAATTAATTGAGTTAATTCTATCATTATCAGTGCCTGGCGTTTAATATATGTCTTACCTAGTAATATTTTTTAATTTGTTTTGTGTTTGAGTGTGATGTGAGGTTGTTTTTTAACAATTTATTTAACCGGAGATTTGTGTTCGGCTCATAAATTAACTTTACATATATTGTTATCACTCTTTGCTTGAAACACCTTGCGAGTAAATGAGGAAATACTAAATTATACTTTTAAATCTAAATCAAACTTGACTATTTATATTTTTCAAACCATTAATCTACAAAAAATACTTCTCAATTAATTAAATCAAGCGTCTGTCCGGTCCCAAATCCCAGATCAGATCTGATTTTTCTTTATAACTAAAAACTTATACTATCTTATGAAATTATCAATTATAATGAGCGGGAAAAAAACACGTGCAATTTTTGTTTGTCTATTTTCTAAAAACAGTGTGCGTTGCGTGCCATTTTGGAATCTAACCTATTTTCTTAGGCCGTGAGTAACGCTGATAAAGAAAAATAATTTTCCACGATGCTTATAATTCCATTACTTATCTTCTGCAAACTTGTTATTAATAAACACAAAAAAACAATAATATTATTTGATTGAACATCAAATACGAATAAACTGCTAATTTATTGTCAATTTAGCTTATTTATAATATAATGGAATTTTATATCAGTACTACTAACGAAACTATATATTTATGACAATATTTTATTAGTATCTATTTATTTCAGAAATATTTTTTAAACTTTTTATGGACTGTATATGTGATTCTCTTTCGAATTTGTTGATGATATGATGTATGGTATTTTTATTATAATTTAACTTCATCAAACATTTGTTTTATAAACACGATATCTTAGTTAACACGCCGAGGACACAAATAATTTTTAATATTAACCATATAAAGCGGGCTATAGTAGTTCCCAACGAGATGATATTTGTGAGCACCAAATTTAACAAACTTTTTTTTCTACCTGCTCGATATTTTCAATATCGACGCCGCTTTAAAGTAAGTTACAATCATTTTTAATTTTACCATTAATTAAAAATAGTAAGCTTTGAGAAAAGACAGATGTAAAACAATTAAATTTGTTTATAACAACAAAATCAATATTTTAATCAAAATAACTATAAGAGAAAGTTTTACAAAATGACATTACAAAAGATATTAATAGTGTCCATCATTAATATTATAGAATAACTTAAATCTTTTTAAAATCGAATTTATGGCTTTTCTAACTTTTCTTCCGTCAATAGAATTAAATATTTCAACTCCAATATCTTCCACGAATTGATTCGTTTTTTGATGCACTTTGTTCTTTACATAACACCACAGAAAAAAAAGTCTAAAACGGATTGGTCAAATGATCTAGGTGGCCATAGGATTGTTCCATTTCTTCCTACCCATGAATTAGGAAAAGCATAATTAAATAGTTTCGTACAGCTAACGTGTTATGAGGTGAAGCTTCGTCATGTTGAAACTATTTCAATCTTCCCTCCCACTTTCTGCAAGTATTTCTTACACTTGATTTTCACGTGGCCTATTCCTCCACCGTGCCAACATTTTATAACTTTCTTCTTCGTTGAAGAAATGCGGTTAATATTTTCTTCCGTCTCCATTTCTCGTATGCGTATCTGTGCTCTAGAATCTTCTTTAGGAGACTCAATCTCTAATGCGTCTGGTAGAGCATACATCATGGTTTTCAAACGGGATAACCGAAGGTGCTGTTGAACATTTGTATCCCGTATACCTTCTATGAACGCTAGTACTCCCCTAATTTGTCCAGGAATTCTTCAGATGCAGAAGGGTATGAATACCTGACAAGTCGTGCGATGTCCGTTTGAAACTCTTGGAGTGTCTCCATTAATTTTTGGTCCCTACATTTAAGCTGCGATCGGTAAACCTCTTCAAAGTGTGCGTGTTCGTATCGCAGTTCGATTGCTTGCAAGAGCTTTTAATAATTTGTTAGTTCACTCCCTGGGAGGATTTGTAGGATATCATGGCATTTCCTATTAAATCCATAATTAGCGCTATAGCTTTCTCCTCCGTAGAGCATCTATTAGCTTGGCAGCAGCTTCATGTTATTTCTGATAGTTTACCCATGATACAATTCACATGTGATTTATTTCCTCCCACGCTGCTTGTTAGTGTCATATTTGGATTGAGATTAAAAGACGCAGCCGTAAACCCTTTTTCGGGAGTGTGTTTCACTCCATCTTGTAATTCTTCCAACAATCGGTTCAACTTGAATACATCTGAAGCGCCATCTTATCAGTTTTTGCTATTTTTCCTTATAAGACCTTTAACTTATTATCTATTTCTCTGTTGTGTTCTATGAACTCAGATCTCAATTTACTTTCGAGGTTTCTGAAATTTTCTATGAGCTCGGTTTTTTGTTCGCTCAATTTATTTTCGATGTTTTTACATTGTTGAAAGGTAGTTTCAAGAAGCTTATTTTTTAAATTATTCGAATTTTTTTCTAGAAGCATTTCGGTCAATTTATTGTCGAGGCTCCTATATTGTTGAAAGGTAATTTCTAGAAGTTCATTTTTTAATGTATTGGAATTTTCTAGAAGCTTTTCACTCAATTTATTTTCTAGGTTTATGAATTGTTCCCTTAATTGATTCTCCATGCTTCTAGATTGTTCGCTCAATTTACTTTCTAGACTTCTGGTATTTTCTATAAGCTGTCTACTTAGCCTCTTAATGTTGCTTTCAAATACATACGTGTCAAGGTCCTCACCATTGTCAATAAAAATTTTCGCAATCGGTTCTTGAGTTCCTCCTTCCTGGTCACTGCATTCAAATCCCGGTCCTTTAATTCTTGTTTCAACTCGGACACTTTGAGTTTATCGATGGTCGCCATAATTGTTTTTATTATTATTATTGACTGCAAGCTATTTAATTTAATTATTCCAAGTAATCCCACTTCTGACACCAGTTGTTACGAAATCTGGTTTAATCAGACTTGGAAATAAGTAACACAATGTCTATTTATTTATTTACGATACACTTAATACATTTATTTACAATGTTCGTGATGGACTGACTGCCTGCAGCGCCATCATTGCGTGCTTGTTTCTCGAATTTTCCGGAACTTTCGATGACATCGCGTTTACCGTCGCGCGCTCTGTAGAACATTCTAGAGTGATCTTTCCAGTTTATTCTTTCACTTTCGTTATAATACTTTAACAACCGGCGATAAATTTTCTATTAATAACATAAAGTTGTTAAAATTAAATAATAAAATAATAAAAATAAAATCAATAATAAAATCAAATTTCGATTCAAATATTTAAATTATATTTATATTAAATTTTGAATCTGACGTTGATAACATATTTTTACATTGTGGCATACTATAACAGCCCTTTTATTTTTCGTATATGTAAATGATGGAATGAAAATCATCTACATCTTTTTTTCCACACAAACACATTAATATGCCTCCAATAATAAAACAGGTGGTCAATAGTAGCTCGCCCGATACCAGTATAATTGTCGCAGAGTGCGTTATTCATCCCCTTTCGCACAGTAAACTCTAGTAATTACTCCCCAGGTGAGAGATCAAAGCCACCACTTTATTACAGTTTTCCCTTCGGCTCACACCAAGTGCATTATAGCCATTTCTTTCATATAGACAATTAAACCGACATTAATCAAAACGATTTATTTCAAAAGGTATATGGAACGTTATTAATGTTTTTGTGATTGCTGTTGTTATGGTTGAAACTGAGAAACCTAACAATCTGATAAATGTGGAAAATATAGTTAACTAGTCTCGATTTATTGATGTGGTTTCTAATGTACTTTCGTCTGATTAAGAGCGCGCGATACCACCTTCTTTTGAAATAAAGTTGAATTTTTAATTATTATTACAGATATTGAAAATCTGTTTTCGCTAATATTTCTATTTTTTAGTTGCGGGGTGCACTATGACGCGTTTTTTTAAATATTTTTTTAAAAATAAAAAATAGAATTAAAAAAAATAAAAATTAAAAAATCGGACACCATGATACCATCATAAATATTTTTTATGAAATTTAATTTTAATAAAAAAATTTTATAAAAAATATTTTTAAATGCAAAAACAACTTTTTTAGCTAGTAAAAAAATAGACCCGTAAAATGCTGCCATGAAGCGGGATTAATCTGAATCACACTTTATGGGCGGAGTTGTGGTAAGTATTCGATCCCACTTCTTTGAAACAGTGTTATTTGAGTAAGTGTATATTTCTGAAATTAATTAAATACGACCCGTTACTAGAACAATTTTTCGAGCGAACGCGGACTCAGGATGTCGCGGCCAGGCGCGTTGCAACTTAGCGGGCGACGACGGTCTCGTAATGAGATTGTTGTTTTAAGCAGAGCGGACTATTTATTCATTCGTTATTATAACACCTTTATTACATTTGTACAAACACGATTAAAATATTATTACTTATTGATTTTTTTTATTATATATACAACTTTTTCTCAATGCAGTGCGCATTGTTAACTTTGTTATTAGTTGAGCTAGAGAGTCGATTGAATTAGCAAAGTAGTATTAAATTTTCCAAGGATTACAATGGAAAAATCAGAAAAGCAAAAGAAGATCGCATTTTCAAAATATTAATAAAACAAACATTTTTTAAAGGAAATCAGTATCTCTTTTATGATCACATCACCAGAAGGTAGTTTTAACAAACAAATTATAGACCATTACACAAAAATTACTCGCAAATAATAAAGTTATTGGCATTTACGTATATTGTTTTCAATTGAATTAAGTTACTATAAAAAACAAAACACAAATAATGTCAAGAAAGTATGTAATAAGTTAAATTGTCACGTATTTAATCTATTTAAATATCATTTATCCTATATTAAATAAATTATTAACATATTACATCTTTTAAATTAAAATACTCATTTTTGTTGTTGTAATGCATAAAAAAACAAAATTTATATCGATTAAGTAGATAGTAAATTAACTGTCAAATTCAGAAAACAAATTTTCTTTTTATGATTTTGTTTTGCCATTTTATTATTTATAATATCTGGATTTTACTGAAAAAAACAATAATAATATACAAATAACTTCTATATTTGTGATTTTTTTTTGTGATAATGTATTACAACCTTTTTTGTCAAAAATCATCTTATCTATAAAATTATGATAATATATAGGTTGCTTCATCTAAACAAATGTTTATTTCATTAATATCTTCAAAACCCGATGCTCTTTTCTTTATCTGCATACGCCGTTGTTACTACTCGATAATTTACCACCACTTTGCTAAATTAATCGACTCTGTAGTTCAAAATAACAACAACCCGTATAATCGAAGAATTTGGTACATCTGTCATGGAACCATGCATAATTATTTAACTTAGGAATAATAAAATTCAATTCTATTAATTGAATTGTATTATTTCTATTAAAAACAATACATATTTCAGCTGATTGGAAAGAATCATTTGCTAATAATATATGGGTGGGTCACGAATTAAAGTTTACGCGGTTCCCGACCGAGGAAAAAATTTAAAAGTTTGCATTGCATTGCATGGTTCAATATAATCTTCTCATAAAAAATATTTTCACTTTCTTGCACTTCCGGTTGTACCGGAAATGGCTATCAACTTTGTTATTTTAAATGGAACACCCTGCATTTTAATTTCTCTTTTTTGATTCCTCGTTCAATTGACCACCCACTCATATCGATTTATGTCCAGCTCTGAGTTTTATGTATTTGTCAAATTTTAACCTAAAATAGATGTTTTGAAAAATTATAACTTCTAATAAGAACAAGACAGACATCTTGAATAGTAATTAGTAAATATATCTGTGTAGAATTAAAAAAAATAATAACATTTGTCTATTTCGATAATAGGGATAACAAAAATGTCAATATTTCCGTCCCCACTTAAAAACATCATAATTTATATTTGTTCAAATGGAATTTATATCATAAATCGATTGGCAAGACAATTTTCAACATAAAAGTATTACATATTTCTATATCTAGAGCAAGTAGTTTGCGAGTTATTTCGAATTTTCTTTTCCCTCAAAATATTTTCACAAGTGAGTAATTGCTGTACTGTACTATTTAGACCAGCACTACATAGATTGTCTGAGGCACATATATAAAATTAAAGTATATCTTAATATTAAAAATGTTTAATTTCTGATTCCTTTATTATATGTGAAAATAAAATGTCAATAAACATAATTATAAAGATTAAATAATTTAAAAAACATTTTTGAATTATTTTTGTTTATTTTTAAAAAGTTTGAACAGTGTATCCGAATTTATAATAATAAATTGAGTCATTTCATAAGGATTATAATCCTTAATTTCAATTTAAAATTGTAAATAACCTGTGTTGCAGTTATAAATATAAGGCTAATATCAAAAATGTATGTGGCAAAAGCCTCTTTATAATATTTAAATGTTTCTCTATTGCATTGAATATTGATATATTATTGTCTTTTGGCTTAACTTAAAAAGGATTTATATTAATTATACAAAAAAATGAATTTGAAATTGCAGATATTAAAAAAAAAATCAATCGTTCCATATAAATATAAATGTTCATATTTTATTCAATTAATATCGGTCAAATTATTGCTTGAATCATTCTCAGAAATAAATCTACGCTTAGCTTATTTTAAAAAGAAATTCGACTCACGATATTCTAATCTAGCGTAGCATTATTTGTTTATGGATATTTTATTCTAACTTTCTCCATTTGTTACAGATTAGAATCTGATAGGTATTTAGCTTTATAACGATTCATTTGAAATAAATTCATGATATAAAGCACTTGTAGTGCACTGTTTTGAAGCAAATAATCTTATTGGTAGTACAAACAAAAACTCTTTGAACATCCTGTATATATCTGTATTGATAAATAATTTATATCCTGAATATTAGAAAATGTTTATTGTATTCATAATTGTTGTTATAATTTTAATTTAAACATATTTTTACGCACATATGTAAACAATATCAGGTAATTATGATTGCAAATCAAATATATATTTTTTTAATTTGTACTAAATTTAATTTTTATTGATTTAGTTATCCATTAATCTACGAAAAGAATTAAACGAATATTGCATCAGCATCAAATTGAAGATATTATATTCAATTCTATTCAATTATTTAAATTATATTAAATATACGAAGAATTCTGGACAAAAGTATATATATCTTCCTTTACATTATAAAAAACATAATACATATTTTTGTATCAACAAAATGACTCAAAATGTATGTAAATCATCAAAAAAAAAAATGTAGAAAATATAAACGGAGAATTAGAATTTTTCTAATCTACATATGTGCTATTAGTGAAACAAAGAAAATTTAGCTAAAATAATTTTAGCAACAATTGATCAAAATGCTGATATATTTAATTTTTGATAGCTAATTACTAATATTAAATGTATAATCAATAATTACGTTCTAACATATTTTATAAAAGATCATTTGAAACCGTTTCAATATACAAGCCACAAATGCAGATCGACTGAAAAATACAATCTATAACGAAAATACGAAATAAATAGGACGAATGCGTGTTTATTTGTATAGAAAACAAAAAAATCTTGGAAGGGAGACTGAACGCGCCCATTGCGCGACTATCTTCGTCTGACAACGTTAACTCCTCATATGTACTCTTCCAAGGCTTTCGCGGGTTAGATACAGACGTAAGGGGACTGAATGTTTACGTCTCACTAATTGCTTGTGTATCGCCTCCTCTTAATAAAAAAATACTGATTCCATTTAGAAGAATGCGTATTACGTTATAGCTCTTACGATGACATCATTTTCTTAATGATATGTAATGGGTTAAATAATTAAAAATCAGTGTAATTCAAAACGAAATTGATCTTTTTCAGGAGCTTCCTAAAATATCATGAATTTTAAAACTTGAATCTATTCTACTAGTAGTTTTTACACTATATATACATTGTACTTATTCTTATTAATACAGCATGTGATAAAATGAATGGGTTAAATTATTCTTAATGTTATTTAATTTAATTATAATTAAAAATATCTACAATAAATCTGAACCATCTAATTTCTATTTTTAGTGCAATAAAGTTATAATAATTTTTATTATCTCTAGAGGGAAACCAAAATATTACTACAATATGAAGTTAGATTAACAAAAGTAATAATTATAAAACAATTATATTAACAATAATTTTATGAAAGCGCAAAATATAATTTAATTGGTTCTTATACCCAAAAATTAATCGATGTAATATAGATTAGCATTACAACACATGTCAAATATCGAGCGTATAACAAAAATCGACTACGAAGTTGGCATTGGAAATCTAAAGTCATGTCTGAACTAAAATTACACGCGCACGAGTAAAGTACTGGTTGTCATGTTGACAAATCAGTTGTCAATAACCCCTAATTATCGTAAACTATCGTATCTAAGGGATATAAAACGTTTATGATGGAATCTTATTTTCGTAATGGATGAAAAGTTGGTGGATAGTGGCAGTATTTTGTTCCCGATTGTTTCGAGGAATTTCGATATCGATTTCCCAATCTTGCCGTTGGTGATAACTGTTTTCGATGTACTCTTCAGCGTGCTGTAGAAGTCTTTCGTGACACTGGAAGTATATCTTTTAATGGATTTAAGTGACATTCTATGATTGTAGCTATTTAATACGTAATGTGATTATTGGACACGCTGTATATATGAAACTAATTTTAAAATGTGAAGTTTGACAGTAGCTACTAATAATGTAACAATTTTTTGTATATTTCTTAATAACTGAGATATTGGACTTCATCGGAATCTTGCGCCACCCTGTATATATATTCGCAACGTTAGAGTGAATGACATAAATTCAATTAAACTTTGTGTGTCATAGAGTTTGTCTATAATTATTCGAGTTATGTGGTATAAAAAGTATATGTGCATTATTTATATAAAAATGAATTATGAAGGCAGTGTTTTATACTGATTGTTGTTTATAGTATTGCAATTTAAATATTTTATTCAATTTTATTAAAAAAAGTATTTGTGGGAAAAGAAATTCAGTGTTTACTATAGAATTATCTATGAATGCATACTTCGAAAATTATATAAAATATTTTACATTGAAACCAATACGAATGAAATATTAAATTTGTAAAACAATGTAAATTATTTGTCATTTAATTTCACATACGAAAAAATAAACATATAAATAAAATATTAACATTAATCATCATTATGGATATAACTAAGTTGTAATACATAATCAAATATTAATAATGAATTATATTTTGTAATAAACGTATATAACTGTTGTTCGAATCAATAATGGTTGTTCAAACAATTTAAACAGTACAATGAAGTAGAATAAATGTATGGAATAGGTAATGATAATACAGTGGAGACCAATCAACGAGAAGACGTTTCATTGAGCTGAATTATATGGTTTGATGCTAATTATTGTTATATTCGGTTATTGGAGCACACATAATTTTACTGAATGTACTGAATCGCCACAAAGCTCCATCTGTTAACTGTTCAATGTTTTATTAATTGATTCTCCACTGCGGCAAAACATTAATTAATTTTGTGGGCATTATTGTAAGTGATACATACAATTAACTCAAATTAAGCGTTAGGAATATTACGCCTAGTTGAAACTATGAAGTGGGTAGGAATTATGTTTTTTGTTCACGTCAATTTTATATGTGCTAATTAATACACATATTGTAACATAGCATAAATAAACTTATTTTAGTATTAAATTTTATGAGCACTCATATGTGTGTTTCATAATGTTTGAAATTATAATTCAATTAATTTAATTGTATATAAAAACATCTTTATTCAGACAATATGATAAAAATTTATAAAAACAATATGTACAATTGTGTTAGTAGTCTGTCATGGGCTATCGATCATAGGTCTTTCTGCCCTAATTATATTATTTTACTAGTCTCTCTCTCTCTCTCTCTCTCTCTCTGTATTATATGTTATATGATTTTTGTTCTTTCCAAAAATCATTAATTTCATATTTTTATTAACTGACCGCAAACTTTATTGCTACAGAGAATTAAGAATAAATCTTTAAAAACCATCTGTAAAGGTTTAACCACAAACTTGCTAATATCATCCACCTGGACTTGATCCACGTGGGTTATTGGGCATTTTGTCGCAAAATACCCGAACTAATTTTGAAGTAGTTTGTAAATAATGTTTAATATTTAGTTAGTTCTTTTTTACTACCAACTAGTTTAACAAGTGTAGAAGCATGATACGGGATATTTTTTTACAATAATTTTATAGTACGTGTTTGTTTGAAAATGATAAAAATATATTGAATTCAAAATACTCTCCAATGTTATTTATATATTTTACCCATTTTTTCCTACAGTTTATAAATGCCATGCCAAAAAAAAACTTCTTCCGTTGAAGTGATCCACTTATCGAGCCATATTTGTACATTTTCATATGAATTGAACTGTTGAGAGCGTGTCCCAGTGATTCGAATAGATGATGATCGGAATATATATATATATATATATATATAGTTTGTTTATGTTTTCTTGCGTTTTGATAGCTATAAACAGTTTAATAAAACTATCATAGATTGCCATGGAAAAAAATTAAGAAAAAACAATTTAGTTTAATTGAAGAAAAAAAGTAAACAGTCATACGATATTGTTTTCTTATTGTTTTATTGATTAATAATGTCATATTTCGCTATATTGTGTTATATTTTTAAGTATGAGTTATTCAATTGTATTATGTAACGAAAACGTGATGGCATCAGAAAAGCGCTATGATCACTTATACCCAAGAGGAAGGCAATAATTATATTTCCAGAATTAAAGAACAATTTAATTAGTTTTGGAAGATTTTACATAGATGTAGCAGGTAACCATAAAAACCCAATTGTGAAAATTACGAAGTATGTATATTAGCCAGTGTGGAAATGAATCCAGAGGTTCTTGCAGGCAATGAGAAAGAGCGACTGAAATTGAAAACTTAAAATTATTATTAAAAAAAGAAATATAGGCATAACAAATTAAATTTACTAGCAAATTTTTATGAACGACAACAAATGATATTTTGCAAATAGTTTTTCACTAACGAAATATTACACTATTAAATAATAAAACAATATGTAAACAATATAATATGACCTTTTACTTTTTTCTTCATTTGTTTCCATGGCAATCTACGATAGTTTCAAAAAATTGTTTATAACTTTGCAAAAATGCAGAAGGACCTAATCAAACTGTATATTTTTTTGAATCTACGAAAAAAGCTGTATCCATTAATGTAATTTCCGACTATAGTTACAATTAAAAAAATGAAGTTTCAGGTTATAACTCAAAAACTAAAAATGATAAATAAAATGTGATAACATATTCGAAGTCAGCATAAAATGTTGCTTTGCGAAAGTTTTTATTATATTTTTTTTTTTATTTTTAATTATAACGGAATTACAGGCACCCTTGAAAAATGATTCGTCGTCAACTTCCGGTTATAACTCTGAAACGGTTAAAGATAGATCAATTTTTTCTTCGCCATTGTTTTTATTATTAAAAATTTGATCGCAAAAGCGGTTTTTCAATATCTCTTAAAATAAAAAAAGTTTTCCATGTGTGGCACCACCAAAATGGACCACCCTGTACATTGCTCAATATAAATGAAAGAATTCGAATATCTAAACAAACAAGGAGAAACGTTTGCTTAAAAGAAACAGATAAAGGAGAAACGTTAGTAGAGCTCGGGCGCATGTTTGTAATGTGTTCGACCATGTTCACCAATTTTAGTTTTTTCTTCTATCACTCTACAACAGAATATGGTTTATGCAAAAGTAGAAACTCTTCATAAAATCAATGATAAATTAAAAAGAGGTGAATAAGTGTTTCAGTGTAGTGAAGATGAACTTTTGTTTATGAAATGGCAAGAAACAAAAGAGGTCCTTATGTTGAGCAATTAAATATATTGCTAATGTTATGTCTGTTAACAAAACTATGATAGATGGCTCCAAAATCGGTGTTAGAGAGATTATGGGAGGGGTTGATTTGGTGGACCAGATGATGAGATTATATGAATTAGATCGCAAATGAAATAGGTAAATAGTAGAAGCAGTTTTTTTATAGTTTGCTTATGATGGCAATCACATGGGTTGTCTATAAAAAGAAGACAAAAATCCTTTTCCACAATTTTTAGTGCCCCTGGCGCAAGAAATAATAGCTGAAGGAAGCAAACAGCTACAAAGCGACGTTTATCGAAGAAAGGAAGACCATTTGTAAAAAGATAGCGGCTCTAAACATATCTTTACATCTTCCACTTGAAGTTACAACGAGAAGAAGGTGCAAAAAGTGTGCGGGAAAAATAAACCAAAATGCACAAAGACAATTTGTCAAGAATGTGACATTCCGTCATGTTTCAAATGTTTTTCAATATGTCATTCTTAAAATATTTTGCATCATTTGCAATAAAAATAATTAACATTTTTCAAAAACAAGTTTTTCTATAGTACGGGTAGTACATGATAGTACTATAGCAAAAGACTAATGTTGCTTATATATACTAACACCCCGTTCAGCCCCTTGTTGTTTTTTTTTTTTTCGACATATTTTATTATAAAATATAATTTGAAACATGAAAAACGTTACAAAAAATCGTGATTGTAAAAATTTTCTAATCGAGAAGTTCAACAAATATGCACGTTTTGATGTCCCCTGAGTCCATTCCATTGAATTTTGAAAAATTTATGTGTGTGTGTCTGTGAGTTTCCGCGATAGCGTATAAAGGGCTAAATGGATTAAACACAAACTTTATATTTAAGCTTCCAATAACAGTGCAATTATGGGAAAAGCTTTTGGTTAGAACAAAAATTCATGTGCAACTTTACTCTTAGTGATTTTTCATTATTTAATTCGGATAGAAAAATGTTTTAAATAAAAGTTTTAGATCTTAAAAAAAATAAATAATATTTGTTATAAAATATTCATAGTAGGACCTTTAGTTTTCATTTTATAAGCGGAAAAATTTCGTTTACCTGTTAAATTCCCTTAGAAATAAAGAAGCATTTGTATAACCTTTTCTTAGTGGGCTGTGGAGCCTTTAATTATTTAAATAATTATTTTAATGACAAGTAAAACGTCAAAATGATTTGACATTTCAACAACACTGAATATGTCGCACCAACGGATAAAAATGGCAAAGAAGTTATATACAGTGTATGAAAATTGAAGCCATTGTAGGGTAAGAAATAACAAACACAACAAATTCATGTTTTCAATTAATTATTTTATTTTTCAATTACCAATTCATCCGTAAAAGTAGCATGATGGATACATCATCATTTTTTTATTCATTACTATTGGTTTAAAAATTAAATGTTTGTAGTTACAATATAAATATTAATCTACAAGGCGGAAAGACCTTCGATTGATACAAATCTAAGTTAATCATTTTATATGTATGTATAGTCGTAAATATTGTAACGTGTATATAAATAAATATGTCAGTTAGTTAGTTATAAAACTTTACACTGGAACAACTAATTTGATTTATTTATTTTCTATACGGAGGCCATTTCATACAAAAATATACATATAGAATGGAATTAGACTAGTTACAATGTATAAAATAATACATTTAACATAAATACATTTTTAAACTTAAACTATTTTCTTTAAATGTGTGCTTTAGGCTCGTTCATAGAAAGGCTTGAAGGAGTTCACAGGACAAAAAAGTTAAAAATTCTGTGAAGAATAATAGTAACATTTGATGCAGTACTTTATCCAGAAAGATAGTTTTATAAATGTTTTCAATTCAAAATTAACAATCCGATCATTGAATTCATAATATATATATATATATATATATATATATATATAATCAATGTGTATTTTTCATTTTACAATAATTCGTTTTAATTGCAATGTATCGCATTTTAAAGCTATCGGAAAACACAAACACGCGTTTAAGCGATTGAAAGCAGAGAACATCAAATGACATGGCCCATTGTGTACGGTTCGAAACGAATACCGAAAACCATTAAAACGCGCAGAGAAAATCCAATAGAAACAAATAGCGTGGATGTACGTAAATTGAAAAAGAACCTGTAACGCAATATGCGTTTTGAATGTTTCATATTTACAAAACAAAAATTCTTTAGAATTGAAAAAACTGCAATACATTTATAATTCGAATATGAAATGCTAGATGAATTGTCAAAAGATATTTTTGGCCCTTTTATAAAAACTTTTACTATGCTATTCTTGCGTGATTATACCCATAATATATCTGATATAAAAAAAACGTTTCTTGAAACCTTAAAATTTATTAATTCGAGTTGACGAATAAGTTTAAATTGACTTAATAATCTCAAACTGTTGAAAAGTTTAGAGTTACAGAAAAGTGGCAATCAAATACATACAACGAATTATTTGTTATGTTGACGTAAGGGAATAAGAAGCAAATCCAGTACTTATATATGATAATATAACACGATTCTCAAAAGTATTACTTTCGGAAATTACAAAAAAAAATATGTTTTTTAATATAGAATGATCATTATTTTGTTGTATTGTTACGATATAAAAAAATCAAATCTTTGATTATTTCTTTAATTATATCTATTTGAAGATTTATTAGAATTTAATAAAAATGTATTCATGTAAATGAAATTCAATTAAATCTATTTAATGCATACTTTTTTTATATTTAAAACTTATTTTTTCTGCATAAGTTTTAAATATAAAAAATATATAAATAGTCGCTGTGTATGGCAAACAATGATTTCAGTAGAAAAAACGCGGAAACGGATTAATTTCCATAAAAAGCATCCCTCGGTGTGTTTAATCCATACCCCCCATTCAAGGCCCAACGACGCATCTCATAAAATTTTAGTGCTCCCAGTCTCAGACATTAAATTTTTATATTTCTTCACGGAATCACGTTGTGGCTGTAAAAGAGGAGGAGACGTCGTTTATCGGCCCATGCAGTTGTCTCGAATTAACGATAAATGCGGCGTCGACGAGTTTTCGCGTTTCAGGCGCAAATAGATTACATCAAAGGATTATGGAAGGAAGGAAAAGAAGAGTAAAGACAAAAAAAACTGAATCTATTTTTGTTAGAATATTTTAATAAAATTTAAGATTATTAATTTTATAAAATAATTAATTTTAATTCACATTTTGCAAATATTCAATTCAATTCATTTATTTACGGTAAATCACCTTTATACAGAATAATAACAATATTCAAAATGTTTAGATAAATATCATGACTGTAAGTCACATTTAAACAGAATAATACAATTTTAAATATATAACATATTTTAATATCAGTAGTGGAAACTGCAAAATAAAAATTAACCCAAGTGGTCGACTAGCGATGAATAAAATAATTGAAATATTAAAAACGGTGACATTAAACAAATAAATTATGCCATAAAAATTGAACTAAATAGATAAATTATAAATAAATATTGATAAAATAAAATTAGCAAACAAGTATATATAATGATTTAAAAAATAACATATCACAGATGAAATCACAGACCAGGTAAAAGTAAACAAATCATATAACCTAATTTAAAAATTAACAATTATTGTATTGATTTATTTATTCGCAAATTTTTGCTATATTGTACCCTTTAATGCTTTAGCTTTTTAAATTGCTGCAATTATATCAGGATATGTACTTAATCCGTGATCGCTAATTACTTACCCTAAATATCAAATATCGGTTTGTAAACATTAATATTTATTTAATTTTACACGTACTCTACATTTTTATAATTTAGTTAATATTTTAAATAGACGTTTATTATGTTCTGCTTTATCCTTGCTCGTTATTCTAATGTTGTCAAATAAAACTGAAATCACCTCCATTTTAGAAAATAGCATATCAATTGATTTTTTAAATAATCCCGGAAAAGATGCAATTCCAAATGGTAAATATTTAAATTTAAAAAGATCTTTATGAATATTAATACTAATACAATACTAAGTTTTATGATTGTTCATCCAAACAAAATTGTGCCTAAGCCTGAGAAAGATCTATCTTGGTATAGTATTTTCCGCCTTTGAGTGACGCGAAGAGTAATGTCTTAAATCTAGTAGTCTACGTGCACGTGTAAATAGTACAGCAGTTGCTCAATTGTGCAAAAATTTTGGGAGAAAAAAAATTTCGAAATTACTCAAAAACTACCTGCTCTAGATAAAGATAAAGAGATATGTAATACTTCTATATTGCACATTGTCTTGCCAATCTATGTATGAGATAAAATATTGGTTATTCCATTTGAAAATATTACATTACGATGTTTTTAAGTAGACACTGATATATTGACATTTTTTTAAATACCTATTGTCACATGGATCTATTAAATTGAAGATGTAGCTGGTCTGTCTATCTTGTTCTTTTTAGAAGTTATAATTTTTTGGAACTTCAGTTTGAGGTTAAAATTTGAAAAATACATTTTTTATTTCAAAAACTGTAAGAGTTATATAGATATAAATACATATGAGGGGGTAGGCAATTAAACGGGGAATCCCAGATATTATAAATATAAGGTGCGAAGATTGTGAATAAATTTAAAAGTGAGGTAAATAAAGGCAATATATATGTGGAATACAAAGTTAACGATACAAAGATTTTAATGACTTCCGCGAGTGCGAGAGGAGTCTTCATAAAAAAGGCTACATTTTGAATAAAATCCTCATTTGACCCGTGGTGAAACATTTTTAATTAACAATGATAGAAAATTAAAACACTTCTTTTTTTAAGTTTCGCAGATTTTGCTTTATTCTCCGACTATTTTCGGTCCATGATTAAGAAGTAATCTACAAAAGAACAACAATACCGGTATATATACATTGAGCGGATTACAGATTAACTGATTACAGGTAACATGATCGGTTACGATGCCAGATTTCTTCCATTTTATTAAGCGTGGTTTTCCGCTATTAATTGATTTATATATTTCCAGGCCTTCCCTGAAATTTAATTTCTGTTACCTGTATACAATATTTTTACATTATTTTTGTTAAAAATGTGATTTCCCTCGATACAGTGTTGGGCAAGTCCTGTTGAATTGGTTTTATTATTTAAAATTGCCTTTCCATTTTCTTCGAGATATTAAAGGTTCTCCTTGTTTGTCCAACATAATAACTTTCACAATCACTACACTTTATTTGATATACCCCACATCTGTTTAATTTGTCCGTTTTTGATTCATTATTACATAGTAATGTTTGTAAGTTGATGGGATATGTGAATTTAGTTTAACTATTCCGATTGAGATAATAATAACAATCTCAATGTGAAAGATTCAAATTTCTAAAAAACTATGAAAACTACAGAGCACCTTACTCTACATCCGTGAAAAAATTATTATAGTGACTAACGCGTGCGATGTACATATACCACATTTTTCTGCCTAGATCTAATAATAAGAAATTAAATTATAGATAATTTGCCCGATTGACATGGTTGCTGATTATTATCGCCGCCAGCAGTAGTGATTGTTATAATGTAGAAACTGGTAAGAAGAGTCAGACTGTTCACAACTCTCTCAACGGTATGTGCAAATATCTCAGAAGTATTTCATTTCTTATTCAAATATCCACCGATTTCAACATTCAATTGTTTATAATTTTAAAATATCAAAAATCGATCGAATTAATTTTACATAAAAAATGATTGATTTAAACTTAGAATCGTTATAAAAATATAGTATTCCATTTCCAAAAATAATATATGTTTGATACATGACCTGGTTATTGAACACCCTATATGTATGAAACTAATTTAAAATGTTAAGATTAACTGCAGCCACAAATTATGCATATAATTTTATTCTTAACTGAGATATTGGACTTCATGCCAGTCGTACGCCATGTATGCATACGTTTGTAATAGATGAAATTGTATATAAAATAAATAAACTTTTCACGGTGGTATTACATAGAATACAATAGTACAATAGAACGAGTAATACAATTTTTTAAATCTCTTTGAAATTATATTTTTTTCAATACTGAGATAACGGAGAAATTCACTCCATCCATACCTCGTATTACATTGAATTCAATAAAGAGAAAAATGATTAGGAAGAAATATAATTAATAGTAGATTCTTAATGGAATACCTGAATTTCATTTATAGAAAATAGTTTGTATGTCTACTTTAATGACTTATTATTATTACGAAACGAAACATAAGGAAAACGAGGCAATTTTCGCGATATTAGATGAAATCTTTTGAAATAAGCGTTCGCATCTGAAAGACAATTTTGTTTCTGCGCAAACATTTCAGAAAATTTACGCTCTTAAGAATATAATAGAGTGGGAAATTGCACACACAACAGGAGGGCCGTGTGCATCGTCTCTTTATGGACATTGGCGCAGAAAACTCATTCAGATTGCGGACGGGGGACGCCCCGTGAAAGGTCTTTGTATCCATTGTGTTGCATTTGAACATGTTTATTGTTAATAAAATTTGTTTAATATAATTATATAAATATATTTTAAAATTAAATTTTTGTATCTGATAAAAACTTTTTCATGTTTATTTACTATTAGTAGACACGAAAACATTGAAGTTAGGTTAAAAACAAAACCATAACATCAATGTTTTTGTATCTACTTGTAGTTAATATATATGAAACATTTACGAAACATGGTTTTATGGCTCCCATTTTTTTTTTTTCAAACAGGATTGTCAGATGATTGAAGTGTTTTTTTATTTTATTTCATTTTTTTGTTCATTCGATATAGGTGTATCTTTTCATATTCCATCTTAAATGGGCCTTTCACGTTGTTCGTTGGTTTTATTTTTTCTTTATTTCTATAATTGTTCTCCATTAATTAATGAGAATTGTTTTAAGCCAGATACATCATTTTTAATGATTAACTTTGTGTATTTTCAAATTATTGTTTTGGTCAAATTTTACTTCAGTATATAATAGTTTTCTATATTAAATTGGTATCTTTTGTATAAATCTCCTATAAAATCGATTTTATTTAAAATCATATTGTTTTATAGTTTATAAATGTGTGAATTAATGCATTTCGCATTTTTACCATTTTCATTTACAGTTCGATAAACTTAATATTTCGTGAGTTATTCAACATCTTCAATATAAACCCCACGCTCAGTATGATGACAAACGAGGTAATTTATTAAGAATTGACGTCCACGAGATAGCAATAGATAGCGCCACTTGACATCACATAAATTATTACCGCACGCAGGCGTTTAATATCCAAACACGAGAGTCAAGAAACGCCATATTTTATTTACATTGTATTAAGCAGACCGAATACTTTGTTATGCTGTAAACGATGTACGTTTTCCTTCACGGTTTGTACCGAAATTCAGGCAATAAGTTGTGCGAGGGAGTGCAAGCGAGCAACAGCCGACCACAATAACGGCTCTCTCAACTATTTCCACTGCCGAATGTATTTTCTACAAACACACACACGGGCGCATACATGGACAAACACACGGGCGGGGAAAATTCTCCATTTCGTATTCTCGACGTGTAAGGTGGCCATATAGAGAGACTCATATACATAGAGAGAGAGAATCTTTCAATTTGTATGCCGCGCTAGTTCTCCTTCTCTATGTGTGGGTATAAAAGCGCAATTTTAACTCAACTATTGCTACATGCACGGAATACACATCGGGACAGAAATTTAGAATTTTAATTTTCATTAATTCTCATTAATTTACTTTTATGCAAATATCTTAGCGGAAGTCAGATGAAATAATAGTTTAATTAAGAAAAATGCGTTTAAAAAATCTATTAATTTAAATATTTCAGGATTCTTCCCGAATAATTTTTGCAAATATTTCGTCCAGATAATAAAACTAGGAAGTAAGTAACTTAAAAATCTGTTATCAGAATCTACCTATATTAGTGGTTTTGAGAAAAATGAATAGTGGAGAGATTGTATAAAATAATTGCAAATGTAGTATTTTTTATAGTTTATATCAACCAGTTAAAGTTCCAGTTACACCACAATTTTATAACCATTTGTATAAAATCAACAAAATTAATAAAAAGCAATATGACACAATTTTATAATTGCATCATAACCAAATTAATGGTGAACTCATTTGAATTTATGTCAATATAAATCTTACAGTTTTTGAGATAAAAAATTATTTATCAAATTTTAACCTTGAACTTACGTTTCGAAAAATGCCGATAACTTATAGTAGGAACAAAGTAGACAGACGACCGAAATCTTGAATTACTAGTAATAGATCCATCTAAAAAAAAAAAATAATATCTGTCAATTTTCACAGTAGATATTTCAAAAGTGTCAACATTTCAGTACCCTCTTATAAACATCATAACTCATTTTTTTCTAATGGAATGACCAATATTTTATCTCATAGGGTGATTGGCAAAACAACTTGCAACATAAAAATATTATGCATTCCAATATCTAGAGCAAGTAGATTTTGAGTTATTTTGAAATTTCTTTCCAACATTTTTGCACAATCGGGTATTCCTGTACGATTCACACGTGCACCATAGCGGGCTACTGTCAATATTCACTGCATCGAATCTGAAGAAAGTCATTTCCAATGTTTCAATATTTTTTCATATATATTATATATATTCAATTGGGGTCAATTGAAAATTCACATGCAACACGTGTACCGGGTGTCCAAATAAGAAAGGTCACCGGCTATGTCTCAGGAACTATGAGCGCTAGAGCTTTCAAATAAAAAAAATGATAAAAGTGATCATGAGAAATGCTGGAAATAAATTTCAAATACGTAACTCTGCCGGTAGGGGGTGCAATGAACAGTCGAAAAGTAATATTGCGATTACCTCAAAAAAAAGTTTAATAAAGATATCATAAAACTATACTTTTTGAAATTATGATAAGTTCGTGAAACAAAAATTTTACAGATTTTTCTTCTTACTCTTGAAATAAAGGGTGGAGGAAGGTCAGAATTTATAAAGAGCAAATATCAAATAACTCTTTTGTTTTTTAACCGATCTTAAAGATTTTTATATATTTGTTATACAAAAGAACTTATCATCCTGATTAAATATATTGGCAACAATCAGAAAAATAACTAACTTCATCGCCGCTAGGTGGCGCCAACTTAAAGTATAGATTATTTTCCTATTTTTCTTAAAAATTTCAAATGGAATGATATATTTTTCTTAATATTATTAGAAAGAGGACTAAAAAGTAAAACAAAATAGTGAAAACCGGAAGGCTATATTTAAATCCTATCACAAGTTATAATTAAAAGAATTTTTATAATTAATAATTATTAATGTAAATTTTAAGAATTGTATGTCTTAATTTAAAATAAATGAAATTATAACTAAAATAACAAAATGAAATTATTTTGTCACCGGTAGGGGGCGCTTTTTAATTTTAATACTAATTATCTCATTTTTTTTAAATAAAGAAATATTTCTTATAATACAGGTGAAAAGAGTGTTAAAACCAAATGGAAAAACATTTTCAATGCCAAATTTATATCAAAATTTTGTCTTTCAAATTGTTAAATGACTTCACCGTCATATTTAATACTATCACATAATTTTATACAATTAAATAATCAGCGACATCCACTCTAGCAATAGCAGTATATCTATTGTTGAAGTTTTTGCATTTCAGATCCAAAAAATTATGTCTTTCCTCGTTCTAGGCCTTGTTTGATAAAAAATATTGTTTAATTTCGCCCTAAAAATGAAAATCTGGATATTCGACAAATCGTGATGTCCAAAAAAAAAGCATCCCCATGTATTCACCTCTCAAGAAAGTGTATATTCAAATAATTTAGCACGCTGTAGAAAACGCCCCCTGGTGTTGATAAACTAATTCACTTTTGTTGTTTTTGTTATAAATTTTATTAACCTCAAAAAGTTTTCCAATGACATTTAAAATTTATAATGTGAAATTTTATTTTATATATAACTTGTGATAGAATAAAGGTATTGAGATGCGGTTTTCGCCAAATTTCTTGCAATTTCACGTACTTTCTATTGATACTAAGAAAAATATACCATTCTATTTGAAATTTGTAAGAAAAATGGTAAAATTATATTATTTTCAACTTGGCGCCACCTAGCGGCGACTGAATTACTTATTTTTATTATTGTTGTCAATTGTTTTAATCAGTATTATAAGTTCTTTCGTGTGACATTAAAATCATTAAGATCAGTTAAAAAACAAAAGAGTTTTTTGACATTTGATCTTTATAAATCCTGACCTTCCCCCACCCTTTATTTCAAGAGTAACAGATAAATTTCCGTAACATTTTTGTTTTGTATTTATGATGCCTTTATTTGAACTTATTTATTTGATAAAGCATTTAGTGCAAACTACATCGATATGTTTATCAAATAATAGTTTCGTATCAAATACAACACCAAGATCATTGTGTTGTTGTTCTCAATTATGATATATTTCACTTTATAAAATATAATTTTGTGCATAATGGATTCAAAAACTTTAGGAATGCAAGACAGAATTGACACAGGTCGATAATTGGTCACTACACTTTTATCTCCAGACTTGAAAATCGGGACAACATTTGCTATTTTCCAGAATGTAACAGCTAATATATATCATTTAAGGAATTTTTTACTACATTTTGAAAGAAAATTGAATTTTGAAATATACTATTTTTAAAATTAGACCTTTCAAGCGGTGCACAACATCCAACTTTATGTATAATAATATGTTAAGAAAGAATAAAGTATAGGATTTAACACGTGATTTTTGTTCATTAAGAATAGTTAAAAGAATTTTAGAAAGATAATTGCACTTAAAATCTTGATTTTTAAAATAGGATTATTTCAAAATGTACCCTACAGCGGAAACAATGGAAGCCGGCAATAAGCCCCATTGAAAATAAACTAATAAGAATGTAAACATTTTGACATTGGAAATATATTGCTAATAATTGTATAAATATTTAGTTAAACAAAAAATGAATCGAAAATTAAATTATTACACTTAGATAAAGAAATTTGGTTTTTGAGATTTTTTAAATTCCCCATTAACTTGGTTAAGATGCAAATATAAATTTGTGTCTTATCGTGGTTTACAGATTTTATTGGTTTTACACAAATGGTTATAATATGTATACTCTTATTTCCTTATTTGCTGTAAAAATAATAATATAAATTATTTTAAAACTGGAGAAAGCGCCGGGTTATTGCTTCAATCGACATTTCAAATATTTGTATTGGTATCTCAGCACTTCCACAATAATTGATAATATTTTTAAACCAATTCAACGTTATTTATATTCATTTTTCTTTTTTGAACCTCGCAAGAAAAGTATAATCTTTAAAAAATCAAGACAGCAAGCTGATTGATATCACTTCCAATGGAGCAATATTTTCTAATACTCGACTCGGTCGATAAAAAACGATAAATTCCTTTTGATTATATCATATATATAATCTATGAAACTGTTAAATTTTGAAACAATATTATAAATGTAACATGAATTTGTATGAATTTGATAGAAAGTGTTATATGATTTCCAAAAATTATCCAAACCTACGAATACTTGTGTATTTCTATAATAAAGTCAACATAAAATGTAATCATGTTAGTTTAAAAATTACTATCTTTTTGGCATCCACAAACCAACTGAATGATTTTGAAATTGATTGAATTTATGTGTAAGTAATTATTACATATTAAACTCGTAAATTCTTTAAATTACAAGTCATACTTTGTAATTTTGTTGCTTTAGTCATTAAAATAACAACAACAACTTTTTTTTTCATTTTTAGTATTCTACACGTAAACAGACAACCAGAGTGTAGAAAATACAATGAATGGTACTTATCACTTTATTTAATGAACATTAACAAGTGAAGATCATAAAGATACGTATACATTAAAGAAAATTTATTTCCGAAAAATCAACTTATCATAGATTAACAATAAAAATTTCAATTCGTATTGCTTCCTCTAGCCCTAGCTATTGTCTGCATTCGGCGGCCCATGCTAATTCAAAAATAAAATCTGCACAATCTACCAAGAAATTCTGATTGTGTTATATCCTAATATCCCTCCTAAATACAAATATCCTAAAACAATTAGTTTCATTATTTTAATCGGACAATAATGATCATGACATAAAAAAATAATAAATCCATTGACATAGACAGAAAAAATATCAACCCAGGTGGAAAGACAGCAGGTCGATAGCAGTTTTACGAATAAATGTAATATATGTTTATATTTGTAAATATTACTTATGGTTTAAATTACAATGAAATTAAACAAGGAAAATTTCTGGCAATGATCAATAAAATTCGATCAAACCCTTTTTTTCCAACTGCAAAAAAAAAATACTTACACTGTAAGTTTTACAAACATCTATTGAAACAACTACTTCCCGAGCATTCACCCCGCCGGACATTTAAATAATTTCGACTCAAACCGTTGCAATTCGCAGTAGTACTGCTATGCAACAATAAATGTCTATTGTGTGATCCAATGTCCGGCGGGGTAAATGCTCGGGAAGTAGTTGTTTCAATAGATGTTTGTAAAACTTACAGTGTAAGTATTTTTTTGCAGTTGGAAAAAAAGGGTTTGATCGAATTTTATTGATCATTGCCAGAAATTTTCCCTGTTTAATTTCATTGTAATTTAAATAACTGCAAACGTGTGAATCATCTTATTTTATTTAACTTATGGTTTATATAAATAAAGATTGTTTATCTCTAAAATCTGCGTCAATATATATAAAGGTATACCCATTAAAAAATTCTCAAATGTCGTCCATTGTATTTACAAATTCTGACGTGACTTCCTTCTACCTTGTAGTCTCGGTTGTATAAAGCGTTATCAAGTTCATTGTTCGCTAGCATATTATTAGATTTAACATCATGTTAAACCGCATTCGGTTTTATAAAGGATAATTAATATTTTGTTAGTTAATCAACACTGACATTAGGGCTTTTACATCCCGCAAGCAACTGCCTCGAAAAAGTAAAGAAAATATGAACATAAAATAATATTTTGCGTAATGTTATGGCTTGATTGTAATTATACATTCGTTTTAATTTATTTTTTTTCTGTGTTACATTTTTCCCTTAGATAAAAACCGTATGTAACCTGATTTTTTTACGATCGGGAAAAACATTCTGATGTAGACCGGGATTTCAGTTGTGGTAAAAAAACTGGTTGAAATTATACCTCAGCGACAGAAAGCATTCCGTAAATATAAAATATGTAAGGCAGAATGATTCAAATTTTTAAAGTTCACCTTATAAGATAATCAACATAGGTGTGCCGTAGTGCTATATTCTAGGTCCTATGTCATTCATACTTTATATGAATGACCTAATAAATAATTTTCAGAACCCGGTCAGTGAGTTATTCTTTGCCAGTTGCGAAAGGGATCGTCGACATTCCCTGACAGTCTGTGAGCTGTGGCATTAGGCTCAAGGAGGTTTTAGTTCGGCTTGGTTGTTTGAGCAAATAAATATATGCGCGCCATTTAGGTACCTTCCCAGGCATTCCCTGACACATATATCAATTACAATTGCTTCCGCTTGTAGGATCGTGGGTGTTTAACCGAAAGCCATGAAGCTCCTGTGGTTTTGGCTAGAACCATAGATGCCTATTTCAGTACCCCTGTTGATCTTGGAACCATCCGTGTACCAAACTGATATTCCTCGACGAAATTTATTGACTTTTTTCGAAACCGTTTTGGGGTCTTCAAGTATCCTGGTTTGGACAGGAGGACCGGATCCATTTATTTGAATACTTCTAAATATCCTATTCAGTCTCCCGGCAGAGTTTTCTTCCTCGGTTTTAGCCGGAGAGCCGAAATGAGTCCCTCTTTTTGCACTACTAGATGGATCGGTGTGAGACTTATAATTGCCTCTTTTCCCGTATTTGCATAGCATCTGTAATACTTATATAAGCTAAAACTTAAAGCCTACCCAGCTTCTTTTGTGTGTCTAATTTTTGGGTGGGTAGGCGACATGGATGACAAGGGAGTCTTTATATGCAGCTTCCTCCTCATGTATAGAACATAATGAATGCAACAATACTCGATTTGTTCGTGTTGATACTTAGTTCTTCCCTAATTTTCTCTATAGTCTTTAGGAGAAATGAGGTTAGGCTGATGGGTCGATAGGATTTAGGTTCTTCTAAGGGCCTATTACCCACTTTGAGTATAAATACGACTTTTGCCTCCCTCCACAACCGGGCTATGTACCCTAGTGCATAGCTTGCTTTGTCTATCTAATTGAGTCCTAAAGCGATACTTTCAAAACCTCGCATTTATATGGCTTGAAGATATGTATGGGCCAAGTCATTTTGCTGAGCATCAATATTTTTCCCGCTAAGCAGCGACTGTCCCGGCTGGAGCAATGAACCCCTGAGTCGAAGACAGTGGTAACTGTATCTTTAGCCACCACCTTTGATTCCGGGAATTGAGTACCTAATAGTAGCTTCAAGCTTTCCCGTTGAAAATTGGTGTGGCAGCCGTCGGTTCTTTTTAAGATGCCGACCGCATTGGTATGGTCCTTTGATGGAACCTTCCGAAGTCAGTAGGTTTTCTAAGCCTCTCGTTTACATTTCCTGAGGTGCTTGTTAAATTCAGTTAAGGCCTGTCTGTAGGCCGACCAGTAACCTGTTTTTTGGCCTTGTTGAAGGATTTTCGAGCGACAAAAAAAAAATCATTTCTAATTTGTATTATAAATAAATACAGGCTAGCTGGAAAGTAACTGGTTATTGGAAAAGGCGAATAAATTATACATTAACAGTACTAAATTATTCAAATTAATATCATAGACACAATGTTCTATTAGAAAGTTGATGCATACTTCAAAATTTCATGTACGCGCGTATGTTGGTATGGATTTTTTTAATAACCTGTATGTAAACACTATTTACATTAAGATTCCACCGATATTAAAAATTCTGTTGCGACTACCTAGAGATATAGTGTTGCGGTTTTACCTGATATTCAGCCGTATCCCAACCCTCATTAATATTAGTTTGCGCATTTGCAATGGTGTGGGAACGGTCGGGCGGATTGCGGCGAAACGGGAAAGATCGTGGGAAGCGTGACCGGCCGTATTGAGCCACACCACGCATGCGCTTTAAATATACAAACGGAGATTCGAGTAACACCCGTGGGAGAAATGAAGACGAACTCGAGACTTTGAAGAGTCAACATCGGCGACGATAAATTCAATAATGTACAAATTTTGTATATGTGTTGTAATCATTAATATAAATCTTTACGTTAAATTTTGAATATTATTCAATGGTCCTTCGAAAGGTAAATAAGAAGTAACAAATTCTACAGCTAATTTTTAATACATAGTAACTTTCCAGACACCCTGTAGTTTCAACATTAGTCCACGAGAAACTTCATAATGTAAATCACTCAATATTAAAATCTTCGAAGTGTATATATCATTTTGGTCTTAGGAATAAATAAAATCTTCTTCGAATCCGTAGTCGGAAGCCCCTCACAATCAAGCCAAGGCAATTAAAAGTAATTAGTAAGTTACGTCACCAAATATAAATTAGTGAATCTAGAAGTCACGTTACACTAGCTGTATGATTTAATATATTGAAATTATTATGAAATAATTAATCTTATAAGTTTATTAGTTAATTCAAATCATATTGTATTTTATAATCTAATCGATCAATTGTGGGTTTTGATTTAAATATATATGTTAGTAATTAATTAAATTTTAGCAATACATACCAATGATTTACACAGACGCAAACATTATTAACCCTGCATAATTTCGCATTGTTTGCAGAATTCAGTCGAAACAACTAATTCCAAACATATTTCCAGCAAATAACCGTCCGCATCTCCAAGATATCGAGCAGCGCGATATAAGCATGTAAACATCCCTTAGTCGCTTAATAACTAAACAATGTAGAGATTATTAAAGTAAAACACTTTAAGTACGAAGGAAACTATTAGCACTTGACGAGTTCTGAGGTGGGAAGTGTATACGTGACGTGTATACCTATATAGATAACGAGTGGGGCTCGGGAGAACCCTCGAGGGATCGAATGCAGGATCCAACTGGGCCGCCTCGAGGTTGAGGTTTCGGTTTCATTTTCAGTTTGTTCTGCTGAAACCGCAAATATTGCGTTCCGTTCGGCGGTGGATTAATTGTTTGAACGTTCGGAATGTGTATGAATGCGGACGTGAATTCGGAAAAAAAGTAGCTGGCAATTTTATTTCTGTTCAGTCCGATTCACGTCGGATATTTATGAGGAACTTCAATTACAATAATAAACTGTGTGTAGTAAAAAAAATATGACCATTTAGCAAATATATTAATGAAAGCAGGCATTAATTAATTGTGTTTTACTATATGCATCCACAATAACCATTCAAATCATTCTAACTCTGTCGCAAATCCACACGTGAAGTGAGTGGAACTTTTCTCATACAAGTAAAACCAATATATCTCATGGAGCACATTGGTGGTCGATAGGTGTAGGCTTTTTGAAAATGGAACCATTTTCTATACACCATTAAAAGTAAAAGAGTCTTTAGTTTCAATAACATTTCATTATGAAAAGTCGCGCTTTACTCGCGAATTTGTAAGGTAAAATAATATCTAATATAAACAATTTTTATTACGTTTGTAACCCTCTCTGGGGTTGGTACTCTTTAGGACGGCTGGCACTAGCACTGACTTTACGTTTGCTTGTCTTATTGGGTTTAGTGAAAGAAAATAACTTGCTTTTGATACACTATATATTATGTTACTGTACAGAAATAGTACACAATAAATTAAATTAAAAAAATAATAATAATGAAAGTCGTTATTTGTTAAGTTAAAAAAATGAATTTAAATGATTGATGCTTGTTTGGTGCTTTTCAGAAAAAAATTATCTATTCCCGAAACGACACTTGTTTGTTCTGTCGCGACTGAATTCTGAATGATTTCAAACTGATTCTTCGGGGTTGCAACTCCCGAACGAAAAAGTAATTAGTGGGGAAAAAAATGTGGTGCTGTACTGTCAGGTCGCCTAATCCGGGGGTCGTACCTGAACTCTTCGTTTACGGGTTTGTGTAAACAAGTATTGTTTCGTTTATGAGGGTGTCGGGATTTTGCATTTATAATTAGTATAAGATCTTATTACTAATACAATTTGTGGAAGTTTTGTAATCTCTTAAAATTATTTTTTTCAACAAACTTTACGCATTTGGAAAACTGATTACGAAGGGAATTTTGAGTCATAAAGAGATTAAGGAATAGGTACGCGAAATGAAATGAGGTCTGTTGTTCCAAAAATAAAATATCTGAAAAATTATTGGCCCGATTTAATTATGATGCAGCTAAATTACGCTGAGTAATCAAATTCGGTATTCACGGTAGAATACCGATAACACACACTCAAACAGTGAAAGTATTTTATTAGTTACGAATTAACGTCCGCATTCGAAAATTATTTTAATCGTCCAGTTTCGAAATTTAATAAAAATTATCGTGGCAATGATCTAGACAGGTATCTTTGGTCATGATCCATTAGACTGTTACATGTCTAACAAGTCTTTTGTTCAAATGCATAGAAAAATATAAGTATTAAATACCATTATCATACACAGAAATCATTCCAGTGCAAAACTCATTGTCTCCGAAAGTGTCGTCAATTATTACTCGTGATTTTTACATAACTGGCATTACCTTGGAGTGTGAGTATATGCTGGTCAATTATTACTCTTGATTTATACATAACTGATATTATCTTGGAGTATGAGTATGTGCTCGCTATTTTGGTTAAATGCCTAAATAACACTGATTGATAATATAACGCAGCAGCGATGCGCCGCGAAAATACATTGCTTCAGTGGGAAGTTATTTCAAAGACTATATTTTTAAATTACATTAAATTGTTACTTAGATACTTGAACCAACATGGTTCCAAGCCTGTTTGAGAGTTGTTTAAACCGGGACTTACAAATTCATAGTCTAACAGTATACTTAAATATTATCGTCCCTCCAGCAAGCAATCTGGGATCGATGCTGTTCTTTGTATTCGTCAATGAATTATCTCAATGCATTCCAAATGTCAGACATCCCTCCAGTAAATTATGCACGTATAATTACTTTCTGAATTACTTTTTCAATAACTGATCTTAATCCTAAATAATGATGGTAAATTCAATAAATTTTGAGTCATGCAGATTTAACTCAAAACAAATTCGTATTAAACAAAGAAATAACATTAAGAGCATGTAAGATATATCAGTTGGGAATACAATCATGGAATGAGCAGAAGCTGTAATGAGATTAGTGAGATAAGGTATACAATTTTTTGGCAACTGTACTGTCGCTAAAAACATTTTTTTTATACCAAATATTAAGAGTTTTAAAAAATCTACAACGAATCATACAGAGGCTTCAATAAAAGAGAATGTATTTTAATATTCTGTTGAATTTACATCTTAGAAATATTAGTTTTTTATTTTAACAATAAACACAAATTTAAGAAGCATGTTAAACAATACCCCTATACATATCTTAAGGATATTAGTACTTTAAATAAGTTAAAAACGAAATATGCATTTTTTCTAAATTGAAAACCACACTTTCTTGGTGATTTTAAATAGAAAGTTACTCTTATTTTATCAATCACATTAATTCATGTATTTATGTGTTTATTTTATATATAGAAAAACCTTTATTTCTGAGAGATACATTAAATTATATCACAATATTTACAACATTACAATCATTTACAACTAGTTAAGCCTCAGAAAATGGGTGTCAACCATCGGTCTTACTACCTTTAATTTTTAATATTGCATGAACAAACTTTGTAATTGATTGATTAAGACATCTCAATCAAGTGAAATAGCCTGAATGGTACTTGACTTTTGATAATATATTTTTTTATGTACCCGTATTTCCTTTGTAGTCCTTTGAGAATTTAAAAAAAAAACATTTTTAATATTAAAAAAAATGCAGGAAATACGACATCAAAAAAATTAATAATATTTTAAACGTCAATAATAAATAAATACATTAAAGTTTTAATTATTTTCAGTATATTTTAGGTAAGACTAAATAGATTTGAAACGGTGTTACTATATTTATTAATTAAGAAAATCAATATCGTGAAATTTGATACATTCAGATTTTCCGGTCGCCAAACAACCCCAGAGAGTGGACTTAAATCCCCAAAGCCGGCCGGGTCGCATATAAATCAGCGAGTTTCCGGAAAAGCGGCGATGTTAATTACGATGCACGTTTCCGCCCCGAACGGCGATACGTGTAAGGAAGGGGCGAAGTGTGCAATGCACAGAAATAATCAGAAATCTAGAATAACACAATAAATAATATCTGAGAAAATACAATGGACCCTCAGCTTATTTTCTCTGTCTCCTATTTATATTTATGACCGGCGTACATTAATGAATAACCGAGGGTGGATTTTGCTGAGATCGCGATGGATTTATGGTTTGATTAATGAAGTTGACTTTCTGAAGTGATGTTCATAATAATTGTAATTTATTATCGACGTTTTTTATAACATGACTGATTAAAAATAATTAATGAAACAATATTTTCTTTAAAAAAAGATGTAAATGAGAAGTTATGAAATAGCTGCTTCAACAATTAGGGGTTAAATTGTTATTTTTGTCTAAAATTATAATTAAGTGATAACAAAGAAATTAATTTTAAAATTACTGAAATTCTCAAAATGAATTAATATGAATTAATTAATTAATAATTCCTTTATTATAAATTTATTTTCTGTTTAGTGACTGCATCGATGGTTTATTTATTATAATTATAAAACAAATATCCAATAAAAATTTCCCCCGGTGTAACTCATCTGTGTTTTTTGGATTATATAATAGAAATTTGTCGTTGTCAGCGGATGATAGTTTTAGTGCTTAAATACATTACGAGATTTATTTTGTGACTAAAGAAAAATAATAATTTTTGTATATTATTACTTATATTCGAAGCTTCTACTTTATTTCAATTCGTTCTTTTTTTAACTTTTACAAATTTAGATATTTACATAACCACATCAAATGCATAAAATTATTAAATAAATTGCAATTCCGTAAATTAGTTATTACTTCCGCTCATTGATAATATTATTATTAATATCAAAGTTATACAAACAATGTAGTAATTTAATATTATTTGATTATTTAAATAATTGTAATCAATAAATTCGTTTCTATTATTACAAACTAATTAATCAATAAAAATATACAAATAAATCGAGGCGTATATAATTGGAACAATCAATAAGAAACCCGCACAATTCCCTTTAAAGTAAGCACAATCTAATAGAAAGCTACCCTTTAAGGACACTAGCCATCCAGCAAAGAACACAATGCAGAGAGAGAAAAAAAGCATTTCCTGTACAGATCGGAGAGCATCATCCAAACGACAGTATCCAGAATATATAAGAGAATATGCCGCACTTTATTTCATTAGAGTTTGATCCTATGTACAAATCCTTGTACCCGTACCCCTAAGTATTCGGAAGATCCTCACTCCATGTATTAACCAAACACTGACACACATAAAATCCATTACAGTGGGGGAGAGATACTGCTTTCCTTGTGGACTTTATCTATTAAATGATAAGATGTAAATCGAATAAGTATTACAGTTGACTTTATTTCAATAATATTTAATACCGTTTTATTATTATTAAATCAATAACAAAACAAAGATTTCGATAATTCAACTAAAATAGTGTATTAAGGCGGAAAGACCATAGGTCGATAGCCTGTTCAAGCAAGCAAGAAAGAAATCAATATACCATAATATATTGTAAATATATGTAAAACAAATAACTTTGAATAAAGATATTGTAGTAGTAGTAGTGTATTAAATTACTAGTGTGGAATCACGCGAATATTGTTTTTACGTATATTCGCGTGAGTTTTGTATAATATTTTTCGTACGAACCAAAAATAAATTAGACACATTTTATATTTACGCACATTTGCACTTCTTGTGTGATTTTTGAGGAAGTGAATTTTGTTCAGAGTTGTTTGCCCCATTTATGATATTTATTAAGTTGCGGTGCATATTTTCACAGTCCATGTAATTATTTGATTCATTGCATTTTAATTCTATAATTTTGAAGCCTGTACTTCTAATAGTAATAGATGATATAAATAAGGCCACAGACAGTAAAAACATCACTGCATTGTCACTGATTGATTTTTCTAAGGCTTTTACACTCTCAACCACGAGATGATGTTAGCTGTACTCACAACGTCGGTTTTAGTACGGCTGCCGTCCAGTTCTTCAAAGCCTATCTTGTGAACAAATCTCAACGCTTCAAACTTTATACGAACATGCAGGACAATTCTGCGCTCTGATGTGCCCTAAAGATCTTTATTGGGTCCGCTATTGTTTCACATCTATCGAAGCTTCACCTTCGCAAACACTAAATCAAAATGCTGATGACACACAGGTTTATTTAAATTTGTTAAAGTTTACAACAGTATACCTGAACCAATCGAAATGTTTTTTTGACTTTTAAAAATTTAAGGTAAGAAATAATTTGCTTCTTGCACAAACTGCATGTTCCAATGGTTGTATGGAATATCAGCTCATTTTTATAATTAAACTGAATAAAACCGTTTTGATCATTAATTATATTTATTGTATATATGAATTATTTTTTAAATTTTGTTATATTATTTTTAATTTTCTTATCTAATATATACAAGGTATACAGAAAATGAGTGAAAACCTTCAGGTAACTCAATTCATTAATTAATTTGTAATAGAAAATCCAAATAAAAAAATGTTGTATGGTTCTTCATTGAGGCTTACGAGGTCTTCGGAATTTTAAATATGTGACTATAAATTAGTATTGTTTTTTAAATATTTTGTAAAAAATCAATACCATTAACAATCAATTAGACATGTGTATAATTCCATTGATGTAAATGATTAATAAATCGGATATATTTACAATTTTATAACTTCATCAGAAGCATTCTTTTAATTAAAATAGATCTGGCAACAACGCACGCTCGTTTACAAATTTGATAATTTTGACGTTTATTTGATTGATTTGACATTAGTTTATTCGAAAAAAGTCTACGTAAATCTACAATTATTCAAGTGACTTTCCACCACGTTTTTTTTTTTTTTTTGTACGATGTATTCGTTTAACGAATATGCTGATATGTACATGATATTTGGATTTTGCAACGGAAATGCAAACATGGCAAGAGAAGAATATCGAACATGATATCCACATCGACAACACCCATGTAGTAATACATTCCGCAAATTGGACCAGAGACTTCGTGAATCTGGTATTTTTTTTCCAAATTACGTGAACAGAGGTAGACCTAGGGAGCGTAGCGTTGTATAGTTCAGTTGGAGGAACAAATTCTAGATGCTGTTCATGAAGATCCTACTTCCAGTACGAGACAAATAGCCAGGCAATTAAATGTTCCCAGCCCCAGCCAAACAACAGTGTATAAAGTGCTAACACAAAATCTGTTAAGGCCTTTTCATATCCGAAAAGTACAGCTATTGTATGAAAATGACAATGTGTATAGAAAAGCGTTTTGTAACACAATTTTAAACAAAATTCTAGAGGAACCTAACTTATTATTTCGAATTCTTTGGAACGATGAGTGTGAGTGTACATTTACGCGGATAAATCAGCAGATGGTCAGAGAATTTGGGCACCAAAGAAAATTTTCGGTAAATGTTTGGCTTGGTATTTTAAATTTACGTGTAATTGGACCAATTTTTCTTCCAACTCGATTAAATGCATTGGAATATGTAAATGTTTTAGAAGAAATTCTAGAAAATGTTCCATTAAATTTATTTAACAATATGCTATACATGCATGATGGAGCACCTGCTCACAGTGCACGAATTTCTAAAGAGTGGCTGGATGAACATTTTCCCGAACGATGGATTGGACGTAATGGACCAATACTATGGCCAGCAAGATCACCGGATATGAATCCACTCGATTTTTGTATTTAGGGATTTTCAAAGGAAAAAGTGTATGCAACACCTCCAGCGGATGATGTAGAAGTTATAAACAGGATAAATGCTGCAGTTGAATTAATTACAGAAGATATGTTGCTCCGGGTAATAAATTCTATTCCTCGGAGGCTCCAGATTTGTTTAGAAACTGATGGATACCAGTTTGAACAGTTTCTATAATTTTGATCTTAAACTTCAAATTTGACATGTGAAATGTATGATTATTTTTAATAACACTTGTTTGATCCAGCGTTGCCAAATGTATAGTTCTTTTAAGTGGCCCGTGAGGCTTAAGGAAGGACCGTGTGACTTATTTTCGTTAATATTTTATCTAAAAATTAGTCAAAGAGTCACGCTACCTAAAGCTTTTCACTCATTTTCTGTACACATTGTATATTGATCAACAAATGGTTTATTATTATTTTTACTATTATTAATTAAAATAATGAATCTGCTTCGTATTAAATTTACAATTTCGCAAATAAATACAAATTGCCATAACTGGTCGGCATGATGGCCATGATAATTTATATTATTTGTTTACATTAAATCGTAACCTAAAAAATATTTCGTGAAATAGTCTGTTTGTCGACGAATGTGGCTTCCTCCTAGTTGTGAGGACTCGTCCCGTTTATTTTTGTGTTAATAAAAACAAAGAAGTTGACTTTAATTAGCATATGTATATCTATTCTCTTTGACATCAGAAGAACTAATTTAATACGCCACCATGTACGTTAACCCACGTGGTACAAGTCCGGGTAGACGGTATTAAATTCAGACATGTTTGCAGATATTTTGCAAGATTTCTCTTAGTCATCATTATCATTTGGTATTATTATAACATTTGGTATTATTTCACAAATTAATTTTATTTGTTTCGACAAGTTTCGTCTATAAGACATTATTAAGGGATACAATATGTTACAAATACATAAAGGGATTAGGTAATTAGGACGGTCAATATTGAGGATTGTCAAATCCTATTTAATGAACAAACGGAAATTCCTTTTTCGCCGCTATTCAACTTTTTTAATCCGCTAACGCATACCCCGCAGTTAAGAAGAACCGACATCATAATCTGTAACTCCCCCACCATTTTGGATCAACTAGTTTGTAATTACAATACGTCACTTGAAAAAGACACCAATACTGTCGAAAATGGAGTTATGATAATTTATATATTTTGTATAAATATATTTAAATAATAGTGGCATAAAACATAGTACGCTTTCATTCAACTTCAAATTAAAATATTCATTTAACTGAATTATTTTCTTTTTTCAGATTTATATATTAATTCTGCAATAGTTTTTACTTTTTTTCGTTTTTCCTTGAAATTATCTGTATATACAGTATGTGAATGAGTCTATGAATTATAGGTCTTTACTAACTACTTGAATTCCATAAATAAAGACATACAATTTACAACAGAAATAGAAAATAATAATAATATAAAATTCGTAGATCTAACAATTTCAAAAACACATTCAGAGCGACTTGAATTCAAAATTTTTCGTAAAGATACAGACACTGTACTCGACACATACACATCAAACGATACAATTCAGTACCTTTATTCTCTAATTCATAGACTCAACTTAAAACAATAAAAACTGTTTTATGTAATAATGGGCACAATATTAATTTAATAGATAAATTAATTAGAAAAAGAAAATAAGACAGTTAAATGAATATTTTTATGTTAATTTAAAAATCACAATAAATGGTACAAATTAGATTACATATACAAAATATCAAAAAAAAAAAAAAAATGAAACAACCTGAGAGAATATGATTTCAACATTATTATGTGTCTAACCCTATCGATGCAGATGAATACAGTGGGATAAATGAAGTGAAGTGCGGTAATTGCGAATCGAGCTACATTGAACAAACTAGGCATAACTTCAAAATAAGGATGAAAGAACACAAATTATCCATTATTATCTGGAAGTTTGCCAGACTGTTGGAAAAGTAGCTACATTGTACCAATCTTTAAAAAAGGAATAGATCAATTATTTCTAATTACAGAGGGATTTATATCCAGTCTGTTCTCCAAAAATGCTTGATAACCTTATCTCACAACAGCTTATATGGTCGTCCATCAATGCAATTACTCCTCAACAACAATGGTTTTAAATTAAATAAATGGTTTTGTTAAAGGTAGATCAAACTTTACGAACCTATTTTCATACAATTCATATTTGCCAAATGCTTTGGAAAATGGGCTACAAGTTGACTCTATATACAGGGTGTCCCCGAATGGTCTGTACAACGCTCTACCACATATCTTTTGAAACAAAATAAGACGATTTAACTAAACTTATCTCTATCCAAAAGTGGTTCCTAAGCCATCTACAAAGCCTCAAAGGTATTATTATTATTTTTTTTTTTTTTCATTATTTTTCAAATATTTTTATTTTGGACTTAGGTAAGAAAACCTCATTTGGCACATTTAATTACAATGATACCATGCACTTTTTGCGATATGTTTCTTTATCCTATGTTTAAAGTAAATGGTCAAACTAGGACCATCGACTTCTTAAGATACCTAAATCTTTTTATTCAACAGGTCAAATCATAAGGAATATTTTTTTTGCAAGATCATTGAATTTTACGTATTTATTTATAAAATTTTGCTATTTTCCCCACAAAAAAATATTTTTATTTGTCAAAAAAAAGTAATAAAATTATGAACAATATTTTGCTTATCAAAACAATTAACAAAGTATAAATAAAGATAGGTAACTAACAATAAACATAATTTTATTAGTTTCACAACAAATTTTCAAACTGATTGCCATTTTCAGCAATACAATATTTTTTTTAGAATTTTATTTCTTTGTTGTTTTGACAAATAAAAATATTTTTTTTTGTGGGGAAAATAACAAAATTTTATGAGACAAAAAATACAATAATTGAATAATCTTGCAGAAAATTAAATGTGCCAAATTAGGTTTTCTTACCTAAGTCCAAAATAAAAATATTTGAAAAATAATGAAAGAAAAAAATAATAATAATAATATCTTTGAGACCTCGTAGATGGCTTAGGAACCACTTTTGGATAGAGATAAGTTTAGTTAAATCGTCTTATTTTGTTTCAGAGAATATGTTCGGGAACACCCTGTATATGGACTTTTCAAAGGCATTTGATAGAGTGCAACACAATTTATTATTGTATAAACTGGAACTGATGGGAATTGGTACAAATGTAGTTACCTAGTTGAGAAGCTTCTTACGTAATAGAACTCAGCGAGTCCGGATAGTTAGGAACGAGTCACATCAAATAGAAGTGTCATCGGGTGTACCTCACGGATCGCACTGTGTACCTATCCTATTCAATCCAGTAACTTTCTTAACTATGCCGATGATTTAAAACTTTTTTTAAGATGTCAATACACTCGACGATTCTTTGAAACTGAAGGAAGATTTACAATCTGGTGTGAGACAAACGAACTCCAGCTGAACATGAAAAAGTGTGTTCGCATTTCTCTCTGCCGACGTTCCTCTGTGAATCATGGCTACAAGATTGGTAATTGCAAACTGCAGCGTGTTTCTGAAGTTAGAGACCTTAGAGTTATCCAACCCCATATTTTCTAAACACATTACTGCAGTTTGTAATAAAAGCTTGGCAATCTTAGGTTTCATACGTAGATTTACTGTGGACTTTCGCCCTAATACACTAAAAACTTTGTATTTAGCAGTTGTATGTCCTCACTTAGAGTATGGTTCTTTATTGTGGGCTCCATACACTGCTACTGCAATAAGGCAAATTGGAATGGTGCAAAGCAAATTCCTAAGAATCATGTATTATAGATTAGTTGAGCCAGGTACAGAGTTTAGCCACAGTTAAATGTTGACTAGGCTAAATATTAAATCGTTGGCAGAACGGAGAAAGTTTCTGGATATGGTGTTCTTATACAAATTGATTAAGAGGGATCCGTACGATATATGCGCCATAAGAAAATACATGGTATAGTTGTGACAAAATATCTCAAATACGGTTTAAAATAATTAAATTCTGTTTTCGGAAAATCATTATACGTATAATTTAGAAACTTTCCCTAGATTTAGATTTTTGTAACCACTAACAGAACCTCAATATCTATTTCGAAAATTGTACTTTTAATGTTATAAAAAAAGTAAATCCGGCGTTTTTTAGTAATCATTATTATGAATACAAATATGTAAAATTATTGAATTTTGGTTAGTAAATAATATAGATATCTTGGCATGCAGAAATCGCCTGTAAATTGCTGCCACAGTGGAGCGCAAAATATACGGGCAGCAGTGCACTGTGTAACTGCGAGTGTGTGGTTTTCGGCTATCCTCACAAGGAACGACTTCGATGCGATCCTAAATGCATTTTAATTGGCTGTGAATTCGCAGTACGCTTCTGCCTTCGCTCTACTTCGTCCCCGTCCCCGATGGCTTGATTGACTGTAGTGGCTCGGGGGTGTTTTGAGTTTCAATATTCCAAGAAACACTCAGTTAAGGCAAAAGCCATTATTCAGAATACCTTTTCACAAAACAAACTACGGAATATTCAGTTCCATACATCGAATGATGCGATACGCTATTGCATTAGCAAGCAGTCATTATTTTCTTATTTTTGCGTAATCTTTTTCACATTTTAAGAATGGACTAAAACGTATTAATTTCTCATATGTCGTCTAATTTAAAAAAGAGTATGCTATGTATATTTTTCACTAGTTAATTATTTATCCATTTATTTATTTTCTATTTTATTTTATTTATTTGTTTCATTTTCATCTCAAAGTTTTATTTTATGTAACGGATATCTCAGGTGACCATGAAAAAATCTTGGAAATATATTTCAAGCTCGTATCTTTTCCAGTAGGGGGCGCAATGAACAGTCGAAAAATAATTCTGCGATTATCTAAAAAAAAAAGTTCAAATAAAGGCATCATAAATCTACACTTTTTGAAATCATGATGAGTTTATAAAACAAAAATGTTACAGAAATTTTTCTCTTACTCTTGAAATAAAGGATAGGGGAAGGTCAGAATTTATACAGATCAAATGTCAAATAACTCTATTGTTTTTTAACCGATCTTTATGATTTTAATTTCATACGAAAGAACTTATCATACTGATTAAAACAATTGACAAAAATAATAAAAATAAGTAATTCTGTCGCCGCTAACTTAGCGCTACAGGTTAAAAAGAATATATTTTTTCCATTTTTCTTACAAATTCCAAACGGAATGATATATTTTTCTTAGTATCAATAAAAAATGCGTGAAATTGTAAGAAATTTGGCGCAAACCGCATCTCAATACCTTTATTCTATGACAAGTTATATTTAAAAGAAAATTTCAAAATAAAAATTTCAAATGTCATTGGATAACTTTTTGATGTTAATAAAATTTATAACAAAAGTGAATTAGTTTATCAACACCAGGAGGCATTTTCTAAAGAGTGCTAAATTATTTGAATATACTCTTTCTTGATAGGTGAATAGAGGGGATGCTTATTTTTTGGTCACCACGATTTGCCGAATGTTCAGATTTTTATTTTTGGGTCAAATTAAAAAATATTTTTTATCAATGCAGGCCCAGAACGAGGAAAGACATTTTTTTTTCGATCTGAAATGCAAAAATTTCAGCAATAGATATACTGCTATTGCTAGAGTGGACGTCGCTGTTTATTTAATTGTATACAATTATGTGATTGTATTAAATATGACGGTGGAGTCATTTGACAATTTGAAACACAAAATTTTGATATAAATTTGGCATTGAAAATGTTTTTCCATTTTGTTTCAATACTCTGTTCACCTGTATTATTAGAAATTTATTTAAAAAAATGAGTAAATTAGTATTAAAATTAAAAAGCGCCCCTACCGGTGACAAAATAATTTAATTTTCTTATTTTAGTTATAATTTCATTTATTTTAAATTAACACATAAAATTCTTAAAATTTACATTAATAATTTTTAATTAAAAAAAATCTTTCAGTTATAACTTATGATAGAATTTAGACGGTTTTCACTAAATTTCTTACTTTTTATCCTCTTTCTACTAACATTAAGAAAAATATATCATTCCATTTAATTTTTTTATGTAAAATAGGAAAATAATCTATACTTTAAGTTAAGTTATTTGACATTTGCTCTTTATAAATTCTGACCTTCCCCCGCCGTTTATTTCAAAAGTAAGAAAAAAAAGTCTCTAACATTTTTGTTTCGCGATCTTATCATGATTTCAAAAAGTGTAGTTTTATGATGTCTTTATTAAACATTTGTTGAGGTAATCGCCATATTACTTTTCGATTGTTCATTTCGCCCCCTACCGGAACGTACTTGAAATTTATTTCCAGCATTTTCTCATGATCACTTTTATCAACATTTTTTTTATTTGAAAGCTCTAGCACTCATAGTTCCTGAGATATAGCCGGTGACCTTTCTTATCTGGACACCCGGTACATATTAATTTGTTGTTTGTTAGGTTTGTTATTAACGTTGTCTCAGCGTGTCTATTACACAGATATATTTTTTTAATTATGTGATAATTGATCAGTGATATTTTATCTTACAACACACTTATGAACACACTCATGATAAAACTTTATCATATATTTAACATTTAATTATTGATTTACTTTATTCATATTTTTATTTGCTTAAATTTTAATTTTACATTTTCTTATTTAAATTATTGTTTCTCTTATGTAATTATATACCCGTAGATATTAGTGTACGAAAGTCATAAGCAACACTGAATCAATTCTATGAACCGTTTGAGAATGAAATTCTCCTACTTACCTGAATATATACAAATATGTAAATTATACAATGTAAACAATTATAATGTAGAATTCCGTTAACTAAAGTTAAAGTATATTGAATTTAAAAATATCCAACGGGATTTTCACAGCATTGCTTGAAAATCAACCATTTATTTAATACCGATAGCTATAGAATTTTATGTACAAGTAATAAGAGTCAGTTTCTGAACTTCAAAGAATGATAAAACAATGACGAGATTAGGCAATCCCCAATATTGGCCGCTGTAATTACCTAATACCTTTATGTATTTTAAGCCTGGTATCTTTGTAACAGTCGGAACAAATAAAATTAATTTGTGTAATAAGTGTTTTGATTTCAAACGTATATTTCAAAGTAATTAATTACACATATGAACCTTTGTCCTTTTTGTTAATATAACTCTTCTTTAAAGCAACGAAACTAAGTAGCAATAAAAAATAAAGATATTAAAGAAAAGGTAATGAAATGTAAAAAAATAGAAAAACCAGAATAATAATATAAAAAGAATTATATAATGTGCTATAAGTTCAAAAATGTTGATGTGTCCATCATGGTAATTTCTCCGTGGATTCGGTAAAATGAGTTCTTGTATGAAGATTTAATAGTAAATGAAAAGCTATTAAATGGAAATAAGAATTGCTGTCTTTTAAACTTTGATTTAAAAAATAAAAAATTTCCTACAATATATATATAATTTTTAGAACATTTTTATAGTCGTTCACAAAAGATTTATTCAGTTACTGGAATATGAAGGAACTTTGACGTTTTATTTGTCATAAAAATAATTGCTTATTTTTAAGAGAATTTGTCAGGCAGATGAAACTCTTCCGCTTATAACATGAAAACTAAAGATCTTAGGATAAAAAGATATAACATAAAAAGTGTTTAGTTTACTTTTATTTCGAATCTTTTTGCATCCGAATAAAAGAAATAATCGCTTAGAGTAAAGTTGCACTTAATGAGTTTTGATTCTAATCAAAAGCTTTTCAGATCTCACAACTGTTATAAAAAGCCTACATACGACGATTGGATTCAATACATTTAGTTGTTGGCGATTCAGATTTTTACGATCAAAATCCTTTCCTTTGGTTAGGGATACGGGAAAAGTAAAACTAGTCAATTTAAACAACATATGTTACAATGTGAAGAACTTTCCTAAATAAGGCTAAAATGTTCTATCATCGCCGTGCTTGAGCCATATAGGGCCTATAAAGAGGGTGTGAAGCTTTGTTTATTTTGACGTTTTTTACTTTCACCCGTGTATGGTTTTGTCGTAAAAACCTACAGGTTTCATAGATTTAGTATATAATGGATGAAGTATAATGCGGTGGGGATAGGATACCGTTTGTGCCATCATCTTAGGTTAGGTTCTCTGTTTGTAAACACATCTATCGATTTGACCGCGAATTTTAAAATTATGTAAACAGTAAACATGCGTTTATGTGAAATTTCATGGGATTTATTGAAATTTAAGAACAGATATGATTAATATTACATTATTTAATTGTATATACACACATATATTATAATAATGGGATTTATATGAAAAAAAAAAAAACTTAAATTACAATAATTGTCAAAAGCCCCGAAAAATGCATTAGCATTTACTAAGTTTATAAACTATGAAATATCATTTAATAAATTTAAAACAATTAGAATATGACATTTAGAAAATTGATTTACTTTCCGGTAAAACCGATGGTGCAATTAAACCGCTCAGATCATCACTATAAACCAATGTCCATATAATATTAAACTATTATATTTAAAACTGATATCTCGAATAATAAAACCCAAAAGTAGCATTTATTCCGATTTCAATACAAAGGATGCAAAGAACAGCTGACGATAAGAAAACACAGCCGAATACGGCCACATGCCTTATCTACTTACGTACTACTTCTATGACAGGTTTTTACATTGTGCGAATAAAAAAATGCGTTATGTAATTTATCATTGATATACACCAACTTATGTTCAATATGTCATTCATTGTGCTTTAAAAAGTACTTACCTAACGTAAGTCAATTTTTCACAGTGGCTAAAGAGTAAATAATTAATTTATAATTTTCTATTTGTTTATTAATTTATTTTAAATAAGTTTACTTAAAACAAATTTTAATAAATAATAGAAAATCGAAATTTAAAGCCTTTATTGCGTAAAAAGGATGTCACCGTAATAATCCTAATTATTATAAACATAAAGCTATAAATAAATTTAATAAATAACCATATTTTAAATTATTCAAAAATAAATAATAAAAGAAGAAATGTTATAAGAATTATAAAAAAAATAAAATAAAGTTAAATTAAGAGTCATAATTAATATTAATCAAAGATTAAGAAAGCAAACAAAATGTTTTCAATTATTATCAATGATTGTTTGGGATTTGCTGGTGTTAAAAATTTAATGTGTGTTTTAAATAACTTGCCATTTCAAAGTAAAAGCTTTAACTCATTCCAGACCATTATTTCCAAAATAGAACACGTTCAGTTTTTACAGCCCTTTTATATCTCCGGCTGTATTAATTTTAATGCGAGTTCTAGATTGTCTACTACCTGCTTTAATAATACTGAAACATTACGAAATTGATATGCAGCATAGAATTATCCATTATTTTATCAACTAATAACACGGAGCGAAACAGTTCGTTCCGTGTTATTTACACTTTTTTACATTTTTTGTTGGATTATGTACTATATTATTAGTTATCCTAATCGATCCATTTATTCAATACTTCACTCCCGTTTAGGGTGATAGCGTGTTAGATTCATAAAAACTTTTTTATTTTTTTATATCGATGCGATATCTGGATATTAGTGGGCAAATAAAACACATTGTAGCTACGTATCGTTATTTGATTGAAATGAATGTGAAACAAGGCGTAAACTATTGATACGAATGGCGTTTTCATCCAATTAAAACAGAAATTTTAATTATTGGCAATAATAAAAATATCGAAGCATGAAAATTATTTGCAGGCATATTTAGTGATTGAATTATAATTATTATTTAATGATTTTAATGATGAAGTAAAAATATTCCATTTTAATAAAATATGAATAAACAAATTATTCTTCATTAAGATTCATTATGGAAATTTTAACAAAAATTATTCTAATAAATCTTTTAATAGGTTCCTATTGAATTGTTTTTTTATTGCATAAATGTATATACATTTTTTGTACATTTAGTAAAATTAAGAATAATTTATATGATGTATGGAATATTTCATTATTTATAAGAAGGGTTTTAACTTAGTCAGTTCCGACAGTCTGTAAAAGTAGAGAAGAAAGTATGTAATTCCCTTCAGGAAGTGTGATTTATATTAATAATCCAAAATTGATTTTGGATCATTAATCTAAATAGAAAGATATTGAATTGTTCTTCGCGACGTCTCATGGGACCTTTTAAATGTTGAGTGCGTGGTTTATTTTTTCAAAATCGGCTATGGCAGATGTATGTAGGTCGATTGGGACCATATTTTAAAATTTGTTTAAAGTAAACAGGGTGTCATAGTTATATTTTTTCTAATAGAATACCCCATATTATATTGTTTTTCAGATTCTGCATCAAAAATAAACTTAAGTTTCATAATATGTTTATATGCCCAAACCTAATAATTTTTGAAATATTTAAATAACAATAAAATTGATGTTTCGAAAAAAAATCTTAAATTTTAAATGGATGATTAAACAAGTGAAATTTTATATCAGAATATAGGACTAATGCCTAATTAAATAATTATTATTGCCAGGTATTCTAATAGGCTAGTGTTTAAATTGAGTAGCTTTTGTTTATAAACAAATTTAATTGGCATATTACGAATGTTTAAATTAAATTTGTATTAGCAACAATTGTAAAAGTTATTTTTTTCTTAAATAATAGAATTATCATGCTTCTAATTATGGATGGATCGTTATGAAAATTATTTTTTAGTGTACAAAACGTTCTCTGGTGGAAGACATCCTAATAATAAGACTGTAGAGGAAGTTTTAAATACATTCAAAACTATATGCAGTGTCAAGTATCTTGAAAAAAAAAACTAACTTAAATACAGTAACCAATAATGAGGACATACAATTACAAGTTTAATTCCTTCGAATATTCGCCAAATTTTTATCAAATAATTTACACATGTGTAAATAATTAATGAAATTATTGTATTCACAAGCAATAAGATTAGTGTATTAATTTAGGAAATATCTCGATAATCATTTGTTGGGTCATTTGACTATATTTATATACAGAAGCTAACACTCACCAATTTGAAGAATTGGCAATAATAAATATTAAATTGAACAATAGATGACGTTTTGCATCACCTTTCCATTTTATGAATAACAAATAATATGTCAAAAGTTAACAAAAATGGATATATCTTGAAAATTATTAGGTTTAGGTGTAAAATATCTTTATACTTGTTGAAAGACAATAAAATTTCCTACAAGATAGGGCTGTTAGATGTTGAGTGTGCCAATTAAAATAAGCACGAAATTCAACGTTGCATGTGTTTCTTGAGTTACGTTAAATTATTTAAATTATCAAAATATCTTAAGATTTCATGCAAAGAGTCTAAAATATTCACCCATTGGTCTAATATAGTGATAAAAAATTTCATTTGCTTTTATTAACCCATTTGAAAGTTATGATTGTTTTCGCAACGTCAATTTTTCCCAAAATATTTAAATATTTCAAAAGTTATTACGTTTAGGCATATGAACGCATTATGAAAGTTAATTTATTTTTAATGTAGAATATGAATATATATATATATATATATATATATATATATATATATATGGGGTATTCCATTACAAATATAACTACGTCATGTTTTATGGGAAATGCTGTATATTTGAAACTAATTTTAAAACGTCTGCGAAAGCCGATTTAGAAAAAAATAACCATTCAGCCGTAAAGCTACTCGGCGCGCACTCTGAAACACCCTGTATATAATAATGCAACACCCAGACAGAAAAATGTTTCAAATGTTTTTGTATTCATTTTATGTTCAGTTTTCATATCAGAAGAAACGATTACAATTTGGTGCAGTTTGAACAAAAAATAATAACAAAAATTCATTGTCTTACTTATTGGCGTTTGAGATAGACTCAATGTATGGTATTGTAACAGGTTGTAGAACTTCAGCGATGTACCGTTGTGGTGTTGGACTACCCCTAATGAAAACCAGGGGGATCTACATCCAAAACAGGATACCAGTTGTACTGACTGTGTGACGTTCTAAGAAAAGCTTTATATTTTGCCTTTCACCGTTAAATCGACGGACACGTCTACACGTCTTAACAATAGACGAACACTTTGATTTCTTGGCCATAAGTGAACATTGGCTCCCACAGGAGGAGTGCGAAATGTCTGCCATCAACAATTTGAGGGCCAGGGCATATTATTCATGCAAGGCCACCATCCACAGAGGGACCTTAATATATGCCAATAGTGAACTGATTGTCAACGACTTTAATACACTAACTGATCACTTTAATATAGACAAAGCTTGTGAATTGTCCATGTTGTATGTACCTTGCTATAATATCCATATTATATGTGTTTATCGTTCTCCTTCTGGAGATTTTAATGTATTCCTTAACGTACTAATATCTATTTTAAACCATACAAGTAACTCTACCTCTGATATAATTTTAGGAGGAGATTTTAATGTTAAGTTCAATAATAATGATTCCCGAGAAAATCTATTAACTGATATTTTGTCTACTTATGGCTTATATAAAACTATTAACTTCAACACTCATAAAAATAATTGCATTGATAATATATTTACAAATGTTGATCAATTCGCTATCTGTCTCGAACGTCTAAACACTGGGCTCTCAGACCACTACGGTGCAGTGTTTACATTATCTGTAACGCGAGCCAAAAAGTCCACTCAAATAATCAGGCGGCCAATCACATTAAGAGGCAAAATGGATTTCTTTAGTCTCATTGAAAACACTAATTGGGTTTTGTTAACAGCAACTTAGAAATCAATTTAAAATGGTCTAAATTATATAATATCTTAAGTAGTGCTGCCAATCAAGCATTTCCGTTTAAGAAGTATAATAGTAATAGTATAAATAAAAATAAAAATAATTTATCTCGTGTACATTGGTTCGACCACAATCTCAAGGCAATGAAAGCCACTCTACTACTTATCCAAGAACATCACAATATTTATACTACTGCAGAACCAAAAATACTTCTTAACGAATATAGATACAATTACAAAAAATCCATAATCGCTAAAAAAACAATTGCATGGGAGAATTACATTGATAAATCTTACAATAAAAAAAGGCGTTATGGGATATAATTAATGAAGTTAGGCCCACAAAATCAAACAACTCTAACAGTTATATAACCTGTGATAACTTTAACTCCTATTTTGTGAATGCAGCCAAAGATTTACTAACACACTCACCAGTAAACCAACGACCCAAATTCGTGTTGAATCTAAAAACTAAGAAGTCATTTTCATTTAAGGAAACTACACTAATTAAAGTACGTGACGGTATTATACAGCTGAAGTCAGGTAGAAGCTCGGATGTGTATGATCTGTTAGTTGATATAATCAAAGTGGTGACTGACCTCATTGTCTCTCCATTAACTAAATTCATAAATGGCCTGAAGTTTTGAAATATGCGAATGTGGTACCAGTCCACAAAAGTGGTAATATTGATGAAATAAGTAATTATAGGCCCATCGCAATTCTTCCTACTCTTTCTAAAATAGCTGAAAGAATATTGAAGAATCAAATAGTGGATTATTTGGAGGGCAATAAACTACTAAATTAACAACAATTTGGCTTCAGATCGAATCGTTCAATAACTGATGCCGTTAAAAATCTCACTGATATGATCTTAGGTAGTTTTAAGGACTGATCATACAGTATCGGAACCTTCGTTGATTTAAGCAAAGCGTTCGCCTGCATTTCACATGAACTTCTATGCTACAAATTGAGTCGGTACGGGTTTTGTCAGAACAGTATTAGCTTAATATCTTCGTATTTATCTGATAGAATACAGGTAGTCAAATTCGACTATAAAATATCAGATTCATTGCCAGTGAAAATCGGGGTACCTCAAGGCTCAGTATTGGGACCTATACTGTTTCTGATATTCATAAATGATATTTCAGATCATATAAATTCTAGGGTAATGTTATTTGCCGACGATACCACTGTATTTGATACAGCTAGCTCAGTCAATGACATTATGGAGAGTGGAGTCTCAATTCTAAACCAAGTCGCTACTTGGTGCCATACCAACAAGCTAATATTAAATAAGCAAAAAAACAAGAAGATCCTATTCACTCTTAATAAACTGATGCTGTACTTGACGATAACGTCAAGTTTCTTGGTATCTACTTAGATCCGAAATTAAGGTGGGATACACATGGTTAACATCTATCAAAAAAACTGTCGAAAAATATCTATTGTCTTCAACCCAGTAGGTTCTGCCTTACGCTCAGCTTATTTAGCTTTATGCGAATCGTATATACGTTATGGAATAATTATACGGGGCCATTCCTCTTCCCGCCATCGTATATTTCAACTGCAACGTCAAGCCATTAGAATTGTTGCTGGTTTGAGATACATTGACGATTGCAAAGGTTCATTTATTAAATATAATATCTTAACACTGCCCTGCATTTATATACTGGAATGTCTGATGTACATAAGGAAAAACTTGGGCTCGTATCCTAGTCATAACCACCATGATCACAACACACGCTTTAAAACAGATATTTACCAAGAACAATTGAGACTACAGACCGTTCAAACGGGTACTAAGTACTACTGTATAAGGTTTTTTAATAAATTACCCAATACTGTACGATCTTTACCCATAAATATATATAAAAAAACTATAAAAAACTTTCTTATACGGGAGACATTTTACTCATGGGATGAATTTATGACCTGTGATAAACAATTTGTGATACCTTGTTAAATATTAATAATACATTGTGCATATTTTAATCTGTTGTCTTGTCATTAAGCTTTACTTTTTCTTCTGGAATTATAATTTTGCCGTTTTTTGTTTGCTTTCATAAATTTTAACAATTATTTATTATTCTTATTTTAATCTGTTGTCTTGTCATTTTACTATTATAATCTAATCATTTAGTTATTATAATTTTTATCTGTTGTATCTTGTCATTTTACCATTGTAATCTAGTCATTTAATTATTTTAATCTTTTGTGTCTTGTTATTTCACTTTCATAACTTTAATATTTACTATTTTACGTAATAACCAAATTAACACATTATGAGAGTGCACAAGCTTTGTCATGATATATACATATTCAACAGAAACGTGTACATATCTGTCCACTTTTGTGAGTAATAAGCATTTAATTTAATATAATATATTATTTTTCTTCTATTTATTTGTATACTATTAACATTATTATATTGACGAGTGTAAACATCATTTATATTGTATGAGCACTAAAATTTCTAAATAAAATAAATAAATCCATCATGGGCTCCTAAGCAGAATCTGGACTCATTACTAAAGCAAATGAATATCACTCTACATCCCAGTTGAATCTGGCTTCACACCATTCCAAGCGTTGAACTTCGTGCAGCGGAGTCAGTCATCGGTAGCACCCAAAATGCCAATACGGACGGAATACATGAAGGCCCATGGTAAGAACTCTTCGATTAACTATTTGCATCGAAACCACACGTCATGTTGCTGCAACAAAGGCATCTCGAACTTGCCGCAAATTATCGTGACCATTGCGTATAGCAAGCAGTATTAGGTACTGTTCTTGACCACCATAAATAATCGTAGGCCTACCAGAACATCTCTGTTGCTTAAGACCATCTTCTCCATACTCGCATTACATTTGAGGGTGTTATTTCAAGTAATCGGACTATTTCCCTCAAACTGAAGCCCGTCTCTATAATGTCATCAATGCGACCTTTTTGAAAATCATCTAATTGATTAAATTTACAAAATCTAAGCATTTTAGCAAGGTTTTTCAATATACTAATGAGTTCAGGAAGGATCATAGTAGAACAGGTGACTGGTTATTAACGTTATTGAATTTGCTTTATTTTCTCGGATAAATCGTACACAAGAATTTTAAATAAAGCAGTAAAAACGTTATCATTTTTTTCTTCTTTCTAAGGTCAATAAAACGTGCGAGTGGCTGGATTAAACCATATATAAGAAATGTTGCATTACTTTTGAGCTCCGGTATATAGCCTTTCTGTCCTCTATTAAATCTAAGATAAATTTCAATAAAAATTGAAGAAATTAGCATTCATTCTTAAAAGTATATTTTGAATTAAATCCATACGACTTACAATGAGTTACACACTTTTGTATAAATAATAATGACAACCATTACTAACTTGTTTGTTGTTTGTATAGTCAGTATCAATATCATTCCTTGCGATTTTCATTTTCTAGCATACATGTTATTATATTAAATAAAAATGATGTGAAAATAATTAATAAATTATTTCCACATTTAACTCTGTGACTATTGACTTACCTACGTAAATACGTTAAACAAATTTAATATATTTAAATAACATTTAAATAACTGTGACCAAGTGAATGAATACTGTTTTCTATTTATACATGTTATTAATTCTTTAAACACATGTCAGTCTCATTCGAATTGAAAATCTAAGTTTGTATGTAATTTGTCGCGTTCTGATTATAAATTTATGTCTGAAAAATTATTACACTTTATCATTGATTATGGTATTGTATAAAGATATCTCACTATGTGGGAAAATGATTCACGAAAACGTTTGGAACTAGAGATGACCAATTGCAAGTTTGGTTTAGACCACGAGCGGTCTCAGGTGTTGTACAACTTACGTGTTCCAGAAAGTTTCACAGATCAATAAATACAGATTTTTTATATACTTTAATAAACATTGGAATATGTACAATTTTAAATCACATGAAAATATAAAAAATTAGGTATTAAGAATTATTTTACTTCATCATAAATTCATGAAAGGGTAGAAAGACCTCTGGTCGATAGTCCAGACTGACTAACACCTGTATGAATTGTAATTATTTATATAATATTATATTGGTTTGTATTATGTATTGTCTGAATAAAGACATCTGTATATATACAAAATATGATTATTCAACCGAACTTATCTATATACAAATGTTAACCATTTTGTCGCTGTCTGGAACCCCAAAAACATTTAATGTGGACGTTATTCGTGACATACCCTATATATATATAAGTATACGAATTATTTTTAAATCCTAATGTAAAGAAATTACAAACATATTCTTGCTTAATGAGTTGTTATGGAACATAATTATAATAGAAAGCGACTAAAGCGAGATGTACACTGATGTACACAACATGACTTCTGTCAAAACCGCTTGATGTGCTGTTGTTTGTGTAAAAAGGAGAAAAATAAAAGGCTTTGTGTATGGAAGAGCCTTGAATACCTGTGTTATTAAATACAAAATTTTAATTTTACTTTTTTTTCATTTACTGCTAAATAGAGTTTATGTACCTACCTGGGTTCATTTAGTTATTTGATGCGGGTGAAGTGTACTTATGTGAAATATAACAAAAAAAAAAATAATGTAATGCAAAACGCTTAAATATCTTAATTAATTGTGGAGATTAAATAGCATGTCTGAATACGTTTAATATGAATAAAATGAATATTTATTTATCTAACTAATAGAAATTGTTCGAAAGGAAACATGAATACTAAAAATGTTTGGGAATAACTTCGGATTATTAAAAAAAAATATATAGTGAAACCAAAAGGTTCAAAATAACAAACTCTATTTATAACATTTTACAAATAATTCTCTATAATTTCAACTATAAGAAACTTTTTTAAGTAGGCAAAGCACTAATATTTTAAAATGTGTAAAAAGTACAGGGAAATTGTTTAAATATTGACTAAATGAAGTCTACTGATTGTAAGACAATTTGATAGTAAATGCTATTGTAAAAAGAAAAAGCGATCAGAGTTATATATAATTAATATTCGTAAAATATGTAAAAGATTGTTCCTGTTGTAAAATTATTGATCCTTTAATGAATAAATAAATAGTAATTTAATTGTAAAAAATAATCAACTATCAGTTGTCATAAATGATGCGTTTATGTAAGTAGTTAATACTTTTGTTATGACCAATTTAAAATATTAGTATTATTCACTGTCAGTTTATAATTATATTTCAGTTTGATTATCATTTACATACATTTATATATTTAGTTGTAATCTTGATTTTTGTTGCATATGTTTTGTAAAAAGGAGATACCGTAAATAAATAAATATATGCAATGAAAAAAAACTTTTATAAAAAATAGTGGCTCTTCTTAAGGTATGATAATCGAATTAATTAGAATATACAAAATGTTAAATTCTCCTCTATTATATTTCTCGAGACCGCTTAAACAAGTGGCTGGTAATTCGAACCATTCGTTAGATATTTTTGATCAAATCAATAGATCTCACAATAAAATACACAATATACAATGGCTTAGGTCATATAAAATTGGTATTTTTTTATACAGTGCGTTCATAATGAAAGGAACAAATTCATTTATTCTGCTGATGGTTATTTTCCAGAAAAACGCTCAGATAAATCGATTAATATTTTTAATCGAGCATATTTTCTATCAAAAACTGTTATATACAGGGCATCCCATAAACAAATGTCGACACAAAGTTACCGTTTTTTAAATAATATACTCCATATATTATTACATATTTGAATTTCTCAAAGAATTTTAGATTTATTATATATATATATATATATTTATTATATATATTTGGTTCAGTTACGACAAATATGTGCACTGTTAAAAACCCTAATCGACATATTCTAGCGCTTTTCCAATAAATATAACTTGAATACAATTTATTTAAAAAATATATATGTTGATTTCATTATGATTACATTGTATAAGGCCGTATTAATTGGTCAATATTTCATTAGCAGTTGAAGATAGGTATATGACAATATATGTAAAAATTATCTAGATTCTCAAAATAATCCAAATAGGTAATAATTTATAGTGTCTTCCATTTACAAATAGGTAACTTTGTATAGACATTTGTTTATGGGACACCATGTACAATTTTTAAGATACGCACTTAACATACTAATTAATCTATCCAAGCGATCTGTTTTGGAAAATAATCGCTACCAAAGTAAACGAATTTGTTCCTTTCATTAGGAACGCACTGTATACAAAGAACTCAATTTATTAGATGTGCCATTAAATACTTTTAAAACTGAATGAACAATTTGTAACAACTTATGTAAATAAAAATAAATTGTAAGATTAACTGGCTTAAAACCATAACGTACAAAAAAAATTAAGGCTATAGTATTTCTTCGGTGTTTCATGAACAAGGATCGGATTTATATACGCTAAAAAAATAATTGTAATATGCCGCTAAATTAAAAAAAAAGCGAATATTTTTTAAGGTCGCTCCGAAGGGCTGTGAACCCCGTGGTTTTTTTTAGCGAAAGGTCGTGTATTGAGGCCTTCTTTTCAAATACCGACCATTAAACTTTTTTAATTAATTTTTGTTAAAATTACATGCCAAACCCGAACAAACTTAAGACTGCGATTTTACGCCTAATAGACGGTTGCAATTAGCTTTAGAGCGTGCAGTGGTTTTTTTAAAAAATGTGTGTGTTTATTTTATTCCAACTTTGATTGTTCAACCTATCGGCAAATATCTGAACCACTAGGAGCTGTTCCAAATAAAAATGACGGCGTCGAACTAAATTGGTTCTTATTGAAAATTTTATAGGATTAAGCAGCATACAAATAATAATATTATGAATGTGTTAAATATAGAAATTAAGAGGCAGACTTTCCACGTATACTCAGATATATTTAATTAATTGTAAATTAAATTAATATTTTAAAAAATATATTTTTCATTTTTTGTATTTAAAAAGTATAAATTATCTGATGTCGTTCATCAGTAAATAAACAATATGCCTGTATTTAATGTTTATTTTATTATGACTGTATAACATTGTCAATCCTTTAAAACGGAAATATATTGGGGATCGCAGCCTTAACTAACTAAACTAACTAAAATTTAGGATAGACAAGGATACTTTTCTTCAGACGCAGGTGTCTTTCAGGGTGAATAACTATAAATCACCATAAAAAAAGTAGACAACGCTTTGAATGGTAAAAGTACATGTCGATAAGCACATAGGATTTACCTCTACTTTATGATAAATACCTATGAAAAAGTTATAAAGCGCAATATACAGGGTGGCGCAAGATTACGATGAAGTCCAATATCTCAGTTATAAAGAAATATACAAAAAAATGTTACTTACATTATTAGTAGCTACTGTCAAAATTCACATTTTAAAATTAGTTTCATATATACAAGGTGTCCAATAATCACGTAACGTATCAAACATATGTTTTTTTTTTAAATGGAATGATATATTTTTTATGGAGATTTTCGATTCTACGTTTAAAAATAATCATTTTTATATAAGATTTAATAGGTCAATTTTTCATAGTTTAAAAGTTATAAACAAATGAATGTTGAAATCGATAGATGTTTAGAGCCTAATATTTCAATAATGAAAAATGAAATAAACATTCTGTCAACGCCATACAAATGCAAAAATACTTAATAATTAAAGAAATACTCTTTTTTTCTCTTAAAACAAATTTTTATATACAAGGTGAAGCAATACGCAAAATGATTTTTTTCTCTTTTTACTTAAATGGGATACTCTATATTTTTTATGCTGTTTTAAGAGAAAATTAATCACTCTTCATTTTTTATATAACATATTATATGGTCATCGTCTACCGTTTTTGAGATATTTAATCTCAAATACAAATTTGGTATAGAATTTTTAATCAAAGTAGGCCGTGCCTGAACAACTAGTTTATTTAGTTGTGAAAGTTACGCGAACACAAATATAAAATAATTTAGTGAAACGAATAATCAAGTGTATTAATTAAAATACTTCATAATTCATACATATTTTTTTTTACCACGGGATAAATGAGAATTTAATAAAAAAAAGTAAATAAATATTAAGCTGTAATTATTTTAATACGCGATAATATTGAAAATACAACAATTTAAATAGGTATGTTCTTGGCTGTGCGCCAGGATTCAGGTACAACGAATCTTCTTATCTCAGGAATGCGTTCTCGGAGTGAGTCATCGATCGTTTTTTTCTTCTTGATTTGCGATAATTGCGCTCTTGTATTTCGATTCAGTCGTCCGAAAACGCGCAATGTTCACTATTCCGGTTTAATTTTTAACGTTAGAAATTATTAATAATTAAAAACGCGATTTATTTTTGTTTATGAACAAGTGGTAATTAGTGAGTGGTGGAGGTGACTTGGTTTTCGATTCACCAGGAATGGGTTGGAAGTTATTTTTTCTATTAAGGTATGTTAATATTAATAATTTATTTTTAAACAGATTTTACGATTCCTATTATTATCATCAATTTATTCTCCAAAATTGCATTTGATTAAATAATTTGGTATAGAATTTTTAACCAAAGTAGGCCGCGCCAGAACAACTAATTTATTTAGTAACTTTCAACGCTTAATATTATAATTAGTAAGTAAAATACATTTTACGTTATATTTTGTAACACTGATGCAGTTAAACATACTTCTTCAATAAATGATTAATTTAATTGTTAAAAGCTAACAACAACTATATTTTTTGGTTATTATTCGAAAAATATTTAAAATATTCCTATATGCTTCTTAAATTGATTTATTTAAACAATTCATGTTGACTGAAAAACCGAAAATAGATACTAAGTGAAATAATAAAATATTTATATCATTATATTTTGTTAACATTTTTATGTATTTATTTCACACATTCACATTTTTTTTAATTCAATAGCATTCAAACATTTTACAATTTTTTTCTTAAAAAATATGTCCCAATAACCATTATAACTCGCTAAATAATCGTTGAGCAACTATTTTCTTTATATTTTGCATGCGCCTTTAAATATCGATTGTCATTTGAATATCCTTTTAGGTTAGGGAGTAAGTATGTTTTTAAATACCAGAAAACGATTATGAATTGCATTTGTTTTAATTATAGCCTACTAAAATTATAGATTATAAGCGAAACTTATAATTTTGTACTTTGAATTGAAATTGTGAAAAAATGGTAACAGATAGGGGTATAGTTTATTATACAAAAATTAAAGAACAATCAATTTTCTATCGAAATAGTGTAAAAAATATAGGGTGTTCCATTTAAGTGAAAAATGAAAAAATCATTTTGCGTATTGTTTCACCCTGTACACAACATTTGCTTTATGGTAACAAACGATTATTCCTTGTATTATTAAGCATTTTTTCAATTAAATTGCGTTAACAGAAAGTTTACATCGTTTTTCATTTTTGAAAAATAAGGCCCCAATCTTCCATTGATTTCAACCTTAAATTGTTTATAACCTAATAAACCTTATGTCAAAAATGATTAATTTTAAGCATAGAATCTATAATCGACATAAAGAATATAGCATTCCATTTAAAAAATCATATGTTTGATACGTCACGTGATTATTGGACACCCTGTATATATGAAACAATTTTAAAATGTGAAGTTTTACAGTAGCTACAAATTATGTCACTAATATCTTTTTGTAAATTTCTAAATAACTGAGATATTGGACTTCATCGGAATCTTGCGCCACCCTGTATATATTTTCTCTTTCAAGTGACATAACAAAACATAGATTGTTTGGACTATTCGAAACGTTGTATTGTGTATTAAATAATGTTTTACGTTCATTTATATATTTATTACAAACAAATACAATGTGATTCAAATCTTCCACCTCTTCGCAATCACACAAGTCACCATCTGTCTTGTTTATTAGAAAATGCTCATGATTTTGAGAATAAATGATTAAAACAGCCAGAAAGTAAATATATCCATTTTTGGAAAAAAAAATATGTTGATGATATTTTTTGCATATGGACAGGGACATTAAGACAATTGGAAATTTTCACAAAACATTTAAATTCATTGAATAGTCTAATTAAGTTCACAGTAGAACAGGAAATCAACAACAGCCTTAACTTTTTAGATCTAACGATTACTAAAGCAACATATATTTTTTAGGAAAGAAACATATACTGATACAATAATACTTGAAAACTCTAACACTCATAACCAAATTAAATACAAATAGGAAAGAGTATTCATTCACTTGGTCACAGTTATTTAATTATATTAAATAAAATTAAATACAGTACGTGTCATTCTTCCACTTAGCAACTCAGATTATGAAATTGAAGTAAATACAATAAAAACAATAGCTAGTAATAAAGTGATTAACAACATTTAATAGATCAAATTATTAAAAAGAAAAAAAAAAACAATTACGAAACATTTTTTATGGAGTGATAAAAACAGAAAAAACGCACTGGAATAGATTAGAATATATTAATCTCTCAGAAAAAAATTAAGGGTAAGGATAACATAATTTTGACTAACTCAGTTAATGTAGGAAAAATGTTAAAAATAAAATAAAACCAGACTATAGTCATAATAAGAAAAGTGGAATGTATGAGCTGAAATGTGATGATTGTGATGCAATCTATATTGGACAGACGGGCAAATCTTTTAAAACAAGATTGAAAGAGCACAGAAAGGATATTTTAAATAATAAACCGACCACGAGTTTCGCAAAGCATTGCATCGTAGCTAATCCTTTTTTTTCAGTTCAACAGATTGTAAAATGTTGCATTCACGTAATACGAGTTTGGTGTTCAGGAGGGATTAGAAATAAGCAAAGCAATAAAGGCTGAAAAAATGTGGCCAACGACAACGACGACCTATGGATTTCCCCGATAATAAATTCGCTTAGTTCCTGAAATGTCGACAACTTGTATATATACCCAACTTTGTTTCGTTTGTACATTATTCTTGAAAATGGCATCAAGTCGAAACTAGTTGAAATATAAACAAATTTTAATAAAACAAACCAAGTGAATCAATTTTAAAAACCTTCATAAAGAGTTATAATACATTCAAGCGCTTGAAAAAATTCGATTCTACAAGTTAACAAAAAAATATATTAATTTAAAACTGTTTCACAAGCTGCTAACTCAATTATATATTATGAAAAATTCAATAAAGGAAATTATTATCGTAGAAACCGCCTCCGCAATGAATTAGGACGGAGTAATAATCCAAGTCCGGCCCTCGATGAATTTACCCCGATGGAAAGAGGAGGCATAGGAAACAAAGAACTAGGACTATTGCAAACTCCCGGAATGGGATGGTTATTAGAGAGGGAAAACTACAAGTTCAATTTTACGCCATCGGTCTGGACATAATAGAAACCCTAAATCTTAACAGGAGAATGTAAAATCGATGAAAACGAAAAATGTGGATTGCATAAAAAGTCAGAAATATTTAACATATCCTGCGACACATTATTCACCTAATACAACAAAATCCATACGTTAGCGCAGTATAAATAATATATTATACTTCAAGAGAAAGAAGTACCTGAATTTTCGTGTATAGTATAAGTATAATGCACTGAAATGAAAACAGATCTATCACCAAGTGTATATACTTTTTTTATGCAAAAGAATAATTACAAACATACGAAATAAATAAATTCGTTTGATATTTAACTTTATTTTGACAAATATATTATAGTGACTTCATAACACATTCAATACATTTTCACTTTTGTTTACTTTTAACCATCGGAATCAAATACTTCGCTTCGATTTTTAACTTCAGAGAAATTTATTTCTACTCCGACCTGCGCAAAAAATTAAGTAATAAATTTAAAGTAAATAAGAAAAATATACTTAAATTGTCTGAAAATGCGTTTACATTAAATTTTATATTTCACTTACGAAATAGCCGTGAATGATATGAATACTGTCGAAAATCGATTTATGTAATAAATATATTTCATTAATTATTATAAACAACAGTATGATATGCGTTTTACTGAAATATTCAAATTTCAATTTAATTGTAATATATAGTTTAATAACATGTGTGCAATAATTTATTTATTAAAAACTGGATTTTACTTGAGCTAAATATTAATTGGAAATGTTGTAAATACTCTGACAGATTAAATGGCCGTGTTTATTTTATCCGCAAATAGATGAGTAGAATATTAACCTAAATGGGTTATTACAAATACGTAAATCAGGCTATATTTCGTTGAAATATAATTGGATTAATAGTTTGCAGCATGTCAATTTGTATTTGCTAAATTATTTAATGCACATAAATCATCAAAAAAAAAAATTGTCTACATTCTTTAAGAGATTATTCAACATGTTGTAAATGTATGAAATATTTTAATTATATAATTATTAACGATAATCGTAAAGTCGCAACTATTTTAGATTCTCCACATTTAAATGAGTATACAGGATATTGACGCAACCAGGTATACATAGGGATTTTACATGTAAAAATATATGCAAATTTCTGCTTCCCTGTTCATTTTAGAGCTAAACTTAAAGAATTAAAATGTGTCTAGGAACTTAAGATTTAGAATTAGGCCATTTCCCCATCTCGTCCCATTAATGTGGGGAAATGGCCTAATATTAAGTTCCTCGGGTTATAATATCATAAATTAACTGAACTTATCAACAAATATTGTATTATTATTCTCTGTATAAATACGATTTATTTGTATTAAAATAAAACCACCTAATATATTTTTTAAATGATTCTATTTGCTTTAAAAACTTGAGCTAACTTGTTCAATTTTTTCAATTTATTATAGCGTTATAGAGTATACAAATTAGTAAATATTTTGTATTTTTACCTTTTTAAAATATATAGATTGTTTAATCAAACATCTGATTTCATGGGGCGTGTGTGTTAATGAACAAGTTAATGAAATCATAAATTGTCTTCTAATACTTATGTCAAATTATTAATAATAATAAAATTTATTATGCAGCAGTAATATGCAAATAAGGTTTATCTAGTAATATTTATTGGAAATTATTTTTTTTTATTCCAATTAGAACTATTAAATTTAATTTTAAGAATGTTGTTCGTTCCTTCTTGTAGGATGCATTATTTTCTTTGAAGCTGTTAAAGTATAAACCATACAAATATCATGTGTTCTTATATTTTATTCATTTATCTCAGCCGTTACCATGTTATCTGTTTTTGTAATATAATAGGTAAGTTTTATTAAAAAAAAAACTTCAGTCCTTCGTTTGTGTTGCTGTTTTCATTCCGTGTCTATCTCAACTTAAACCATCACAGATTGAATAGTCTTTATACATTGCAAATATAAATGTTTTAATTTTCAAATATATTACAAAATTATAATGAACTGTATCGCGTAATTTATAGGGTTATTTATAATTATAATTATATTTCGAGATATAGTAAACGAAGTTATTAATAGAAATAATATTTTATTTTCTTTGCCTAAACTTCCAAAGAGTTCAATGATAGTAATAATAATATGATTAGCTAATTTTTATTAGAAAACTTTTTAGTTTGATTTATTTTCAACAAATATCTACTTTATTAAGAATGTACTCAAATTTGATTTAATTTCATCAATAATAATGTAGTTATGTCGTCACTACAAAGCAAGTAACTATATTGTGCTACATTTAAAGAAAAGCGATACTTCGGATGGTTTGTTAAATAATAGTATGAAAAAGTAAGTACTATTAGAGCTAGTTTATATACATAGACCCAAAAAATAACAAGCACTAAATAACATACAAATTTGAAACGGCATTTCCTAAAACTTTCACTACTACTCAACAGCAGCAATTTGTTTAACAATAATGCTAGTCGTAAAGCATCATCGTTGCAAAATTATATAAATACCTCTTTTTCATTTTTTACAATTAACATGGTTGTTACTCCAACTACATTTGAAATATATAAATGTACTTCATTTTACAGTAACTCTAATTATTACTACAAAATTTTTGTTCCATAACTATATAGACAGCGATAAACAAATTAAATTAAAAAAGGACTATTAATATTACCTTTGTAAAATTGTTTTAGTGCTCACTGTATATTCTTACCACAGTTATAATGCCTCTTTAAGAGAAGCACAGGCCCTTTTTTCTTTTTTCCCACTCTACCGAATACTCTATGAGCATTTTAGATTGCCTTAGCCTTTTAATGTCACTCCAGTGGGCTCGCTTCTGTTCATCGTCCGATTCTGTAGCAATTTTCCTAAGGCGAGCTTTGGTAAGTCCACAAATAGACTCTGGTGCCACAAAGTGAGCTAATAACCCATAAAGCTAATCGGTTTCCCTTCGCCAGCTGATTGCTGGCCTAACAATACAAACAGGCCCAGGTAACCCTGAAGTCAAAGCTGTTGGCTATTAAAAGTCACTAGGACTGTCTGGCTGTCAGGAATGATAAATATCCGCTTGCCTTTCAAATGTATTTCTAGGCAGATTTGTCCGAATCTATCAATTACCATTACTTCGACTTGCCGTATACTTGGGGTCTCGCCCAATGGCTCAGAATCTCTATAACCCCGGCAGTGTATGATTTAACTACATCGATGTACCATATGGACGCATTCCTGTCATCTAGATTTTTAATACTCTGTACAATGCTTTAGAGGTCACTTATGACCACTTCAAATACATTGTTAAATTCGACCTCTAATGGCATTACGTCCTTAGCGTATGTTAGGTACTCGTTCCTAGTCTAATCCGTTATTTTTATGTATCCCGGTATCAGCGACGTGCGACATTGCCTGAGAGCACTGAGTAGACTTTTTTAACTTGTTTGTGCAGCGGAAGCAGATCTAACATAGCATCTAATACTATGGTTGAAGTGTACATCGCCTTGTGTCTTTTTTCCTTTGTCTTCGTCTACGAGACTAAGGAGCCCTGACTTATAAAGGGCTTTACTACGGTAAGGTAAATCCACAGTACTATTTTTGGTTAGAGCCTCCATGTTTTTTCGAAGAGTTTGCGGCATATTCAGAAGGCCGCTGTCGGTCTATCAATAACACTGAGCACATGTGAATTCCAAGTGTCTAGGATGACTCCTAGGTACTTGACCTGTTCGGATAACTCAAACATCAGGCCATTTAGCGTTGATGTAACAAAGGTCCACTTCCTTTTCCAGGTAAAAGGAGCCACGACAGTCTTGCTGGGGTTTACACTTAACCCCTCCTTTCTGAACCACCCACTAATGATGTTAAGTGCACGATGTGCAAGGTTCATGGTTATAATTATCGCCACATCGTCTGCATACCCAACCGAATGGATCTTGTTCTGTTAGTTTGTTAAGGGAATTGTCGACCACCAGACACCGTAATAGTACCCCACCCTGTGGGCAGCCTCTAGCCGTGGTTACTGTTTGTGACAATTCCCCCAACGTCGTGGTTATACTTCATCCGGTTAGCATGTCTTGCAGCCATTCCGTCGTCGGAGCGTCTATCCTTTTCCTGGTGGCTGCATTCCTTATAAACCGATCGGTGGTAAAGTCAATAACGATTCCCATTACAGTTTCCTTGTCTTGCAAGGCGTACAAGCAGCCGTGGCAGTCAGCTCGTGTAGACTTACCAGATTGATAGGCATACTGTTGTCTATGGAGCAGGCACTTTTTAAAAGACCGTACCTTATGCGGTTATTAATCATCGTCTTGGAGGAAATTATGTGGAGCTGAGTCTTGCGGCCTGCGTTCTATTTTAATGATGAAAATCACATTAATCTCTTTCCAATTCTTTAGTAACATTATTTCCACGGTGTACCAGGCTATACTTTCAATTTCCTTTTGCAACAACGCCGGGAATATGCTATCTGGTCCTGCAGACTTAAAAGGTTTAAAACTATTTACAGCCCATATGATTCTTTGAATAGTGAAGATGCTGTTAGCTAAATTCTTAATGGTCGTAGTTGTTTTTGTCTGCCGACTCAGTCCGATTTCATTGCTTAACTTGGATCACGGAAAGTGCGTCTATAGTAGAACACTTAGACTTTCCTCGGGATCTTTCATGTATGTGCCATTCAGCTCTTCAGCAGTCCGATTTCATTGGAGTGGTCTTTGGAGAGAACCTTTTGTATCCTTGCTACTGGGGCGCACTGGTCGATGCCCTCGCAGAATTCTCTACATGTTTTGCTTTTAGACCTTCTCAATTCCCTATTATATTCTGACAGTGCTACTCTGTAGGCATCCCAATTGCCTGCTCTTTTCGCTTCGTTGAAAGATTTCTTGGCCACATTTCTCAGTTTTACAAGTTCTTTGTTCCACCAAAGAACATTTCAAGCCAGCTGTTTATTTTTGAGAGGGCAGCTGGCTTCGTAGGCATTTATTAATATGCCATTAAGATGGGACGCAGCTGCTTTCAGATCGTCCGTAGTGTTGTTGAGGTAGAGTTCCTCGGTTCACTCTTGAGATTGTCACTGTATAGGTCCCAGTCAGTCTACCTAGTATTCCTTCCTGCGTTGACATCGAAGCCCAGAAAATTGTGTTGATTGTCCCTCTTACAGAGCTCCACGAAGCTCCTTATATCCTCTGGTGGGGGGCCTTGTATCCTCTGGTGGGCAGTAACACGCCTCTGATACGATCCCTTCTTTGGGATCTCCACGACTAACACTGCCTGGTTACCCGTGGTGAATTTTGGAGCAGGTACAAATTTAATTGCCTACTGGTCTTGGATTTGCACAAATAGTGTCATAAATAAGGTGACAGATCCGTGGGCAGACCCCTAATTTTACCCTGCTTAATCAGGCCTCCTGCAGGAGCCCAATCCCTACCTTTTATTTTTTAAGAACCAGTACAGACCACTAGATTTTTCCTTTGCGCGATGAATGTTTAGTTGTTAGAACGTCATCATCACCCCGGGTAGTCATCTCCAGTGTTGGGCGCACCAGATTCCTCCTAAGGATCCGTAGAGGTATTGAGGTCGTTTTGGTTCTCTATTAGAGCGAGGATTCTTTCATTCTTCTACTATTTCTTCTTCTGGTTCAAAAATTTCTAGTTCAGCGCCTTTCCCGATTTTTCTGTCGTCCGCTGTTCACCGATTTGTGCAGGTTATTGCAAACCATCCTGAACGCTGGTGTGTCTGCAGGAAGGTGGGCTTGAAAGTCTCTCTCCCTTCTCTCATAATGGCAACCAGGATGGATTTCTGCATCAGTTTAACCTGGAATTTACAAAATGTCTTCCATGAGTGAACTGTAGGCTTCTGGCGCCTTTGGGCCTCCTCAAGCTTGTGTGTTCTTTTTCTGGGCTGCCATGTGTTCTCTCGGACATGCCCGCCTTCATAAGGAACTTCATCCTTTTTCTAACGGCTCCACTCATGCGTTTTTTTGAATCTTTATTACCAAGACCCTCAAGTTTCTATCGCTGCTCATTAATAATTCTTCCTTCTCTTGTTCTGTCAGTCCCACTTCGATAGGCGTTTTGCACTTTTGATTGGGCCTTCGGTATGTTTAGGCGAACTTGAGGAGTCGCCTTTTTCCATGAATAGCTAGGGATGTAATCGTTCACCTGCAGCAGAGCCCCACATGCCACAGGAAGGCTATTGAAACCAGGAGTTCGTCACGCTCCGGATTCCAAATTACTATTACTAGGCTTTCCCCTGGTCACGCAGCATATGATCAAAACTGTTCCACCACCAACTTGGAGATTATATTTTATGTGGTATCACACCACTTGACCCGGGCGGTTAAACCGAGGTTCCCAGACTCAGTCCTCACGAGACATGACCACAGTGAGCGAGGCGCGGTTTAATGATGCAGATATCACTAGTAGATAACCTGTACCGGCATCATTTCACCTTGTGCATTCCCATAGCCACGAGACTACTGCCGGGTAGGTGTTATTGTACCTCTCTTTGCCTGCCCTTTCGCCTTTGACCTGTTAGGCACGGAAGACCCCATCGGAGGTATTACCACTGCCGACATAACTCTCGGGATCTCTAAGATACTCAAGTTCCTTCACAACGACAAGGTGGAAACACTGACGAACTAAAATAATAACGTCACTTTTGACATATTTCTACGAATGCAATTTAACATTTTTTTTAAGTCATGGCTAATACAATTTAATCTAGTGATTATTCGTTTATTACGGAATCTCCTTTTTTACTACACATATAGTTTAGTTTAGTTTAGTTTTATACTATAAATATCAATATTACAAATATTTTGCAAAAATAATCAATATTTACTAATTACACATCGATTTTAAAAGTAAAGATTTATGGTTGTCCATAGATTTATCAATTCTGAACATGCTATCAGTTTTTATATACAAAGGATAACAAAATAATAAAATACGCGAGGTAATAAAGACATGTAAACTTAATTAAATGTAAATCAACTTTGTTATTTCATTCATTTCGATAAATGATTACAAATTGAATTTCACCACGAAAATTAATCAATTCGAGTTATTAATAAATTAATAATTTAAAGTATTTATTAATACCGTTTCTATTTTGGATACTTTTAGAGAAATTGTTGTATAATTATTTAAATAACTAACGAAACAAATACAAATATATTCTATACTTGTCAACACCGGTGTTTATTTTACGAATTTTATGAAACAAAAAATTATAATTGATGTATGACGATGCCTTGAACGTCTAAAAGAGAAACGTGACAGATCCAGATTCGCCGTTTTGCATTCGCAAACTATGCCCGTGGGCGGTATAAGCAGACTTAAATCCCCAAAGCCGGCCGGGGGCGCCTATAAATCAGCAAGTTTCCGGAAAAGCGGCGACGTTAATTACGATGCACGTTTCCGCCCGAAACGGCGATACGATTGAGTCCATGCGAAGTGTGCAATGCACCAGAATAATCTAGAATGAAGCAAAAACTGATATTTGAGGAAATGAACGGACCCGATTCTTGTTTTATGTATCTTCTATATCTAGCCGCATCGGAAGCGCACTAATGGATAGCCCCAGCTACATTTCACTGAGGACGAGATGGATTTATGGCTTGATTAATGAATTTATCTTCGGAGATGCGCTCATTTTAATTGTAATAAATTGATAAAACTTTTTTATATGTTACATTTATTTAATTGGATTGGTTATTATAATTATTTGTTTTAACTTAAAATGCAATTAATTCAATAATTCACATTTTACATATACATTTCGTATTATTTTCAATTAATTTTATTTATTAATATTATATTTCATTTACATTTTCTTAATCCTACCACCTTTTAATACTGTCCATTTTTGATTCATCCATGAAGTAAAATGTGAATTAATTTAATAATTCACATTTTACATATACATTTCGAATTATTTTCAATTAATTAGTCAATTCATTCAAAATTAAACATTAATATTTATAATAATAATAATAATAATATCTTTATTTTTCCATAGCAGAACAAAAATACACATTCCACATATCTATGCTTTTGTTGTTTTTTTTTTACGGTTCCTAAACTTATTGTATTTATTGCCATACGTAATTCACTTTCATGAACTCTTTCTGTACGGAAATAATTTTCCCTCTGTATTCAACGTTTTTTTTTTTTTTAATTTCAATACCATACGGACACTCTAGATTACAAGATTAGCGGCCGCGCTTTTATTTTTCACTATACATTTTCCACATTTTATTTCCCGCGTTTCACACGAATCCGAATTATGAGACCTGGGGTAAAAACCGCAGATAGCATTTTTGCGCAAGCACTCACTTTATGGCCGCAGCCACCGCAACTCTAACAATGTTTTATACAAAAATCCTTAAATGCAACTATACACTTTGTAGTAATACATTGAAATTATTAAAAGTGGGATTTACACAAACACATATATAAATATATAAGTGTGTGTATAAAGGTGTAATAATCTCCAGGCAGTGTGATTCGTTGATTAATTTTTAATAAAAAATCTAAATAAATAAAATATTAAATATGTCTCTGGAAATTAGTATTATTTTCAATTTTATATTTTGAAAAAAAAAAAATCTATAGGATTTACAATCATTTACACATTTATGACATTTAAATGACATTGTAAACTTTAACAAAGTAATAACTTCCTCAGGACCATTTTTAATAAAAATAGCTTATTAACTTTCACTTCGCTTTAACATATACTTGTCATAATTTTTTGTGTATGTTTTTGAAAATTCATCGTATTTTCTGAAGATGTTTACATTCAGTCTGCTCATAATTGATAATCGTGTTGATTATCAATTCTAACATTTACTTTAATCTTTCATTTTTGATGTAACCTTCAATTATGATTTTTTTTTCTAGATTTGTTAAATTTATGATGATTATTAAATTAAATACATGTTTGGTCCATTGTTGCCCATTTTACATTTCTTTAAATTGGCTCGTGAGGAGTTATATGCCACAATAAATATTAAATTGAAATTAATTAATTAACCACAAACATTTTCTGGCCAACTTGTAGTTACAGGTTATTCCAAATTAAGTGCGCACCGTTGCTAACTTTGTTATTAGTTGAGTTAAAGAATCGGTTAAATAAGCAAAGTTGTAGTAAATTGTCTGGTGATTATAAAGACGAAATCAGAAAAACTAAAGAATATCGCGTTTTCAAGATATTAACAAAAGAATTTTTTTAAATGGAACACTCTATATATTTTATCACCATTTGATAGAAAATGGTATTTTTAATAAAAAAGTTATAATAGATTATTACTATAAAAAAAAAACACACGAACATGATAAAAATATTTTATTGATTTGAACGTCAGTTATAGTGTTTTCAATAAAAAAAAAAATTGAATTCTAGATCGAATATCAAAGCTTTGTACTAATAATTTGCGTCAGTAAAATATCACGCATTTTATATTTAAAAAAAAAATGTTTTTTGTTATTGTAAAACATCAATAAACAAGGTTTATACCGATTAAGTAGATGGTGACTTAACTGAGAGATTAAATAAACAAATTCTGTTTTCCATATTTCTTGCTATTTTCTTATTTATAAGAAAGCAAATTACTCTTTTATTTGTGATTTTTTGTTATGGTGTATTATAACTGTTTTTAATAAAACTATTATATAATATGTCATTATGTTAAATTATACAGGGTGTCCTAAGTAGAGAAGGATTGCTTGCTCTTATTCTTCAAGTTAGAGATCTGGTTAAAAGGGCAATGTTGTGCACTTTTGTATACTGGTTCAGATTATGTTGAGAAATATTCAAAATTCTAAGCAGTTTAGAAGTTATTAAAAAAAAAACAACTAAAAATCGCGTTTTTTTTTTTTTAATCAAATATCTCAATTATTATTAAAGATTCCAAAACAGTTTCAAATAAATGTTACTTGGTTTAATCAGATAAACATAAAAATTAAGTCAAAATAAAATTCAAGATGAACCGTCATCTTGAATTTTATTAATACCATCTTTCTTATTTCAAATGGCTGCCATTTTTGATTTTTACAGGCCTAAATAGACTTTTTTTCTTTTCAACGATGTATAACAACCTATGTCAAAATAAAAAAAAAATAATAAAAATATTAAGTGTTGTATGTTCGAAACAAGTAGGCATGAATGAAAATAAACAAAATTTATTATAACAACTAACTGTGATGTTACATTAGTTTATCAGTTGTATAAATCATTCGTACACGTGTATTGACTTAAGTTGTTGTAATATTGATAAATATTTTTTATTTTAAATGGCAATTATTCAATATAGGAACAATATGATATGTGTTGTAATTACATGAAGTGTTACAAAAATCCTCATCTTGCTGCACAAACGTACCAAGCAAATTTTCCTGAAAGAAGACAGCCGGACATTAAGGTATTTAAAATATTGGATGTAAATATGCAACTGCATGGAAGTTTTAAAAAAAAAAACTAAGATAAATAGAAATGAGGTAGTTGATGATGAAGAGTTAACATTGGCTCATGTGGCAGTTAATCAGAACATTTCATGTCGGCAGATAGAAAATGAAGTTAACATATCTAAGTCTAGAGCATCAACAATTTTAAAAAAGAACAAGTTTCACCCGTATAAATTGTACCTATCTCAGACTTTACAACCAAATGACAACATCCGTAGATTAACATTTTGCAGGTGGTTAATCAACAAATATAGGAAAAATGGTGATTTTATAAATACAATTTTATGGACTGACAAATCCTACTTTTGTAATTGTGGATTATTTAACCGTCATAACGAGGACTATTGAGCTCAAGAAAATCCACACATAATTATTCCAGATTTTTGGATGATTTACCTTTGGCACAATATTTGTAAATATGGTACCAGCAAGATGGCGCTCCTGCACACAATGCTAGAGATGTTATTAATTAATTATATAAATGGACGTTTTAATAACAAAGTAATAGCGACTAATACACATGTTCAGAGGCCAGTCACATTTGACGCATACTTGACGCCTCTTGACCTTTATTTCTGGACCACTTTAAAAGACAAAGTTTATGGAAGTAACTTCAGTTATAACAATGTGGATGTACTTCGAGAAGCAGTGACAGAGGTAACAAACACATTGCGGAAAGTAACTGGCGGTGCTATAAAACGCTGTCAATTGTGTTTGGCCAATAACAGTCAGTATTTTGAGAAATTTTTGTAATTCATTGTTATTTTAAATTCTTTGTTGAATTAAAAATTTAAATCAATATTTTCATTATTTTTTTTATTTTGACATAGGTTGTTATACATCGTTGAAAAGAGAAAAAAGTCTATTTAGCAGTGTGAAAATCAAATATTACGAAAGCAGCCATCTTGAATTTATTTTGACTTGATTTTTATGTTTACGTAATTAATCCAAGTAATATTTATTTGAAACTTGTTTTCGCATATTTAATAATTATTGAGACAATAAATTAAAGACGACGCAAGCCCCACCTTTTTTGAAATTAGGCAAAAGGTGGCGCTTGCGGTATATAATCCCAACACAATTTCCGTTCAGTCGCCTTCATCAAGGCATTGCACATGGAACACACTAGTCTAGAAAAACCGAAATAGCCATCACTAGTTATCCATACGCTAGATGAATGGTGGCTGAACGTTTCATTAAATGTGAATTATTGTGATATTTGATTTTTTTTTTTAGAAAAAAAACACGATTTTTAGTTTTTTTAATAATATCTAAACTGCTCAGAATTATGAAAATTTATCAACATAATCTGAACCAGTATACAAAACAACATTGCCCATTTAACCAGATCTCTAACTTTAAGAATAATAAAGATACCCATGCAATCCTACTCTATTTAGGACACCCTATATAGGATGTTCCATTAAAAAATGTTTTGTTAATATTTGGAAAAGATATTTTGTTTTTCTGATTTCACCGTTGTAATCTCCGAAAAATTTACTTCTACTTTGCTAATTTAACCGACTCTAAGCTCAACTAATAAAAAAGTTGATAATGGTGCGCACTTTATTTAGAAAAACATGTATAAATATATATATATATGTATCTTTATTAGTGTAATTTTGCATCAATTATTATTTACAATATATATATATATATATACATACAGAGAGTTTTATGTAACACCGAACATACTAGAATGTACTCAATGTAAATTTTCCTATGTTCGATTTGTTCAGGAACGCATCAAAGCATTGAGTGCGATGTGATTGGCTACGATTTCTAATGTCAACTATTATGTCAAGTGCAACATGTATAATTATGAATATTATTCTTATCCTCCTTTGTATACATTAAAAGATGTCCAACTCATCGTCTACTTCTGCTTTAAGAGCCAGAACAGTAAATATCACTTACTTGCGATAACTGACAAGTGTAAGTCATTTTTGACGGAAAAGGGCGTAGTTTGGGTTGACTATATTATTTTTAGAAATAGTAGCCAATCACATCGCACTCAATGCTTTGATGCGTTCCAGTACAAATCGAACATAGGGAAATTTACATTGAATACATTCTAGTATGTTCGGTGTTACATAAAACTCTCTGTATATATATGATAAATATTGCGAAATGGCTGCCGACCATTGATCTTTTAGTCTAGAGCGATTCATTTATAATTAAATACAAAAATATTATCAAATAAAGATGAGTAGAGTACTAAAAAATAAGACACTAATAAATTTACATTAAACTCAATAATAATCGATCTCCTCTATACATTAGCCTCACACATAAAAAGAAATACCTATCCCTAAAAATCATTTAGCTACTATATTCCAATTTATTACATCTATTCAAGGTAATTATATTTAAATGGACATCCGCAATGATGGCAGTTAATGAAGTTTAACGACGTGATAGCAAGCAAAGAGATATTAAAAAAAACGAGCACAAAGACCATTCGTCGATAGCCTATTGATAAGTAATCTTTACCAAATATATGACATATTTATTAATGTAAATACACAAACTTGTTAATACCGGTGTTGTAATGTTAAATACTTGATCATATTATTGTACAAGAACAAAATTAAAAATGAGTTTAAACAACTAATTTTAATAATAACATTCTCGCTGAAAATGTCATTTAATAATGACATTTGTCCATGAATGGCAGTAGAAATGTGCAATTAAATAAAAGAAAAATTAGCAAAGTGTAAAAAACATAACTAGATTTGTGAATATTTATTTGTTTACGCTTGCAAAACTTGTAATATACTTGTTCTATAATAGTATGTTATACAACGAGCATTAAATGATGGCCATTAAGATGCGAGTATGAGATTGTCGCAAAGAATACGACCATCTTAATGGCAATTAAATAAAAGTTGTATACACTATTTTTATATTTTCCGTTGATGTATACGTCGACGTCGATGGAGCAATATGTACTGCGTTATTTATTTGATTGCATTCAATGGAGTTCAAAATTTGTTTGTCAGCGTTGATTTAATTTTGTATAGATTCATCAATTTATTTTGCGGTCACTATTGTGGACTTCCATCCGACGTGACATTATAACGATGTTATATCATCTCGGGAATCAATTAATAATATATATATTAGAAGTTACAAGATGTAAGTGTTTACAGAAGTTCCAAAAATTTGTCAATAACATTCCCATTTTTTTTTTATTTCGGAGACCCGCAATAATAAAATTTTGAAAATAAAGTAATTTCTAAAAGACATTTCTTTCGTTTTTTGTTAATGTTATTTATTGGAATTTATCCAAATTAAGATTCATACGGTTATCCCTGTATCATATAAAAAATCTATTGAAATTATCTTGTAATTGAAATAAAAAACATACGCCAGAAATTCGTAAATATATACAATAAACACTGTTGTGGTAGAAACAGTCGACCACATCAATTATGAAGATTTTAAACAACATAAGGTGCTAGTAAGATCCATGGGAAATCCCCGCGTTTAAGGAAACCGTGCGTTTAAATAATCGTCAACAATGCTGGACTTGTGAGGCCCAACTCTTTCTTGCTGATACCACTCAAGATTTTGAATTATGAGTAGTGGTCTAACATATCTTCTAAATTTTTCTGTAAAAAAAATAAATGTGTAGCATCATTTAAACGTCTATTGAGAAAAAATGGACGAACAATAGCATTATCTAAAATATTGTACGTTTAAAAAAATATTGGACTTACAGCCTCGTTTCTCTCATTAAACGAGATTTCGCCGTTGCGTAGTAGTGCAAGTTTTTTTCTAATAAAGATTCCGGAATTTTTGAATAAACACCCATCGCAGATTTGTAATCGTGGTATTTATGTTTTTTATTATTTTCTTCGCTTATGAGTCTTCAATGCCGTAATCTTTAAATATTCTTCGACTCAAAGTTGTTGGATCAATCATAACGTGAGCCAACACATTTACTTCCTTCAGATTAATATCTTTATCACAGGACTTACGATCTTCTACCACAAATCTCCAAGCAAAATACGTTGAAGCATTGTTCGATGGGGTAGTCGTCTCTCTGGATATATATTTTCATATGAGTCAGCTACCAATACACAATTTCTTTTGCGTCGAATGTATACTTCGTACATTGTTTATTTTTCCTCGTCGGTGTATGTTTAATTAAACCAAGAAATAACTACTACGTTTACACACTTGTAATCGCTTTGACAGTTTGCACAACCAACTGTCACTTTAGTTGTTCTTCCTATTGTTTTTCAAAGAATTCACGATTTACGCAAATATTTCCACTCATTTTTAAATTTATTAGTGATCAGTGGTTATGTGTAACCTTTTTGAAACACTATTTTTTTGGACTACCTAAAAGTGTGAAAATCCAATGTCGCTGCCATAATAAATAAAAAAAATAATGATGTGCCCTCCATGATACTTTCCCCGGCGAATTCGGTCAAATAAGTTTTTGACTGAGAATTTAAGGGGAAAGGAAAAATTAACATTGAAAAATGTTCTTTTTATTTTTTGAAGCTGGAAGCGTTTATGAATTATGTATTAAATATGGCCGCGCTTTGACGTTATTTTTCAAAAAAAAAGACTGTTATTCCTTACTTCACATTTTATTTTTATGTTAGATGTACAATTCGAGACACAAAGTGTTCATTATCAATAACAAACTGTTATTAATTTGTGTCTCGAAATGTACATCTAACATAAAAATAAAAAGTGAAGTAAGGAATAACAGTCTTTCTATTTTGTGAAAAATTATTTACTTTTTTAAGATATACAAATCGCTTAATGAGTTTTTATTCTAACGAAAAGCTTTTCAGATCATTCCACTGTTATAAAAAGCTCAGATACAAAGATTGGGTTTAATCCATTCGGTCGTTTATGCGCTATCGCGGAAACACACACACACAGAGGCATTTTTTAAACTCGATGCATATTTGTTAAAATTGGCGATTCCAATTTTTTTACGATCCCAATACTTTCCCTTGGATAGGGGTCCGGGGAAAGTAAAATGTTTAGTATGGTAACTCGAAATCTAGAGTATCTAGACTATTTCGCTATTTGATACTGAGGGTTACACTTACAGTTGCCAAGTTTGATGAGAATACCACCGGTATTATTATTTTTTTCTAAAATCACTGATTATAGTGTTTTGCGATAAATCAGGAATCTATTAAAATATTCATACTTTTTTCTGATTGTCAATCGCTCGCCACTAAGATGAGCTACTTTCTATAATTTAATCGATCTTGTGTATCTTATCATTTCCGAGATCCCAATGTTGAGCATCAAAAAATTCACCACCCTGTATTTATATTTAATATAAAGTATTAAAGTAAATTTGTAACAAACACTTAGGTCTAATGATGTTAAATTATTAAGTAAGTATGTTGTATTTTCTTATAAACATTTTTATATATTTGTGTTTCCATATATTGAGGTTAAGAGAATTAATGAATTAAACTTTTATTCGCAAAACGAAGAGATATAAACAGAGAAAAATATGATTTTTTTATATCCCTTGTTTACCCTGTTCAAATATTTGAGTGTTTTTGTATTAATGTGGTATTTGAAACGTATATACAAATAACCTTTTAATATAAACAATTGCTTACAATAAAATTAAATAAGGAAAATCGCGCCAATGATCAATAACATTTGATCGTTCCCCTTTTCCAACTTCAAAAAATACTTACAGTACAAGTTTTTTATATATTTTTTTTTTGCTTGTTGCATACCATTACTGTATTAATATATTTAATGAAAGGTACCTATGCATCGTAATTGCAAGACTATCTGTAGACACATGTTTCGGGATACATTCCTTATCTCTACATTTCTGCCCTGTAAGTCCTTGGTTGTTAAACATTTTTACATACCGTCTTCACCGAGATCTCAGAAGAAAATGATCGCGCTTGGCGACGGATGCGTGTAATGTGCGGATTTATCGGTCTGGAACAAAAAATATCCTAGACTCGGCGTGTGAAAAACAACATTGTTTTCAGTTCAAATAAAATAAAACAGAGATGATTCACACTTTTGCAGTTAGTTGAAGTAGTTAGAAAAGGGGAATGATAAAATTTTATTGATAATTTTCCTTGTTTAATTTTATTGTAATTTAAATAACTGCAAAAGTGTGAATCATCTCTGTTTTATTTTATAGACAATATCTAATACCTGTAAATCTTACAGGTATTAAAATTATTATTATTTTAATATCATGATATTTGTCTTCAAATATTTTGAGTAAATACTTTTGATCTTATTGTTTACTTTCCCTATTAAATTTGCTGATGTTCATTATTTATGTTGATTTAATCAAACATAAAGTTTCCTGCCCCTTCAGCAATCACCCACCGTTCATTCCAAAGGTTGAATATATATTTTACAGAGCTAAGTAAATTCATGATTTTGCGGGAATAAAACAGTGCGGATATAACTAATAGTTATAGGAGAGAGATGCATTAATTGAAACAGCCTTGTTGAGAACACGGGATGCAAGCAAGGGCAGGCTAGAGAGAGAAAGGTGGTTCACACAAAAAAAAAGGGGAAGAGGGACGAGGACGCACGCAGTCCTGGTACACGAGAACGAGAGATGCTTTCATCTCTCTCGCTCCTTTCATCCCTGCAGCAGATCCTGGCGGCGGCCTCCAGTAGTCCGTAACCGCGCGCCCCGACGCCACCGCCGCCGCAGGATCCCGACGCGCCGCGACGCCTGCTCCGTGCCCGCGAAAGCTTTCGAAAAAGGCGAAAATTTATGCAAAAAAATAACGAACGGATCTTAAAGTATGTGTGCGTAGCTTTAAATTTAGTACTAGTTAATCTCCCTCCTCTTTGTGTACTTAAAAAAAATCGTATTAAGTGTTTAGTGTTTGTGAGCTTAGTGTTTAAGTAAAGGGATTGATAAAAAAATCAAAGTTGATTTTATCGAAGATTTTAAGGGAATCTGCTAGAAAGGTCAGTACTAATGCTTACCTAACACATTGACTTGCTTAAATAATAATTTTATTAATTTACTTCGTTATTTAATGTGAATGTAGTTATTAAGCAACATAAAAAACGTTGCATCAATATTACATTAACTTTTAATGTTATTTCAGTGTTGGTGCAACGATATTTGTGAAAATTTTGCTCAGTGTAAAGTTTTCTAAAATAAAATGAATATATTTTCTTAGTTCAAGAAATATTTAAATTGGTAAATTAAAATAAAAAGATAAATAAATTACTAATACTGCCGATTAAATAATATTTGGATTTATTGTCGATTTATCATACATAATAATTATAATTTATTGAAGTGAACAATCTATTAAACGTATAAGCTATTATTATTTATTTATTTAATTTTTTATTAAAAAAAAATGATTCAACTACATTATAACAATAAACATTATATGAGATTATATGAGTGTTAATTGAATTAAATAATTACTACTATATATATAAACATTTTTATCCAGACAAAGACATTATATGCAGTGCATTAGTTTTTGTTATAATTACAATTCATTCATTCTAGATGTATAGAATGACTATTGGCTACTTATTCTCTAGATATACTGATAATTATATATGATTGCAAATACTAACATAGTCCGTATCATATATTATACTTCGATTCAACGACCTTCCTCAATAAAAAAAAACTTTACTTATTTAATAAAGAAATAACTTTCAAAAATAGGATTTTTTTATTTAATACAATTGTTTCGCAAATGTATTGCTACATCTGGTGAAGATGTTTACAAAATATACATTTTTTATAATCATTCATAAAATTTAGAACCGTTTTTTTTTTCATTTTTACTTTCCATGGACTCGTGTCCAAGGAAAAGTTTAATGATCATAAAAATTTTCAAATCGCGCATTTCAACGAATATACATGTTTTGAGGGTCCCCTGAGTCCATTCAATTAAGTTTTGAAAAATGTCTGTGTGTGTTTCCACGATAGCGAAAAAACGACTAAATGGTTGAATCCAAAAATTATATCAAAGCTTTTTATATTAGTTGTGAGATCTGAAAAGTTTTTCGTTGGAATCAAAACTCATTAAGTTCAACTTTATTCTTAGCGATTATTTCTTTTATTCGGATAGAAAAATGTTTCAAATAAAAGGTGTAGATTTTAATAAAAATAATTACTTTAATCAAAGCTATAAGGCGATTTCAATTAATACAATTGGCTTTGCCAGGAGATGAAGGTGTTAAATTTAGAAAAGGAACGGAGAAAACACTGAAGATAATTCTTATGTGAATCCAATTCATGTGATAAAAAAGAAAACAAGATTAAATGGGTTTGAAAGTGAAGATCTTCCATTGAAATATTTAGAAACGGCACCAAAGATAAATAAATCTGTGGTGAATTAAAATATATTATTTACAAAAGATATTATTGAAGTAGTAGATGACGTAGACGATACAAAGGTTACTGCAATTGAACATGAAAGTACGGAAAAGGCTACTTTAAATATTTTTTGTTATATAACTGTTTATCCTAAAACTTTAGTTTTCATATCATAGGCGGTAGAGCTTCGTCTTTTTGATAAATTCCATTAAAATAAACAATAATTTTTATTTATTTACGGTAGTAGTCATTATACCACAACATAATTCAAGAACTAATACTAAAATAACACAATAAAAATGTGCATAATAATTAACTTATAAAAAAGTAAATTTAATTTATACAGCAATAAAATAAATCAATATTGAAGAAAATAAAAACAAATCCTAATAATTCGCGAAAGGATAAAATAAATAAATCAAAGTGTTTAACTCTTGTTTCGAAAATCCTAAGATATTTTTGAAACAGAGACAGAGAATAAAAGTTAAGTAATATGTTTCCAAATCGTATTAATCCATTTATTCATACATTTAATATTAAATGAATAATTTAGTCTTATTCTCCAGGTTGAGAGAGGAACTGAGAAATTTAATCTGGACACAATTAAAGGACTATTAATTTGTCCTGACAATTTATATAGAAAACATAAATCGAAATAAATTCGTCCATGATGCAATATTATAAGATTTAAATAATTTTGAAATCACAGTTTTCACGACTTATTCCCATATTAAATGCGCAAGCTTTTATAGATTTATTTTGCACATTCTGAATATTGTCAATATATAATGCATGGTGCGGATTCCAAACAGCAGAACACTATTCTAGAAATGATCTAATAATAGAACAAAATAATAATTTAAATGCACACACAGAAATTTTATTACCAAATCTTAATGTGAAGCCAAATAATTGAATAAATATTTTGTAAACAACTACAAAAATATTCTAAAACATTTATATAATGTGGTAAATTTTGTAAAGTTATTGTAATGTAAGAAATAACAAAATAACTTGTAACATTCCTCTAAACATTTGGCTTTAATTTTAAAAGATAAGAATTCATATTTTCATTTAACAACATTTCATTTACTATTAAATGTTCATTCAAACACGCATTTGGCCGAATTCACCGGAGAAAGTACCACGATGAATACATCATTTATAATTATAAAGTGAAAGAAGATACAGTTTATTTTTCCTCTAAATTATAAATCTAAATAATATTATTTTAATCCCGTTGTAATTTTATTTTCTCTTTGAGGATTACATTTAAATACGAACCAAAGAGGAAAAGCAGGGTTTCATTTGTGGCGATTTATACGGGTGCGTTCAGAATATAATCCCGGGGATGAAAATTAGAAGGCGCCCATATGAATACATGAAAGCAAATTATTGAAAAAAGATTCAATTGTTGCGGTTTTGTACTAAACTTGTCTTATTTTTAATTATGAACACGCTTTGCACTTTTTGTATTAATTAAATTTGATTTTCTCATAATGTTAATACTACTACTAGATCATTATTATATAAGATAAAAAAAAAAATGCATTGTATTATTAATATAATAAATAAATATTTTCAAAATATATTCTCAAGTCAGGGCCATCGACAATAGATCTTTCTGCCCTAATATTAATATATTTATTGAAGGCGATCAGAAAATTATATATGAAATAATTAAAGCTTCTTTTGAAACATAATTGAACATAATAAATGAAATATATGAAATGTCTTTTCTACCACTTATCAGAATTAATAATAATAATATTAAAATACATTAACTTTATTTATTTTATTATGATGGATTATTACACAGAAACAGTGATAGAAATAAATATGTTTGAAAATATCGAACAATATTCGTTTAGATATAAATGAGTTACTTTGAAGATGTCGTAATAAATAAATAATTCACTCTTTAACTTTCTTCAAATGGTTTATTTGTACCAGATGTACATTTTGGTCACCACGTGACCATTATAAATGGTAAACATATAAGCTGGTACAAATAAACCATTTGAAGAAAGTTAAACAGTGAATAATCGTTGGTTTCATTTTGATATTTTACTTTCCCCGGCCCCTATCCATGCGAAAGTATTGTGATCATAAAAAAAATCGAATCTCCAATTTAATGGAACATGCACGTTTTGAGATCTGAAAAGCTTTTTGTCACAATCAAAACTCATTAAGTGCCACTTTACTCTTAGCGTTTTTTTTTTTTGTAGGATATAAAAATATTTAAAATAAAAGTAGTATATCTTAAACAACTAAATACCATTATTATATAACTTTTTATCCTAAGACCTTTAGTTTTAAAGTTATAAACGGAAGAATTTCGTCTACTTATTTCCCTTATTTTCCTTTTTTATAATTTTCTTTATGTTAGCAGTGGAGACTTTAATTATTTAAATAATTAAACAGCCTTACACATATATAAAGTGATATGCCACAACCCCCACCCTACCACGCTTAAAAACATACAAGTTGCAGAAAGATCAGCCCTTAGAGTGCTGACGAAAATCCGACACCCCCAAAACTCTTTCCTTTACGAACTAATAAAAGTCATACCTATCGTAAACCGCATATCCTAACTAATAAATGCATTCAACTTAATCCCGATTTTATGCTTTACGCGATCGTTTGAGTTACTGTCTTGCAGTTTCTGGTGGACATTTCAAGCACTTATTGTAATTGTTTATTTCAAGTTTATTGATGTTTATTGATATTTTTCTTTTAAATTGTCTTAATAAAATCTCTTAATATTTTTACCTGTAATCTCTCCAGTAAATCAAATAAAAAGAATTTGAAAATAATTATTAAGTACCTTAAAACAAACGTTCAATTGTTGTTGTATAACAATAACATACTATAGAATGCAACGCAATATTTTTTGTTCCAAAATATACAATACAAAAAACAAAACAAAAATTACGTAATATACGGCCATTTTTTTCTATTATTTTTGATACTCCAGCTTTGCTTAACATCTACTACACAGTAATGAAGCTAAAGACTTGTCATTATTCTAAAACGATTAATATTAAAAAGCTGTAGAAGATGCAAAATTTATATTATAAACAATGAAATTATTAACTTGCCGTCATTATACATTTTTTAAACTATTGATACCTTAAATATGAATATTCATAACTACGCAATAAGAGATTTTTATAAAAAAAATCTCCACAGTACAATACCGTCAAACTGTATAACGCTCTACCACAATTATTTAAAAAAATGGAATTAAGTAGAATCAAACAAATACTAAAAATAATACTTTAAATCTTATTAGTGAATTTTATAACTTGTGTGAGACAATTAGTGTGTGTAACGTACATAAGTGTCACATATGTATTTATTATAAACATACATATAAATACTTGTACCTTGACTTAATTGTGAAAATTATGTGTAGTTTATGGTTCAATTAAAAAAATATTTTTACATTATTGATCCAAAATTAATCAACAAATCACACCACCTTAAAATTATCAAACTTTTTCTGGTTAACTTTATATTGGTTTTTATTATAATTAATCTCAGTATTGCACATTGAAGATTAATGAATTACTTTTATAAATGTTATTTTTATTTGGAATGAAATTAGTTCATTAGCGGCGAACAATGTTAAGCCCCGAAGGGGATTATCTCGCCCCTTATTACCAGATTCTGAACACCTGAAACAAATTGCTACACGAAACGTATGTATGAGGATTTATGTGGCTTTAGAAAATAAGATTGATTTAATCTCGCTCTATTGAATGGAAAAGAAAAGAACATAATTTGAAAATGGTGTTAATTACCAATTGATATAACATTAATAAATAAAATCTCTATTGAAATAATAATGAGTATTTATAAAACGGAATTAAGGTCCGTGACGAACAGTTTCTACTGCAGAGCCTGCAGGGAGAAATGGTGATATGGAACGCGATGAATGACTTGTGTATCTCTTTCGAATCCCGACCTATTCATTTCAGACAAAATTCAAAATATTTTATGGAGCACGCACTCATATACAATACATGCCAAACGGATTTAGTCGATTAATAGTATACTTCGAAAGCAACGCGTAAAATTTTTTGTAAAAGGAAAGAAAATATATATTTTAATTTAATAAATTGCTCAATCTACAATTTTGGCTGGTATTAAATAATTAAATAAATTGCTTAAAAATGTTAATTATGATCAGATAACAAACATATTTATACATATTTTCTTTTTTATTGTCGATCGGGTACGCTACCTATACCACAGAAGCCTGTGTTATCAAATCGCATACAGTGCTTTAAATCTACCTATATTCAATGTCCGGAAATCGGGGGACGTGGGTTCAAATCCCATAAGAGATGTTTATTTTCCACTTTCTATTTAATTAAAATTTAAATTTCTACAATTCATACATATTTGTACTATATTATATAGTTTTATCTAAGATTACAATGGTGATAAATATTGGCGCGAAATTTAAATCTTGCGGAATTTAACACACCGCACGGGAAAAGAAAAGAATAAATTACAAACATTTTTCCATCCGGATTTCTAATAACTTCACTCGATGGACCCGCGTTTTTACTCATTGTATAATTATAAAATTAAAAAAAAAAACATAAAAAGAGAATGAAACTGTAATGGCACAGCTGGCCTTATGACGCATATCACATTTCATAACCCTACATACAACAAAACATATAGTTAGAAAAAAAAAAACAGAGGAAGCTTAAACCACATAAGGGAACCACACAGCTGATTTTGACACATAATCCAATACACAAACACGTTAGTGCTTTATTGAATTACTAGCTTATATTGGTGTGAGTCTTCCCGCAATTTTAACCCATCACTGGACAACGTCAAATTTGCTATATCCTTCTCTGCTTGTAATCTTAAAAAAATAGACTAATGATGCAAAAATTCAAGTTATATCAAGTATGACTATTTTAAAATGTATATATATATATATATATAATCTAAAATCCCCATCTACCATAATGGTGGTATAGGGGTGATATACATATATATTATATATAAATACTCTTTTCTCTCTCTCTCACACTCTTTCTGCCAAGCTTTGTCATTTTTGCCGAGCGTCAATGTATTCGAAAATTGTTTGTGATGGAATTTGGGATAGGATAGGATTTTATAATTAAAAGGATATTTAGAGAATTTTTCGGAGAGGAATCTTAGGCGTTCTTCTACGGGGATTACAAAGGTAGTGTCGTAGAAGGCATTGGTTTGAAGAATTATGTAGTGGGTTTGAAGGATGTCAGAGAAAATAGGATGGATGCATAATATATAACGGTTCGGTACCAAAGACAATCAGTAGATATTCTATAGAACTCTGAAGAACCCCAGAAATGACAAAACAAAATAGATACATGAAAATAAAAGAAAAAATATACTGTTCTGACCTATACCACCCCAATCCTAATTTCATTAATCCGTCCTGTTATCCACTACAGTTTGCGGACGATACCGCCCTAATTACCCATTCACCTACCCTAGCCTCAGCCCTTAACTCCCTTCAAGAATTTATAAACCAATCTGCCACTTGGTTTACCAAGTGGAGACTAAAAATCAATCCTAATAAATCCCAACTCTTTTTACCCTACCATCGTATTACACCTAATCCTCTCTCCATATCCATTAATGGGTCCACTATACTCTCTTCTCCATTTTGCAAATACCTAGGAATCCTTTTAGACCCAAAACTATCCTTCAAAAATCATACTTCCGAAGTAAAAGCAAACATCGTGAAGCGTGCAAAACACTTCCGTTGCCTGACGTACAAAAATCAAGGAATAAGTACTAACACCTGGACACAAATTTACAAAATGATTTGCCGTCCCATCCTAGACTACAGTTCCATCCTTTTTATCAACCCATGTACCGCCACCATTAATAACCTCGAAGTAGCTGAAAGATCCTCTCTCCGAGCCCTCACTAAACTTCGACACCCCCAAAATCCTCTTCATAATCCCTCAAATGTACTCCTCTACCAAATAACCCAAATTACCCCTATTAAAGATAGACTTCGATTTCTCGCAGAACGATTTGCATGTAACGAGTCGAATTACGAACATCTTAAAAAAATGTGCATCCCTAGAAACCCCAACATAATTCCTAAATACAAAAACCCACCAATAACCCTTTTCGAATACATATCCTCCTTTTACCCTACTTTCCCACCTTGATATCGAAACAAACGCAGATCCACATCTAACCCCGGGCAGAAAGACTTATGGTCGATAGCCCTTGTGAAAAGGAAACATTTTTATTGGTTTTGTTAAAGAATGTATCAAGTTTATTTATTGTATTCCTTTTTCAATAAAGATATTATAGTAGTGAAAGAAAAAATGGATAAAATACTAACAAGGAATAAGGAAATAACGGATATGTGGAAGACACAATTCCAATAATTATTAGTATGATGGATTCAGTGAAGAGCAACTGGTACTTTTACGTGCTATTTATTCGATTGGCAAGATGTGACTGACTACATAAAATATTATAGGCTATATATCTAACTATCCTTAACATTAAGATAATTATTATTCGGGTAAGCCCAACGCCCGCTCGAAGTGGGCGTGAGCATTAACAATTACTAAACCAAGGCTATGATTAAAACCAAGAGGAAGACGACATAATAAAAAAGGATACAGATACAACTCCAGATGATAAAACAGAAGAAGAAGTAGGAGAAATAATAAAAGGGCGAATAAATGGGAAAACACCGGGAATACACAAAATAACAGCTGAAATGGCAAAAACATATGGGAAATGTAGAGAAAAAATAAACAAGCTACAAAAACTTCTTAACAGAATATGGAAAGAAGAAAAAGTACCAAAAAATCGGAAGTTAGGATGGTAATACATATTTATTAAGCTGGAAACATAACGGAATGTAATAATTGTAGAGGAAAATATTGAAAAGAGGATACGACAAATAACAGAAAAAATAGCGGATGTACTGAATGCTACAAAAATTAAATTATTGAATTAATTTCATCATTATAGTATTATGTTTTTCTGTATATATATATATATATATATATATATATATTCACATATAACAAAATCCAAAAGGATTGTCCTTTGTTTAATTTAAAAATAGAATCCATCAATAAACATCGTAGCGACAAACGTTCAACGTCACCTGAGAGAAGGAGGAAACGCCCGGGAGAGCTTTGGGAAATCCGATCCACGTCAGGAGCAATGACAGTCTTTCCTGGACAAGTGGAAATTGCAACCGGAATAACGCAATGTATTATTATTATTATACATAAAACATAAAATTATATATATATATATATATATATATATATATCTTTATTAAGAACATTTCTGGTATTAACAGAATATCTTACGTACATGCATTATTATTGGAGCATAAATTTAAAAATATATGCTAATTCTATTAGACGAGAAATAACGGGCTTTCAGCTTTCTCCAAAAAGACCACCTGTATGTCCCGGAATACATAAGTGCGCATCCAGGTGTAAATATGGGTCATTAAAAAAACTCTTATTTAAACTCATAATGTAGGTCGGAGTTCACGAAGAGGAGCTTAAAAGCTTCGCCCAGCACAAGTCAACTGAATTATAAATATAATATAATGTGGAAATAATAAGAGGTGCATTTCCATTTTATGTCATAAAACTTAAGTTATCAAGTACTTCTAAATTTATAAATACAGCGTTTCATTAAAAAATCGATTATTTTTGTAATAATGTTCTTATTTACCGCTTGATAAAATAAGTGGGATTAAAGTTTTTTTTTTCAATCAAAAAACATCAATCATTGAAAATCACATGTTGTTATTGTATGCGAGAAATAGTAAAATTATCACTGAAAACAGGCAACAGTTTAAAACATTAAAAGTAAAAGAAAAACCATTGAAGAAAATCAATTATTAACTTAATTTTATCAAAATATTAAAAGTAGGAGATTTTGTTTCTGTATTTTATTCCTGATAAATAAACTAAATAAGATTAAACATATTAATTTGTAAATTAAATTCATTTGGTTTTGTTTCACTTATTTGTATTTTATTTTCTACTAGTTTCGGCTGATGCCATTATCAAGAGAGATTAAAATTACGAAGTGTGTGAAATGTAGTAAATTTTTTCATCCTGGTCAATTCAAAACTAGTGCATTAAAATGCCTTAAATATTCAAAGTGGTTTCACACTGAAAGTTAAAAACTAAAAAAATCAATGGGAACAAATGGATATGAGATGTTTGCAATACTTCAGTTGATCTCACTACTGGCTTAGAGTCTAATGTATTAGTGTGTGGTATTGAACCCGCAATAGACTATTGTTTTAGGAAGACAAATTACAGAATTTTTAAGTTAAATTATGAAAACAATTCAGTCGAGTTGGATATTTTTTTAAAGCAATTAATAATAAACCAATGCAGCAGGAAGAAATGCACAGTGATAAAAATAATTTAAAAAAGAATCTCAATCTCTATCAAAGAGAGAATTTATGAAGACAATTATTCCGTTGATTAACTTTTTACAATATTTAATTTAGTGACTATTAAGCATTAAACATAGCAAGGATTGCACGCGAGTTCTGACGGATAGCTTTTCTTACTCAAATTTAAAACAAATTAATGACGTACCTAATGAAAATAATGAATACCTAGATTTGATTGTTCATCTTTTGATGCATATTATTATGATTTATGAAATGCAAAATTATGAGATGAGTGAATAAATTTCATTTTGTTCCATAAAAATGAAATTTAACTATTTAAATTAAACATTGGAAATCTCTCAAGCTTTCATGTATTTTATTCGATAATTAATTCAATAGTCTAATTACTTCTTCCTAAAAAAGTAGATATCCAAAGTTGTTTGGGTGATATAATTGGCTTCATAAACCAGAAAAAGAAGCCTCATGTGAAATACGAGAAATATAATTTATAGTCGGATTAATTAATATTCATAACATTACGTCAAACAAATATTAATTTAAGTAAGAAATTATACACTATATATATCAGTAATATTGAAACAAATGTTGCAATGTCTTTTGGGAATTTGTTAATGATCATGTAGATACTATGGGATTACCTTTGTAATGATGTTTTATTATTAAGTCCAAATAATTTTTATAATATAGATGAATGTACTAATTCTTCTTATTTTTTCTCATTGATTTCAATAATAAGCCAAGTAATTTAAAAAAAAATTGGAATTTATTATCGCGGCATATGCATTCAGTCTACAATTCTAAAATTATTAGTTTGTAAACAACAAATCTGGTTGTTAACAAAATGTAGTGGTAGACGAACAACTTGTTTTTTTTTTTATTCGGCAAATCGACAAGTCTATTAAAATACCAAAACTATATATTATACTTTGTTTGTCGTTGTTAGGTTGGTGCTACCTACACTGACTTCTCCAAAGCTTTTCACAAAGTATGATATCTTATTTTTTAATAATTCCTTCGTATTTATATTCTGCAATCAATTAGATCAAACGTTTTCTTAACAATATAATCCAATGGTCGAATGTGTGGTGTACATTTTCAGAAATTATTGTTGTCCGAGGAATACCTCGAGGCATTCATCCACATGGCTCTCGGTTCTGGCTGCTCCAAATTCCAAGCAGAAATCATGACAATTTTACTATGCTCCAGATATGTTCAGGGTAAGTGATTTAAAGAGGCAAATATTATCATAGCTAGTGACTTCAAGGCTTATGGCCCTCCAGAATCCGGCAGGAGCTCGAGCCTAGAAGCTTGGGAAAACGAACGCTACTGGGGAGAGTAGAGAGGAGATGAGAACATAATCCATAACCAATAGGGATTGCTGGCTACTTAACAGGAAAGAACTATCTACTAACAGGAATTCTATCGGGACATGTCCCATTAAACAGCTACCTGAAAAATATGGAAATAGTCGCTGATGAAACATGTACATTCTGTTTTGTGGAAAGGGAGACGGTTATCCAAGTCCTTCTTTAGCTCGTGTAAGACAACAGTTCTTATGGGACTACTTCCCCACTCTTGACGAAATAGAATATTTTAAGATTAAAAACCTTTTAGGGTATTTCAAAAGGATAGGTATATCCACTGAGATAAAAAAATAATTATTTCGCGTATGGGAGGCACAAAAGATCTTCAAGACACGTTCTTTTTAGAAAGTTGTTTTTAGAACAGTAATTTTTTCATCACGATGGTTTTGACCGTTACTACGTGGTAATCCATATCAAATATAAATGAAACTATTACTATGTTTTTTACCACTTTTATTAATTATATATATTCACAGATGTTTTACATTTATATATATACATAAATATTTTTACGACTTAAGTTTCGACAGTGTGAGTGTCATTATCAAGTAGTAATTTTTTATTCAATTTATACAGGGTAATGATAGAAAATCTCGAAATAATTTATATAATAATTTAATATTCATCTTCAACTTCTTACCACTATTAAAGTCCTTGGAATGTTCTTGGAACAGCTTTTTTTCCTTAAGTCATTGTCTATTATTCTTTGTTTTATTGAACGCACTAGATTCGATTTCAATCTGATGGATATTTCTGATTTATGTGAAGATAATATTACACTGTCATGGAAAATGAAGCACTATTACTTTTTTCACGACTTATTTTTTGTTGATAGAGGTATACTTCAAGTCCAAAGCACGTATTACTTCAATTCAATAAATTAAAAATAACGAACGATTTTTCAGTAAAAAAAAACAATTGTTAAGAGACGTAGTACCAGATGATGATACCAGTCTTTCGACGTTGAATCACTATTCCCAAGCGTTCCGATAAACGTAAGCATTAAAATTTTACGAGACTCGCTTGAAGAAAACTCAATACCAAAAGACTAAATTGAATAATATATAAAGTTAACAGAACTAATCATGAATTCAAACGCTTCCGTATTCAACAATAACTACTACAAGCAAACATTTGGAACAATCCATTTTTGAATAAATTGTACAGAATATAGAAATATATAATCAATATAAATTTATCATATTTACTGTATAATTACAACAAAATCACGAACCGTCCTTCATAGATCTAGAATTTAAAATTGACAGAAAAGTCGCACACACATTCAATTATATATATACTGATTCTCGTAATCCTTGAAAATATAAGATAGCCGCATTTAATGCAATGTTATATTGTAAAATAAACTTACCCCTCTCATTAAAAATAGACAGAAAAAAAACTTAATTTAATCATTATTATAACAGAATCGCTTAATTTAAATAGAAACACTATATAAAGATTAATTTAAAAACATTCAGGGAAACACAGAATAAAAAAATAGTACTCACTTGGAACCGTTGTACCGTCAATAAAAAATATTGCAATATATATATATATATATATATATATATATATTCTAATATAAAATTAAAATATTTATTAGGCAACACTTTCAATCAAACAAATTATTTAGAAAATTGAGGAATTTATTGCGTTAATTGCAACCAATGTGACAAGGTCTACGTAAGACCTTGTGTAAGTTATCAACACGATACGTTACTATTTGCTTTTAAAAATCAAATAGTTATTAATAGTAATATTAGAGTATCTTTTTTAACAAGTTTTTGCGTTTAAAATTTTGTACGATATAATATGTTATATGTTTGGTAAAGTTTACTTGTCTATCGGCTATGGTCTATTTCCCCGTCTATTTTTAATTATTGTCAATGTCTATTTGCAAGCTCTTGCACCGTTGAACGTGTTTGTCTGCTCTGTTATCTCGAGTCATAATAGCTTATGTCAATTTAATTGTTGATGTTTTGGAGAGATGTAGTCAATTGGAAGATATCGGTCGAGGATTATTACGGATGGTGTCATAACATCAATTGCAATTATAAATCTTACCGTATTAGCAAGGTGAATTAGCACCTGATAATTAGTATTAGAGATGGTTATGTGAACACAAGACATGCGGAACTGATTCGCTGCGTTTTGTGGGTGTGAAAGGTACAGATTAAATTTTCTCGCTGGTTAAAAAAGATATAACGCTAAGGCGCTCTTGTGCAATTATTTATTTAAAAATCGAACTTCGCAGTACTAAGTTGGCTCATCTTAAAGGATCCAATAAGTAAAAGCATTGTTATACTCTGTTAAAAGTTCTTCGATCCGCTCCGAAATTAATAAGATTTCCGCATGAGGGAAGAAACACAGTAATTTCATTATTTACTTATTATGATATGAAATTTTACATACTTAAAAAAAATAAGGAACAATCAAAAACTCCCTAGAATTATATTTTTGCAACTCTATTTATATGTTTGCTACAAGATGTCATTTCTACTAGGGTTCTTACAAGGCCGCTAGGCCCTCTCCTTTCTTCTTTGTTAATTACCAACCAGCCATAGGGCTAAGGGATCACTGACAATTTTGAAAATTATAAACTAATAAAATACTTTAACTTTTCGAACTAAAAAATGTGGCATCTAAAAATACATACCTTCTCCGTAATACTAAGTGATCCGTGTCCTTACATACGGTAATAATTTCAGCTGTAACCCGGCGCATGCACCATTTTTAAAATAACTTTAATAAATATTTTATAACAAATAAGAGACTAATGCAAATCATTGTATTACTAATCGTATATAGGCAATAAAGTCTACAAAATGCGGTAAGATCCTTTAATTTATATATATTTTGATCTATTAAATGATGAATTGTAAAAACTGAAAAGTTTTCATGCAATTATTTTTTAAATAAAACATTTTAACAATTTTTAAGATATAAATATAAATTCGTTTTATTTATACTTTATTAAGTTTTATTAGACTTATTGCTAACTCTCACGCACCATCGTGCACATTTTTGAATGTGTAATAAATAATAGAGAACTTAGTTAAACTTAGTTAAATAATTGTAGCAATCCCTACCATCGCCCAAGTTCTTCTTCCTTTAATGTTAATACCAACAACCACATCCTCTTCCCAACAACGCATTGTTAATATTTAGGAATAACCTCTGATCCAAAACTCTCCTTCAAAGTGCACACTAAAACGCTGAAAACAAAGATCAAACAAAGGGCGACACATTTCAGGGGTTTAACATATAGGCAACAAGGCATAAACATCAAAACTGCAGTTACTATATATAAGATGATCTGTCGTTCTCTGTTAGATTACGCCGCAATCCTGTTCCACAATCCAAATAAAAATTCCCTCCACAATTTAGAAGTAGCAGAAAGATCCGCTTTAAGAGCAATGACTAAAATCAGCAACCCTTCTAACACCCTCCTGTATGAACTATCCCAGATCCAACCAATTCAACACCGTCTGACCATCCTTGCCGAAAAATTTTCCCTCAATCCTTTGAATTACAATCTCCTCAAAACCTTATGTATCCCTCTCAACCCAAACACCAGATCCACACCTAAAAACCCATCAACATCATTATTTCAGTTCATTTCATCACTTCATGATAAAGACAGAGACATAGACAGTTAAATCAAATACATAAATACGCATATATATAAGACAGATATTTACGAAGTAGGGCTGAAAGACCGTCGGTCGATAGCCGATTAACAGGCGAAGAATCATATGTTTATATATATATATATAAATGTTTTGATATACGTATTGTATTAATAAAGATTTCTGTATATATATAATTGTAGCAATTAACAAATTAAAATTAAATTACGTTGTGTTGTGTACTAACTCATTAATTAATTAACAAATTTTCTATCTAAATAGCATAACAAATATAGGGTATTCCATTTACGTAAAAATAGTTAAAAAAAACATTTTACATGTCGTTTCACACTGCGTACAAAATTTGTTTTAAGATAAAAAACGAGTATTCATTAGATTATATATACAAACACCTATATTCAGACAACAACATTACATAAGCTTATACATGTATTTATATTTACTTAACAAGATTATTGGCTATCGACCTGGGGTATTTCTGTCCTTCCTTAGATTATTAAGCATTTATCAAATTATTTTACATGAAGAGAAATTGTATTCCATAATTATACAATTTTCGATTAAGTTATTTTTAACAATGTATTATTTCATATTCTTTATTTTATTTAAATTGCAAATGATAATTTTTTTAATTAATAATGATTGTTTATATTTGTAAATGGCTTTTAGAGATATACAGCAATGCTTGAGATTTATTAATATCAGATTCAATTATGATTATAATTAAGAGGATTAAAAGTAATGCAATTAATTTTAATGGAAAACGAAGAGATTAAATTTTGTTTGTTGAATCTAATTCCATATAAATTAGAATGTATAATTCACTGCGCTATTTCTGAAAAAGATAAATATCGTATACTGAAATTAATATAAAAAATACGTTTTGTTAAAAATGCAGGATATTACAATAATTAGTGATGGATTAGATGGAACTAGACGCGACTGATCTGTGTGAATGGTTTGAACCGTTCGATCCTTTCAACCAGATAAAACTGAACAATTAGATCCGATGGAACATTATTTATTATTTTATATCATTCCGTCTAATTTACATCTAAATTATTTAAATACAAAACATACATAATACATTTAAAACAATTTTAGTTTGAACAGTTCTATCATTTTAAACCGATCAATGGGTGCGTTCAGAGAAATTTTATACATGTAGTGCTGCAGCGCAAAACGCTTGATGTTCCCACTATTTCGAGGTTAAGGACGCTCAAGAAAATATGGCGGTTTTGTTTACAGCTGCACGGCTTGAAAAGCGATTCAGCGGAAAAATATATACTTTACAGCTTGATAAAGCGCTGCGGCGACGCACATAAAGCAGTACCGTTCAGCGACACCGCTTTCGTAAAGCGCTGAAGCGATATAGTTCCCTGAACGCGATCAATCAGATTGTACAGATTGAATATCATCGATCGACTCGAAAAGATCGAACTGTGTAAATTAATATTTACTTATGCTTCGTATTTAACATTCCGACTGATCCATTGGAACTATTTAGATCGTTCTTACAATTTAAGGAAATGATTCTAACAAGTTATTGATTGAATGGTAAGTGAATAGCATTCAATCTAGCCTACTACTTGTAACACTTTCTAGTAAAAATGCTATGTTGGTTTTTATCTACACGTGATGCATCTGGATTTTCAATTAACCATATGTGTTTTTTCAATATATGACGAATAAATTCATCATTCTTGATTATTACTCGAGTGAAGAGTTTAAAAATTTTGACACGTAGGAAATGATTTTTTCCAGAAATAGTACAGGAATTACTCAATTATGCAAAAATTTTGGAATGAAGGAAATTTCTAAATAACTTGAAAATTACTTGCTCTAGATATAAGGATCCGTAATACTTTCATGTTGCAAATTATCTAGCCAGTCGCCCTATGAGATAAAATAATGGTTATTCCACTTGAAAAAAAACAAAACAATTATGATGTTTTTAAGTGGGCACTGTAATATTGACACTTTTGCAAAACTTATTGTCAAAATAACTCTAGATTGATCCATTAGCAAACATTCAAGATGCTATTCTTCTGTCTATCTTGTTCCTACTAGAAGTTAAGGACATTTTTAAAAACGTCTATTTGAGCTTAATATTTCACAAATAATTGTTTAACTCAAAAACTAAAAGAGTTATGTGGACATAAATTGATATGAATGGATAGGCAATAGAACGGGGAATCTATTAAAAAAATACTTGGGATGTTCGTTTAAAATAACAAAGTTCGTAGTCATTTCCGGTACATCCGGAACTGACAGAGAATCGAAATATTCTGTATGGGGAGGTCGCATTTAACCGTGCAATGTAGATTTTTTTCAAAATGCTCCTCGCTCAGGAACCCCGCAAACCTTTAATGGCCGTTATTCGTGGCCCATCCTGTATATATATTTATTAGGTTCCTTAGCTCTCAATATTATCGTTCCATTCTAAAATCGACATTATTTTAACCAATATTTAATTGATTTTCGATGTAAGTAATGTTCTTATAATAAAATGTTCCACTATTCATCCAGCAACGGCAACAGATGGTGCTTTTGTTTCTTTCAGTGGGCTTTTTTTTTTTCAAAGACAATCACAATGCTTTCACCAATATCAAATACAAGCTGTTTGACTTATACAAAGGTTATATTTCAGTTTAGGTGAAAGATTATTTGCTTAGATAATCTAAAATTTGAGTATATAGTAACACTTAAAGAATTAAATAATAAGTGGTATTATTTGAAATACTCATTTATTTGGAATTTGATGATAAACTCAATTGGGAAATCTACAAACTTAATTATTTATCAAAATAATAATAATAATTGTCGCAAAATTGTAACAAGATTTGATTTTAAATCCATTTCTGCAATAAAATGTAAAATAAAGACAGCGTAATATTAGAGAGTTTACCTTTAGTAAAAAAAAACTGACCCCCTATCTATTACTTATATTAGATTAATTGGGACATTTTTAGGAATGGAAAAGTAGTTTGTATCACGAAATTCTAATGCCCAATTCGTAATATTTCACAAATTAAAATAATTAGGCCATCTATTTAAAAACGCCTTAATTGCCTGGCACTTTAAACGACCAGAAAAAGGGTGCGATTTTCACTGTAAAAATTAATTTGAGTATATTAACGCATACGTAATACAAACAAAGGTACTTTCCAAATAGTTCAAAATATGTTTCATTTCTAATTAATATTTATTTTCATTGTTTGTTATTGAAAAAATAGTTTTATCCATATTGCAATATAGCAAAAATTAATTTGTTTTAGGCGGTCTTTTTTTAAACAAATCAACGGTTGAAGAGTAAAACTAATCCTAATGAAAGGTAATTGATCACTCCTGCCTTTAAAAGAATCAACAGCCAAGTCATGCGGTTCATTATCTCCAACCATTATACAAAAAAATCTAATCACTTTATTAATTGTATTAATTGTTAGAAAAAAAATCAATAAGCTCAAACTAATATTCTCATAGAAATTATTTTGTTTGGCTAGAACCATATTCATTTCCACTGACTGTTCATTTTTTCGATTAGTAGCTAATCATTTTTAAATATAATCTACAGATTTCAGTTGCCACTGAATATTAATGTATGATCTGTTCGTTTGTTCTGCACCAAGTTCAACTGAGTATAACTTACGTTTATTACGTTACCCATTAGATTATTTTGCTGTTAATATAAAAAAAAGTACTGAAACGTGCATTTTATTTTTCTGAGACTGTAGTGATTGTGTCCCTCAACTGGAATAATAGAAACAAATTTATGTGTGAACTAAAATAAATTTGGAAATTTATTGAATTTTCATGAAATTACATTGCAACGTATTATCCCAACTCCTAAAAGTGATTAATATTAATTCCCTGTGTAGAGTGTTTTTATAAAGAGCGTCGTCACTTAAACCAATTCTTTAATGTGATCATTCCTGAACTGATTTACATCAAATGGTTTGCGACTTTCGATCCGCTCACGAACCGGTTCGCGGAAAGAGTGAATCACTCGTTAAATGGAATGAGAGTTTAGATCCGCTCGTGAAACGGTTCGAAAATTGAATGGTTCGTAAGTGATAGAATCGCACAACGCAAATTGCACAATCCGCTATTTAAAAACGATTATTCAGCAAAAAATGCAAAAATACGAGGCGTGTTCATAGATAATAAATATATCTACAAGTAATTACCACTGTAACTAAGGCAAATATCCCATTGTTTCACCAACCGATGTATACCCTCCTCAAAGAATCCTTGTGACTGCTCCTCTAAGAATACTTTTACGGTATTTTGTACTTGATCGTCGAAAACCTTCGATTACCTATTAACCCTTTTGACAGTGGTCCAAAAAATGTGAAAATTGTAAGGTGATAAATCGGGACTATAAGATGAATACTCTAATATCCTCCATTTCTTTCGTTGTAGATTTTCTTTCATTAATCTGCGAACATGAGGCCGAGCATTGTCGTGCAGCGGAATAACACCACGCGAGAGATTCCTTGGGCGTTTTCGTTTTATTACTTGATAAAGCTTGTTCAAAGTTTCATTACATAGGAATGCGTTGATATGCACTCCAGGTTCTGTAAACTCTATGGGCCTGCAGAAGATTGAACTTTAAACTTCTTTGGTGGATGGTTCAAAATAATGACAACAAGATTTGTTGCCAGCACTTATTGACAAAGAAAGTCAATATCATTTTCCCTGTATTCCGTGGGTTGTTGCAAAGATAAGTCCATTCGCAACGTTTTTTGATCCTTTGACAAAAGGCGTCGAACCCATTCACCACAAACTTTGCTGTAACTCGGTTGTGTACGATAGTATGATCAAATCCTATATTCACAACAACATTTTCTGTGGTTGCTCCGATTGTTTTTGTCTAATCAGGCCTTCCACATAAGCCACTTTTAATTTCTATTGATGCAGTAATCAGTAAACCACGTTGCGACATATTTGTCTCTGCTCTTCCAATTTAAAATTTTCGAAACCATTCCTTGACAGTTGGATACGCAACACATGCGTTCCCTTATGCTGCTTGCATTCGCATATTAATTTGCAATGATTGCAGACGTTCAGCACATAAAAATTAATAGGTGCACGATAATTATATTTAGACGGGTTATTAACAAGAAACGCCATTTTAAAGTCACAATACTCAAAATCGCTGTCATACACAAATGTTAGGAACTAATCACAAACACCACTAACATTGCAAAACATCAGATGAGTAATTACCGTTCGTTAATTTACCCAGAAAACTAGCTCAAAAAAATGAATACGCAAAAAAAATAACAATAACAAAAAATTATAAATATACAAAAAAAGAAATTGACAAAGAAAAATGCAAAAAAATATACAAAAAAAGTACAAAAAAAGAAATAATAACAATAATAAATAATATATAAAAAAATATAATTAAGAAGCAGAAATATCGGACTTCTCATTTAGTGTAGCGGCGAGGTTGGTGTTTTTCGTTCTGCTTGTATGGTCGGAGGGGGATGTCTTTTTTATCCCAGGATCAGCCCTCGCCCCCACCAACCATCTCAGGTACCCTCCGTTTCGCGTTGATTAAAAAAAAAATAAGCGAAAAAGCAAGTTATTTTTAATTTGATTTAATCGTGAAGTAGATCAACGTGTGTGAATTCAAAATCCGCGTATGTACATATATCACACACGTTGATCACTTGCGAAACGGTGGAGTAATTAGTAGAAATGTGCTTATTTCCAAATGAGTAAGTCCGATAATAATGTGACACATATCAATAGATTGGTAATTGAATATTGCTTCTATTGATATGTGTCTTGTAGTTGTATGTGTTTGTTTTTCAGTTGTTATTAAAAAAACAATTCTAATAATGAGAGGGTGTCATAAATCATTGTGTCTGGATGAAGAAAGTTGTGATTTCTGAATAATTTGATGAAAATTCATTTAGACACAATGCGTGATATTACCATTTGTTTTATCTATGGTGCAGATGAAAATCTCGTTGAAAAGGCGAGAAAATCGCCTTCAAGTCATGACTACTCATTTCCTCGAACATATTGAGCATACTTGTGTTGTATTGTATATCGGTGTGTAGGTCTTTCTCTCGGCTAAATGATGGTGTATTCCTCGTGTTCGTTGGATTCGCGGTGTTTCATTAAACCGCGAAAAACTCGGGGTTTATTTCTGTCTGGGCGCTTTCTATTGTTTAATCCGCGTGGTTTTCGGTCGTAAACGTGACGTCATGGAAAACCCGAAATTAAACGTGCAGCCTTGTGCTGACCTTCGCTTGTTGAGCGGTGCCTTGCAGGTAGCTGAAATCGGGTGGTACGAATAGTACCAGACAGGCCGGGTAAAAATCACTTCACTGAGCTGAGAGAAAGTACCGCTTTTCACCACAAGATGCTGCGCCATGACGTGAAGGGTGTGAGATTTCATCTGCAACCATACAAACATGATTTTGGATTGACGCAAAGGTCACTCATTTGAAAATGTGTATGTATTGACGGGGCTTATAATAAGTGCCGGTAACAACTTGACCAAAAATGGGTTTTATTGAACAAATCTCGTAACTATATAATGATTTTGTATTAACATAGCAATCCATTTGCAATATTTAATTATTTCAAAAAATGTACATAAATTAAAACATTTTGAAATCGAAACAATAAAATATGAGTGATCAGAAAAATGTATATGTTCACTAATTTACTGATTATACCTGTTTGTTTTAATGTCACCTCGAACTAGCGTGACCTATGTTAATCCTCTAGATTTAGTTATAAATTATAAATTTTTCGTTAGTGCCTGATTAGAGAAAATCCTATGCAAAAAATTACTCTTCGATCGTAACTATCATATTATAAAAGTATACATTTAAAAATCCTATTATTTTAATAATCAAAATTATATACAAGTTTTAAGTTTGACAATTCACTTTGATCAATTTTTGTATACTTTTGTTAGTTTTATTATAAAAAGTCAAAAAATAAAACAAATGGTCAACCACTCAAAAGAGCCAGAGTTCACTAAAATGAGTGAACCGGTTCGGAACTTCTTACTAAAGTGAATTGTATTATCTATCGCTAAATGTAAGTGAAACAAAAAATACTAATTTTCTTCAGAAAACAGTTTCTCGGCTATTTCACAACCAGAAATAAAGAAAAAAAATTGTAAGAACCCAGAACCCAGCACAACACTGTACTTTTTGGTTGGTTGCTTGTTAGTATGAATGCTTAATATGAGGTCGCACAGAGACAAACCGATCGATAAATAGACTATGCGCAGCAATCATACCAAACTGTCGGACCATTAAATGTCTGTAGTGTACAAAGGTTTTACAATTTATTTAATTTAGAAGTTTACACTATTCATACAAAAATTTGAAATGTATTTGTAGATTCTATCGTAGTTGAATCTACAAAAATTCCGACAATCTATTATTCGAAAATGGATAAAATATTCAAATTTTCGAAAGCAGTTTTCGGATCCAATTTGTGACTATTCCAAAACGAATAAAATATTCGACTAAATATTAAATTAGCGCCAATAATGGAATTTCATATGATACAACTACTTGCACTCATGCACTCACTAATTTCGGCGATCAGAATTAACTCTCCAGATCATGTAATTTAAATGTTTGATTTCTTTTTGTAGGGTTATTTGAATTCAAAAACCTAAAAAATGATATACATTTTTAACGAAAAGTACGTATATACCTGTAAAGATGCCTTCGGTTTAAATAGAAAATTTGATACGATATGTTAAAATGCACTATGTTGTTTTAAGCATTCAAAAATTCAATTTTTCGTCAGATAAATCCGTTGTCATTATTCTTAATGTAGTAGAGTAACCTGTTTATTGATTTTTATTACAAAAAATACTAATTTTAATTTAAAGACACACACACATTTGAGTAAGATATACAAACAAAACCGAATCATGCCCGCACATCTTCTCCCTATCTTTTCCAATCAAATGCAGGAATTGAAACTAAAGTAAACCCTCGATGAAATTACAGTTTGCAGTTCACACACGCAGTATTTAGAGGATCTGCGGCTTCGTCTTCAGACAATTCGAACTAGTTTATGCCAGTTGCTCAAGATCTCTCTCGGGACGTGCCGGTGAGCCGCCCGTGTGGCCAATTGTGCGATCCCGGCTCGGAGATTTAGATGCTAATGAAAGGTGGAATGGAAATCCATTGTTCGTTAACTATCGCACCCGCAATTGTAATCGAAATTTGATTTGATTCGCAGATTTGATGGGAAACGAGTTTCGGGAAAATCCGGAATTTTAAAATATAAGGGTTTTTAAAACATATGAAATACGAATTTCACAAATCAAAGATATAATCTGACATTTATTTGATATAAATTAGAAGCTATCATACTTCATTACAATAAAGTCGTGACGTAGCTGTTATGCCTTATTTCATGAACAACAGTTTATAAAGATTTTTCTTTATTCTAAAAGAGTCGATTTAACAATTGTTGGGTTTACAATTTACCCAACTCTCAAGTAATTTAACATTTTGGTTTTCTAAATTGTTGAAATTACTACTATATTTATTCGGTCTTGTTCGGTTTGCAGCCTTCTAATTTAAGATAAAAATTTTGCTTTAACCGAATTATTTTTATAAAGGAATTTCTTGTAACTAAGAGTAATTAATAACTTTTAGTTAAACAATATTCCCACCAGAATTCCCCGCCATTCTATATAAGCCCGTTGTTCAATAATAGCTCCTGTATTATTTATAATCATCAACACATTTCTGTGCGTATAGTTCATAGGAACTAGCACGCCCAAAACTCTCATCGGTTATTGGTACTTGAAGTATAAATACTCGGCGTCTGCGTTTGTCAGGCCCTCGCTCTCTCATAACGCCCCAAGTGATAAATTGCCCGGTTCGTCCATTGTCTTAGGACAGCTTTAATAAAGCTCCCGAATGGTTGTCTAATAACCCATTGCGCGGCCAACGTCGATTAATATCCCGTTGAAATATTACACGCGGAGGAGTGAGAGGTGGGGGGCTGTGAATTTCACGAGTGAAATTGTTTATGCGAGCACAATTAAGCACGCCTGAACTCACCCTAATCTACATTTATAATTAACTGTTAACCTAAACGTCCCCGCGTATTAGTTGGTTGTTCAACGAAGAATTTTGAATTGAGGTAAAAATTAAATGTGGATGTTTTTTTAAATGATTGGTTTATAATCAACAAATTTAATAACATTATTTTCGAATTTTAAATACACACAAATTCACACACAGGCATTTTTATTTCATTTAGTGGTGTATTATATTATCCTTAATAATGTACACAAATAATGCACACTATATTCAATCAACGACACCCTTGTTGAATTAAAATTAAAATACAAAATCTTCAGTTTTGAAGTAAACAAGTTAATATACAGCATGTTTCAAATTTCAGTGTTACCACAATTTCCTGCTGATTAATAGTGAGCTACGTTTGTTTGTTTCCAAGAAAAATAAACAAAACGGAAAATGCGATTTTCTTGTTTTATTTATATCTTTGTTATTTGAAACTACAATTAATGGAGTAGGTCAGTGCGTTTCTCCATTTGAGGGCGGGGCAGTATATTTTGTGACGTCACTAAAGTTCAATTCCATTTAGCGTTTGATTTTTGATAACTAATAAAAAGTAAAAATCAGGCGCAAAACTTGTTTATACACAGTTTTCCAATAAGGGCAGGTCGATATTGACAGGCTGTGGCAGCCATGTTGTTTTGTCAAATATATCGTTTATTATTCAGTCACTGATGCCAATTTACTATGTCCAGTTACACGACTAAGCAGCACGTCCAAGTGATACAATTCTGTTATCAAATATTGTTAATTTGTGTAAACGTTTCGCTCAATCCTTCCATTTTACAGCAAACGCGGTGGCTCTCTAAGGTCGTAAGTATATGAGACAACGCCAATTCACACGAGTTTTACTAGAATGCACTACCATCTAGTAAAAAAGTGACGGTTTTGCGCGGATTTTGATCACAATCAATTTTGTTCAAATTTAACGTTATGGACCTTCACGACATGTGGTGATAGACGTTTTGCATGAACGATTTTAAGGTATGGTTGTCTCTCGCAAAGATGACGTGAACTGGACACTAAAATCATGCAATTTGACCCCACTAGAATTTTTCTTGTGGGATTTTCTGAAGTTGTAGGTCTATTCCAATAAGCCGCTATCTACCGATGCCCTCAAAATCAGGCCTTCGCTCAAATATACGCGGCAAAATCATTGAATAATATATTTCTTGGATTTGCGCGGAAATTTGGACGATGTCATATTCCATATAAAACGACATACATGGGCCTCCTAAAAAAAAAATCGTTAATACCTCACACACATCTTGTTTTATTCCACATCGACTCGACCGTATTCGAAAACCTTTTATGTAATGGATTTGTAGATCTATTTATGAGATTTAGTAAATTTATTTATATGTTACTACAATTTTAAATTAAAATTAATAGTTGGAAATGTTTACCACTGGATCTTCTCTTAATTATGCAACAACAGTCTAATTAATTTATATTACTGATTTTCAAAAAATGTAAAGGGTATACTTAAATGGGTTTATGCTTGCGGAAGAAAATATTTAATGATTTAACATTATGATCCTTCCAAGCGATCTAGCTGATGTTGACTCAACATTGAAAATCACATGTGAATTTCGATGTTTTTAAATATTGATATGTCTGCTCTGAAGGGCGTTCAAAAGACACACGGGATATAGTCATTTTTTGTACAACCACCCCAGGAAAGAATCATTACTACAAACGCCTCCCGAGCCAAGATATTAATTTTTCAATTGGAACATGGCCTATTTCGCACTTTTTTCATCAGTGAAATTATATTTATTTAAAGAAACATTAGTGGTTGGTGAAAAATACTAAATCCATATTGAGATAAATTCATTTTGTCTTTAAAATAAATAGGCGAGCCAACAAACATTTCGAAAATTACATGTAATAACCTATATTGCGTCAGTCGAGTCAACACCCGGTATATATAACAAATAACAGTTGCACGCATGTCTTTGAAATAGATTTTGTAGCTCAATTAATCATGTTTAGAATGAAAGAAGAAACTTGATATCTTATTCATTGTAGATATCAAGTAAAACTAATCAACTTGGTACTAACTATTCAATTAAGAGTTTGACCTGTTGGTTTTTACATATTCTTTAATATTACTACCATATTTTTGTTTTCGAGATCATAATAATCCTTAGTTTTATTTGTTATTTCAATGAATTTTATTAACTTTCAAGAATGAATTATTAATGCTTTATAATTTCAGAATTACTCAATATCATGTTATATGAATATGGGGAAAAATATTTATATTATTATATTAAATTATTCTACATTAATCATATTAAAAATATGTTGAGTTTTCAATAACTATTTTTTTTAATGCGGCATATGAATTCTGTACAACCACTCCTAATAATAAATCTAATGATTTAAATATTTAACAAATATTATTTATTTATTAATTAAGCAAAAGACATGAACAATTTTCACAAGTATTACATTTGTCATACAAAATTATAAACTATAAAATACATAAAGTTAAAACTAAAAGTGAAAATAATAATAATATAATAATAATAATAATACACATTAAAATACAAAAAAGAAAACAGCTCATTTTATTTCTCATATTTTAATATGTCGAACAATAAATGAATTAAATAATATCCTGCAGAAATTCCGCGACCGAATAATACGCTCTTTCAATAAGCAGTTCTTTTAGCTTACGCTTAAATATTGATTGATTGACAAGATGTATTATGGGCGGTATTAATGGAGTTTTCGCTAATTAATAGTGAAGTATCATCAGCATATTTATATAATATAACATTTGGCAGATTACTAAATGCAGAATCTAGATCATTCATGAAAATAACAAATAAAAAGGGTGCTAAAATTGACCCCTAAGGCGTGCCTTGTTTGATTACTTCGCTTCTTGAGTGATATTCATGATTAATAATATTACCTCGATTTGATCGTAACACAACACTCTGCGTCCGCTTATCCAAAAAGGACATAATTAGATTATGTGCATTACCCGTTATCCCATAGGCATACAATTTCTCCAAGAGCAGATCGTGATTAACTAGATCAAATGCTCTTGAAAGGTCAAAATAAATTCCGAACGTTACCTTTCCTTGGTCCAGGCTTCTATATACTGTTGTAAGCGAGTCAAATAATGAATCAGTCGTAGACTTGCCTTGCAGGAAGCCTGATTGTGAGTTATGTAACAGGTTAAATTTCTTAAAATAAGAAGATAAACGGATTAGTAAAGCTTTTTCGAATATTTTAGAGAAGTGTGAAAATACTGAAACAGGTCTATAGTTATGTATCTCACATCTTTCTTTCTTTTTATATATCGGCCGAATATTTGCAAATTTAAGTCGGCTTGGAAAAATGCCTTGCTCGAAGGATTGGTTAATAATATAGGTGAGCGGTTTAACAATTAATAGAGAAACATCTTTAATAATAAATCCCGGGATATGATCGCTTCCAGGCGGTTTATTTGAAGGTAAGTTGTTTATGATTGATAATATTTCCGTTTCATCTACCGGATGTAGAAAGAAAGATGCAAAAGTAACTCTGTTGAGATGATCTGTTTTACCTGGATTTTCGATATTATTCGAATCCTTATAATGTTTACTAAATTGATTACATATTGTATGAGGATCTTTGATAGTAACATTATCATGAATTAAGGGAATGTGCTTAGATAATTTATCATCCTGTTTGTGTGAATCTGATATATTCCAAAGAACCTTACTTGGATTTTTAGAATTAATTATAATAGAGGAAAAGTACTCTTTTTTAGTAGATTGTTTTAAATTTCGATAAGCTTTTTTCGCCGATTTGTACCTTGAGAGGCTTGTTTCATTATTTAATAGTTTATGTGCACAATGCAGTTCTTTAAGCTTTTTTGAACTGGCTTTAATTTTATCGTTTACCCATGATTTTTTATTTGTTTTCAGTTTTGTTTTACGGAGTGGAAAAAAGTTATTAAATTCTGAGAAGAAGGTATTCAAAAATATTGTAAAATTTTCGTCGGCGATGCAACGGTTCTGATCATATAAAGAGAGAACATTTATATTGCTAATTCTTTCATGAAATTTTACTCGGGCGTTATCTCCAACTGATCTTTTTATTACGTACTTATTTGTGTTTTTACAAGTGTCAATATTTTTGATCGAAAAGACAAGAGCAGAATAATCGGAAAAACCACATTCAACTGTATTGCAATAACCTTTCATATTGGTGAATATGTTATCAATGAGGGTCGAGGTTGTACTAGTAACCCGCGTTGGTGCAGAGTTTTAAGCAGTTAAGTTATACGGTATTGAGACATCTAATAATTGCGCACTAATTTTGTTATGTAAATTTAGATTTACGTTACAGTCGGTGCAGATCACTATATTTGAATATTTTTTATCAATTTTTTCGAGTAAATTATTTAAGTTTTCAAGAAAAAATACTTAGTCTGTGATTGACGACGATGGCGATCGATACAAAGATAAGTAAGTAAGTATAAAAATAAGTATTTTAGAATTGCCAGTTCTTATAGATATTGCACAGTATTCAACGTTTTTTTCGATAATTTTGGTATTACAAGAAACTTTGACCGCTTGGAAAGCATTACTTTTACAAAAATTGCGGTTCCGCCGCCGCGTGAAATATGATAGAAGTTTGTAACCAACAATAGAGCAGAATTTAATTTCCTCATCAGTGAGCCAGTGTTCGACTAAGCAAAGAATGTCACAATTATTAGTTTTTAAAAACACAGAAATAAAATCTTAGTCTATCCTCTTCATCATCATCATCGTCCTCAGACTCACTTGTACATAATTGTTTGCGAGCAGCGTAATTGGTCTTGTGTGGTGTTTCATCACTAAATGTGCATTTTAAGGTTAAGTTATTTGAACAGCAGATTAGGTGGCCAGAACTATCTACTAGTACATTACACTTGCGTAACAGGCATTTAGAAGGATATACAAGGGAGCACTTATCACAGGACACAAAGTATTTAACTTTTTTGCAGCACAGAGCACAGGTAGATTCGTTCGACGTGTAGATAGAATGACTTCCATTTAGTTACCACAAATGATTGCTTCTTTAATGATAATAGAAAAATAATGAAAAAACATAATTCATTACGATAAAGATATAATATGAAATATTATTGCATTTAAAAAATATAGGATTTCAACCTGATAAAAAAACAATATGAATGCCACAAGAAAGAAAAAAATTGATTATGGTCCAAATGAAATGAAACATGCGATCATAAAAAAAGTTCTATAAGAATGTTTTCACTGCATTGAAATATGGCTTCAATTTACAAAGATGTAAACAAAAAAAGCATTTTTTACTTTTTTTTTAATTGAAAACAAACTTAGTCCAGTTTTCTCAACGGAATATTAATCAGCAAGAAATTCTGTAGAAGTGCCAAATTTGGACCTACCCTTTACCTCTTATAAAAAGAGAAATCTCCGTAGTGAGGCTTCAATCTGAACTACAGGATGTTTTACGAAATGTTTCAATATTTGTATGCAATTTTTACTTTCCTCGGACAAACATCAATGGGAAAGTATTGTCATCTTAATAATCTTCGAATTGCCAATTTCAGCGAATATACGCCTAACGAAAGATCTATTCTCTTGGTCACAATTTTTTAAATAAATTAAATACAAATAATTTGGAAAAACAATTGTTTCCTCTTTAGCTATTGTGGCATTTTGACTTATGTTACATAAGTACTTTAAAACAAATGTTCAATAATTTGCTGTTGCATAATAATAACGTATTATATAATGCAACAATTTTTTAATCAAAAATATTTAATGCAAAAAAATACATACAAGCAGTTGTTTCGTGATTTCAATCCTCGTCAGTACAGCTCTGTCTTATATAATTACAAATTTGTCATATTATAATGTCAAATAAAACGTGAAATGCCTTTATATTTCAGTAAGTGAATAAATCTTTTGTGAACGATTACAAAAATGTTCTAAAATTTTATATAGTGGAAGAAAATGTGTACAGTCAAGAAAAAACAAAATAACTTGTAATATACTTCTAAATATTAAATTTTAAAAGACAATTTATACTTTCATTTACTATTAAATGTTCATTTAATAACTCATTTAACCGAATTCACCAACATTCTTTCCTTAATATAAAAATGTATTGTATCCTCGATTGCCATATTAATATTTAATCTACTATTGATAACAGAAAAGCCTAAGGTCGATAGCCAATTGCTATTATTAATATTAATACAATTTCTTGTATAAATAAATGTATCTTCACAAATTATTTAGTCCTCTATAATTTTTGGTATTGATGATATGTGCATAGTTGTGTTCATATCTCGAAATATTGACAGCCCATTTTTATTTAATTCATTTTTAGTGATTTTAGACTTTCAAAACAACACTAATTTTATTAACTATTTTCGGGTCTGTACCTCGCCAAACATTGATTTATATAATGGACTCTTGCTGTTGCATAGCAATAACACATTATACAATGCAAACATTTTTTATTTGAGAATATTTAATGCAAAGAACAAAACAAAAAAAAACTAATATAAGGCTATCTGAAGACTCGGGTTTCTGGATTCGTACCTCGTCAGTACAGCTCTGCCTGATATAACTACAAAGTTATTAAATTAAATTAATCAAAACATATAGTCCTATTAACTAAAGGAAAAATGATTCACCAATAATTAATTATTTATATTAAAAACAACTGTGATCATTTGAATATACTTTTTTTAATTATTACAAAAACTAAAAATTAAAGATTGCGCTTATATGTTCACGGAAGATGTACACTGAGCGGTAAAAAACCGGCCGTAAGGAAAAAATCACAAAATAACTAATATAATTCTTAGTTTAATTTAATAATGACTTTAATCGTAAGGAATATTCATTATTGAATAGAAATTAACCGAAAAAAGAATACAAACTAACGCAAAATGAAATTTAATTTAAAAAAGTATAAAATGATGCAAATATAGATTTTAATATTCATTAAACAGTTCAAATTGCTTAAAAAAGAAAGGTGGAAGTGGAAGAAGAAGACATTTTAAAATACGAACAAAGCAATTTAACAAATTTTGATTCTCATATAAACCCATTTATGTGCCATTAAGACTCGCTTTTAAAAATATGTTATGATGGCCAGTGAGTGTAGCTTGCTTATAATCTACGTTGAAAAACAAGATGAAAAGCATATCAACTGAAATGTAGAAAGAATAGAAGAAGAAAAAATATGCTTAAGGAAAGTTAGAAATAGGATAATATAAAGAGGAATAATGAAAGCAGAAAGTGTCTAGAAAGAAGAGAACAGATATTTTTTCTTACTTTACTTTTTTTATATAATACGCTATATTTGCATTTCATTACCTCTCAACTCCTTATCAATATTACATTATCAATAGCAATATTAGTGTCTCAAAATGTTTACATAAATTCCAAAATAAAAGATGAAGTAACAAGTTAACCTCTTTTTTATTTTGAAATTTGTGTGAAAACTACAAAGACTAAAAATACTTTCTCAAAAAAGAACATACAGAAATATTATACTAATAATTTACAGGCGACCAAACTTACAAAAATGAGAATAAATGGGGATAATCGCTGTAAATGTTATATCGAAAAACAAAATAATTATGCCTGAAAAAATGCATATAATTAATAAATTCTGTTTTTTTTTTGTATCGCTTCACAAAAAAAAGTAAATATTATAATTTAATAATATTAATGTAATAAATATTTGTTATAAACACATGAAATTTCAAGTAAAATTAATTTTCAAAATGCGTTCTAATTAAAATTGCAGATTAATTATGTAATTATTAATCGATTTGTGATTATTTATTGTTGACCTGTTTAAACAGCGCACGAACGGAATGATAATATTAATTATCCCATGTTATTTGTTTCAATGTTTGCTGTGTATTCGATAAATTGTGTGGGTATAAAATAAATAATCATTCCATGTAAATGCGGACGGAATAACGCGTCTATTAATTTATGTTATGCAAGTGTCGTAAGTGAATTGATTTTGTGGATAATACAATAGAAATTACATGTAATCTGATGATTTAAGGGTATGGTTTAGTGGAAAGAGATAGGTATATAGTTATTGGTAGTCATTAATTCGTATTACATTGATTTCCTAAATAAAAACAATTATGAATAACAATAAAAATATTTCGTGTTTATAGCAACGTTTTACATATACAGGGTGAGTTTTTTTTCGATGTTCTCTATGGGGATCTCGGAAACTATAAGAGATAGAAAAACGGTTAAATGGGGAAAGAAGTGTAGTTTTATAAGACGAATAAAATGACACTTTCAAATTATCTGAAAAAGTCAAGGGTAACTAGATATTTTGAAAAAAGTAAAATGTGTCAATTTTTTGAAATCAATATATCTCTATTATTATCATAGATAGAAAAAAACTGTAAAGGACAAAGTTGTAGAAAATTTTACACAGATTAATAACAAAAAATCAAAAAAAAAAATCGCCCATATTTTGGGAGATATGACACAAACTTACTTTTTTTTAAATGGAAACAATAGTTGGCTATGACTTTATTAAAAGGGCTATTTTTTTCCCAAATTTTAATGTATTTAATTTTTCTTATTTTAAACTCATTCTTTCCATACAGAATAAAAAACAAATATTTTTCTTCCTAGCAACCCTACATATATTCCTAATAGATTAAAAGTTATTGAAAAAAAGTGTTGTTTTCGATGATTTCATTAGATTAAATAAATTGTTTAACATGCCACGACTTTTGTTTCGATTCAGGATCATAATGACGAACCCAGGTTTCATATCCAGTTATAAGTCGATTGTTCATAGGTCTCTACCAGGACACGCATTTGTAATGCGGTTTATGAATCACCTAGTGAAGCTGTTAATTGTCGCTGCTTTAGTCTTGCACACTCCAGTACCAAACACTTGTTTTTTATTTTCAACAACATCTGCAGTAATCACATCAACAGGACGCTCAGGACGGAGATCAGCATCCAGTGAGTTTTGACCATATACAAAGAATTTTGACCACTCACAAATAGTTGACTTGGAAGGGCAGTCATCCCGGTATAGTACCAACATCTCTTCACGAATAATTGTTGGGGGTTTTCCTTGTTTTGTTAGTAATTTTATAACAGTATTAGATTTTACAAATAAAAATGAATAATGCTGCAATTGTTTTGTAAATTGCTGTACAAGTTACCAAGGCATATGTAATTAAGAACAACTTAATCGAAATTTGCATCATAATTAAAAATAGACGAGTTCGGGAATATAAGAACAACCCCTCGTGCCCCAAGAATTCGGATTCACGAACACATGGTGAATCCGAATTCAAAAACATGCGCGAGACGCCTTGAGAATTAGCGATGCGGTGCATACTGCGAATTGGTATATGAGGAAATAAATGTGTAGTACATCGCACCGCAGAAGGTTATAGATGGAGCCACTATTCGGACTATTAAAATAAATTTAGTTTTAAACGCTTTGTGGCTTAAACTTAGGAATTAATTTATATTATGAATTAGAAGTACTTTATATATTAATATCAGTATTTACTATTAGATAATGACATTTTTTTTATTCTCGAATTAATTATTCAATTTTGTTTATTTAATAACTAAAAGGGCACACGTTACGCATTAAGATACTTATTTCAAGGATATGTGAAAAATTTCATGATAAAATGTTGAGTATTTTTTGAGTTCTTGTTAAAATGCACTATTTTGTTCATATAGAGTAGTCTTTAAAAACAATTTATAACAAAAAATGCATGCATTACGCGTTTGGAAGCTTATTTTAGAGATATATTCCAAATTTCATGTATAGGTATTGAGCAGTTTTTACGTTATCGTTAAAACGCCAAATAGGACCCTTAATTAAAACGCACTGAGATTCTCCGTACTCAAAGCGAACGCAGAGGACCTCTCTGGACAGGCAGTTCACGCTAATGTCATGTGCGATCTCGATAAATCGGATTTTAATAAAGCATCGCTGACTATTAATAATAATAAAAGAATTTATTCGATTCAAAAATGTTTGCATTATACAATATGTTATTGTTATGCAACAGCAAATGTCCATTATTAGACATTTATTAAAGTACTTACATAACGTAAGTCATTATGTCACAGTAACGAAAGGGAAAACAATTAAAGCATTGATTATTTTAAACTCTTTTTATTTAATTTATTCTAAAGATTCTCTTAAAAAAATATTTCCACTGTATTCTTTAGCATTCCCTTTCTAATAAATCCGAACTATAAAAAACATATTAAATCCATATATTACAACAAAAATTGCCTATGTTTTTTATAAATTTTCATAAACTAATACATATTTTTTACACATATGCAACTCACGTATACCGAAAGCAGAATATGTTGCACAGGAACGCCAAACCCGCAAATTTGCATAAATAAAACATTTAAAACTGCATCGACGGAAAAACCCGACCGGCGCTAAATGAGTTTAATAAAAGTTGCACTACCACGTAAAATTTCCACGAAACACGAGACGAGTTAAAGTTTCACGAGCGCGTGGTATGTGCAAGCAAATAAGTCTCCCCAGCTTCGACAAGTTGTGTTTATTCGGTAATATTTGCCTAATAAATTAGAACAAGTTTTTTCATACATGTACGAAGATGAGATTAAATAAATCAAGTAGTCATAATTTAAATAAATAATAATAATGGAAATATATTTTATGTAGGCAGTTATTTATTTTAGAAAATAAAGAAACGAATGTAAAAATAATTCATTCAATTAGTTATTTTCTTTGTATGCTTGCTACCACTTATTACTAATTAAAAAAATCTTCACAACAAATGTTCCAAAATAAGTTGGCATAAATAAGAGAAATAGGGCGCCAGTAAGCATTTACACCCTAAACAATCAAAATAACAGGCTACAAATTATTTTATCGATGTTGGATCAATTATCATAAAGTTATTAAATAAACAAAACAATAATCAAAGGGGTGATAAATAAACAATCCACAAACAGAATTAAACCCCAAACAAATATTTATCATATAATATTTAAATCCAAAATAAATAAACAGTTTTCGATGATAACACATAAAAACAATACATAAATACAATTTAAATTAGTGAACAAAAAAATGTTGAATAATAAAGAAAATAATATATATCGCATTCGTTTAACTTCTTATTAATCAAAGATACATATTTCCCCCCAAAAATGATCATTCGTGGTTCACACAAAATTTAATGTATGCAACAAAAAACCTACAAATGTCATAAATTTTAAATTTACATCGACTCAAAAGATCAAATATACTAAAATTATTTGATTTATTGGGTCGATATAAATTATAAATAATTTATAATTTCACATATAATTTTATATTATACCTTCAACGTAGAATTTATGTATTAAATTAAAATAGTTTCCTACTGGATCATTTTATTTACTAAAAAATAGAATAATTTACCACCGACCGGTTTTACTTGAACACACAAAAATAATTTTACTACTGAATTATATATATTTATTCTCTTTAAGAAATAAACAAATAAATCATGTTCAAAGTTTAGAAAAAACATATACACAAAAACTTATCTTGGATCCAATCCCGTAATCATTCCCCTGGTACGCCATTGTCGAACGTAATCCCGGAATATAGAATGGGTGAGGTTTTCATAAGCACTCCAATTAGAGAATGTTTAACACCCGGTCAGAAAAAAAAAATAATCAGCGGAACCGGGAACCACGAATCCTGTCAACCCACACCCCGGATTGTCATTGAAGGGAGATTGGTTTTAAAATAACACAAAAAAAACATCTAGTAATAAAAACCCTAAAATATTTAAATTAGGTGTAAGCATTTTTTTTTCACTTAAATGAGAAAGACAAACAAAACAGAAACCCAAGAACAATAAAAGATTAATTTAATTAAAATAAACCTCACCTCTCTTCCAGTTTTTTTTTAATCTCTTCAAAATGGCGAGTGAATTATTTCCACACGGCGAATTAAAATGCACACGAATTGAAATGCATTAAATCCTCTTCCGAGTATTTCCACAATTAACTACATAATTCTCCAGAGTAACTCAAATATTTCCAAAATAATTGCAGAAAGAAATGGTGCATGTAAATACAAAAATTTTATGAATAAAATTCACCAACGCGTCAATAACCTCGATTGAGATCGTGAAAAAAAAAAACGCGTGCAATTTTCTCCGCGTTCGCCAACGCCAAGTGACCGCAGGAAATCCACCAAATCAAACAAAATAATAGCCTGCGAAATTTAAGATACCAATAAATACCAATTTATTTTCCATGCAACCAACCCATTACTCGATCAATTACTATTAGCAAATAATACAAACTGGATGAAAAAGAAATGTTAATCAGTTAATAATATTGAAAAATGTTAATTACATGAAAAGTAAATCTTAGTAGTAAATTGAACTGTTACATGCTACTGCAACTAATCACATTAAAAATAATAACGTCTTCTTTATTTATTTTATTAAGAATTGCAAATTAATATTAAAGTTTTTTATGAGTATTTTGAAAATAAAATTGCTTGTCTTTACGGATTATTGTAGATAATAAGTTATATTTTTAATACTAAAGCTTACTATATTTTTCTAATGTATTTGTTGATAATATATATACAGGGTGTTTCAAATTCGAGTCTCACCATGGGGATCTCGCCTATTATAAGAGATAGAGGGTAGGTTTAAATTCGACACTTTTGCAGAATTTCATGCTGATTAATATTCCATTGAGAAAACTGGGCTAAGTTTCTTTGTTTCCAAGAAAAATGAAAAAAACTGAAAAATACAATATTCTTTTTTTTATTTATTTCTACGTTATTTGAAGCAATATTTCAATACAATGAAGACATTTTTATAGCACTCTTTTATAATCTAATCAATGGCGTACTAGTACTAATTTTACTAATAGCATGTTTTGTTTCTTCTGGACCATCATCAACTTTCTTATTTCTTGTGGGCGCCATATTGTTTTTTTTTTTTCAGATTTTTTTCTGATTACAATGATACCACATATAATATCTTTACTCTGTTAAATAAACACAGTCTTAACAAAATATTTTTTTTAATATTAATAAATCAGGCATGCCATGAAATTAAAAGTAATCAATAGAAAATATAATGTAACTTGTAGCTTTGTGAATGCAATATTTATAAAAAAGTTTTCCAATGGAACAAAAATTTACATGATTTTTTTTACAATCTAAAAATTATTTTAAAAAATATTAATATGTGGAATATCAACATTAATATTAATAAAAATATTAACGCAAAAAATATTTCTTTAATTTATGTTCAAAAAACAGCGTTAGCAGCAACAGAGATTCAAAGGCGTTTCCTTAAATTATTTATTGTAGTATAGAAATTCCCTCTAGGAATTTTATTGAATTTCGAGATGAAATTATTAATGTTTTATAATCTCCTAATTTATGTTCCGACTATAGACATTTGGCCAAACATTTATTCTAAAGGAACATTGGGTCTCATATTTAAGCTTTGTTTTGTCTTTGAATCACTTAAAACCCTATAAAATTAGGTACATATTTATAAAAAGAAACTATTGGTAATAAAAATTAAACGATTTAAATATTTAATAAATAGTGATATTTAATTTTAAATTTTGACAATCAATGACAGAATGACATCCATCTAGTTGCTAAAAATGAGTGCTTCTTTAGTATCAATAAAGAAAATTCCAAAAAAGAAGATAGCTAATTACTATAATGGTATGATATATTATATCATTGTAATCAGAATAAATAGAGGATTTTAATCTGATAAAAAACAAATATGGTGCCCAAAAGAAATAAGAAAGTTGATGATGGTTCAGAAGAAACGAAACAGGCTATTAGTAAAATTAGTACGCCATCGATTAGATAATTAAAAAGTGCTATAAAAATGTCTTCATTGTATTGAAATATTGCTTCAAATAACGTAGAAATAAATAAACACACTTGTAATCAATTAACTAATGTCTTGCAATATTAGTTATTGTGACTTTAAAATGGCATTTTTTGTTAATAATCGGTCAAAATATAAAAATCATGCGAACATTCATTTACTGTATGCTGAAGATTTGCAACCATTGCAAATTCATACGCAAATGCAAGCAGCGTATGGGAACGCATGTGTTGCGTATCCAACCGTCAAGTAATGGTGTCGAAAATTTAAGAGTGGAAGAGCGAAGATGAAAGATAAGCCGCGATTAGGTGCATTGATTACTGCATCAGTAGATAAGAATGTGGTAAATGTGGAAGGACTGATTAGAGAAAATCATCGAATTTCAATCAGAGCAATTTCAGAAAATGTTGGTGTGAGTATAGGATCTGTCCATACTATCGTACACAAACTGGGTTACAGCAAAGTTTATGCTCAATGGGTTCCTCGCCTTTTGAAATAGGAGCAAAAAGCTTGCGAATGGGCTTATCTTTGCAACATCTCACTGAATTAGGCAAAATGTTAATGAATTTCTTTCTTCTATAATGGTTGACGATGAATCTTGGTTTAATCATTTTAAACCATCTAGTAAATTGTCATTGATGCAATGGAAACACGCAATTTATTCGCCACCAAAGAAGTTGAAAGTTCAGACTCATAGAGTTTACAGAACCCAGAGTGCATATCAACGCAAGTCTGTGTAAAGAAACTGAAAACAGCAATAAACTTACTTTTGTCAGGAACAGAATCTACTGTAAGAGCTTAACAATATATCATATTTTTAAAAAATTAAAAAATCACAAATACGGGTACCAAAAAAATGTTCTATTTTATAGGTTAAGACTAAACTTGGGTGTCAGAACATGACGGCATACGAAACCTAGTCTCCCAGAAAACCACGGAACGTCCGTGTGCTGTTTTTTTATATATTCCGTTGGACGTTGTTTTTACAATAGTCCAACACAAGAGACGTGGAATTGTGCATAGTATGCCATGCTTTACTGTGCTGGGAGACAGTTTTAAATAATTCTTTTCTAGATTATATTGAACATGTTCGATATATTTCTCGCGAGAAACATATTATAAAAATAGCTGTATTACACTTACATTAATTTCTAATATTTTTTCTATATATAATTATATCATGAATTTATGCGAGAAAAATCTAAACATGTAATAATATATAAAAATAGATAACTTTGTCGGATTTTTTTATATGGGACAACCTGTGCATAAAATATTTAGTCCAAATGATGTACTATTAATACCATTAATTGACCTGAATTTAATTTATTTTTTAAAAATTTGTTTTAATCTGTCAATTTTTCGATAGCAGTTAAAGAATAACAAAAAATTACAATTAAGACGAAAAATATCTATAATTCTCAAAAGACATCAAATATATAATAATATGTACGATGTTCCATTTAAAGAAAGGTTCCTTTGTATCGGCATTTGTTTATGGGACACCTTGTATATATAATTTTTTATTGAGAAAGATGCACTATTAAAAATTCCAATGGACCTGTCCTAGCATTTTTCAGAAATGTAATCACCTGCAGTTTCAATGAATTTGTTCCTGTCATTATGGAAGCAATATATAATGAGGCATTAATGATATTACAAATATTTTCTATAATTAATAATAATAAAAATGTATTAAAGATGTTAATAAGTATACTACAGGCATTTCCTCTTAACCATTGTAAATTATGCTACTTAAACTTTGTCTGAGTCTGCGGTTAATTTTAAGATCAATTACAATAACGGGGAGATGTTGTAAATGCTTAGATAAGTATAAAAAGTGTTATCTACTTTACATGGACTTTGCTTTCCAATTCCTGGTAATAAACAAAAGAAATATATTTATTGTATTTACACACAATTGCAGAATATTATGAAAATCATTGTGAATTCTTGCATTGTAGGAACATTTATTATTCTAAAATTTTTTATTAAAGACAGCGAACGGGAATTTAAATAAAGCGCCTTCAGAAAACAAATGCAATTATTTTCCATTCTTGTTTGAATACATAAAACCATTGAATAAACTTCAACAACGGAAAGCTCGGGGTGCAATAGGGATTGATAATCCTTAAGAAAATGTATGTATTTATTTTTTTTAGGGAATATCTTTTTCTTTACATACAAATAATAAAATAATCTAACAATATAACTAAAAAAAATAAATGGTGTAACATATAAAAGAATAAATATATGAAAATATGTTCATTGTATTTTTAATTAAAGTTAAAAAGAGAAAAACGAAAAACCATTGGTCGATAGCCAATTGGCAGACTTTGCAATATATATTGTAATATTTTATGGTATATGTAGATGTTATATTACCTTTCTCAATAAAGGTTATGAACAAATATAATTAAAGGATTAATTATTTTCTTTCAATTCCTCTACAATTACATACTTGTGAAATGAGTAATAAATCGAATATCCATTGAAACAATTACCCAACACCACAGTTAATTACGTTTTTAATGTCCACTAAGAATATATAAGATAAAGCTGTACTGACGAGAAATAAATCCCGAAAACGTTATCTATTGACACGTTTTCGGGATTTATTTCTCGTCAGTACAGCTTTATCTTATATATTCTTAGTGGACATTAAAAACGTAACCTTATTATACACTTACATATTTTAGCATTAAACAAATATTAGATTGAAATAATCTTTGCTTAATCTGTGTTACTGAAATGCAGCGGCAAGTATATATTGTGTAATTTAATATCCAGCATAGACATTTATCCGTGAAGAAGTTATTTTAATAGATTTTTGTTTTTCTTCAGTATTTACTCTTGCAGATCAATTGTAAGAAAATGATTAATTAATTATCCTTGTATTATTTAATTCTTTAATTTATAACATACTTGAGTTGAGTTTGTTAATTTCATACTTTTCCTTTAATCCAGGAAAATAATAACAATTTCTCTAAAAGTCTTTTAGTCGATGAACTATATACTATACATTTAATGTAAAATAATTTTGTAATTTTATAAAAAAAAATATTTTCATCACAGAAGGTATTAAATTATTGCAATACGTATTTATGATACTCATTGCATTTCATTTATTCTTACATATAATTAGATGAGAAAAACATCATGCTTCGACTATTATCCACTTGTTTGGTCTCTTGAGAATAAACGTGTGTACTTTATGTCAACTTTGAATAAATGACCTAATTTCGCGTACACTGTAATAGCTGTTGTCATCCGCACGCGATTCAATGAGCATGGATTGTTTCATACTGGTTTGAGACGGATCGTTACGGAACGGCTTTGGAGCTGTCTTATAAGAATGTCTAATATATTTTCTATACTTATCAGTAAAATTAATAAAATTGAATTTTATATTTTAAAAATTATAATTGTTTTATAAAAAATCAATATTTTGAAATCCAACGTGACATAAATTAATCCTGGGCGAGTCATCGAAATGCCCGTCTTCGAAATCTCCCTTGTCATGCATCTTGTAGTAAAAATAATGAATTCGTAGTATAACAAGCGTCTGCATGACATATTATAAATTTTGGTGGCGTTATTTGTTGATATACCCCGATTCCTGTATGTTAGACTACGGAAGTGTTTGGCCCTAGCAGAAATTTTGTTTTTAATTATGGCAATGTGTCTTTTAAAATTAAGTTTGGGGTTAAAGATTACACCAAGGTATGTAATGAGTTTTCCATAGATAAAAACCGCAGTTGGGATGTGGTGCTAGTATGGTGGTAAGAAATAAGGAGCTGGGATTTGTGTGAATTTATCCTATTTCTACATTTGGCAAACCATAGTTGGAGTAAATTTATAAGCCGCTGCAGTATTATCGTCATATTGTAGTATGTAGTAGGCGGGATTGAAACACGTTGAGTTTTTGTTATATACATCAAAACAGAAGATATTGTTTTGTTCAGGGGTGAAAGTTTGGGATGTGGAGGTATGGATTATTACATGACGCGACTTGTTTGATAGGAAGTTATTTAAAATCAAAAAATTAAAAAATGAAGAAATACGTTTAATGACATGGCTGAGATGTGGGAATGAGGAAAGAGGACGGAAGGTATGGATGGAAGAGGATTACAGAAGGTGTGTGTGTTGTAAGGCAGGAAACAGGTAGAGGCTGCGGGAGGATAGATGGTTATGTGAGAGTGGAAGAGGAATACATAGATGCAAGGAGATAATGAGAATAAGGGAAGGGAGGCGTAGCTAGACGACAGAGTGGTTGGAAATAGGATGAAATGGACAAGAAGTGATAGAAGCAATAGAATATACTGTGTAAGACGTAAAATTATGCCAAATAAAGGTTTTTTTTATTTATTTATATAATAGACCTCGGTGCCATACTGAGTCAAAGGCCTTTTGTATATCTAAAATTAAGGCAGAGGATGAGTGGCCTTCGAGGTATGTTGTAATGAGTAATGATTTTTTCAGTGTCATATTGTTGTAGAGATAATTTAATGATGATTCGAATATAGACATAATATATGGGTGTTCAATTCGCAATAACAAAATAAAGATATAAATTCCTGGAAAATGGGATACCATGTATATATGAAAATAATTTTACATTACGCGTCTTTAGTAATCAAGCAAATTTTATTAGTAAATTTCTAACTGCAAGAGAGATATCGAAGACGGGCACTTCGATGACTCACACTGTATTATAAGTTATTTGTGATTTTGTGTGATCTACTTCCTGAGAAATTGGAAGGTTCACTTTCCTGAGTTAAAAAAAATACTCAAATTGTAAATATATTATTTGAAATGAGGTAATTCATTTTTTCATTGGAATTTTAATTAAAATTAAAAAGAAGAGATCAGAAATTAATTAATAAAATATATATTATATTTTTCAATTAACGACACAAAGTATTTTAATGTAAACCAACGTCCGGCGTGGGTTATTTTCTTGGTAGCTGTTTCATCAGAAATATTTTACATTTAAGTACTTTCGTTCCAAGCCTTTAATTACACAGGAAAGAAGGAAATATTAATTACATTCGTAATCTCATTAACTTAATTGAAAATTTGATTCCTATCAAAATATATTTGTTCAAAATTACTATAGCCATAAATAAACAACCAATACAAACATTTACCTCTCTAATCATTGGTATCTCTCAATGATTGGTTGTAATAATTGACTCTGGCCGTCCAGTTTCCGATGTTTGTAAAATACCACTAGAGCCTCTAAATTTACGTAGGCTAAATACATAAATACACGATTGATTGATTACAATTTGTTAATTAATCATAAGTGTTATATGTAATTGAACTATTTTTAAATGAGCATTAGACAAGAATGTAGTGTGAAACTAAATTAATTTAATTACTTAAAAAGATAATTATTTTCCATTTAGCTATTAATTTAAGTAATTAATAATAATTATTATCACAGTAGACAAGAAAATAAATCAAATTAGATTGAAAGTTATAAACAAAAAGGTATAAAAAATGAACATAATTAAATAAAATGTTACAAATTTGCGTGATTTACAAATTAAGTTATAAGTTTAAAATATATAATAAATATATATAACAGTTTTTCTATATTAAGTAATAGTTGTTTTAAGAAACAATCCTCTAGACATATAGTGTAAATCAACATTGTCAGTTATTCAGATTGTTTAAAGTATGTAAAAGAATACATCCCCTATTTTTTTTTATTTTGTTGTGGTTGCCATATCCTAAAATGCATTTTGCGTAAAATAATATAAAGAATATATTATGGCATATTATATTTTTCTTCACATGAAAAAAATATTTCCGTTTAATTTACAACAGGGTGCTGATAAAGGTAAATTTGTATGACTCAAGATAAGAACGATTATCTGTTAAATAATTTTAACAGTTTCTCATGTACTGGGTATTCGAAATTGGAAGAAGTCAAAATAATATTTAATGATATCTAAAATTTATTTTAATAGCATCTGAGTAAATACAAATAAAGGAAATTGGCTCAAGGAATATTATAGACATTGCAGACATTTATAATAAATGTAAAATAAAATTTAACGATATTTTTTCTTTAACGGAAACTAAAGTAACTAAAACTGAAAGCATTAAAATAGCAACATATTTGATATTAAGGTAGGAATGAACTTAATTCCAGTTATGATTGATAGTGAAGAATCTGTTAACAGACTAGTATATTTTTATGAATCAATGCCAAATGATGAGGGTAAGAAATGATTGATTAACTTTTTCCTTAAAACTAGAATTATGGCGAAAGCAAAGAAGTTACGAAATAAATATGAGATTACATCGAAACTAGTTAGAGATATGAAATCAAATTTATTAACGCAAAAATCTGACATCGCGTTACAAGCAGAAATAAGTAAAAGTCAACAAGATTCATGTATAATTCAGGTAATTGACAGTTTATTTATTTTTTCTTTTCCTTTTTAATTTTAATTCTATGTAATTAGTTAATAAACAATATTTAAGCCCAAGCAGCAATAGAAAAAAACAAAATTATTATTCTTTTCCATTCTATCATCTCTAATTAACAAGAAAAATGTTCATTTTGTGTGACAACTAAATATCGGGACAGTATAAAGTAACTGTTAAAAATGAAACAAAATAACACAAGTAAGCTGTGAAAACAATGCACAGCGAATCGTCAGATTAATCGGTAATTGCTTTCTTATCATATTGAATGAATCGCTGCGTTTATTGAACAAAATGGTGCGTGGTATCTCTACAAGTTCCAAAATTCGTGAGTTAGTAATTAAAAATTATTGCCGAAATACAACAATACGTGAAATGGCGGATGAATTTAATATTCCCAAAACAACAATGTGTGATATAATTAAGCATTATGGAGAAACCGGAAATATCCTAGACAAAAAAGTCAAAACTTCGGTCGTCCAACATTAGTTTCTGATAGAAACAAGATATTATTAATAAAACTGTGCAAAAAGGCGGAAGAAATACTTTAAAGCAAATTAGGACTGAATGGAATCACGAAACTGGATTAAATCTGTCAAGTGAATGCTGCCGCCAGTGGATTCATAAATATGGATTCAAGTTTTATAAGGTTGAATTTCAAGCAATTTAATATTACCTTTAAAAAACATATTTTCTTATAGGCAAAGGAAAAACCACTGTCGACTGAAAAACAAAAGAAAGTCAGACTCACGTGGGAAAAATCTTGGTCAGCTACAGACTGGTCCAGAATCATTTTTAGTGACGAATCAAAATTTGTCGTATGTGTTGGTGATTATCGCAAACGCGTGATTCGCTCAAAACATGAGGCTTTTCACAAGGATTGCCTAAAACGTACTGTAAAATTTCCTAAAGGAGTGATGATTTGGGGCTGCCTGATAGCTTCAGGATTGCGACGATGATGATACCGTGAATGCTTCAAAATATCAACAAATACTGCTACAAAGTATCGCAAAGTTTAATTTTGACGAAAATTACATTTTTAAACAGGATGGGGCGGCATGTCATTCGGCCAAAACCATAATAAAGTGGTTTGGCGACTACAACTTAAATGTTCTTTCTTGGCCTTCCAGCAGTCCTGATCTTAATGTCACCGAAACAGTATGGCATAAAATAAAACAAACATAGAAGAAAAAAAGGGTAAAGAGCTAAAGGGGTAATTTGTGGATTTTCCAAGCAAATGGTATAAATAAAACAAATGCGATTAAAAGATTTGCAGATGAGCTTCGTGACCAAAGGGTAAACACGATAGTTGCGGCACGAGAATTTTCTTCATTGAAAGACGCAATTGGAGCTGCTGAAGATGAATAAATAAGTATTCAATCGGAGAACCGGATATTTTTCACGTCAAAGCGAAGACGTGGAAATAAACATTTTGATAGGGAGAATTTAAGTTGTTCCTCTATGATTAATAGCCACAGAGGTACGATTACGGTTTTCTGGAAGTTGCGCACTTCGTTAGGCACCAAATGGCTTCCTCCCTGTAGGGTATCTAAAGCCATGTTTCATTACCTTTATTGTTAACCTTTATGTGAAGGGGAAAAATCTGTTTCGCTGTTGTAGTAACATACACCACGCTGTCAACTTGGCGTGATAGTGTGGGGATGGTTTGCTAGTCTAATCAATCTACTGAAAAGCCCATTCTGCCTTGTCTTATTAGAATCTAGAACCGTCTCTTGGAAATACTTCGGAGTAGTTGGCTGCAGCATTTTGATTGCGAATGCCGCTGTTATTTTCTAGCTCTCCTATGTGCAGACATAGTCTTATGACTGCCTTTTCCATTATCTTTTCCTTATCGTTCTGATGTATGTTTTTTTCCACCATGTTACTAACAGCTGACCATTTATGTTAAGATCGTCGGAAAAAGAGTCGTAGAATATGGAACCATGGGGTACTTCGCATGTTATATCCATTTTGCCAGCCTTGCATACCATAATCACTTAGTTCCTCAGATATGCCTGGATGATTATAATGTAAATGGAGAAAATCCTGATAGTCATAGCCTGGACGATGATATCCTAGTGAGCAGCGTGACTAAGATGATAAATAAGAGAAGAAGTTGTAGAGTTAAAAGAATACATACGAACGCTACAACGGTTAGATAATTTTTCAGTGTATTTGAAAATTCATCTAATTGAATCGAGTCAAACAACTTTTTCAAGCAACAAGGAACAACAGATTTTAATTGAATGTATTTGTGCTAAATATGTAGATACTACGGCAACTATTTAAATGTGTTATGTTAAATAGTTGCCGTAGTAATTAAATGTAATTAATTTAACACCTACATATATTAAACCATACCATCTTCTAGAATCTCAAAAGCAGGAAATCGATAAGCAAATAAATAATATATTGGAAAATGATAAAATTGACGAAAGTCGAAGTGAATGGTCTTCACCTGTTCAACTTGTACCTAAGAAAAGTATTTTTCTTGGAGAAAAGAAATGGAGAGCAGTAATTAGTTACAGATTGATTATAAGGGCAGTTAATTTTTCGCATCTCAGTCATGAGTAGTATCTAGTCGAGTTGACACCAAAATTCAGGAAATATACAGCTCTTGCTACAAACAAGGTTCAGTATAAGATTAAAAGTTTATCAATGGGGTTACAAACGAGTTATGAATGTAGCAATGTTGCGCCTAAAACATTACAAATGTTTCGTATATTTGGATGACTTAATTTTTCAGAAGAACACAATAAGAACGTAATAGACATATTTAATAAACTCAGAAAAGTAAAATTACGATTACATCTTTCGAAATGTAAATTTATAAAGAAATAAATTATATATTTTGGTTTTAAGATAACAGCAGAAGAAATTCTACCCGAGCCTGATAAAGTATAGGCATGAAATAATTATTCACTTCCTACTTCTGTAGATAAAGTTAAACGTTTATGGATCAACTCCATTTACCAATCCTTAGCATGATCAAGACAATTGGGCGAGGAACTGTATTCACTAACATCACATGTTCCAAAGAATGCTCTTAAGTGTAGGGTTTATTCATAGGTATAGTTGTGTAACGTGAATGGAATGAGAATATTTCAAGTTTAATGGCCCATGAATCAATATCCATATTTCAACGACCGATGTGAAGTTACCCACGAATTTTCAAGCCACAGATTTTCTCGACTCCTCCACCATGGCGAAGGCGATGGAGAAAATTAAAAAAACTACGTGTTACAAAAGACATACCCCTGATTTTATTGTACTAGATCATTGTTTACACCATTAGCAACAATCTAGAAGAAAAATCAATTATTGCATTAAACAGTACCAACAGTGCCTGAATCTGTAACTTAAAAGTTAGTATTGACCTAAGAATAAATTAATAATACAACATTGTTAGTATAAATTTGGCACCTTCGTCATGGTAGAGGTACCGGGAAAATCTGTGACTGGAAAATTCGTGAGTAACTTCAGATCGGTATTTCAACGGAATAATAATAATTTTGAGATCGTTATTTTTTAAGATTTTCCGAATCTTTGATATGTATGTAGAGTAACTTCTCACGCATTTTTAAGTTTAACTAAAATACATATGCTTTCAAAATAATAAGTAAAGTTAGGAATAACAAGAGGGTGGCAGTATGATAAAATTTGTAATTGTTACGGGGTGTTGACGCGACCAGGTTTACATTGGGATTTTACATGTAAAAACAGTTTTATGCAAATTCCTGCTTCCCTGTTCATTTTAGACAAACAATAAAAAAATTAGAATGTATTTAGAATTTAAAAATATATCTAAAATTATGCTTTATTCAATTTTAGAATAGATGTATAATTAATAAATGTTAATTTAAATGTAATTAATTTTGCCAATTATTACATTTTTAAATTGCATTAGCCATGACGTTCATATAAAAGATGCATTGGAAATCAATGTCACTTTGACAATTTTTTATGATTACAATTTAAGGTTGCAGTTTAGTGGAAAGAGATAGCTATATAGTAAAATGGAAATAATCGTTTGAAAATAGAGCTATTCTTATGGATTTCATAATATAAATGTGTATTTACATTTTTTATCTACCAAGTATAAAGTATCAGTCTAAATAAAAAATAAATCGTTAATTTTCGTATATTACGTCAATTTACTAGTTTCAGTTAGAAAAGAAAATTGTAAGATATAATGAAATTATAGTGAAATCCTTTAAATTTTCATTGCACAAGTTTTTATTAGCAAAAATTTAATTTAAAATTTGCTATAAATTTGATCAATTTTCATTGTTTTTCATAATTATTTTTCACAGAAACTAAACATTAAAATAATTTTTAATTTATCTGATGAAATTCCTGCTTATTTTAAGATTATTTTAATGTATAATCCAATATTGTTCATTGATCACAACAACAATCTAACTCAAATTAGTGATTGCCCATATTTGTATAGCTATCTCTTTCTTCTAAACCGCACCCTTAACATCGATTTTTCCACGTCTTGGCTAATGCTTCAAATAGCATTAGCCAAGACGTGGAAAAATCTGATATAAAAAATAACAAATATAATCAAACTGTATTATTTATTTATTAATTATACATCGATTTTTAAATTTAATGAAGTATTGTTTTTATATTTTTTAAAAATCTGGACTTATTTCATTTCTTGTAATTTTATATTTAAAATCACCAGGGAAGCAGGAATTTGCATAAAATTGTTTTTACATATAAATTCCCTATGTAAACCTGGTTGCATCAACAACTGGAATGTCACAATTGCCATTTTAAATAAATTATGCATTCGTTAAACTCACCTCTTCAGTTTTATTTACTGTCCACATTACCATTTCAGAAATATTTCAAAAATGAAAACAGACACGGTAAGTAATAGTAATGCATAATAAAGCAATTAACCTGGCCAATCAATTTATACGATACGACACATTTAACACAACGAAGTTACACTTCCAAATATTTAAAAGTCAATCAAATACAAATGTTTTGCCTTTATTTTTTTTTCAATAATTATTTACTTCCTCTAAAATAAACTACAATGGAATTTCGTTTTATTTTCTCCCAAACAAAAAATGCTAAATATAAACCGCATTCAGCTCACAGGCAGAAAATTTAATATTTTCTTTCCATTTTCCCCGATAGAAAGCCACGTCAAGCGAAAAAAAGCACACGCTTATAAAAGAAAGAAAGAATAAAAAAACACGCGAAACTCCACCTGTGTCACTTTTTTGTTGCCGGAGCCTCCTCTTTCTAGGGGGGATGATAAACAGTGCATCATTAGTCACGAAAAAGTCACTCCACACTGGTAAAATGGGTCGTCACATAAATTGAGTTTATCATGCCGTGAAAACGCAATGATAATAAACAAGTGGGGAGAATAAAATTCTCATTTGTAACTCACTTAGTTTAACAACAGCTTATTTTTGTTTGTTTGTTTTGGAACATTATGGTTATCGACCGCGAAATTGGGCTGTGTGCGCCTTCGTTGCCATATTATTATAAATAAATAATTGGATAATTATGAATAATGGGCGAGTGATTTAGATTTATCGCATTATATAATTCCTTTTAATTACATATAATTCATATTGATTGATTTAATATAATTACTAAACATATATTACTATAGGTTTCAAATAAATGATATTTGTAAATCTAAATTTATATTATTCTAATATACATAGACGAAGACGTACCCATGAAACTAAATGGAAATAAGATTAAGTTTTATCTTATGATAAAAACATTTGAGATACCTTCACATTTTTAAATAGATAGAAAATAAATTGAATATATGGAATTCAAATATTAAAACAATTCTTTATTTAACTTAAATAAAAAGAATTTGAAAATAATTAACAAATTATTTCCTCTTTAACTACTGTGACAATTTGACTTGTGTTACATAAGTACTGTAACAAGTGTCTAATAATAGAAATTTGCCGTTGCATAACAATAACCTATTGTATAATGCATTTTTTTAATCGAAAATATTTAATGTAAAAAAAATAATAAAATAAAAGTTACGTAATATAAGGCTATCTGAAGGTACGTGTTTCGGGATTTCATTCCTCATCAGTACAGCTGTGCCTGTTGTAATTGAAAAGTTGTTAATTAACTTGATTAAAATTAATTAAAACGCACCGTACCTCTGAGATCCCCGATGGAAGTGATTTTTAGAGGACGTCTTTTAGACGGGCGCAAATGTCATGCGCGATATCGATAAATTGTTTTGTGCAAAAAAATCTTATCGCCTCTCTGACTATTAATAATAATAGAAAAAAATAAATCCTTCTTTCTATAATTCTTTGTTCCTTTCGTATTGATCTTGCATATACAATAAAATCAGCCAATTTTAATCAAAATATACATATAGATGTGAAAACTAAAGAAATATAGTAAATTCTTGATTTTGAAAGAAAATATTGAATGTATTGGTTTTAATTAAAATGTTTTAAATATTCTCGAATCGAAAAACCTTTTGTTACGCAATAATTTTTCGCGTATCGGAAAATATACATTGTATAATCCAATATCCGGTAAGGCCTAAGAAGTAGTTGTGTCAATCGATATTTATTTTGGCACTTACGTGATTTAAGTTTTATTGTTGTCACTGCGTTACAAAAGAAATTATTTGATTTTAATTAATAATTTTTAAAATTATTTTCATATTTAATTACTTAAATATTATAATTTTTAAATATTTATGAAAAATAATTGCGAAATATACAAATTTAATACCATGTATAAAATAAAATATTAATTTGCTCAACTGCATTAAGCTTAGGGTTGCGTAATTTCTGTCGTGATCGATATGCGTATGTAATATCCAGACCGTCATTGGATATTTATTAAAGTCGAGCGAAACAAAACTTTCCTCGGAATTTTGCGAGCGATAGTTTGCGGAGCTCGTAAATTACGGAAAGTTCGGTCCGAACTTCGCCGCTACTCAGACGACAAACCGATGAGAAATCGGCACATGTGAGTATTAATTATTACTCCATTGCTTGGCTCAAATGTTCTCGAAGAATTGACAAACATGATTAATGTGGATGAAAATAAATGAAATTTTTGAAAGCAGAAATCCTTCTAAAATTTCCTTTATTAATCATGTTTGTCAATTCTTCGAAAACATTTTAACGTTAATGGAAAATTTAATTAATAAATTTAGAAGTGATCTAAATTTATTATTATTATTATTTCATTTATTATCGGTTGATTTCATAAACACAATATTTGTTTATATACTTATTTTTTTAGCATACCACTGCAACTGTTTTTTTTTTACGACAAGGAAGATATCGAAGATGGGCATTTCGGTGACGCACCCTGTATTTTTCACATTATGAGAATATAGTGGATATATTACAAACGCAATTTTATTTTATTTACATGACAATTGATTAAAATATAAATTTACTTTACTTTCCACATACTTATTTTTTATTGTCCTAATAATTTAACCCTTAATGAACGAGTGTATTTAGTGCAACTAATCGACGGAAATGAAAGAAAACTATTTATTTTCAGAAAAATTTGAAGAATTACAATTGCTTTATTGGATTTTAAGGAATTGTTCGCCAATAATAAGCCAGTATATGAATAGGTATCTCAATAGAAAATGTAGTAAAAAATAAGGAGAAATAATACAGGTTAAACAAAACCAATGGAAAATCTTGTTTTTCTGGAATATTTGCAATGTCTTTAATCTCTCTATCTCGTTGAGAGTTAATGAAGTTAATGAAGTAACTCGCAAGTCCATTTATATTACAACTAATTCAAATACCTTTACTATTTACCATTTAATACATTGACTTACTATTATTATACACTAATGGACGCATTTTGGATGTGAGTGTATGTACATATGTGTACGTACAATGTTATATAGACATAAATTATAGGACGGAATGCACGCTAATGGATTAATTGTCTCAAGTTCGTATTATTGGATTACATGCGTATTGTACAATAATGATAATTGTTTGTCGAATTACATAAAACACCTACAAGGCTCAGTCTTCTAATTGGTATTTACTTGAAGAAAGAATAAATCATTTAGAGTAAGAATTTGTTAGTGGTCTACAATAGCAGGCTTTATATTCATTACTTCTGAACAAAATACTTTGTTAGTTTTACTAAAACTTACGATTTATAAATTATAATCATAATCACGAATGTCTATATAAATTGAATGTGCGGGATTCACCAATTGCATAGCTCAACATACTCCTAACCTAAATAGAATGAACAAGGTGTTTTTCTCTGTAAATCTGACAGCTTCCTTAATTATAAATGTGGAAATAATTTGTTAATTATTTTCAAATCATTTTTATTTAATATATTCCTTAATTATTGTTAATAACTATACTGGAGCTTATAATGAACTAAAATATAACTTTTATTATAATATATTGGTTATTTCATAAAGAAGTGGATTTGAAGGATTAGGGAGTTTAGGGGATGCCTGATCTTTGTTAGCAGTCTAAGGGCCGCTCTTTCAGCGACTTGTAAGTTTTTAGGGGTGATTAGGTGAGGATGGTAAGCAAGGATAGCGGCGTAATCGAGTAACGGGCGGAACACCATTTTATAGATATGCACTGCTGTTTTTGTGCTTATTCCCTTTTGTTTATAGGTAAGGCTTCCGATATGTATCGCCCGTTTCTTTAATTTGGCTTTTAGTATGCTGGAGTGGTCTTTGAAGGTGAATTTAGGATCGAAGAGGATGTCTAGGAATTTGCAGTGGATTGACGGGTAAATAATTTGGTTGTTTATTGATATGAAGAGAGGAGAATTATGTGTTCTGTAGAAAGTTGGGATTTGTTGGGGTTTATTGATATTCTCCATTTCACAAACCACGTTTGAATTGTGTCGGTAAGGCCTTGTATAGTGCTGAGGGCTTTGGATAGGGTGGGGGACGGTTTATAATAAAGTATTTTTTTAAATAAAATAAACCATTTTTATTAAAAAAAAATTACTCATTTAATTTAATGTTTCTTGATTCATCCAATTGAATGGTTAAATAGAATTCTAATAAAACCATTGTTTAACGTTATTTTTGTACGGTTCTTGCGGTGTAATTAAATTATATTTTAAATTTTTATATTTCCATGGCCAATTAGATTTTAAAGTGGTACTTTAATGTTAACTAAATAAAACTTTAATCAAATGTAGTTCTGTAAATAAAACAAATAATTATCTTCATATAACACTTTTTTGTTCTTAAAATGATTTCCCAAACACGATGTAAAATGTCTGTTACTATTTTCTCATTTAGAACTTGGTAAAACATTATGAATAATCAAAGATGTTAAATAATAACCACTTGGCTTTGTTTTACTTTATTGTATATTTTTTCGACTAGTTTCGGCTAAATGTCATAATCATCAATGTCAAAATTTCAAATCATACAATTAATTTCGAAAAAAAAACAAGATTTTAAAAAAGACTGATTTCTTCCATAGAAGGATAATTAGAGAAGCAATTGAAATAGTTTAAACAAAAGGGATGATGCCAAAAGACTACCACCAATTTGGAAAACAAGTGGTTGCTAGAGCAATATAATTAAATAGTTTATTCCTGAAGAAGATAACTGCGACGTCATCGAAACGTCGATCAGAAAATTTAATGGACCAGTTCCAAAGAAATACGCGGGATCAAACCCGAATAAATGCGTCAACATGTTACGCCCGCGAAAATCTACGTTACAACATATATATATATATATATATTCAATTCAATTATTATTGCTTTACTTATTTCGAGGCCTTGTCGATAATTTAGTTTTAATGCCTTATTACCTGTATGTCGGATTTTTATATCGTTAGAAGTAAAATTGTGATTATGTGGGACACAATGTTCAGAAGGTTTTTTTTATTTTCAATAATTTTTTATGTTCCTTTATTTTTAATTGAAATGACCTGCAGGTTCTAAATATATTGAGTCGCAATTATCGCATTTGATTTCGTATACATCACTGTGTTTTAATTTATGCTTGTCAGTTTTTAGTTTATTATTTATTAACAACTTTCCAAGATTCACAATCTTGTATTTCAACATTGATTCAAGTTTTTTGTAACTATCTTCATGAATTTGTTTGAAAGGCATTCAACAGCAGACATTTATTAAATTGCAGCAGAGTAATCTGAAAAATCATTGAATTTTGAGGTTATGGTAGACTGTAATCGATATTTCCCATCTTGTTATTCTAACTAATAAAACTAATTACATACAAGCACACAATTATATTTACAATGTATAATTACTCACCTCAGAAATAAGCAAACTATCCAATTGGTCACACACAATCACACATGTGAACGAAAATCGGGCGTTCGGTCTGTCATTAGGAATCAACGAGTTCCCGTTATAAATGCATAAACTATTGTTAGCATAGACAATGTTGTTTATATAATTACTATAAACAATGTGTCAATATTTACAATATATTTTGTGTCTATATTATACACAGTTTGAATATTCATTATTTTTCTGGATTTCGACATTATTGTGTCTAGATTGAATTTTATTAATGTATCATTCTTAGCATTCAATGTTATGTCTAAATTGTATGCACTTTGAATAACAGTTTCAATGTATATACAAGATATAAATATTGATACAATATTGCTGCAAGATACATTTCTAGTAGGGATATTTGTTAGGTTTTGTGTATTTGAATATTATGAAATAATGAATTCTGTGCAAGTATTTTTCGATTAGAGAGTTTGATTCTGTTTTTGTTAATGTACTATCAAGAAAAGTAAGGCTGTTTTTTGTTTCTAGTTTGACAGTAAATTCGATCCTTTTGTTTATGTTATTTAAAAAGTGCACAAAATTATCTTATTGTCTCTTAGTACCTGTCCATATACACAAAATGTCATCCATATACCTTGGCCAAAAATGTATGTGTTTACTTTAGGATTTTTGTAATAAATTGGTTTCGAAATGATTCATATATATATATATATATATATATATATATATATATATCTGATAATAAAGGAGATAAAGGTGACCCCATAGGCAAACCATCTAATTGTTTATAAAAAGTATTGTTAAATTCAAAATAGCACTGATCAATTTATGCATTAAATTCTATTTTCTTAAGTTCTGATGCGGATGATTTACGTAATTCTTATTTGATAATTGATTTTAGTTTATTTATTGGTATGGATGTAAAAAGGCTTTTGATATCGAATGAAATTAATCTGGAGTTATGGGGGATTGAAATTTGTTTTAATTTATCAATTAGTTCTATTGTATTTCTATTGAATAGTTTGATTTGAAATTTAGAAATGTTGATATTAATTCATTAATATATTTACATAATTTGAATGTCGGAGCGTGTAAATAGGATACTACTGGAGGTATCGGAATATTTTCTTTATTAATCTTTAGTAATCCATTAATGTAAAAGTTCTGTACATCTATTATAAAACACCCTGTATGTGATATATGTTTAAATTTAATTTAGTTTTTGTTTGACTACAAACTGAACTGCAGTTCGATGTTAACGTAATAACCATGTTGTTTGAAAACTATATAGACCAACTAAATTTACTAAATTTCTAATTTTCAAATACGTTTGTGACCAACAATCTAAAATAATTCTGCAATTATGATACTTGCTCCATGCATCAATATTTACAATATTTGCAGTGAACATAACATTGTTCACTGCAAATATTTGCAATTGCAAAATGCAGCTATTGGCGGGACATTAAATTTATTGTTACGTATTGGCGGATGTTTCTATGCATTATTTTGTTCACTAGTTGAGTTAGTATCGGATTGTTTCGTATTTTATGTCTGTTTATATGATTAAATTATGAGGAAGTCTAAATTAAATGATTTAATGATAATCACATGAAAAGCCGACTATCTAAATGCGCTTATCTATTTTAGATAGATTTTCCCGAGAAAGGATTTTTGAGTTCGCCGAATTTTCACAAAAAATTATAACAAAAAAAATAAATTTCGTACTATTAATTATTCCCAAAAATAATGATGTTTATGCAAAAATGCAAGCATACTTGTTATCACTGAAAATTGAACGTTTAGATTATTATTAATATGAAGGTAGAAAATTAATAAAAACAATTAAATTAAATAAAATGAAACAAAGATTATGCAGCTATTTAAATTTCCTTGTTTTATTGGATTGATCGAATTTTATTTATGATTTCCAGAAATTTTCCTTATTTAATTTCATTGTAAATTAAGTAGCTGAAAATGTGTGAATCATCTTTGTTTCATTATATTTAATTTTATTATTTTTTTTTTTTGTTCGGAACCGATAAATCCGCTCAATGCGGGCGTCCATCACTGCGATCAGTTTCTTCAGCGATCTCGTTGAAGACGGTGCGTATAAATTAATTAAGAATTGTTTAACTACTAAGGGCTAACAGGACAGAGTTGTACTGATGAGGGATGAAATCCCTAAACACGTGTCCACAGATAGCCTTATAACAATTATTTGTTGTTTCTTTTCATTAAATATTTTCTACTCAAACTGTTGCAATTCACAGTAGTACTGCTATGAAACAAACAAATATCTATTGTGTAATCCAATGTCCGGCGGGGTAATTGCTCGGGAAGTAATGTTTCAATTGATGTTTGAAAAAACTTACAGTATAAATAATTTTTGCAGTTGGAAGAAGGGATTGATCAAATTTTATTGATCATTGCCAGAAATATTCCTTCTTTAATTTCATTGAAATAAAATAATTTGAATAAAACAAGCATACTTGATTTTATTCCTTATCAAGTTTCGACTTAGTGGTCATTATCAAACGGTTATTTAACCGTTTTATTAATTTTCTGCCTTATTAATAATAAACGTTTTATCACAAAGTAACGGTTTCAACAATCAATTATTTAAATTAATAAATATTTTTATATATTAAACACTTAAATATCTCAATAATAAAAGAATGATTGAAGCCATCATTATCTCATATTGCTTATTAACTTAACTAACCTTATTATTGATTGAATGAAGAAGCAAGAGGGAAGGGTTAATTTCGGCGTGCCGTTTGTAAAGGGGCGATAAAATGATTAACTTTCCGGAGTTGCAGAGTTTAATTGGGATTTTGAGATCGATTTAGTGAAACCCCCGGACCCCGCTAGGAACTCGCTCGCGATTAATAATAAAATTAAGCCAGAAGTTAGAAATTTCAGTTGTCACTCAAACGTATTAATTAACTTCCAGATGAATGAAAGATTACGAAACCTGTTTCATTCAGCTATGATGGATTATTTATCATTTGCAATAAATATTCTTCATGAAACTTAATTATTTCTGATTTGTTCTATACATGGTGTCTTAGCGTGCGCGCCGAGTTGCTTTACGGCTAAATGGTTTATTTTTTCAAAATCGGCTTTCGCAGGCGTATGTAGGTCTATTAGGACTATATTTTAAAATTAGTTTCAAATATACAGGGTGTCTCATAAAAGCATGGCGTATCATAGTTATATTTTTTCCAATAGAATATCCCATATTTTATTTTTACTATTTTTAGATTCTACATCAAAATTAAGGTTAACTTGCATTATATGATCAAATGCCTAAACCTAATAATTTTTAAAAAATTTAAAAATTTTTGAAAAAATTGACATTTCGAAAAAAAAAAACCTAAATAAAAACAAATTAAATTTTGTATCAGTGTATTAGACTGATGGGTGAATATTTTAGGCTATTTACAGGAATTTAAAATCCAGAAACACTTTCAAGGTTGAATTTTATTTTAAATAGCACACCCTACATCTAATAGCCCTATCTTGTAGAAATGTTATTGTTTTTTTTTTTAAGTAGAAAGGTATTTTATACGTAAACCTAATAGTTTTCAAAATATATCCATTTTCGTTAACTTTTGACATAATATTTATTATTCATAATATGGAAAGGTTTTACAAAGCGCCGTAAAGCTACTCGGTGCGCACGCTGAGACACTTCTTTTTTTTTGAGCAATTAAAATATATTTTTTTGCATAATTATAATAGGAATAATAACATATGAACTTCAATTAGGCCAATGTAGCATAATAATGATTTAAGACATTTTTATCAATTTTATAAAACGAATAAATGAGTCCCTTTTGCAATAGCTACTGTGACATTTTTACTTATGTTACATAAGTAATTTTAAAGTAATGTTCAATAATGGACTTGCTGTTGCATTGCAATTACATATTGAATAATGCAGCAATTTTTTGACTCAAAAATAATTATTGCAAAAAACAAATTTAAAAAAATAATATAAGGTTATCTGCAGACACGTGTTCCGGGATTTTATCCATTATCAGTAGAGGTTTGCCTAATTAAAAATTATAATTATTATAAATTAATTAAATTACGTTAATTAAACGTACCGCCCACGATACGATCTCCGCTGAAATCGACCTAGGAATTGACGGATGTGATTGCTATGCACAATCTCAATAATCTTCGGCAAAAAATATTTTCGATTCAGATTTAACATAAGGTCTCGCTTTCCATTAGTAATAAAAGAAAAAAAGGTTTTATTCACATGGTCACAGTTATTTAAGTAAATTATAATAAAATAATTAATAAATTATTCTCTTTTTAGCTATTCAAAATATGTTTTAAAATGCTTATGTAACATAAATCATAAAATTACAGTAGCTAAAGAGGAACTAATTTATTAATTATTTTCTAATTATTTTTTATAATTTATTTCAATAACTGTGACCATGTGAATAAAACCTTTTTTTATATTATTAAGAAATTTACTTTGGATAATATATAACATGAAATGCGAGAAATGTTGCATTATAAGAAGAATGGGATGAACTAAACTTAATATATACTGCCTTTCAAAAAAAATCAGAACACCAAGGAATTATTGGACTATTCTAATGAAATGCATATAATTTGACTATTTCTATGAACTGTACCGATGATCAAAAAAACAATTGGTTTAGTTGTTATTTAATGTTACTTTTTATAGATTTTAGCATTATGGTGATTTTTTTAATTAGATGCTTCTAATATACTAGTAGGATGTGACTACTTTGACGTTTCGATTTGTGAATTTGTAAAAGAAGCCCCGTGTTCATCCTCGTGCACAATATTACGATTTAAGTGATTTCGATAGGGATCGTATTATTGGTATGCGAGAAGCGGTGTTTTCAGTTCACTCTATTGCCGGAATAGTTGGTTGTAATGTATCCTAGGTAATTGTGCGCTACTGGTCTAGATTAGATTCAGAACCATCTGGGGAAAATCGGCGTAGACCTGGAATAGGACGACTAAGAAACACAAAACGTGAAGATTTAGCTCTTCGTCTGGCTTTAAGGGCCAGATTTACAATATCGCGGCCATTACGAAATAGCCAAAAAGTATCCGCACTTAGGCCTCATTAGGCCCATTGTGCTACCTCCCGTAGATCACTCATCCTCAGTACAACCAGCCTACCCTATGTAGGTAGTCAAGTATAGCCGAGGTGGGTAGATCTCTGATGAAAGCCATTTCAGGCCATTTGTCACCTAGAATGGACTCCCTTAATGACGCGAGTGCTGGGCATTCACATAGGAAATGCCAAGCCGTCTCATCTTCCATACTGCATGCTCTACAGGTCGGAGAATCACCTATTCCCATCCTATAGAGGTGCCCTTTTAGTCTACAGTGACCTGTGAGGATGGCAGTTAGGTGCCTTAGATTCCTTCTAGTCAGCTGCAGGTACCGTTTCGCTGATTTCTCATTAGGATACACAAGTGTTTCCTTAGAGAATTTACAACCCTCAATGTCATCCCAGCGCTTCCTAAATTTCTCTAGGGCATTGGTATGTAACATGTTAAACAGGGAGACAGGAGCGAGACGCACTAGCGGCTCCGGTGAGAGAATGTTCATCCCAGCCGCAGCTCTTGCCAGCGCATCAGCTCTCCCGTTTCCTGTGTCCGTGTCGTGCCCCTTCACCCAGCAGACTTCAATATTATTGTGCATTGCTGCCTGTCTGAGTTTTCTGTGACACTCTATGACGGTCTCTGACGTGGTATAGATTTTTTGCAGAGACAGTATCGCCTGCCTACTATCCGTTAGGATTAGTATGGCCACATTTGACAGCTTGCGGTTTATGATGTATTCAGCCGCAAGTGTTATACCCATCAGCTCAAGTTGGGTGATGGTTCCGTGAATCCCCATAGGAATCTTAGCCTGAATCTTCAGAGTTCTGGAGAAAACCCCGACTCCCGATCCATCTCCCTTTTTTGATCCATCTGCGTAGATCCTTATAGCCGACTCTCTCATCCGTTTTGTGGGTTGGACAGTAACATTGTAGGGTGTGCTCCGTATGAGTGTCGGTACACAATAGTCAGTGGTGGCCTCTAATAGAGGTATATCGTTGCAGATACTCCTCCAGAGGTGTCCTCTGACTTCCCCACAGCTGTTTACGTTCCAGTTCCCACAGCTCTGAAGACGAAGTATAGTCGCCAGAGCCTCCCTCTCCACGTGAATATCAAGCGGTGGAAGGCATAGCATGACTTCCATCGCCATTGTCGGAGTAGTGTGCATGGCGCCTGTAACACTAAGACAGACTGTCCGCTGCACCTGCGAGAGTTGCTTCCCTATACTCTTCTGCTTGGTCCTGGGCCACCAAACTGAAGCCCCGTATGTTAGCATCGGCCTTATGACAGCTGTGTATAGCCACAGCGTCGTGCGTGGTTTTAACCCCCAGGTTTTCCCCACAGCCCGACGACATTGCCAGAAGGCCCTTATGGCTTTGTCAACTTTAATATCGATGTGTGCTTTCCAGCTTAATTTACTATCGAGGGTTATGCCCAGGTATTTCACCTCGTCGCTGTACTGCAACATCTTATTCATTAGTATTGGTGCTTTTTTGGTCACCTTCCTTTTCTTGGTGAATAAGACCATCTCCGTTTTGGCAGGATTCACCGATAGGGAGTGATCATTGCACCACTGCGAAACTGTATTTAGAGCACCTTGCATCTGATCGCATAGGGCATCTTCAAACTTGCCACATACAAGTATGGCCAGGTCATCAGCATAGGCAGTCACAAACAATCCTAATAGCTGAAGTTCATGTAGCAGGCTATCCAGAACCATATTCCAAAGTAGGGGTGATAAGACACCCCCTTGAGGACAGCCTCTATCAATTTTGCAGGTAATACGTTCCATTCCCTGCTCCACTGTAACTATACGATTGGCCAGTGCGTCGCCGATCCAGTCACACATTTTTGAAGGTACTCCGCGCTTATCAAGCGCGTTTCTGATCTTCGGTATGGTGGTTTTATCAAACGCACCTTCAATGTCAACAAAAACACCCAGGGCGGATTCTTTAACATCCAGTGATCTTTCAATCCTGCTCACCACGTTATGCAGGGCGGAGTCGGTAGATCTTCCCCGTGTGTATGCATGCTGTGACGTCATCAGCGGCAGAAGAGTGAGACAATAATAAAACGCAAACGTCAAATTATCAAAGCTTGGAATGAAATACCTCAAATAAATATTGATTGCCTGATTTCTAGTATGCCTCGATGTGTTAATGAGTGCTTAAGAAATCGTGGTGGTCCAACACACAATTATTTGTTATTTGTGTGTTTTTTTTTAAATTTTTGTCAAGTTAAGTTTTTGATCATCTATGCACTTTATGTACATCATAATATTCTGTAAATTTCATTAAAATCGCCCAATAAATATTTGGTGGTAAACAATATTCTAAAGTTAATGAATCGTTGACGGGTTTGTTTACATCAATTTGCTGTTTTCGTTGCTTTAAATAGCTGCCAAATAGTCGTTGATTTCCTCTAATTCCAAGTTGATTCAATTTGCTTATTAGTAGTGAGATGTCAAAGGCATTTCTTAAGTCAATAAAAATAATGAGAAAATAATTTTGTTCAGTCTGGATTTTATACGTTACATATATATATCGTCGTGGTTCCGAGTTTGGTTTGATGACAAAGAGGTTCTCTTAAGTCTATAAAAATAATGAGAATATCATTATGTTGGCATGTCGTATTGCTTCCGGATTCAGTATGACAGTCGCCTATCTTTTTGGCTCTATTAAAGGATTTCCGAGTGGAAGTCCTAAGTCGATCCAGTTCCTTGTTCCACCAAGGAACGTTTCTCGAGAAGGTTACCTTCTTTACCGGGCAGCTATCTTCATAGGCTGCTACGATGGTATATCTTAAATGTAGTGAGGCTTGTTCTAATTCCTCTATGGTAGCAATGTTGTGTTGGAGGCCCTGAAGTTCAGACTGCATGTAGGCACTATACAGTGCCCAGTCCGTCTTTCGTGGCACTCTGCATTTTGCGATTTCCGTGCTCCCAGCCTCTATGTCGAATGCAATCATTTGATGGTCCGACATAGATGGTTCTGCCAGCACACGCCAATTTTTTATTAGTTGCGCGCCGTATGCTGTGGCCAAGGTCAAATCGAGTACCTCTTGCCTTATCGCGTTTATAAAAGTGGGTTTGTTCCCTCAGTTTAAAATGTCTAGATCTCCAGAACATATATAATCAAAAAGGTACTTACCCCTGTTGTTGTTGTATCTGTGCTGCTCCATACTGTGTGGTACGCGTTGGCATCGCAGCCCATGATAACCTGATTCCCATTCCTGCGGCACCAGTCCATGAGGCCCCTGACTGCCTCCGGCGGCGGATTGTCCTGAGTAGGCTGAGGCAATTATAATTTGCCTCTTGCCACCCTTCGTCGTCGGTACTTGCACAACCGCCGCTGCAATGTCCTGTGTGACGAACTCTTGAATAGGAGCATTGTTAATATCTTTCCTGAAAATCAGGGCGGCCCTTGGCTTGCCGCACATTCGGTTGTATACCTGATGGTATGAAGGATTCTGCAGTCCCTTAATTGTTCCTCCATGAATTCAGGGCTCTTGGATTAGCCCCACTTGGATTTGCCCCCTGGCCAGCCTGCTGCTTAAGGCACTTGATGCGGCCTTTGAGTGCTGCAGGTTGATCTGGAGGCAATGGTTTGGTGGTCGAGAGCCGAAATCTCTTGGGTGAATGGATATGGTGTTGAAATTGGGAACAGGAAGGGTGATGCATTGGTAGGAGTTGCGGCTAATGATCATTTATACGTCCGGTAGACCAATTCGTCTCCCTCTAAATTCCCTATTTGAATAGTTGCATCCTTATACTCTAAAGAAATTTAGGTATAGATAGAATGATGTAACAGGCTGCAGACTTTCTAAGAAAACTCTTCGGTATTTAAATCAAAGATCAGTCAATCAATACCTGCGGCTATCCAAAGAAAACTTAAAACGTATCACGGCTGTTCTGACTGGACACTACAGAAATAGAGCACACCTCTACAGATTGGGGATGGTAGAATCATCAGACTGTAGAGGGTGCTGTTTGGAGGACGAGACCGAGGAGTATATCCATGGATATTGCCCAATGCTAAAGTCTAGCAGAAAAGCCATACTGGGCGAAGAATGGCCAGATATGAGGAAAATTAGGGATCAACCTTCCTCGATACTGCTAGCCTATCTTGATGAGGTAGGCTGGCTGTGCTGACACTTGGTCCAGATACCCTAAAGGGAGGAAACACTGGATGCCTAACGAGGCTTATGTGTGCCAGTTCAACAAGCGCACCTCCCACAAAACCGTAACCGTAAAAACCATACCAGAACTAAATAAGCGATTATTAATTAAATTGGAACTATTTTCTGATAAGTTCATAACAGATGAAATGGAAATTTGATTTAATTAATAATGGTGTTGAAAATATTTTAATTGTAATGCTAATAAATACAAAGGTAAAAAATTCGAAAATATTTAATGAATTAATTATTGTCTTTCAATTGCTAAAGAAAAGATATATATCTATTGAAACAACTACTTACCCGGCAAACCCACGCCGAATATTTAATTATACAATAAATATTTATTGTTATAAACTGAGATGCAACTATTGATATTACTTGACTATATTACTTTAAATATTAAATACACAAGTGAAAACACATAACAAGTGCTCCATCTAAAGGCCAGTCAATTAGTGCTCGTTTGGAATGGAGATAATCCATACCCGGTACCGATTATTCAAGTTAAAACATTTAACACAAATGAATATTAAAACAATAACGTCATAGCTAAATAAATGCAACAGTAATGCAGTGTTTTCGATTAATATCAATTGCAAAAATAATAAAAAATACAATAATCGAATTAAATAAAAATAATTTCAAAATAATTAATTTACTCATTTGAATACATAATTAATTGCTTCCTCTTTAGCTGCTTCGACTTTTTGACTTATGTTACGTAAGTACTTTAAAACCAAAAATCCATTGAAACAACTACTTCTCAGCCAAATATTCATCCTGTTCCTGACATTGAATTATATATTGGACATTTGCTTTTGCATAGGAAATAACATATTGTATAATGCAATTTTGTTCATGATTCGAGAATATTTGATGTAAATACAAAAAAAATACGTGCTATAAAACAAAACAATTAATTAATAATTAAATTGTGTAAATTAACTAAAAAAAAAATATTTGCATGCAAAGAATAGGAATTAAAATGTGTTTAAAATTTATGAAAAACGATGTATCATTAACTTTAAAAATCGATGTAATGTTCATTATATTTTGTTAATTTAACATTTTTAAATTATATTAGTTCATGAAAAGTCGCAAAACGTCAAATCACACTACAGAATGTAATTATTTTCGATCGTCATCGCGTTGATTTCGTGTCATTTTTATGTTTTAATAGGATCCTGCATCACAGGCGGTAGGCCTTTGATAGCTCAGTTACTAATTAAGTTAGGAGTTTGAAATTTCGAAAACTTTACTTGGCTTTGATTATACAGGGTGTAACAAAAAGAGTTTCGGAATGATGATTTGTTTTTTTTTAGATTGTTTGATATACATTTTATTCATTACTTAGGTGCCTTTTACGATTACCTACTCTAAAATTTTATTGAAATCTGTTCATTAATACGAACAAAAAATACAAAATTAAAAAATAGGTTTTGTGTCATTCGTTTAAAAAAATAATAATAAAAATTTAAATAGGATAAAATTATACAAGGTACTTGTTTAGTAAATTCCAGCAATTTTAATGGTCAACTTTTATTTTTATGAATTATATTAAATAAAATGAAACAAAGATGATTCACACGTTTGCAGTTATTCGATATTGTTTAATGCTCGGAACCGATAAATCCGCTCAATGCGCGCGTCCTTCACCGCCATCACTTCCAACCGCGATCTCGTTGAAGACGGTACGTAAAAATTAATTAAAAATTGTTTAACCACTAAGGGCTTACAGGGATGAGGGACGAAATCCCAAAACACGTGTCTACAGATAGCCTTGTAACTATTATTTGTTGTTTCCTTTCATTAAATAATTTCGACTCAAACCGTTCGCAGTAGTACTGCTATGCAACAACAAATATCTATTGTGTAATCCAATGTCCGGCGGGGTAAATGCTCGGGAAGTAGTTGTTTCAATAGATGTTTGTAAAACTTACAGTGTAAGTATTTTTTGCAGTTGGAAAAAGGGATTGATCGAATTTTATTGATCATTGCCAGAAATTTTCCTTGTTTAATTTCATTGTAATTTATGAATTATATAGCGTGTTCAAAATTTAATGTCAAACTTTGAATGTACTTTATTTTTTTTATTTTAAATTGGAACCTCTGTATATTTTTACATCATTCCATACAGAATTAAAAAACAAACGTTTTTCTTCCTAACAACCCAAACTATAATGTAGTATTTGCTAAATTATTTATAAATTGAAATAAGAAGCTGTGCATTGTTACATTACAGCAAATTTAAATGTTCTTATAATTTTATTTGTTAACATTTTACAATCTTGAAGTATCAACGTTGGAAATTTGAAGCACGGCCTTATAGAATGTACTTGTTGCTTGAATTGTCAATGATATTTGCAGTCACTGCAGTCAACAAAAATAAAGTAAATCAAATTATTTCTTCGGAAATAAATTATCTAGCATTATTTATATTAAATAATTTTCTCATTTACTAAAACATCAGTGAATGAAAGAAATGAAATATAATTATTAGCTTTCAACATCTTTTCAAAATAAACTCATTAATTTTATTTACATATTGCTTCGAAACACAAAGCGTATATTATCACTATTTTATCATAGTGTTGGGGATACATTTACTGAATGCTATAAATTACGCCCTTTTGACAAACTGCAGAATATTGTTTCAACAGGATCCACCTCAAAATTACGCCCACAATTTATATTCAGACAGCGCGCTTTATACATCGGATATATTCCGCCCTATGATGCAGGGTTGTGCATTTTGTATTAGATTACCCCCTTTCGCGAAAAGGGTAAAGACTTGCAAATGTTTATTAAGGTCGGAGAAACAGATGCAAGCCGCCGTTGTCTGTGCACACGTACGCCTGGGAGTACATTCTCCAGGAAATATTGCGCTTGCAAATTATTACTTGTGGTATTCCATTTTGTATAATTCAGCCGTATGAATATTAAGTTTGTTATTGTGTATGCGGGATTATGAAAGGGGAAGAATTATGCATGTAATGCACGGGTGTTTTTAATATAAAATTTATCTTGCTTGAATAAGGACTAAACATGATTAATTCAAAGAAAGTGTTTCTCTTTTAATTTGTTAGTTTTTATTAAATATTTTAAGACAATAACATTAAATATACCACTATGATGATTGCGACCGTACCTACGTAGTAATTCATGATTATATCAGTCAATAAACATATAATATGTTGTTTTTACAATTATTTGCAGTATTTATTTGTAAATAAAATAAGTTTTAACATTTGACAGTCATTTTATATTAACACAAATTATAAAAAAGTTACATTAGTTTAACGTGAACAGATTAATTGATTAGATTATAAATATTAAATTCCCGAAATTCAAAAAATGATAATTTTACAGTTAGCAATTTTTTAGTTGGTCGCAAACGTTGTCCTCCGGATACCAGGCGCTCTCTGGTTATTAGCCTTCCACCGGCATGGGAGCACTGATGGTGGTGACCGTTTATTTCCGACGTACTCGTGAGACCGAAATGATGAGTCAAACCACCAAAATAATTAATCCCAACCCGCAACTGACGGGGGATCCAACCACTCGGTGTTTGCAGGTTTCTAAAATCGAAGGCAACTTTGAAGATGAGACTCCGTTTTTTTGTGGATACGTTATTGTACAACTCAGTAGGTCAGTGTAAGAATATTAAAAAAGGTTGAAGATGGTTTATTGACTGAGACCGTTAGCAGCGCTCAATAAAAAAAGAAACTTTTAGGAATAATGACATAAATGCAGTCACCGCACACAATACCCTAAATTTTAGAATTATGTACTGTAGAGATTTCCTCAACTGTACGATTGAGGAGATACAAGGAAACTTGGCAAGTCAGCGTGTGATGGAAGTCCGTACGATAACTACGAGGCGTGATGGCATAGTCCATGACACGCCACTTCATATCCTGAAATTTAACAGAACAACCCTGACTCTAAGCATCAGAGGAGGTATATATACAAACCTGCCAGTACGCACTATTAAGGTGCTCTAAGTGCCAATGTTTTGGGCACACTTCAATAAATTGTTCAAAAGAACAGGTATGTGTTTCTGGTCGACCAATACACGAGGTGCGAGGAATCTGTAGTTTATGTAAACTGCAAATGGGGACACAAAGCTCGCTAGAGAAATTGTCCAAATCAAAGAGGCGATGGCAATAAAGAATTGAAAGCAAAAGAAAAAAATAGCTACTTCGAAGCGAAGAGGAAAGTTACTCCTCAGCAACCAATAACGGGTACATCTTACGCCCAAATGGCTAGCAGCAAAAGGAATCTAGCCCAGGACATCATATTCTCATTATTGCCCCTCCTGAAAACCACGATATCGGATGCAGTGAAAGCAGACTTACAAGGAAATAAATTGCTACAGGAGGCTGGTAAGATGCTTTCACAAACAAACCGCCCGCCAATCGAATTGTGAACTGCCAGCGAAAGACAGTAAGATGGCAGTAAACCTTCTCAGACTGTCAAACAGCAGGGGTAATTCAGCACCCCAAATAAAAAATCGCAGGATGCCCAAACGACACCTCAAGCTAGTTCTCAGCTGGGTACCACCACAATACCTGCGATACCATTGCAGGAGAGAAACACATTGTCTCCTGGCTGCTGCGTCTGCCGTAGTGCGTGCTAAGGGAATAACTTCTTCCCTCTTGGCTCCTCATTCGGAAAATGAGTCGACAATATATGTTGACTCATATCCATTTGCCGAGCCAGTCATTAAAAGAGGGGCAACAGATGTCTCCCTCTCCTCCTCCTCCGACTGAAACGTTTACAGATGGAGGTTCAGCAGTAAACAATAGGGTCAGGAAGAGAAAATATAGCTGGGAAAAGGGAGTAGAAAAAAACAAAATCTCTTCCATAATTTTTTAATTATATTGTTCTTCCTATTAATTTATTTTAAATTATTATCGTGCCGTCATTGTCTTAAAACTGGATTTCATTATAACTCCAGCTAAATAGGTGTCAACTGTGATATTAGATTTAAGGTTTTATCGTGTGTTTGTCCAGATATCGGAATAATAAGTAACTCCGTTATGTTCTGTGATCTTAGGAGTAAGATTTTATCACGTGATTGTCCTGGTACCGGAGCGTTTTACTACTCCGGTGCCATTCATGTTCTTAGGTTTATAGTTTTATCGTGTGATATTGGGGTTAAGTTTTATCTTGTAGTTGTTTTGACAACGGAGCTTTTTACAACTACGGTGTCATCCGTGTTAGGTTTTATCGTGTAGTCCGGGCATCGGGGTCTCATTACAACTCCGATGTCATCTATGATTTGTGCTCGTGTTAATGTTATAAATTGATTATTTATTAATTTCTGTCTACATTAAAAACGGTTGAAAAAATTGTCCAATGGAACTGTAACGGTGGCAAATTCCACTACCACTAGCTTAAATTACTCTTGGCGAGACATGCAACATTTTGTGCATGCCTCCAAGAAACTCAATTAAAGCCCAATTTCAGCTCAGAGGTTTTTCGGTAGTGAGAATGGATGCAGTGCTTAATGTACGAGCATAGGGTGTCGTAGTCATTCTTGTAAGAGAGGGTTTCCCTTTTAGAGAGATTCCTCACACAACGCAGCTCCAGGCACTGACCGTGCAACTATCTCATCCCTTAAAAATAACGGTAAGCACCGTGTGCCTTCCTCAATTTGACTAAACATTGAACGACTTATTGGACCTAGTCAACCAGCTTCCCGCGCTATATATATTTTGGTGGGCGATTTTAATGCCCATCATCTATTATGAGGCTCGTATTCACATGTGCGCGCGTGGTTCAAATTTTTCGGCAGTTGACTTGTCATTCCCTACGACTAACAAGTAATCTTACCTGGGAAATTATCAATGACCTGCATGTCAGCGATCACTTCCCCATACTGATCAAAACCATCACAAGACAGGTAAGACGTTCTGTCCCCCGCTGATGGTGTCTCGACAGGGCAGACTGGCTTGGCTTTTAAGTCAGTCTTACACGCCCTGCGTCAATGTCCGACGACGTCGAGGCGCCCGTACAGGAGTTTACAGAGATATTTTTAGAAGCAGCTAGAGAACATATTCCCATGTCAAACGCAATAATAGCTGGTCAACCAGTACCATGGTTGAATAACGATATTAAGCAGGTAATAAAGGAGGGTAAAGGGGCTCTGTAAAAAAAAAAGTAAAAGGCTATCATGGAGAGCTATGTGTCGTCGATCACTCAGTCCATACCTATGAGCGAGGTGTGGAAGAAGGTGAGTGCGATAGCGGGGAAAAAATTTCCCGCGGTAGCACGCATCTTAAATTTAAACAGCTCTGAAGTTGATGACACGGCAGAGATTGCGAACTAAATTGCGTCGCGGTTCCACTCTGCTAATAGCTCCCATAACTACAATGATCGTTCCCTGGGTCTTAAAAATGGTCTCGAAGTTCGTTTGGACTTCTCCTCTCGGGAATCATTACAATTTAAAGTTTTCATTGTCTGAATTAGAAGAGGCAATAAGATCCCCGGGCGCTTCAAAAGCGCCCGGACTGAAGGGTATCCCATTTCACATCGTCCGGCAACTTCATTCATTTATGAATAAAATGAATCGTAGCGGTGTTTTCTGATCTAGAGAAGGCATACAATATGACCTGGAGATATGGAGTTCTCAAAAAAATGTAAAATCGTTCATGTCCAGTCGTTATTTTAAAGTAAAAATTGGGGAAACATCTGCAAAATACGTGTTAGAGAACGGTATTCCCCAAGGTTTAACCATTTCTATCACTCTATTCGCAATAGCCATTAACGATATTGCTGAGTCCGTCTAACCCCTATAAAAAATGCCTCTATGTCGATGACTTGGTCATATATATGTCTGGAGATACCATCCCTGCAATTAATCGTCAAATGCAAGAAGTTTTCGACAAGGTGATTAATGGCGCGGAGCCTAGAGGTTTTCGTTTCTATGTAAAGAAAATCTCATGTATCTACTTTTATAGACTCCGACGACCGCATCGAAACCCTGGACTCTCACTCTCACTCCATTGCCGACGGATACAGGTCTACAGGTCGTCGAAAGTAACCTTTTTTTGTGGCTGAGGCACGTTTTTTACACGATCGGCCGTAGTCGTGGAAAAAAGAGAGAAACGGTGTGAAATGCATGATTAGAGGACGTACGTTAATTTTGCATGCATCGTTTTAGAATGAACGGAGAACCACGTGAATGAATGAATCCTCGCAACGTAAATAAACATTCAGACACTTCACTCGGTTTTAATATTGATTTGCATTTTTCTCAACATAATTTACACTGGTTTTCAATAAATTTCAAATGGCCCAATAATATTATTCTTAAAAATACCAGCCGAAATATTTATTTTTTGTGGAAACTGGGTTCTTGACATTTGTCAAAATCATGGCAACGGTTTTTATTAAATGGTACATTGTTCAACTTATTTTTATTATTTTTGAGGTGGATTTTGGTACAAACGTAAATTAAATGGATGCATTTAACACAGTTTTTATTACTCTAAAAAATATTCCTCTGCGATTTTTCTAAAAATTTAATAGGGAAATTATTTTTTACACATCTTTAATTTTACATGTTAAATTCCTATGTTCGCCCCTTATCCCAGACATATGTAGCAAAAGTGCTCAATAAACTCTCTTTATTATTAATTTCTCACCTGAAGTACGATAAAATCTATTTTACATTTTCGTCACATTTTAAAAGTAGTTTTATATTTACAGGGTGCCCAATAATAACGTGACGTATCAAACATATGTTTTTGTTTTAATAGAACGATATACTGGGTGGGCCTGAAAGGCGTACGATTTTAAAAACACTCTTGCGTTTGAAGCTTCAGAGAGGGGACTGCGCGGGCCCCAGCACCCGCGCAGTCCCCGGTCCTCGGAAATTTATTCGCGATGGATCACTTCACGGGAGCGCAACGCGCATTCTGCATTAAACATTATTACAAAAATGGCGATTCGTGCGTTATTGTTTGGCATTTATTTCGGCGTGAGTTTGGATTACATGACCTAAATCAGTGTCCAAACGAAAGTGTGATTCGATCGTGGGCCAGAAAGTTCAAAGCTACTGGTTCGACTCTCAAACGGAAGCCTGCGGGACGTCCAAGGTCAACGAGAACAGAAGACGTAATTGAACAAGTTAGAGCTTCAGTTCAACGTAATCCTGCTAAATCAACTCGAAAGCATTCAGCCCAACTTGCGGTATCCAGAACATCTTTGCGTCGCATTTTGTTGAAAGATCTGAAATTGCACCCGTATAAAATTCAAGTTGTGCAGGAATTACAGCCAAATGATCCAATTTTACGACGAGCCTTTGTTCAAACAATGTTGGAACGCTTTCGGAGTGTCAACAATATTCTGTTCTCCGACGAAGCCCATTTTCACATAAATGGGCATGTGAATAAACAGAATTGCCGTTACTGGGCTGCAGAGAACCCACGTGCAAAACAGCAAAAAGCCTCTGCATTCGCCAAAAGTAACCGTTTGGGCGGCCATGTCAGCGCACGGAATTATCGGACCCTACTTCTTCGAAAATCGAGAAGGCCAATCTGTAACTGTAAATTCTGACCGATACATAGCCATGTTAAGTGATTTTTTCTCTCCACAGCTGCAACAATTTGAAGCCTATAATCGTGCGACATGGTTTCAACAAGATGGCGCGACATGCGATGTTTGCTGGGAAACTGATATCGCGCCAAGGTGACATTGCATGGCCTCCTAGAAGTCCAGATCTAACGCCACTGGACTTTTTTTGTGGGGATATCTAAAAAGTAGAGTCTACTCTAATAACCCAGCCACAATTAACCAGTTGAAGACCAATGTCCGGGAAGAAATGGCACCTATTCCCCGTGCAATGTGCCAGCGAGTTTTTACCAATTTGAGGTTCAGATTCAAAGAATGTTTGCAGCGCGACGGTGCACACCTGGATGACGTTATTTTTCAGAAATGAATTTCCCAGATGTAAATTTTTATAGAAATAAAAATTTGTATGTGAATTGTACTTAGTTTTTTTTTAATGATTTTTTCAAATTCGTAATTATTTCTGGCCCACCTTGTACTTTTAATATCGATTTTAGATTGTACTCTTATAATCAATCATTTCTGATATATATTATGTCAATTTTCATATTTAAAAAGTTATAAACAATTGAATGTTCCAATCGATCAATTTTTGGAGTCTTATATTTCAAAATTGAAAAAAAGACATTAAATTTCCTGTAAACGCAATATAATTTAAAAAATTCTTAATAATCTAAGGGAAACCAGTTTTTTTTCTCATAAAGCACATTTTGTATACTGGATGAAACGATACGCGAAATATTTTCATGAAATTTTGATGGAAAATTGTTTGTTCTTCCATTTCTGTATAACAAACTATACTTCTATCTATTACCGTTTTTAACAATTTCAATCCAAAGTACAAAATTGAATGTTTCACTTATAGTCTATAATTTAATTAAGCTATGCCTAAAATAAATGCAAATATTTTCCTACATTTAAAAACATATTTAATTTAAAGATAATGGTATGTTGGCAAATATTAAGGGTTATTTTAAAAGCAAAAAAAAATTAAAATTTGTTAATGTTATTCAATATAAATATTTGATATGAATAGTTTACTTACATACTTAGACATTTTAATGGAGGAAAATTTTAATGTTAACAAAAGAAATAAAGTATTTCAATGTGATAAAAAATGAATATAGGATCGATAAGAAATAAAAAGTCGATGATGGTCCAGAAGAAACGAAACATATTATTATAATTGAGTACGCCATCATTGCATTTAAATATTCCTTCACATAATGAAGATATAAAGAAAATCGCATTTTTCGGTTTTTTCATTTTCCTGAAAAGAAATAAACTTAGCTCAGTTTTCTCAACGGGATATTAATTAGCATGAAATTCTGCAAAAGTGCAAATTTAAACCTACTCTCTATCTGAGACTTGAATTTTTTATTGGAAAATTTTGAATAATCTATTCCTATTTATTACATACATCTTTATTTCTGAATTTGGAATATACAATTACAATACAATATCTAATAATACACTAACGTTCACAATATATTTCCAACTCTCAAACTGGCTATTGACCAGTGGTCTTTCAGCCTTCCTATTTATTATTTTATTTGATTTATTTAAAAAAAACGCTCTCTTCTGTATTTATATTGAGTCCGTAAGTAAAAATCTGTATCCTTATTATTTTTTAATCTAATTCTTGCCCTTTTCGTATTTTAATATCCTTATTGTTGCGTTTCTTGGTTTTATTTAATTAAAATAATTTGAAGTGCTTGTCTGAACTTTTTTCACTTATGGATTTATTGATAATATCATTTTTCATTAATTTACCTAAAGCAGATTTCGATTAGGATATTGTTATCAATACTTGACAAATACAAGATAAATAGAAAAATTGAGGTAACGTAAAGTGATCTACAAAACTCAGTTTAAAATTAAAATCTTTGTTACAAGTTTATGCAAGTATAATATAATTATTTTTTAAATATATTTCTCTAAATTTATATAAACCAGTCTTTCAGTAAATTTAAGCATATAATGTTATGTGTAATGCCGCGACTGTTGAGGTTGGACGATTATTGAAATATCAACTGGCAAAATATTCAACACACAGGCGTTCCATACTAATTTGTCTGTATTACTAGGTTCAGTATGCCCAAGGCTGGTCGAGTATCGAATATCTATACATATGTATAGAGGTAGGCCTATCGACGAAAACGTGCGTTTCGGCTTGTGACGTCACGGGTGCCCACAGCCGAATCCACATTAAGAAATTAGAACTTTAATGTGTAAAAATTCTTGAATTGAGTCTTAGATGAAGCTGTGTGTTTAAATTATAAACTTTTAATTTACATTTCACGAATATTATACTAGAAAACAGCAAATTCAACCTTTAATGCCATTTAAATATAAGTTTCCGGAGTTTCATATCTCTTTCTTCAGGAAGATTACTTCAATAACAATTGTTTCAAATTCAATAATATATTGCTTTCACTTAGAAAATTATTTGTTACTTAACTCTAAACCCTTTGTGTAGTAAATAATCTTTATCGTTCCTGAATGAGCTAAGAAATTCCAAAGCTTAAAGTTGTATAAGTCGATTGGAATTAAATAGTTATCATTAATGGTAAAATTATCAATTACATGTTTTATGTGTTTTTCTATAAGTACGATCATTATTTCCCAATGCAAAAAGATTTGTCATCCGATTAAACGATAACTTTTGTTGTGATTTATTTAAAAGAAACGAAATTATGTTTCAATATCAATTTAATTTTAGTATAAAATAAATAAATAACAACATACCAGTAAAAATACAAATACATAATATATATATATATATATATAATATAATGTTTAAACTTAACTTATTAGTAATACTACTTTAATATATTCTATCATAAATTTATTAAAAAAAAATGGAGGCTATGGAAAATGTAGACCGATAATATTTAATGCAACGAATATGTTTTAAGTGAACCTCAAAACATGTTTCCAACTTAAATTAATGTATTTGGATTAAACGGAACATTACTATTACAACGTTCAATCCAAACGTTATGTAATTATTCATTCTGGGGAGATTTAAAATAAGCAAAATGCAACAGCACAAGTTGATGATACTTAAAAATTAATGAAACTATTAAATATGTTATTTTCTGATAGAAATGCAATAAAACCATTTTTAATTAATTTATATTCATACGTTTTTCACATATTTTGCTAAAAATCATTTGTGAAAAGTAAACCATCTTAGTATTAAATTTAAACGCTGAATTAATTTAATTATTGTAAACTCATAAAAAAAATTCACTTACCTTTATAATAAAATTATTTTTAGTTTAATATAATGTTCAAAACTCACTAAAAAAACACAGAAACTATATACCTGCGATAAATTTACTCAAGCGAATATAGGTTGTGTGTCGTCTTTAGTGTTAATTTATTCTAATTTATTGATTGTTCTGCCCTGTGTTGTCCGATGGGATCAGAGCCTCTTTACAACTCTGATTCCACTGTTTCGTATGTTTACTGTTTTGTGTGTAGTGTCGTCTGCTCAAGAGTCATTTTACAACTCTTGAGCATTTAGGTTAGGTGTTTTAGCTTCCGGGATCGTGGTACGTTTACAACCTCGATGTCGTCTTTCTGTGATATTAGCATTAGGTTTTAATTTGTTAAGGGTTAGGTTTTATTTTATTTATTCTAGGGTTAGGTTTTTATTTTATTTATTTTTAGGTTAGGTTAGGCTGTGATATTAGTTTTAAGTTAGCTTGGGCAATGCTTGACAGTGCTACCATTTAAAGTCAGTGCATTTATTCAGACCCGACCGGCTAATGACCATAGTAGTCGTAACCGGTAAAGTGGGAGGGGTTTTTAGTCGGTAGTCTCCCGGACAAAATCTGGGAGGAGTCCGACACTCAGTCCGTAAATGGATTTTCCACAGCTACAAAAAATAAAATAAAAAGATCATACTGGTTTACATAAATAGTAAAATAATATAATATATTAATTGGAAGTCTATATACTTTTATTAAGATTTCTCTGTGAGATATCCTATATATATATTAGTAGTATGTGGTGAGTTGATTCACACACAAATTTTCACTCAAGAATTCAAATGGCGAATAATAAAATGCTGAACCTTGTGCTCATCCCTTCTTCCCTACCGAACAATAAATCACACCGGGCGCGGGTGAAAATCACTTCACTTGTATCGCATTTCAAATGCTGCGTATATAAAGTCGCGGGAGATATTGCACGTCTTCGGGGTGCGAATAGAGTTACGTTCCACAAGTGGTGAAAATGACTAAGCTGATTTCATTACGCAAGAGGAGACGGCAACTTTATATTTTACGGAATGAATTCTATATTTTGAGGAATAGACGAAATTACTTGCAGTATTTCATTTAGGATTTTGTCTCACACACAAAGTAGCGTGTCACGATTACAATATTTTTAAATTATTTGAATAAAAGAATTGGATTTTTTATTTGGCACAAATCTATTCTAATATGAAGTATGATCCCACGTATCCTTAACATCACGCCTAAACAAATTTAATGATATGCTAATGATATCATTAAATTTGTCTCTTCAAGAAATCACATTAAAAGTATATGAACTTTCAATTAATACATTGTATGTAAACTTTTACCATTTATGTACACCAGTATTTTATTTTTATTGAAAATAATTTCAAAATTCTAACACTTTCCGGAAGTCGATACCAACTTTCTTATTTAAGATAAAACTATATATATTATTGTAGATTTGAATTCTTCATGTGATTTTATGACAAAACATGTTAGCTCTTACTATGCCTAAACCTATTCGTTTTTAAGATTCCTCAATATTTATGAAAATTATTATTTTTTTAGACATCATTTTAAAATATGAAACCATAAAGTATAATGAAATCACAGGAATGACAATATTAATACTTGTAGTACTATTCTTTCATAACGTACAAAAATATCTTATCGAAAATTGTATACAGCATGTATCAAATTAACTGCGAAATCCAGTGAATTAAATTTAAATGAACTATACATTTTTATATATTTTGAAATCGAATTTAGTTATGTATCGATCGGTAATGATATTCCCTATACCTATCTGTTCTGGTTTCCAATATAATAACATTTTTGTAAATAGAATCGACTATACATTATTTTTTAAGTGGAAAGCCGTGTATATTTTGGCATAAATTGAAGTAGAATTTGTCCGTGTAATGATCTATATTAGCATTGTCTACAAATATCTTTTTTTTTATTTTCAAGATATTAATACATTTTTAAAAAGAAACCGTTGTATTTTTGACGCGAAATTTAAATTTGCAAATTAATAAAATTATAGTTATAATTTAATGTTTTTAATCAGATATGTGAGAAATGGATATATTTTTACGAAATGTTTTTTTTTTTTTTGAATGAATAAATTAGTAAGTTTACTGAAAGACAGATTATTATTATTATCTATATTAGCATACCCTATACCTACCTGAGTTGGTTTTAAAGATGTTAGTGCATATATTAAAATATCTGCACTTTCTATTTGAAAACAAAAGCAACTACATATCTTTTATTATATCTCAGATAGGTATAGGGTATGCTAATATAGATTAATGTAGAACTTAATTATACGCCGGACTCTGTTAAAATATACAGGGTGTTCCATTTAAAAAAATCAAGTTTTGACCGTACTAAATTCACTAGATTCTACAATTAGTTTGAGACCTAATATATAATATTTTCCATTATTTTTCATAGAAGTACTTAGGCTACGGGTTGTACAATAAATGTAGAAAATACTAAATCAATAACTTACTTATATCTCGTGATATAATTTTTTTAAAGTAACCTCTTAAAAAGTGATATTATTATAAATATTCAGATATCTCAAAAATGGTTGGGTTTAGGTAGTACGAGCTAATAGTATTTGTTATAAAATCACATATCGAATCCAAATCTATAATTAAAAAATAGAGTCCAATTTAAAAGAAAGAAATTGTTGTCGAAAGTATCAGATTCTTAAAAATATTTTCATTAAAATTAACATATGGTTTACATACGTTGTACAAATTTCAATACAATCTATTAATTGGAAGTCCATATGCTTTCAAGTTGATGTCTCAGTATGACACTCTGTATATATATAGACTGAACAAAAGTAGGTATACAACAATACTTTCATTATTTATTTTTTAATGACAGGTTTAATTACATATTTAATTCACAATGTTCTCAAAATGTCCACCTTCGGCATAGATGCATTCGTGCAACCTATACACTCTCACACACAGTGCGTAGAATGTTCGAACGAATGTCCTCAAACGCATCAACGATGAATAAATCTTATCCTTAACTACTCCCCAGATAAAACAAGCAAGAACCTTTGAATTTATGAAATTCATGTAGAACATTTATCCAACAAATTAAAAAAAATTAGAAGTATTTTCATTTTGTGGTGACTTACTGCTGACTTGTGTTAGTATTTATAGAAAAGATCCCTTTGTATATATAAAAAAACACCAAATCATGTGACAAATTTTGCATTTTACAAATGGAGAAGGTTTCTAGGAAATATCTACATAGTTGTCTTAGAACCATGTGATATTAATATATATATATATATATATATATATATATATTTTTCGATAATCAAACTTATTTTGTAGACAGAATTCTATGTAGACCTAAGTTTAATATTGTACAATTTTGTAAATTGTCGTAAAAAGGTCCTCGATCTATATTAAATTAATATTTTTAATAGTATTGTTTATTACTAATAAAAAGTGATATTATTACTAATAAAAATAAAAAAAATAAATAAATCAATTTAGACGAACTTTTGAATAAATCTTTCAAAATTACCGGAATGTCTAAATAATTCTCAAACCGTAACAACTTTAATAAAATGTCTCAAATAACGTTTCTTAAAAATAAACAAACAACCATTTAAATACATTTTTTACATACAGGGTGTTCAATTTACTTAGATAATGGAGTAAGCTTAGGTTTTTTAAATGGAAAACCTATAAATGTTTACATTTTTGAATTCTATGATTAATTCTAGGAATATTTTGTAGAAATATTTTTTTTTATAAAATGTACAATTTATAAGATATAAAGTAAATAAATAATTGATTTAATTGATTTTAAGAATTAAATTTCTCAACAAATGGTTATGAACTTCCTTTGCAAAGAAATTAATATATTATCCGAAAAATAAAAGGACATCTCGAAATTTTCAAATTTGAATATGCAAGGTGGACAATTCACAATGAAGAAGAAAAAAAACATATTCATCAAAATTAAAATTGGAAAATACATTACAGAATATTAGCGTCAACAATAATCAAATACTGTTACAATACACGAATTCTAAGAAAATATTCTATAACAGATAGCCCATGACAGACTACTAACACAATTGTACATATTGTTATAATAAATTTTGTAAAATGTTATTGTTATATTGTCTGAATAAAGGTGTTTGTATATCCTATAACATGTCAACTTAAAAAAGTCCATTATGCCGTCATTCAGTCTGAGATGCGGGATCTTCTTATGGGGTATGTCTACTTCATGACGAGAAGTGTTCGTCGCTCAAAAGCGAGCCCTTCGCGCAATGGCTTGCATCGGTAGAACTGATTCGAGCAAACATTATTTTAAGAAATTTGGTATACTTATACTACCATCTCTTATTGTCTACAAACTGTATTTAGACAGCATTTTTGAGAACAAAAATGATCTTACATTTATATTCAATTATCAAATACATTATTACTGTATGAGAACATCTCACAACCTACATATAAAACAGTAAAAATTAAATATAGTTAAAAACTCCCACAATATCCTCGGTATACTATTGTTCAATCGACTACCAGTCGACATAAAATTAAACAACAACACAAAAACCTTTTGTAATAAATTACACGCCTATAATAATAAATATTATAATTATAAACAATAATTTATGAAATACAAAATAAAAACTGCTCCAGCTATTTGCGTCTATAAAATATTAATTGTTACTTAAGATAACTACCAAATTCTAAAAATTATATTTTTATTTACATTTAGTTATAAATGGCATAACTATAAAAAATTAAAACAGAAAAATTCTTTCATTTTTTCTGCAACAGACTGTAGATCAGATATTCATGTAGTGTATAATAAAAATTGACATATATTGTCTTACAACATATAAACAAAACATTTCTTATATTTTATTCATATATTATCAAAAGTAATGATACAAATTCAACTGAAAAAATCAAAAATATGTTATTTCATTTAAATAGGTTTATGTCGCCAAAATAAACGGTTTTTAGATTTTTTTGACACATTAAATTATTTCTACAATATCGTGTCCCAGTACTTCAGAACTCTAAAGTATAGATTTTTAAGAAAATTTCGTGTATTGTTTAATATTATTGTATTCACAAATTTAGGTAATTTTATAAGGATCCATGCCAGTTTAATACGATACCTTTTCAAAAGCATTAAAAAATATAATAATTGTTTAATAAAAAAGAAAATAATTCGCTACAAATAGGCAGGCAATGCTATTAATTTTTGTTTGTAGTAATAACTAAAACTATTTTTTTGTATGCTTTTGGCGAATCATCACTACCATTCAAATTACAGATAATATATGACCGACTATTCATCTTTTATTAAAAATTACCTGCGTTCGTTTTATTTCGTTTTGTGTTATAATAATTAGAAAGATAAATGGTGACAGAGTACGGTATCATTATTTAATCATAAAACGCTTTCTGTGGACCAACCAAAATGCGAACGTGGTTTAATGACCACATTAAACACGCAAATGCGTTTAAGTGTTTAATGAAATTGAGTGCTAAATACACCCAATTTGTGCTGTCCACAAAATTAAATAATATAGTATTCAATTGTAGCAATCAAATAAAATATATCAACAATATATACAAGAAGAAAATACTTTATTATATAATATATATATAATTAAATTTAAATAAATGACGTAATTATTACAATTAAAAATTAATGCAATTTCTCACGTGTCAACGGGAGGGAAGGTACCTCACGCTGATTATCAACTAGCTCAGGTTGATTTAAAGACGAAGCAACTAACCTTTAAAACACAATGGGTTTTTAAATAATTTATTTACAAAAAAAAATTAGCAAAAAAAAAACAAAAAAAACAGAGAGAGCAGTCACACAGTGTACATGTAGGTAGACCTGATGTAGCGTCGGCGTCTGGATGGAGGCGGCGTTCAGGCGGCAGTTCGGCGTCCTGTGATCGGCGTCGGAATTCGGCGTCGGAGTCCGTGGGTTATTGCGTCGGGGTTGGATCCAGGGGCAGGAACAAACACTACCCTCGTAGTGTTGACGTCGAAGCGGTTGTACTGGCAACCTAGATGCTTGGCGTCGGTGTTGACTGCAGGAACGACGGCGGAACAGCTAACGTCGGCGTCGGGCTGAGTTTCCTGGAGTCGCCAGGTTCCTGGATTGGACTGGATCTGGCAACAGCATAGGACACTACACTGGTAGCGTCGATGTGGCGTCGAGACGGTTACACCAGTAACCGTGAAGCTCGGCGTTGGTGGACTTCAGGAAGCACTGGTCCTGGAGTCGACTTCTTCTGGCAGGAACGACGTCTGGAACATCTGGCGTCTGCGTCGGTCAGAGTTTCCTGTCTCAGAGAGAAGGTTAAATTTCGAGGAACAAAAGTTCCTCATGAATCCACATGCTGCCCCCTGTACAGCACCAGAGTGGACTGAAGATCTGGGTGGATGCATCCCGTATTTAAGCACCGAAAATCGTCCGGAGTAGGGATGATTTTCGAGGACCACGTGGCCGTTGGCAAAGAATTCACTGGAAAATAACTATCGTAAACAAGATAATTATTTCCAACGAATTCTCAAATCCAACCGTTAAAATGCAATTTGAAAGAATTACGTTAATCTGTAATCTCTCTTCTTTCAAATTGCAACGGCGGCCTGTGTCCTCTCCCTGGGTGTCTTAATCTGCTGCTCGGGCCCTAATTGCTGCACGATAATCCGGAGGGCCGGGCGGTGATCCTTCAACCTCGGGTCAGGTAAATGTTGACCCGATGGTTAATCCGCGGCGGCCGGCAGGTAGAGTGCTGGCCAAAACTCATTTTATAAAAAAAAATTAAAATTGAAAATCTTAATTTCGTTGACGACGATTAAAATTAATCGCCGGTAACACACGTAATACCTACTAAAATGCAAAAATGTAACTGATAATATCAGTGTAAAAGGATTCATAAAAATCACAATTTATGTTATTTATTATTTTTTACTTATTATTGAATTACATCAAGGAGTAAAACTGAAGTGATTCATAGTTTCTAAGCTCTCAAAATTTTAAAACAAATGAGCAGATACTAAAGCATTCAAAGTAAAGCAAGTATTTATTATTTAATTAGTCACAATTGTTACGTTATAACATTTTCTATCACTCTTTAAAAGTTTAGATTAGAAGATAACATGAGGATAATCTTGCATAACCTATCCAATGTACATATTAAGTTTTATTAATTATTTTAAAATATCTTTTCTTATTAAATTATTTTAAATAATGAATAAATATCAATTCTTTTAAAACATAATATATCACATATTTTTATTCTTCTTTGAATTTCAAATTTGGTAGATTATATTAAAAAACAGACTTCTCATTATTAAACAAGACAATTACACTTCAGCTAATGTTTTCATTAAATTAAATTTGGCTAAGTACTTTTTTAAAATTATTTTTCTATGTTAATTTCAACCGGTTTAATGGACTGTGTAAAATAACGACTCTACTATTTTTACTTTTTTCTTTATTTCATTTTGTAGCCTTCCCTAAACGATTTGCATTTATTTCGTGGGCAGGGTGTAAATTCCATTACACCAAAATCCGAAACCACATATCATTCGTAATGGTCGTTGTTGTAAAAGTTCGCAGGGCATTGCGATCCGCCCCCGATAAATCCGAAAATTTAAATAAACACAAACAAATAAACATACGCACACGAAAATAAATGGTAACCTTCTATAAAATATGTATTTTCTGTTACAGATACAAGTACGTGCGTGGTATCTTGAATTAAAAACGAATAGAGAAGATTGCAAGGAAGAGGAATTTAAGAACTGGATTATTAATTTAACGATGAACAGTCGTTGAAAGTCAAAAATCAAAGAAACGCGAAACGAAAAGGTTAGTAAACCAGGGGAACTTCTTTTAACTACAAATAGAATATAATAGTGAGTAAACGGTCTAAACTTAATTAAAGAAAAAAAAATATAAAAATGGCGACATTGGCGATTAATTGTTAAAATTTATGTAAAGACATAAAAACGAATGAAATAAATATTAAATACTTAAATTAAATTACATTAATTAAAATTTAAAAAGTTCGAACATTAAATTTGTTTATATAAATATAAAACAAGTTTATTTTTAATTTAATCAATTATTCACACTAAAATTAAAATTTATGATTTTTTTACGAAATTAATGTGTGATGAAATATATAAGTTAGTGCTAATAATATAAATTAATTGTGATGCATAAAAATGCGTGTTTATATCAAATAATTAATCGGTAATAAATCGACTAAACAAAAATTATTACGCGGAAAATTGAATAATTAAAATAAGTCAGGATTAATTTAAATAATAATAAATGCTCTGAATTAATACACAATTTTAACAAATAAGTATAATTTTGTAGAAAAATAAACAGATTTTTTAAATATGAGAAACTAAAATCACCAAAACATCAATTCGCTAATTAAACAATAAAACATGTGGCGAATTTTCACCTTCATCTTCTTCATCCCCGCCTCTGTTAATCCGCGCCCTCGTTGCGGAAGTGTTTACACTGCAGCCAGAGGGACGATACAAACACCAAATTTCCCCCAGAAATTCCAAGTACCAATCCATTGCGAATGGATCATCGACGCGCAACATTTCCATTCTGAAAACTCTTCGATCATAGTCTATATGACCCAGCTGTTCCTCTTTGAAGGTTTGACGTTCAAAGAGTACCAAATCTACGATCAAACGTACCAGCTTAATGGTCGGGAGATTCACGCCGTTACCGAGAGTAACGTAACGAAAGTTAGCTATGTGGAAAGTAAGCAAGATTATTTGGTGATCACGTTGAAGTTGGATACGATCGAGAGCACGCATTTGAGGGTTTTGGATCATCTATTGGACGTCTTTGGGTTTAATATTACGTACGAAATATCTACCGCTGGGCCAAGGAAGGATAGGTGTACAATGATGGACTGTGGATTCACGGGGACGTGTTACGATCACTACAAGTAAGTTTTTAAATAATTTTAGTATATTTTTAATAAATTTTTCTAGTCTTAAATCCAAACGTGTTTATTAAGATTCACAAATAGATAGATGACATTTTATGACATCAATTACATTATTTCAAGAGCGAGATAAAGTGCTTAATTTACATCGCTTTATTGGATTTTGTAGAACACTTCCATAATTATTCGCTTTATATTAACAAATGTATCAATAAAAAAAGATGCTAAAGAAAATTACTGATGGGTGAAATAAACCCATTCATTTTTCGGAATACATATTTATAAAATTTCTAATCAAAATGTCATTTATTATAATATTAACTAACTAACCATCTTTATTCAAATGTGTATACGTATGTACAATAATATACAAAAATTAGAATTATATTCTGTAGATGATGAATCGGCTATCGACCGGAGGTCTTTCAGCCTTATAATATTACAAATCCCATTTTTTTACCTTTTTAACAATAACAAAAAAACAAAATAGAAAATTGTTAAGAATGCTTTGAGATGACTTTTGTTTAGTTTTCCTCTTCTACTTTTTTTGAAATTTTATTTTAAATTTTAAATGATTTTAGAACTTCTACGAATCCTTTCAATTAATCGTCCTTCTATGTGTCTCTTTATTAAACTCATTCACATTAAATTAAAGAAAACGTATGGAAAATTATATGTTGGCTTTACTTTGATGTCGTTATATAAGGAACTTATTCATAATTAATGAATTGAGTATAATATTAATTTTTCTGTGTCTAAAAACAGAATGCAAAAATGCTTCTAGAAAGCAGATAATCGTCATATAAAAACGTTATACTAATTTATTTAATTTAATTAAATTAAACTAAATTAAATATAAATTATTTGAAAATAATTAATAAATTATTTCCACATTTAGCACTGTGACATTTCGACTTGCGTTACCTTGAACAAATGTACATTAAAACAACTACTTCTCGGACAAATACCCCGCCCTATATTATCTTCTATTTAATTAATTGAAGCGTAACAATTTTCGTTTACAGTTCATATAAGAATAATGGCGGCAATCCGTTCGTAAAATAATAGGTTTTATAAAAGGTCATGTCTTTTATAAAAACTATTATTTTGATAACGTAATTGCCGCCATAATTCTTATATTGTAGCTTTATTTTAATGTACTCAGTACTTCTGGATTTAGCTTTAATGGTGGATAAATGATACATCTAAATTTATATTCGTAAGTTAAATTTTATCACTAAGATATTAATCAATACAAAGATGTTTAGCCTCATTCTGGATTTAATGCGACTGTGTGTTTTCCGCTAAACTCCTTGTTGACTGGATTATAAAAATAGATTTTTTGAAATCTTAAAATTTCTTTCCATTTAATTATATGAAATAAAGCCAGAAATATATTTTTATTAATCTTCTTCCAAAATTATATAAATAAGAAAACTATTAAATATTTTGATTGAAAAGTAACGACAGGTTCAGCAGATGGTAAAATAATTCTAGAAAGTAACTGAAGGGTTGCAGCAATTTAAATTTAGCCGGACATTTAGTTTAAATAAAATAATGTTTTGACTATATAATTTATTAAAAATATATAATTATACTTAAACATTTATTTCATGGAATAAACCAAAATATGTATATATTTTTTTTATTGCAACTCAAAAAAACCTTACAAGTAATGCACCTTGAATGGCGTCTGGATTGAATGCTATTTTCTGCATAAAATTCGCAACGTCCTCACGTCTGCGATTTATTACATATTCTAGTGTGAAATCATATATAGCAATCTAAAGTATTTCGAGAGAGAATACGATAGTGCAAGTTTTTTTTTCTATTTGTAGGAGTTGACGATCGAAGCTGTTATTTGAAACGATTAGAAACCCAAGATGTGACACGTTATCAACTAATTTGGTGTTTGTAACGTGAGTTTACGAAAGCTATTTCCAATATACCCCTGAAAAGCTAATTGAGATTGATCTGCATGATCTATTTCACCCATACGAGAGTTGTAATCAAGTGCAATTTCTGGGCAATAAAATTCTGCACTGGATCCATCTTTCAAATTTCTTTTAACAAATGATGATTCACTTCCATGGATATTACAGGAACTATAGACAGGTATATTATCTTTCCCCCTATATACGCCAATATTAGGACTTAAAAAATAATATTCGTAATCTCTTTGTTTCACTTTTTATCGTTAATCGAAGATGGTAGTCCTTTTTATTGCCACACGCTAATGTATTCGTGGCTCTTAGCTTTTCCAATAAGTTGAGACTAGTAAAGAAATTGCCAAAATATATATATTTTTTTTTCTATATTTTCTCCACTCTTCTTCAGTCATACTCAAAATGACCCTTTCTCATAATCAAAATTTAAAAATCTTCCTCAAACTGTATTGTTTTTCCTTCGTATTTTTTAAATTTGAGAATACATCTCTTTTGATCAGATAAACATCTTAAATTATAACCGTGTTTTATGGGTTTCATTGGGTTATATTTCTTGAAATTGTTTTTTCCTTTGAAGATATACTACAATATGCAGACCTGAAAATGTCACTAAATTTATCGATTATTAGTCAAATTTTATATAATTTACCTGTGTTGTCTTTTGGGATGCTGTTAATAAGGGCAAGATCCTTCAAACGATTGTCAGTATATTTGTTTACACATAATAAATAAATAATTCCTACAGCTAGGCAATCTATGATAAATCATCATAAAATTTATTAAAAAAAGACAACAATTCCTCTTTTTTTAGGTTCAATGTTATATTTCTTTCTGTAGTATATAAATTAGACTGACTATTCGACTCTTACTGCATGTAGCCAATGACTAGGAGGCTTGTGTTATTTTTTAGCCAATCACGTCAATTTTTAGGTGAACAAACCGAACTTGTAGTTTTTAACTAATAAAACCGAAGTTAAATATTCCCCGAAAAACAAATTGAATTATCTTTCATAAAAAAGCGAAATACATATACTGATATATATATAAGTCAGTTGTAAGTAAATTATAAAATGGAAAGGTTTGGTAGTGCTTCATCATCCATAATAAATGCGGCGATGACAAGTTCCGTGCCAAAAAATACAACAAAAACGAGATAATGTGTTTACGGAAAACAGGTACTCATACTACTGCAATAATTTAAATTGTAGTATTAATAAATAAAGTTGTTTTCATTTATTTTCCAAATAATAATAAATATATTGTAACTTTTGTATAATTTACATTTTATTTTAGATAAATGTGAACGCTGGTTTTAAAGTCATGAAATAGTTTTTCCAAATACCATTAGTGATGGCAATTAACTCGGAATAACTATTGTTTTAAGTACATTCAAGCTTGATGCTTATTCGCAATTTTTCTTTGAAAAAAAAAAAAAAATACACGAGCCGCCAGGCGAGTGATTTTTTCATTACAGTTGCTCTCATTAAAATCGCCAAGTAACAAACATTCACGCAAAAACGAAATTTATTCGAGTAAATTGCAATCACTTATGGTATTATGTATGATAAATGATATTCTGTAGAACTATAATTAATTAAAGACGACGCAAGCGCCACCTTTTGCCTAATTTCAAGTGGCATCGTCAACGATTTGGGTCTACAAGGTAGACGACCGATAATCATTGTTTCGTCCACTCAAGGAAGGCGAACTTGTCCTGTTTAAGCAAACGAGGAAAACGAAATTCACATTTAATGAAACGTTCAGTCACCATATTAATTAGGCAAAAGGTGGCGCTTGCGTCGTCTTTAATTAATTATGATTAATATCGGGTATATAACTCCAATACAATTTCAGTTCAGTCGCCTTCATCAAGGCATTGCACTCTGATGAGGTTCGAAAAACCGAAATGGCCATCACTAGTTATCCATACGCTAGATGAATGGTGACTGAACGTTTCATTAAATCTGTAGAACTAGTTCAATAATTGTTATAAAAATATCTTGTTATGCACCCAGTGAAAAATGTTTTACTATAATTTTCAGGAAAACAATGTTCTGTATCAAACTTTACATTATATCTTTTTTTCTTTGCCTGTTAAAGTTTTTACTGTGAGTTCTTGTCGACCTGATGCAGCAGCATTCTCGTTTTCTATTACAGTTTCTTGAACCTCTTCTAAAGATACATTTCAATCACATTCAAGCTTACCAAACACATTATAATTTATCGTTATCTACATCACTATCAAATACTTCATCAGTAGGAATATCTTCTACTGTAACATTTTCACCTTCTTCGTATTCTTTTTATGCCAATGGACGAGAATTTCGACTCATCTACAACCGGAATTAAATGTATTGTAATTTGTTCTAAATATCCTTTAATATTATGTAAAATACATAATGTATCAACATTTCACAAACAATTAATAAAATTCTACAAAGGAATATTTTGTACAATATGGTACCCAGAATTTCAATCGAGTGGGGTATCTCTTACTGTAGCAATTAATAGTGTGAAAACTATTTAAGGTCGGAAATTTACATGTTATTTGGCCATAAGAATGAACAGCGATTAATCTTCCACAATAATGAAAATAGAGCGTTTAAACTTTTACATATTGTACATTGAAGTTTTGCAAGTACATTGACACTTTTCATTTAAAAAATAAAATCATTCTTAAATTAAATAAAAATTAGATAGTGGAACACTATTAAATAATCACATAAATATGTGAAATATTTCCACAAAAAACATTGTTTCTTCTTCACATTGCTTCAATTTATTAATATGATTATTATAAACATGTTGTATTAAGCAGATTGATCTAAAATAAATTATAATTAAAACTAATCGTTGCTTAAAAATCTCCACAAGAGCAATTTAATTTTTGAGTATGCCTTTTATTACTAGGTGGCAGCATCATGCCATTTTAGTAATATATTGAAAATATACTATGATTTCTGAAAACTTGTAAAAAGAAATTAGGTTTTGATACGTAGAATTCGTTGAGTTGAGAATGTGTTTTTCTGCCGCGGACCATTCATTTATTATGTTATGATAGACAACAAAGAAAGATATTATTGAAATATTTCAATATACATTTTGTAAATATAATTATTTCTCTGGATTCATGTTTTGAATAGGAATGTGAAATACTGTTAAATGATGATTCAAGTCTCGCTGAGTCGGAAAATTTCATTTTTCATTTATAAATTATCAAACTGAATGTTCGGCATAAGGAGATTTGATCCCGGCGCACTTAGTCAGCTAAGCGTTTTTAGGTCCGGAGTTTGAATTATATTATTGTAATTTCCCATTTTTACACAGCGCGCGGCGAGCCATGCCGCCGACTCAGCCTATATGTGTCTCGAGTTCGCATCTATTCAGTGGCGGTCCTAAAAAAGTCCTTTATTCATTTATAAATTACGAAATTGAATGTACGATACACAGCGATTTGATCACCGGGGCACTTAGGAAGCTAAGTGTTTTTAAGTCCGGAATTCGAATTATATTATCATAATTTCCCATCTCAAATCGAAATTTTCAGGCTTTTCTAAACTTTAAATTTTATTTAATGCTTAATCAGGAGTGGAAACATTCGTTTATTATTGAAACTCATTCATTATTGGTATAATTGAAATTCATTTTGCAAACGAACTTTGACAACTTATAGCACTACACAAATTTAAAATCAAGGCAAGTTTTATTTATATAATTAATTATAATACATATTCCGAATTGATAATGACTCACCCGGTATATACAGTGAACAACGTAATTTGTTAGTTCATTTATACATATTATATAACTTCTTTTATTCTAGGTACAAGGGTGCTGAATATTTCGAAAAGAAATATTTGTTATTTTATTGTATATGTTCATAAAGATAGAGAAATCTTCATTGAAAAAAAAAAAATTAAAAAGGTAGCAACCTTTGGAAAAATCATATGCTGCCTTGCATAAGTGCATTTTATAAAGAATGCGTCTTGCCAGAAATTATTCTTAAAAGGATACCAAGAGGCAAGAAATGTAAAGAGTCGGATAGCATAATCAACGGAATGAAAAATAATTTAAAAAATAAGGCAAAATTTAATAAAGTATAATAATGTATTGCATTTACTTTATTTCTTTTTATTATACTTTTTATTAAAAAAAAAAAAAAAACACGAACACATTTAGAGATCTTCACAGCATGTCTGTTTTTTTAATTCATTTTTGTCTCTCTCTATGTTTGCCAAATTGTTAATTTCAGCTGTGTACGTATGTATTTTGACGTTCGGCAGTCTTTGAATTGGGGCTAGATTTCTTCTGGGGCATTTAGTGGACCACGCTCCATTCGAAGTGTCTCCGCAAGCTTCACATTTACGTTTCGTTGAACATGTGAATAAATTTATAAATTTATTTTGTCGGAACGTACGCAGGTTAATTTCGAATGAATGTATTTTCATTAAATTTTATTGTTTATCGGAAAATTGCGATCGTGCCATATTTTTTTGGAATTTTTTATACAGTTGTGTGTGTATTTTTTGTGTGGTATTGATAATTGTGTGTTCGATGCGTTTGCGTCTGGTGAATAAATGGAGGTTGATGTTCGATAATGCGGAATTGTTTTTATAAATATATTAATGTCGCTTGAATTGTCCATCCTTCTTGTGGATCATTTCTTGCTCTTTGTGGATTTCCGGGTTTCTCAATGCCTATGTGGGTCGCTCTCGGGGTTTCGGTTTTGACAAACCGTCTTCATCCATACTGGACGTGAAAGTTTTTTTTTTCTTCGATTGAAATATGCTTTCTTTATCGCTCACTAATCTCTTTTTGTTTAGCATGCTGTTGTTATTCGCAAGTGCTTATTTAAAAAAATCCTCTCTTCAATTTGAAGCCGATTGATAAGGTAGAAAACTTATACATTAAATCGATTCTTTTGTAAACATAACTTAAATGATTTTGTAACCAAATTTGATAACATATATCCAAGTATCAAGCACGCATATGAATTAGAATCAAATAATCAACCATAATTTCTAGATCTATTGATTTACAGAAATAGTTGCAAATTTGAATTTAATATTTATCGAAAATCCAAGTGTGGTTTAATTTTATAGATTCACAAACTAGCAGCCCATAACAGCATGATATCTAGTGTTTTAAATCTGCCCAAAACAATAAGAGAGGTGAACTAGATTTTGTAATAAAATTGCCAAGTCCCTTAATTTTATCATTTTAAAAACATCAACTAGCTTCAATAACAACAATAACCTACAAACTACAAAACGATAATAAAAGATTTGCTAATATGTTATATAATTAAATTATAATTTTCAAGAAAATTAATTTATCGCCAATTTTTTACACATCAACCAAAATTAACGGATGAGAAGTTGGTCACGAATCCGGCGCATCCACCGTCTGACTAAACATAAAATTTTGATATTATCTCAAAAAATTATTTACAAAATGGTGTTAGCCCATTAATAATCAAACGCCTCAGATACTTTAATAAAATCAAAACAATTATTTTCAGTAAATTATTGCAATTATAATAAATTTCGATTTTTCGATTTGAGTGTGTGATAAAAAAAAAAGTTTAATAAAAACAAGACATATGTGGCATTTTTTATTATTATTTGATATTGTAAGCAAAGCCCTAATAAACATTAATGCCAATAAAATAAAAAATTGACAGCGCCAAACGGTGACTTTTGACACTTTTTTGAAAATTTCCATCTTTCTATATGAGTGTCTGATAAAAAATGTTTAAACAAAAACAAGATATATGTGGCATTCTTTTATTGTTTGATATTATAAACAAAGCCCTAATAAACATTAATGGTCAATAAAATAAAACTTTTCGCACCTTGAAAATTATACATCTTTCATTGAATTCTTACTGCAATAATTTACTGAAAACAATTGTTTTTAAATTATCAGAGTATCTGAGGCGTTTGATTATTAATGGGTTAACACTATTTTGTAAATAATTGTTTGAGATAATATCAAAATTTTATGTTAATTCAGATGGTAGAGGCGCCGGATTCGTAGCTGGAAATACATGGCCAACTTCTCATCGGTCCAAACCTAAAACTTTGTTCAGGAATATATTCAGTTCAATGTAAGAATTGTAATAAATTATATATATCACAAATCAACGCAAAATTTAATAATAAATTTCAAAGAATATTGCCAAATAATAATACCAAACAACCTCGAAACAGGCTACAAATTTAAGTAAATTAAAAATAAAAATTAATATGTATAATAGTATACAAGGTATCATGATCTTAAGTTTGCTCTTGAGAGGTCTTTCCTCAAGAGTTCGTCAGATTTAAAGCCTACAGAAAATATTCTCCTCCGTAGATTGTTACATAATTAATTCAACAAATTCAAGTGGCTTAAAACGAGATGCCATAAGTATATATGAACTAACTCATTTTGTCAATACCTTTCTCCTGTATACGTAGCTCACTTAGCAACGGGGTCAATTAACACACTTTCTGTATTATACGTTATTAAAATTTATCGAACATTTTATAGTTTCATTTTTAATGTAGGACTAATTAATTCCACAAAAATGTTACGTTAAAGAAATGCCTTATGTGTATAACGCTTCTAATGGAGCGGAGTATATTTAAAGTACAATATTTTTACGACACCTGCTGCAAAACAGCCACTTAAGCGGCTCAACTAACATGTACCAGAACAGAAATATGCAACCATCCCTCTTACATTATTAAAAACTATTTTATATACACTTCGAATTATCATTTATATTAAACGAAATTGAATTTGATCTAATTATAGTTATTTTACATAAAATTGAAAAAAAACGTATAAGTTTAGTTAAAATAATGATATTCAAACAATAAAACAATTTAAAAAACGTTTCGAATAAGAAATGTGTTTGTTTGTTCTGCACTAAATTGCGGGGATGTGATGTTACGTTACATCAATACTGCAAACTAATTCATGCCAGTTTTCATACCCTACACTTGATTTGAACGAAGACCTTCTGGGCAATTTTCAGCATATTATGTTACTATGTTAAAATAATAATCTTATAACAATAACTGAAGCAATTATTTATTGGTTAGTTACTATGGTTATGTGTTGGAATATTTTTTTTACATATACGTTTTAAATACGAGTCTAACCATGGGGATCTCGCTTATTATAAGAGATAAAGGGTAGGTTTAAATTCGGCACTTTTACAGAATTTTATACTGATTAATATCCCGTTGAGAAAATTGGGCTGCTTCTTTGTTTTTAAAAAAAATGAAAAATAACCTGAAAAATGCAATTTTTTTTTATTCATATCTTCGTTATTTGAAGTAATATTTAAATACAATGAAGACATTCTTGTAGCACATTTTTATGATCTAATCGATGACGTACTAATTTTACTAAAGCATGTTTCGTTTCTTCTGGACCATCATCAACTTTCTTATTTATTATGGGCTCCATATTGGTTTTTTATCAGATTAAAATCTTCTATTTATTCTGATTACAATGATACCACATATTAAATAGGCTTTCACAGGCGTATGTAGGTTTATTAGAACCATATTTTAAAATTAGTTGCAAATATACATGGTGTCATATAAAAGCATTGCGTATCATAGTTATAATTTTTTTAATGGAATACCCCATATTTTATATTTATTCAGATTCTATATCAAAAATAAAGTTAACTTTCTTAATATGTTCATATATATAAATCTAATAATTTTTAATATTTAATTATTTTGGAAAAATTGACGTTTCAAAAAAAAATATAACTTTCAAATGGATGTTTGGAAACAAATGGTATTTTGTATCAATGTATTAGACTAATGGGTGAATATTTTAGGCTATTTACAGGAATTTAAAATCTTGATATGTTTTGATAATTTAACGTAACTCCAGAAACACATGCAAGGTTAAATTTCGTGCTTATTTTAAATGGCACGCCCTACATCTATCTAATAACCTTATCTTGTAGAAAATATCATTGTCTTTTAAAAAGTATCAAGGTATTTTACACGTAAACCTAATAGTTTTCAAGGTACATCCATTTTCGTTAACTTTTGACATAATATTTATTATTAGGGCAGAAAGACCCCAAGTTGATAGCCCGGACAGACTAACACAATATTTATTCTTGTTAAGTAAATATAAATGAATGTATAAGCTTATGTAATGTTTTCTGAATAAAGATATTGATTTTAATATTTATTATTTCTAATTACTCCAACAGCTAAATGTTTAGCTTTTGTTTATAAATAAAGTAAGTTGACCTAACAAATGATTTTTGAGATATTTCCTAAATTAATTCATAATAAATTCAATTTTGTTTTAAATGATATTTTACCATTTCTCAGCATTTTATAATTGATCTGAATGCATTTTTAATTCTGCATTTCATATCTTCAATTGTTGTGGGAGGAGTGCTGTATATTTTATTTGGCAGAAAGAAATCCATGGGTAGATCAATGCAACCAAGCTACGTAGCCTCCTCTTCCAGTCTATCGCCTACTAAATATTATATTTAAATATTTACAAAGTCAATGAAAAGTTAAGTAGCGCGCCGCTAAGCTGTATTATTATATACAATGGAATTAAACTTGTAATTGTGTCTGATCATTATTAGTTACTGTACTCATTTTTTTTTTTTTTTTCATATACATTTCACTATCTAGAGTTTTTAATGTATTTAAAACTTCCTTTACACTCTTCTTTTTAGGATGTCTTCCATCAGAGAACGTTTTATACACTAAAATACCATTTTCATAAAGTTCCATTATTTTTAGAATCATGTTAATTCGTTTATTTAAGGAAAAAAATCATTTTTGCAATGGTTACTAATAATACGAATGAGTCAATTAAATTTTGTTTATAAACAAAAGCATATTAGAATAACTGTCAATAATAATTATTAAATTAGTCAATAGAAGGCGCTTTATGTTACTTTGCCATATTAAAATAATAATGATTATGACGAAAATTAACAAAAATTGTTATATCTTGAAAACTATTTCGTTTAGGCGTAGAAAAAGATGTATACTTTCTGAAAGACAATAAAAATGCCGACAAGATAGGCCTATTAGATATAGGGTATGCCATTCAAAATAAGCACGAAATTGACATTGAATGTATTTCTGGAGATACGTTGAATTATCGAAACATTTTAAGATTTTTAATTCCTCTTAATAGTCTAAAATATTTATTTATTAGGTAAGTACACTGACACAAAATTTTATTTGTTTTTGTTCACCCATTTGAAAGTTGTGATTTTTTTTAGAAACGATAATTTTTCCAAAAATATTTAAATATTTCAAACATTATTAGGTTTAGGCATACGAACATATTATGAAAGTTGACTTTATTTTTGATGTAGAATCTGAAAATAATATAAACTATAGAGTATATTTAGAAAAAATATTACTATGATACACCGTGGTTTTATGGGACACCCTGTATATGTTAAAATAATTTTAAAATATGGTCCTAATAGACCTGCATACGCCTGTGAACGCCGATTAAATAAAAAAAACATTTAGCCGTAAAGTTACTCGACGCGCACGCTCAGATACCCTGTATATATACAAGAAGTCTTTCCGCCTTGTCGAGTCTTTGTCATTTTTATATTCAACGTCATGATTACTAGCATCGTTGGCTTAGTCCTGCTGATAAGATGTTATGAATTGAATGTTATTATGTGATGAATAGTGATGGAAGGGAATTTATATTTTGGAGGGATTTATGATTTCAGTGTTATTGGGGTTAGTGGCAAATTTTAAGGATAGTGATTGGATACGTTCAGCGATGGTTAGAAAATGTAGAGATCATATAGGAATGTATTTGAGGGATTAAATAAAGGTTTGATAGGGTGTCAGATTTTAGTAATAACTTCAGGGCTGTTCCCTCGGCAAAAAATGGTGAAGAATAGCGGCATATCCTAGCAAAGGCCGGCAGATTATTTTGTAAATGTATATAGCTGTAGTAATGTATATTACTCTGCTTTTATACGTAATGGATCTGATGTGCCAAACTCTCTTCTTAAGAATTGCTTTCATATTTTGGGAGTGCGTGATAAAGGAGAATTTAGGATAAATTGTAAAACCGATGTATTTACAATAGAGATATGAAAAAAAAGTGAGCAACAAATTGTAGTACAGTGGGCATTTCGTAATAAATTCGGTATTGTACCACCAACTGGATAATCCATTAGCACAAGCCGAACGATGTCAGACGTATTGAAGAAAGTTTTGTTCGCAATACAAGTAAGTCTGCCAATGGAGCTATCAGATAATTTTGAATACCCCAATCAACTGTATGGAAAGCACTTCGCTGTACTAGGCTCTTTGAATTAACTCTTTACTCAGCGTATCTGATTATGTAAAGGAAGCTGTTTACGTTCCACCTCTATTAAGAATTGTGAACCGTCTGTGGAGCCATATCACTGCTGTCGTGTATTAAACGATGGAAACATTGAATATTTATAATGGTTTGAGACTTCCTCTTTTCATGGCTATAAAGTTTGTTAATTTTGGATTTGTACATTAGTAAATACGAATTTTTGAAAATGTGTCTATCATTTATAATAACCCTGTATATTGTGTGTCGCAATTATAAAAAAATCAGGGACAAATAAATTATATAACAGCGGAAAAGAGGGGATCGCTGAGTAAACCATAAAAGAGTGGGAATGGGATTGGTGAATTCTTACACGTAACGATATGTTGGATAGAAAATGATCTAGGAAGTTAATTAAGTGTAATGGGATGCCTAGGGAGTTGCATTTGGAAAGCAATACTGTATCGTATACATTTTGTATGTCTAAAAATACAATTGCTGACACTTCGATGTGAGCTGTCTGACAGTTTGAAGTGATGATTGATATGGGAATGGAAGTGGATCGGTGTTGGATGAAGCCAATTTGGTAGAGTTCGAATTTATTTTAGATTTGAAAGGTTATTTTTTTAGAATAATGGATTCGAACGATTAAATAGGACTGGAAGCATAGTCTTTGTGTGATAGCTATAGGGTTCAATATAGTCATTTCCCGTTTTGTGAATACACGTTACAATACCCTGCTTCCATTCCTTGAGAAAAGACTAGAATTTATATAAAAAGTTGAATATTTGAAGGATGTATTCAAATATATTGGTTGGGAGGGATTTAAGGGTGGATCTCAGTTTACCATAATATCCTGGTGTTTTTCCCTTTATGAACTAATTCATAATAATCTCCTTCTTTTATATCGTTTATAGGTAATGGGCAATGTATCAGGACTCAATGATATTTTTAATACTATTATTAAATGAATTGTCATTTGTCGTTGCGTATGTTGTTTTGGTAATTTTTTGCAAATATATCCGCAATATTTTTATCTACAGTCGCAGTTTCTGCGTTTTTGATTTTTGTAAATAGTCCGTTTTTCTATACTTGCTTAATTTTTCAACTTCGTTCCGGAAATATTTTCCCTGTGTCTCGTTGATCTCTATGCAGGATTTAATCCACATGTATTATACTGTGAGTATCTTTAGTCAGTCTGTTGAATTTACTTTTTAATGTCGTGTCACCTGTTTGTCCTATATCTCGATACAGTTGTTTATATTTAATTAGTCCGAGGATGTATTTAGAGAGAGACTGTTTGTAGGTTTTTTTTTTGTGAAAGTGAGTGTATGTTTCTTAATTGAGTCAGTTAGGGTTTTCATGAAAGAAGATATGGAAGAAGGAAATATGTCTTGATATCGTTCTATGAATTTATTAAGGTGGAATCTCTACGTTATAAAATAATTTTGTTGGGTACTGGAATAGGAGGGATAGGGAAGTGGGAAAATGTAACAAGCTGAGGTCGGGAATTAATTATAAATTTTATATTATAATTATAATTATGCTGGTGTTTCGAGTTATATAATAAATAAATTATTAGTTTATTAACTTTCAAAATTAAATTTCGAATCCAACTTTCGCAACAATGTGTTAGGAACTATGTAAATATACTATACATTTTTACTATAATAATTATACGTGGTAAATTGATATATTTTCCTTTTTCAAATGGATCACACTGTATGTTAACAGTTTTATAAATTCTAAAATTAACTTTAAGAACTTTTTTAAGGATTTATTTTCCCCCAATGCATATATTTTTTTAAGATTTCATTTATACAGATTCTTGAACTACATGGGTATATACACACATGGGTATATTTCAATCAAAGAACTAAAAATGAACAAAATCATAAACAAATTAAAAAGTAATCAGCCAAAAAAAACCAATATTTCTTTATATTTTTTTAAAAATCTTATATATTAGTCTATTAGTTATAAATTAAAATAATGCATATTTTAGAAAAATAATTTCTAGATTACGCAGCAATCCTTCATTACCATCCCCATCAAGTCCAGCAAGTCGTCGTGAGATCAGCCCTAGGGGTGATAACTGAAATCAGAAACCTCCAGAACCCCTTTTCATAATCCTTCAAATCCACTATTATATTAGCTCACCAATATTACTCCCATCAAAGTAAGACTGTCCTTATCTAAAAAAATTGCCCCAAATCCCATAAATATAGAACTGATAAACTCCCTATGAATTCCTCGTAACAAACCTATAAGTCCCTAACGTAAATTCTCCAGCCCAACCCTCCATGAATTCATTACTTCATTTCACAACATTCAACATTGTTAAGTGACATACATATCCGACAAGGACTTTGGACATGGATTGTTAACGATCATCACATGTTATCCATATATTTTGACAACGATCTAAATACAAAATCCAGGCGGAAAGACCACTGATCGATTGCTAATTGACAAACTCTTACAGCATGTATTGTAATATTTTATATGTAGGTGTTGTACTACGTTTGTTAATAAATATTATATATATATATATATATATATATATATATATATAATTCATATAAAAAATATATAGCCTTTTCTTATTAAATGAAAAGAGATATTTAGAAAAAAGAAAAATATTAGAATTCACTACTACCAATGTTTTTAACGAAGAAATTTTTACGGTTAGTGCAAACTTACTTCGGACAGTATCAGTCCTTGCATTATTCCTAACTCAAACAATTATAATTCACCGTTTCGTTTCCAATATTTGTTATAACTTAATAATTACAGAGGTAGTCGTAATAAAATTAATAAATAGTAGTAAAGATACATTAAATATATTCCACGTTTTAATTAGGCATTATTTGCAACAAATTCAACAAATATAGTAATTGGATGATTACATATAAATTCGTTTCGTCTTCACACTTTTTTATATTGTAACACAATCATTTATCTTTTTTCTTAAAAATTCCGACACAATAATAATGAATCACATGTTTCAATCGAGTAAATTATTATTTTCATTTCGCTTTAACTCTGCACAATATTCAACTTCCGTGGACAACAAAGGTTTACGATTGTGCGATTTTTCAAATTTAATAAAGTCTTTTGTCGTTTAATATCTACCATTTATATTTATTTGTCCTCGCGGCCCATTAGGATTTCAATTATTCAGACACACGTCATCGAAGTTATGGAGGAACACAAAAAAGCCTGTGCGTGTTGACATGTTCATTTAAAGAATGATTTATAGCAATATATAAGAAACATTATATATGTTTAGGAACTAAATTTTATGGAAACAATAAAATCGTATTTCTTGCGTCTAAAAATGCTACAAAACGAACGAGAGATACAAACAAAGACATTAAAATATAAAAAAAAATTATTATCACCAAAACTCTTTGATAAATCTGCGCCTTAATTAAGAAAACTATTCATACGTTATTGACAAAAGTAAATGCAAAAAGAAAAATATATATATATGAGCTACACTTTTGAGAAATATCAAGCATATTATGTTGATTGTTAAGACTTTCAAATAAAACTTTATTTGTATAATTTGTTATTTTATTTTAGTGACTATAGTTTCGAAGCATAGAGCATTATTATCAAAATAAGCGTCACTAAAATATAATTACAAGTTATACAAATAAAGTTAAAAAGTATTTTATTTAATAAAATTTAAAACGCTTTTTACAATTTTTTAACTGCAATTATTATTTTATTTAAAAATTATCACAAAAATAGTATTTTCCGCCGTACATGACTTATAGATCATACTCGTTTAATTAACAAAATAAATATTTTATTGTTTGTCATATATATTTTATATTTCAATTTCACGCGTCGTTGATATCCGCACATCACCAATCAACGAATTTATTTGCACTTGTTCAATAAATAAATAAAATCTACCTCACAAATAAATCACGCGTTTCAGTGAAATTAGTTAAAAGCTGCAAAAAATTATTCAAAATATTTTGTTCTTGGTAAACATGTATTTTTCAAAACTATTGTGCTAGTCGAAAAATTGGTAACATAGAACGAGGCTTTCGCATTTCTGATTATTACAGCGATAAGAAACACGATATTGTCATTGCTAACATCATAGAATAATCAGGACTGATTAACTTTATCTTTCAAGCTTATTAATAATAAAAACTAATAATTATTTATTGAATAAAGGATAAACAATATTATAATTTAGATGATTTATAAGTTAACTAAATGCTAAAAATAATAATAAAAACACTTTTTCACTTTTTTGTATAACTTGTTATTTTATTTTAGTGACGAGTTTCGAAGCATTGAGAATAATGATGCTCTATGCTTCGAAACTATAGTCACTAAAATAAAATAACAAGTTATACAAACAAAGTGAAAAAAGTGTTTTATTTAATAAACTCAAAATGTATATACAAGTGAAAGCCTTAACAATCAACAAATATAATAAAATTGATAACTTGTTAATTATTGTGACATTGAGATATTTATTTACGGTTAAATAATTATTTGATGCTTGAGGTCTTAATTTTTATCTAATTATGACAAATATTTAATGTTTAATGTGTTAATCCATCACATTTATATTTTCAGAATATTATATTTGTTTCAACAAATCTGAAGAAGGCACTGTTTGTTGAAATAATTGTAGTGTTCCACAAAAATTGTGAACTGAAACATTAAGTTTATATCGTAATCAATTGATCATGTTGTGTCAATATATATACTTCAGTTTAAGTAGGGGACTTGCAAGGCTCAAAAAAAAATTAGGATTTTTTTTTTCAGAAAATGAAACAAAATAGATAAAATCTAATCACACCAGGGCCCGTAACGTAGCTCTCCGTCCAAGAACTTTATAAAAAGGTCTTTTGCGGTGACGGTTCCTTGAGATACAGAAATTACCAGAAGTCAATAATTGCGTTGCATTAAAAATGAATAAATGTTATTATTGATCTTTCGATTTTAAGACAAAAAAAAGTTTGGCAAAATGGCGGCCTCCTGAGTAAAAAAGTGCTTTTTCTTTTCTAAACATCTGTATTTGATCGTTGGTAAAAATAGAAAATAAGTAATAGGCGAAATCCGAACGATCCACGACTAGAAAAAATAGTTTGGAATACGAAACACAAAAGCCGGTATCAAAGTTGATGAATTCATGTTGAATTATCGCCGTTATCGTCTTTGAAAATATAGTTTCTACACAATCACGTTTGAAGATTTGAGAGATGAGTACGCTGCATTATATTATGCAACTTTGCATAAACTCGCATAACTTTGGCAATTTGTAATTAATCAATATGAAACATTTTAAATGTACACACTTTCGAACTCCGCAATAAAAAACAACGTATTTTGAACCTATGCAGGTAAGCATCACCCCTTAAATTAAGTGAAGAAATGATTGCGAAAATAATTAATTGAATTAATTATTTATAAATAAATGTTGAGTGCCATCACATTCCTATGGTACGGCATAGTTTTTCTTTTAGGCCATAACTATCATTTAAACATAAAATAGAAATTTATAAATTTTAGTGAAGTTAAGTCGTAGTCATTAGACTTTTGTCTTTCTGAATCTTTGTTTTATGTCAATAAAATAATTTGTGTGAATTGATAATTTCGTGTCCGAAGGTATTGATGTTTCATCTGGTGTTCCACAGGGTGGGCCCTTATTATTTGTTATTCTGATTAATATTTCCCGAAAATTAAAACGCTAAATCTTACCTCTATGCTGATGGTATGAAAGTTTTAATGGAAGTGAATTCTATGGATGACTGTGTCAAGCTGCAATTTAATCTTAATTTAATTTGTAATTGGTGTGATATTAATGATTTAGATCTAAACATAGATAAATGTAAGTTAATGACATTTAGTAGGAAAACAAAACGAATTGAATATGAATATTCAATTAATAATATAATTTTTGAAATGGTAAATAGAATTAAAGATTTAGCGATACTCTTTGATGACTCCTTGTGTTTTACTGATAAAGTATCTTGGGTGTGCAGCGAAGCAATGCGAATTGGTTTTATTATGCGGTCTGGAAAATATTTTAATATCATAACTTACAAATTTTGTATAATTAATTTGTTCGATCTCACCTTGAGAACGTCATTAGTTTTGTTCAAATAGAGGTCATGTATAAAAATAAAAATTAGAAACAATTATTAAAATATATAAATATAATTACAAATAGAAAAACGTGACTATGAAATAAAATATTCATTTATTGGACAAATAAACTGTCGATGCAAACGCAGTTCGATAAAATAAATATAAACAAATATTATTTGAACGCGAGGGTTTTGGAGTTTTGTAAGTTAGGACTAAAATAAAAGGAAGAGTAATCTGACCGTCACCCGAGCGAGTGGTAAGAAACGCGAGCGCGAAGTTTTTGATTCAAGTTCATTAAGTTTACATTCAAAATAAGGGGACAAAGTTGCGACCATCATCCAGACATGGATGAAAATAGATTGGACGTGGAGTTACTGATGTAACAGATTTAAACAAGTAAAGTTTAGATTTGATAAATATAATGAAAATGGGGTTGGCACACAACATTGACCTGTTGGGATCGCACCGGAGAGGAGAGCTTGGAAATTCACATCTAACAGGGCCTTTCCGAGGGCTACAACAGAATATCGTTCTAACAGGTCAATACCACACACACCATTAACGAGTTGGGTCATGCCAGGCAAGAAAATTCAGAAATTCATGTTAGACAAATAGTGTTAGGGTATTTTCGAAGGATACTGCAGGGAATTATTCCTAAAAGTGAAGATTATATAAAAAACTCACTTGTTGAGTCGTGCCATGGAGGAAAACGAAGGAATTGCTTCCGCTAGTTAAGCGTTTGATGATTGTTGGGTCATAAAAATTGAGGGAGGCAAATTGTATGGATCGCCAGTGAAATGTAAAGATTTCTAAATGAAGATGAAAAAAAGTTCAATGAGAAAGAAAGATCCACATTTCACTGTCCATGTCTCGACGACGAGATATGAATAATACAATGCGATGCGAGGATTTCCGAATTGAAAGTGAGAGCTTAACAAGGAGGAATTCCTCGTATTTCATTTGGCGAAATAATAAATGGGTTACTAGGATAACCAACACTGAAGTATGAATGTAATCAATTTGTACAATAACAAGGGTCGAAATATGATAAGCGATATTCTAACTTGTTAAAGACATCCACTTTGCTCAGTCCGTAAAAATTGCATGTATCAGCGATATTTTTCTTGTTTGACCTTGAATAGCTTTCCTCCAAGCCTTTTTTTATATTTAGAAATAAAAATAAATCGCATGGGACCAAATCTAAATAATAGATAAAGCTATGACGATTGTGGACAAGTGAGCGTTATCATGGTGGAAAATGTTTTTTCCACAAAAATGGCCGCATTTTGATCAATTCAGCATTGAATCGGTTCAATAAATCTGCATAGTGCTGTCCCGTGATTATCCTTCCTTTATCCAAATTGTCGGTGAAGATGAGGCCTTGCGAATCCCCCCCCCCAAAAAAAAAAAACGGTGGCCATGAGTTTTCAGTAACCGTTTTATTTCCTTTAGAGCAGTTTTGCCAGGCAAAATCCACTGTTTTGACAATTTTTTTTATTTCTGGCGTGTTGTGATGGATCCATGTTTCATCAACAGTATTGAAACGCCATAGAACACTTTCGAATTATTTTACAAATTAGTGCGGGTGTTTTGAGCCTTCATGCGCTGTAACGCACGTGGTCCAAGTTTAATTAGAAGGCATTAAATTTAATCACGTTCGTGGGCTACATGAGATAATCAGATAACAAAACATGTTAATTAAATTCTTCTTGGAAGTAACAAAATATAGCTGTGAAAAATAAAGAGAATTAAAAAACGGGCTAATAAAATGTTGAAGATAGAAAAGATGAAAAATAAAATAACTATAATATATAAAATATGAAAAATTAAAACATAAAATATTTAGAAAATTTGAAAAATTAGCAACACTAACTCATTAAAAATAACTTATATTTATAAAAAATGTATGTATGTTATTACTTTTTTTTGAGAAATGGAATGTTGTATGCATACTAAGATAATACCATTTTAATGTAGTAAATGTAGTACCAAGCCTATATTGTTATTATGATAAAGATGTCGCTGGTCTTCATATCTTATTCCTACTAGAAGTTATAGGCATTTTTAATTTTTCAATTTGACAAATAAGTTTTTATGTAGACATAAATCCATTTGAGTGGTTAGGCAATTGAACGGGGAATCAGAAAAAAAATATAGGGTGTTCGATTTAAAATAACAAAGTTGGTAGCCATTTCAGGTAGAGAAAGTCAAAATATTTACAATGAGGTGATTGCATTCAACGTAGAATTGTTTTAAAATTTTCCGCGGTCAGGATCTCTGAACACTTTTAATGGCCGTTATTCGTGGCCCACCCTGTATATTACAGTTATTATAAGAGATAATGATCTCATTTTCTTATTATCTCTCTCTCTATCTCTCTCATTTTATTAGTATCTCAGTATCTTTTAAAGTGATGGCAATATAATTTTTCATTAGTTCTCAATTTTATAAATGTTTTTTCAATATTGGAATTTTTTTATTTTTTGAGGGAGAATAGCTCAAAATTTTGCTCGCAATTTAAAACATCATATCTTCCTTAATTTGTTTTAAGTACTTACATATCATAAGTCAAAATGTCGCAATAGCTTAAGACGGAATAATTATTCAATTATTTTTGAATTATTTTTATTTAATTTATGATACTCATCATTCACGCTCTTCTTTGTATAAAATGCAAACTAACAAAATAACACAAAGTACAGTATGCAGTCGATTTATTATTTTCACAAAAGCAGAAGTTTATTTATTTTAGTTGTAATTTCGACAAATTAGTCCGTAAGTAATGATATAATTAATGCTTAGTTAATAAGTGAACTTGTATTTTACTTCTATAATTAGACTTAAGTCTTTTGAGGAAATAAATAAATAAATATTATTTAATTAAAATAAATTTGTATTACATATTCACGCAATCTTTCTTGATTTATTTTAAACTATGTGTTATCATAATGGTTTTCTGTATAATAGCCGAATTTACTAAAATTACACAAATAATTCAATCCTACTGAGCAAATACACAAGAGGAAGTTATATAAGATGAGCTTCATAATATCCATCGTGGCCGTTCAATTTCGAACGAATGAAAAGCCCGATGTTGCGTTTACCTCGATTTAATAATAAACACACGGCTCCGCTTAAGAGCGTTCATTAATGTTGCTCTTATCTAACTTTAGTTATTAAACAAACGGTTATTCCGTGTATATTCAGACTTTGAGAGAATATTGAACATTACTTTTTACACTCGATCCCAACGTTCCCGGTTAATTATTTCCCGAATCATTGTCTTTTATGTGCGCCCTCCCGAAACACTAAACACATGTGTTTCGGGAGGGCGCGTGATATTCAGCACAAGGTTATTACACGTTTGTATTCCTCTTTGAATTTTAAATCAGAAAATACTTGTTTTGTTTTAGAATAAAATGATTTTTTTTTTGGAAATCGTCCACGGCATGGGTTATGTTTATTTCGGGTAATATAGATGATGTTCTAATTAAATTTGTAGCATAGTTGTTCGGAAAAAAACCGATGTGAAGTTATCCCATGATTTTTCTGCCTGGCGAGTTCATCATGGCGGCACCGGAATGTATCTATTAATATTTTCTATATTTCTAATAATAAAATAAAACTTCTATATTATATACATACTAAATCCTCGCACATTGAAGCTTCTGTAATGGATTTTCTAAGTAAGCATTAAATATTATGTTTTCTAACGGTTGTATTCACTAAGTTATATAACACTGTTTGACATATTTTAGATTTTTTATTTTCAAGTTAATTTGTTACTAGAGACCTTATAAATACATTTTGAGAATATAGAAGTACGATGTTTTAAAATAAACTTTTTATGATTTTTCGTCTTAGCCCACGAATTCTGAACACGCTGACATGGTTGTTGATATGGTTAAATATTAAATTACTTACCTTATAATGTGAGGTTCGCAACGCAAACACACTCATCTAATTAATTATATGGCCCATAAATTATTAAAATTTTGAATTAATTGAATTTTAATAACATGTTTCAATATTACTGAGTATTTAAGAATTCATATGGTTTTAATTCGTAGATTAATAATCGTAAATATTCGAGGGATCCGTGGTCTGAGATAAAGAAAATCATAAAAAGTTTATTTTAAAACATCCTACTTTTATATTCTCAGAATGTCTTAATAAGGTCCCAGTAGCAAATTAAGGTGAAAATAAAAAAATCTAAAAAATGACAAACAGTGTTATATAACGTAGTGAATACAACCATTAGAAACATAATATTTAATGTTTATTTAGAAAATCCATTGTAGAAACTTCAACGTGCGAGGATTTAGTATGTATATAAAATAGAAGTTTTAGTATTAGAAATATAAAAAATATTAATGGATGCATCCCGACACCTCCGCCATGGTGGAGCCGCCGGGCTCAAAAACCGTGGACCGGAAACTGTGGGATAACTTCACATCGGTTCGAAAAAATATGTTACTTGATTGAAATAAAGACTGGCGATAGGTTGTGTGTTTTTCTTCGTGCTGTTCACTTAATTGTAGTTTCAATTATTAAGGAGACCGAAAGTAATGTCATTAAATTCAAACAATTTTTTGTTGTCGATATTCTAATTTAATCAATAACATAATCACCATCACTTTCTACGACATTTGCCATCTAGTGTGCATGTTTTCAATCCCAGATTTATAAAAATCTTCAGATCGATCGAAACCGGTGGAAATCAGAAGGCGCCATATCAGGTGAATATGAAGAGCGCGGCAAAACTTCCCATCCTGGGTCATTATTTTTTTCTAATGTTAATCTTGCGCAATCCGGTCTTGCATTATTCGAACGATTCGACCAGATCAAACAATTAAATCGGTTAATAACAATGGAATGGCTCGAGCTATCGAAACTATTTGTATAAAGGTTTTATGATTATTTTGTTTTTAAATAATTTCGTACCCGAAATTCATATAATACTGCAAACGTTATTATTTCAAGAAGTTTTTATTTTTGCGAGTCAATTTATATTTATAAATTGATATTAATTATTGTCCAAATTATAGTTTATTATGTAAATTACTATAAATTCTTTTTATAAATTCACTAATATTTATTATAATCATTTATAAAATATATTAGTTTTATTTAAAAGTAATCTATACACCAACTAAATTATTTCAATATGAATTTTACAAATACCATGTTGTTCTAATTATTAATACGGTATAATAATAATACTCTTTATTTCACACAGATATATAATTTATATGTAATGTATAAAATAGTGTCAAGAAATCAATATATTTATGACTTACATTCTAAGAAATCATTAATATAATTAGAGAAAGGATTTATTCACTTGGTCATAGTTATTTAAATGAACTAAATAAAAAGCTTTTGAAAATAATTAATAAATTATTTCCTCTTTAGTCACTGTGACATTTTGACTTATGGACATTTATTGTTGCATACAATAACAAATAATTTTTTTTAAAAAATGTTGCATTATACAATATGTTATTGTTATGCAACTTTAACAAATGTTCGTTGTTAGACATTTGTTAAAGTACTTGGTCGAATCGTTCGAATAATGCAATGTAACATAAGTCAAAATGTCACAGTAGCTAATGAAAAAATAATTTATTAATTATTTTCAAATTCTATTTATTTAATTCATTAATATTATATAGTTCAATTTGACAGATTAGTTTGAAAACAATTTGTTTTTATTTTGAAATATCTTTTTCTTCTTGGTAATTTATTAAATAATTTTAAACAACTGTATTGAACACATTTCTATGTAAATAGTTTATTTACAATATGATATCTGATATTTTTTATACCTAGTATTGATGGTATTGATATCATTGATTCATTGCTGGAAAATGTATTTCGATGTATTATGATGAACGGAATATATTCGTATACATATTCCGTGCATAATTCCGTGAATATAAGTTTCAACAGAATTCTTAGGTATAATTTTTGTATAGTAAAAACTTGATATAAGGATCAGAGGAAATACCCCAATTTACGTTCCTAAAATTTATAATTGTCTCAAAATCAACACAGCAACTTTTTCATCTAAGTGATTTCTCGTAACACGGATAATGTAACAAATACTAATTTAATTGAGCCTTAGAATTAATTCTTCCAAGGCTCAATAAGCAAATAATTTGAATGATTTAACTGTATGCCGTTTGGGTTTTCATATCTCTTGTTTATACGAAAAAGGACATAATTATTAGTGTTAGTTTTATTTAGTAGCTGATTTTCAATTAACCATTTCTCTAAATAGCCTAAAATTTGCGTAGAATTTGTTTTCAGTTGTACAAAATCGTGGGCGCGCACTGCTATGTTGGTGTCACAGGCATAACTTATTATGGTAAACTTATTATTGTTCTGTATGCCATTAAATAAATAGAACGATTATGCATAACTGCGGGCAGATCTTGACAGATTGAGGAATATACCACACTCTATGTCACCACTATTAAGTGCCTCATAGATGATTTTGGTGAAATCTAAAAGTGCCGTATTTATATCCCTGCTTTTAATGAAACCATGCTGATTTTCACACATGATGTTATGTTTATCGAAAGATTTTATAACTCTATCGGCTACTGCATTGTTGTAATGTGAGCAATTACTTAAGATAACGAACAATGTCCAATATGTACCTACACTTGCATTTACATGCAAGTATGCATTTATCGCCTAGCATCAACATATTTCATAATGCAATTATGCATTTTCACTTAGCAACGGCGGTAAATAGCAAAAACACGTGTTAATCCATATTTGGTATTGTTCGTGTATCTAAAATCTGATTGGCACAAGCTTATGTCAGCTTGTCGCGTCGGGATATACCCTCGACATCGCCAATTTTTACTTCACTCCAGTGTAATCATTCATCATTTTTGTTAGTAGACACTTCAGTCTAATTTTTATCGTATTTGTTAGTAGTAACTTCAGCATCATTTTGTTATAATTAGTTTTGAACATCTGTACAAATATTCTTGAAACCATCATTTATTAAATACATTTTAAACTACAATTACGAAAGTTCTTCACATTAACCAACCCAAAACCCAAAAAGTCGGGAGAAACAGCCGCTCGTTCTCTCCCGCACAACAGCATGTTCAAGTATTTTTGAAAAGGTTGGTTTTTGAGATGTTGAAGTTCAGGGCTTTTTATGATATTTGTCTGTTGGTGTTCTCTATTTTTTGCAATGGAAAGTATTAGTTAAATGTGTGTGGCAATAAGCTTATGAATTTGTTGCATTTATCTTCAGTTTTGCTGAGATTATATACAAAATGCCAACTAATGTTCTCCAATGCCTTACAAAAATGAGATATTCTGGACTCAGTGAAGAAATGTCTAATTATTTTGTTATTTATGATGAATTGATATATCAACCAGTTGTACAAGATGGTCCGATTTTCCTGTTTTTATATATCATATTGATTTTACATGTTGTGTTTGAGTTATTAGTGATTACATTATCATGAGAGGTCACTGTGAATTTACTGATACGAGTGGGTTCATTAACAAGAAACTTGAAGCCATATGAATGAACGATATTTAAAAAGGTATTAGTGTTTTGATATGATTCTAAAATAATTATATTAAAGTCAAATCAAATTTTTCTGAAAACTATTTCTCAATCTGAGTGAAGTGCCCGACAAATCACTATCACAATTAATATTATTTATTTACTTTCAGTTCACAGGCTGCACATTCCAATGTACTTGCTTCGCATAATTTTTAAATATCTTCATAGTTCTTATAGATGACAAGTTTTTCAATATAGATTCCTATTCCGCTGTGTTGGTGCTGTTGACAACAGAGAATTGTATTTGATTAAAATTTGTTAATCTAATGGCGTTAATTTGTAGGGATGACTTACAATGTTCCGTGAGACAGATGATTTTGCATTTATAATTTTCTGTGCAATACTGTATTTCATTTATTGAGTTCCCGTGGGATTGTACGTTCTGATGTAGAATAGTTAGACTTCCATCATTGAAATTAGGTGACGTTATACGGCTTTTTCCTTCACTGTGCGTCGATCAAAAAATGAAGTAAGGTATGAAAAACGGAGCCACAGACTCGAATTAATCGCAACTTTATAATTATGCAGGTATTTTGAAATTTTTAACGATTTATAGAAATCAGGAGATTTCGATAGAATTTCATCACACCTCGCCTCCGGAAATTTTACTTTGAGGTGTTGAATTATGTCATCTTTTGACGTCTGTGGATCTAAATTAGATGCATAAATAAAAATCCATTTTGGAGCCGCTTTTAAGAAACATTCATTTGTTGATGAGTCAATAATCGCTCGATTTTCAAAATTTGGTTTGATTACTTTTTTTTAACAACACTTAACCGTATTTTTTGTTTCTTATTAACTGCTTCATTAATTTTAAAATCACAAGATGTATTTGCATCATGCATCTCATTCATTGCTTTGTTGATATTGAATTTGCATTTATGGCTGGAATTGGTTGGTTTTCTGTTTAAATGTGGTGGTGTATTTGAATACGTAGATTGTCTTTGTTATTGGATTGTATAATCTCAGTGTTGAGGTTGTGCGTAATGTTGTGGTGCTTGTGTCGATATGGTTTCTGATGATGTTCCTGCTACCCGTTGCGAATGAATTTCAAGGATCACTTTGAGTGTTAGTTATTGGATGTTTTGGTGTTGTAGTATATGTTTGAAAATTGATTGCAGTATTTTGTTTGTATTTTAGTTGTGTTGAGATTACCTGCGGCTTGTTTTTAGGTAAATTCCCAACTGCAAATTTGGGAGGGCGGCCTTGTTTTTTAGATCGAAACTCCTGGAAGTACATAGCACTGAGTATTTAGTTAAATTCGATGGGTCCGACTAATTCGTTGTCTAGTTTGCGAATGTCTATTGGTTATTATTTATGTGTATATCTTATTAAGTTTCATTGTAATTGTTTTTTTTGTCTATTAGATAATGAAGCTTATAAGAATTATTTTTTAATATTATTGCTTTCATTAGCGATTTAGGTATACCACAAAAAGTACACATAATTGATACATACTTTTGAAAGTAAATTTGAATAATTCGAAAAGTAGCTACATCTACTATTCATAATGAACTGACAAATTAAAGTAACCCTAACGAAAAACTCTCAAATCAGCTACCCAGGCTAAAACATTGAAAATCTGATTTTTTCCGCCTCTAAAAAAAATGCACTTCACTTGTCAATGCATTATAGATTCTGCGTTAAAATACGATTTTGAAAATTCAAATGGGAGCTTGCGCATTTTTATTTGTTCATTTATATATGAAAAGGGTTTAGTATTTAGAGCGTTCCCAAGATTTATAATGACCGGGCAAAATATTTCACGCTGACTCACAAAGATAAACAGCGCTAATTAACTGCACCCGAGCTTCGCGCGCGGTGTTCCGTTAATTTGTCGGTCCGAACTTAAATATGGCACATCCTGAAGGATTTATTAACAGCCCACTCCTGCGGCTTGATTTATCACTCAAAAAAAAAGTGCGAAAGAGGAAATCTAAAAAAAAACTAATTACCCCGCATTGTTCATTAAACCTAATACCATCATAATTCTCTCATTTCATGTGCATTTCATAATTATAAATAAATTGTTAAAAATACTTGTTAACAAATTCAGAAATTAATTATGTCGATGGCCTATTTGGAAATTGTATACCAATTATTATCATATATTTGAAAAGTAAAAATTCAGGACTGTGTCAGATTTATGTGTGAGACACTGTCAACATAAAATAATATTATTTTTTTGTGTGAATTAAGTGGGTAATAAAATGTAAAAAAATCTGTATGTTAATAATATGAATAAACCGTATACAAACAATTGATGTTTCCTTTATAGAATATTGAAGAAACAAATCAATTGCCTTCTCACTTTAATATAAGCTAAGAATACCCAGATATAGCGTTTAATATCGTTTGCCACATGCAACAATAATTTATCACCATCTAAAAATATATATTATATGTTCAAAATCAGACGAAACAACGAATTATTTAGGAAATTAACGGTGCATATATTAACCAAATTTGAAGATTTCATATTGTTTTCTCAAAGCAATCACTTCTACAATAAAACCGGGACGAATTAGTTTTGTAGAAAATATTGAATGTATAAAAAGAAACTCACCGTCTTTATCAATATAAGTTATCTGATTGTTTATTAAATATCAATAAAATTAATATAGTAAAAGTATATAATGCATACTTGTTCCGAGTAACAGAAATATAAGTATTAAATTAATGACATTAAACATATTCAGGTATATTCATAAAATACTGATGTATAATAAATCGAATTTTAAACTCTATGGGAAATGTTTATTACGCTTATTAAAATAATACCTTAGTCGGTTACATTAAGTAAATAGAACATTTAGTATAAGTACCTACATCCATTCAGCTCCACTTCATCTTGATAGTGGAATTTCCATATGGCATCTCTAGGACAAGCGTGTCTAGAATTACCAGTAAACCTTCGGCAAGTGAAGCAATAGAAATCCTGCGAGTTACTATTGATGATTAAATAATCTGCAATTACCAGAATCCACTCGTTAATACAAGTAGACAGATGTAATTATTTTAACTCGCCAAAACTTTCACGGCGCTCCACTTACCGATCCTTTGAAATCACTTTAATCCGTCGCGCGGATTTATTTCCTCGATTAATTCCTCATCTAGGGCGATGCGGTTTTCGCGAACAAGATCAATAATCCCCTAATGTGCCTCTGCGAAATAAATGCGGCCGGTTGTTTTTTTTTTATATTGAAACAACAAATAACTTACTGCGCGGTTAATTGCGGGCCCAAGCGTTTTCCGATTTATTAACTCGAATTCCATTATATTGAAAAGTTTGCTCGTTATAGTTCGGTAAAACTTTTAAACTAAAATAGCCGTTTTGCGTAAACTTTTCTTGGCTAAGTTAATAGTTGATATAATCATTAAAATGGTACGTTGTTTTATTAGAGAGAAATAAAGTTTATTCCATACGAAATTTGTATACAAAGTTAGAAATAAATGTATTATATATATTTTTATGTTTCATGATTTTTTATAAAAATCAGTGCATAACATATTAATACGGTTCATTAAATTATTTTTAATGTTTTTTTTTATGTTTAAGTTTTTTTTAATTAGTATAGCCAGATTAATTTGACGAATACATCTCTAATAACCTTTCTTCACACTTTCATTTGAATTACCAAATGTGCATTTCAGACACTGTAATCATTATCAATGGATTAACACTTTAATGTGCTATGACTTTTACAAATTTCAGTGTACAACATTGAGGTACAATTTAAATTAATTAAATATAAGTAGAAAGTAAACATCTCTGATGGCATTTGAAATCGAGGGACATGAGTTCAAATCCCATCAGAGGAAAAGAAAGCTTTTCCACTTATATTTAATTAATTTAAATAATACGAAAATGCTGTACATTGAAATTTCCACAATTCATAGATATAAGTGTAATTTAAAAGGAATTTTAATTTAATTTCAATATTGAACATTTTTAATAAGAGTGTGAAGAAGTTTTTTATTTGTTAAATTAATTTTATCTTCACGTAATTCAATAAATCAAATTATAATCAGACTAATTAAAGAAATTATCTTCACGAAAAAGTGAAGCTCTTAAAAGGAAAACATAATTTTATTTTATCTGCGAAATATTTTTAATCATATAAATTCTCGGCCTGAGACAGAGATGTCGATCTAGTCAGCAAAAGTTAATGACACTTTAACTTGATGCATATATCCTCAGTTCGTATGACAATTTCCAACTTCCAACTTCTTCTCTCAAGTAGTTTGTTTACACAATTTTTAGACGTCTTGAATAAAAAGCGTTCAAGAAATCTATTGAAACAAATGAGCAAATTTAAATGTCATGTGAACAAAAACTTCTTCCGTTAGGATAGATTAACTCTAAAAAAATTATCCGAAGTTGAAAATAGGTCGCGGGTACTCTGCTTCTTCCAGTCGTTATAAAGTGAGAGCAATCTTTTGCATAATTTAATCCATAGTCAACAATTTGAGTACACAAGGTAGACGATCGACAATCGCTGTTTCGTCCACTATAGGAAGACTGTTTATGAGATCAGGAAACGAAATGTTGAATCACCTTTCATCCGGCGTATGGATAACTGGTGTTGGCCATTTCGATATTTCGGAACTCGTCAGACAAGTGTGTTTGTAAAACTATTTCTAGAATTTATTTTATACCCTATTAATAATACGGGTTTGTCCAGCAACAAGGATTCTAAATCTGAAAATAAGTTAAACTCATTGTTCAAAATATCAGGTGGAATATATACAGCTAAACAATAAAATTGACGCATATATTTACATTTACATATAATTGAATCAACTAATTGCATTAAATTAGTAATTTAAGCATTAATATATGTGACATTATATGAGAAAGCAAACAATACACCACCACTAATATAGTTTAATTCTTAAAAAATCTCGATCTTGTCTGACGACACTATAGTTTCGGTTGAACAAACAATATCAAAAATACAATTAAGAAAATTAGTACAAAAAAAGTTAGTTTTTTTTTATTTTTAGCGACAGGTGTATTTTGAAAATAAAATGCAATTCCAGTTTCTCCATAGCTTCCAAGTTTTCCGAATTTTCATTTTGATAATTTTAGGAACGCCTTGAACATACTTTATCCTGATTTTCCACACAGATTTTCTACGTATCAGCTCACTCTTTAACTCATTATAAAACTAGCTTTGTATTTAGTTTTATTTGCAAAAGTTTTGTGAACATCTGCGCTGAATCTGTTTACCGAGAAGTCATACCTAATCTTATCCGTTTTAGGCTATCTTGGGGAACGTCTATTACCTTTAATATTTTAAAAATATTCAATATATCTTCACTTTATTATTCTTCCTCAGTGGTTTTAGTTCTATTTAATTTGTAGTGGATAATATTCTCTTGACGCCTATCTCTATTTGCTATCTCCTGAATAATTTGCTCCTGCGTGGTTACTTGCGGTTATGTTGATGCACTAAAATTTGATTTTAATTTAAAAATTAAATTCTTGAGCTCGTTAACTAATGCCATTAACTTAGGTATATGGTAAATCTCTCCTTCACAATGCACACATTTAAATTTTATGCGGCGTTAAGCGGTTGGACGAAACTCGAAGCATTTAATTTCAGAACGAGAGAGTTCTGGACATGTTATGTGAATAAAACGATTATAACTATAGCAGCTTATGAAACATTTTTTATCAGTTATATCAATGAATTTTTAATACATTGCATTATGTAATTATACGGTAAGATTAGGCAAATTATTAATTAAAAATATAACCAGGATAATAAATTCACATCACAGGGTCTTTTGTGAGGACTTAAGAACTCATTAAATTGAGAAATATCTTTACGCTAACGCGGTTTGTCGCAAAAACTTGACACAATAGAAAATAAAAAGACCATGGTGTTGGATAACATATGAGAAACAACGAAAAAACAAGTATACATAGAAATAAAATAATATGCTGGCGCTGTCTCGAATCCCAGTCTACCGCGTAAAATTAAATAAGCCTAATTACCATGCTATAAAACGCAGTGTATGCAGTAAAGTTGTTTTTAAAATATATTCTACGAACTACCAATAATGAATGCATAGTTCAATTAAACTCGAGGGGATGCAAAAACAGCGACCAGATATTGCGTAAAATGTAAATGACAATTTCGGCCAAATAACATTTTGAAAATGTAGTATAAAAAGCATTACGCGATATTTGTAGAAATGATATAATACCAAGCACGTATGTATGAGCACTTAACAAATTGATGAGACTACCAATTTATATAAATTAATTCACAGTAAAACACTTCTTTTTTTAATTTTTAAGTGAATTTCCTGTTCTATCCTTTTTTTGTCCACTTGTATAACACAGGTAATTACGTAACTTAAAACAGATATATTGAATGGGAGATGTAAACATACTAATCATCTGCACGGCCAGTTAAACTTTATAATATAGGCAAGCATTACGGGCACTTAATTACTTTAATTAAATTAAATAATATAAATAATCTTTATTTCATTTAATTGAAAACAATGCTGTTTTTTTTTACGCCGAGTCGATATTATTTTTTGTTCGGAACCGATAAATCCGCTCAATGCGCGCATCCTTCACCACGATCAATTTCATGCGCGATCTCGTTGAAGACGGTACGCAAAAATTAATTAAAAATTGTTTAACAACTGTGGGCTTACAGGGCAGAGCTGTATTGATTAAGGATGAAATCCCGAAACACATATCAGCAGATAGCATTGTAACAATTATTTGTTATTTCCTTTCATTAAATATTTTGTACTCAAACCGTTGCAATTCACAGTAGTACTGCTATGCAACAAATAAATATCTAATCCAATCGAAAATGGGATTGATCGATTTTTGTTGATCGTTGCTAGAAATTTTCCTTCTTTGATTTCAACAAGCTTAATTAATTGCATCATTCTTTGGGGCGTAAGGTTTATCTAGTGTTTCTGGTATAACATTTTTGCAGAATGATACGAATCAGTTGCAATATCACTTCAGCTTCGGTTCAATTTAGGTTGTCGTAAGTATTGAATTGCAGTTCTTATGTTTCAAAATTACTAGATGTTACTAGAATAATTGCCTATTGTTTTATCTATATCAAAATCTAAATGTATTTGTAGTATATATAGGTACATACCAATATCATCTGATACAGGAGTTGCTTCAATAAGTATTGGCACTCTCATTCCTGTTGTACTCTTTGAATGTCGTCATGGGGTTTATTAAGACACTATAAGTGACACTGAGTATAATATTTTTTTGTTTTTTGGTTAATTGGTTAATTGTAGACATCATTTTATTACCATGTTAATTAAAAGATTATTTTAAACAAACAAAACATGTTGATTTTATGCATATTTATTTTTCAGCCGCTTTAGCTGTAGCTGCTTTCCGGGATATGAAGGAACAAAATGCTCGGAAGGACCAAACTCTCTTTGTACCCCGAAGACCTGTCAAAATGGTGGAACGTGCGTGTAAGTACTAAATTAATAAAACAATAATTTAATAATACTAATAAATATCCGAAAAATCACCAACTATCGTCCGGTAGCTATCCTTTTACATCTAGTAAAAATGAAACTCTACGATCAAATGTGCAGGTGGAGTTTGATAGAGTCAATCACAATTTATTCTTAGCTAAATTTTGATACTTAACGTTGTTTTTTTATTGATGTTGCATAATATCTTTATAATCGTGAAACTTATTATCACTGTTAACAATTTTAAATAAAAATCCTGTTTCCCCTTCCCTACATCAAGGGTTCCACAAAGATCCATTTTGGGCTCTTTCCTCTTTAATCTATTTATTAATGATCTTTCAGTGATTGGTGTGATTTAAATAATTTGACTCTAAATAGCAACAATTGCAAGTTTATGTGATTCATTAGAAAGAAACGACGAATTATATTATTAAGTTCAATTACACTGTTTGTAATAATCTCTTAGAACAAGTTAGTGTATTTAAAAACCTGGGGTTGTGGTTTGATGATACCTTCATATTTAACTTGTATATTCAAAAAAATTGAATTTTCGTTAGGCTAAGTGGCATACTAAAAGAGTTATATTATTTTTCTTGTAATTGGGAATGTTCCCCTGTTGGAAATAAATGTTATTATTATTATTTTAGACATCACAGGTACCACACTTATTGATCTTAAATCACTAATTATAACTGGTGTGTTCTTTTTTTGGAAATGGTACTACATTAGCTATCTTCCATATTCCACGAAAGCGAAAGCGAATAAATGTGAGCCATCAATACATAGATTGGATATATGCGTTAAGTAAAGCAAGATAAAATGCACGCAAATAAATGGCATTAGTTTTATTCAGAATATTTGAAATTGTAACAATTCAACAATTGTTGGAATTTAAAGCAATTCTCTTTTAGGTTTTGTCGATGTTGTTTAATTAATATTTAATAAGAAAGTAGTCTGAATAATTGTCAATCTGATTTGATTGGGTGTAATAATCATTAATTGCCTTTAATATTACAGCGTAGATTTATTTCAGGAGTATTATGAACTATTTCATATTTATGAAATAAATATGAATAAATTATTAAAAATCAACCAATAAAACACAGATTAGATTGAATAACTTTAAATTCTCGACTAGTTTCGGGTTATTAGCCCATTTTCAAGAGAATTTAAAATTTTAAATTGTCTTGAAAATGGGCTAATAATTTAAAGTTATTCAATCTAATCTGTGTTTTATTGGTTGATTTTTAATAATTTATTCATATTTGTTTCATACAATATGAACTACCAATGTCTAAATATTAAAACCATTAATTTCATATTTATTTTAATTTTCGTTCGAGATGAATGAAGAGTGATTTTAATACTGTTCAAGAAAAGCTTGCTTATCCTTTATTATTGTCGAATTAACAGTATTACGCCACTGCTTGTACCTATTAAACTCGTTTTGTTTCTTAGTACGTTTAAATCCCTTATTATGCCTTGAGTGCATCATAGATCTTAACGTGTTTGTGAGCGAACGAGCGAATTGCTTTTTAATTCTCCGCGTAATCAGGAGCGTTGGCATTGAACATAACCAACATATTGTCATTGAATAAAATTATATTTTCTTCAATATTATTAACATAAATAATATTATTTTTATTACTTAACTCAAGGTCCTCAAAAAAGGCGTTTCTAGATATTTTATTAATTTTAGATAGGTATATCGAAATTGAATTAGGGTACACATTTCCTCAAATGGCCAAAGTTACTAAAGAGTGTTTCTAAAAATAAGACGATTTTCATAATAAATATTAAATTTGTTACTAATTTAAGAAAACAGGAATAATAAAACTATAATTACTGTTTTTCCTTTGCTCAAGGTAAAATAGATAAATCAAAAATTAAATAAATAAATAAAGAACCCTATTAAAAAAATAAATAAGTGAATATAAAAATATAACAATTTATGATACATAGTATATAATAATACATGCATGAAAATGATAATTATTAAAAATAAAAAATAAAATATGAGAAATGCAAGCATGAACTATTAATTCTTCTTATAATTCCCTTTTTTCCGCATTTTTTTCTTCGGAGATGATCCTGTCCAAGTTTAAGAAGTTTATAATTCGTTGCTGGTATGTCCTCAGTAATAATTATTTCAGATTTTTTAAGCAACCGATGTTCTTTAATAACTTTTTATAACATTTCAATTGATTGCATTTTAAGAATTACAGTATTAGTTTTATTATTTTAGCTGCAGCACGATTCAATTTCATAATCGATAATGAGCAATGCGTTGAAAATGCAATTTTAAAGTGTTAATTTTAGCACGTGTTTTATTTCGATAAATATCAAATGATTTCTGCGATTATGATTGTAACAGGGGGGGCACCACGCTTGCCGAAATATTAAAATAAGACTAAAATGTGGTGCTTCCTGTTAGCCTCCGGCTTGGCTCAATAATAATATATATATAAACAATCACTTACCTTACTCGCTCTGGGTTTAGTTGTTCTCTTACCCTTGGGTGGACTCGTCTCAGATATCACTAGCACTTTTATTTAGAGGGTATGACGGTGCAAGATTTAATTCAATAAAAAAAAATGATTTATTTAAGATGAATCGACTAATATGTACATATGAATATATACAAAAACTAGTACACGGTTAAATATAATCGAAACATTAATTGAATTACCGATTTGCACTCGCGAGCACCAAAATAAAAGCAAAATGATAAATAAATGTTTTGATGCGTATTATTTTTATTTTGTATTTTGTCGTAATTTGTGATTGGTAATTTGCCTTTTTTTTTTTAATATACATATGTTTTATAATCTTTTTAGTGCGTCACACTTTTCTTATAAAATTTTTAATATGTAATTATAATTGTAATTTGGAAATGGAGATTCCGTTAATAAAGTAAATTGAAAATTGAAATTAAAATTTAAACACTCTTAAAAAAAATTAAGAGGAAAAATAAATACAACACAAGACTGTTATATAAAAAAAAAATGAAATAACTAACGTAAAACCACTTGGAAAATTAAGAAACCACTCACTTTAAAAATCGTGAAAACCATTAACTTTAAAAATCGGGAAACCACTCTTTAAAAATCGGGAAACAACTGTGTCTGCTTGAGGGCTCCTCAAGCAGTTTTATTCTAGGGAGTACGGGGTGGGATCGCCCTTCTCCCATTGGTTGAGATGGTTGCGCGTGCATCCATCTTCAGCCAACACGAGGGTGCGCGCATGCGCCCCTCAAATTGCCTATCGCCGGGAACCAGTACGGAGCTACAACTGCGTAACTGAATTTCAATTACAACAAAAAAAAAAAAAATAATATTTACAATTTTAATATTTACAAGTTGCAGTTGTAGCCACCGTACCAACGATAGGACTTCTACCATTTATGGTAGTTAATCGACGATGTTCCCTTTTGTTGCTCAATCAATCGACGATGGTCGATATATATATATATATATATATATATAAGTTTAAAAATGATGAAAAAAAAAACAAGAATTATAAAAATGAGTGGTGAAGTGGTTTTAATTTGCTTTGATTAATTAAAAAAAAAATACGTAAATAAAAATATAAAATAAAATAATGCCGCAGCTGTACCAACACATTTCTTCCGTACTTTCCCAAAATTACGTCGGACAATAACCCAAGCGTTTTTGCATAGCCGGGTGCCATAAAAGAGATTAAGAGATTTGCCCGAGCGCAATTTTTGGGGCGTAACGAATACCTGGAAAAGATGTTTGGTACAGCTCTCCTGGGCGTAACTCGGGATTGGTAGTGCTTAACGCGAGTGCAAATTGATGAAGGGAAAATACCCACTAATCCTAAAAAAACCTACCTAAACTTAAATTAGAATATGTACATAATTACAAATTTAACAATCAATGCATGTAATACGAACTTAAGTCATTTTAAAATTAAATTGATTTAATAAGTAAAAAAAGAAACAAGAACGCGGGTGCCGATGTAAAAAAAAGAAATAAAAGTTATGTTGCCCGAAAATAATTCAAAACTGATTAAATCAAAGTTCCGGCGTTTCCGCTGAAACGCCGGTAACAAACGGCCCCGGAAAATGAGTGAAGTTCGCTTACATCTAAGTGAAATAAAAAAGCATGGTATATCAAACTACAATATTAACATACATTGATTGTTGGTGACAAAAAATGAAAAATCGGACAAAAACATGAAATATAGACAAGTGGTATAAAGGGTTTATATCCTCCGGATGGTCATACCTCAGCTTCACGGTAGACAAGTTGCGTCCGGGTGGTTTCAAATGTCCGAAAAGTTGAGTGGTGTGATGTCCTGACTTTGTCCTCGGCTACGGCTGCTTCAGGTAGGCAAATGCGTCAGAACATCGTGATTGGGCGCCACGATGGGATTACTGCCCATCGACAGTAGGGCTGGCTGCATGGCGAAGGGCGTCTCGACGCCTTGGATTTTTGAGACGTTTCCAAACATCTACCAGCTGGAAAAGCGGAGGCACCGCTTTTCGGGAAAAGACGACGAAAAATACAGCGTCGTCGTCCGGCGTCACAGAACGTTTCTCGATGTAACCCTCGTCCTGTAGGGTGGAGTCCAAGAAATTTAACACACATATCTCGCGAAAAAGCGTCCAATAAAAATTAAAGGTGTGTTAAAAAAAACTGTCAATTTCACAAAATTATATTAAGCACTACACAATCGCGCACGGGAGCGTCCAAGGAGTACTCGATATTTTAATAATAATAAAAAAAAACACAACACTCGCGTCGACTAACGTTTTAAAATCGCGCACTTGTGCGTCCATTTATAGTGTCTTTTCACTGGGATGTCGTTATCGTCGTCGGCGAAGTTGGCGTCGGGGTTCTGGGGTTGCAGGATCATCGGCATCTTCCGAGTCTTCTTGCTCTGGGGGCGGTGGAGTAGCGTGGCGATGTGGCAGCTCTGGGGTTTCACGTAGGTGAACTGGCCTGATGTCGTCGGCGTGCACACGGACAACTTGTCCATCCCGATCGACATCATAAACTCTTCCCGCAAATGCTTCCAGGATAGGGAATGGTCCAAGCCATTTCGGGGCAAAGCCGGCAGGGTTCCCGGCGTGGCTAAGTGGATGATTTCTAATAACCACGAGTTGCCCTTCCTGGAATCTCGCATTCTCTTCAGGGGCTTCATAACGCTGCACATATTGTTGTTGACGATTACGAATTGTATTCAGCCGTTCCTCTCGATCGTCATGGCCGGGTGCCTGTACTGGGAAGTTCGAAGCGATTTCTCGTTCTCCTGGTCGCGGGAGTTCATATCCCAGTAAAGCTTTTCCCGGAGTAAAGCCTGTGGCTGCACTGGCGCGAGTCCTCAATTCAAATAAAATCGGCTGGATAAATTGAGCCCACTGATTTCCTGGGAGATCCTTCATCTTTATAGCCAGGCATTTCTTCAACTCCTGGTTACGTCGTTCGGCTGGGTTGGCTCTAGGATGATACACGGGAGTATAAAATGTAGCTGCACCCCAACGTCTACATTGCTGCTTCCAAATTCGCGAAGTAAACTGTGGCCCGTTGTCGCTAATTATTGCTCTAGGATAACCGAATCGATGGAAAACTTGCTCCTCCATAAGGCGAGTGATGTTTCCGGATCGGGCTTGACCGATGGCGAAAGCTTCCGTCCACTTCGTAAATAAGTCGGTTATCACTAGCACATGTCTCTTCCTTGAGCCGGTCAGGGGTAGTGGTCCTATTAAATCGACCGCGACGGTGTGGAACGGCGAGATGGGAATTCGCGCCTTCAGCGGTGCTGGACCTTGTGGTTTTCCGCGCTTCGTCGCGATACACACTAAGCATCCTTGGACGTACCGCCTTACGTCCGCTGGGATTGTGGGCCAATAATACTTCGTGCGTATGCTTCGGGTGGTTTCATCTCGTCCTGGATGTATGGACTCGTCGTGGAGGCCGTGGAGAACACTGGGTCTAGCTTCAACTGGAACATAAAGAGTACGATCATTATTACCTGCAGCTTTGTAATAAAGAAGCCCATCGAAAACCTCAAACTTTCTATTGAGCTCTACAAACTCTTCATGTGTTGCATCGTGTAGAATTTGAATTTTCTCCTGGCTATCTTGATCCTTCGCCTGGCAATCGATTACTCTCTGCACCAACGACGCATCGATTACATTCAATGATGGGGGAAGGATCGTATCGAGCTCTGGAACGTCTTCTATCACGCGGTTTTCCGGATTTCTGCTCAAGACATCCGGAAGTTCATTTTGGCTTCCTGGGCAATGCTGAATTTCAAAATCAAACGATTGAAGCAACAGGGCCCATTTCGTTAGTTTTGATCGATGGTCCTTAAAGTTGCTTAACCAGGTTAGTGCTTTAGAATCTGTAACCACTCGAAAATGTCGTCCTTCCAAAAGGGGGCGGTAACGTTGCAACGCCCACACAAGCGCATAACACTCCTGTTCATTAACATGATATCGCTTCTGTGTGTCGTTGAACTTACGGGAATCAAAACTGATAATACGCTTGGAGTCATCATTATCAGTTTGATATAAAACCGCCGATATCCCGAGCTGGGATGCATCGGTTTGCACCGTAAACGGCAATCCTGGAATAGGTCGGTGAAGGCGAAGTGGTTTCTGGACGATTGCCTGGATTTGCTGCATGGCCTGCGTTGCTGCGTTAGTCCACTTAAACGGTTTATTAGTCGCAGTGAGTTCCGTTAATGGCGACACGATACTTGAGAATCCCTCGATATATTGTCGCACCCAATTACATAAACCGATAAATTTACGCAGTTGTCGCCGTGTTTTCGGCACGCTGTGGTCTCGGATTTGATGTAGGTGTTTTTCCAGGGGGCGGGTCGTGTCAATCTCAACTAAGTGGCCTAAATACTCCAGCGACGACTTTCCAAATGAGCACTTATCCTTGCTCAGCCGCAGATCAAATTGGTCAAGTCGCTCAAAAACGAGAGCGAGGTGACGAAGATGCTCTTCTGGTGTATTGGAGAAAATAATAATATCATCTAAGTACACCATTACGAAGTCGTGAAGAAATCCAGAGAGAACTTCTTGGCTCATAAGCCGCTGGAAAGTTGCTGGAGCATTTTTCAGGCCAAACGGCATCACTTTAAATTGATAATGCCCACCATCGGGCGTACTAAAAGCCGTATACTGTTTTGAACTTTCCTCCATCGGCACTTGCCAGTAACCACTTTTCAAATCCAGCGTAGAAAAAATTTTCGCGTCTCCAAGATCCCGAATTGTTTCCTGGATTACTGGCATCGGAGTAGGTTCAGAAACAGTCGCATCGTTTAACTTTCTATAATCTATGCAGAAACGATTATCGCCGTCCTTTTTCTGCACCAGTACAATGGGAGATGCATAAGGGCTAACCGAAGGTTCAATAATTCCCTGCGTTAATAAATCCGCAATCTGTCGGTCGATTTCCTGTTTTCTTTCAGGATTCACACGATAAGGCCTTATCCGAATGGGATTCGTATGCTTCAATTGAATCCGGTGTTCCGATGTACGAGGGCGGTGCGCAAACTGATCCTTGGGAATAAAGGTCCGAGAAAAACGTTGAATCAATTCGTCGAATAACACCGCGTAATTATCCGTAAATCCATGGTTAAGTTCGGGAATTTCATCGTCGCGGTGCTGATTTTCCTGCGTCCAGAAAATTGTTTGACGTAATCCCGAACCAATATGGATACACCGTTTGCTGCAGTCTATCACCGTGTCGTGTTTTATGAAGAATCCGAGCCCTAGGATTGCTTCATAGCGAAGATCTGGCATCACATAAAATTCTTCGTTGAATTCTGCATTTCCCAAGCAAAAATTCAAGTGTGTGATGCCCGTTACGTCCGCGGTGGCTTGCTTGCTGGCTAAGCTTGTTGTTAAATTAACTGGTGTGATTGTTGAGGCTATTTCCGGCTTAACAAAATTTTGTACGGCCCCGGGATCCAAGAGGCACGTAATTGTCTTTTGATCAAACCTCAACGGCAGCATAATTAGTCTATTAAAATGCCAGGATAAATTAGAAATTGGCTCCAATGTGGGGTTAGGGGGCAAATGCGTTGCACAAACGTCTATTTTAAAGTCTAGGGGGGAAAAGTCACTATCACTTTCACACTTTATCGCACCATTAGCGTCTATAATCGAAGTCCATTTCGAGCGGCGGGAACGTTTCCGGATAACGGTCGGTCTTGTGGGGCGGCTCACGACAGGTTTTGCTGTTGTTGGCCGCCCTGCGTCCCGTTTCCCTGATCCTTGCATTGACTGTACCAATGTCTTCCTTGGCGACAGCGGTTGCAGAATGGCGGCTTCCTGGACGGGGACGGAGGCGGTGTGGAAACCCTCGCTGGCACGTCAGTGTTGGGACGATCACTTTGTGTACGCGTACGCTGTTTTTTCTGAGCTTGGGCTGCGGGCTCAACGTTTCGCGTAAACGGGTCCTGCGGTGGGCTTCGCGGCCTCTCCGCATACTGTTCAGGTCGGTTTTCGCGTCCACGATTTTCTCTCCAATTTCGATTTTCGCGGTGCTTATATTTTTCTGGAGCTGATGGAGACTGGTTCACGATGGGGGTCGGTTTATTTCCGTTATTAATAACGATCGGAATCGGTTTCATCTCGGACGCGGAGAGACGGGCTGCCTTATGCACAAATTCGTCCACAGTTTTCGGACGGAAAAACAGCGCTTGGCGTAGGGACGGCGATGAAAGTCTCCACATGGCTTTCGTCATAAACTCCTCCGTCCAATCATTCGCAGCAAAGCGATTGAATAAAGTTTGCTTCCGCAGTGCAAACACACCTGGCTCCGTATCTCCCTGTGGTGTTATCAGCAGTTCGATGGCTTCGTCGTGGGCTACCGTGTCGGGGTCAAAATAATCGCAGAAAAGCTCCTTGGCCTGGTCCCAGGGAATATCGTCTGCGAAGTAACCGCCAAATTTCGCGACATATGTAGCATCCAATCTGGCCAGTGCTCGTCTATTCTTTTCGCTATCTTCTAGCGCAAGTCCACGAAATTCTCGTTCTAAACACGAGATGAATTTGTGCGGATCTCGACCGTTAAATCGAGACGTAGTTTCCGACTCCGTTCTTTTCACTTCTCGAATAATCTCGACAATATGTTTGGCCGAAATCGCGGCATTTAAATCGGGCTGCTCGGTGACTTGCTCGAATCGTGATTGCCTTTGGTCACAATCGCGTTGAAAATGGTCATCGTACCTATCTCTACTAATTACGCTATATGTACGGTGATGACCACGTTCTAATAACTCCTGCAAGTCCTGCCGAAGTTCGCGTCGTTCGCGTTGAATATCTTCTCGCATTTCGCGGACTTGGCTTAAACAACTGTCTCGGATTTCACTCACATATGCTAATATGTCTCGATCAGATCCGGTATGAAGAGGCGGCTGTTGATTAGGTTCGGTTTGGGGTGCATCATAATCTAGTCTCTCGTAAGCGGCATTAATTTCGTGAAGTTGATTTTCGAAGTGGGCCTGTATCTCCTCTAATTCGCGAGCTTGCTGAACCGTCTCGCGTTCACGTTTCTTCCGCTCAAACCGCTCTTTTCCCTCGCTGATTTGCTTCTCGTATTTTGAGATTAATTCTCGCTTTTTGCGCTCGAAATCCTAAGCTGACGAGGGAGATGGAGAACGACGAGAAGTTGCGTTTGAAAATGAAGCTACCGAGGATGTATCCTGATTTTGGCTACTCATATTGAAAATTAATTGAGACTTGAACAAATACAATGATCGGCCCAGTTAAGAGTTATTTTACCCTGATAATTTTACAGTCGTCAAATGCACAAGAAAATATGAATAAATCAAAATATGGAATTTAAAATTGAAATAATTTATAATTATATGCAAGAAAAGTAATTAAAGAATATTATTTTAACCAAACGCTCGTATAAAATAACTGCAAATTTGTCAGCCCCGTAGAGAGTTATATATAACTATAAATATATTCTTAGTTCAACCATAAAACAAAAAAATAATAAAAAAATTGCTGACAGGTTGAGAAAAAAAAACTTGTGCAAGCCAATATAAGAATTAAATAATGAAACTAACTAATACCAGAAAATCTTTGGAATCGTCTGGATTTAAAGTTCTGTTTATAGTCGAATAAATCTATTTCTTTAAAACAAAAATGCCCCTTATGAGTTCCTTAAATGAACAGAACCTGGGTACATAAACACAAAAGTACCATTAAATAAAGTCTATTATTTGCGGCCCCGTCGTGATTTATACAGCTTAACGAAATTACGTAAAGCTAATCAGATTGATGCGACAACAAGCAAGAACAAAATCTTAAATTATGCAACGAAATCTTATATTTAAGCAAAATTATTTCACGATTTCAAAAAAAAAATAATATTGATTATGTATTTGGAAAATTTATAAAAACTTATAACTGAGAGTACAGAAATAACAAAATACGATAAACAAATTATTACGGCCCCGTGTGTATTTATAACAAAACAAAAACCTTATGAATTCATTAAATGACCGGGATCTGAGTCTTAAACCAAAAACAAGAAATTAACATTACCTAAAATTATTATTTTTATGTTTGCGGCCCCGTCGTGTTTTGCAAAGCTTAAAAATCACGATTTAAAGCTATTTAAATACGAATCTAACGTTGAAATCAAATTTAGTATTCCGATAATTTTATAATATTTATTACGTATTAGTAATTATTAAAAAAAAACGTATATCAAAGCATACGAAAAACAAAATAATAACGAAAACAAATTGTTACGGCCCCGTCGCGACTAGAAGTTAACGAAAAATTAAATTATACTAAATTTACGCGAATACAAAGAGTGTAAGTAAAAATTTAAAGTAGTGGAATTTAATGGTTAAATCGAGTTAGGGCAACAATTAGTAAATAAACAATAATTCAAGCATTTATCCTTAGAGTCGTAGGCTTTCTCGAATCAACGAGTTAGGCGTCAATTGTAACAGGCGGGAATAAATTGTAATTAAACAATAAACAAAAAAGATAGAGGATGTAGAATCTTCAGGGTCGTGGGCTTTCTCGAACCAACTAGTTGGGCGCCAATTGTAACAGGGGGGGCACCACGCTTGCCGAAATATTAAAATAAGACTAAAATGTGGTGCTTCCTGTTAGCCTCCGGCTTGGCTCAATAATAATATATATATAAACAATCACTTACCTTACTCGCTCTGGGTTTAGTTGTTCTCTTACCCTTGGGTGGACTCGTCTCAGATATCACTAGCACTTTTATTTAGAGGGTATGACGGTGCAAGATTTAATTCAATAAAAAAAAATGATTTATTTAAGATGAATCGACTAATATGTACATATGAATATATACAAAAACTAGTACACGGTTAAATATAATCGAAACATTAATTGAATTACCGATTTGCACTCGCGAGCACCAAAATAAAAGCAAATTAAAATTTAAACACTCTTAAAAAAAATTAAGAGGAAAAATAAATACAACACAAGACTGTTATATAAAAAAAAATGAAATAACTAACGTAAAACGTAAAACCACTTGGAAAATTAAGAAACCACTCACTTTAAAAATCGTGAAAACCATTAACTTTAAAAATCGGGAAACCACTCTTTAAAAATCGGGAAACAACTGTGTCTGCTTGAGGGCTCCTCAAGCAGTTTTATTCTAGGGAGTACGGGGTGGGATCGCCCTTCTCCCATTGGTTGAGATGGTTGCGCGTGCATCCATCTTCAGCCAACACGAGGGTGCGCGCATGCGCCCCTCAAATTGCCTATCGCCGGGAACCAGTACGGAGCTACAACTGCGTAACTGAATTTCAATTACAACAAAAAAAAAAAAAAAATAATATTTACAATTTTAATATTTACAAGTTGCAGTTGTAGCCACCGTACCAACGATAGGACTTCTACCATTTATGGTAGTTAATCGACGATGTTACCTTTTGTTGCTCAATCAATCGACGATGGTCGATATATATATATATATATATATATATATAAGTTTAAAAATGATGAAAAAAAAAAACAAGAATTATAAAAATGAGTGGTGAAGTGGTTTTAATTTGCTTTGATTAATTAAAAAAAAAATACGTAAATAAAAATATAAAATAAAATAATGCCGCAGCTGTACCAACACATTTCTTCCGTACTTTCCCAAAATTACGTCGGACAATAACCCAAGCGTTTTTGCATAGCCGGGTGCCATAAAAGAGATTAAGGTTGCGGTTTAGTGGAAAGAGATAGCTATATAGTAAAATGGAAATAATCGTCTGAAAATAGAGCTATTCTTTTGGATTTCATAATATGAATGTGTATTTACATTTTTATCTGCCAAGTATAAAGTTTCAGTCTAAATAAAAAATAAATCGTTAATTTTCATGTATTACGTCAATTTACTAGTTTAAGTTAGAAAAGAAAATTGTAAGATATAATGAAATTAATAGGTCATGTCTGCTAAGTTATTTGAATGCAGAATTTAGTGAAATCCTTTAAATTTTCATTGCACAAGTTTTTATTAGCAAAAATTTAATTTACAATTTGCTATAAATTTGATAAATTTTCATTGTTTTTCATAATTATTTTTCACCGAAACTAAACATTAAAATAATTTTTAATTCATCTGATGAAATTCCTGCTTATTTTAAGATTATTTTAATGTATAATACAATATTGTTCATTGATCACAACAACAATCTAACTCAAATTAGTGATTGCCCATATTTGTCTAGCTATCTCTTTCTTCTAAACCGCACCCTTAAGAGATTTGCCCGAGCGCAATTTTTGGGGCGTAACGAATACCTGGAAAAGATGTTTGGTACAGCTCTCCTGGGCGTAACTCGGGATTGGTAGTGCTTAACGCGAGTGCAAATTGATGAAGGGAAAATACCCACTAATCCTAAAAAAATCTACCTAAACTTAAATTAGAATATGTACATAATTACAAATTTAACAATCAATGCATGTAATACGAACTTAAGTCATTTTAAAATTAAATTGATTTAATAAGTAAAAAAAGAAACAAGAACGCGGGTGCCGATGTAAAAAAAAGAAATAAAAGTTATGTTGCCCGAAAATAATTCAAAACTGATTAAATCAAAGTTCCGGCGTTTCCGCTGAAACGCCGGTAACATGATTTTATAATTTTATTTGATAAGGCGACATTATCGGTCATTAAGGACAGATACCTGCTCGTTGTGTTCATCGAGTTGAGATTGAACTTTGGATATGACAGTATTTGTTAACATGGATATGAATTTCATTCTCAATCATCAGTTTTCTGCTTCCGCGTGAAAGACGTCATAAAATGAATAATGTAAATAAATGTTGTATGATTATATTCACTATTATTATTCACTTGAATACTTAAAATATTGAAACAAATATGGAACACTTAAAAAACACATTTATTTATTCATTTGCGAGAAACTTAAAATAATTTAATTAATGAGACAACATATGTTGAGATCTCCAATATTGACGTATTCATATAATCTTTAATCTAAAGATGCGGTTTGTTCATTATTGTTAAAGCAGAAGCATCGATAAATACTTGACAATGTGTTGCATGAATATTATTTATTTTATAACTTTTAAACCGGTCGCTACATTATATAAATGTTTTACATCATCTACCCTCCTAATATTCTCACGCAATACTATTTATTTGGAACATGTGATTATTCCAATTATATTTATTATGTATGATTATTTAAAATTTGCCTGTCTTATGCATAATACACTTTATTCACATTTTTAGAATTTTACCAGAAGAGTTTAGAATAACCCTTATTTCCATGTTACATTTTATTTTATTTTTTTCAATGGGCCAGTAATCACACCCTCGACAATAACGTAGGCATTTGAATGCAAAGCATGTCCCGCTCAAACGTGTTTCCTGTACGTGGTTAAGCAATTTGCACTTGATTAGCTAATTTGCATATATAAATATGTCAGAGGTATAGCAGAGGTGAATACTATTCTTAATTCCTATCATTAAATGTGCTAATTTAACAGTAAATACAGTATTTAAGATTTTTTTAAATAGTGAGAACTAACAATGAAGAATCGGAGAAATATGAAACAACAACAGGATTAAAACAAGGAAGCATACTAAGTCCATTATTATTCACGGTTACATTAGATAGAGCAATAAAAGAAGCAAACAAACACATGAAACCACTGAACATAGGATATTGGAAAATGAAAGAAACGAAAATAGTAGAGATGATATTTGTGGACGACATGGCTATAGTAGCAGAATCGGAAGAAGACCTACAACATAACATGGGCATACTCAATAGAGAACTAAAGATAATTAATATGAGGATAAATCATTACAAACCAAAGACTATGATAGTAGCATCAAATAAGAATACCAGGAAAAGAAATAAAACAAATGGACCAGTTTAAATACCTAGGGTTATATTTTGTGAGTAATGGAAAAATTGACAAAGAAATCAAAGAAAGAGTACGTAATACAAATAAAATATTTCAAATGATGAAAAATACATTCCTAAACAGAAAAGAGAAATCAAAAAAAAGACAAAAACAAAAGTTCTAAAAAAAGTAGTAAGATCAACACTGATGTACAGCTGCGAAACATGGACGACAACAGAAAAACATCGAATGAAAATAAACGCAGCAGAAATGAAATTTCTACGGAAAATAGATAATAAAATAATAACAGATCGAGTAAGAAACGAGGTAATTAGAGAGAACCTGTAAATAGAACCAATAGACAAAAAAAAAATAAAAGAAACCAAATGAGATGGTACGGTCATTTATGTTGAATGGGAGAAGAAAGAAACGTAAGAAGAATATATGAATCAAGAACTCCAGGCAAAAATCAAAAAGGTAGACCAAGAAAGGAAAGGAATGACGAAATAAGAGAAAAGTTAGAGAAAAAAGGAATAAAATGGGAAGAAGCTAGAAAACTCACACAAAACAGAAAAATTTGGAGAAAAACATAAACAGAACAAACAATCACCTCACACTGAGAAGTAGAGAGGAACGTATAACGATGTTATATAAGACTAAATAAATAAATAATTTTTATAAATACTCCGGAGTAATAAAGTTTAATAAAGTATGGAAACAAATTCAAAGCAATATATACAGGGTGTCTCAGCGTGCGCGCCGAGTAGCTTTACGGCTAAATGGTTTCTTTTTTTCAAAATCGGCTTTCGCAGGCGTATTTAGGTCTATTAGGACCACATTTTAAAATTAGTATCAAATATACAGGGTGTCCCATAAAAGCATGGCGTATCATAGTTTTATTTTTTCTAATGGAATGACCCATATTTTATAATTTTTTCAGATTCTACATCAAAAATAAAGTTAACTTTCATAATATGTTCATAGGCCTAAACCTAATAACTTTTGAAATATTTAAATATTTTTGGAAAAATTGACGTTTCGAAAAAAAATCATAACTTTCAAATGGATGAATGAAAACAAATGAAATTTTGTGTCAGTATATCTGACTAATGGGTGAATATTTCAGACCATTAAGAGGAATTTAAAATCTTAAGATGTTTTAATAATTCAACATATCTCCAGAAGCACATTCAAGGTTAAATTTCGTGCTTATTTTAAATGGCACACCCTATATCTAATAGGCCTATCTTGTAGGAAATTGTATTGTCTTTCAAAAAGTATAAAGGTATTCTATACCTAAATCTAATAGTTTTCAAGATATATCCATTTTTGTTAATTTTCGTCATTATCATTATTATTTTAATATGGCAATGTAACATAAAGCGCCACCTATTGCTTAATTTAATAATTATTATTGCCAGTTATTCTAATAGGCTTTCGTTTATAAGCAAATTTAATTGACACATTCGTATTATTACTAACAATTGAAAACATAATGTTCCTTTAAATGAAAGAATTAACATGATTCTAATAATAATGTAATGTTATTAAGATTGATTCTTAGTGTACAAAATGTTCTCTGATGGAAAACATCCTAATAAGAAGACTGTAGAGGAAGTTTTAAATACATTCAAAACTGTAGGCAGTATGAAGTATTTGAAAAAAAAAACTACCTTGAATACAGTAACTAATAATGAGGAGACACAATTACAAGTTTAATTCCATTGAATATTCGTCGAAAAAGGGGGTTTAATAAGCAATAAATTGGAGGAATACATGGAAAGCAGAATTAATAATACATTTAGATCAATTATACCTAATATGCTGAGAAATGTCAAAATATCATTTAAAATAAAATTGAATTATGTATTCGATGGTAGTATTTTTGAAAATTTATTATAAATTACTTTTAATTCTATTTCGTCAATTTATTTGATGTATTTCGTTATATTTGTTTTACAATTCTAACAAGTTTTTATCAAATAATTTACAGATGTGTAAATAAATAATGCAATTAGTATATTCACAATTAATAAAATTAGTGTATTAATTTAGGAAATATCTCGAAAATCATTTGTTGGGTCAACGGACTTTATTTATAAACAATAACTAAACTCTTGCCTTTATGGAATAATAAAAATATTATATTGAACAATAGATGGCGCTTTGTATCGACTTTCCATGTTATGAATAATAAATATTATGCAAAAAGTTAACGAAACTACATATATCTTGAAAACTATTAGGTTTAGGTAAAAGATATCTTTATTCTTTTTGAAAGACAATACAATTTTCTACAAGATAGGGCTATTAGATATAGGGTGTGCCATTTAAAATAAGCATGAAATTTGACCTTGAATGTGTTTCTGGAGTTACGTTAAATTATCAAAACATCTTAAAATTTTAAATTCCTGTAAATAGCCTAAAATATTTACCCATTAGTCTAATATACCGATACAAAATTTCATCTGTTTTCATTCATCCATTTGAGAGTTATGATTTTTTTTCAAAACGTCAATTTTTCTAAAAATATTCAAATATTTCAAAAATTGTTAGGTTTAGGCATATGAATATATTATAAAAGTTAACTTTATTTTTGATGTAGAATCTGAAAAAAATATAAAATATAGGTCATTCCATTAGAAAAAATATAACTATGATACGCCATGCTTTTATGGGACACCCTGTATATTTGAAACTAATTTTAAAATTTGGTCCTAATAGACCTACATACGCCTGCGAAAGCCGATTTTGAAAAAAATAAACCATTTAGTCGTAAAGCTACTCGGCGCGCACGCTGAGACACCCTGTATATATATATATATATATATATATTGATATATAATCAACTAAACACATTAAAATTATTAATGCAGTTATTTCAGTAAAAATAGGATAAAAAACTTGTTTCAAATTTGAGTGTACCTGGATCTAAAATTGTGCCGTATAAGGAGTAGAGATTTTTAAATACTTGAATGACATTCTATTTCATAATTTATTATTTTCGGTATTTGTTATTACTGATTTTAAAAGAAAATAAATCGAAATGGTTTTAAGAATAAAACAATGTGAATTAACAGTTACGAGGGGTCGTTTTTATATTCCCGGACAATACATGACAAGAAAAGACTAGAGGGAAAACTAAATTGTATTTGTCAGCATAGCTCCCCTGCTTTTCAATACAGATGTAACACCGCTTCAATAGCATCTTTAATCCAGTATAAAAATATTCATTGTTTTTTTTTTTTTTTTTCTAAAAAATGACTCTAATTGTTGCTTTAAGTTCGTCATTAATTCGGTAAAAAATATAGTCACTCGGTGCCAAATCTAGACTATAAGGGGTATGTTGAATTTCTTCGAATCCATAATAACAATTAACAATTAACAAATTAATTACATCTCTAAAGCGATAAATCAGGTGTGCATCATAATCATCCGTCATCGTACTACCCTTATTCATATAATTAATGAGCAAAATTTTCTGACGGTCCCATAAAATGGTTGCCATTATTTTTCCTGCAGAAGGGGTGACTTTAAACCTCTACGGACGGCTGGAGGCCTTAACATGCCACTTCATCAACTCGTGTTTCGAATCAATATCATAATATTGAACTTTTTTTTTTTCATCTTTAGTAACAAATCGATTGACAATTAAATCTGGTTCATCTCCACGGCGGGTCAAGTCTTGCACTAACCTTTGTCATCCCAATGTAATCGTGTAAAATTCTGAAAACTGTGGTTTCTGAAACTGCTAGTGAAGCTGATAATTGTCGCTTCTTTAGTCTTGCATCCTCGCAAATTGTTGACTTGGAAGGGTAATCATCCCGGTATACAGCCAACATCTTTTCACGAATATTTTTTTGGGATTTTCCTTTTTTTAGGAATTTAAAACAGCCCGGTATTCGATTTTAGTCATATCGATGCACGACTTACAAACTGACAGATAATAAAATTAATAATGTTGCAATTGTTTTGTAAATTGCATCATAATTCAAAATAGCCGAGTTCGGTAATATAAAAATGACCTCTCCTCTTTTTTTAATTTTTTTTTTTTTAACTATTATTGCTGCTCATTATGGATATTAAATGTACATAAACATAAATCAAAAACGTAAACATGAAACTTTGGTAATTTTCAAATTTGCGTTATACGAGTAATTACCAAATCGCATTAGAAAATAAAAAAATATCTAACAAAATTTCTGCATGTTTTAGGATTATTTGAATGTGTAATATATTGTCCACTGACCAGGACATCAATGTAACATGAATTAGTGACTACCAATAACAATAGAGCTATCTCCCAAACCACACCCTTGAACTAATTAAGGGTTTTCTCAAATATTTTTACACAACCTTTGAAAAGTCTAAAACTACCTGGTATAAACTGAACTATGAAGTAGATCTTTCATAAAATTAAATAATAAAACACATCTGATAACACATTGACAAACCTCATCAGAACTCTACTAATTATTAATAAATTCAAAAATAATAAAATGTAAAAATAAGATATTTAAGGAATAAGTTTCATTACGCATTTTATTGTACACTTAGACGCCAAAAAAAAAACAGGTCATTGGGTATTTTTTGCAAAAAAGGTATTATTTAATACATCGAATAAAACTTTTAGTGTTTACAATCAAAGAGACCATCAGGATGTAAAAAAACATATGGTATTTATCAATTTCTTTAATAAACATTAATAAGCGAATATAAATTTTATATGTATGCGTTATTCAGAACCCATTGCTCATTCGACATTATACACATAAGATAAAAGTGGTGTTTGGAGTTGATTTGTTTGTTTTCGATTAACTGTCATTTTCAGGGTAGATTGGTGTGTTGATTGTGTTTCTAAGTATCAGCACATATAGTTCAAATTTTTTTGCTCTTATGGCTGATGAAAACCAACTGCATGTGTCCAGATATCTTCGTTTGAGTCTTCTTACCGTCCAAACAGCACTTTGGAGGTTTAGAGATACCCTCAGAAATACTTGCGGGACGAGATCTACCAGAAACGAAAAACGTCTCTTACTGTGACTCTTTTTTCGTTCATACTACTCCACAAAATCGACAGTGGATACCAGTAACTAACTCCGTGAGGTTCGGGTACAGCTATGAGTATGTGGGCAGTTCGTTGAAGGTTACAAGAAATCTTGAAGACCAGCAGCTGGACCAAAATTACTCCCACGTCACCAAGTTGCCAGACTCCAACGTTTAAATTGGATATTCAAACAATGGAGGATTGTACTGTTTAAGACGAGTATAGATTCGGCCTACATTCACCAGATGGAAGAGAGCGAGTATAGAAACGAATGGGATATCGATTTGCCGTGTGCACCTTTAAGGCGTGATATAGTTTTCCTGATGGTCATTGACAAGGATCGCTAACTGCACAGCGGTATATTGACGAGGTTTTGTAAAATTGCGTAGTCCCATTTACAATGGCTTTATTATTATGCTGGATAATTTATTGTTTATTAAATTTGCGTCAAAACTTATTTCCCAATTAAAAATAAAAGATATAATGAAAAGCAATGTGTAAAAGTTGTTTCGTTATAAAAATTAAAATTATCGCTCTAATTAAAAAGTAATATTTTCTTAACATTCATTTGTTCTGAAGTAAAAATCCAATACATTTTGAAACTAAACGCTATGTATTTCTTTTCTCAAACAACTAATGAATCCAAAATAAGACTAGCGTACCCATAGTTGTATTATCCTTGTGTGCGTCTTAGTTTTAAATTGAATTAAATAAACTAAAAATCGTTAAAGCTGATCAAAGTTGATCCATACCATACATGTAAGAAAAAAAAAATACCCATGGTCAAAATGTGTTGTGACGTTCAAATGATATATGATAGTAGATATAATAAAATATCGAGGCTCGTCAATATGAACAACAATTCAAAAGACGATTAACAAAAACAAAACTAATACACAATTAAAAACACTCACGAAAATAAATTCAACACCAGCGTACGCACGCGAACGACTAATTCTTATCTCAAGAATGCGAACACTTCCGGTGTGCAAAGCAAGCAAAAAAAAAGAATCGATGTTTTTTATGCTTGCTATAATTAACTTTGTGTTCGCAGATTTTTATCCAGTTAAGCGAAACTGTGCGCGGTGTTTGTATTACTAAAGAAGAATTATTTGAATTTGTAATAATTAAGGTGGTGCTTCGTATTGTTTTTTGAAATATTCACCTCCGAAAAAGGCTCGTTGAATACTGAGAAGATGATCTGGCGAGTAAATCATTTACGCAAATATTTATTTCACTAATACAATTAAGCAAATGAATAAATAATTAAATATCTACTAATAAAACTATTTAAAGTCTCTTTTTATTTGTTTTATTCCTAGATTTTTAATAATTTATTCATATTTAATATTATACTAAGTATTTTGTAATTATTTTAACTAACTAACCATCTTTATTCAAATGTGTATATGTATGTACAATAATATACAAAAATTATAATTATATTCTGTAGATGATGATGAATCGGCTATCGACTAATTATTTTATTTATTAAATGAAGTTGAAATAAAATCGTTGAGCACGAATATTTCTTAGGAAATCTCTCATTTCTAGACGGTTTGTGTATTTAGTTACTTGGGCCACAGTTGTTATATAGTTTTGAATTTTATAAAAAAAAATTCTGTTACGTGACCCGAAATTCAACACATATTATGTAAATTAAATGAAGATAATTAATAAATGATTCCCTTTTTATTTTTACAGTGACATATTAATTTGCGTAAGTACTTTAAAACAAATGTACAATAATGGATACTTGCTATTGTACAACTAAAACGTTTTGAATAATGCAACAATTTTTTATACGAAAATATTTTATGCAAAGAATAAAAACCAAAAAATACGTAATATAAGGCTATAGAAAGACACGTATTTCGAGATTTCATCTCTCGTTAGTACAGCTTTGCCTTATATAATCACAAAGTTGTCAAATTAAATTAATCAAACGCTCCGTCCCGGCTGCGGTCTCCAGTGTATATGATCTAGGGACGGACGCGAATTCTTAATTTTTCTCAGCAAAAAAATATTTTTGACTCAGATGTAAAGAAAGCCTCATAATATTTGCAATAATAAGAAAATGGTTTTTATTACTTGGTCACAGTTATTTAAATCAAATTTAATATTGAAATACACTATTAAAGGGAATTTCGCACCATATAGCGTTCACAATGAAATGAACAAATTCATACATACTGCTGCTCCGGCAGGTCGATCAGTATTTTCAACTGCTCAGCTTTGTCACTAAACGTTTTGTATACAGGGTGTCCCATAAACAAATTTAATTATGCTTAGTTCGTCATTCAACACTGGACAATATTTTGTAAATAGTAGAAGAGAGGCCATTGAACACTTTTTATATAGCAATTATTCGTATATTGTATTTTTTGTGGTATATAACTGTAAATTATTGTTTAAATTTAATTTTGTTCCAACTAATGCTACGTATTTTTAATTTTGTTGTAATAGGTGGCTTTGATTTATGAAAACAGCTAAAGATAGTTATACGACATTATACATGAAAATTGGTTAGAATTCTGTAAGGAATCTAAATATGTATTAATATTTAGAGTGTTCTATATGAAAAACATCGTGTATCGGCATTTATTATGTGACACCTTATATATAAAATGTTTAGTCCAGGTTAAAAACAATAATCGACCAATCTGGGCGATTTTCTAAAAAATGATGACCTGTATACAATTTATTTAAAAAATAAATATGTTATTTTCATAATTATTGCACTATATAGGGCTGTTTTAAGGGTCAATATTTTGTTGAAGATAAGAATATGACAATATATACAAAAATTATCCAGATTTTTTTTAAAGAATCCAAATATGAAATAAGTTACTTCTTATGCTACTTTCTTGATGTAATCAAATTTTCATATTGTGTGAAACGAGTGTTTAGTTTTGTTCCATGTTTTTATTTTCAGTTGCCTGACATGTATTTCGATCCGTTACGATGGCTTACACATAGGCCAAACCGGGAGGAATTTAGAATGAAGCCAACGCGAACACAAAAACTCAATAATTGACAGGACCTCGAACCCAGTAATAGACCCTATGTATACAATATTTAGTGAAAAAAACGCAGCTAAAAATACAAATCGACATGTCCACGTCCAAGCGTTTTTCTAGAAAATAATCACACAGGTTAGATCAATTTCCTTTTCTTATAAACGCACTCTATAAAATGGTAGTAAAAATTAACGACAAAAGTATACGGTCCATTTTATTGCAAGGAATAATTTTAACTAATACTAGAATTTTGAAACGTTTTATTTTTTAACTAAAAAATGTACATTTATGCATGAAAATATCTTAAGACGAGTAAATGATTTCAAACTTTTACTAACCACAACTACGTCGCTATCGTTCCCTTTTAACGGCAAAGTCCGCAGCCACAATCTTGAACAAACACATTGGCTTCCGATAGAAGCGAAATTAAACTTGCAGTGCGGATGAAATGAAAATGCGCTAGTTTTAGCTCTCCACTATCCCGATCGAGTGGAAGTCTTGTTCAGCCGAGGATAGGTTTTTCTAATTAGTAATGAAACGGGAAATCCTGACGGCGTTTGATGGGATGAAACGGAAAAGCTCGGGGATGTTGAAGGATATTACGTGTCGAGCCGAGCAAATGACATAAATGGGGATGGGTGGATTATGTCGATTCACAAATAAAATAGTTCGATAAAAAGCATTTATTCAGTGAATTCAAATCATTGTAATTGTAATAACGTTCTCTATTATCACATCAGAAGTAAAAATTGTTAAAATAATGGAATAATGTTTTAATATTACATTGTAAACCAAATTGTAGGTGGAATTAAAATAATTATTTGAGGAAAAAATTCTTAGATTTTTTTAATATTTCATCAATGTGTTCTTACTAACATTACAATATTCTATTTACAACAGTTTAATCTGAATATTATTCAAAACTATATACAATTTATGAATAATAAAGTTTTCTACTTAAGATTACTTATTTATCATCTCTAATAATCATGACCAGTTAGTTGTTGCACATTGATTTTAATAATAACAAACATTTTTCGACCAGAAAATATGTGAGCTTTTGATTGAAAATGAATAAAGATGGACTGACTTTAATTGCTAGAGGTAGACGATTATAAATCATGTAACAATTATAGCTGATTCATTTTTCATATTGAGTCGTTTCAGTTTCAGTTTTTAATTTCAATGCCTAATAGGATAGTTGTGTTGTGGTGATGAAAATATATGTGCTTTTTGACAAACTAATATGGCTACTTCAGATAGGTGGAGGCTACTGTTAAAATTCTACAATCCTTAAAACCTTGACGGCAAGACTCCTTAGAATTAAATATAACATAGGGCTCGAATGACGCGTTTTTGTATTACAAATAGACTTGATGACTTCTTTACTTTTTCGTCAAGTTTAAATTAGAATATTGATTAAATTGTTTTATAGCTTGAGCACATTTTGAATGTATTACCAACAATATTTTTTTCAATAAATTCTGAATTACAGTTATTTTTAATTGGTATACAAAATATCACTCAAATAGATTTGTGCTAAATATCCGTTTCGCAAGACTTGAAACCTAAGTTACTATGCCATAACAATCAGGAGCGACACAGCGCAAAATAGGCTGCCCTTATAACATTATATGACACACATTTAGTTAGATTTTTCAAAAGATATTTGCCTTTTGTCAAGTTGCTAATATGAACATGTTATTTTAGAGCTTGGTCGATGTCCAATGCTTTCTTAAATACAATACGTATACAAGTATTGTATTACTATCCTTCATGAAAAAGAAAATTTCCTAAAAAAAAACAACTTTTCTTAACAAATACTACTACAAGTTAGTAGTTGTAGACTAGAATTCATCATAAATATGAATGTTGATAATGGTGAAAATGATTTTTTCGGTTGTTGTAACTTCATACGATTCTATCTGCTTTTGTTAACCAATATATGACAATTATTCAACAACTAATTTGTAAAAAAAATAGCTACATTACTTACTAATAACTGATATACACAATCCAATGCGAAGCCTCCAGACAAGTCAAAACGTTATCAATCTGTTACACTATTACTTGAAATATTAATTTTTCTCTTCTGATTTCGTTTCAACGAGCAATTTATTACCTTCAAAATATTCAGAAATTCGAAAATAACGTATATTCAAATACCTTTGGAAAGACTGGAATTATAAACGCTGCTATATAATTGCCAAGATCTTATGATTTACCTATCTACAGAACGAAATATACTTTTTTATTATTTTTAGTCAATGGGAAAATAGTTTTTTTTCTTCTTATGCAGTGATTGATTATCTTCGTAAGTGGCGGAATAACAATGGGTTTAACATGAGCTGATGGTACTTCTTTAAATTGAAAATAATGTTTGTTATTTGGTACCTGTATAGACACAACAGTAAATCAATTCTCTATATTTGTTGCAATATCATCAATTTTCTAATTTAAAAAGGATTAAATTGTTCAGTCGATAAATTTGCCTCTATTGCATTTCGATTGATAATGGACCTTCATGAATTTAAAAGTCAACACATACTTTTATTATTTTCTGAGCAATTTTCTATATTAATTATTTGCGTCGTGTTTTACATGTAATTAGATCTTTATAATGTGATTTTATCTTTTTGCACACTGAGTTTAATTCAGTAAATGGATTTCTTGAGCAAAATTTAAAAAAAAATAATTTATTTACGCAAGCGGGAAGTCGATTGAATTGTCGTGATTTTTTTTACAATTCTTTTAAAAAAATGTATTTATTACATGTGTGAATTGTAGTAAATAAATTTCTTCATATTTTACTTTTTATTTCTATTGTATGTGCACAATTTTGTTTCGCGGAATTATTGTTTCTCGTTTCCCTAAACTCCTATATTGCTGATTCAATTTATTCTTATTTGTTCTCACGCCCGATTTCCGTTTTGATTTAAAATTGCATGTACACAAAAAATGGTGTGAGGCCGAATAAACACACTTTGAGTAAAGGTTGTATGAATTGAATACAAAAAATAGTGTATTGTTGTATTATGTTTTTCTGATTCATTATTCTGTGCGTATATTTACAGGAAAATATATATTTCTACATTGGCCTTTTATACCGGCTAAATAAATAAAATATAATTCAGATTTTTAATTAAAATGGGAAATTAATTAAACAAATTTAAAAGAATTAATTGTTGTTCAAAACAAAGAGTTATACTAACATTTTGATTATTATTAAAATGGGATTCATATATTCGAACAAAGCGAAATATTTAAATAATGTATTTTGAATATGTGGCCGCCGAAAAAAAAAATTCTACAATACATGGTTGAATGCGGCCACCTCATAGTAAATATTTTGACTTTCGTTCACTTCCGGTTGTACCGGATGTACTTTACTTACTAAATATGATATTAAGCGTAAATTTCACAATTAAACAAATTAGTTGTTCTAGCGCGGCCTACTTTGGTTAAAAATTTTATACCAAAATTGTATTTGAGATTAAATATCTCAAAAACGGTAAACGGTAGCTACTTAATATGTTGTACGAAAAATTATGAGTCATCAATTTTCTATTAAATTAGCATAAAAAAATATAGGGTGTCCCATTTAAGTAAAAAGAGAATTAAATCATTTTGCGTATTGCTTCACCTTGAATATAAAGATTTGTTTTAAGAAAAAAAAAAAGAGTATTTCTTTTATCATTAAGTATTTTTGGATTTGTTGACAGAATGTTTATTTAATTTTTCATTATTGAATATAATGTAAGGCTCTAAACATATATCGATTTCAACATTAATTTGTTTATAACTTTTATAATATGAAAAATTGACGTATTAAATCTTATATAAAAAAATGATTATTTTTAAACGCAGAATCGACAATCTTCATAAAAATATATCATTCCATTAAAAAAAAAACATATTTTCGATACGTCATGTGTTTATTGAACACCCTGCACATATGAAATTAATTTTAAAATGTGAAGTTTAACAGTAGCTACTAATAATGTAAGTAACTTTATTTGTGTATTTCTTAATGATTAACATATTGGACTTCATGGGAATCTTGCGCCACCCTATATATATAGAACGAACTAGAAGACTTAGAAATCAAAACCTCCTATACATAGCTTTCAAATTATAATAATGAATTAATCTAAAATATAATAATAATTGGTCTTTATTGATTTTAGAAAAAAAAAAACACAATATGCGAAGTTCAGTTAGCCTAATAGCAATTAATTTTTCTTCTACTTGAGCTGAAGAATAATCTATCATTATAATGGATTATTGCACAAACGGTTCATACAAATAATATTTAATTAAGAAGAAGTAATGTTTAAAAGTAAGTGCGATAAAACATATTAGGATTGAGATTGTGGCTGATTAAAACTCATCTGCAAGCAAACAACAACGAAATTACCGCTTGAAAAAAAAAAAAATGTGAGATTTTTTAGTTTTGTTGGAATTTTATTATATATTTCGTAAATGTTGCAACTGAAGGAACTCTAAAACGAAGACGTTTTATGACATGGCAGTGAAATAGTTCATCTAAATCTCACATTGATATTATGCACATCACACCGATTTATTTTGCGGTAGAGAGAAGCACAATGTAGAAATAGGCGTTTCTTCATATTTAGCCACTGTAGTTCAGCAAGTTTATGAGAAATCCGTTGATGCTTATGAATTCCAAATATTAAACGCATGCAAGATATTTAGAATTTCTGAATACGCTTCTTCGTCAATTAATCCAAACAAGCGTTATAAACAACATTAGCAAGGTTGAAGTGACTTAGTTTAAACGAATGTGTCGCAGAACAAACGTTTTGTTTTTAGATTTAAATGAAATCTATTCGTGTAAAGCATTTTCAAACTCTTAAATGATTTCCTGATACAAATACAAATATTCAACTTGAAACGTAGTTTGGTATCGATAATTAAACCAATATTTTTTGTTTTTTCTACTATGGGTATTGGAGATTCATCGATTTTCAATTGAAGTTCAGATTTTGCTATATCGATATATTTTTATTAGACAGAAAACATACTCGATGATTTTCTATCATTTGTTAACAAAGAATTGTTTACGAAACTGTACTCTTTCGTAAACAATTCTTTACTAACAAATGCTAGAAAATCATCCATTATGTTTTTTGTCCAACGTATCTTTCACGTATAAACCAATATATATATATATATATATAGCTAAGATGTGTAAATAGAGAATGGCAATGGATCTAAAATATAACCTTCGGGTACACCAAAGTCATAGCTTCTATTACTTAATACTACTTTTTGAAAACGATTTTTAAAAAAGCCAGCTATAAGATCAATAGATGAATTTACAAAACCTATATTGTGAAGTTTACTTATTAGAAAATTATGATTGATGATATCAAACGCTTTGCTATAATCAAGTAGCGCGAGATATTTTAGGTGGCCTTTGTCGGTAGCTGCCATTATTTTATGGTTAATATACATGAACTAAAGTATGGTTTGAACCCTAATTGTGTAGGGGAGCTTGTTGGTATTTACAAATTCTACAATTTGGGTTTGGAGTACTATTTTTAATAATTAATGGAGAACGGAGATTTATTACCAAAAATTTAATCAAACTAATTAAATTTTAATTTCTGAACAAAGCATACACAATTCACAAATTAGAAACAATATTTATAAACTTTAGCATCGAAAAAATAGCTATTCTTAAAAAATCAACCCTTGCCTAGTGATTTATGCATGCACCCTGGCTGTACTTGTTTAGGTTAGATCACCAGACAGTAAATAACTTAGTTCTTTTGTAAAGGTTCAACATATCTGCTTAAACCAATTAATATATCTTAGAAAATCATTATAAATTCGCCCTTTATTCCAGACACTCAGTATACATACTATTTTATTGGAACCTTTTCTGAATTAAACATGCATTAATGAATGCATTGATGCAAGAAAATTGGCTGCTATTATATGTGTTTTATGTGTTTAGTCCTAGAATGATATATATGATTGGAGAGGTTAATTGATCTTTCATGTTAAAATGATAAGTGAATTTCACTTATTATTTTAATAGATTATTATATAAGATAGTTAAATAGTGCCATAACGAAATTGATTAGAATTGTTTATTCTTGTAATTCTTTTATTTAATAATCATCATTAAAAGGTAATAAATTCATACATATTTGAACATTTATCCACAGGAAATTTATACAGTTTTTTTTAATCCTTTTCTCACATTTCAAAATGTATTCAGTTGTATTGCAACATCAACAAACAAAAAACATGTATCATATGGCGAATGGAATATCAATTGGCTATAAATTAGCACATTTCTGTTCGCGCGCTTGGTTTAAATATTCATTTGCATTACCATAAAAATTAAAAAAACGGCGCGGAAACGTTAGATATTTACGCTTGGTGCATACAAATTGAAAAACAAAAAAAAAACAGATGCTAGTGCATAATTGCAGATTTTTGTTTTATATTTGTAAAAACAAATATTCTTGAAAATTTGCTCATTCATTATCATTTATGTGGTTTATAATAAAACTTTAATTTCTGATATTCAATGAGAGGAATGAATTCATTTAGATGTTACTTATTTAAATTAAATCAAATTGTGTGTAGCAATAATTAGTAAAAAAGTAACATTTTCTGTTTTATGCAATGAGTATTCTCGATTCATTGCTATATCACATATTTAATAGTAATAGTAATATTAAATTTTAATATTTAATAATAATAGGAATTTACCGCTAAAATATTTGCGTCAATGGATATTTGTTATAGAGATACTGTATAAATCTTTTTGTTTGCTTTAACAGAACGGAACTGATTATTTTTGCGTTGTATTTAAGTTCATTAACTTTTTTTGTCATTTATTCTAAATTACTTTCTTTAATAATTGATAATTTAAATTAAATAAAAAGAAATTACTATATAACTAGGGAAATTGTTTAAGAAAGTTTCAGCAAATGCATTGACAATATCCTGTAGATTGGTGTAGTGTTTTGAGTTGTTACTTAGTTTAGCTGGTATGCTGGACTGTTGTTTTTTTTTTACAATTTAATGCCATAATAAATTTGAATCGTCCTTAATGTAACTTTAAACATCTGTTAATTATTTATTATAATCTTCAGCAATTAAGAATTTTCGGAATGATCTTAATCGTTTAAATTGATTAAAATAAAACATATATTTAGATGGTTGAAAGACCGAAGGTCGATAGCCATTTATACATTTATAAGTTTATATTATATATATTGTATATGTATATACCACAATAAATATGATTGTATATATATTTAGTTTTGAGCCATTTCTTTCGCAAATATATTTGTTTAAGTTTGTAACTTTTATATTATGAAGACAAATTTAAAGTACTGGATGGAATATATCTTCTGCAATAATAGGCGTTTCAGAGAGTTCAACCGTAATTTTGTATTGGGCATTAGATAAAGATAAATCTAGTAATTTGTCGTTATTCGTAATGAAATTAAACTGTTTTATATCAAGTACATTTATAAAAGTAATGGTAAGCGAAACAGTAAGTAATACGTAATAAATCATAACTTGCCGATAATCTTTAATTAAAAAAAAAACAATGAGAATTTCTAACGCAATTGAATAAAATATTACAATTATTGAAATATATTAACACTAAAAATACTATTCTTCGGAAAAATGACTTCATAATATTGTTTAATTTATTTTTATTTGACCGCTTCAATGATATTTTCCAAAAATTTCAGGTACTTGAAACCTGCACAAGGCTCGATCCTCTGTTTCGTTAGATTATATTAATAAATAATTAATTATTATTAATATATTTACATATTATTAATCAGTCAATATGTTAATATATTCTTATCTTCGAATAAAAGTTGTTTTTAATTCAAACTTTATACTCAATTTAAATATTCAGTAAATATGATATATATTATAAAACGCAGCGAATAATAATATGTTATAATAAACAATATACTTGAATATAGCATAGACATTTCTTTATTATTCTTTTATTCAAAATATCACATTTTTCTTTAGCTCTCGCGAAAATAATCCTTTCGAGACATTCAACTCTACTCCTGGCCTTATATCTATGCAGAGATTTTGTTTCGCGTGATCGCACATGCAATTCCGTCCAATATGGAAATTGTCGAGAGACGAATCGATTCAGTAAAATATGGGGTCGGCAACCTTTTTGATTATCTAGACAACGTTTCAAGATTAAATATTTAGTTATTAAGCTAAGCAATTATTTTTTGTAATCACGTTTACGGTAAATTTCAAAAAAGTGTTATTAAATATATCACTGATATTAACCTGATATAACACACTGTTATTTATTTATTTTTTCATAAAATAATATCACCCTGTTTTTTGTAACCGGCTTTTATAAGAACTAATGTAATATTATTTTATACAGAAACAATATAAACAGAAATAATTTCTAGTTTACTGGATTTGTGGATGCTTTCGCTTTATTTCTCGTAATATGTGTATTAATTTTATTACAAGCATTCCGGAATATAACGTTAGTATTTCAAATCTAATAAAAAAAGTTATTAATTAATGCCTCATATTAATCTTAAGGATTATCACTGAATTACAAATAACCTTAAACTACATGAGGTGTGTCCCCCAAACTATAAAGCCAAACGCCAAGTAAGTACGATTATAGGTATAAGTACAAAATTGGAATAATTTATTTTCATGGCCACATTTTCCCCCTTTTCACGCAACACAAATCCGATATCCATTACATATTTCACAGCACCGGAAGATTGCTACTTCTTGACGGCTTTTGACATCTTCAAAAGACTCGAGATATGTTGAATGATGTTCGTCGCAGCATTAATAGTTGATAGTTCTTTACGAAATCCGTATTGACTTTTATAATGTAATTTGTTAAATTTTGTAAAATCAGTCGACAATTGTTTATTTATCATTGTATTCGTTATGTTTTGTCTATGAGGATCACTTTTTCAATATTAAGTTGGATATTTGCTAGATGATAATGGTAGGAAGAGAGACAAAACTTCGCAACCTTAATGTACTTATATTAAGACAAAAAAATTTACAACTACTGTTTGCTTTAAGTTATTAATAACATTAAAAATTATATCACATGATCTTCTTCATGTTGGTTGTTGGTCGTGGAGACTTTAATTATTTAAATAAAAATATAAATATTTTTATTTAAATATATCACATGATATTAAAACAAATCGTGGACAACTTATCACAGATGCAGCAATTATTAAAGATTCTAATTGTTTGTTTACTTATTTATTCAGATTTAAGCTGGCGAAAAATGTAAAAGAGTTTATGGTTAGGGAAAAAATTGAATAATTATCAAAATTGTTTGAAAAAGAAATATGAGATAAAATGACGATTCAGAAAGTGATGACGATCGCAAGCGGGCTTTAAAAATCTGAATTAAATAATGTGATTCTAAGAGTAATCGCCGTTGTAGAATTAAATAATAAAATAAAATAATTCGGGAATTGGTAACGTACCCGAGTACTAACTGTGTAAAGGGGACATATTTTTTTAAAATAAATGTAGTCACAACATGAGTGTTAATCAGACGTAAAGTCATGTAAGCAATTTGCATATTTATTAGAAAGCAATTAGGTTCATCTGAGCATGATAAATTAATCCTCAATAGAGATGTTACGACTTGTATCCGTCGCAATCCCTCATTAACACAAGAAATCGCTTAAAAAGGGTACTCTGCGAAGCGGCCCCCAAACCGGCCATAAATAGTGTTAGTTGATAATATGCATGAGGATTAAAAAATCAAGTGGCTGTCATACGTTTAGCCCTGATCAGCACCACCCTCGCGCCCCGCAATTACAAGAAGGTCCGGGAAAAGACAGGCGACAGCGACAGGTGACATATCTTTTCGAGACACTGAAGCAACTACACGGCCGCGTTTCCACGCTTATATAATTTCTTGTGATTTGTCTGTTAAGTTTTAATATATAGTTATTACCTTCATGTTATTTCTAATTTGCAAATTGGTCCGTCGAAAATCATTAACAACAGCATTTTTTTAATAATTGAAATTAAACTAAAGTGTAATTAAACGTCGTTGAATTAAGGAAATTCCTATATATACAACATCTTCATTCAGACAACAATACCTAAGCTTATACATACATTTATATTTATATAACAAAAATAAATATTGTGTTAGTCTGTCCGGGCTATCGTCCTGGGGTCTTTCTGCCCTGGAAATTTCTATTTTCTTTTATTTAATCAATTTAAAATTTATACAGTGCACAACCCAATAACCAGATGCTTATTGAAGGGAATTACTCTCTTCGTTCATTTACTCTATGAAACAACTTAAAAACATCCTTTTTTGTCGCGAAGCTACACGCTGGGAAAAATCAATGAAAACAGTCAATGAAATCTATTAATGAAAGTTAATATTTGGATTGAGGTTTAAGTTTTAATTTATTTACTTTTACCACATATTTGCGCATTTAAGTCAAATTATTGTCAGAAAATAAAAATTACGCATTTCAAAACAATGATCACAAAAAGTTTTCCAAATTGTTTTTGCTTTATCCGTTCTAATATAAAGAAAAGAAGCAAATAAGTCGAATAATAATAAGAATACTATAAATAGAACAATATAAAAACAAATTGTGCCTATTCTTATAATCGCACATAGAATACCATACAAAATAAAACACAATGAATTAGAAACTATTAATAGAAATAGTTATACTGTTCTAAAAATAAAGTTAAATCAAAAATCACAATTTCACCGAAGATACGTCCCATCTATCACAAACAAAACGGTCATCACACATAACTGAAACTGTGACAAAGAGCACAAGGGCCCGTCTAAGATAAAAGCACAATAAAATAAAGTCAATGCCTCATAGGAGATGCGAGCCGTCACTTTAGGTTTGGTTCTTCTTCATTTTTATGGATACTCCGGAAGTATACGATACTTATAATTCCCTATGTATCCATTAAAATAATATAATAGAGCGTCTTTCAGATTACCTTCACTTTATCTGCATGTTTGAATTTAATGGAGGCACAAATTAGTGACTCGTCAATTGTTTTGTGACGGTGTATAATCTTTTAAAATTTATATCTTATAGTAGCCATACATTAAATTGAATTTGAATTTCTCTACAAAGACAAGTGAGTCCGCAACTGCGAGTACAGAAAGGGTGGTCTAAACTGCTCAAACAGATATGCTAATTGGTCTGACATAAGATGTGACAACAGGGACACGAACATCATAGACGAGGATCTAATAGAGAACTGTACTGTGCTTGAAGAGGATTGAATACTGATGACTATTTTACATAAAATTAAATAGTCATATAAACTATTTATATGACTATTTATAAAACTATTTATAAACCATAGGTTTATTTCGCTTAGGCCCGTGGACGCCTCTTTTCCCTTAAAAAAGTAGCGCCCCTTGACAAGGTGGTGAGGTTGTTGTTCCATGAAGAGCTTATCACTAACATACCACCAACCTTTCAATATACTTTAACAAAACACATAAAAAAATAGTTTCCTTAGTTAAAAAGTTATATTTGTATTAACAACCGCGCTTGTGATTAAGCGGTTCTTATTTCCAGTATTTTTTACGCTTCTAACCATCTGTGCTGCCCTTTACTTCTTTTGGACTACAATACGATTTTGCAATATTACTTTTTCATAAAATTGATTAGTTACTTAGTATTTACCATTTATTTTTTTCCAAAAAATCTAAAAAATACTAAAAAATACTACTTTTACACACTTCATAACCGTTCATTTTAGCAATATTTTCGCAATATGATGTGGATTACTTTTGTGTATGGCACTTTTTGCACTAATCAGCATAGTTTCCGAAATATTCAGTGTAGTATGAAGAAATCCATTATTTTTTCTTTAAAATTGAAGGCTTTGATTTTTGATTACCAGAGTTAAAATTATCCGATTTAGGTCAAATATGCACCATTTTGTTCGATAAGTTGTTGCCATTTTGAAGGTAATTTCATTATGCTTGCCTCATTGAAGTCCTCTCGAATCTTTCACCAGCAAAATGTTACAGATAGTTATCACTTGGTGCCTGGTCCGAACTATAAAGTGGATGAATGCGAACCTCCTAACCAAGTAACGGAGCTCCGATGTGCGTGTCCTGGTGTTGTCCTGTTGGAACACAATTCCTCTTTTATAGGCCAAATTAGATCGCTTCTGGGCTTTTGCTTCCTTCAGTCAATTGATGATAGTTCAGTTCCGAGTAAATTTCTATAATTAGTTATACCGTTGGAAATAAAGATTATTATGATTAAGTTTTGCCGTAGGGGAGAAGCTCATACTAGATCATTCCCTGCCAATCGCACTAAATACAAGCATCATCACTTTTCATCAGCAAATACCAACAGCTTTAGAACTGAATGCGTTAACTCGCGTGGAACCCATATATCGAGCAATCGAAACAGTGTTTACATTCCGTACGGATTCGATAATGCTCATGGTAAAATTCGATAAAACCATGAGCATTGTCGAGTCCGTACGGAATGTAAACACTGTTTCTATTTGATATCAAAATTACCGGAACGGAATCGACGAAACAAAAATTGCGCATAATTGTCTGTTACAGTATTAGGACCACAAACACATTTTCAGCCGTCTTACTTGCGTTTTGTAATGTTGAGGTTTGGGTTTGGGTAATGAAATTATTGATAAAATTTCATAGGCATTATATCAATAAAATATTTTTATGTAAATTATTGACAATTGATACTGTTTTTTATATTATACTGAATATATTTTTTAAATTTTGTGCATTGCATCTTATTTTTTTATATAATCCATGAAATTGTATAATTTAAAAATTCATCGAGACAAATTCTTTTTGGCATGGGGAAATCATAAAAGGACGACAAAAATTTCCTCTCCCTTGAGGGGCGTGTATTAGGTAATCGCCCTCGGGAGAATCAATGGATATTGTATTCTTTATCGATTCCTTTCCGTGCATTATTTAAGATTAAGCCCGCACACGGATACAGCTGCGCCGGCAGCGAATTTATCGAGGGAAGCCATGTTTCATCTTCACACAAAAATAACAGCGTGTTTTAGCGCTGAAAAACAACTGTTATCTACAGATAAAGCCCAGGTTTTAATTAAATATAGACAAATAAAAACGTGCTTTTTGATGGTGCATGAAAGTCAATTTTATAATTAATAATGGACTGAGAATATATCTTAGATAAAAAATATATAATAAATATAAAACCGAAAAATTATATTTAAATACCGCAAGACGGCAATTTATTTATTAATAAAATACCAAACATTACTGTATTTTACATTATATTTGAATAAATACCTTAATAAAGATGATTGTATACATAAAATATAAATTTAATAAATTTATACTATTATTGCTTATGTACGGGGCGGATAAAATAAAAGAAAAACATTTTGTTCATTGTTTGTATAGAACTAAAGTTAATTTATTGTTACTAAAGTTTCAACAGTATATACAAACAAAGTTTAAAGTGTTTTATTTAATTCATAAACAATACAAAACAAAGTTGAAGTCTCAGTTATTAACAATTTAACTATTTACTCCCTGACTTTTTGTAAAACATTGTTTTTTAATTCCTGAATCTTGCCTAACATTGTTTTTTACTCTCCCCGTATCCCTATCTAAGGGAAAGTATTGTGGTCGTAAAATTTTTTCAATGGCCAATTTCAACGAATATGCACGTTTTGAGGTCCGCTGAGTCCATTACATGGAGTTTTGAAAAATGTCTGTGCGTGCGTCTGTGTATTTTCGCGATAGCGCCTAAACGGCTGAACGGATTGCACCCGAAAGTTATATCTAAGCTTTTTATAAGAGTGGAATGAACTGAAAAGCTTTTTGTTAGAATAGAAATTCATTAAGTGAAATTTTACTTAAAGCTATTTTTCATTTTTTAATTCGAATAGAAAAATGTTTTAAATAAAAGTTGTAGACCATAAAAAAATAAATATTTTTTGTTTAAAACTTTTTATTGTAGGACTTCCAGTTTTCATTATATAAGCGGAAGAATTTCATCCATCTTATAAATTCCCTTAGAAATAAACAATTATTTTTAATATCTTCTTTATGTTGTGGATACTTCAGTTAGTGAAATAATTATTTTTCTGTCAAATAAAACTTCAAAATGCCGCCGTATTAGAAAAATGTATAGTGTGGGAAAATTTGTAGTGATTATAAGGTAAGGAAAAACAAAATAACTTCTAAATGTTTGGCTTTAACTTTAAACGGCAACAATTCAAATGTTTATTTAATATCTTTTTATTTACTATTAAATGTTCAAAAACTCATTTGATCGAATTACATGGACACATCACATTTTTTTTATTTATCTGCAAAAATACACGTTTTTTTAAAAAAAAAAAAATTGAGATACAAGTTCATTACAAAAAATTTCTTAAGAATTATAATAATATATAATGTATAAAAGATCTTTCTCGATCACTAAAACTGTAACGAGGTAAAGGATAGTACACATCATAACGTATCAGATTTTTAGCAAGATACAGTGATTGTAGCAATGTTTATAATGAATTGCTATATATATAGATGGTAAATTAGTAATAGTAGTAAATCTATTTATTAAACCCAAAAGAGTTACAAAAGGCCATCGACCGAGGTCAGTCAGCCGTGGGTAAATTAATTTTTATTAAATATTTTCAAAATCCTATTAATTTATGTTTATTTTCATTTTGTTTCTGTGGCAAGTACACTTCCAATATATAGCTGTATGTCGGTATTAAATATATATAAGCAAGATAAGAAAACATAAGAAGGGGGGACAACTACAATCAAGTGGAATAATAGTATCATTCTGGAACATCAAAGGTTTAAAGAAAAAATTAGAGCAAGAATTTTGGTATGACGAGTTAGAACAATGGACAGTAGGTAAAGATATGGTGGGGTTAACTGAAACTTGGATAGAAGAGATAGATTGGAAAGGAGTAAAGAACAAGCTACCTGGGGGGTTTAGATGGGAATGTATGGGGGCGGTGAGGGAAAATAAAATGGGGAGAGCAAAGGGAGGTATAATTACGGGAGTGAAAGCGGAACTGAAAGAAGGAAAAGACGAGGATATAAAGGACAACATAGACGGAAGTATGGGAAGAACTTTTTGGAAAGGAACGAGACAATGGAAGACAATTACTGTATACAACCAAAAAAGAGGGAAAGAGATTATGAAGGTAATATCTAAATACCAAGAAGAGCTAGATTATCCCAGAAACGTAATAATCGGTGGGGATTGGAATGTCAGGACAGGGAAGCATGAGGTAAGAAGCATAGATATATATGGAGAAGAGAGACGGGCAAAAAGATCAAAAGACACGACCATCAATAAAGAAGGGATAGAATTCGTTGATTGGGCAAAAGAACAAGGATTTGAAATTTTGAACGGGAGCGTGGAAGGAGACTGGGAGGGTGAACTAACATACATGGGACCAAGGGGCAGCTCCGATTTTGACTATATTTTAGTAGAGGATGAAAAGAGGGATGAGGTGTCGAGGTTTACCGTAGAAAACAGAGGTGGGTCAGACCATTTTCCCGTGACGGCGAAGTTAGGAGCAGGTGGGGAGAAGATACCAGAAAATGATTTGTTTTTGAAATGTGACTGCTCCCCAGTAGGATTGAAGAGGTACGTTGACGCAATAAACGCTGCCAATTTTAAGGAAGCAGGCTCCGTGAGAGAGCTAAAAGAGATAGTCAAATAGCTACGCTGAACTGGGTGATTGAGAGAGAACTAAGAAAAAAAGATCGAGTGTATGCGTTATTTGTAGATCTGAAAGCAGCGTATGGTTCTGTGAATAGAAGACTGTTGGTGGAGTGCCTGAAAAGAAAGGGAGTATCTGTGCAGATGGTAAATTGGATAAATGAAGTATATAGAGAAACGTAGTGCAAGGTAAGAATGGGTAGGTCAGTCTCTGAACGTTTTCCGGTATATGCAGGTGTGAGACAGGGGTGTCCATTAAGCCCTCTGTTATTTAACCTGTATATATCTGAAATGGAGAAGGTTTTCGAGCTAGGTCAAGCAGGGGGTGTAGTCGTTAGAGGAATGAAGATTTGGAGCCTTGCGTAGTAGACGACGTAGTGGTGCTAGCGAAAACGTTCAGGGAACTGAGAAAAATGAAAGATAGGCTTGAAAGATATTTTGATAGGAGAAAGTTAAGAGTGAATGTGAGCAAAACGAATTGGACCATGTTTAAGAATGCAGGTGGTAGACTAAAAGAGGAAGTGCTAGAGTGGAAGGGAGAAGAGGTCGAAAGAGTAAAAGAGTTCAAATACTTAGGATTCGTGTGTGCCGAGTCGGGGAGCAAGTCTAGGTATACCGAATTCGTGTGTAAAAAGGCAAGAGAGGCAATAGAGCGATTGAGGAATACATGGGAAGGTATGTTATGATATAATGTAAAGATGCAAATGTTGTGGTGGAATGCGTGTATAAGGTTCATTTTGTTATATGCGGCGGAAGTATGGGGAGTGAGAGGGTATGAAAATGTGGAAAGAAAACAACAGCAGTACTTAAAAAGAATATTGGGTTTAGAAAAAACAACACCAAACTATGTAGTACTGCAGGAATGTAACAGAATGTCCGAGGAGTGGGAGGCGGCAAAGAGGGTAGTAAAGTTTGAAATGAAGATTGCGGGGTTAAAGAATGGAAGACTGGTCAGAGAAGCATGGGCGGTGTGTTATTGGGAGTGGAAACAGCAGGGAGAAGGTATCAAGTGAATGAAAAATAGATGTAAATTGTATGAAAGAGCAGGATGGTCTTTGGAGATATTTGAGGAGAAAATAGGGTTAGGGCAAAAGGTAAAAGTAGAGGTGGCAAATAAGCTGGAAGGCGTGGAGCTGCAGATAAGACAGGGCAAAATTGATAAGAGTAGTCTTTGTCCACTCTACAAGGAGCTACAAGTGCACGTTGGTCAGCCCCGTTATTTCCAAAAATTAAAAGATGAAGAAATACGTTTGATGGCACGGCTGAGATGTGGGAATGAGGAAAGAGGACGTAGGGTATGGATGGAGAGGATTACAGAAGGTGTGTGTGTTGTAAGGCAGGAATGGATACATGGGAACACTGGATGAATGAGTGCGAGGTAATGAAACAAGTAGTGGCTGCGGGAGGGGAAGAGGGAGCGGTAAATAGATGGTTATGTGAGAGTGGAAAAGGAATACATAGATGTAAGGAGATAATGAGAATAAGGGAAGGGAGGCGTAGCTAGGCGACAGAGGGGTTGGAAATAGGATGAAATGGACAAGAAGTGATAGAAGCAATAGAATATACTGTGTAAGACGCAAAATTATGCCCAATAAGGTTTTTTTTTATATATAAACATCTTAATTCCCAAAAGTATCTGAAATGGAGAAGGTTTTCGAGCAACAAATTTATATTTTTATACAGAATATTTAAAACCAACAATTTATATACAGAGAGGTTTTATTATCAGTATACATTAGGCGAACTGTATACTTGCAAAAAAACAAATCAAACACATTGAACCGATTAATGTGTGTATGTTTAGTTGCCTATAATACACAAGTAAACATCAAACGCTAAACTTCAAATTGTGTAAAATAATTGATCGAAAATATACACATATGAATAAAAAGTCGAATTTCGATCGTTAAGGGTGCGCATTATAGGCAACTAAACACATACATCAATGCGTTTGACTTGGTTATTTTACATGTATACATAGGAGATATGTATATTGTTAAAAAAAAACCTATCTGTATACATACAATTTACTTCAGGAAACGACTATCGACCGGAGATCTTTCAGCCTTATTAAATATATTTAGAATGAAATAGCAAAATACGTTATTTAACACAATTATATAAATGGTTAAAACGTTTCACATTCCAATTTTAATTGAACTAAAATAAAAGAATTTGAAAATAATTAACTAATTATTTAATTATCTTCTTTCTAATTGCTCTGCAATTTATTAACTTGCGAAGTAAGTACAATAAAACACAAATATCCATTGCTAAGATGCAGCGACAAATATCTATTATAAACTGCATTTTATTTAAATATGGCCACGTAATGTACCCCTGTACATTTATATTATTATTATTATTTATATTATTATTTCTGTCATTGTTATCATTAATCTTTTATTCAATCAATTAGTATATTTTAACATGTAAATATAATTAGGTATTATCTCGCACAGATAACATTGGAACGACAAATAAGTCAATAAATCTATTTCAAATATTTTTCATTTTATATTTATACTTTGCTTTTCAATGTTATGCGCGCCTAATTAGTTTTTAATATATTTTTATCACCCAAAAGAGTGGGGTTGTTCTGGTGTTGAGGAGAATAATTCCACCTTTTCAAGTTAGACTCACCTAAGCCTTGTTACGGTAAACGTATATTCAAAACCAATTGATTTAATAAACGTATTTCGTCCTATAAGTTGACTTTAAATTCTACAACAACCAGTCAGTGGAATAATAAAGAATCAACTTCTGTCATCAAAAGGCAAATTGATGAAACCAGAAGGCACGTTACAGCCATAAGGACTTACATGGTAAAAATTGAGCCCCTTGTCAACTTTTGTTTTCGTCGAAATTTGAAACATTTTTTTATTCTATTAATAAATCAATAATATTTTAATGAAATGTTCATGACTAGAAGGATATACATATATTGGATATATTTATTTTCGTAATCAAAGTTGTAATTAATAACACAAATAATTAAGAAAACAAATCAAGTTAGCTTAAATGTTATAATGCTTATTGACATTTTACGCCAAGATTTAAAGCAAATTAACGCATTTATGAAGAAGATATCTGTTTATAATATTAATGAACGAGTAGAAATTGCATCGGTATATATAAAAAGGCATGTAAAGAAAAGAAAGTGCAGACCATTTCGCTGCGGCACATTCAAATAAGACAATAGCGCTTAAAATGTACGAATATTTTCGCACAAAAGGTTGTGTGAAATTTGAACATGTAAAACGTGTGAGAAAATCTGTGGTTCTTACAGAAGAGATGAAAACAAATTTGTTTTTGGCGATAGAAGTTGAGGGTTCAGCCATGTTGAATTAACGTGCGCTTCAATTTAATCGTTCGAAAAGTAGTTGCTTTAGAACGTTAAAAATAAAAAAAATATAAATCATATAAAATTAAAAATGTGCATAAATTGTTGCCGCGAGATTACTTGTCAAGAATGGAATTTTGTGAATTTTAGATGGAAAATATTAATAAGGATCCCGACGTTTTAAACAAAATACTGTTTTCTGATGAGAGTACTTTTACGTTTAATGGGATTGTAAATAAACGAAATAAATGCGTTTTTGCCTGAATAAATGAATGTATCGGTTGGAATTATCGGAAATATCTTGGGGTGGGAATTTGAATAAAACGAATTACTTGGATCTACTTCATATAGAAGTTGGCCCTAGCCTAGACGATCTTAAACCAAATAGACAAATTATTTTTCAACTGGATGGAGCCCCAGCTCACACTGCCGCTGTTGTTACCACGTCTTTGATTGAAGTTTTTCGAATGGTTGGATAGGCCAATTTGGACCATAAATGGTCTGCTTGAAGTCCGAACATTACTCCTCTCAATTTTTGTTGGTAGGGTCAGTTATCAAATAAAGTGTATGGCAATGTCCAAGATTAAAAAAAATTTGAAGAGTTAAAGAACAGAATTACGGTTACTTGCAATTCCTTCATATTGAGAGAGTTTCTAAATACTCATAGACACTTTTACGATCGGTTGGTTTATTGTTTAACATTGGAAGGAAAGCATTTTGAAGAATTTCTTTAATAAATTATATTTTGTTTTTAACATTTTCATTTGCATTTCATTGCTTCGATAAATGCAAGAAAATATTCACTAAAAATATTTACGTTTGTTTTTAGAACTCTTCAGCTAATTTAGTCATGTTAAAATGTGGTAAAATTTACAACACATAAATTCGAAACGTTTATTAGTGGTAGAAAAAGGGACCTTTGGCGAATCTTACAACCTTTGCTACGCAATAAGCTTCATGCCATTTTCGTCATGTTGATCTTTTCGTTTAATTATTTGCGTTTTTAATTTCAATGCGAAAATAAAGAAATCCAATATATATATGTCCCTTCTAGTAATATACATTTGGTAGAAAAGTGTTGATTTATTTAAAATAAGATTTATTTAATTTAATATAGGATTTTCTGAATAATTATTTATTCAAGGAATGTATAAAGTGTTATAAACTGAAAAATTTCTTTCTCCGAAACTATGTTAAAGAAAATATCATTATATAAGACAATATGTTATATAAAATAAGCTCAATATTGTTTAAATTAAATTTATTTAAATTAAGCTTCCACTGCCATTGAATTAATATTAATGTTGAAATATATAAACCAAATAATGCAACATTTATATCTTTCTAAAAATATTTATCTGATTTATCTGTCTTTATAAAATGGGATCATTCTGAATGTAAGAGTGCTTTCCTCGTGAATAATTGGCCACAGATGTGACTCACTCCTGTTAAGTCAATCCTTACGTGTTTCAATCTCGATGCGTCTTGGAAGAGTAATTTCGCACGTTGGATTTAAATAGCCAATTTCCTTAGGATTCCTATTGAAAAATTGCATGTCGCGCATATTTCGATGTAATCGTCGCTTTAGCTCCGATATATTTTTACACGAAATGCAATTGCGAGTTTCAAATTATTAAAAACAAAAACAAAAATGAAACGAATCGTCAGCTTATATGAAACTTAAGAAAGGATTTATATATTTTTACATTCCGATAGAAATTTAAGGCAAGGTTAGTTTTTTTACAAAATCAGAGTGGAAATATTTGTTTAAGATCTCCGAAAAAGTGGTTTATAAATATTTGTCTGTCTGTTTTATCATTTTCTACAGGAAAATTCGCTTTAATCAATGACCTTCATATTGTATATTTGAATACTTAAATATATTCCGAAAAAAACAAATGACTTTTGGTAGAAGAACCAATAGAACTTTAAGTCTTACTTTACTCTTAATAACTTTTTTTTATATTTCCATACTGCATCAATGATAGAATTACTCATCGATCGTCCCAATAGCCCGGATGTAAAACTCCATTATTAAGAATTTCGGACAAACATTAGTTTTGCAGCAAAAGAAGAAGAAATAATGCTTAAAAAATCCCAAATTTTAAAATGTTTGGCATGATTCCTTTTCTTTTTTACCATTCACTTACTTCTGTCACTCACTCACCCTAAATCACTCGTCTTCATCTCATCACTTCTTTATCAACGATGTAAGATCTCGCTAAATTTCTATAAAAGTGAAATTTGTAAAAAAATCTGTTTTCAATGTTTTTTATTTCTTATTTCCATCTTCATTTTTAATCAAATTTTTGCATTTTTTATGTTTTTTGTTTGTTTTAAATACAAATTTAATTAACAATTTATTAAAATTAATTGATATATTTATATATTTGTCAATTTTATATAAAAAAAAACTACTGATAAGAGCACATTGTGCTCGAAATGTACATTTAGTATTAAAAATACAAAAGTGAAGAAAGGAATAAAATATTATATTACATCAATAAACTTCACGTACTCATCAACAAATATCTTTCAATATTTGTTTTAATTCTATCTAATATTGTAAAATATTGAGCCAATATTTAAAAGTGTATTTTTATTGTGAATTTAAAACAGCCCATTTAATTGAATTAAAATAATGTTTACTGATAACGCGCACTCGGCGTACGCGTTTTTTTTTGCGATCGCCAGGTGTGAGGCGTATTTACGCGCTAAGAAGGCAGTGTGCTCTTAGTGTTGTAGCAGTGCGGTGCAATCGGTGCATTCTTCATCATTTTTTGGCGTTGTAAGTAATTAATATTTTGTAATTTGACGCACCGATTGCGTAACCGTGTTCAGAATCTTTGTAATTGCAATAATTGTTAATGTTTTGAGTCCGCTTTCAATAATTAAATTAAGTATCAATGTTTTTATTTCTCTTTCATTTTTTGCGAATATTTCACTTGAATATTTTAATGGAAATTTTACAACACTGCTAAGACGCACTCAATACGCGCTTTGAATTTTGTTTAACATAATATTGTAAAATTAAGCTATTTTTTGTATTGTTAATTGCAAGACAATTTCGTATGGCTCACTCCTACGTCGGCTAATCATTTCATTACATTTTTTTTTGTTGCTGTAGCTGGCACAATCAATTATTAACGTTTTTTTTTATTAATATTTGCATTTTGTTGTTTAACTTCAAGTTCTTTATATACACTTTAAACGTTGGCTCAATTAACGCATTGTTTTTTTTTTTTCTTTACTTTGAACGAACAGTTAGAAATTAGATTTTTTGTTTAGCTTTATTCTTTGTTATTTTCTTGGAAATTTAAATGAATAGTTATTTTTTTTGCTCTTTTTGTTTGTTGTTAATCAATTATAAATCCGAAAGTTTTATATGAACTTTGTTTTGTTTTAATTTATATATTTTTTTTGGGGGAAATAAATTACTTTTGTTAATTTTTAAGTACGAGCCTTTTTTCTTGACTGATCCTCACTCACTTAATCAAAACAGTGGTATTTGAAAACTATATAATTTATTTTTAACACCTATCGCTGAATATTTTACAGGTTTCAAAAAATATATTGTTCGCCTTAACCAGTGTTGCTTGCTCTGCCTCGACTTAACCGGCGGTTAAGTCGGGACACCACTGAATATCGAACAAATATACTAAACGAACCCTACACCTGAAAGGGTAAAAAGGGTCAATTAATAAATATAATATACTAAACGACCTATCCGAGCGTTTTTTTCTTTTCTTTTCTTGAAGATAATCACCAATATATTTAAATGTTTTCGTGAGTTATGTGAAAGTTTATAACAGTAATATAAACAGTGAAAAATTCTTATTTCACTTGTTTACTAGATGTAAATTATGAACAAACACAATGTGTTTATTATCAATACTTAACCACTGATTAATAGTAAAATAAATTAAATAAACAAGTGAATGTGATTAATTCTCACCGCTTTTATTGCTTGTTCTATGTTTATCTCTATTATACTAATATGGGTAAATGAAAGTAGTATTGTGCTAATACCTCCGTGATTGGATTGTCTCTAGAGATAAATATTTTTTTTTTATTTTATCATTTTGCCAAATATTTTTTTCCGTTCTGTAGCGGATAATTTTCTAAGGTAGATTAAATAAACTCAGCTTTTTTCGAATTTCTTACAATTTTCCAATATTACAATGATTTAATAATCAAGTAAACGCTTAAAGACCACGATTTTTCTTTAGAAGAAATCAAAATAATTGGTTTGTATTAAATGAAACTTTCGGTCACAACGTTTTTGAATACGCTTCCCGTGACACGAAACATGTTATTATTAGCAAACATATACATATTAGATATTTAAATATGTGGCCGTACTCCGTATCAAAAACATTAAACTTAAAGATTGGTAGTTATGTTAAGATAAGGGTCAACGATAACGGGTGTGCTGAGGTTTATGGACCATTCCGTTTCGAGTCACACGTTATACTTCTAATGTTAAAAAGAAATATATTTTTGAAATATCGGTGGAAGAATAATGTTTATTATAAGTCCATTTAGTTAAAGAGGGCCGACAAATTTCAACTTTATTCTCTCTTAAAAACTATTGAATTCTAACATAGCAAAATGTGTGTATGTAAAATGAATAATCGAAGAAAACCAAAGAGGAACAAAAAACCATAAACCGGTGCGAATTTTTCCCTTATTGATAAAGGGACTCGAATTGTTTGAAAATTGCGTGTGGAGTCACAATGTTCATAAGGCGATGAAAAAAATCAATTTAGTGCTTTTATTTTCTCCGATTTAACATTTACAAATATTTAAATGATTTTATCGAATTATAATAACCTGCCCTGCATTGTTGAGTTGTTTTGATTTATAAATTTCGCAATTCACACCATAAGTAAAGGGGTTTGACCTTTTTCTAGTGGCCAATTTTTCCTTGCCTAACACGGTAATTATCCTTTTTAAACCTCTACAGTGCTCTCATTAAGAAAAATGCCCTAAAAGTTGCGTCTTTAAAGAAAAAATATCTTTTGCGGATTATACAAACATTTATACACATTCTGTGGACACTTGAGGGAATGATTTATAAAAAATACCCTTTTTTGATAGTTTACATTAAATTTTACAAAAGAAAAATTGCAAAAATAACAATATATTTTAAACCACAAAATTCAATTTTAACCACCATTATAAAACTGTTTGACTTGAAAATTATCTCGGAAAGTGCTAAAATATTAGGGTAACTTGTACATTTTTGGTGCCTGCTATTTCAATCAATTTTAGCGGCTGTCATGGCAAGGAACGTTAACTGAGAAAACGGTTTAGGGCGAAAGGAAATACCAAAACGCCATATAATGTAACCTTGAGTAACAAAGTGCAGTCAAATAAAGTTTCCCGAGTAGAAATTATATCTTGTAGCTATGTTGACACATTATTGAATTTTAATTCTACAATCTTGTATCAACATTGTGAACACAACACTAGGTTGACACAATATTTAAACGCAACTTGAAAATAAATATATATAAAAGATTGACACATTATTGTACCAAGTTGATACAATATTGTGTCATCTTGATACAATCTTGACTCAATAATTTCTAGATTGACACAATCTTGTATTTCAACTTGTATTTCAAGCTTGATTCAAATTGGTGCAATAATGTTTCGATATTGATCTACAAGTTGTAATTCAAAGAATATACAATTTCTACTAGGGATTTTTATAAAAATAATATTAATTATATTTACAGGTTGCCTGAATTAATAAACTGTACAAGAAAAACTAGACTGTGTACTACATTACACATTTTCTAGTATACCAGTGCATTTCATTCAAACAAACCTGATTAATATAATATAACATTATTTCTATTTAACGTAAGTACGTAATTATTTATTATAAAACTAAAACAACATTATCATAATAAATATTTTATTATATTAAATTAAGCAATTATTTGTAACTATTTTCATGAATTTGTTCTCACAGGTTTGAGTCTGCATTAACTGATCAGTCTTCGATCACCATCATCAGTTTTTTTTATTCACTCATTTAAATAAAATTGCACGTAAACACAAAATAACAAACGTAAGGAAAGTAAATCAATATAAACTGGGAAACTATTTCCCAGCTCTGGATTATAATTAATTTGAAATCAGGGTTCTACAAACTCGTGAATTACTCGTATACTCGAAAAATGTAATTACACAAAACCAAAACACAACATCAAAACAAATACTTGACACGCACAAATTATTACATATTAATCTTGAAAGCCTATTTTCCACTTAGAAGACGGAATGGAATTTCCGTGTAGGATCTATCCAGCTATTTCTTTTGCTGTTTGGTTAAACTCGGCTATAGGGGCTGATTTTCCCCGGAAACTGAGATTCTGTTAAAGGTGCCAATCCGCGCCTGTCGTAGGTTGATGGTGAAAGGCATTCAATAGCACACATTCATTATAGCTGATTTTAAATTACAGCAGAGTATAATCTGAAAATTGATTGAATTTTGAGGTAGACTGTTATCGCTATTTTTACACAATTATCTTATTATTCTAATCAATAAAACTGATTACATACAAGCTCACAATTATATTTATATTTTATAAGTACTCACGTCAGAAATAAGCAAACTATCCAATTGATCACACATAACCACACTTGTGACGAAAATCGCGCGTTCGATCTATTAAGAATCAACGAGTGTCCATTACAATGCACAAACTATTGTTATTTAGGGCATAAACAATATTGTATACATAATTATTATAAATAATGTGTCAATATTTACCATATATATAGTGTCTATATTGTACACAGTTTGAATATTCATTAATTTTATTCTAGATTTCGACATTATTGTGTCTAAATTTAATTTTATTATTGTATCATTCTTGGCATTCAATATTGTGTCCATATTGTATGCATATAATACGGACACAATATTGAATGCAGTTTGAATAACAAGTTTCAATGTATATACAAGATATAAATATTGACAAAATATTGCTACCAGATACGTTTCTGCAAGGGTTTCTATGGGGATTATATTGTACTGTATTATTTAATTTTTAGATTATTTTAATTTTGCAAACATAAATTACACATATAAATATTTGCCTGTGCAAATATTTTACACACTGCTGAATTAATAATAATGTTATACTGTTATATGCAAGATACGTAGAAAAACAAACACATAGTTAATTAATATTTTTGCTTTCATTTTTATATTCAATCTATTAATAATGCAAACAATGTATTGCATTGTAGTGCATTTACAATCAAAGGAACAAATTAATTTAAATTGATGATGATTATTTCCGAGAATAACGCTCAGATAGGTCGTTTAGTGTTTTTATGTTTTGCCCATTATACGATTTTTTTTTTCGTCGATTTACAATGAACTATTGCCAGTTTTACATTTTTATAATGCAATTTAAGATAATGCATGAAATGTCACGAAATGTGAAATTTATGAAGATATTACTTCAAATGTAATAATAGTTCTGAACCTGATAGTGTTCCGGCTATCTTTATTACAAATTCTATATGCTAAATAACTATCTCTTAAAATATGACAAGAAAGATGAGTCACTATCCAGCTCACAATATATAAACTGATTGATCAACTAATATCTAATTAATTGGAATTATCTACTATACAGGTAATGGTTGTTGAGTAACACGATTTTCGTAGGGATCATTTAACTACAATCAATTTATTGATATTTTCAAAATTAAATTGATATAGTTTACTTAGATTAGGCCAAATTTAGTAAAACTAAATTCGATAGGCGTAAAAAAATTATCCAGTACTATTGTTGCTTCATTGTGTCGGCAGCAGGAATTCTACCATGGTCTCTTGTTCATTTTGCTTTTTTATATGATATTTCATTTAAAATTCGTCACTCTAATTTTTTAATATTATTTTGCGAATTAAATTTAATTTAAGACAAATATTGAAATGAAGTAGTAGTAGAATTAGTAGTAGTATCAGAAATATTAATAGTGTTTGTCTTTATATCGGGTGCATGTGGTACATATACATTTTTATTAATTTAAATGAGTTTTTCTTTAAATCATTTAATATCATTTTCGACAATTTTATTTGCAAAAAACACTGCTCTATACGTATTTTAAATACCGACCACGTCAATGGTTTTCACCACTTGGTTCACCATTTTATGTTCCGTTTGTTACTGTCATTCTCTTCTAACTTTTCATCATGGATCGTACGGAGACACACAGCAAGAAAAAATTGAAATGATTTTTATTTATGGCGAATGTAGGAGACTATGCTGTCAATTTGTATGCTGAGCGTTTTCCTGAAAAAGTTAGAGCTGTTAATCAGTTTTCTGCTGACGGAAGTGTACAACCGAAGAAAATAATGCGTGAAAAACTACTAACCTTTTAATAATTTTAAATATTTTTTTGTGATTACAGCGCTATTTTTAATAAACAAAAATAATGTTTTAATAAAATCTTATGTATTTTTAAGCCCGGAATCCTATTCTTTAATAAAAAATGGGGGTTCCAATTTTAACTTCAAATTTACTCCCCGTCTCATCCACTGAGGGAGAGAAGGGGCTGAATTTTGAACGGTATGAGCAAGCAGTTTTGATCTCGTAACATTTTTTCGTACAATACGAATTTTTAGACTTATTTTTGATTTGTCAGTTTAAATGGTACGGAATTTAAAAAATGTGGAAATAATTTATTAATTATTTTCAAATCATTTTTATTTAATATAGATATTTTGAATCGTTAGAATTGTAATTCCCCCTTAAAAACTTGAAAATCATACATTTTATAAAAAAATGCTACAAAATATTCTTAGAATTAATCTTAGAAACCAAAAATGTAAAAATATATATGATGTCCTATTTAGAAAAAAAGCAAGTTTTAACCAATAATCTAAGTAAAGTGTATATCAAAAATACATTTAAATGATGTTTTATTTAGAAATAAAACCCTTTTATTCGAAACATTTTTTGTTACTGTTTTAGAATTATTTAGGTATTCCCGTAATTTTGACCAACCCTGTAAATTTCTTACATTGTCTTTTCTCAAAATAACTATTTATATTTTTCTTCTGTGGGTTCGACATTTGTAGTATTCGTATTATTTTTTTTAACTATACGGGGATATAAATTATCAGAGCACATAAAGTTATGTTTTGGATTTTCAAAATTCTTCATTTAAAATAGTAGAGTTAATTTCAGAGTTTGTATTAGCAAGGAAAAAGGACCAGTCCACTCTAGATTTAGCGTAGTTTTCATATATTTATAAATCGAATTATGCATATTAAAGGGTCAAACGGTCAATAAAACACAGATTATACGTTCTCAATTAAGTCGCCCTCATACGAAAAAAATAATAATAATAACTATTAATAATAATAATATGGGTGCAGGTAGAAAATGCCCTGTTTGAGAAACCTTACACTACACGTTGTATAAAACCTAATATAACATATTAAATCAACCATATAACATATTCCTCCCAGTATCCTACAATTCTATATAGTTCATATGTAGAATCACTCTAGTTAAAAAAACAGTCATTACAATATTTCCTCTTAAAATTTGCTACAAAGCTATCAAAAACAATCTATGAAATGCTAACGTTCTGCCGAAATTCAATAAATTTATGAATTAAGGTGGTGTACCTTAATAATTCATGACATTATTTAGACGGCGAGAAGTATGTTAACAATGAGGACTTTTATACGTCAATTTCATATTAATACATTTTTTAATCAATAATTAGAAACATACAATCATGAAAGGAACAAATTCATTTCCACTACACATATAGTGCACCAAATATTTTATTTACGTAGATCAGTGTATTAGAAACAAATTCCATTTCATGTTTTAATGGAATGAACTCTATTATTACATATTTGTATTCCTTATAATACATACTATACCTATATTCAACTTTTTAAGAAATATTGACAATTGCTAATGATACTAAGTCAGAATGATTGATTATTCATTATATAGCAATTATTCTTATATTGCAATTATTTGTGTGGTATGTTGCTGTGACCGATGTGAAGTTACCCACGGTTGTCCAGCCACGGATTTGTCCGGCTCCTATACCATGGCCGAGGCGCCGGGTAAATTATTTATTTTAAAAGTAATTCATAGTTTATAAACGAATGAAAATAACTCAATTATACAAGAACAGTGACAAGATATGTCCAACTTAATTTAAAATAATTTTTACTTTGAATTATTTTCCTCGAATAAAGACTTGGACAAATCAGATTCAAGGTCTAAAACAAAGGTGTTTGTCACATTACAGAAACTTGTTTTTATTCTTGGATTATTGTAAAACCACAAAATCAGGGGTATAAATCCTGTAACTTTTTAAAAGTATTGTAAACTCTCAGCCACAGATTTCGTCTAATGAGATTTCTATACGAAATCCGTGGCTGAGAGTTAAAAAATGTTACGAAATACACACCTCTGATTTTATAGTTTTAAATGATTAATTAGACCTTTAGAAACAATCTAAGAGGAAAAACAAGTTTCTGAAATGTGACAAACACCTTTGTTGGGTGCAGCCGCTTTACCTTGCATCATTTTCACCGCCCTCTGGGCCGTAGTGGGCATCGTGCTTCCCTTTATCGTCCCGAAAGGTCCAAACAGAGGAATTATCCAAGTGGTTTTAATGTTGACAGCGGCAACATGCTGGCTCTTTTGGTTGTGTTGTTACATGGCCCAAATGAACCCGTTAATCGGCCCCAAAGTGGAATCCTACGTGTTGATGATGGCTAAAGAATGGGGTGGATTCGATGTGAAAAACTAATTTATTATCATCATTTTTAACATTCCTCTTCACAGCTCCGCATTCATAAAAACTGAATAATAAGTTTAATAAATATTAATATTTAAACAATAACCAAATGTTTATAATTTCAACAATAACAATTACTGAATGTCAATCGCAGATGTGCAAATTTTATTTTCTGAAAATGCAGACTCGCGCAAGTACGTTGATACGAACATAGCTGATAACTGAAGCGCTATTTCTTTCAAACATGGATATTTATCTTCGGATATGAAGGACCAAAATTTGATATCAGTTGCTCTGGCTTTAAGATGTATATCTGAAATTATCTGCAATACTTCATTTTGTACTAAAGTGATCTCTATATTGAAATTGTTTGATATTTCAGTAGTAGATTATTCAACATGAGAAGAAAATGGATAAGCCATGAAAGTTGGAATATCCGTTAGTTGTTTAAAATCAGAGGAATGTCTTTTAAATTCATTCTGAATGTTTCTTAGTTGTGTCTCACAGTGGTCGTAATTTGCGCGAGGACTTCCCTTGTTTTCAAAGCTGAAACATTTATAATTTCCTTTTTTGCCGAAACTCTCCATTCCGGTGAGAACTTTGCGAATTTCATTGTGTTTTTCTTTTTTCGTCCGAAGAGAAATGATAAATAAAAGAGAACTTCGCTATCTGTCTAATCAACAACTTCAATTTATTTCTAAATGCGTTTATTGCGCAGGTTATATGGATAATGGTTTTATTTTTCGCTGTAGTTCCAAATTAAGGACATACAAATGATTTAACACATCCGATAGGAAAGCTAAATTACGGAGCCATTGTTTCATTTTTAAACATTTCATTGTCGGCGCCTCTTATTATCTTGAAATCTTTCTATAAATTTTCCACGGCTCAACTATCTTACGACTCTATAAAAAATAAATCAGTGAGAAGAGGTTACTTTCCAAGCTTTGTGCTCGTATTGAATTACGATCTTTGTGATAATATCCATATCATTCATATTTAGTATTTTTAAACATAGAATTTGCTTATGAATGATGCAATGGAATGCGAAAAATGATGGAAAATCTTCGCTAGCTCGACGCAGTACAATAAACCCATTTTTATTGTTCGTCATTTACGTTGCTTCATCAGTTGTAATGGACACGACTTTGTTAACCGGTAGCTCATTTTGTTTTACAAAATTTAGGAAAAAATAGTAAACATCTTTTCCGCCAGTTTTTTTTCTTTTTTCTTCTAGAGGCACGCTAACAATCATTTAGCCGGCATATCAGAAATTACCATCCGAATGAAAATACATAACTGAATAGTATCAGTCATATCGGTATACTCAAAAACTGCAAAGAAAAGTGTGTACATTACATTAAATCTTTTTTTTTAAATTTTGATTCCAAATCTGTGTTCATGATTTCGATACGTTCAGTAACAGTTTGGCAATAATTGAACATCTTTAATGGAAGTTATAATCTCTGTTTTATTTTTGAATTCATAAAATAATACATTCGCCGTTTCAACAAACGCTTCTTTTAATATCGCTCCATCTTCGAAAGGTTTCTTATGTTGTGCAAGTATGTTGATGCTATTATTGAAGCTACAGATTATTTCGCTGATCTAGTAAATATGGATTACTCTCCCTTTAAACTACTTTTCAAATCGTGTACTTTTCATTTTCTTTTTGTGGAATATCAGTTTTTATGCATGTTTTTTTTAATGTCTTTCTAAGTTTCCGCATTTGGACAATGCAACTGACGATGGATAAGCGATACAAATACACTTGTCCTTGATCATAATATTTTTTTTTTTAAAAACTGTGAAGTGGTAAGGCAACCCGGTTTGTCGGTGTTTTTTCGGGGGATGTTAACAACGGGGTAATTTATTGTAATAAGTGCTTAATAAAGAGATGTTTTTTTCTTTCATTTTAATTGCCTCATATGAATTTAAATTATTTACTTTTTAAAAAACTTTTCATTATTAAAAAAGCATTGATAATAGATGGTTAAATTATGATAAACCACTGCTGATTTTTTGATTTATTAAGAAAATATTTAGTTTTTAATACAATGTTTTTTATCCATTATTTCAATACACACATCTAGATATTTATTTTATAATCCATCAATTTTCTTTGTTGGAACGATTCACCGTTCCCCTTCTTTTTATTTGCCGAAACTCTCCATTCGGGGGAGAACTTTGCGTATTTCATTGTGTTTCGTTTTTCGTCCGAAGAGAAATGATAAATAAAAGAAAACTTCGCGTCAAAGTTGGAGAGTTTGCGCGACGGCGGCGGTTTTAATCTCGATGAAAACTTGTATTTCCACTCTTTAGATTTAAATAAATCGTCGCCGGAGAACATAATTTATTTTTGTTTGTGAAACAGTTTATTTTGCGGCGTGTGAAACGGGGCAGTTTCGTAAGCAAGAAAAGTAAGGGAAGTAATTTAAAGTCCTGGTTTTTGTTAATTGCGAACAATAATAAATATCTTTTCTTTGCATATTTGAAATATTATTAGGTTTATTTTAATTCTCAATAATGTAGTAATTAGCAAAAAGTATTGTATTTTTATATACGATTACAATATTCAACACAATGGATTTATATTTAATGAAATATTCAGCCACCATTCATCTAGATGGCGCTTGCGTCGTCCTTAATTTATCACATGCAAAATTTTGTATTAATTTATTCATATGAAAATTGTTTATTTATTTTGCCTTTTAACATTAAATTGATTTTGCTCTATAAACAATTTGGACATGTAATTCATAATCATCCTCTGATTGACTCTCTTCTTAAAAAACTATGATTTTTTTATAGAGTCGGTGATTTGATGCCAATTTCAATATTATTAATTATTACTTTTATTTAGTTTGATAATGACGGTCTTTACATCAAAACTATTGTCACTAAAATAATCATAACTGAAGAAACAATTTGGATATGTAATTCATAATCATCTTTTGACTTTCCTCTTAAAAAAATATGATTTTTTGAGATTCGGTAATTTGATGCCATTCTGAATATTATTAAATGAAACAAAGATGATTCACACATTTGCAGTTATTTAAATTACAATGAAATTTAACAAAGAAAAATTGTTTGGCAATGATCAATAAAATTCGATCAATCTCTTTTTCCAACTGCAAAAAATACTTACACTGTCAGTTTTACAAACATCTATTGAAAGAACTACTTCCCGAGCATTTACCCCGCCGGACATTGGGTAAAAAACATTTTTCTTTGTTTAATTTCATTGTAACAATATTTATATAAACGTAAACATGTACAACAAAGAGCGTTAAGTCTTAACAATCAGCACCTTATTAAAAACGCTAAAACAAGTATAATCATTAAAATATCAATCACTTCTCAATGACGGCCGCCTTTCACAATCCGGATTATCCGATAATTTCCCAACTGTTGAATCTGATTAATGCAAATTTTAATATTATAATAGCAAAGGCTAGCATCAATATATTGTCAGTCATAGTACATATATTCGTGTAAATTTACAAAATTAAATGTTTTGTTCTGGCCATTATCTACTTACTCGCCATTATCGCTAACTTTATTATCGAAGTCTGCAAAATTTGATGAAATGAAGTGAAAAATTGTAACGGTAGCGAATTTATATGTCGGGTTGATATTGTAAATGATAAATTTATTTACATTTTATTTTTAATTTTCCATATGAAAAGAATCTTTTTCAATTATTTTTATATTTTTTTGTCAGCTTTTAAATTTATATTCATAAAATAAATATGTTTTTTTTTTATAGGAATCGTTTAAATACAAAAAATCTTTTCCATTCTGTTAATATAGAGGATCTATGGTTTCAATGTTTGCAGGAAGCGGGATATATAAATTATAATTCTAAAGCTCGCATCTAGAAAGGGGGGCACGGTCGCATGGAACGTCCGGTCCATTTGTTGTTTGAATACCTAATAACGCGGACGGTGTAAAAAGCGCCCATCCAGAAAATGGCCCCGTCCATAAAATGTCTAATGCAGGCAGAGATAAAAATGGGGATGTGTCCATCATGGTCTTCTGTCCGTAAGCGATGTAACGACTTTATACGAGCATCGTTTTTCTTTTCGAATTTTCAAAAAGAAAAAGCTACGAAATTTGTTAGTTAAAATCACAAAAAATATTTATAATAATATAAATTAATATAATTTGAAAATAAGGGAATACATTTAGTAAATAAATATATATTAAAAGAAAACGTATTTCCAACTATAATAAAATTTCAGCGGGTCTTCCATTTTCTCCAAAATAATATATTATCCCGCACACATCGGGGAAAAGATAGGCCAACGCAAAGAATAAAAAAAAACAGAACGCCTTCCTGTCACAGCATATCCTTCCTTCCATCCGTCCATTCATCAAGCTGTCTTGATGCTGTATAATCCTTTCCAGAGTCCATCCGGAAAAACATTTTTTCCGATAATGAAAAGACAAATCCGCAAAATAATCCCTTGTGGGACAAATACGTGAATTACTTAGAAACAAAATAATGTGAGTAATAAAACCAGACTGTCGGATTGTATGTCATAGGCTTTCTTAACGAAAATATTTTCCTAAATAAATATATAATGGGTGCCTAAAGTATTCAATATTTATTTTTGCAGAATATCCTTACACAATATATACCATAAATATCATTATTTAAAAAAAAGCATATGTTATTATAACTCAGTTACTAATTAAGTTAGTACTTGAAATTTTGGAAATCAGGACGCACATTAGGAAAATATTTTTGATTATACAGGGTCTCCCAAAAAAGAGTCACGACATGATGATATATTTTTTAAATTGCTGGCTATACATTTTATTCATTATTTAGGTCCCTTCTATGATACCCCTAATATTCGATTGAAATCGGCTAAGTAATACCAACAACAAAAATAAAAAAGTAAAAAAAATGGTTTTGCGCCATTGGTTAATAAAAAATAAAATAAAATCTTATGAATAAAATTGTTCAGGGTACTTGTTAAAATAAGGTCTAACAAACCTAATGATAAATACAACTAAATCCATCTACAGGAAAAATAATGGATTTCTTTTTACTACAGATAATATTAATGTAATCACAATTTGCAAATTGAAGTAAAATATTAAAGTCCAATTTCTTATACTGAAACTGTTATGAAAATAATTCAATTGCATGAGGGATAGAATCAACCGATTTGTTTTGTAAAACCCTGATAAATGCGTCGTCCGGAGCTCAAAATCAGATGCAATAAGCTTGTGCAATACCCGAGGAATGAAAAGAGTGTTGTGGCCAAAAGATGCAGTGTACGAAAGGAAAATACACGTAGAGATCTGAAAATGGAAATAATTATTGGAATTTATCCATAAGGGATATTTGGTTGATGTCGATAATTATGAAGAATGAACAATTTGGTGCAGCTTAAACAAATATATGGAGCAAGAGCCTTTGTATTCCTTCATTCACTTGTTTATTTTTATGCTATATGTACATTTCGGGCACTATTTGTTCATTATCAATAGCTAACAAATTATGATCCTAAATATAAGAAACTACAATGCCGAATTATATGTAAAAACCGATATATAATTAGTAAAATGGGAATTTAAGGGATTAAGGTTGGATTGGGTTTTGTGATTTGAATCTATTACATATATTCATTTTCCTTTTGGTTTGACCTACCCCTAAAAAGATCACCGAAACCACAATCACTTAAATTATCATTTTACTAATTACAGGGTGGGCTTTTCACTTTCTTTCACTTCCGGTTGTACTGGAAATGGCTACCAACTTTGCAATTTTAAATGGAATATCCTTTTTTTTTCGGATACTGAACGGGGTATCCGAAAACCTAACGACTCATATTAATTTATGTCTACTTAACTCTTACAGTTTATTTATTTGTTAAATGTTAACCTCAAACTTACGTTTCGGAAATTGCATATAACTACTAGTAGGAACAATATAGACAGACCAGCGACATCTTTAATTGTTAGCATGTTAGCAATAGATCCATCTAGAATCGACAAAATTAACACCTGTCATTTTTGACAGTGGGTATTTCAAAAATGTCAACATTTCAGTGCCCTCTTAAAAACATGATAACGTTTTTTTTTTTAAATGGAATGACCAATATTTCATCTCATAGGGCGATTGGCAAGACAATGAGCAACATAAAAGTATCATGCATCCCAATATCTAGAGCATGTAGTTTTTTTTTCTTTCCTCTTAAAATGTTTGCACAATCAAGTAATTTCTGTACAATTCACACTTGCACTATAGTAAGCTACTGTCAATATTCACTGCACCGAATCTAGGAAAAGTTATTTCTAAAGTGTCAATATTTTTGAACCCTTCGTTTGAGTAATATTAAGATGAATAAACATAGGAATCAAAAAATAAGATTTTTTTTCGTCATATATTAAAAAAACAATCACATGTGGTGAATTAAAAATCCACACGAAACAAGTGTACATAATACCACCACAAATTTATTTACAAAGTATTTTGCACGCATGTTACTTTTTATTTGTACGGCGGAAGATTGAATAAATTAATTAAAAAGAGCGAACCTTACCAGCCGCGTGCTCTGATAGCAATGACGGGCAAAGCAAGGACGCATGTTCCTGCATTGTTTTTATCGTTTTGTGTGAATTTACGATTACAACAATGCAGGAACGCGCGTCCTTGTTTTGCCCATCATTACCATCAGAGCACATGGCTAGTGAGATTTGTTATTTTTAAATAATTTGATTCAATTCGTTTCGTTTAATTTTATTTGGTTTTGATTTAAGTTGAATTAATTTGGTTTCATTTAATTTGAATCGATTTAGTTTAATTTGTATTAATATAATTGATTTAATTTGACCGAGTATAGTTTAAATAATTTAATTGATTTATTTTAACATCTTTAAAATATGTAAGGCATAGCTATACTGACGAGGCATAGATCCCGAAACATGTGTCTGCAGATGGCCTTATATTAAGTAACGTCTTTTTGTTGTTTTTTGCATTAAAATTTTTCTCGGATCAAAATTCGTTGCATTAAGAAATAATTTTTTGATATGCAACAGCAGGTTTACATTATGTAATTTGATACCCGGCGTGAGTATTTGCCCGGAAAGTAGTTGTTTTAATGTGCATTTGTTTAACGTATCTCACATAAGTCAAAAGTCACAGAGCTAAATGTGAGAATAATTTATTAATTATTTTCAAATAATTTTTATTTCATTTATAATATTTATTATTCATAGTAAGTAAAGGCGATACAAAGCACCATCTTAATCAATTTAATATTTATTATTGCCAATTATTCCATTAGGCAACTGTTTAGCTTTTGTTTATGAATAAAGTCAGTTGACCCAACAAATAATTTTCGAGATATTTCATAAATTAATACACTAATCTTATTGATTGTGAATACACTAATTGAATTTTTATTTACACATGTGTAAATTATTTGATAAAAGCTTAGAATTGTAAAACAAATATAACGAAAAACAACAAATAAATTCATAAATTAGTATTAAAATTAATTCATAATAAATTTTCAAAAATGTTACCGTCGAAAGCATAATTCAATTTCATTTTAAACGATATTTAAACATTTCTCAGAATATTAGGTGTAATTGATCTAAATGCATTCTTAATTCTTCCTTTCATGTCTTCAATTGTTGTGGAAGGAGTGTTGTATATTTGATTTGATAGAAAGAATTCGATGGGGATTAAATCAGACACTCTAGGTGATCAAGTTACGTGGCCTTTTCTTCCAATCTATCGCGTATTAAATATTCAATTTAAGTATTGACAATGTCAATGAAAAATTAGGTGGCGCGCCATCGAGCTACAACCACCTATTTTCACGAATATTCAATGGAATATAATTGTGTCTTTTCATTATTAGTTACTGTATTCAAGTTATTTTTTTTTTTTCAGATACGATACACTGTCTATAGTTTTGAATGTATTTAAAAACATCCTCTACAGTCTTTTTATTAGGAAGTCTTCCATAAGAGAACTTTTATACACTAAAATACAATTTTTATAACGTTCCATTATTATTAGAACTATGTTAATTCTTTCATTCAAGAAAAAAAAAACATGTTTGCAATTTAATTTGTTTATAAATAAAAGCTACTTAATTTAAACACTACCCTATTAGAATAACTAGCAATAATAATTATTATATTAGGCAGTAGATGGCGCTTTATGTTATCTTCCCACATTAAAATAAAAATGATTATGTCAAATATTAATTAAAATGGATATATCAACTATTAGGTTTAGGTGAGAATACCTTGATACTTTCTGAAAGAGAATAAAATTTCCAAGATAAACTTATGGCTATATCTAAGCCATTTGAAATATCATAAAATTCAACCTTGGATGTGTTTCTGTAGATATGTTGTATTATCAAAATTCTTAGGATTTTAGATTCCTCTTAATAGTCTAAAATATTCACCCATTTCTCTAGTATTCTGATACAAAATTTTATTTGTTTTCATTCATCCATTTGAAAGTTATGATTTTTTCGAAACGTCAATTTTTCCAAAAATATTTGAATATTTCAAACATTATTAGGTTTAGGCATATGAACATATAATGTAAGTTAAATTTATTTTTAACATAGAATCTGAAATATATATATATATATATATATATATATATATATATATATATATATATATATATGTATATATATGGGGTATTCTATTAGAAAACATATAACTATGATATGCCATGCTTTTATGGGACACCCTGTATACTTTAAAATATGGTCCCAATAAATCTACATTCGCCTGCGAAAGCCGATTAAAAAAAATGCTGTAAAGCTACTCGGCGCACACGCTGAGATATCCTGTTTATATTTATCAGGGTTGACCAGATTTTTGATTTACGATAAAGATTATAAATAGATTTTAAATCAATTCAATTAATTTTACCAGATGTTTAATTACAGGAGTTAGATCAAAATTTTTATATGTTTTTTTTTATTAACAAAGAAGTGAAATGAGGAACAAAACTAATTGTTAGCCTTAAAAATTTTAGAAAATTGATAGTGTTCGGCACTTCAACTTTGGTTAATAAATTTATTTTAGAATTTTTAAATATTAATAAATTATCATCAGTAATAATACACATGTAATTTGATACATCATTATATGTAATGAAATTACTTTTTAATTAATTTTATTAAACACGGTGAAATGAAAGAAAAGTGGCTTGTAATGAAAAGGAACACAAGACGAGATTTTAAACGATAATAACACGTCTTTAAAGAGCGAGTGTGTTGTAAAGATTTCGAAATACAAACAATTCACACCAGCAGTGGATAATATCCGCGAGGGATAACACGTTAATTTAATGAGATAAATAGATTACACGTCGTTTGTTTCGCCAACGTTATTCCGAGGGGTGCGATTCCGCGCTCTCACTTTATTAAATGAAATGATTTATTCATTATTATAGCTGGGGTTCACGCTTACGCGATTTTATTGGACAATAAGGAATATGAATGGCTATTTGAATAAAAATATGGTAATGTAATATTTGTTATTCCAAGGACTCTCTCATTTTTTTAATAGGAATATACAATATAAATTATATAAAGCAAATATATTACATTAGGAATACTCTTTTTTATATATGGCATGATATAATAAATATTTGAAAATTCTTAGGAACACTCAATTGTGATTAGCAATTTATTAGAAAGAATAAGCATCCATTTTTAGAAATAGAATATTTACGTACCTAAATAGTGTTGATCGTTACATTGTGATAATCCATTATTGTAAATGAAATATATTTATATTAGATAAATTAAATAAAAATGAATTTAAAATAATTAATTATTAATTAATTACTTTTTAGTACTTTAGCTACTGCGATTTTTTGGCTTAGGTTACGTAAGTACGTTAAAACAAATATACATTAAAACAACTACTTTTCGGAAATATAACCCTCCAGAAAATTAATTATATAATGGATATTTGCTGTTGCATGGAAATTGCATAATCCAACATTTTTCGTTCGTATTAAGAGAAATAATATACGATGCAAGATTCCAATCTGCCCCAAAAATCTTATCTCAACAAAATACCCACTTTTCTGTATATATACGTACATAAATATTACGGCAGTTGAAACCCCCCAGAGATTAACCAACGAAATTGCAATATTTATCCCCTCACGTTTCCCTTTTCCATATCATTTTTTGTGTGTTTTTCTTAGTATCCGATCAACGGATTTACGATACCGCCGAGGACGGAAAGAAAATTAAAGTTCCTTCACGCGGAGGCTTAATAAATCCGGAGGCGACAAATTTCGTTTCGCTTCCTCTCTCTGGAAGGAAAACATCCGTGGTCCAGTATTTCAATATATCTGGATGGCTTTTTTGCTCTTCCTTACGAGTCTCACTCAATATTAAATCTTATCGTTGAGCCTAAATAAATAAAAACACCTCGTTTCCTGTGTTTGTGGAATGTATACGGGTCCAATAATCTGATATAAATCTGTAGTATTGAGTTTAGCAATAAAAAAACTATTTTTATGAAAGTTGTAATAAATATTCAAGGCCTGCATTTAATATTAATTTATGTAAATATATTAAAGATAGGTAATGTTGTCAATTGTGTTGCAGATGTGAAGGAAGTAGTACCAAGAGTGGCAATAACAGATAAAAACAGAGTCACGTATTATTCAGACGGGTGTGTAGTAGAAAAGGTATTCAAATGCACAATGTAATAAAATTTTTACTAATACATTACTCGTGAAAAAATAAATAAACGACAAGGAGAAGATTAATGAACAGAAATTCAAAAAAAAAAATACAAAATGACCGACACAATTCGACAGTTAATAAATCCATAAAGCGATCATCGAAATTAACGATAAATTTTACAAGATGGTCAAGTCTAGATTTTCATCCTTCATAAAACATCTTAATCCCTATAATACTATTGATAACCGAAATGCTAATACTTTTTCGTAATTGTGCGTCGTTTACAAAGAAAAAAAAGTTGTCACCAGGTCATGATAACGTTCCTAGGTCTATCCTCAACCTAAACCCTGATTTAAAAATGTAATAATAATAATAATAATAAATTGTATTCCCAAAAGAAATCTACAGTTTCCTATTACTGGGAAAAATATACAAAATCAGCTAACTAATAATAAAACTAAACTTAGACTAAAACTAAAATACAAATTAGGTGAACAGAACAGATAAATGCTGCATGTACTTTTTATGATTATAATGATATATATCGGTCGCATCCATAACACAGTTATAATGCCGCATCATTGTATTAATTGGGAAGTTGTAATAAATGTTCCTCTGGCTACGATGGCATAAGAATGACATATTAATTCTTGAACAGGATCTAGGCGTAAAAAAATATTCTGCTAAGTAAATAAGGGTCGTTAATAGTACCATGAAGTAGTTGATGTAATGTGCTAGGGGAGGTTAATTTACGAAGTGCAGCTAACGAATTTAAATTGAACAGCTTAAGGCCTTGTTTATAGTGGAGAGTCAAGAGCCTAGAGCCTAGATGCTTTTGAGTGCGCACGTATACGCGATGTTTAGTACTGTTGATAATTTAACAATCATTATAGAGCGGTAAAGCGCGTTAAAAATGAGCGCGCCGAAAAGTCACTCCGCTGTTGGAGAGAAAGCAACGACATTTTCTCATGATGACTTCGAGCCGAGCGGACGGTGATCGTTCGATCATACCAAAAATGTGGATTAAGTGATGTGTGTGTAATTAGAATTTCGTTTACATTAATGATTAATCATAAAATTATTATGGTAAGTCAGTTTAAAATACAATATCAATTTAATTGTAATTTTTCTATTGTGTGTCTCTTGTCAAGTGTTTTTATTACTATCATTATCAGTTGAAGTAATGTAATTACCTTTACTTAATCAATCATCATTACATGCTGTTAATTTATCTAATTATATAGATAGGAATAAACCCGAATCTTCCTGTCAATTTTTAATAGTTATTGAAATATTAAATATTAATTATTATTGTATCATTTTAAATTATAATGTACTTGACACAACATGCATAGAAAATTAGAATTAAATTAATTATGTATTATAAATTGACTTATTATATTATAATGAAATTCTAATTATAGACAATTTCATACAAAGTATTTAAAGGCAAAATTTTAGTTTATAATTTAATTTTGTAAATGATTTTAATAAAATATTTTTCTCCTAAAAATGCAGCTTATGTATTATCTCTTTCGTGAAGTACTGCCAACGATCGTAAACAAAAAACCCTATGCGTAATATAAACACACTCGACAGACGTGATTTATTTTTTCTAAATGAAAAATGTATCGTTGCATGGCCTTCCACGAACTAGACATTTTTGAAGGGTCAATAAACCCACTACGATATATATATTATTGGTTAATAAAATAAAAGATTTAATAAACGACCTTGAAGTTCATTAACATCTGGAATGTTTAATGTGCGAGAATGTAATAGGTAACAGAACAGAAATACAACTTTTATTATTGTAATTAATGCCATGCAACAACATAATTAATATTTTAAAAGAATACACATCTGAGGTTTTGTTTATAATCATTGGCAGCATTTCACCAAAAAAGATAATAACATTATTGTAAAACAATAAGTCAATTTAAAATATATAATTAATTTAATTCTAACTCCTTATGTATGTTATGTCAGGTATTTATTATTAATATAAATGTAATTGCATAAAATAGCAAATAATTTTATTATGATTAATTAATTAAAAAAAAAACAATAAGGAAATAACAATAAAAGTACTTGACAAAAGACATACCATAAAAAAATAGATTTAAAGTAATAATGTATTTTAAACTGACTTACCGTAATAATTTCATGATTAATCATTAATGTAAACGAAATTCACATCACTTAATCCACATGTTTGGGTTGATGAACGTCTGCTTGAATCGATGTGCCTAAGGCCTAAGGCCTAAGGCCTAAGGCCTTGTTTATAGTTGAGAGTCAAGAGCTTAGAGCCTAGATGCTTTTGAGTGCGCACGCATACGCGATGTTTAGTGCTGTTGATAATTTAACAATCATTATAGAGCGGTAAAGCGCGTTAAAAATGAGCGCGCCGAAAAGTCACTCCGCTGTTGGAGAGAGAGCAACGACATTTCATTTCTCAAGATGGAATCGAGCCGAGCGGATGGTGATCAACCCAAACATGTGGATTAAGTGATGTGAATTTCGTTTACATTAATGATTAATCATGAAATTATTACGGTAAGTCAGTTTAAAATACATTATTACTTTAAATCTAATTTTTTATGGTATGTCTTTTGTCAAGTACTTTTATTGTTATTTCCTTATTGTTTTTTTTTTAATTAATTAATCATAATAAAATTATTTGCTATTTTATGCAATTACATTTATATTAATAATAAATACCTGACATAACATACATAAGGAGTTAGAATTAAATTAATCAAATATTTTAAATTAACTTATTGTATTACTATAACGTTATTATCTTTTTTGGTGAAATACTGCCAATGGTTATAAACAAAACCTCAGATGTGTATTTTTTTAAAAATATGAATTGTGTTGTTGCATTGCATTAATTACAATAATAAAAGTTGCATTTCTGTTCTTTTATCTATTACATTCTCGCACATTAGAAATTCCAGATGTTAATGAACTTCAAGGTCGTTTATTAAATCTTTTATTTTATGAACCGATAATATATATATGTCGTAGTGGGTTTATTGACCCTTCAAAAATGTCTAGTTCGTGGAAGGCCATGCAACGATACATTTTCCATTTAGAAAAAATAAATCACGTCTGTCGAGTGTGTTTATATTACGCATAGGGTTTTTTGTTTACGATCGTTGGCAGTACTTCACGAAAGAGATAATACATAAGCTGCATTTTTAGGAGAAAAAATATCTGATTAAAATCATTTACAAAATTAAATAATAAAATAAAATTTTCACTTTAAATACTTTGTATGAAATTGTCTATAATTAGAATTTCATTATAATATAATAAGTCAATTTATAATACATAATTAATTTAATTCTAATTTTCTATGAATGTTGTGTCAAATACATTTTAATTTGAAGTCATACAATAATAATTAATATTTAATAATTCAATAACTATTAAAAATTGACAGAGAGATTTGGAGTTTTATTCGTATAAATATAATTAGATACTATAACATCATGTGATGATGATTGATTAAGTAAATGTAATTACATTACTTCCACTGATAATGACAAGAGACACACCATAGAAAAATTACAATTAAATTAATATTGTATTTTAAACTGACTTACCATAATAATTTTATGATTAATTAATGTAAACGAAATTCTAATTACACACACATCACTTAATCCACATTTTTGGAATGATCGAACGATCACCGTCCGTTCGGCTCGATGTCATCTTGAGAAATGAAATATCGTTGCTCTCTCTCCAGTGACTTTTCGGCGCGCTCATTTTTAACGCGCTTTACCGCTCTATAATGATTGTTAAATCATCAACAGCACTAAACATCGCGTATGCGTGCGCACTCAAAAGCATCTAGGCTCTAAGCTCTTGACTCTCCACTATAAACAAGGCCTTACTCGTCTAGTATACATTAAAATCTATGTTCAGCGCTGACAGCGAGAAGTAAATTGCGCGAAATATGAATTAGCAGCCGATTTCAAAACATCTACAATTATGGCGGGTGTCATGAGAAACATACATTTATAGTTCCGATTACTAAAAATAGACGAAAATTTGCATTGCTTCATAATAAGTATATAGATGTTTTGTCCAGCATATTGCACTAGAATTCTTGCACTCACTCCCCAAGTCAGAATTGTTTTCTTGCACTCGGTTGGGGCGACTACACATTTTTATATAAGCAGAAAATAATTTAGATAGGGCGCACTGAAAAAAATGCAAACGCAGACTACGCTCTATTGCGGTAACTTTATAAGAAACCTTGCTTGGTATGAAATTATTAATTATTGAAAATTATTAATATATATAATATATAAATTGTAATACACTATTTTTTAAATAATTAGTATTAGGACATAGTAATGGTGATTTAAAAAGTATGATATGCGAAATATAAACATTAATAATAATAACAAAAACTTTTTTAATTTATAACTTATGATTAAACGAACAGCCATCTCATCAAAACATTTTGCTAGGCTTTCTTTTAAATCGTTTACAGTAATATAAATATTGACAATCAATGACAGAATGAATTCCATCTAGTTGCAATAAATAAAATAATCTCATAAAATTTTGTCTGTAAGAAGCAATTATGATTAATTTAATCCAACCCTCTGCTATAAAAAAGCAATATCCTTATAACAAAACTAGAATTTATATATATATATATATATATATACATCTTTATTCAAACAAAACCTGTTTACAATATAAACATTTAATAATTTTATCAGAAGGCGTTGCTTAATTGCGTTATTTACAATCATTTGTGAGAAGTTTATTTTTCTTGCGGAAATAGGAGTAACTTTGGTGGATTCATATAATTATTCATTAGAGGGATTGTGAAGAGGGTTATTGGGATGCCTTAGCTTTGCGTGGATAATTTAGCGTCGAAAGGATTTCTCAATTATTTACATATACCAGAGAAAGACATTTTGGTATTATAATAAATGGTGATTGTGGAGTAATCCTGTGATATGGGAAGAAGTATCTGGAATTAGAGGTATTTATTTTGTCGCCATTTGGAACACTAGGCTATTTCGATATCAAAGAATTTTTAGAGAAATTGTTGAAGGGTGCATGAGAAATAAACGCGGTATCTTCAGCAAACAAAAAAATAAAATATGTAGAATCTGAGCAGCGGCGGCGATATACGTACTTCTTATAATATTGTAGAGGAATGGGGATAAGGAGAACATTGAGAAATATCTTGTAAGAGAATGAGCGGGAGAATGATGATTTTGAAAGAAACTTTCTGGATTTTTCTTTATTTCAATATAACCATTAATTTGTTTTTGGATTTTTTCTAATTTTCTCAAATTGATAATTATAATTAGAGTATCATTTAATTTTGTTGCACGAATGCAATAAACAAAATAAATGAGCATAGCAGGCAAGAAATGGGACTTTTCCACTATTAACTATTAAACTGAAGGTACACAATCAGCATTTTTCTATTCGAACAAAAAAATCGACAATCGCTAAGAGTATAAGTCAATAACCATAGATGCTAAAAAAGGAGTTATTAAAGTCACTTCTTCTTCAAGACAAATAACTTTTATTTAAAATATTCTACATTGATATTAGGAAATCTTCCTTCCAATGTCGTTTATCGTGAAAACGAAAGTTAGTGTTTTTTTTTTAATAGTATAAACAAAATAACTTTAATATTTATTGATTGTTGCGGTTTACACTTTGTTATACATCATAATGCCCAACAATAAAACATGTTTACTTTTTTTGTAACTGAAAATTTGTTTAGTGTCTAAAGTTTCGACGACATTAACATATCAAAATCACACTATTAAAAAAATAGTTATGCAAACAATGTTTATTTTTTAAGAGTAAAGTTGCACTTAATTTGTTTTGATTGTGATTAAAAGCTTGATAACAAATAAATATGCCATGGTTTCACGATAAAATCCTCTCAATGTATTTCTTACTCGAAGCTGTAGTTTTAAGAATTTATTATTGGTTGGACGTTGAGGGACTACAATATACCTCAACTAAGTAAATATATGATGAAAATATTTACACTGATATTAATCCGTACTTTCGCGTACGAACAGTAGTTGTGTGTTAAATGATGGAACTGAATTAACGAATCATCACCAAAGTTTTAATTAAAATAAAGAAACTTGTTTGGAAATATTTTGATTTAATTTCTCATCCGAGACTCAATTAAATAATACTATGTAATAAGGGAAACATGGTAATTATTAAAGTATTTTTGAAAATCAATAAAGTTATAAGAACAGAAAAATATCGCCAATGTGATGAATAAATTTGTGTTTCTTTAACTATCAAAATTAATAAATATTATAATCTTTTAAAATAGCTTAGTTATGAAACGAATTTGAGTAATAAAATATATAAGGCATATAAACATACAAATCAAATGCTTTTTCTATAAAACAAATTTTAGGTAATCAATTTCAACAAAGTTTCATGTTTAGTACATTTTTCTTCTTCGGCGGGGTTGTATTGAATATTAAAAAAATAATTTCATATTAACAATGGAAAGAGTGTATCGCTTAGTCGTAGTTATTTAACTGTTTTAGTTATACATCATATTATTACATTATTTATATTGCATAGTTTACTGAAATATAATCTGCGCGTATACGGGATAACAATAATTCTCCACGCCTCGAGCAAATCAATAGAAATCTGATCGTCTCCCCCTTAAACCACTGGGCGTGAAATAGGAATCAGTATATAAATTATCTAAAAAGGGAGAGGAAGTGTAATCTAAACAAACGCAATCTCGAGCTTCTGCAAAAAAAAAGCGAAAAACACAGTGGGTGTCTAGCAATATATCTTCCTTGGTCACTAAGGAGTCTAAGGAAGTGATCTTAATATTTCATCCGCCACGCTAAACTCGTAACGTACAAATGAATTTATAGGAAATTCTAAATGAAATAATACGAAATTAAAGAATAATATGTTCTATATTTCTGAATTGAAACACATATTCAAGACATTGGAATTTATAATAAGTAAATAAAAAAATGTTAATAATTATGATGGATTTTATTTAACACTTGGTTATTCATTTCTATATTTAGAAACGATAAATCATTTAGTTTTCCTAAAATAATAGACGAAAAATAACAAAAATAAATTGATGTTTGTGGGCTCCCTTAACTTGCCCCCCGCAATATGGTTACATTACTTCATTTTTATAAATTAAATATTAAAATGACAACTTATTGTGAATTGTAATAAATAAAGGAATGATTAATAAAAATTTTAAGAAAATGACATTTATGTTAATGTTATACTGAGTTATAGAAAGCAAAATTAATTCAGTAAAACAATTGAAGCATTCTCATTTCATTTTTAAACAAATAAAATATTCATTTAGTTTAAATTATTTCTATTTCTTGATTGGCTAAGAGCCAATTATTCTAAAGCCATTTGCCGAGATGAATTAAATATGATTCCACCCTCCTCCATCCGAGTTAATTACGAATACTGGAATAAGACAAACGTGAATAAAGCCGCAAAACGCGAAAGGGATTTGTTTGTCTTATTCCACTGTTAATAAGGCAAACAAAATTCGTTCAAACTGCTGGGGCATTCTGAATTAAACTTCGCTGCGACTAACATACAGTTTTATCTACTTCCAGAATCTTGTGAGATTTTTTTATGTCTTCCACATTTATTTACCTTAGAATCTAGCATAAAACAAGAAAATAATAATTTGTGTTTTTATTAAATGTTATATAGTCATAATTTCATTTTTTATGTTCAAAATATCGTTTAGTTTCTTTATGAAATAATATTTCTAAAGATTTAGCTAACAAAGTACTAAGGATCTTAATACTAAAAAATGCTAATCTTTAAGCAACATTAAATTTGGTATATAATATTAACACATACCTGAGTTACTAAATGAAATACACAGTCCAAAATGAAATTCCATTTCTGTCTCCAATCAAACCTTATTATTTCTTGTAAAACGTTGGTCAGTTCTATTAGCTGCTTGCCATTTGCCAAAATATTAATTAAAAATAATTTTGTAGTTCACGTCCAATATTCTTTATGTTGTCCTTCTCGTCATTGCAATTGAATTTAGCAGCTATGTATGCGACAGCTAAGATTTTGACATTCTCATTTGTGCTTTTATTAGCATATTATTATGTAATTGTGAACGTCATTTTTATGTATTTTGTATGCCATGGTAGACTTAAAATAAAATTTATGTTTACGTTATTCCAACAAAAATTAATATCACACAATATATAGAGTATTTCAAATTCGAGTCTAATCGTTGGGATATCGCTTATTATAAGAGAAAAAGGATACGTTTAATTTGATGCGTTTGCAGCTATAAAAAATCAAACAAACGCACTAGATTGTGTGTTGCTGATAAAGCAATTAATATTTAATCTTATATCATTGTAATAAGTAAATATATAGCAATTGATTCTTATTATAAAACAATATGACGGCCATAAGAAATAAAAAAAAATCGCATTGTATCGATTTTTTTAAACAAAGAAATTTTGCTCAGTTTTCTCAATAGAATTATAATCAGTAAGAATTTTTGAAAAAAAATCTGAAGTTAAACCTACACTCTCACTCTTATAATAGGCGAGAACTCAATTGTGAGACTCTATTTTGAAACACCATATGTAAAATATGGTGTTTTGTGTATAATTAGTTTAAAACAAGAATATTTACAAATGATTTATATTTGTTTAATAGTTTCAACACAAAATATTAATTAATAATGTACTTACCTGATTCTATTTAATTTTGTCTTTCCAAAATTTCTACAAACACGCACATTTACTGTTGATTTTGTTTTGTTTGGATTGTTTACATCCATTTAAATACATTATTTTAAAGAAAGAATCGTGCATTCAAATGTTTTAATTTCAGAGCTGCGTAGTGATAGCTAATTATCACTACCATAATTATAATATTTTACCCGAAAAATCAATTTTAATTTCCGTTTATGATATGATTATTCAATTTAATCGATATTAATAAAAATGCATATAGGCTACTTCTTATGAATATGTATGTAAACACAAAAATTAAAAACTACAAGAAAATACATTTTGTAATAGAAATCGTTAAATATAATTTTTATTATATATAAAATAAGACAGCTTTTTTAATATTTAAGGCAAGATAATCAAATGTTGTAAATAAGTTTCGTTTCTCTTACATACCACAACATTAGATCAATTTTAACGTATATTTCAGCTACCCCTAACAGCCCGCGTTTAATCCATGACTAATAAAAAAGGACTTTTTGAGGTTAATCTCAATTTCTTTCGTGTAATAAATTTATTTTTTCATATATTCTTAATAAACCATTAGAAACAATTTTATAAATAAGTTATAAAATGATTCTTAAAAAAAAAATGTTAAAATTTTGACATTATAAATAAATACTTATAAAAGATAAAAATAATTAATTTAATAAATAAAAGTTTACAAAAATAATTTTTTATTGTATGGTGTTTAAAATATGGATATATTGTTAAATCTAATTGTAAGCACTTTATTTTATTGTAACTACTAATAAAATACTTGACTCGAACTGAAAATTCCAATTTTTTGTCCGCTATACATATTCATTATCTTTATTCCTCACAACTGTGGTTTAATTTTTTTTTACATTTTTTGACAATTTATTTAAACTTTAAACAATGTTCTTGTAGGAATTGGCTATCGGCCATAATTGTTCGACCATTTTGAATTTTGATATTTTTTAACCGTGACCTTAAGAATTTAATGGAGATCACAAAAGTTGCTTATATACCAAATTTCAGAATATTCGGATGTTTCCTACTAATAAATACCAGTTTATCTTGAATTCAGTCTAATGTGTGGCGCGACCTGCCTGTCAAGATACGACATCTGCGTTCACTTACATCGAGGATCTCAGAAGTGACAGTGCGTTTTTAATTTTTAATTAATTTAATTAACAACTTTGCAATTATATAAGGCACAGCTATACTGACGAGGCATCAAATCCCGAAACACGTGTCTGCAGATAGCCTTATATTACGTAACTTTTATTTTAATTTTTTTTTTATTTTTTTTTTTTGCATTAAATATTTTCGATTCAAAATTTGTTGCATTATACAATATGTTATTGTTATGGAGCATTGTATTCGCTCCGAATTAATATAATAATAATGAATATAATATTTCAGAATACTACACTGCCATTTCAATTATCATCTCTTAAAAAATCCCCAATTTTGGAAATTAGATAGTTTTAAATTATTTTTCCCGTAATAAGGGCATTAATTTGCCCAAGTTTTATAAGTCACAATTATTGCCAGAAAAATGTCAATTCAGTCGTACCATGCGGCGTTCCATTTATAAAATTAAGAATTGGCGATTCTATTTACAAATGTGCTAATATCTTGAAAATCAGAAGATATATGTATAGGGATTAATATTGTTAATCAATGCAGAAATAAATAAAAAATCAAATTTTCAAAATATTAAATTTACTGGATTTCGCTGTTAATTTGGGGCACACTATATGTTCGATATTTTTGTGCTTTATCCATTAATCCAAATGTTCCAATTTTTATTCCTGTTACTTTATTTTACTTTGTGGTATGATATTAAAAAAAGACAAATATTTTAATAAAATTCATAAATATTGAAAATTCTCAAAAATATTTCTGTTTAAGTATGACCCTTATTTATGAATTTTTTGTAATAAAATAATACGCATAATCCAAATTTGAAACAAACATTATATGGTTTCATTTAAAATAACAAATTATGAATCTATTCCCGTAGTAAGTGGAAGTGATAGAATATTGAACATATTTTCATCAAGGACAGCACATTTGTTTACATAAGCTGTGAAAATTTCATTCCAATCCAACAATGGGAAATCCATATACTTTTAATGTGATTTCTTGCTAAGGCACTCAGATTTTATAAAGTCATTGTTAAATTAATTGTATTGAGTCATTCTATTTTGATAATAGTTTACAAAAATGTGCGCAATATGTTTACCTTTTGTCGTGGTCAGTTTTGTTTTTGGGAATTTTTTGTTTTTTGTTTTTGTTTTTATATATTTATTTAATTTTTAACTTCGTCACAAACACTGTTATTCCTGTATTTCGTTCGAGTTAATATTTTACTATAATTAACATTAAATTTCACAAAAGAGTATGCATTTATACAATGCTTTCAACAATATTTATGAAATTCAGTTTGAAATATTTACATTATTAAGAAAATTAAATCAATACAGAAAATGTCACTCACAGGCAAGAATCAATTAACCATATCCAGTAATTTATCTTGCTTGACAATTAATCTTAAGAAGTTTTCTTGAAGTTTGCTGTTATGCCACACACATGTAAGAAAGAATTACTATAAATCTGAGTTAAATAAAACAATAAACAGAACCTATGGTCGATGGCCATTTAACAATTAATTATTTTTTCAATATTTGTTGTTAATGTAAACTTAATTGTTAATAAATGTAAAATAAAAATAAAAAATAAAAGTAAATAAAAATAATACAATAAATGTCAAGATCTTTTTTAATGAAGATTATACAATTTCAATTAAAAAATATATCGACAGTATAAGAATATTATAATATTAAATTAAGATTAGTGGAAAACTGTGTTAAAATATTATGTAATTATGTAATTTTGTAAAGTTTAAGGTAAAAATATAATAATTTATTTTTATTTGAAACTGAAAATAAGTTTCCTAAACTTACTCTAAGCAACCCATGCCATTATTTACTTAAATTTCTACAATAACCGGAAATTTGTTTCATTAATTTTTTTAACTCAAATAATAAACACAATTCACTATAAATGTGAAGGATAATTTAGTTTTTGCATGAATTGATTTAACAATCAATATTATACATTTTGTAAATTGATAAAAAAGTACGCATTTTCGATCGTTTAAATGGGCTTCCGCAGTCCCGTTAAAATATATTTTTTGCCATTGATCGTATATGTGTATAGCACAGCTTAATTCAATAAACGCGTTGAATCAACAACAAAAAAAAACGGATTTATTCAGCGTAATTTTATGTCGAAACAAAATAAAAAAATCTGCCGTTTCCAACAAATTTGAATCAGTAATGTATGGACGCATTCCTGTTCGATAACATATCATCATTTCATTTTAAGTTTGATTTTATTGAATGATATCGTTCTCATGAATTATACTATATATATGACAAGATCAGACTAGAATAGTTATGATTAATTTGGTATCAAAATATGTGACGTAGTGCCTTAGCCTCGAGACGATATACAGGGGATTCTTAAAATTGCTCTATTGAAAGAAAATTCGTCCAGCAATTGGTTGCAGCGTATTTTATCTAAAAATTTGTTGATGGGATTTCAAGAAATACCTTATATCTCTTGTGAGATTTAGTGTGCTTCCAATTCTCTCAATTTTCTTTAAGAATTGCATCGACGTTTCACATGTTGATAATCCGCTAAAATATTTTATTTTTTGTTTTTTTTTTACATGAAATACTTTATAATAAAAAATTTTGCCTTATACAATATATTATTGGTATGTAACAGTAAATGTCCATCATTGTATATTTGTTTTAAAGTACTTACGTAACATAATTCAAAATATCACAGTATGTAAACAATTCATTTTATTGAATTTACAAATAATTTATTCGATGATATATATTATTATTCATAATTTATACCGGAGCCAAATTATATTATATCATGATATTTTATAAAAGTTGTGTCTTATTTTTTTTTGTTTTAATAATAATTATAGGACACAATAAATAAGTCAATATCAAGCCTTTCTTAATTGTGTCTAGTGATTATTATTAAAAAAATTTCCTATATTTTAATTCATACAAAATTTGTATATAAATGCCACGCTATCCTATTCACAAAACATATAGTCATAATCAATGGGCACTGAAAGTTTATTTAGTTGGTTGGGTGTTAACAATCTGAATCACCGGAACAATATATTTCTGCACGAATATATGTTTCAGTCTGCGGAATACTGATTCAATTTAAACGCATGCATTGTTTATAAAATTAATTCTTCTCCACAATTTTCTCCCATTGATATGTTTAAATACGTTGATGTCTATTTAGTACACTGTATAACTAAAATGTACCACATAATGTCTACACGACGGCGTTTTTCAATTATAAAGGAAATATTTGAATTTTAATTATTATTAATCAGTAAATTAATTTTAACTGCGGTAAGCTTCGTTTTATAAATTAAAACCCATGATTTGGTTTAATTAAATAATTTTTTTCTATTAATTTGCGGGAAAATCCTTTATACGCATAACATAACATATGTGTATAATGCAAGATTAAAAACATACAATTATGCCACATAATGTAAAATATAATACATAAGTGGTATAAAGTCGCAATAAAGAAAATACATCATAATTAGTTTTCATCTAACCTTTGATTATGTTCGGGTTTGGCATGTAATCTTACAAAAATTACTGCCTACGTGCCGATTCCTCGTTTGGGGAAATTTTAACGGTTGGTTCGCAGCCCATCGTAACGATCTTCGTGGAAATGCGGCCGGACAACGAGACCAAGGATGCTTGCGCCCTCTAACACGTTTTGCATGTTGGGTTGCCTACGTTTGTATTTTCCACGTAGTTTATCATAACCTTAAAATTGCGATGACTTGTACAGAATTGGAAAAATAAAGAAGCTCTAACAAAAAAACTGTCCATCTTGTTATTTTTCCAAAGTCGTAACAACTAAGTGCTCTTACAAAGCACAACAAGTTAAACACACAAATATATTCAGATTACGTGTGCATTTTTTTAAATTAATAACACAAGTGAAAAATTGTTTGCTAGTCGCATTGCGACGGTTTTAGTTCAAAAACAGTTCTTGAGTGGTCTGACAATTCAGGATTACATGCCTATATGCACACCAGTATAGCTCCATCATGTAAGCACCATTTTTTAATGTTCGTATGCAACAATGTGCCGAATCATAAGTTTCCATTCTAGTCGTGTAAAAAAAACAGCACATTGATTTTAATTCCTGTAAATAAATAATTCAGTAATAATAAGTACAAATATGAATTAAATACCGTCGGCTAGATTTAATTTCATGTAATTATTTAATTTAGTACTTTAAATTACGTCAACTCTCGCTGTTCGTTTTCATCATCCCTAACTTAATTTTTAACTCCAATGACATTTACAATTCATTGTAACTGTTTTGTTTAAAAAAAATGTTTGCTATGACTCATTTCTAAGTAATATTAATAATAATATGACTTTTGAATTTTTTTTGCAAATTAACTTTCATTTTATTTATAGTTTCAGTCACATTGCAATTTCCAAACATTTAGATTCTAATGTAATCGGCGCATATACGATAATTAATAGTAATGAAGTTACAAATAATAGTGATTACAAAAATAAAGTACAATAATAAAATACAATTTACTATTATTAATAATATAAATAATAATAATGATATTATTGTTATTACAAATGTGCCGGTTACATAACTGTACATTTCATTAATTAATATCCAGGCTAGACAATTAATGAAAATAACTTCAACTTAAAACTAAACATCATTGAAACAATAAAAAAACAGCTCAATAAATATTTTAACACACTACAACTATAAACAATGGGGAACTTTCACAGTATATAGGATTAATAGATCAACTCTAAATAGTACGAAGAGTAGAGGCGGGGGTGTCTTAATCGGCGTTAGGAATTATTTAAATTGAGTATTTATTTGTGAAAGTCCACAATACACAATAGGTATAATATCTATAGTTTACATACTATCCTGATTAGATAAATTAATGATACACTCATAGCACTAATAAACAACCTTATATATCAGTGCATTCACGAACCAGTTTTTCCTGATTACTCCTAAAAGTGATATTTAAAACTAAGCTCCTGTATATCATGGAGACGTGTTCTTTTCGAAATCGGAAGTAGTAATAATACAATAAATACTCATACAATAACTGATTAATTTCAATTGATGTTAAACACTGAGCCCATAAAAATATTTGATTTTTATTTGTATTATAATAATTACAATTTACATTTACACGATTTGATAAATTGAATATAAGTGGTAAAGAAACATCTCCGTTAACAGACTCGGCTAGAAATCGAGTGACACGGGTTCAATTCCCGTCGGAGATGTTTGTTTTCTACTTATATATTTAATTAATTTAAGTTATATCTCAATGTTTTACACTCAACATTTCTTTAATTCATAGATGATGAATATGATAATAAATTGATTATAGTGGACCTACCTTTTATGAACCCATGCTGTTGTTCAAAAATTTTACCATGACTTAACCTCCCAAGTTGCTCAAAAACAAGATAATCTAGGCCTTTATCTAAAACAGATTGAAATGAAAGACCGCCACACGTGATATGTTATGAGTAACGTCTATATTGCTGATAATAATTTAAAAATAATTTAATATCCATAATTATATCTTTAATTAGAGCGCCATCTGCCACGACTTGAAAAATTTTTTTCAGAAAAAAGTTATTTATGTACAATCCAAATCGCAAATAAAAGAAGGGGTTTCTATTTAAAATTTCAAAGTTGACTTTTACCCAGCCCATGGGGTAAGGGGGCAAACATTATTATAACAGGATAATTTGCCCCTCGAAAATATTGTGAGTTTATTTTAAATATTTTTTGATATAACGCTTTATTCTTCTGATATTTAGCAGTCTCAAGTTAAATGAAACACCCTGTATATGGTTCACATCTTTAAAAATACGCGGGAATGCCATCAGAGCTAGCATTATATCAGTCGATAAGCAAAGACAAATAATTAAATACCTGTTGTAATGTAATGTTGAATTTAGATACATTAATATATTGCGTTGGTTGATAATTTACATATACATTGCGATCGATTGACATATATTGTATATGTTTGAAGGCATTATACACAATGTCATTAAAAACGTATACTATATTCAATATTGGCTAAATAATTGTTTATGGCGTTGTAATTAACGCTCTTAAAATCGTAGAACGAATCAACATTATCAATTGACAACTCATTTTTAGATAATAGAAATATAATATGATATGGGATACGATGTAAGCTAGACTGACACAATTCATCAACAACAAGTGTTAACTTGTAAAAAAGAAATGTTTAAAAAACACCAAATCTAAAAAAAAATACTGCGATTATTAGGATTATGGTTTAATTGCTTTGATTTATAAAAGTTAACGATATTCCCAACAACATCCGCTAAATAATTGTTATCATTTCACACACTATCACCAAATGAACACCAGGTCGCATTTTGTAGATTATAATCTCCGAACAACATTATTTCACACTGCGGGTGTTCAGAACAGATTCGGTCTATTTCCTATGAATGCGATCTGTAAGTCAATATTCGAATCATGTGGGATTTATGTAGATGATATGATATATTAATTGTGGACTTTCACAAATATTTTTGTCCAATAATGGACATTTGCTGCTGGATAACATAGTAGCCAAAGAGGAAATAATTTATTAATTAATTATTTTCAAATTCTTTTTATGTAATTTATTTTAATAATTGTGACCAAGTGAATAAATCCTTTTTCTATTAATGATAGCCAGCGAGGCTTTATTAGGTCATAAAGATGTTTTGAAGAAAACAATTTATCGAGATTTCACATGACAATCGCATGATCGCCTGTAAATAAACGTCCTCTAAGATCACTTCCACCGAGGACATCGGACGTGATGGTGCGTTTTTAAGTGCTATACTGATGATTGATAAAATCCCGAAACACGTGTCTGCATATGGCCTTATATTACGTAAATTTTAGTTATGTATTTGTTCTTTCCATTAAATATTTTCGATTTAAAAAAATGTGCGATTTCCAAAAACATAATGATTTTTCTGGCGAGGTACAAACGAAAATAAAATTGATACAAACGGGTATAAACGATGCTCTTTCGATTGCAATTTGTTTCATTCGAATATCTCGGAAAATAAAAAAAAACTTTGAAAAATGTGCGATTTCTAAAACATTTTTTTTTCTGGCGAACCCTTTGAGGTACAAACGATAAAAAGGGTGTTATTCTTAGGTAAAAATGAATGGCGTTATCAGTTTAATTTTCTTAAAGTTGGGCGCCATGCTCACTTCGGTTCAAGCATATGATTTTTAAATGGAATGCTATACTTTTTATAACGATTTTAGATTCTATACTAAAATCAGTTATTTTTGAAATAATGTTTATTAGATTTTATTAGGTACTCATTATGATCACTCACGTCCCTATCTATGACCTTCCGTGATTTGACTAACTCTGTGACCGTAGTAGTGGTAAATTTATAACTGTGGTGTATATTGTGAATAGGAGGAATACAAAGAAGGTTCAAACGTTTCAGATGTTGGCATTAAAGGCAAATTGTTAGGCAAAAGATTCGAGACGTTGAATGTTTGCTGGGATATTACACAGTTGGTAGAGGAGGGTTGCGTATATGCTGACCGCTCAGCAACTTCAAGGTCATTAAGTTGCGTATTCGAGTAGAGGTTAACAAATCATTTGATAAATATGCACAACTGTTTTTGTGGAGATGCTTTTATTTTTATGCGTTAATGCTCTGATGTGCTTAGCCCTTCTCTTAGTATTTACATTTAAGAGTTTTGAATGTGAATGAGAAAAAGGTAAACCGGGAGTCAATTGGAATTCCTAGATATTTACAATTATTGTTAGGATGAATGGGATGTTCGTAGATATTTATCTTATATGGGGAGTTGCCATGTCGGTGGAAAGGGATGAGAAGTATTAATTTATACTCCTAATAGATTTAAATAAGTATCAAGTAAAAATAATTGGAGCTATTGAAATGCGTAAAAGTTTGGATTAATTTATTGAATTTTGCCAGCATGCAATGCCAAAATATATTGGGGATCTTCTTAACGAAAAGTTACACACATTTTCCATTTTTGTTTCCACTCGTTTATTTGGCGATTGGATGCCAAATAAACTTTTAAACTTTCCGTCCAAATGGCATTTTGATACGCAAACCTTTACCACTGTTTATCAATTTATTGCTAATAATTGCTAGCAGCAATAGTTTCATAAAGAACATAATTCTTAAAAGTGTGTTAGTACATGTTAAAATAAACTTACAACATATATATCCTAAAGTCAAAAACAGTAGCTCTAAGCCTAATCCATTTTCTACATTTATTTATGTTTGGTCATCCATCCATCAAGTGGTTTGGGCTTACGAATAAGTAGAACAATAATATATATAATATTTTAAATTAATCGTTAAAACTGTAAATGTTATCGAATAGAAATTTAGCTTAGGTAGAGTTTACCTTCCTTTTTAAGAAATAATAGTAGTGTCTCTTGATCCAATACAAAAAAATACCATTTAGCCTATGTAAGTTTTAATACAGAGATTAAAAATAAGGGAGTAAACACCAGATGAGTATTTTCTCTTATATTATAGAGAAATTTGTTAGTCATCTAACAAGCTTTAAATACTAATTTTGTATTTTATTTTATTTTATTTTGAAAGGCTTATGTAATAATTTTATGGATGGATAGATGACCAAAATAAATAAATTTAGAAAATGGATTACACTTATAGCTACTGTTTTTGACTTTAGGATATATATGTTGTAAGTTTATTTTAACACGTACTAACATACTTTTAAGAATTATGTTCTTTATGAAACTATTGCTGTTAGCAATTGTTATTATTTTATCTAATCTGTTTGGCTGCAAGTTTGTGAGATATCAGGTGAAAGGATTTATAAATGGTTATATCTAGATCAATAGGTTTATAAAATACGTCAAATATGAGATAATTGTTAGTGTTAGAAATTGTTACATCTAGAAAATGTCGTTTGCTGAGTTTTAAAGTTTGCTATTATCTACAATAGTGTGCGAATTAATGTAAACAGGTGAAATATTAGAAAATACGATATTATTATTTATAAATGTTTACAAATAAATAATTACGTATTGTTTAATCTTAATTTTAATGAGAAATGTGTCCTTCTTTGGCTCAAATTATTTATTGTATTCAATTTGGCATGAAATTAACCAGTTTCATGGAGTTTTTCAACAACTTGTCATCCAGGAACCATGCCTCAATTATAGCATCTATCATTTTATGTTTTCTTGTTCAATCCACTTTTCGAAGCCTAACTTTACAAATAGGTCATAAATTCTTTATTGTATTTATATCTAATGAATTTTCAGGCCATTTTAGGCTAGTAATATTACTATCTTTAAAATATTTTATCATTTTCTTGACTATTTGAAACAACTTTTTTCATATCAGTAGATAATTTTCGATCGAGTAAATCTTTATACTTATCGCTATTTACCATTCCTTCAATTGTCACCAGAGATCCGGTCCCCATATAGGAAAAACAACCCAATCTTTCACTATCTGATCAATATGAGCAGTTCTCAAATGTTCATCCTGCGATTTGCTGACGTATCGTGACCGATGATCTTGCAATAAAAATTATGTCTTATTTGAAAATAACATCTTCCACCAAACATCTTTGGTCCACGTTGCATATTGGAGCAGTTAAAAAATGCTCATTGTAGTACTTAAAAATTGAAAGCAGATATCAACGAGATTTAGAATTTCCGTAGGGGTAAACAGATCTAGACTTCAATCATTATTGTATTACTCTCATAACTATCCTCCTGCGAAACGATATTTAGGAAGATATTACTGAAATTTTTGAAATTTTTTGAAGAGAAGCGGGATTTCAATTTTAATTAAAACATTAATTAAATACATCTACACAATAGAATCACGTTACATGCATTTATAAAAGGCAAATTTTATATGAATATAATTTCCGGTTAAAACCCTTCGTCAACTTATTTTTTTGTGTAACTGAAAATTAGTACCTAGTATTTAATTGCTATTACTGTCTTTCGCTTCAATTTAATTTTACAACCATGCGGAATCCATTTTAAAATAACACGCAAAACGTAACTCGACTCCCTCATTTATAAATTGTAACAAAAACGCATTTGTAATCCATGCGTGCTTTTAACGAAACGCGAGCGGTTTGACATATTTTTTTATTGTTATATTTTTTTTAATTCAAAACGCTTTATTCGTTAACGTTACTTAAGAGGGTGGAGAGCACTCGCGTGAATTAATGATGAATTTAAATGGCAAGGGCGCGTACGTATGGTCGGATTATCTTCAATATCCGAGCATTCACGTCGAATCCACGTTTGGTTGCGCATTATCCTCGAAGAGCGAGGAGAGACTCTGAGGATTAGATTTCCATCTGAGAAATAAAGCAGCTTTAACGATGGTGTTTTGAATGCTCTTAGTGAGAGGCATTAATATTTTCAGATTTGAATATTAATTCTTTTAAATAAAAATATTTTCAGAGTTATGAAATGAATAAATTTTGCGATAAGGTAGATTGTGATTTTCATTTTATGAAAATTTTGATTTCCTACATTCTATTAGATTAAGTATACAGCACATTTGACGCAATGACAAAAATGAATGTGAAATAAAACAAATACTACAAATTAAACTTAGTTCTCAATACGAAAGGAAAATAAAATAAATAATCTCTTGTATTATTTATATAATAATCTTTATTTATTTAGAATAAATATATATGTATTTATAAAAAAAAAATAAAACACTATCTTAATCTATAAATTATATCTATACACGTATAATAACTCTATAATGTCTAATATCTAATAATTAATTTAATAAAATTAGTCATAATAGAAAAATATATATTTATATACAAAACAAAATAAATCTATAATTTAATAATACTTATCCATCTTTGTACTTATACTTATAAGAACATTTAATATTATATTAGTTTTAATATTGCTTACACATAATGTACAATCGTAATGACTATTGTTGGAGATCCTTTAAGTAATATAACAGCTTACTTCTATATTTATTTACATTTTTGTTTTGTTTTTTGAGCTACTGAAAGATTATTATACTCTCGTACAGGTCTAAAGAAAAGTGTGTTTTGTCCCGCTTTTGTGTTCTAGTGTTCAAGAAAGATATTCCCTCTGCCTCTTGTGTTGTATACATGGATGTTAGCGTTAGTAATGATACTCTTATTAAAGTATGTTGGCATCTTTCTATTACAAATTTTATGAATAAAAATTAAAGCTTTAAATTTAATTATTACTAAACTTTCGCACGTAGCACCGATTATTGTGTTTTCCACATGTTATCAGCCATCCTTTTTGGCGAGGTCGGGTATTTGTACAATTTTTTTTAAACAAATATTGAGGATCCATTCAATTTTCAAATAATATTTGTTGTGGCTACATTAAAGTTTTTTATTAATGGTCTTGGCCAAAATGTATTTTTTATATTAAATAAGTAGACTTAACACTATTTATTCCTCACCAATTACAGCAGAAATTTTATCACCTTCAATGTACTCCCCTTAGCGATCCCTATACCGCTCGATGGTTGTTGGTTGAGAACCTCCGTCGCTTTTGCTTTAGCCGCTTCCACACTTTCAAATTTTGTTCTCTTGACAATGGGAAATAGAAAAAAATCGCAGGGGGGAAGTTCAGGTAAAAGTGGTGGATGTTCCAACGCGGCGATGGCGTATTTTGTGAGGAACGTTTTTACAAATAAGGCAGAATGGCCTAGTACATTTTCTCGGTGAACAATCTAGGACTTGGCTGTTCACAAATCGTGTTTACGTCTTCTCACACGCTCACACATGGTCTTGAGAAACTCTATGTAGGAATGTTGTTTTAACGATTGATTGTTGGGAACCCAGTGAACGTAGACAATGCCACGAATGTCGCAAAAAATCAGTGACGAGGTTATTTAGGATTTCAGTACATCATATTTGGTCGGAAGTGAATGGTTTCGGCTAAATTTTTGTACAAACTTTCCACATCCTAAATAATTCATGCAAAATTTGTCGAGCACTTTTTTGTCGGTTCCTGTTATTTCAGCAAGCATTCGCTCAAACGACGCGCGGATTAATTTACAAATTTTACTAATGTTTTCGTCCGTTTTTGATGTTGATGGCCGCCGATCGTCTTCCGTTGTTTCACGTCTTTCTTTAAACCATTTAAACACCTGAAACGTTTGTGTGCGAGATGAATATTCATTTCCGTATACTTCTTTCAACATTGCATAAGTTTCTGTGGCAATTTTTCTCAGTTTAACAAAAATCTTGAAGTTAACCCGTTGCTCCATCTGACCATTTCCAACTCACTACTAGTACGTCGATTGATTCTATGAGCAGTTGCTGAGAGCAGTATCAGTCCTGTTAGTAAATAGCCACACCACGTACCACGTCAATTTCATGTTCTCCATGCTTCGGAAACTATTATGAGCTGAACAAATAGACATTTAGAAGAATAAAAAAAAATAATAATGTTGTTGTTTTGAACGATCTCAGCGAGAGGAATTAATAGTTTTAGATTTGTATATTAATTTCTGACTAGATATTTCGAAAAATGTCAAATGTGTCATTTTTTCAAATTAATGTTTCTTGACTATCAAAAATATATAAATAAACGTATAAAACAAAGTTGTAGATATATTATATATTTTTTTTTTAAATATTTTTTTTTTTAAATATTATTAGATTCAATAAATACATATTAATTTGAATATATAAGTCATTTTTTAATGGAAACCATATTTGATTTTGACATCATTATCTTTAATGTAATATTAATTTCAAAATGAACGAATTATTGCCGATTTGCCTTTTTTCAATAAAAAAAATAGTTCGCCTTGAAAATATATCAAAAATAATCAAATAATAATGCAATTGTTTTCAATTTTCGATTATTTTAGCATCGGTTTAAACAAAAAAATCGAATTATTAATTTTCAGGAAATATACTTTATTAATGAAATATAGAAATAATAAGAATTTATAATATACAAGGAGTACAGAAAATGAGTGAAATCCTTCAGGTAACTCAATTAATTAATTAATTTTTAATAGAAAATCCAAATAAAATAAAATGTTGTTCTTCATTGAGGCTCACGAGGTCTTCGAAATTTTAAATATGTGACTATAAATTAGTATATTTTTCTTTAATATTTTGTAAAAAATAAATAGCATTAACAATCAATCATCAGAAGCATTATTTTAATGAAAATAGATCTGGCTACGACGCACGCTCGTTTGTAAAAGAAAAGGTGTATGCAACACCTCCAGCGGATGATGTAGCAGTTATGAACAGGATAAATGCACACTTGTTTGATCCAGCGTTGCCAAATGTATAGTTCTTTTAAGTGACCCGTGAGGCTTAAGGAAGGACCGTGTGACTTATTTTCGTTAATATTTTTATCTAAAAATTAGTCAAAGAGTCACGCTACCTAAAGTTTTTCACTCATTTTCTGTACACCTTGTATAATGAAGATCAAAACTACAATAGTAATTTATAAGTGACAAAAATATCTTGAAAACGCCACTATTACTATCCTTATGTAAATATAAAATACATCGTTTTAAAATAATAGGTATTCGTTATTACATCACTATCAATGGTATTGAGTGATAAACTATTTATTTATTTTAAAAATAATTTGTAGCTTTCTTTTGCAACTAAATTTAATAAAAAAAATGTGAAACACTGATTTTCATTAATCACAGTGTAAATAACCTACGCGATGGATAAGATATTTGTCGTATATTGGTTTAATGTTTGCTTTCATTTCCTGGCTTTTTAATAATTAAAAATTATAATAATGTAAAAAAAAAATCAGAAAAGAAACACAAAACAATTAAATTTAAAAATGAAATTTGGTTAATTATAAAAAAACCGGATTTATTCACTTGGTCACATTTATTTAATTAAATTAAATAAAAAGAATTTGAAAATAATTAATAAATTATTTCCTCTTTAGCTACTGTGACACATGTTGCATAATACAATATATTATTGTTATACAACAGCAAATGTCTATTATTGGACATTTGTTAAAGTTCTTATGTAACATAAGTCAAATTGTCACAGTATCTAAAGATGAAATAATTTATTAATTATTTTCAAATTCTTTTTATTTAATTTTTGAAATTTGGTTTCTAATAAAAAATTCTGATAGAAAAAGAGAAAAAAAAAAAATCCGAAAACTTTTATAATTCCTCGTAAAAATATTTAGAAGATTGTTCTTTGCAACTGTCTTTTTTTATTATCGAAATAAACGACTTTTAAAAAATGGTGATGTGTCCATCACGGTATTTTCTCCGTGAAATAAAATAAGTTTTCGAATGAACATTTAATAATAAATACAAAATATTAAATGAAAAAAAAAAAATAGATTTTTGTCTTTTAAAATTAAAGTTAAGTATTTCGAAAAATTTTACATTTTAGCTATGTAGTGTGGTTGTTCCTTACACCATATTTCATTTCTTGAAAATGTTTGAGGAGTTCGAATAAGATGTTTTGACGATTTATTTGACATAAAAATAATTATTTAATTTTAAACGAATGTTACGTAATTACTTTAAACAAATTCACATTAAGACAACTACTTTCCGGGCATGATATGCAACAGCAGGTGTACATTATGCAATTCAATGTCCAGAAGGGTATTTACCCGGGAAGCAGTCGTTTTAATATGCTTTTTTGTTTAAAGTACTTACGTAACATACGTAAAAATATCATTTTTGTTTAATTTATTAAATAACTGTGACCAAGTAAAAAAATACTTTTTCTATTTATATTAATAGCCAGCGAGGCAGTTATTCAAATCTGAGCCGAGAGGAGTTTTTTGTCCTTCCTTCGCCCATCACTACTATCAGAGCACGAGGCTGGCAAGGAACGATCAATTTAATGAATTTAATTCAATTCGTTTCGTTTAATTTTATTCGATTTTCATCTAAATTGAATTAATTCGGTTTAATTTAAATTGATTTAGTTTGTTTTGATTTAATATAATTGATTTAATTTGACTGAGTATAGTTGATTTAATTTAATTAATTTATTTCAACATCTTTAAATTATGTAAAGCTGTACTGACGAGAGATTGATCCCGAAACACTTGTCTGCAGATGGCCTTATATTAAGTAACATTCTTTTCTGATTTTTTTACATTGAATTTTTCTCGGATCAAAAATTTGTTGCGTTATGAGATATTTTATTGATTTGCAACAGCAGATGTACGTTATGTAATTCAATGTCCGGAGGGGTATTTGCCCGGGAAGTAGTTGTTTTAATGTGCATTTGTTTAAATTATTTACGTAACGTAAGTCAAAATATCAGGGAGCTAATTGTGGAAATAATTTATTAATTATTTTCAAATCATTTTTTGTTTAATTAACAATAAATTTACTTGAGTGTCAGTGTCATTGTACGTCACTAATTTCGTTAAACTAAACTATGTGACGATAAAGTCATCGTACACGTGACTTTAAATAATTGTCAATTAATAAAAATACAATTAATTTTTATTGTCATCGTACAAGTGACTTTAAATAATTGCCAATTAATAAAAAACACAATTAATTTTTATTGTATTTTATTAATTGGCAATTATTTAAAGTTACATGTACGATGACTTTATTGTCACATAGTGACTTAAAGTTAACTTTAACGAACTTAGTGACGTACAGTGACTCTTAAGTAAATTTATAGTAATAATAGTGGCTTTAAAGCCATAAGTAGGCAATAATGACTTTAAAATCAATTTAGTGTAAAAATAGTATTAAAGTTTATATCTGTTTGCATTAGTTATTCATCGTCTTCATATTCAGTGATAATATTCTTAGTTACAACTTATACCTTCCGATGGCGAAAATAATAATGACATTGAATTTGATCAAAAATAAGTCGTTAGTTTAATTTTCTTCTCACCAATTCACACCAATCGTTGCTAATTCAGAATATCGTTGCAAATACATATATGTGGAAATGTTTACTATTTTTTTTTAAGTCGTCACAACTTCACGTTCTTACAAAACACAGCATCCCAATTATTTTCCATTAATAAATGAAAAATATTGGGTATTGGTATATCATTGTTTTTATATTTAAAACAATTCTATCAACTGATGCAAATGCTAGATGTAAAATCAATAACAACCAGTGGCCTACGCACGAAATTCCGTTAAATTTGGAGAGACATACCGAATAAGTTATATGGTCTAACAATATCGAAGCTTTACATTAATCACAAACACCTATATTTAATTCAATTATTATTTTAAGGCCCAGTTCCTGAGTTAGCGCAGGAGATCGCGTTAGGGGCAAATGGCCTTAATAACCATCACTGAAGTTTCCGCGTAACGTCGTTATCTTGAACGCATGGTCCAATAACCGCCCTTTCAGATAACAACTGTTGCCATATTATGCTCGATTAAATTATAACGGACAAACTTCCACGCGCACTGTTCTCTTCTTCTCCAGGGCAAAGACGCGTTTATTTAAAAGCTCGAGTCTAACCGTTTAGACGTTTAGCGAAATAAAATTAAACCTAATAGTCGAGGCTTTAACATTTAGAGGAATTGAATTAAAAGCCAACAGGTTGTTGCGTAAGTAAAGTTTTAGAGCATTTACGCTCAATTCCTATTTAAAATTTTACTTCAAGTGTAAGAGAAAGATAACTTGTTACTTGCGATGTTATTATTAATAATCATTGTTACTATTAAATTGAAACAAAGCTATATTCATAAGATATTTAGTACAGTATACCGTATTTTTCATGCAACTTATTATTAAAAAATAAGTTCATTTATTACTCCACATTTTCATGTCATACAATTTATACTTAGGATATTAAATAAGGAAGTACCAAAACGATTGAGCAAAAATGAACTAACTGAATAGTAAAATTCATTAGCCTGCTGTTTAAACATCAAACTAGGATAACCCGTTTCACACATAGAATTTAATAAAACTACTAGTGCATGTTTACACCATTAATAAACAATAACAAAACATAACTGTCGCATAGGTTACTTTGTACTATGCAAAATATTTATCTGACACATATATTAATAGTAAACTTAAAATAGAATTGATGTACACGGACATACAAAAATGATGATGAATTCAGTTAAATGAGTTTTTGAATGAACATTTAAAAGTAAATGAAAATTTATTAAATTAAAATTGAATTGTTGTTTTTTAAAGTTAAAGCCAAATATTAAGAACAATGTTATAAGTGTAGTTATTTCTTACCTTGCAATGACTTTACAAAATTTCCCTCACTATATATAATTTTTATAACATATTTGTAGTCTTTCAGAAAATATTTATTCAGTTACTGAAATATGACGGTTTTTGACGTTTTATTTGAACATGTCTCTTTTTATATACAAAAAATTATAAAGTAATAAATATATAACATATACTACTACTAAATCTTTATAAAAAATAAATTTTATATAATCTAACAAAATATAAAAACAAATAAATAATTTCATAATATATTCTCAAATAAGAGCTATCGACCGTAGGTCTCTCTGCTCTAGCATATACTATGTAATCAATTACAAAGAATCACAAAAGAGAATGAAAAATGAAATAAAAATCGAGGCATATGTCTAAATCAATAAATATTTACGCCATGCCTGTACTGGATGAAACAGACCTAGAAGCACCAAATTAAATCACCCCAACACAACAAAAACAACAATTGAATCAATGTAACGGCTGATAAATAAAATAAATATATATATACATATATATACATACCGAGTGTTAACCACCAAACCTGGCCATAAGAAAGTATAAAAAAATATGAAAAATAAGCATGTGTCAAAAATAAATCAGTCCATCATCAAACATGACATCAAACGAAAATATATTATAATTAATTATCAAAATTCTATAACACTCTATCGCTATGGCCAGGTTTGCTGGTTAACACTCGGCTTCCACGTGCACTGAATGAGAGCTATGACGTATTGCACTGCTCCGGGTTTCAAACTCTTTGTGTACTGATAGCGAGAAGTAAAATGCGCGAATTATGAATTTGCAGCCGATTTCAAAATATAACCCGTCTACAATTATGCCGGGTGACTTGAGAGAAATACATTTTCTTACAAATACAACAAAAAAAAAAGAAATATTAAAAATGGTATAGAATTCGGATTCTATACTAATAAGTACATCTATTTAATAAATATTCCAATAGTTTATTACAAACTATCCAATGACTCGCTGATTTATCGGCCCTGTTGCACTGGAACTCGTCCACTCACTCCCCGAGTCAGTGTCGTTTTTTATTTTTATGTAAACTGAAAACGATTTTTACAGGGTGCGCTAAAAAAATGCAGAAGCAGAAAACGCACAAACCCGGGCAAGTGGGAATTAGTGCTCATTGGTGCAGAAAACGCTATAACAACATAGTTCAATATTCAAAGTACAGTAACAGATATTAGAGGAATGAGGAATGATTGAGTATAAATAGTTTTCTTTCATAATTTTCAATGTCGATTTCAATGTTATTTAATTGTTTTCCCAAGTTGTAAATTTCTTGAAGGTTTATATTTTCTAAGAAAAGACTATTAGTGCTTATTCTACATTGACTGATTTTGCCTATTTTCAGTACATCTTATAGTTTATAACTTGTATTTATTCCTTGTTATAAATTGTTACATTTGCGATTATATGCTTCAGGTCTAAAGGATGATATATAGATTACTTATTTCAGTGGTAATCATTGATGTCGAATAACTGATTTTTTTAAGAAATTGATTGGCACTTGGTTTGGTTTTTTCGTAATGAATTGAGTAAATGATTTCTTCATTATGAAATTATACTTTAACCTGCTAATTATTAACAGGTTCTGCTATCTCGGATCTTAATTTTTTGGTTCGTATGATAATAAGAATCAAGGGATTTTAAAGTTGTAATTATTTTTTAATGGAAATTAATTACAGTATTGTATTCAGTTATGCATACATAATTGTATTCATGTATAATAAGGCAACTAATTTTAGGCTGTTTAAGGTAATTTGGTTTAAAACTGACTGTAACTGAAGGGTATTCGTCAAAATAAAATATAGCTTATGATAAATAGAAAAGAGTATTCATTCACTTGGTTACAGTTATTTAAAAATATTAAATAAAATGATTTAAAAATAATTAATAAATTATTTTCACATTTAGCTCTGTGACTTTTGACTTACGTTACGTAAGTACGTTAAACAAATGTACATTAAAACAACTACTTCCCGGGCAAATACCCACGCCGGGCTTTGAATTACATAATGTACACCTGTTGTTGCATATGAATAAAATATTGCATAATGCAACAAATTTTTTGATCCGAGAAAAATTTAATGTAAAAACAACAAAAGGAACGTTACCCAATAGAAGGCCATCTGCAGACACGTGTTTCGGGATCTATCCCTCGTCAGTACAGCTATGCCTTATATAATTTAAAGATGTTAAAATAAATCAATTAAATTAATTCAAATACAATCAGCAAAATTAAATCAGTTATATTAAATCAAATTAAACTAAATCAATTTAAATTTAATTAAACCAAATTAATTCAATTTAAATCAAAACCGAATAAAATTAAACGAAAAGAATTGAATCAAATTACTGTGACCAAGTGAATGAATACTCTTTTCTATTTATATTAATAACCAGCCAGGCATTTATTCGAATCCGAACTGAGAGAAGTTTTTTGTGAATTTACGATAACAACAATACAAGAACGTACGTCCTCCTCTGCCAGTCATTACTATCACAGCGCGCGTCAGGTGAGGGTCGCTCTTTTTAATTAACTTGATTTAATTCTTTTAATTATTTTCAAATAATTTTTATTTAATATATAGCTTGTGATAATGATTTTTCTTAACTATACATTTTAAAGTAATATTTTATTAATAGGTCATTAAAATGGTGTTGATTTTCTTATAAATATTTTTTGCTATCTAAAGATATCTGTTGTTAAATACTTGTTTATACAAACTCTGATTAAAAAAAAAAAATTTACTACTTTCATCATTATTGAAATTAGTAAGGTGAATTCAGTGCGAGTAGTTGCATCTCTATGTATTAACGCTGATCTAAAAAGGCAATCGGCTAGATTAACTCCGAATTCAACGATGTGACGATTTAAATTGTAAGATAGCGCAATTATACAGTGTAAATTCCACTCGACGAAATCGAATAAATCGCATATAATAATAATATCCGTAATATGGACCTTCCGGAAGAACCAACTGAAAGTTTAAATACCAAGTTAAAACAATTCTTTAATAACAAATAATTAATCAACAACCAACTGGATGTTGGCAAATGTTTTCGCATAGGCAATGTTGGTAACAAAAAAAACCCGTACTATCATCGCATGTTTCAATGATCGCACAATAGTGGACATTATTTTGAAGAAACAATCTTTATTAAAACATAGTAAAATTTACATAATGGAGAATTCAACATCACACAGGTTCTGCATTTTATAGTTGACTCGCAACAATAATGCTTGGTCATATAATGGACACATCAACGAAAAATCATTACAAAATGGGCAGCTCATCAGAAAGAAGATTTCTTCGGAATCTGATATTTAATTTTTATGTCAGTACTTTATGCATGATCTTGCAGTATTATTTTATTATTGTTTCTGATTTACTCATGCATTCATGATTAATTTTTCTTGTATTTCATTTATATAAGATTTTTTCAAAATTTTCTGTAGTCAGGAACCCTGAGAAATTTTAATGGCCGTTATTTGTGGCCCACCCTGTATATATTTTAAATTTATTATACAAATAATAATTAGTTCTCTTTTGCATGCATGTATGTCATAAAAATGTACGTTCTCTAGTTGCGTGCTTTTTCGATCTTAAGGCTCTTGTTACAGCTAACTCTTTTGATATAATTGGTATAAGTGAAACATGGTTAAGTAGTACGGCTGATGTAATTTTTATTAATTGATGGGTACAAATTTATTAATAGATGTAGAAGATTTTTATTAATTGATAGATAGATGTATAGATCGAGGTGGTTGTATAGGTTTATATATGAGTAATTAACATACCAGAGGCTGAATAATATTGATACATCTATTTTCCTTAATGATCTAAAATCTTTACGTATTGATTTCGTATTGCATCTAAATAATATTAACGACAATGTATTATTTTTTACTGAAATTCTACTAAAGCAATTTGATATTAATTCGCCTTTAATAACTTCGCGTATAACTAAGAAACCTGATCTGTGATTAACTGAAACCATTCGATTAATTGTACTGGAACGAGACGAGGCTTACAAGAAATTTAAAACTTCAAGAGTTATATCTGATTTTAACAGTTACACAGCTTTACGTATTTTTTTGATTGAGAAAATATTGTTCAAAAATAAATTATTATCTAATTGAAAACAGGTGTATATAGAAAACAAAAATTATTAGTATCTAAAATATGCGCGCACTAATTAATAATATGTCTTGTTAATAGAAAAAAAAATGGATTTAGTCATATGGCCACAGTTAATTAAAATAAATTAAATAGAAGGAATTTGAAATTAGCTACTGTGATATTTTAACTTAATGAATAATTTGTTAATTATTTATTTTAAATAACTGTGATCACCCTAGTAGAAATTACATATTGTAGCAATGTTGACACATTATTGAATTTCAATTCTACAATCTTGTAGCAATATTGGGATGTGAACACGACACTATGACATAATATTTAAATACAACATGAAAATAAATATTTATAAAAGATTGACACAATATTGTGTTAAGTTGATACAATAATGTGTCAAGTTGATAAAATATTGTGTCATGTTGATACAATCTTGACTCGATAATGAATTTCTAGATTGACACAGTCTTGTATTTCAGACTTGATTCAAGTTGGTACAATAATGTTTCAATATTGATCTACAATTTGTAATTCAAACAATATTCTATTTCTACTAGGGATTTTTATGATAATAATGTTAATTATATTTACAAGTTGCCTGAATTGGTAAACTGTACAAGAAAAACTGGACTGTGTACCAAATTACACATTCTAGTTTACCAGCGCAATTCATTCAGCTGTGGATTATAATTAATTTGAAATCAAGGTTCTACAAACCACGAATTACTCGTTTACTCAAAAAATGTAATTACACAAAACCAAAACACAACATTAAAACAAACACTAGACACGCACAAATTATTACATATTAATCTTGAAAAATGTAACCGTATCCCACAAATTCCTCCATTTAGAAGACAGAATGGAATTTGCGTGTGGGTTCCGTCCAGCTATTTCTTTTGCTATGGGGGTTGATTTTCCCTGGAGACTGAGAGTCTGTTAAAGGTGTCAGTCCGCACCTGTCGTAGGCTGGTAGTGAAAGGCATTCAATAGCACACATTCATTATAGCTGATTTTAAATTGCAGCAGAGTGTAATCTGAAAAATGATTGAATTTTGAGGTTATGGTATACCGTCATCACTATTTTACATGATTAACTTATTCTAACTAATAGAACTAATTACATACAAGCACACAATTATATTTATATTTTATAAGTACTCACCTTAGAAAAAAGCAAACTATCCAATTGATCACACAACCACACTTGTGAACGAAAATCGGGCGTTCGGTCAGTCATTAAGAATCAACGAGTTCCCATCACAAATGCACAAACTATTGTTATTCAGTGCATAAATAATATTGAGTCTATAATTATTATAAATAATGTGTCAATATTTACAATATATATTGTGTCTATATTGTACTCAGTTTGAAAATTCATTAATTTTATTTTGGATTTCGACTTTATTGTGTCTAGATTGAATTTTATTATTGTATCATACTTGACATTCAATATTGTGTCTACATTAAATGCACTTTGAATAACAGTTTCAATGTATATACAAGATATAAATATTGACACAATATTGCTACAAGATACATTTCTGCTAGGGCATATGAATCAATTTTTTTTCTAGTATTATTAGGCAACAGTGTAATGGACACTTGCTATTGCATAAGTTGGAACTGAAGGAACTTGAGGGAGTTTTAAAATTTTGATTTAAAATCCATATCTTCTTTATGTTGGTTGTTGGTTGTAGAGACTTTAATTATTTAAATAAAAATAGTTGTCCTTTCTCCTACTTATTTTTTATTAAACTAAATATAATTCGGGAACTATGTTTCCATCTTCAGTAGTGAAGTTTAAAATACTATAACAAACTATTATTTATTTAAACTTCACTACTGAAGATGGAAACATAGTTTCCGAAATATATTTAGTTTTAGTTTTATTCTAGAGGGCCTACCTGAGCTTGTCAGAAATTTTGTTGAAATTTGCTATTTTTAACTCTCAGAATTTTATTAAACATATGTTTTTGATTTACTGTATAAATTGTCAGAGCTTGAACATTTGTTCTAAAGTACTTACATAACATAAGTCAAAATATAACAATAGCTAAAGAGAGAATAATTTAATAATTATTTCAGATTCTTTTAATTTAAATATGTATTAATTCAAGTAGAAATAGCTGACATGTTCGTTTGTTTTGTCCATATCGGTACATAATTGAAAGCAATTTTTAAAAATATTCTGAGGTTATAAAACCAAAACACTATGATCATTAAAATAATGTATTAAACAACGTATCGAATAGTTCCTTAATAATTAATATACATGTACAAAGTTATATTACAACGTGTTTCCACAAACATAATGGTGAATGCGCCTGGTAATTTCAACACTCGTTGCAGGATACAATAAATAAAATTAAAAATATATATATATTTCGATTTGTGTTGTCAATAATTATGTGTGTTGTTTCTATTTTTGCATTAATATGAATGTAATTATGATTGGTACAATGCTATTTCAAAAATAAATTGAAATAAAATGAGAAGTTCAGTATAATGAATAATAAGTCCCCATATTATTTAAATAACCTAGACGTCTGCAGTAAGAAAATACCACAGCCAACCCCATCCCAGTTCTCCTCCAGAAAATTGCTTGCTCGAGAAAAAGAAACGGGAATTGTGTTTGAGATTGCGCCCCGGAATATCTCAGAAAATAATTCCAAAATATAATACAACTTTATTCGCTTTTATTTCGTTCCTCGTTATTTCGGCGCTCGCTTTTGATACAATACGTATTTGAAAGAAGAAAATTCCTAATATTTGTATGTTTATTGTTGCAGGCACGTGGGGGACACGGCGGTGCGGTGCGAGTGCAGACCGGGTTTCAGGGGTGAGCGATGCGAGGCCAGGGCCGCTCCCCCGGCCGCAAGGGGTGAGTGAAACCAGACACGTTTTGTTATTCGTATTTTTCGTAATTGTCTTTACGGCAAAGGGAAAGGGTGATAAAGGAAAATTGGGAATTTGCTTGTTTAGTGATCCCATTTACATATTTACAGGAAAGGAAAGCCTTTGTTATATAATGTGATTTGTTTAAAATGTAAAACAATTTAATGTATTTTTATATCAATATTTTAAATTTAAATAAAAATAAACTGGTCAACGTGTAATAAGAGACATATTTTGACTAATTTTACATATTTAACAAATCAAATCAATAAGAAACAGTATGCTGAAAGATCTTAACTCCATAGCCATTTGTAAAATAATTTTTATATAAGCACGTGTTACGAAAGCAGTACATGATTAATGAATTAATGTAAACGATATTCACATCAATTAATCCACATTCTTGGTTTGATCGGACGATCACCGTCCACACGGCTCGAAAACATCTTGAAAAATAAAATATAGTGGCCATTTTCAACTACGAAGTGACTTTTGGGCACGCTCATTTTTAACGCGCTTTATAATAATTATAAAACTATAAACAGTACTAAACGTCGCATATTCATGCGCACTCAAAACCATCTAGGCTCGGCGCTCTTATCACCTGTGTATAACACAGCCAAATTGCCAATTTAAGTAATCGGAGTAGGAGGCATTATAGTTGATTATTTAGGTGGAATTTTCAATTGAATTTTAAACACTGGCCGGGAAGGAGCTTTTGTATTCAGGATAAAGAAAGACACGTGCTGTGTCCTGAACATTTAAAAAATTATCTGTGTGATTTTTTGCTCAGTTTTGCAATTTACAATATATCGGAGTGAGGCCTGTGTATAAACACGGCCTAATGCACATTTCATATGAAGCGGATTACGCAGTAAGATCGAAAAATACAAACAAGATCATTTCACTGCCAATTGTAAACGACGCGTCGCAAAAATATACCGTAAACATAATATATTTTTTGAATGAAAATCTTATTAAAAATGTATACTTATCATCTGCAATGGATTCCAGGTATCAATAATTGTATGATAATACGAGAATCAATGTTTATTCCTAATATTGGGAATGTGCCATGAAGTGAATCGCAGAATTTATATTTTGTAAATATATATATTAATAAAATAAAATCTTTACTGGTAATAAAAATACTGGGACAACTTGCTGATAAATCCAAGTGGCTTCAACGTGGAAACCTCTACAGCGGGTATTGACTTATTGTTGAACAAATTTTCTTAGAGGAATTCTTTGCTTTTACAATGTTGTCTACACAAAGCGATAATTACACAATAATGACTATTATATACAGAGTGGTTCATAAAAACATTACATTTAATGTTTTTATATTTAAACACGAAGGAACTGGTACATTACAATCATAGCACCATTTATATTCGTCAATTAGCTATTCAAACTGATTGACAGATCAAAATACACGTAAATGAGTTGCGTACCAGAAATATGTTCAGAATTACAGCACTTTGACGCTGCGATCTTAAATTGGATCTCTCCTAAACAATTTTAAACACAATGATTTAAGATTAAAAAATGCCAAAATATACACAAAATTAAAAAAAAGTACGTCTTTTTTTTTTGAACGGATACATTGGATAAACCACGCATGCGCAATAATGCAGTCATAAAATCGATTCAATTTTTAATAATACTTTTGTGAATATTTTTGTTCTCGTAAAGTTTATTACAATAAATTTACTTGAAAAAATAATTTTTGACTTCGTACGTGCATTTTATCACCTTCCGGAGTCCACTTAACTTACAACTTACTTATAGTTATAAGCAATAATGTTCTTTTCCTTAAATTTCCCACTAAAAATTAATTAATGAACTACTCTACTTGAAGATCATCATAACTTTTCTGACCACCATATGTAAATTAATATACTTTTTTTATTATTTTATTGTTTAAAGTTTTTCTCTGTTGTTTTATTTATAAAACTATTTGTTATGAATATAAAAAACGCTTGTAAAAAATGTGTGGTTATTAATAGTGCCTTCAGGATTTGTTTAGACATTTCAATAAATAGTTAAATTGGAAATTTAATTTAAACTAGTGTATTAGTTTATTACTATAGGAAATTTCAAGCAATGTTATTATTTTTGTTTTTATTAAAACTCGGTATCTGTTATGCATCCACTGCATGACGTGTCCAGTTGGTACTTCGTGTGACTTCCGTAAATTCGGCAATGTCGCTAGCGATCAGGAAATTACTTTGGTGGCGGTTTCGTAGCGCAGGTGAAGAGGGGTCGCGAGAGTCAAATCACACATCTTACCATAAGCGTTATCCTTCTTTATGAACTTCACATTAAACGTTTTTATTAATTATATCGTTCTTGAAACACAGTTGTCAAAACTTTTCAAATTATCATTATATCAATAGAAAAGAGTATTCATTCACTTGGCCACAGTTATTTAAATAAATTAAATAAAAAGAATTTTAAAATAATTAATAAATTATTTCCTCTTTATATACCATGACATTTTGTCCTACGTTTCGTAAAATGTAATATAAGGCCATCTGCAGACACGTGTTTCGGGATCTATCCCTCGTCAGTACAGCTCTGCCTTACACAATTTAAATATGTTAAATTAATTTAGTTAAGCGTATCGTCCCGACTGCGACCTCAGACGCATGTGACCGAACAATGCGCGCGCTTTTAATCCAACAAATAATATTCTCTTTTAAGATTTGAATAAAGACTTCGCTGACTATTAATATCAATAAAGAGTATCCATTCACTTGGCCACTGTTATTTTCATATACTTTAAAATACTTTGTATTTAATTAGTATTTGAAAATATTTTTTTGACTTACTTTACGTAACGTAAGTCAAAATGACACAATGAGGATTTAATTTAATTATTATTCTTAAATTCTTTTTATTAAATTTAAGCCATTAGATTGCTTTATAAGGTTTTAGTAAAATTGCGACTAAATGAAGTAACGTTCCACGATCCGTCATTATACAGGGTGAGTTACCGACTTATCTCCGTTGTTATTAAAAATTCGGCATTAATTTATAAATAAAACTTGTTTGACCACTGAAGTCTCTAAATGCAAAAATATTTTTATATATACAGGATGTCCCATTATCCCGGAATTAATATAAATTTTATGATTTGAAATGGAACACCCTGTATATTATTTTTTTGTTCGATTCCCATATAAATTATCTTTACACCAATATCGCATAGTTAGTGGTTTTGACCTGCTGTTACTGCAGAAAAAATATTTTCTAAAAATTTTGAGTTACAGAGGTGTACAAAAAAAAAATATTTTCTTTTTGTGTTTTGATATGAAGAAATGAAACTTTTTATACATACTAAGTTAATACCATTCTATTCAATGAAAACTTTAAATGTGAAATATTTGTACACCGGGTGATCGAAAAATAATTTTAAATGTAGACATAATTTAATTTCTTCAAATGGCCCCCTATACTTTTTTAATTTATTTTCTTGAATTATCATAAAAAGATACAAATATTTCATTAAGTATACTATATGCTTAGCTTAACTGTGAAATATGTCGAGAAAACTTCTCGACATATTTCACAGTTTATAGTATTTATATGACATTTTATCAATGAATTGAATAGTTGGATATGAAAAACCAATGATAGTAATCAAGCATCAAAAATTAAAGAAAATTGAAAACTAAATTCCAATAAATGCTATTTTCTATTTAAATTACCGTTGAAAAATCTACAAGTGAGTACGAAATAATGGTTGATCATAATAGAGTCAAAATTATGCGAAATTTTAATTGTAACAATAATAACTAACTAACCATCTTTATTCAAATGTGTATATGTATGTACAATAATATACAAAAATTAGAATTATATTCTGTAGATGATGAATCGGCTATCGACCGGAGGTCTTTCAGTCTAACAATAATATGAAACATTATTTCATTGTTTCTTTCTTGACTGTCATTTCTCTGTTTCCATGACCAACCATTTAATTAATTCTTAAAATGTCTTAAAAACAGTATAAAATGTGAAATATTTTGAAAACTATGAAAGATAAGAAAAAAAAAATGTTCCTTTTTTATGACAAGAAAAAAATGAAAAAGTGTAGGGTGACATTTAGAAAGATAAAATTACATCGGTTTGAAAAATCACACTTTTAACATTATTTTTTAAACACCATGTATAAAAATATTTCACATTTAAAATTATCACTGAATAGAATGGAGTTATCTTAGAATGCATACAAAATTTCATTTCTCTATCTCAAAAACAAAAAACTAATATTTTTTCTTCAGTAACGACTTGTCAAAATTACAAACTATGTTATATTGATGTAAAAACAATTTAAAGGGGAATTGTATAAAAATATAGTATATTAGGTATTTTATTTAAACTAACAAAGTTAATATCAATTTCGTAAAAAATGGATCACCCTGTATATTTAAGAATAATTTTATATTATGCGTCTATAATCTCTCGGAGATTATTTTTCAATAAAATTAGATCTTACAACCATGCGTACCATTTGGTGTATAACTCAAAATTGACATTTTTTAGGTTTGATTATTGCCAAATTAACATATATTTAAATTGACTGTCGAAGAGTTATAAGGAACTGTGCATTTTTTGCATTGTGTTTTACTATAAATTAATGAATGAACTATTATGCTTGAGTTTATTACACATTTTCTGTATGCCTTGGATTTAGTCAGCATATCATTAAAATTAAGTTTTTTCGATCGAAATTCGTACATTTTAAATTATTTTGAAGAAATCAAAAGGTGATATAATTTTGATGTATACTATATATTAACACAATTATAATTATATTTAACTTGTTCATACACCGGTTAAACTTAAAAACACGTTTTTTTCTAATTGTTGGACTCAGTAAAAAGTTCCGGCGTTATCAGTATTCTCAGTAATTTTGCCCCTCTCGATAATTTTCCGCCTTTCCCACCCTCGTTCTGTGTAACTACATCCACACACATCCCTTCACTAATGAATAGCGTGCTCCGGGCGTCGAGTTTCCTGAATACGCATTTAGGATTCTGACGTGAATTCTGTAAAGCAGCGTTTCGCAACTATTTTTAGCTAGCGACCCACACATACAGACAAATATATATATATATATATATATATATATATATATAATATTAGAAGGAAATAACATCGTAAAATATGAAGACTTAATAGGACAACGTGGGTATTAGAACGGCGGAGGCTTTTATTCTATTCCAATATTTCGCCAGACGTGACGGTTTCATCAGGGAAGGGAAACTATATAATAATATTTATTATCCCGAAATGCTTGGAATTTAATTGAATTGCCTAATATTTAGCAAGTTTCGCGCTGTACTCTGTCCTATTTTCTTCCAGAAAGAAGGTAAAAAATTAATAAAATAATTTATAATTAAATTAAATTAAACTCAAAACCCCGAATTATTAACCGACAACAAAAAAAATCAAAGAAATGTAAACAAACGGTCACACATCTGGCAGATCGTGGTGCGGATGCGCGCTCACTGATTTCTGACTGAACGGTCGAAATATTTATTTACGTTTATTTTGCAGCAAATTTAGGTAGTATGCAGAGGATTTCTTTTGTAATTTTTGGAAGACGATTTGCTGTGTGTATTAGGAAAATGAGTTGCAACAATAGTTGGTTAGTGTGGAGGAGTTTTATTTTTTTGATAGGTTGAAATTGCCAATTTTAAGCAATCCGAGTAGGAGGCATTATAGTTGATTGATTAGGTGGAGTTTTCAATTGAATTTTAAACACTGACTGGGAAGGAGCTTTTGTATTCATGATAAAGAAAGATATGTGCTGTGTCCTGAACATTTAAAAATTATCTCTGTGATTTTTTTGATCAGTTTTGCAATTTACAATATATCGGAGTGAGGCCCCACCAGAATTCATATATATACAGGGTGGGCCATGAATAACGGCCATTAAAAGTTTTCAGGGTTCCTGACCGCGGAAAATTTTAAAAAAAATCTACATTGCACGGTGGAATGCGACCACCTTTTTTATTGACTTTCTTTCACTTCCGGTTGTATCGGAAATGGCTACCAACTTTGTTATTTTAAATGGAACACCCTATATTTTTTTTATTATCCGTTCAATTACTTAACCACTCATATCGATTTATGTGTACGTAACTCTTACAGTTTTTGAGATAAAAAATTATTTGTCAAATTTTAACCTCAAATTGACGTTTAGAAAAATGTATATGACTTGTTCCAAGTTCGGTTCAGTGATTATTGACAGTAGAATACTACGGAATACGTATTAACAGTGCAGGAATGGTCGCGTTCAGGGAATTGTAGCGCTTAAGCGCTTTACGAAAGCGGTTTCCCTGAACGGTACCGCTTTATGTGTGGCGCTGTACCGCTTTATCAAGCGGAAAAGTATATATTTTTTCCGCTTGATCGCTTTTCAAGCCGTGCAGCTGTAAACAAAACGGCCATATTTTCGTGAACGTCCTTAACATCGAAAGCGTGTTCAGGGAACATGAAGCGCTTTGGGCTGTAGCGTTACACGTCTAAAATTCCCTGAACGCGACCAATCACTCAATTGTACAAAAAAAAAATCGAAATAACTCAAAAACTGCTTGCTCTAGATATGGAGATGCATAATACTTTTATGTTGCAAATTGTCTTGCCAATCATTCTATCAAACGAAATATTGATCATTCCATTAAAAAATGAGATATGATGTTTTTAAGAGGGTAGTGAAATGTTGACACTTTAGAAATTCCTATTGTCAAAATTGACAGATGTTATTTTTTTATTCTAGATGGTCTATCTTGTGCCTACTAGAAGTTATAGGCATTTTTCGCAACATCAATTTCAGGTTAAAATTTGACAAATAATTTTTTTTATCTCAAAAACCATAGCAGTTATGTAGACATAAATCCATATGAGTAGTTAGGCAATTGAACGGGGAATCCGCAAAAAATAATTAAAATATAGGGTGTTCCATTTAAAATAACAAAGTTGGTAGCCATTTCCGGTACAACCGGAAGTGAAATAAAGTCAAAATATTTACCATAAGGTGGTCGCATTCAATCGTGTAATCGAGATTTTTTTCAAATCCGCCGTCAGGAACCCCGAAAATTTTTAATAGCCGTTATTCGTGGCCCACCCCGTATATTTAAAATGGGCTTATCGGTCGCCCAGTAATGTTATTTAAAATGTATGACAAATAAAGCATTATTAAGGTTCGCATATTTGAAAGACATTTGTTGTGAATTGAATTTTAAATTTATGAAGTAATAATAGCATCAATATAAGTGTATTATCAAAACAGATTTTAAATGTATATATAACTAAATCATGATTAAGAAGGGTCCGTACGAAGAATGCGCTATAAGAAAATACATGGTAACATTGTGTTAAAATATCTCAAACACGGTTTAAAATAATCAAAGTTTTCGGGAAATCATTATAGGTATTATTTATAAACTTTCTCTATATTTAGAGTGTTTGAATCACTAACAAGCAATTCTGCAAATTATGTTGCAATGCTGTTTTTGCCCTTTACCAAATTCCTCGTCGCCAACCGGTGTCCGGTGGTAAAGGGTGGAACTTATATAATCGATTTCAAACGCAAATAATAATTATTTATTAATTATAACCGTAAATTAACATAACTCTTAATCGGCGGAGCAATAGGGACTGACTGTCCGCGCAGTACACAAATGCGAGTGAACTCGACAGGCCCAAAAATTGGTACACTTATTATGTAGCGCGAAATGCATATAGAACTTATAAATCTTTTCAATTAATTTAATTGAATACACCACAGTTGTCTTTTAAAGTACTTTAAAGTTTTATTTGTCATAAAAATAATTATTTAATTAATTAAAATATCCACAGCAAACATAAAAAAGATTATAAAATTTTTTTTTAAGAGAATTTATAAGGTAGATGAAATTCTTCCGTTTAAAGAATAAAACCTAAAGATCCTATAATAAATGTTTTATAACAAAATGATTTATTTTTTAGGATCTTTAAGAAAAATGTTTCAAATAAAAAATGTTTGAAACATTTTTCTATCCAATTAAAAAAATGAAAAATCGCTAAGAGTAAAGTTGCACTTAATGAGTTTTGATTCTAACCAAAAGCTTTTCAGATCATTCCACTCCTACAAAAAGCTTAGATACGAAGTTTGGGTCTATTCTATTTAACCGTTTTTGCGCTATCGCGGAAACACTCATTGACATTTTTTAAAACTCGATGGAATAGATTCAGTCGACCTCAAAACGTGCATATCTGTTGAAATTAGTCATTCGAAAATTTGTACGATCGCAATACTTTCCCTTCGATAGGGCTCCGGGGAAAGTAAAAAGTAATAGAATAAAGACTTTATTCACATGGTCACAATTTTTTACATTAATTAAATAAAAATAATTATAAATAATTAATAAATAACGAAGTACTTTAAATCAAATATAAATTAATGAACATTTGTTGTAGTTTTAATTTAACACCTTTGAAATTAAATAAGGCAGAGCTGTACTGATCGCCTTATATTACGAATTATTCATTTTCTTTTTCTTTGCATTAAATATTAAAATGAAAAAGTTTTGCATTATATAATTTGTTGTTGATTGTTATGCATCAGCAAGTGTTCATTATTGTATATTTGTTACTTACCTAACGTAAGTCAAAAATGTCACAGTAGCTTAGAAGAGAATAATTTATTGATTATTTTAAAATTATTCTTTTATTAAATTAGTTGAAATAATAAGTGTTTGATTTATTATTTTAATCTCTCTATAGTATTAAATATATTGAATGAATTGTTATAGAAGTCAAATATGAACATTCTCTACTTGAACTGCAAATGCATTTAATGCCATAGCGTATTTTCTAAAATATACATTGTTATTATCATACTAAATAATCAATTTTTTATTTTAAAAATAAAACACTTGACTTTGTATCATTTCTGAAGCTATAGAAATAAAGATCATTACATAAAATAAATAAAAATTATTTGAAAATAATTAATAAATTATTTCCACATTTAGCTCTGCAACATTTAGACTTACGCTACGTAAGTACTTTAAACATTTTTTTATCCGAGAAAAAAAAACCATTGTAAACAACAAAAAAGAACGTTACTCAAAATAAGGCGGACTCGTATTTCAGGATCTATCATGTCTGCAGATAGCCTTATTTTGAGAATCGTTCTTTTTTTTTGGATACATTGATTTTTTCTCAGACCAAACATTTGTTACATGGTGGAAAATGTTATTGATATGGACATCAGATGTACATTATTTAATTCACTGCCTGACGAAGTATTTGTCCGAGAAGTAGTTGTTTTAATGTGATTTGTTTCAAGTACTTACGTAACGTAACTCAAAACTATCACAGAGCTAAATGTGGAAATAATTTATTAATTATTTTCAAATAATTTTTAGTTAATTTATTTAAATAAATATGACCAAGTGAATAAATACTCTTTTCTATTTAAAATGTTATTACATTTTGTTTATAATAAATGTAAGTATAATATTTCCCCTTTTTTTATATAAATGTTGATTATTCCGTAGATTTATTTCCTCGTTTAGTTTAACAGCTTTTAAGGGCGCTGGTATGTATCAATTTCCGCGGCATTCGCGAATACCCGCATTAGCTATCGCATCTGTCTTCTTTTTTCGCCCCATTTCCCAAACACACTAGGAGAATGAATTGCCATTATTGTTACAAGTGCCTGTATTGTTGTATCGTTTGTCGTATGCGACGTGCTGTTAATTATTCTCGCTCCTCGATGTATGTTGTCAGTTAATATTTGTGTAACGCATCTCATGGTAAATTTATACAGGGGTTAAATTTCGGGAACGTAGAGTTGAGTTCCTTTTTATAGTTTCATTTTTATTTTTATCCTCTAAATAATATTTGACCTATGAAGCTTTATGATTATCTATATAAATATTTGTATTTCTTCTTGGATGTAAATACAAAAATAATTTCTATGCTATTTTCGATTTTTTGTGTAATAATTGATTGCTCTAGGGGGATTTTTGGCCTATTGCATTTGGTTACGGTTTTTACTAACCTTTATTACTTTATTCGAGAAACAATTAATGGTGCAATTAATGGTTTTAATATTTAGACATTGGTAGTTCATAATGTATGAAATAAATGTGAATAAATTATTAAAAATCAACAAATAAGACACAGATTAGATTGAATAACTTTAAATTCTTGACTAGTTTCGGGTTATTAGCCCAATTTCAAGAGAATTTGAAAGAAATTTGAGAAACCCATCATTATCTTCAGCTCTATTATATATATATGTATAGTGTGTTCAATACGAATTAAAAAGGTTGAATATCTTCCTAACTATTTGTGGGGTCAATTTGACATTTAATAACTTCAAAAATTCAGTAGTTGAACCTGTAAATTGATGAAATTGCACACACAGCAGCTTTTAGTTTAGCAGTTGTTTATTACATAAACACTTCTACGTGTCGACAGGCAGATGACTAATTATGATGCCATCGTGTTGGATAAACAATTATAAGGTTATTTATATAATAAAAAACTAAAATAACCCGTGTTATTTAAGTTCAACCTTTCTTTTACTTTTAAAGATGCAGCGACAACTTGATATTTTTGAAATTGCACGATGTTCAAAATACTCATTTGACAGCTTAGCCTTTTGTCTCTTTCAAAGTGTAATTTATATCAATATATTGTTTTATGATAGCTAAATATCCTAAAATTCTTCTGCTTGATAGATTTATGGAATTCATACTTTTAATGAATCCTTGATAAAAACATAAAATATTTAATGCTTTATCATTTTAAATAATATATTGAAATCTTCATTCATTAACTTAAGTGAAATATTGTGTAAAATTGTCAACATTTCCGGTGAAACTCTTTATTATTTTCCTGGTTTGGATATTCCATCTTCCAAGTAGTTGGATTTGTTGATATATATAGCTGAAATTAGATTATTTTTAATAGAAATATTCAAGCCTCTGGTTCCTAGCAAAGGATTACATCTTCATATACGTTTTGTTTGAACCTCATCTATTCATTGTAGATTATAATCCAATCAGTATTTGGCATTAAAACGATTCACTCGAGTTAAGTACATGGATAATATTGAGTTTATTTAGCTATTATTATTATTAATAATAATATCACATTTTATCTAATTAAACACACTTCGTAACTCCATTTATGTAGAATTTCCTCATAGATAAAAATAAACAAAACGGATAGGCGTTTAAAAAGAGTAACGGATGGATGAAGAATTTAGCAAAAAGCAATGTGGGATTCGATGCAGGATTCCAATAAAATTTTATTGCGCCCTAGTTACTTTTCAGTGCAGCTTTTGCGCTCATTCTCACGGATGAATCTCGCGGGGCATTTGTGGTGGAAGTGCGGAGCATCGTTGTTTTCATTCGGCTTGCAATCCTAGCCATAAATTCCAATTGTATCCAAAGTATGTGGGATGTTTAATAAATTCTCAATTTCCCGGACCCGCCGTTCGTTCGTTTTGTTCGTATCAATGGTCAACGTCGGAAGCGTCACAACTTCATTCGGCCGTGATACATTCATCAATTACAAAACATTTAATTTTATTATACTCGTGAATTTATTGCTCTCGTTTATAATTTGACGAATGGCGACAGTTTACCGCAGTGGAGTGAAAATATTACAAGATACAGTTTAATTCTACGATATAAATAAATTATACATATTAATGCACAAATATAGCAAACATTGTAAACAATACAGTTTTGTCAATATTTTTAATTTTGATAGTGCACTTATATATTTTTTAGAAGTTATACACACTTCTAAAACGGAATTTACCTGTCAATAAGTTAAATTAAATAAAACGAAATTTGAAATTTTAATTATTATTTATTACAGGATTGCATAATAAATTAATTATTTTCCTTTTGGCACCTGTAACTTTTTGACTTGAATAAGTATTTTAAAAAATAACAGAACTTAGGTATTTTATGCATCTTTGTGAAGAGTACCAGCTTCGTTTTAGGGTTTTATTCCTAAACCACATCTGTCATTCCAGCCTTCACCTTTCTCCAAGGTCTTTTGCATGAATTGTGTAAGTAGTTTGAGATTTTCTCCAGAGTTTTCTGCATCTAGTATACTCTAATTCCTTGAACTTGAAAAGGTCGTTAAGCGTTAGATTATTAAATTAATTTACTTCGCACTGCTACTGAGCAGCGGCAACTCAATGTACCGTCATAAATAAAGAGTTGAGTAATTAGAATGAGTGAGATCTGATACGTCGTCAGACAAAAACAAAACAACCGCTTCTCGAGACGATCCGCATAAGAGAGAGAATCTAGCTCGCTTCTGAAGCATTGGCGTAACAAAGATCTCAGTAATCCGCGCAACCGGTAACGTTACAATAGTGTAGTGTTTATATTGAGCAAATGTGATCGCTGTGTACTAACCAGCATTCAGTTCACGGATCCGATTTCCAACAACTCATTCCTCCTGGATAAGCGCCAAAAGAAGTGCAGTTGATGCTGCTTATGGATGGTACAGGTTCAACTGAATAACCTAGAAACAATGTTACGTTTCTAGGGGGAGTTCTCTATGACCATTAAGTTCCTGTCAACGCCTGAGTCATCGTTGGAAGATAGGATAAGATCAGAGTCTAGGACTGAGCCTAAGCTCTCCTATCTTCGCTGTCATTGACAGCTGGTCGCTGCCAGCGTCAGCAAGCAAGGTATCTGCTCGTATAGCTACTGTTGTTTCCGTCTCCTCTGATTTATTTACCTTTTAGTGTCCGTACTGTACAGTTTTAGGGTGATCGAGCCGAAACCATAGCTGATTGGAAGGGTGATCAGCTACGGTTGACGTTCTTTGAGAAGGGCGACTGAGTTCTCAGTTATTGTACCTCTCTCGAGTCTCCCTGTCTCTTCCCCGTCTTGGCAATGTTCCAATTGTGGGCTGCCTGGGGCAGGGTAGCTCATGCTGACAAATTTATGGATGGTGTCAGGGTCCTCCGGTTCAGGTGGGATCGCGGCCCTGTATCTCGATCTGTTGGGGATTTTATCCCTCGTTACAGTCTAGATACAGGCTCCTGGCCATACCACGCCGATCTTCCCTATTGCCAGCTTGTACAGGTCAACGGATCTCTTATCTGCACAAACTACCAACTTGCCATGTTCTTGATGCCACCCAGCTTCTCTTATTTACTCAAGCATTTCCTTGTACACTTTTTATAGTGCTAATACCACCTTTTGCCAGTTTGCCGGAGTGATGATTCCTTCTTTGAGGTTTTTGTTGATGACTGTCCAGAGAGTATGATCCTTTAGGATGTCACTGAATGAGCGGCTTGAGACCACTTTCAGCGATTGCACTATCTTGGGTCTTTTGGAGGCAGAGAGGGTCTCGCTCTGAGACCGCTACCATTTAGGCTATACCAACCTAGGAGATCTGTACCCTTATTCTTTAATGACTTTTTGAGCCCACCTCAGAGACTCTCTGTCCTTTTCGGTCAGATTAACCTCTAAGTTGTTATCAAATCTGCGGCATATACGCCTTTATCATTAGACCCTCTTTAAAGGCCTTACAGCCATCTTGGTCTATTCTATATATTTGGTGTGTCTGTTCGATTTGGGCTTTGGGTCTTCTGTTTGTTGTTTTTGCTCCCTTTAAGGGTATTCCCAGGATAATTGCCCTCTAAAGATCCACTGGTGCTTGCGCGTGTACTTACCTAGAGACTAAATTCCATGTTTTTACTATCCATTTTTTTAAATTGATTGAAGAGGTTAGTGGAAAGAAAGTTAGAAAGATGATTGGGTTCTCTACCCAGATTTACTCGTTTTATTGAGAACGCGAAAGACAAGTTTACCAGGCAGGTCTAGCTCAAAGAGTGAATTGATTCTACGAATGAGGCTGTTAATGCAAGGAAAGTTGTGACAGCCTCAGAACGCATCGGTAAAATAGTATCTATCTCACAGCTTATACATGATCTGGGATAGTTATGAGGTACTACAGATATTGGCTCATCATTCACTGACTGTCCATCCTTTCCTCATGGGAGGTACACCACAACTACTAAACAAAAATAAATGAATGTATGTATGTATATAGAGATGGGGTGCATATTTACACAACCCCCTGTAAATATTTGTATCCATTGAAGTTTAAATATTTTTAAAATGAACGGCAACAATAAATCTGTTTTGTATTAAAATTAAAACCTTTCATATAAATAGAAATTATTATGGCCGGCCGGCATAATGGTCATCACAATATCTATTTAATTTATATATGATCGTAACCAAAAATGTACCTATATATGAAGTTTAGAAGAAATGATACAGATTGAGTGTGTATAATGATTTTACTAACTACTATTTTCTATAGATCACTTAATAAGATTTACACGTATGTAAATTATCTCAAATAATTAACTATGATTTAGACTGTTATCAACTGCATTTTATTTAATTCGATGTTACCTATTTTGCTACTAATCTATTTTCAATCAATCCAAAGATGCATTTAGTGAATATTTCTAGGAAGCACGTACTCTTAAAATTATTGATTTATTTCCACCAAATGATATTAAATTTAAGCGTAATCTTTTACGATTTTTATAACTTCTATTTTGTGTATACAATTTAATTCATTGTATTATTAGTTTGTATTCTAACAAGCTAATTATTATATTTGTTTGTTATATTATTTAACATCAATATTACTAAATCAGTTTTATAAGGATCCTTTTAAAATATTCAAACATTACCATAAAACTTCCGTTCACATTTACAAATACATACAAATCCGGACCGTTTATCCCAAAACCTATCCCGTTCCCTTTTTTCGCATTCCTTTTCGAAGTTTACAATTTTCAGACGGAACTCAACGCGGATAAATCCACATAAAAGCCAATCGATCGGCGCGAAAGTCCATCGGATTCTCATTTTCGGAAGGGCAGGTCGACCCGATATTTACGAAATCCTGTTATTTCAGTGCGTTTATCCCGCCCGAGGATCAGCGCCATACTGCCTACTGTTCAAACAAACTAAATAAATAATTCGGACGCAAAAGAAATAAATAAACATAACGGTGAAGGTATCTGCCTTTTTTGTTGATATTAATGATCGAATTATTTTCGATGTTTTTTTTTTCTGTTAACAATATTTTATTATGGGAATAACACTAATTAAGAGAATAATAATGTAATATGTCTAACAAACATTACCATCCAATAATAAAATAAGTCTAACGAAATAGTTATTTATATTGCGCTTCAACCGTTGGGATAACGGGCCCTCCCATTAAGTATTGGCATGGCTAACGCGCACTTTTGTTCTTTTGTTTTGAATATTGTAATACACGAAAGCCCGACTTCGAAATACGCCCAAGACGATTTTATTTTACAAAGATTTCATGTTTCAGAGTGCAGGGATATTTCGTGTCAGTCCCAATCGATGTAGTCTCTCTCACGCATCTTTTTTTCAAAAGAAAATGAATTAAAGAAACAAAACATAAAAAATTAAATTTCACTGAAGGAATATTATTATGGAAATCCTGCATCATATAATGCGGTCGATTTCGCTGAATACTCAACCCTTTGAAGGATCCTGCCCTTAAGAATTAAATGATCAATAAATAAAAAATTCTAAGTACGCAAAACACTTGTTCCGGTACCGGGAATCGAACCCGAGCCTCCTGGGTGAGAGCCAGGTATCCTAGCCACTAGACCATACCGGATTTGGGTGAAGTATTTTGTGAACAGATTTTCTTAAGTTATTTAAATCATTATCTATATAATACTATAGTGAGCCCTTAGAGGAACATATATTGAGACGGAATTTGTTTATATTGTTTTAATTGAAAAATACGACAAATACATGAATGTAGATTTTATTCTTTTTTACTTGTAATCTTCGCAAAAGTAAGGGTAATAATTTCAAAATAAATTTTGGGAAAGTATATTGGTAAATTTATTAAACGTAAGTTGTAAATAGAAAATATTAGTTGTTAAAATCTTTTATCAAACGATTTTCTTGTTGGACATGATTACAATGATAATATTTAATTGGAAAAACATTTATTAAATGGGGTAATAGAATTAACAATAGACGATAAAAATATATACAATTATTATAAAATGATAAATTTAATGAATATACAGAATTTCTAGAATTCATTTACTTTTGTGGTTTATAAATTTCTTTAAAATGTATAAGAAGCACACAGAAACTTTTCATGCTTTCCAAAAATTTTAATCACATACAATTTATAAGCGCTCCGTCCGCCGTGTTATTCGATCGTAAACTCAGACATTTAATGTTTGATGTATCGCGAATTGAAAGCGCAGGATATTTTCACAAAAGTAGAAACGGCCCAATGATTTTAATAAGAAATTAAACTCGTTATTAAATTCGAGCGCGATACAGGGCAAATAAAGCCAGAGTCCGCAGCGAAATTTACTTAAATTAACTTGTCCTTAAGGGCACCGAGAAACTTTTCAGATGGAGGAAAAGCAGAAATGGCATAAGACAACGATTTACAAAGGATTATAAATATTTGCGTTTGATGGAGTTGGAAGTTAATTGCAGTTTTCTCAACTCGCACAAATAAAATGTATATACTAAATTCGTAAATTTAATTAACGGGGTTGTTTATTCTGTCTGGGTTTCTGCCCTTTCTTGAATTTATGGTGATGTGCAATAAAAATATCTGTGCTTGCTAGCTGAACCGTCTTAATTCTTCATAATAATGACTATAATATTTATAATGTTTATATTTTGAAGGAATGTTTAGGTTTCACGGATACAAAATTTTGAGAGGAGTGATATCATTATTGTATATATTCATAATATTTATTGATTGACAACTACAATACAGCATTTATATATATCATAAAATATTATAATGTATATTGTAAAAGTATGCGAATTGGCTATCGATGACTGGTATTTCCGCCTGAATTTAACATTTTTGCCCTTGTCAAAACATACCAATAAAGTGTGATCGCTAATAGTCTATGCCAGAAGTCCTTGTCAGATATGTACGTCACTTAACTGTCTTCAATGTTGTGAAATAAAATGATTTCATGAAGGATTAGAGTGGAAGCTTTACATTTGGGACCTATAGTTATGTTACTAGGAATACATAGGGAGTTTATTAGTTCTGTGTTTATAGGATTTGAGGCATTTAAGATTAGAAAGAACCATTATTGTTGTAAATATTTCATGTATTTATTTCATATATTATTCCTCTTATATATTATTATCGATTACTTTATTCAATTTGTGTAAGTAACATTAGCTTTTATAATTCAAAGCATAAATAACATTGGAACCACAAACAAGTCATTAAATCTAAATTCAAATATTGTTCATTTCTAAATCGAATTATAAATAAATATTTTTAATGTCCGTCCGAGAAGTGTTACGAATTCGGGTTTAGAGTAAGTAAAACAATGTCTATTTAGTTATTTACAGTACACATAACATATTTATTAACATCACACTGTCACTATTAATTTACAACTAGATGTTAAGCACTAGGGTGTTGTTGATAGACTGCCCACCTCGCCTAAAGGGCACGCTTATAAAAGTGCTTGTTTTTCGAATTTTCCAGAACTTTCCATGATGCCATGTTTGCCGTTGTGCATTCGGCGGAAAATTCCAGAGTGTCCTTTCCAGTTGCTTCTTTCACTTTTATTACAATATAAATATTTTTCATTTTGTTTTGCGTGCTTAGTTAGATTTTAATATATTATGTATCATCTTTCTTGTAGAATTTATATTAAGTATAATACAGTACATTTAATATAATATTCTTGCTAAATGGCTATCGACCATCGGTCTTTCAGGCATTAATATATTATTATCACACAAAAAGGGAATGGTTGTTCAGGTGTTGAGAAAACCAACTGTACACTTTTAAATATCTATCTAAAACCTAAAAAGTGTATTCCTCATAATCCAATCAAGGTCATACAAAGGAATCAAATGACTTCTATCATGAAAGATAAATTGGTGAAACCAGAAGTCACGTTATATTAGTAGTATTGGTGACTTCAAATAGAAGTGGATTTGAAGGATTTATAATGGATTCTGGGGGTCTATCACTATTATTAAAGTAATTTTACCACTCGATAGCCAATTCATATTTCGGTTTCAGAATATAATTTTGTAAATTATTGTACGTACATATGTGTTTATATGAATGTATGTTTATTATAGTTAGTTATTACCGCTCAAATTTCAATAATGTCCAAACAGTATCAAATTCTACAAACTTAAATTAAAGTGAATTAATAAATTATTAATAATTTTAACATAATGTTTTATAATGGTTTCCCAAGCGATAAATAAGAAAGCTGTTTCAATTAAATGTAAAAATGTAATTTGAATATATGCTATGTATTACTAACTAGTAATGGTAAATCCACCGTGAAATTCGACTTATATACATTATATTATTTGATCTTAGTACATATAAATTTTGTATCTATTGTACCTGGGAACAATGCGTCAGTGATTTTCTGAATAAGCAGACGTGAATTATTTCCGGGTTTGTAATTACGAGAGGAAATTTAAGCGATTAAACGTTTAACATTCATCTCTCTCCTCCCTCATACAGGTTCACTCAAGTTGAAATATATTTAATATTTATGACAAATTGTAATATTTAATGATTTTACTTGATATATATATATATATATATATATTAGAATCAAAACTTTATTCAACTAGTATGTGTTGTTCTACACACTATGCGTAAAATATGTTAATCGTTTTCGCATATACAGGGTGTCCCGTTAATTTTGAGAAATGGCTTAACCTTAGGCTCCAGGGACCAAAATATGGCTCTATATCTATACAGTCAAACTTAAACAAAATAATATTTATTTTATTGATAACAATTGAATGCTTCCTTCGATTTGAATTAAACGTAACAAGGTTTAATGTAATGTGTTTTTACACTTACCACAAAGTGATATATGTAGCAGCATGATCTATTACTAGATCATGTCCTGTTTCGGTCTTTTACTTTTCGGTTAATAACCGTGTGAAGCGCCACTCCTTCGTGATGGAATCGACGTCATATCATCAAAACTGCCCGTCGGAAGCCCACCCGCGTGTGGACCGGAAGGGCGAATAGACACCCATGGGCTTTTAACGGCCTACCCCGGACTCCTCATTTAATGGCGACAAGCACGAGGACTGAGTCGAGCCCGCCGCATGCAGTTAGCGCTATTCAAGATAGGGACACGGGGGTGCCACGGGAAGGCCTGCAATTCCGACTTGACTATCTGCCCCTTTCAGACATCTATACTTGAGAGCACGGTAAACCCCGCAGCTTGGCGGTTCCAAGCTTTCGTGCGGGCCTCCCATAAAATTATACAGTGAACAGGAAAAAACACAAGGAGATCACAAACGTTGATAACAATTTGCTACGCAAAATATTCTTGAGTAGGCTTCTGACTGAAGCCCAAAAATTATTGTATCAGCAGATCTCTTGGAAAATTGGCTGACATGACTAACAACATACTTGATTTTCATCCCCATAATTCTTTGTAAGACACAATCAGGGCAAATGGTAAATTCCACAAGTTAATAACCGACCTTCCTCGAATCAAAGACTGGATAATATAGAAACTCAGATATTGAATTTACAAAAAAAAAAATCGAACAATTATCGCACCAGTTTTCGCGTTTTCTTCCTCGAAGAACTACGTTTCTCATAGACACAGTTAATTTAGAGATGATAAATCAAGAAATGGTATCGCTATAGCTTTAAGATTAAACCTACGAAATGCTTACCACCCTGCTCCTAGGAAACGATCAGAAGCGGAGCTCATTAGTGCCCAGTTCCTCGAAGATTGAGGAGCCCAAATAAGCATAGTAAAAGTTGACCAACATTTCGACAACAGTTATCCACGTTGTTTAATTTTCTTTGTCTACCGCTAATGGAACTTTAATTCCAACTTTCGAGCACAGAAACATCAATCTGAATATTCCATTGACCTGAACTATTATTTTAACAGAGATAAATCACTCAATTCGCTATACTGACTTTCATAGGTAATTCAACATTCTTGTTGATATTTTCGGTAATCGTTTGATAAGAAAATTAATCAGCCCGTCAGAAATAAATTATATTTCCACTTTGAATTGTCCTTATTCCGATTTCGGTTTTTAGCTAGACCATTCGATCTTTCTCAATCAATTCGACATGATATTCAACATCATATTGAGACATCTAGTTCTCCTGGCTTCCGAAAGCCTTGTCGACTTTCACCACAAATTTCAAGTCGTGAAAGCGGAGTTTGACCAACGTCTATAATTATGATTTATTTGTCCCTCATCTAGCCCATGGCGACCATCTGAAAATTAGTGCCCTTAATAAATTAACAGTACCAGACCGATATTCACTCCCTATTATTCATGATTTCGCTAACATTTCTTTATTATCCAAAATTTATTTAGGAATTTGGTAATATGCCTTTAATATCACCAAATTCCTATTCATCCTAAAGATATTCCATACACCGCAATTACAACACCTTATTTGAGTATACAAGGATGCGTTTGGGTTTAAGAAATGCGGCTCAAACTTTTCAGTTTCATGGACTCAATATTACGCGATCTGTCATTCTGTTTTGCCTACATTGACGAAATCCTTGTTTATAGCAGGACGAAGCGCGAGCATGTCAGTTATCAAAATATTACAACTGTTGACATTATTTAGTATAAAAATTTACATTCATAACTTTGTTTTCAGTGTTACAAATTTAGATTTTTTGGATCATTGTATTTGTGGTAAAGGAATAACAACTCTGCAGACTAAGGTAGATGCCATCTTAGCATTCCCTCAACCTGCTGAATTAAAGGAATTTTTACGCCTTCTCGACATGGTCAATTTTTATCATCGTTTCATTAAATCATGCTCAAGTATTTTGTCACCGTTGCGTCAACTGAGTGTCATCAATTTCGCATAACATCAAATTACTTTGGATTTCTACCGCATTGCAAGCTTTTATAGATATCAATTCTATATTGGGCGATGCCGCCATGCTTACGATGACCAATTCTGTTGCCGAAGTAAGTTTATTTGTAGTCGCTTCTAGTTTAATAAGTACTAATGGCCTTCAAATTCCTTATCCAACTCTTTAAGTAGAAACGAAACGTAAATGTAGCATATTCAGGCAAGAATTATTAGCTTTCTATTTGGCAATAAAGAAGTACCGTTATTTCCTTGAAGGTTGCGAATTTTTACAGACCAAAAACCTTTGATTTATGCTATTAATTCTGAATCTGATCGCTATTTAGGAAATTACATCACGTAATACACCACAGACATTCTGTTTGTTCCTAGGACGGAAAATATCGTTGCCGATAATTTTTCGAGCGTCGAAATAAATGCTTTAGATTTACTAGAATTAGCAAAATAACTGAATCGGGGTCCAGAGTTAAAAATCCTTTTGACTAGTAAGATAACATCGCTTAAATTACGACCATTTAATCAGTCTGATGCAGGTACAATAATTTATGTTCATGTTTCCACAAAACTAAAGTGACCCTACATCCCACTTACACATCTTAATCATCATTAGTCACTACGCCCTACGTTTGGCCGAACATGACGATGTTAAAAAATGTGTGTAAACTTGTTTGAAATGTCAAGGTTACAAAATGTACCGTCATACCGTGTCGTATAACAAAAGAAACCAATCAGTAGTCATAAATAAAAGAACAAGGTTTTATGATTTTTTTGATAAATGAAAATATATCCATTCACAAGAAATAATTTTCATCAACAAATCGTTTAATTTCGACGATACTTATAATTTACAGAAATATAAGTTTGCATCCTTTTGTATGCTTCTTCATTTCCATATTATTCCATATAAACAAATTAACAAACAATCCTGGTTAGTCCATTTATTTTATTTTTGACACTATCAATTGAAATATACCAATGCAATTTGTTTTTTTTATATATATATAAACACACAGTGGACAGTAACTGTAAACAAACGAAGAACTTGAACTTGTGCTTCGTTTTTTACGGTTACTTATATGGAAATTCATGCAGCGTTTACTGTTTATAACAATTTTTAACATTAATGAAATTTCACGGATAACTTGAATGTGCTTTCAATGTGTTCCAATTCTGCAGTAATACAAAAGATCGATAATACCGTTTTGCTCATCTTTAAAATATAATGCGATTTTAAACTCTATCTACGTTGGTTACAGACTTATTCAGGATTGCTCCTTTTGAAGTGAAGATCCTGTATATTGTAAAATGTAGTTACTCATTTTTTTTATAATTGAATCTAAACACCAAATACGATAGCAAATTTGGAAAAACAAATTTGTATTTATTTATTTTTATGTATAATTGTTCATTGCATTAAATCAATAATGATATTTATGTCTTCCATATCCACCTCCATGTCCAAACCCACCACCAAAACCATGTCCACCTTCAAATCCACCGCCAATAGCAACTCCATGGCCACCTCCTAATCCACCTCCAATATCAGAATCTCCCCCGGCGGATCCAATGATGCTTACTTCTGGACCGGTAGGCCCAACAATATTTGCACTTCCGGCTGATGGTCCAACAATAGAAGCACTTCCTGATGATGGTCCAACAATGGTAGCACTTCCGGCAGACGGTCCGACGATACTGGCGCTTCCACCCGAAGGTCCAACTATCGTTGCGGAACCAGCAGAAGGTCCCACAATAGAATGGGAACCACCATGCGGTCCAATCACAGAAGCACTACCACCATGAGGTCCTTGAATAGACGAGTCGCCACCATGTGGCCCGATGACACTAGAATCTCCACCATGAGGGCCCGAGAGGGAAATATCACCTCCATGTAGACCGACTACGCTTGAATGTCCTAAGATCCCTCCAATTGAACCTCCTTCATGACCTCCGTAGTACCCGCCATGTCCATAACCTGATGGTATGGAGTGCACCAAAGCCAAGGTGGCAAAGAAAGCAATGATCTAAAATAGATAATATAATTAATTATTTTTTATGCAACACTTAATTATTATTTTAATTATTACTGGCCGTTATTATTATATGACATAATAATAAACAAAAATGTTAATTGTTATCAACATTTATTACATTTTATTTGTATATCTTTTAAGAAGATGCAGATGGAAAAATACGTTAGAAATTTTGGCACCGAGTTGTACTTCCACTCGATGCCAAAATTTCTAACCTGGTATAAAAAATCCAATATATATTTTTCAAACAAATCGTTTCATCAAAAAAGTGATAATTGTTATACAACATAAATAAATAAATATTTATTGCTATAAACTTACTTCATTATAAAGTCTTAATTATTAAGAATTACATTAATTAACTTACCATGCCCTTCATTATTATCAATTAATAAAGAGAACAACGAGTCCTCGTTGGTACGGAGTGTGTTTTAACACTGGTATTTATACACAAATCAATGCTTTATATATCCTGACTTCGTTGCATGCATTTTTGTGAAGAAACCAAAGGATGTGAATTCAATGACGTAACTTAATACATTTCCTTCGCACTCAACGCATCAGTTAGTTTATTTGCAATTTGGTTGGTTAATTATTTAAATTGTTGATATTTCATCACAACTCATTCGTTATTATTTATAAAGACAATTTTCATTATAATTACAAATGTCGAACAATACTTACAACTATAAACAGTGAGTTAAAAAAATTTCGGATATTTTACATGGAAATATTACTTTTATAAGCATACAAAAATGTGTTGTTTAATCAGAGAATATACCTTATACCTAAATATCTTTTTATTTGGACAAGCAATAAAATTTTGAAAAAATTGTGCTTGAACTGATGTTCAGTTTGGAGTACTTTTTGCCTCTATATAAATTTCGATAGTTTGTACAGTTTGGTAGGAAAAATTAAAAATCAAATCAATTCCTTCATTACTTTCGTAAAATGCGAATCTAGTTATCCGGAAATTGTAAATTAATGTAATTATTACATTATATATTTGCTATAAATTTAGTTATTAAATAATTACTTATTTATTAACAAAATAATCTTAAATTTTATTCACTTGGAAAATAAATGTGTTTATAATACATTTGGTCATTAGGCTATTACCAAATAATTAATGTAATTGATTTCAAGTTTATGTTTTTGCGCAACATATACAGTAATATTTATCGAAAATTATAAAGACGCAAAACATGTGTCAAATTATGTAATCTTTCAAGTATATTTGTAATTGAATTGTGTGTTCGAATAAAAAGAAATGTAAAAGTTTATGTAGTTGTATATAGTATACTTAATATTAATTGATGATAGTTATATTAACACAAATAATGTATTTCATTATTACATCGAACAATGGTAAATTTAATAAAAATCGAATATAGCATTCAATTTTGATTAATAAAACAAATAATGTTTTGTTAAAATTTCAAGACGATTTTTGGCTTAACGGTTGACTTTTGTATGTAAATTCAGCTGAGTCATTATAATTTGGTCCCCGAAACTTCATGTTAAGGCATTTTCACGGAACACACTGTATATATAATACAGTGTGTTCCGTGAAAATATATATTATTAAAGCATTCTATATTTTCTCATGTGAAATGTTAAAATAGCGGAATTAATTATTGTTTTCACCTATCACTTTCTGTTTCTTTAAGTTAGTATAATTTGGCTGATGAAAAAGCCTTTTTCTCGTTTTTTTTTATGTTCAAATTGGAAAAAATAATATGTTGTTTCGGATGAGGTTTAAAGGGATGATTCTTTGTGGTTGCAGAAATAAATGACCATTTTCTGTGTGTCTTTTCAATTTATAAAAATTTTATTTAATTTTTCAAGTCAACATTTCGAAATGTACATTTGAATTTCTATGTTGTGTTCGCCAAGTCAACACCGAGTATACGCCTGTAGAGATAACAGTGTTAAATCATTAAATATGTTCTTCGATATGCATAAACCTATTTAAGCATAGCCTTTATAATTTTTTGAAAATCAGTAATAGATACTGTTTTTATATACCGTCCTAAACATTCTCAAGCTTTAATTTGAATTAAAGATTATTCCATACAAATAAATTTACGAAACCTCACAAACATGGACTACAAATCTAGTACATATAAATACATCACAAAATCTGTTGCTCCGCCCGCGAATGGAAAGCTGCGTTGCGTGGGATATAACGGCAATTTTTTATAGCCTGAAGACTATAACTAACAGTGCGATGAAATATCTAAAATATGTTCACAGGGCATTCTGTAGTAATAAAATTGTTTTAAAGGATATTAAAGTTTGGCAATTTCGAACATAAATTAAAATTTTGAAAAATAAAATGGTAGAACTATAATGGCAAATAGAAATTGAAATTTTTGATGGGTTATTTTACATTTATTATTATTCGTTGACATATATCTTAGACTATAAGATACAATTCATTTACTTCTATTTTTTATATATATGATTTTATGAAACTCTTGTTTCCATTTTTACTTTTTTTCTGCATTGCAAAATTAGTTGAAATCATTAATTGAAGGCATCGTTGCGAATCAACCTAGAAAATTCCCTATAGGATTTCTTAATAAAAATGGCCAATTTTAGAAAGCTTACTATTGAAGATAAGGAGTTACCTTTTTTTCTGAAAAATTGTATGACCTTTTTCAATAACTCCCCTGTGTATTTTAATTTTTTTTTATAATATATAGATATTTGTTACTGGATTTTTACTCATTTTACGTTCGTATTTATAATTAGATATTTTTTTATTACGCTTTAAAATAACAAATTGTTCGTAAACAAAACAAGCGATCGCGCTCAGTTTATTAACTTAGGAAAGTATCTGACTTCGGTAGCATACAAATAATGAAAATTGAACTAAACGATCTTCCAATTTCGATGCGAGTTATATTTTATTCAACAGGATTTTTATTAGTCAAGGTGAATTTCTAAAAAAATGGTTTACCATATAACTTACCAATTAAAAAATAATTCATTAATATATAATAAAATAACGCGTTCGGCAAAAATGTCGCAAACTTTAAAAAAATGAAATTAACATATGTGCCATAATTGCATCTTTCCAATTATAAATGTTATTAGCAACAAAAGTAGTCAACAAAATTAAAGTAACCATAATTTTGTTGACGAATTTATGAATAAGATAATTTAATTTATAAATATCGATACTCACTTAACGATTTTCGAAACCACCCATTCTGATAATAACACTTTGCCATGAATCAATTATTAAAATAAATATTACTGCATTGTTGTAGGCTGATGTAACTAATTTATTGTGTGCTCGATATTACTTTCTGAGGTAGTTTGCCTTTAAAAATAAAACTTTCATTTTTGAAAAGAGCTCAGTGGTTTATTCCTCAACACTAGAGTTACAATCATAATGTGTGCTCCACATTACACAATAGTAATCATAAGATAAAGATAAATCAATAGGCACATTAAGATGAGTCAGCGAGACAATCGGCAATGCAACGGAAGCTGCTGTTTGCCGTTCCCGAAGTTATCTCTATTCAAAATGCATTTAAAATTAATGTGTGTGAAGCTGGCAATAACTCCAGCAATAAACCGGCGCCTCCACCAAAACCAGTTATTATTAAAATAATTATTTTAACAATAATTACATATTGAATTAAAAGAGTTTGCACACTCACTGTTTACAACTAGTATTGCCCACAAAATGCGATAAGTTGCGTCAATATATAGCTTCTCTAACAACTTTAACGATATTTTAAAAAAAAATCAAAATTCAAATTTTAAAATGTCCATATTTTCCAAAGACCACAATATATTTTAGTTTTTCTTTAATATTTTACTTAATTAGTCAATAAACAACAAATATAATCGTACAGAAATATGTCATATATAAAGGTAAAGTTATTATCGGACTTATTGCGAGCTCGATCATCTGTTAAATTTAGCAAAAAAATTAAAAAATCATAACTCAATGAATCCAACCATTAGTTTTGATTTTCTTGTATAATATATTTAAACGATCATTAAACAACAAATATTAATTATCAAAATTGTGGCGACAACAATGGTTAAATAGTTATCGGACTTATTGCTAGCTCAGTCATACATCCAATGTGACGAAAATTAAATAATCATAACTCAGAAAGCCCGCTATTTATTTTAGATTTTCTTTCACAAAATGTTTAAACGGTCGATAAACAGTGAAAACCAACGATCAGAAATGTGTCATCAACAATTGTTTAATTGTTATCAGACATATTGCTGGCGCTCCCATGCATTTAATAGGGCGGACGATTAAAAAATTCAAATCTCGAAAAGCCCACCATTTATTGTCGATTATCTAAAATAAATCGCGGGCTTTTCGAGATATGAATTTTTTAATATTTAAATTGTTTATAACAAATTAACTATTGTCAATGACACATTTCTGACAGTTGGTATTTATTGCTTTATGGATGCCTAATTATTTCGTGAAGGAAAATCGACAATAAATGGTGGGCTTTTCGAGATTTGAATTTTTTAATCGTCCGCCCTATTAAATGCATGGGAGCGCCAGCAATAAGTCTGATAACAATTAAACAATTGTTGATGACACATTTCTGATCGTTGGTATTCACTGTTTATCGACTGTTTAAACATTTTGTGAAAGAAAATCTAAAATAAATAGCGGGCTTTCTGAGTTATGATTATTTAATTTTCGTCACATTGGATGTATGACTGAGCTAGCAATAAGTCCGATAACTATTTAACCATTGTTGTCGCCACAATTTTGATAATTAATATTTGTTGTTTAATGATCGTTTAAATATATTATACAAGAAAATCAAAACTAATGGTTGGATTCATTGAGTTATGATTTTTTAATTTTTTTGCTAAATTTAACAGATGATCGAGCTCGCAATAAGTCCGATAATAACTTTACCTTTATATATGACATATTTCTGTAGGATTATATTTGTTGTTTATTGACTAATTAAGTAAAATATTAAAGAAAAACTAAAATATATTGTGGTCTTTGGAAAATATGGACATTTTAAAATTTGAATTTTGATTTTTTTTAAAATATCGTTAAAGTTGTTAGAGAAGCTATATATTGACGCAACTTATCGCATTTTGTGGGCAATACTAGTTGTAAACAGTGAGTGTGCAAACTCTTTTAATTCAATATGTAATTATTGTTAAAATAATTATTTTAATAATAACTGGTTTTGGTGGAGGCGCCGGTTTATTGCTGGAGTTATTGCCAGCTTCACACACATTTAAAATTAATTGAATTGGTAAATATTGTAATCAACATTGATTGTTCAAAGAGAAATTTAAATTGATGTTTTAACTTGTTAATTGTGAGGCTTCTACTTTGTTATACATTGTAATTCAATTTTAATAAATGAAACACTTTTTTACTTTGTTTGTATAACTCGGATTGTTTTGTTGTTGACTATAGTTTCGACAACCTTAACGTGTCATTATCAAAACAAAAGTATTTTAAAAATATCTGGATTTCTAATTTTTCAAATACTTTTGTTTTGATAATGACACGTTAATGTTGTCGAAACTATAGTCAGCAATAAAACAATCCGAGTTATACAAAGTAAAAAAGTTTTTCATTTATTAAAATTAAATAGATGTTAATTATAATAATGATAAAGCATACAATTAATAATTAATACCTAACACACTTTTTGTACATCCAAAAAAAAAATGGCCTATTGTTGACCTTCCAAATGTTTAGTTTGTATGTTAGAAGTGAGGGTGGATAAGGGAATTATTGTGGATTTTTTGAGAAAGAAGCCGAATTGGTATTTTGGGATATAATCAATCGAACACTTTTTTTTAATGAGAGATTCAAAAAAAAAAACTTTCTGATGACAAGAAGAAGAGGCGGTAATTGGAAATTAGTGTGGGATCATTATTGGATTTTGAGATACAAACAATTATTCCTTTTTTTTTTTCATTGTGGAGGGAAGTGGTGGGAGTAACAATAATTGAAAATTTTGAGAATAAATTGATGGATTTCGTATGATCGCTTTTTGAGAATGAATCTGGGGATTTTATCGAAGCCAGGAGAGAAATTTTTACCAGAGTGTAATATTGTGTAGTAATCCATCTCGTCTATTGAATCGTCTGGTGGGGGATGTTTTTTTATCTTTCACAAATCTGTACAAAAACTAATTCATTCATTTACAATCTAAAATGAATTTACAGTTTTCAATTGTTTAATAATTTCAGTGATTATTGTTTTAATTAAATAATATAGATAAATTATAAAGTAGTATATATTTTGGCCTTTCGAATGGCACAATAATTGGAATAATTCTGATAGAAATAAAAGAAATATACAGGGTGGCGCAAAATTCCGATGAAGTCCAATATCTCAGTTATTTAGAAATTTACAAAAAAATATTACTAATATAATTTGTAGCTACTGTAAAACTTCACATTTTAAAATTAGTTTCATATATACAGGGTGTCCAATAATCACGTGACGTATCAAACATATGATTTTTTAAATGGAATGCTAAATTTTTTATGTCGATTTTATATTCTACGCTTAAAATTAATCATTTTTGACATAAGGTTTATTAGGTCAATTTTTTATAGTTTAAAAGTTATAAACAATTTAATGTTGAAATCAGTGTAAGTTTACGGCCTTATTTTTCAAAATTGAAAAATGATGTAAACTTTCTGTTAACGCAATTTAATTGAAAAAATGCTTGATAATATTAGGAATAGTTGTTTGTTACCATAAAGCAAATGTTGTGTACAGGGTGAAACAATACGCAAAATGATTTTTTTCTTTTTTCACTTAAATGGAACACCCTATATTTTTTACACTATTTCAATAGAAAATTGACTGTTCTTTAATTTTTGTTTAATAAACTATACCCCTATCTATTACCATTTTTCAACAATTTCAATTCAAAGTACAGAATTATAAGTTTCGCTTACAATCTATAATTTAAGTAGGCTATAATTAAAACAAATGCATTTCATAATCGTTTCTTGACATTTAATAACATACTTACCTCCTAACCTAAAAGGATATTCAAATGACAATCGATATTTAAAGGCGCATGCAAAATATAAAGAAATTAGTTGCTCAACTATTAATTGTGCGAGTTATAGTTTTTTAAGAAAAAAATTGTAAAATATTTGAAGGCTATTGAATTAAAAAAAATATGTGAATGCCTGAAATAAATCCATAAAATTGTTAATACTAACAAAATATGATAATATAATTGTTTTATTGTTTCACTTAGTATCTACTTTCGGTTTTTCAGTCAACATGAATTGTTTAAATAAATCAATTTAACAAGCATATAGGAATATTTTAAATATTTTTCGAATAATAACCAAAAAATATAGTAGTTGTTAGTTTTAAACAATTAAATTAATCATTTATCGAAGAACTATATTTAACTGCACTAGTGTTACGAAATATAACGTAAAATGTACTTTACTTACTAAATATGATATTAAGCGTAACTATCACAACTAAATAAATTAGTTGTTCTGGCGCGGCCTACTTTGGTTAAAAATTCTATACCAAATTTGTATTTGAGATTAAATATCTCAAAAACGGTAAACGGTAGCTATTTAATATATTATATAAAAAATGAAGAGTGATCAATTTTCTATTAAAATAGCATAAAAAATATAAGGTGTCCCATTTAAGTAAAAAGAGAAAAAAATCATTTTGCGTATTGCTTCTCCTTGTATATAAAAATTTGTTTTAAGAGAAAAAAAGAGTATTTCTTTTATTATTAAGTATTTTTTCATTTGAATGGCGTTGACAGAATGTTTATGTTATTTTTCATTATTGAAATATTAGGCTTTAAACATCAATTGATTTCAACATTAGTTTGTTTATAACTTTTAAAATATGAAAAATTGACCTATTACATTTTATATAAAAAATGATTATTTTTAAACGTAGAATCGAAAATCTTTACAAAAAATATATCATTCCATTTAAAAAAACATATTTTTGATACGTCACGTGATTATTGAACACCCTGTACATATGAAACTAATTTTAAAATGTGCAGTTTGACAGTAGCTACTGATAATGTAAATAATTTTTTTTTGTATATTTCTTAATAACTGAGATATTGGACTTCATCGGAATCTTGCGCCACCCTGTATATATATATAGGCCTTTAATCTCAATTGAGCTTCTTATATATATATATGTATATACAGAGAGGTTTTTTTAACAGTATACAAATCCCCTATGTATACATGTAAAATACCCAAGTCAAACGCACTGATGTACGTGTTGCCTATAATACGCAACGCGAACGATCAATTCCTTCAACTAGGATAATTAAAAAAAAAACAATTAAACAATTTTCTATTTCTGTTTATGACAATATCGAAATGCACAATGTGGAAGAATTTTCACGATCATTTAAGTTAATGTCTTGCAGTTTCTGGTGGTCATTTCTAGCACTTATTCTAATTATTTATTTCAAGTTTATTGTACTTCACTGTTACTTTTCTTTCAAATTGTCTTAATAAAAGCTCTTAATATTTTTTACCTGTAATTTCTCCATAATAATAAGTGACGTATTTTTGATAAAAAAGGAAATTGCTGGTGACGGTAACGCATGCAGTGTTAGTCATGATTTATTTCGTTGCGTTTTCCAAAGAAAATGTTTGAGTTTAATTATTTTTAGAATTATCTTAACTGAGGTATTCGGCCACTTTGGATTCATTTAAAACATATCTTATCCTCCTCTAGCACTGTTGGTATTGCAATACACGCTTGAAATTCGACGTTTTCTTCATTTGTATACATTTTCGATCAAATATTTCACACATTTTGAAGTTTAGCGTTTGAAGTTTAGTTGTGTATTATAGGCAACACACCTTAATCGGCTCATTGCGTTTGACTTGTTTTTTTTTGCAGGTATTCAGTTCGCCTAATGTATACTGATTAAAAAACCTCTCTCTCTCTCTCTCTCTATATATATATATATATATATATATATATATATATATATATACAGAGAGGTTTTTTAATCAGTATACATTAGGCGAACTGTATACCTGCAAAAAAAAAAAACAAGTCAAACGCATTGAGCCGAATAATGTGTGTTGCCTATAACACACAACTAAACGTCAAACGCTAAACTTCAAAATGTGTGAAATATTTGGTCGAAAATGTATACAAATGAAGAAAAATTCGAATTTCAAGCGTGTATTACAATTCCAACAGTACTAGATGAGGATAAAACATGTTTTAAATGAATCCAAAGTGGCCGAATACCTCAGTTAGGATAATTCTAAAAATAATTAAACTAAAACATTTTCTTTGGAAAACGCAACGAAATAAATCATGACTAACACTGCATGCCTTACCGTCACCAGCAATTTCCTTTTTTATCAAAAATACGTCACTTATTATTATGGAGAAATTACAGGTACAAAATATCAACAGATTTTATTAAGACAATTTGAAAGAAAAGTAACAGTGAAGAACAATAAACTTGAAATAAATAATTAGAATAAATGCTATAAATGACCACCACAAACTGCAAGATATTAACTCAAATGATATTGAAAATTCTTCCACATTGTGCATTTCGATATTGTCATAAACAAAATAGAAAATTGTTAAATTGTTTTTTTTTAATTATCCTAGTTGAAGGAATCGATTGTTCGGGTTGCGTATTATAGGCAACTAAACATATACAACAATGCGTTTGACTTGGGTATTTTACATGTATACATAGGGGATATGTATACTTAAAAAAAACCTCTCTGTATATATATATGAATCCGTTTGTGGAATTTCTAAAAGTTGAGCCTGAATAAAAATAATTAGTGTAATTTTTTTTTTCGATAAATTTCTACCAAAAAAAAAAATCACATTTTTTACTTTTCTTAAAATATGCTCCAGAAACGTTTTTCTTGAAATTCCAATTTGTTTTGAGTGAAATCTCATCTTGAATGAAAAAAAATGCACAGGGCTAATTTGACGTTTGAAGTCAGCAAAAAAAACCCTGAATTAAAACAATCAATATGGAATTTGCAAATAAGATAAAAGTAATTAATATTAATAGTATTTTCACCCCAGCATGAATTAAGTACCATTATGACCTTGGTTCATATAACTAATATGATTAATAAGATCAGAGAGAAAGTAGATGCCCCGTATGTTGAAAATATCGAAATTTACACAAATTTTGTTAAAAAAGGCGATATAAATAATACTGGAAATTATCGAAAAAATTCCGTAAAGCCACTTATAGACAAGATAACAAACATGCTTTTTAATACATCTCAATTTTAATTGTTTTGTTAATTTTCTTCAACCTATGATTTTATTAATAACTTAGTTGATTTAATTACTAAGTCTGTTAAAAACAATCAGTACCATTTAGTGTTCTCTTTCAAACTGCTGCATTTTCTTTTTCAAGACATTGAAAAAAACATATTTAGGTATTTTTTAATTCTAAACCCATATTTATAATATATTCTATTTCCTCAATTATTATTATTAGAAAATAATAAATTGGTGAGAGACAAATACATTCCTGTAACGAATAATAATAATAAAGGATTTATGAGGGAAAATTTGTTTAAGAATTGTCTTCAGTATTGTAATTCAGACGTAATAAAACATTTTGAACATGTATTCAGAAATGGTAATGTATTATTCATGATACTTTCCTCGATTAATTCACTCAAATAAGTTTTTGAATGAACATTCATAGTTGGCAACTAAGCACTTTTGTTTTTTTTTAAATAAAACACTTTTTAACAAATAATAGTTTTTAATCAATTATATATTTTCCATTTTGCTCAATGACCTTTTGCCATATTTCGTTCAGCTGCATGATTCCGCGCTCATAAAATTTCTGCTCTTTATCAGCAAAAACTGACCAGGTGCGAGTGAAGGTCACACTCATTTGTGAAAGTTTTACCATTCAAAGAATTCTGCAAACTTCAAAATAAATGGTAATCAGATGGTGCCAGATCAGGTGTGTATGGGGGATATGGCATAACTTCCCAGCCAAGTTCCAATAGTTTTTCATGAGTTGCCAAAGAGAACTTGCATTATCATGGTGGAACAGTACACCTTTCCTATTTGGCAATTCTGGCCGTTTTTCTTTGATTGCTTCATCCAGTTTCATTAATTGTTGTCAGTAAATATCAGAATTAATCGTTTGGTTCCTTGAAAGCAGCTCAAAAAACTCAACACCTTGGTAATCCCACAAAAACTGACAGCATGATCTTTTTTGGATGCAAAACTTTCGATGTGGTTAGTGCTGGTTCATCGTGCGCTCCATGATCGTTTTCGAACTATGTTACTGTACAGAACCCATTTTTCATCATTAGTGATAATTCTTTTTAAAAAAGGGTCGGTTTCAGTTCGTTTAAGGTGCATATCGCAAAAGTTGATTCTTTTTGTTAAATGAATTTCTTTCAATTCGTGAGGTATCCAAATATCAAGTTTCTTAACTATGATGATCCTCTTCAATTATTATTTGGTCATCATCAACTTCAGTAAGCCGACCAGAACGTTGCTCATCTTTGAGGGAAAAATCTCCAAAACGGAAATGTTTATGCCGATTCTGATATGTGCGCTCTGTTAAGAAATCAGCACCATAAACTTCACATATCTGTGGGTCGTAGCAGCTTTCTTTTCTTTACGAAAATAAAAAAAGTATAATATGCCGAAAATGTTCGTATCTGCACTCCATTTAAAATTAATCGACAACTAATAGCTTTAATAAAAATCACGCAGTACTTCCTTCTAAAGTTATGTCAATGTGATCAGTATCACGTGACAAACGGCAAAGTACAGCACTAACATAAGTTATACAAAAAATAAAGCAACGCTCTCTATTAGTAAAAAGCGAAAGTACTTATTTGCCAATCCAATACTTATATCAGGAGTACAAATGATAAATCGCCGTTTTTCAATAAATGGCACCAGCGGTAAATACAGGTCAAAAAATTCAATAGCGATTCAATGGTGATTTTTTAGCGGCGTCATATATTTTTTTGTGTGCAAAAATGACGAGTTTTGATTTGACTCAAAACAAAGTTTTGCTTTTTGCGTACAATAGAATAATAATAATAATATATTATTATTACTCGCATATTTTGTTATCGAATCAAATCTTTCATTACTCTTACTTGCGTACTAGAATTAAAAATTATGTTTTAATTGATTGGCAACATTATTTTATATGGTCATTATAACAAGCCACATTTTTTCAAGAACTTTTTAAAGTTAATTTCATCTACAAAAAAATGAGGGGAAGTTTTCAGTCCTTAATTAAACTCCATGATTATATTTTATGGTAATATATAATATTTTAAGAATGCAATTAGGGAAAGATTTCATGAAAGTCACAGCGAATTAATATTTACGTCTCTCTCCGCCAGAAATTAATTCCACCGTCGGGTTAATAAAATTTAATTTAAATCCCTCTTGCCGTTGCTTTTCAACAGTTTGGCTTTTCTTCGGATATTCTTTGGGTAAATATTTAAAGGCGCTGTATAAAATACGAAATTGGTTTAATTAAAATAATGGTTACTTTAGAATTAATTGCAATTATTAAAATCTGAAATTATCCAAAAGTAAACATAAATATCTCGATTTATTAGTTACTGTATCAATGTGTTTTCTTTTTTGGTTTGCAGATTGTGTAAAATGCTTCGTGTCGTGTCCTTTCGATGGCAGGGAGGAAAACGCTTGCAAGTGTCCTGAGGGGAGTAATTCTACATTCAACGATAGTGAGTACCGCCAACTTTCATATCTTTTATTATTTGCAGAACAAGGGAAAGGTTCAGCTTTATTCTCGCAATCTCATCGCATGATGAATATACCCGGTTCGCTTTTATCTTTACTGCACATTTTTATTGGGTGATTTATTTACACTCACTTAACATACCAGAAGAAAATGCTTGCGCGAATACGAAGTTATCTGGAAAATAATAATTCATTTCAGAAAAACCTAAATATTTCTAAATAAATACGCTCCAAGATTTTATTATGACTTTTTTCTAGTTGTGTATAATACTTTTGTATAATAACCTACACAACTGCTAGAAAGGCATTATATAAACGATTTAATTGTATTATGATGATTTTTGCGACCGTAACTACATGGCAATTCGTAATAAAACCCGTAATTTGATCATAATACCTTAAGATAATGAATGGATCTTTTTTCAAATTTTCAAGTCTCGGATAAATATGAGTTATTGTAGTTTGTTAACGTTTCTTATTAATTAAATTCTGAATTATGTTGACTGGATTACCATTAATATTTGCAATGTCCAAAATATTATTTATTTCAATGGCTCGATTGTTTGGTTATTATGAAATTTAAAAAGGTATCATTGAATGATAAGCCGCTAATTTATGCGTATGTATGGAATAGTCGAGTTAATTTTGATTGGTTATCTCTAGATAGTGTATTCAATTTTATTGTTATCATGGATTAAACTCAAGTCTAAAAAGTTAATATCATTATTTTGTTGACGTTAGAGCGTAAATTTTATTTTCGGGTGTATATTATTAATTAAGTTTAAAAAATAATCTAATTTAACGTGAAATATCACTTAAACAAGCAATTGTACCATCTACGTATCGGTGCTTAAAAATATTTTCCTCTATATGAGGAGGAATAAATCTGTAAATAAGGGACTCAATGACTAACTTATTGCCAAACATATGGTTTGTAAGTATCGAGCGTATAACAAAAATCGACGACGAAGTTGGAATTGGAAATCTAAAGTCATGTCTGAACTAAAATCACACGCACACGCGTAAAATATTGGTTGTCATGTTGACCGCAACCAGCAATTTACACGCGTGATCTTAGTAAAATTATGACTCGAGACTTCCAACGCCAACTTCGTCGTCGATTTTAGTTATACGCTCGATAGAATTGATAGTTAAATTGGAAACATTTTTGTTGTAAACAAACTTCGAATGCCTCATAAAGTTCTCAATTTAGTGATAACATCACTATTAATATTATATATTTAATTTATCTAACGTATTATGAATACTTTTGTGACATTGATTTAAATTTGAAAATATACTAGACATCAAAATATACAAGTTTTGATTTTTTAGGAGTGGTTATTGTTATTAAATTATTGGAAAGCTGAAGTGATTTTTTAAAGGTAATTTTTTTCTAATGTACGAGATGGGCTATTAATATATAATACTACGGGCCCAATAGGGGTATCTGGTAAGTCGGTTTTAATTAAGCCTTGGGGCTACTGGATTTATTAATATGACGATAAAAAATTACAAAGCACTTTGTTTGTATCACACACTTATTTTTTTTTTATTCCATAATTAGTTTCGACATAGTACAGTCATAATTAAACGGTCAATGAATTTAAAAAATAAATATGCAACTATACATACCAGTAGGCAAATACAATTAAGGTGGAAGTGTACAGTTATTTCAAAGGATTGCGTTAAAGATAACGGAGGAGATCCGTTTGTTCAGTAATTAACTGGTTTTCCGGATAATTCTTCGCATTGTAAATTTCAGAGAGTCCAGCATACAAGTTTGTATACTCCAGAAGTTTTTAATAGAATAAGTTTTTGCATTAAATATTAGTGTTCGTTAGCTTATCTTCACTATAAGCTAACGAACTATCTCAACACTTATATTAAAAATATAAACAATTCTATTTTTACCATATCACAAATTTGTAACATCATAAAAAATAAAAAGCATTTAATTACCATAACAAAACAACAATTGCCACTCTAAACATAAAATCAAAGAGAATTAGCTTACATTAACAAAAACAGATAAAGCAAAGACCACCTTTTCTTAAATTCAAATGATATTGTAGAGTTCAAAACCCACCAACTTAAAAATTTACGTCATAACTAAAAACAACATTTAAAAAATCTAACAGTATTTTTAAAGAAATTGATAATTTAAAATTACTTCTCATGAACCCCACTGCACCACGATTATGCGGATTAATAAAAATACACAAAGAACACATCCATATTAGGCCCATAGTTTCAGCTATTAATTCAATCTCTCGCAAAATTGCTAAAAAAACTTAATAAACTCTTTAAATACATCACCTATTTTCAAGATCCTTATTCCATAAAATATCTAATTTCTTAATTAATAAACTCAAAAACTATCAAATGAAAAATCAATACAAACTGGCTGGCTTAGTTCGACATATCCAATATGTTTTCTAATATCCCCATATCAGAAACAGTCAACCTCATGATAGATTAAAGAGAAGTATATGTTCATTGATTTTATTTTAATGTCATAAATCAATACAATAAACAATGCATATGTTGAACCCAATGTTCGAGTTATTTTTCTTGTCCATTAAAATATCCTAATATAAATGAAAGCAAGATACGGTAAGTACTCATAATACCTATTAACACGAACAACGAACCTGGATAATAAATTAATTACTGGGTTACTACGAAACACAATGTAAATTTGGTTGAATTTGTTAATTTCTATAATACCGGGGTCCGTGATATGACAATTTTAAAATCCGTTTTTGAATTACTTGTAGCGGAATATTATTAAGATAATATACACTCAAGAATGTGTTTCACAGTAATTGAAATCTCAAATATGAATTGATAATACTTTTCGCCCATATTACATTTCTTCCATCATACAACATTTTCATTTTATAAAGCGAGATTTTTTCTCTTGAAATCATGACTCTTTAATTTTTCAATTGAGTGCCCTTATTTTTTGTTAATCAAGTCATAAATTATCTGGTATTTTACGTAATAAATGGACCCTTTGAAAGGCGGGCGCGCTTCAATAAATTGCCACTGCCCGGATGACGTTTTACTCGCTCAGAAATTCCCTTATGACTTATTACAACAAACGCTCTCTCCTCTTTTTTTTTTTTCGCCTCTCGTTTCCTGCAATTTTATTTTATTTTATTTTTTACTAACAAGAATATTTTACGTAAAAAATGTTTTTTTGAAAGAAAAGAATGCAATAAAAATAAATGAAAAGGACATACATTAAATTAAACTGGGAAATACTTACATGTACAGTAGCTGAAGTAATTAGCTAAAATAATTACAAAACTATTAACTAAAGAAGAAACAAAGGTAACATACACTTTGTTTAATAAAAAGACAATTATTGTTAAATAATTGTACAGGAATACTTAATTAATTTCACCATCTGTCAACTCGAATATAACTGAATTTTATATTCATTTCATTTTAGTATTCCTATGCAATTATTTAACAATACTTGCCTTCTATATAAAAAAGTGAATGATACGTTTATTTCTTTCTAAATATTTTTGCAATTATTTCAAACTTATTAAGGCTACAATTAAAATTAAATAATCAGACATTAGCAGCTTATAGGATCTTGAGCACGGAAATAAAAACGCGTAAAATGGAATAGTAATTATATAGAAAATATTAATTCAACAAAATTGCATGCCCTTAACCAGCAATAAGACACCCCCATTATGTGCGAAATTTGGCAGAAAAGCTGTAGGTCGATAGCAGATTGTCGGTAAATAAAATAATAATATTTATTGTTAATTTCTTGCACATTCGTATGTATAATATACTGACAATAAAGATTCTTAATATATATGCATGAAAGGCCGGCACAATCATTAGAAATACTTACGTTAAGTAAGTACTGTACTTTATAAAACAAATCTACATTAAAACAACTACTTCTCAGGCCTATACCCCTCCAGACATTGAGTTACATAATGGATATTTGTTGTTTCATAGCCATAATATATTCTATAATGCGACAATTTTTGATTCGAGATATTTAATAACAAAAATTACGTGTTGTAAGGCTATTTATAGATACGTGTTTCTGAATGCAGCCCTCGTTAGTGCATCTATAAAGTTGTTAAATTAAACGAATTAAATGTACTGTCTCAGCTGCGATATCCGCTGTATTTGATCGAGCTCGGCGAGGGATATCAGCCCATTAAGTAGTTGTTTTAATGCACATTTGTTTTATAAAGCACTAGCGTAACATAAGTAAAAAAGTCACAGTAGCTAAAGGGTAAAATAATTGAATAATACTTAATTATTTTCAAATTCATTTCATTTAATTTATTTTAAATTTCTGTGACCAGGTGAATAAGTACCATTTTAATGTGATATTTTGTTTATTTACAATTTTTGCTTTCACGTGCTTATTTCGCATGCTTCAAACTAATCAATGTTTTGTTAGTTTTTTTTAGCACCAGATAACTGCACAAATTGCTGCCATCAAGTTTTATACCGCTCAGAGCGCTCTGTAACGGAAAAAAAATAGGGTTAGTAAACACCCCTCGGGCCGCTTTATTGCCCGTCGCGTTCAATCCAGCATTCAGTATTTTATTGTGTTTTATCCGAAACGTGTCCCGGGCACTGGCACTGGCACGGGACAAAACGTTATTGCTGTGGCAACGGGGTTTTTTAATTAATTTTCCATTTAAACGCCGCCACCCTCATTAATTCTAATGAACCGCGCATGCACACACAAACTGGCTTCCATCTAATAAAACACACTAGATGTGTTTAAAGCATATATTTTAAGTGAAATATAATTATTTTGTATATATAAAAAACGTGTGGTATATACGAACTTAATTTTAATGAATTTGATAAAAATTGAAAAAAAAAAAAAATAGTAGCAGGGTATGGTTAAAAATATTTTTTAATAAAATTACAACACTTTAATTATTTATAATAATCAAATAATGAATCGATTCTTCTCCAGTTATAATCTGGGATGAATGATAACTTTAAAAAAGTAGTTTATTGATTGTTAAGGTTTTTACTTGATTGTACATTTTTTATTAAGTAAAACACTTGTCAATTTATTTGTATAACTTGTTATTTAATTTTAGTGACAATAGTTTCGAAGCATATAGTATCATTATCAAAGTAAAAGTATTTTTATTCATTTAGTTTGATAATGATGCTCTGTGCTTCGAAACTATAGTCAATAAAAATAAAAAGTTATATAAAAAAGTTTAAAGGTGTTTTATTTAATAAAAATAGTTTATTTACTTCATTTTTCACTTATTTAATTAATTGTGTAGGGAAAGTTATTCTCCAATGTTGTAGCTTTTTAAATAATTGTCAAATCAACAGTATTCCTAAAGAACGTGGAATATTCTTAGGTTCATATTTCACTAACTTAGATAATATCAGTATATCTGTCAGCGAGGATCTACTTTTAGCAAGTAGCACACATCATAGATCATATTTAATAACATTTTCGCAAGCTAATTTCAACTATATATCGTCATTTGAGAAAAAATACTTTTTTTTATTTAACCAACCATGACGTAATAAATGCTTACTTCCATACAGTTAATTGGGGTATTGCATTCTCTAACAATGATATAAATCTTATGTAATAACATTTTACTCTATAATTTATGACGTTATGGATAGATTTATTCCTTTTAAATATATTCGATACAACAATAACATGTTTCCTAGTTCAATGTCTAAACATTTAAAGCGTTTAATATTATCATTTCTCCAATCTGCGGGAGCTTTGAATCGTTCTAATAAAAATTTTAAAAAATATATTTCTAATGTCAATGTTTCCGTCAAATTAAATCCAAAGTTTATCTGTTAATTTCTATAAGACCTAAAAAAGAGTACGGGATTCCATCTAACATGAGTTGCGAGGGAATTAATGCAAATATTAGGCCAGATATTGTTAATTTATTTTCTAAATTATTTTCTTCTACTTGCTTGACTGAGAGCAAGACCTGCATACCTGATGGTATGAAATCCGTGAAATTTCTATCTTACAGTAGACTAATGGTTAGTTGTGAGGAAGTATTTAACTTTATTTTAAAATCGAAACCATGTTATTTCTTTTGGTCCGGATGAAATTTCTAGTTATTTTTTTTTTAATAAAATTTCATTTATTCGTTGTATCGTCCAATCCATTTACTCTTTGTAGGGTCACTTACCACTAGGGTGGTTCCTAATTATTAGAAGTCTAGCTACATTATTCCAATACATAAAGAAAAGGCTCCTGCAATGAGACAGGTGTGTCGCTATTTAGTACGTATCGAGTGTATTGGAGTCTAATTCATAAGTAGATACAATCTATACAGATTTCTCCAAGGCATTCGATCGAATAGATTACAACATTCTGCTGCAAAAACTTCACCTTATCGGATTTCATGCTGATAACACGATAGAATTCAATTCGTACGAGTCAACAACTTTACATCCGAAGCAATAAGGGTTACTTCGGGTACCCCACTGTGTACCTATTTTATTTACATTATTTATTTATGATATTGTAGCATTCATAAATCATTGCGAGGTTTTTGTTAATACGGATGACGTAAAGTTGTTTAAAAAGGTGGATACCATGTTTGACTGCCTTCTTGTTCAAGGGGATTTGGACGGATTAAACGAATGGTGCACAAACCAAACTGAGTCTTACTATTAAAACAAGTTCTTCACTTTTTACCACAAAACGGTTATTTCAGATAAATTTTCATACTCCTTAAGCGGATGCTCTGTGATATGTATCAATAAAATTAGAGATCTAGGAGTTACTTTTAACTCTATAATTTCGTTCACTCCTCGTTTCCATCTTGAATTCAGTTCATGTATTTGGTCTCTAGTGTCAGCTAATATTATAGTACTGGAATCAGTACAAAACAAGTTTGTAAGATCCATGAAATTCAAGATGGGACGACCACATGTACAAGGTGAATACGAGATAATAGAAAGGGATTTAAACATTATATCACTGGAGATGCGACATAAAATCTCCGACATTTACTCTGTACACAAAATAATTACCGGCTCTATAGACTCTCCTTTCCTTTTGTTGGCCAAATTGATATTTTCTATACTGGGCATAACTATAAAATCAAATTGCTATTTTATTTGCCATCACATTGGTAATATCCCGCCTTATGACACTCGCGAACAGTATTTGCAGCGAGTTCAAACTGGATAGTTTGAATTCGCTATAAATAAAGCGTATGTTATCGGTATTCTACCGTGAATACCGAATTTGATTACTCAGCGTAATTTAGCTGCATCATAATTAAATCGGGCGAATAATTTTTCAGATATTTTATTCTCGGAACAACGGACCTCATTTCATTTCGCGTACCTATTCCTTAATCTATTTATGATTCAAAATTCCCTTCGTAATCTGTTTTCCAAATGCGTAAAGTTTGTTGAAAAGAATAATTTTAAGAGATTACAAAATTTCCCCAAATGTTATTAGTAATAAGATCTTATACTAATTATAAATGCAAAATCCCGACACCCTCATAAACGAAACAATACTTGTTTACACAAACCCGTAAACGGAGTGTTCAGGTACGACCCCCGGATTAGGCGACCTGACAGTCAGTACAGCACCACAATTTTTTTTTGCCACTAATTACTTTTTCGTCCGGGAGTGGCAACCCCGCAGAATCAGTTGAACATCATTCAGAATTCAGTCGCGACAGAACAAACAAGTATCGTTTCGGGAGTAGATAATTTTTTTTTCAAAAACACCAAACAAGTATCAATCATATAAATTCATATATATATTTTTTTAACTTTAAAAAAAAATAACGACTTTCATTATTGTTATTTTTAATTTAATTTATTGTGTACTATATCTGTACAATAACATAATATATAGTGTATCAAAAGTAAGTTATTTTCTTTCACTAAACCCAATAAGACAAACAAACGTAAAGTCAGTGCTAGTGCCAGCCGTCCGAAAGAGTACCAACCCCAGAGAGGAGCCGAGCCGACATCACAGCAAAAAAAGGTCAGAAACATTTTATTTCTTTCACTAATTAATCAAACTGAGCTACCCGATAGTTGCGAGGTCGCAGCCAAGCAAGCAACCCCGTAACAATTGGCGCCCAACGTGGTATTGAATCCATGCATAAATAAACCCTGAGATAAAGTCAATTCAAAATATATATATATATATATATAAATAAAGCACAACATGTAATTGAAAACACTCAAAAGTAAACTTAAACTGAGCTTAAGTCAATTTATAACAAAAAACGCTCAACGTTTAATTGAACTCACGCAAAAATATATAATAATTTATATAACTGAACCTTTGTAACGTGTAACTTTTAGTTAAATTCACACGAAAAGAAACCGTTACATCAAATCAGTTCATTTAGCAACAAACATATATATATATATATTTAATTCTACACAAAAGGAAATATTATTTTCAAACTAAATAAACACTTGTATTTTCACCTTATTTATTTAAATAAATAGTGGTTAATATTTAATTTACTGTTTTTTTTTTTTGGTTTTAACGCAATTAATTTCGTAAAATTATCATATATTTATTGTAAATAATATTATTCAATATCGCTTTTCTTGTTTTTATAATAAGATTTGTCGCCAACAAATTTCTTTAAGTTACAGCCGATTTTTTTAAAATAAATAAATTCCAACATTTTTGTGTTTACATGTCGGACGTTATCACTTAATATTTACACAAACAAATTTTATCTGCTTCATTTAATTGAATTTAATACTAGCTTGAAAATAACTATTGAAGTTCAAGAATATATCTTTTTTTTAAATTTATTTAGTTAATAAAGTACGAGTGGGAGAACGCACACTCAAATTTATTTAAATAAGTAATATTAATTAGCTTTGAAATTTTTCACAAAATCTCAAACGGGGCCGTTTAAAAACAATAATAATTAATTTAAAATATTGTTTTCATTTAGTGTAAACACACTTTATATTGTTTTACTAATTTTTAATTGTTGTGTTAAAATTGAGTTATTTAAATTTTGGTTTCAAGTCATTTAAATTTTGAAACACGCAAAACCTCATTATTCAGAAGTTTAAATAAAATCTAGTCGCTGTCGTATACTTAAATTTTAACATGATGCAAAACGAATATTCTAATATTGTTCAAAACGTTATCCCGACAACATCATCACAATCGAGGCCAAATTCACAGATTCACAATGTACAATTAATATCCACAACAGAAATTGATAATATTTTGTCATTGGCATCTAGTAGCTATCACGATCCGCGAAACGGATCAAATGGATCACAAATTATTTTTCACGAAGAGGTATCGAGAAGCCCACACATTCAAAATAACAGAATATTATACTCAGACAACACCAATCAAGCAACATATACTAGAGCTCCTAGTTACCAACATGAAGTAGAGGTCGTAGTACATCAACCACCCCAAACCATATTTCAAAATGTGCATGTACCACCACCTAGTCCAGTATACTCACGTAACGTACAATTTCGTCGGGAAACATACACACCCCCCAGAGAAACACATTTTGATGGTTACCGCCATACACCGAACGACAGAAATCCATTTGTTGAAAGTTACAACAATTATACACCACGCACATATGAACGAGAAATGTATAACGCACCACCCCGAGATAATCGTTACGTACCTTACTGTAACGATCAAGAGCGCTTTTGGAGAGAAGAATGTGCTCGTCGAGAAGAACGCGATTTCCGATTCATGCAAATGATGTACCAAATGCAGAAAAACTCATCAACTCAGCTTTCAACTCGCGAATCATTCGATAAACGGAATCCAAAACCATATTTAGATGCACTAGAGGAAGAATTTCGAGGTTTGAATCTAACAAACAGCGAGAAAAATAGAATAACATTAGCTCGTATGGAAAAAGAATTAGCCAAGGAATATAGTGTGTATTTTAATGACGATCAAACATGGGAACAAACCAAAGACGCTCTATGTGAGGCAGTAGATCCATATGTAATAAGGCTCGAAGAAACCATCGAACTTCTTACAAAACCACAGGGAAATACACCCGCAGGTCAATTCGCCACCAGGAAACAGTGTCTCTTTCGTCGACACGGAGCCGGTTACGAAGAAGAATACAAGCTGTTTATTATGTGGAGATTAGCGTCAGACACCTTCAAGAGATCATCAATTCCAAAAATCATCACCTCAGAATTCTCCAAATCATAGAAGAAATTATTACAAACGCGGATATGATCAAAATGCACCACAGAACAATTACCCACAACAAGAAAACACAAGAAATTATTATAAACACCCCGATCAACGAACCTATGAACCAAGTCAGAGACAACACCGTCCCGATGGTAAATCACAAAATAACGAACCTTATTCAAAACCAGCCGCAACGAATTATAAAAATAATCGGCCTCGTTCACCAATTAATCAAACAACTAACATCAATCAACAATCACAAAACGCATCACAACAAAATGAAAACAACACGAATACAGTTAATATACGACAAACCAATATAACAGAAAATCCACAAGATAGACCATCACCACCATATCCATGCCGTATGTGTAATGAAAATCATTGGCACAGCGAATGTCCCCAACGTCCGGGAAACGAGTCATCGGAAGGCCCACACCAGACACAGTGAAGCCTTCCACATCAGAAAGGATTAATGAATATTGCCCGTTAAATTTAAACGAACAATTAGGATTACAAATTAATAACAAACAATCAACCGACAGCCCAATACTCACACCATTATATACCGTAAGCAAAACACCCGCGACTTCGTTAGTAATAATACCCATCATCATAAATCACAAAACATATTCATGTCTATTAGATTTGGGAGCTGCACAAAACTTTATTAGAACTGGAATTGCTACAGAAATTCAAGAAATGAAGATAAAAACACACTTGGCCGATAGGAACGCAACAGCAGATGTTATTGGTATTACGACAGTTGAATTTAACATGGGAACTGAAAATTACTTAGAGGAATTTCTAGTTATGCCAAATCTACGTTACGACGTCATCTTGGGATTAGGTTTCTTCAAAAAGCACGATGCCATCGTTGATTGTCGTAAAGAATGCTTACACCTCGGAAAGAATTTAAGACAAACAATCTATTGGGCTACACAACAACCATCACTACAACATGAAGAAATCATCCTAAACCATGGTTTTAAGGGAAGACATGAAACAGATTTCACAAATTTAATTCATCGATTCGCTAAAACATTTGAAACCCGTGACCAATTCACTGACAGACCTCATTGTACAGAGCACAAAATTCAACTCATTCACCAAGAGCCAATTCATTTACGTCCATATCGAGTTAATCCATCCAAGAAACTGGAAATTGATCGACAAGTTGCTGATCTACTTGCACAAGGAATAATTGAACCTTCTACAAGTCCATATTCTTCACCAATAGTGCTAGTACAGAAGAAAAATGGTGAAAGTCGATTTTGTATAGACTATAGACGTCTCAATGAAGTCACCATATCACAACCAACACCAATGCCAATCATACAGGAGGCTCTTCGAGATCTAGGAGAGGCACGCATTTTCTCAACACTGGATCTTAAGAGCGGATACTGGCAGATCCCAATGGACGAAAACTCAAAGAAATACACCGCATTTAGCACTCCAGACGGAGGACATTATCAATTTCGGGTAATGCCCTTCGGGTTAAAGAATGCACCAGCGACGTTTCAGCGTTTAATGTCACAGGAAGTGTTATCCGGAATGCTACACGAATATGCGATGGTATATTTAGATGATATCATCGTATACTCGAGAACAGTAGAAGAACATATTCGTCACCTAACACTTGTAATGGAACGATTAGACCAATACAATTTACGATTAGGTCGTGCAAAGTGTTCGTTCGGAAAAAGTTCACTTGAATACCTAGGACATATGGTAGACGTTGACGTAACACGACCACTACAAAAACATTTGAAACAAATACAGGAATATCCAACACCAAAGACTCGAAGACAATTACGTAAATTCCTTGGATTATGTAACTGGATTAGACAATACATCAATCGTTTTGCGGAGATAGTAGCACCATTAAATGAACTCACGGCAACATCAAAACCATTTAAATGGACAGCAGAAGCCACAGAAGCGATGAATAAGCTTAGGGAAGAAACAGAGAAGCCACTACAGCTACATAGACCACTAGCAGGACTCGGGTTTACAGTACAAACAGACGCATCGCAACACGGAATCGCCGCCATATTGTATTAGACAGACGAACATGGTAACCAACGAGTTATAAGCTTTGATTCAGCGAAATTCAACAAAACCCAGAAACGTTACCATGTGAATGAACAAGAATGCTTTGCGTTAGTATGGGCTCTACAAAGATATAGGCCATTGTTGGAAGGGCGACATTTTCTAGCCCGTACCGATTCTAAAGCACTCACATGGCTTGCAAATTTTAAAGACACCCGTTCCAAGTTGACGAAGTGGGCAATACTCTTGCAGTCATTCGATTTTAAAATAGAGCACTATCCAGGAGTGGAAAATGAACTACCCGATTTACTTTCAAGAGAACCCGACGACATTTCAGCAGTTGAATGCGGCGATCTTGAAGATATTTTACCACCAACACTTAATGTCATCGAAATCCCTCTCGTTGAGACAATAATGGACACGCAACTAAATGACGAAGAAACACAACAAATTATCAATAAATTGACGGACAACAACCATCCAGAATTCGCAGAAGTAGACAAATCATTTGAAATTGTAAATGGATTTTTATACCGTCGTGCACAAAACGACGGAGAACGTACTCTGTTGGTTCCACAACAATCCCGCGAACGTGTAATGCACGAATTACACGACAACGCCATTCACCCAGGCCGTGACGAGACTATTCGGTCAATAAAATCCAAATTTTGGTGGCCATCTCTTGCTTCAGATGTCAAAAACTTTGTTAAGGGATGCTTAATTTGCGTTGCCACTAAACGAGGAAAACCACAAAAACAAGCACCATTGAAAGCAAGAATTCCGACAACCCCCTTTAACACCGTCGCCGTTGATTTAGTAGGTCCATTACCAGGAGCCGGCATAAACAGAAAACACGTCTTGGTAATCACCGATTTATTCACGAGATGGACGGAAGCATTTATTATGGGCCAAGCTCGCGCTGCCGGTATTTTAAAACTTATGGAAGAATAAGTCTTTCAAAGATTTGGTTATCCAGAAACAATAATTTCGGACAACGGACCACAATTCACCAGCAACAAATGGAAAAGTACTTGCCGTAAATGGGGGATAAATGCATACCATACTCCAATATACCACCCTCAAGCAAATCCAACAGAACGCAGAAATCAAGAATTAAAAAAGTGTTTGAGGATATGTATGCATGACCAACCAGAAACACAGTGGACCAAACACATACCAAAAATTCTGTTTGAATTACGGACACGTGCAAACGCAGCCACTGGATTCACGCCAGGCCGTGCATTACTCGGATACGAACTTCCGCGTCCCGGTGAAAGAAGTCTTGTCCAAGAAACTGCAGAAACAAATCCACAACAACGAGAAGATCGACTTCAGAGAATAAGGGAACGACAGGACCGATATATACGTCGCTACGACCGCCCAGAAGACCCGCCGCAGTTCCAGATTGGACAAGAAGTTTCAATCCGAAACCACCCACCAGCAAACGCCAACCCAGCATTCGCCTCCAAGTGGATCGGACCATACACAATTAAACAAATATTCTCTGGACGTGTGTATCAAATTGAACGAGATGGAAAACCACTCCGCGTCCATCAAGATGACATACGACCAAGGCCACTACAAGAAAATCCAACAGCACCCGAGACACCATGACGATAGCAGACAAACTACATTCAATACTCAACATGTATATATCAGTAGAATAAGGGATTAGGATAGGATACATAGGATAAGGCAAAGCTAAATTATGATAAGGATTCACCATCGACCCGGCTTAGAATTAAGCAGAAAATCCCAGGATACGCTATCTTCGGAAAGCAATCCAAGACATATTTTTCTTCGGTAAAATGCATTCTCCACATCACTATTATCACGTCATGGTTAAATGTAGGAAACAAGAACCTAGTTGTTTTCTTGCAAGACGTTGAATCACACGGGGTCGCCTAAATCAAAATTAGGCAGTCCACACAAAAAATAAAATACGTCGCATTTTAAAGAGTGAAACATGAACAAAGTTGTTTCACTCAACGACGTATTTAAAAATCACACGGGGTCGTTTTTGTTAAATAAAAAAAAGCCGTCCTAAGAACAGACACTAACAAATCCACTCCACGACGTAGGAGTAACAACAGTATACGTCGTACGCTGAGCTGTAGTCAAACTGCAGATCAACAGTTGGAAGATCTCAAGAGCTAAATTCCCGAATAAAATACAGCGTGGGTATAACAGCCATCCAGCGAGCTGTCAATGGGCAGCTAGATTCCCATTGTGGCGCCCAAATAAACAACATCAATACCTTCAACCAGTCACGACCACCAACACCATACAACCAGCCATTCGTGGATTAAAGAGGAAATTAACAACGTCCGGTCAACCAGTTGGGATAAAAGAAGAAAATATTGGTCAATCAATTTAATTCATTATTCGTCAATCATATCATCATTTTATAAAACTTTTGTATATATTATCATTTAATTTTTATTCCTATAATGTACATTTATCATTTTTCACGTCAATATAACATATCTATGTATTTTAGGTTATAGGTAGTTGCTTATAAACAAACTTCACCCATTTTACGGGGCCGATTGTTATCGGTATTCTACCGTGAATACCGAATTTGATTACTCAGTGTAATTTAGCTGCATCATAATTAAATCGGGCGAATAATTTTTCAGATATTTTATTCTCGGAACAACGGACCTCATTTCATTTCGCGTACCTATTCCTTAATCTATTTATGATTCAAAATTCCCTTCGTAATCTGTTTTCCAAATGCGTAAAGTTTGTTGAAAAGAATAATTTTAAGAGATTACAAAATTTCCCCAAATGTTATTAGTAATAAGATCTTATACTAATTATAAATGCAAAATCCCGACACCCTCATAAACGAAACAATACTTGTTTACACAAACCCGTAAACGGAGAGTTCAGGTACGACCCCCGGATTAGGCGACCTGACAGTCAGTACAGCACCACAATTTTTTTTTGCCACTAATTACTTTTTCGTCCGGGAGTGGCAACCCCGAAGAATCAGTTGAACATCATTCAGAATTCAGTCGCGACAGAACAAACAAGTATCGTTTCGGGAGTAGATAATTTTTTTTTTCAAAAACACCAAACAAGTATCAATCATATAAATTCATATATATTTTTTTTTTAACTTTAAAAAAAAATAACGACTTTCATTATTGTTATTTTTAATTTAATTTATTGTGTACTATATCTGTACAATAACATAATATATAGTGTATCAAAAGTAAGTTATTTTCTTTCACTAAACCCAATAAGACAAACAAACGTAAAGTCAGTGCTAGTGCCAGCCGTCCGAAAGAGTACCAACCCCAGAGAGGAGCCGAGCCGACATCACAGCAAAAAAAGGTCAGAAACATTTTATTTCTTTCACTAATTAATCAAACTGAGCTACCCGATAGTTGCGAGGTCGCAGCCAAGCAAGCAACCCCGTAACACGTAATTTAACTTACTCCGTGACACCTAAAACTGGATTTTTCTTATCTGTTTTGACTCCAATATAGTTCAACAAAAACGTTACAACGGATCATTAATGGTATTGCATTGTTATTTTTCTCTTTATTATTATTTTCATATGTATATTAATTTAAGTTATTTAAGTTAAATTGTATTTTGTTTATATAAAAGCTGCGTACCGTTAAATAAATAAAATAATTAATAATGTATTTTTCTTTGTTCACCGCAACAATGACTTAAGTAAAGAATAAACTTAAACAAATATCCATTAAAGTAACTACTTCCACGATAAATAATTATATAATTCACTGTCTTCCTACCAGACAGTGAATTATAGAATTTAGGTCTACGAGGTTCCCCAAATTCGAAAGTGTTTTTGATTTGAAGTGTTCGTTTGTCATAAAATTTGGGCGGCACACAGCGGGACAAAACTTTTAAAAACGTGTTCATGAGGCCGAAAAAAAAAATGTTGAAAATGTTGATATAAATCTAATTATAGTTTTAGTGGAAATGTGTTGATTGGTGACCTTATTTATGTAAATAATTCGCAATAATGTTAATGTTATATATATATAATATAATCATTCGTACATTCCTTCACCAATGATATTAAAATTACACACATTATATATAATATAGTGTATTTTATCAATATAATATATTTATAACTCTCGACCTAAGGTTTTTCAGTATATTACATTTATTTATAAACGATTTGTTATTTTCAATAAATACATATCTGACAATGTTTGCTGATGATACGACCTACTGTATGACTAATAAGTGTATAAATTAGAAATTCTAACCTGAAAGATTAAATAAATATATACCTAAAAAAAAAAAAAACATAAATTAAGAATATTCGAGCGGATTTATGACAACTAAATACTTCACTAAATTAATAAACCTTACAAGAAACTTAGCTAAAACTTTTCTGAATCAGAAAATAATGCAATACCATGGAATACATGAAATCCATTTTAGTGTTTTAGTTAAAAAAAAAAGATTTAAACTGGGATTCATACATCAATAAAATATTCTCTACCAGGGCAAAATATTCCCATTTAAAACCATGTATACAACTAGTTCAAGCATTAACCTCGAAGCTCATAGAGTTATATATTAATAATAAAATATGTGACATTGGGAAACATGGCAATAGTTGTCCATTTGAGCACTGGAGGCACTATAGCATGCAGCCGAACATTTTAAATACTTTAATTTTGAGTTTTTGATAATGTATATTAATTATACGTGCATTTTGTCACTTTCTAAGGCATTTGTCACAAACATTTATACTTTTAATTAAGTATTTAATATCTCTGAATTATTATCATTTGTAATGTCTCACATTACAACAGTGTTACATACTTGGTAATTATTATTATAACAATATATTGATTTTCCAAATACTAAATCGCGCGTAGTATATTTGAAGTGTGACATTAAGAATAAAACACTAAAATGGATTTCATGTATTCCATGATACAGCATTATTTTCTGATTGTATTGTTACTAAAAGCCAGAGAACACGAAGCAGTGAATTCTTCGTCGTGCACAAGAATTCGTCCTTTCGCAGACTTCAACTTGGGAAATTTTACATCAGGACTTGGGCCTGCGCCCACTGACCCAGGAGTTAAAAGTTAATGACCATAGACAACGCCGTTTGTTCACTGACTGGGCTTTGGAGCGTTTGGAAGAATATCCCAATTTTGGGAGAAAAGTTATCTTTAGAGATGAAGCGCATTTTTAGATGAATGGCCATATGAACAACCAACATTGCTGTATATGGGATAACGCCAATTGATACGAGGTTCACCAGATAGTAATGCACTCATAAAAAGTGACGGTTGGTGCGGATTATGGCCCGGCGGTATAATTGGTCCGTACGACTTTAATGAGGGCAAAACCATTAACGGAGAGCGCTATATATCAATGTTAACCAATTTCTTTTGGTACAAACTATATTGACGTTCACGACATGTGGTTCCAGCAGAACGGCGCTACGTGCCACACAGCGAACGCCACAATAGATATTTTGCATGAACAATTTGAAGATATTGTTATCTCTCGCAAAGGTCACATGAATTATCCACCAATATCGCGCGATTTGACTCCGCTAAACTTTTTTGTAGGGTTTTCTGATTTCGCAGATCTATGTCAATAAGCCTCATTCTACCAATGCGTTTAAAGTCAAATTTGAGCCATCGCTGAAATTCAGCCAGATCTATGCGGCAGAATAATTGAAAAATAGCCCTCTCGGATTCGTGCCACCGTTATAAACCGCGGTGGACATTTGAACGATGTCATATTCCATACATAATTGCATGCATTAATTACTCAAATACAGCTTTTTTTATTCCACTTAAACATTGATCCGTCGCAATTGAGAAACATTTTAGTTGCGAAAATAGTTTTTTTATAATTTTGATATTTGGATCTCTGGCATATGATACTTTTTTAATAACTATTTTTAATCTTGCAGGACCAAGCATGAGTAACAAGTGAAAATCATTAATTATTACTTCAATACAACAAGAACCATGAGCAGTTCAAGTTGCCTCCTTTATGAGGATACATTTTGTTATCAAACTGTTATATCTAGTCTTTGTTTACAAAGGCCATAAGAAGTATTAGAAAATCTTTTAATTGTATTTCGTTCATTTATTTTAGAATTCCAAATAACTTATCATTATTATTAATTGTTGTTTTCTTATTTTCGCTCGTAATTTTGGCAAAAGTTACTTCTTCTTCGATTGGAAACCTACCATTTTATGTTATTTAATAATGGTGACTTGTGGTGTGCTTCTCCGTGCCAACTTTTTTTCTCTTTCTGCTACATACGCCGTTTGAATGATATTTACTATGGTGTAATATGATAATATAACACATCATTTGAGTTAAAATGAGTACCACTTGATGGTAAGTGTAAAATTTAACATAATCTATAAATAACTACATAAATATCTTTTCATTCGGACAAACAATATAATTTTTTTTTAAATATTATTTGAATGAATGTTAAATTTGAGGTACTTTTTGTCTCTTTATAAATTTACATTAAATTATTACTATAAATTTAGTTATTGAATCACTTATTTATTAACATGTTAATTTTTATAGTCTTAAAAAATAAATGTGTTTATACCAAATTATTACTGAAATTGATTTGAATTTCATTCTTTTGTACAAAAACGGTAAAAATTATAAAGAGACAAAAAAACTTTCGAATAAACTAATGTTTTAAGTAATATTTTTTAATTCAATTATGTATCCGAATAAAAAGATTTTTAAATAAATTAAATAAAAATGATTTAAAAATAATTAATAAATTATTCCCACATTTAGCTCTGTGACTATTGACTTACGTTACGTAAGTACTTTAAACAAATGAACATTAAAACAATTACTTCCCGGGCAAATACCCACGCCTGAAATTGAATAACATAATGTACACCTGCTGTTGCATATCAATAAAATATTGCGTAATGCAACAAATTTTAATCCGAGACAAATATAATGCAAAAATAACGTTACGCAAGTGAGAATAATTTATTAATTATTTTCAAATCATTTTCATTTAATTTATTTACTTAACTTTGACGAAGTGAATGAATACTCTTTTCTATAAATGTTTATGTGGTACTACTGTACTCTATACTTAATATTTTTTTCATATTTACACAAATTATATATTACACTATTATATTAAAGCACGGTAAATTTAATAAAAACCGAATGAAGCATTCAATTGTTATTAATAATATTATTTTGTGTATAATTATGAGAGGCAAAGACCTGACCTCTGTCATAGTCGACCTGGTCCAAGTTTTCACACTCCTGAATCCTTCAATACTGCTGGTTGAACAAGGCTGAGCTATTGTTATGGATAATGCTTGTTCTATTGCTTTAAATAGTTGTGGTGGTCAATCATTGCCAAGGTTTTCAGCAACTGGCAATCATGCTTATTTTCAGTTCAAATAAAACCACAAGTGAATTTCAGATTCAAGTTGGTCCAATTCATAAAATTTAGCAACAATTATCATCTTGTATTTTAATTCTTTAATTCACAAATCAATAAATAAAGAAGGATGTAGAAACATCACAGTAAAGGTTGGTAAATTGTCTTCTGGAAATTTGCTTTCCAACGAATGAAAAAATTAGTCAAGATATGAAGTAAGTTCTGTTCGCATACAATATTTTTCATCTGCGGTGGCAAGGGGATTTCAATGGTATTTCTGATGAATACAATACAATACAATACAATACAATACAATACAATATAATACAATACAATACAATACAATACAATACAATACAATACAATACAATACAATACAATACAATACAATACAATACAATACAATACAATACAATACAATACAATACAATACAATACAATACAATACAATACAATACAATACAATACAATACAATACAATACAATACAATACAATACAATACAATACAATACAATACAATACAATACAATACAATACAATACAATACAATACAATACAATACAATACAATACAATACAATACAATACAATACAATACAATACAATACAATACAATACAATACAATACAATACAATACAATACAATACAATACAATACAATACAATACAATACAATACAATACAATACAATACAATACAATACAATACAATACAATACAATACAATACAATACAATACAATACAATACAATACAATACAATACAATACAATACAATACAATACAATACAATACAATACAATACAATACAATACAATACAATACAATACAATACAATACAATACAATACAATACAATACAATACAATACAATACAATACAATACAATACAATACAATACAATACAATACAATACAATACAATACAATACAATACAATACAATACAATACAATACAATACAATACAATACAATACAATACAATACAATACAATACAATACAATACAATACAATACAATACAATACAATACAATACAATACAATACAATACAATACAATACAATACAATACAATACAATACAATACAATACAATACAATACAATACAATACAATATCAATTAATTTTTAAAAAATCTAACTATTTAGGTTTACGATATACACAATCATATAAATAAATATAAATTATTGTAAATAATAACGTATTTATATTATTGATTATAATGAATACACAGTGATCTATTTATATATTAATGAGCGTTAATGGGTTAAAATATCAGTGGTTTTGACCATAATTTCAAGTCCATTAATTAAAAATATTCAATGTTTTTTATAGCAATATTTATATTATATTCCTTTCTTAATTTTTTATTTAAAAATACTATATGTACATTTCGAGCACAATGTGCTCTTTATAAATAGTTTTTATGAATTTGTTAAATAAACATAAACAAAATTAAATAAATAAAAGATTATTGCATCTTCTGGTTATCTTTTATTTATAGTTTAACTCAACCTAAACTTGGCCCCACTAGATTATATTGTCATACACTTATAATAAAATATAATATAACGGTGAATCCGGTGAAATTGGCTATCGACCGTAGACGGTCTTAGAGAAAGTAGATGTTTTTTTTTCTATTCAGTATTAAATTCTTTAAATTCCGTCCTCAACAATATTTAATATTCATGTCAAAGAAACACTGCTTGTTACATTTATTTATTGCACGCCCATTGCTCGGTTGTTCCATTAAAAGCAATGGATTTAATGTGCATCCAGAGTAAACGCGAATAAAACTTTCTGAATAGAATACACAACAAAGTTTTACGAATATTATATTAAATAACCTTTCGAGGCAACCGTGCCCCGGGACCGCGTATTTATTACTTTAGCAGTAAAATTTAATACTCTTTCCCCTACCCAAAAAGCGAACAATCTTCCGCGCTCCTGCATAAATCCACGAAACCGAACATTTATTGCTCGGCAAGTTATAAATACTAGATTCAGCGCCATTTCGGTTTGTTCCATGCAACTTATTTTTCAATGCAGAAATAAGAGATGATAATGGTCCGTATAAGAATTTTTAATATTTTTTTAAGCATTTTCTTTATGGAACGATTTACAACCATTGAGATTGAATAATTTTTAAGCGGGACATTTAATTACACATTTGAATATATAATTTTTTAATAAATAAATTGGATCATTATATTTTTCATTATATATTTGATCACTTTTATTTTTATCAATATTATAACACAAAAAAAGATTAGCAAAAATGAACACAATGACACGTGTCAAATAAGATGAGAAACATAGGAACAGACAATTAAAACCTAAGAAATACGACTCTCTCAGTAATAAAAAATCAAAATTACAATCTAACAAATTATAATATAGAAAAAAAAAGAATACAAATTATCATTATACCGGGTGTTGGCGCGAATACGTAAGGATTTTACTTGTAGAAAAAATTGTATGCAAATTCCTGCTTCCTTGTTCATTTTAGAGAAAAACTTAAAGAATTGAAAGAAAATTTCTATGTATTTCTGGCTGCGTCAGAAATAAAATATAAAATATAAAACGAACAATAAGAAATCTTATCCTATACAACAAAATAAATTTATATCAATATAAAAGTTTATTTATTCACTTGGTCCCAGTTATTTAAATAAATTAAATAAAAAATAAATTTAATTTACAATAAATTCAATTAAAATATGTGACAGAATCGGGAAGAAAACATGTATTCTCAATGTCAATAACGCGAGATATGAACTAACTCTGGGAAATCCCACGGCGAGGAAGTAAAAAATGAACCACGGAAAAAAATAATTGCAAAATATAAAATACTAATATTTCCTTGTTACGGCACTATTTGAGTCAGAATTGATTGAATTGTAAGTGCTGCTTTCGAAACGATTGGCTAAATATTTTATTCTCCTTATTTTAACCACTGGCCGCTCGCCAGCGTTTCTCAATTACTGCGAACAGACGTGTTGAAGCGGAATTTAAATATATGTATTCTACATTCCAACTGCAGACAACTTCTGTTTTTATTTAATTAAAACCGTATTGGGAGCCTCGAATCGATTTAATACGGCACTAGTGCCAAACTATGTGCGTTTAAGAAATGCTCAGATACGTGGAAGTTTATTTGAAAGCACGATGAATAGAAATATTTGAAATACTGTGACTTGTAATTTGTTATTAGTTAACATTAAAATATGAGTGGTATAGACAATAATTTCCACAATAACCAAATTATCTAATTTCAAATCCATCAATTGTATTGTATTGTAATTAGTGGTCTGCAAATACAACTTTTAACAGTCGGTTTGGCACACAAAATAACCGTAGTACAGGGACGTACAGCAAATCCCCCTTATGTGACAAAACAATCAATATAATAATAATATTATTATTATTATAGAATAATCTTTGATTAATAAGAATAATACATATTATCTGTTCAATATTCAATATTTTGCCTATCACTCGTGACATATTTTGGTATATTTAATATATCAAAATCAGTATCATCTTCCTGTTTACTTATACATCACTATTTATTTACTAATTTCAGTTACTTAATATAGCCGATTTAGTTTACTAAAATTGCTTTTCCAACATCACTAATTACCTCTATTGAAAGCGACTTGGCTATTCTAAAGTAATGTACTTGAATTCATCTATATATTTTTTTAATCTTAGTTTTCAATTTCATGTGTCTTATAGTATCTTATAATATCCCGTATGAACATTAGTAAATTATTTTTATGTTACTGTAACTCTTCAATTATATTATAGTAAAAACATTCTTACCATTATTATATGATTTAATAATTAAATTTCGGACACTTTTTTCATTGATAACTGGGTAAAACATTGTTAATATTAAATGAAACTTGTAAATTAAATTCACTTGGTTTCGTTTTAATTACATTTATTTTAACTTCAACTAGTTTCGACTTCTTAATAATGGCATTAAGTTCAAAACTAGTTTAAGTTAAAATAAACATAAGTAAAACTAAACAAAATGAATTTAATTTAAAAGTTTAATTTAATATTTAAATTTGTCTTAATTCTTTTCAATTTATTTTTCCAATTTAGTCTCTCTTCAATATCTTCATGTTAATAATATCCTCTCTTATGTATATTTTTTTGTTGTTCTTTTTCTGTTCTTTTGTGGTTCTGTTTTATTTTCTGGTCAGCGAATGAAATCCCGCACTTTCTTAAAACTCTCCCGTTCGGCCACTTCAATTACTTCACCACTTATTGCTTTACATTTCTTAATCCATTTCTTCAATCTCACAACTATCTGCCTTTTTACTTCTCCTTTCTTGGGTTTCTCAAAATCGTTCACATTACCTTTTCATTATTACATCTTATCATTTCTTTGTACATTTGTTCTATTGCATCAATGTTGCTATGTCCTTTTCTTTGTCTTTTCTTAGCATTTGCTACTTCATTGCATACCAACCAAGAAAATAGATATAAGAACAGACAAAATCAAAGTAAGAAATACGACTATCTCATTAATAACGAAATCAATGTTACTAAACAGCAAACTATAATAAAAAAGGAATATACACAAACCATACATACATATACAGGGTGTTTCAAATGGGGATCCCGTTCATATGAGATAAAGGGTATGTTTAAATTTGGCACTTTTGCAGAATTTTATGCTGATTAATATCCATTTGAGAAAACTAGCTAAGTTTCTTTGTTTAAAAAAAAAAAGAAAAAAAAATGAAAAATGCGATTTTCTTTTATTAATTATATATTCATTATTTGAAGCAATACTTCAATGCAATGAAGACATTACTGTAGCACTTTTTTATGATCTAATCGATGGTATATTCATTTTACTAATAGCATGTTTCGTTTCTTCTGGACGATCATCAACTTCCTTATTTCTTATGGAGGCCATATTGTTTTTTATCATATTAAAATCCTCTAATTTATCTGATTACAATGATATCCTATATCATATCTTTATTCTAATAAATAAACACAGTCTTAACAAAATATTTTTTTTAATACTAAGAAATTACGCAAGCCATGAAATTAAAAGTAATCTATACACAATATAATGCAACTTGTAGCTTATATATAACTAAAAATTAGAAAAAGTAAAATGCGGAATATCAACATTAATACTAATATAACAAATATTAACACAAAATATGTTTCTTTAATTTATGTTAAAAAACAGCCTTAGCAGCAACAGAAATTCAAAGGTGTTCTTTTAAATTATTTATTGTAGTATAAAAATAACCTCTAGGAATTTTATTGAATTTCAAGACGAAATTATTAATGGTTTGTAATCTCCTAATTTATGATTTGACTATGCACATTTGGCATACTAAAGCTTTGTTTTGCCTTTAAATCATATAAAACCCTATAAAATAAGGTACATTTATGAATTCTAAAAAGATACTATTGATAATAAAAATTGAACGATTTAAATATTTAATGAATAGTAATATTTAACTTTACGTTTTGACAATCATTGACAGAATGATATCCATGTAGTTGATGTTGACTATGAATGAGTGTTTCTTTCTTTGTAAAGAAAATTACAAAAAAATAAAAGAACTAATTACAACAAAGGTATATATATTATATCATTGTAATCAGAAGAAATAGAGGATTTTAATTTGATAAAAACGAATATGGTGTCCATAAGAAATAAGAAAGTTGATGATGGTCCACAAGAAACGAAACAAGCTATTAGTAATGAGTACGCCTTTGATTAGATCATAAAAAATGCTATAATAATGTCTTCATTGTATTGAATTTTTATTGCTTAAAATAACGAAGATAATAATAAAAAAATGAAAACCGAATTTTTCATTTTTTTTTTTATTATTTGTCTTGAAAACAATGAAATTTATCCCAGTTTTCTCAGCGGGTTATTAATCAGCATGAAATTCTACAAAAGTGCCGAATTTAAACCTACCCTCAATATTTTATAATAAGCGAGATCCCCATAGTGAGACTCGAATTTGAAACACTCTATACAACGTGCAAATTGCACAGAACCAGAGAACAAAACCGGCTGTGTGAAGAAATAAGAAATTGGATCGATTCATCGATCGCTTCAAAAGATGATCAGTTTACAACGCGGGATTCATACGCTGCCCGAAAAATGGAAGAAAGCAGTATCCAGCGATGGACAATACTTTGAACCACACGTGTGTAACCAGTTTTTTCAATAATGCCATTTTTTCGGGAAATAAACATAGGAAGGGAAGTTGAATACTTCATACATTATCGATAACTAAAAATCCTTTAGGCTCAGATTAGTTTTCCCCCTCAGTCTATTACTCATTCTTACATAAATCACCAGCGAATACTTATTTCATTTTTTGTGACATAGAGGCAACTCTAGAGAATTCATAAAAATATTCATGAAATGAAAGATGTTTCATGCTCTTGTTGAAATGGTTAGCGATAGAGTATAGAATATGATGGTGGCTTATTGTAATTATGTCCAAAAACACATTATTTTCTTTCATTTAAAAAAAAAAAACACACTTGGTTTATTTCACAAAATGTTAATTCATTTTCCGACTAGTTTCGACATTCAGCCATTCTCTAGGAATAATGTGTAATGTTTCCTTAATTGACAAAATGGTAAAAAAAGTTATACAATTGGACAAGTATTTTTTACAATGAGCCCATTAAACAATAAGGAAAGAATAACCTGGTGTGAGTTAAATTATGTTAAGAATTTATTTGATAAAATAACAGAAGGTCTAAATGGTTTTAATATTATAACTACTAATACATTGAATTTGCAAATAATATTAGGAAACAATAAATCCAAAATCGACAAGATGGAAAAGTTCGGAATTTACGAACTAAAGCCACAAATCGCACGGACTTTTAAAATTGATTGAACAAATATATAAAATCAATTTACAATAAAAAAAAGTTGCTACGGGGTTCACAGATTATTGTATATTAAACAACCAGTATTTAAACAAATGAAAGTGCAGTACTCAGGAAATAAGGGTTGACATTTGAACTTCAGCTTGTCAACGGGGAGGGAAGGTACCTCACGTTGATTATCAACTAGCTCAGGTTGATTTAAAGACGAAGCAACTAACCTTTAAAACACAATTGGTTTTTAAATAATTTATTTACAAAACATTAGCAAAAAAAAAAAAACAGAGAGAGCAGTCACACAGTATACATTTAGGTAGACCTGATGTAGCGTCGGCGTCTGGATGGAGGCGGCGTTCAGGCGGCAGTTCGGCGTCCTGTGATCGGCGTCGGAATTCGGCGTCGGAGTCCGTGGGTTATTGCGTCGGGGTTGGATCCAGGGGCAGGAACAAACACTACCCTCGTAGTGTTGACGTCGAAGCGGTTGTACTGGCAACCTAGGTGCTTGGCGTCGGTGTTGACTGCAGGAACGACGGCGGAACAGCTAACGTCGGCGTCGGGCTGAGTTTCCTGGAGTCGGCAGGTTCCTGGATTGGACTGGATCCGGCAACAGCATAGGACACTACACTGGTAGCGTCGATGTGGCGTCGAGACGGTTACACCGGTAACCGTGAAGCTCGGCGTCGATGGACTTCAGGAAGCACTGATCCTGGAGTCGACTTCTTCTGGCAGGAACGACGTCTGGAACATCTGGCGTCTGCGTCGGTCAGAGTTTCCTGTCTCAGAGAGAAGGTTAAATTTCGAGGAACAAAAGTTCCTCATGAATCCACATGCTGCCCCCTGTACAGCACCAGAGTGGACTGAAGATCTGGGTGGATGCATCCCGTATTTAAACACCGAAAATCGTCTAGAGTAGGGATGATTTTCGAGGACCACGTGGCCGTTGGCAAAGAATTCACTGGAAAATAACTATCGTAAACAAAATAATTATTTCCAACGAATTCTTAAATCCAACCGTTAAAATGCAATTTGAAAGAATTACGTTAATCTGTAATCTCTCTTCTTTCAAATTGCAACGGCGGCCCGTGTCCTCTCCCTGGGCGTCTTAATCTGCTGCTCGGGCCCTAATTGCTGCACGATAATCCGGAGGGCCGGGCGGTGATCTTCCAACCTCGGGTCAGGTAAATGTTGACCCGATGGTTAATCCGCGGCGGCCGGCAGGTAGAGTGCTGGCCAAAACTCATTTTATAAAAGAAAAAAAATTAAAATTAAAAATTTTAATTTTGTTGACGACGATTAAAATTAATCGCCGGTAACAAGCTAGGGATTAGGGATTAACAAAGACCTAATAAGCGGCAAACAGGTCACAAACAACCTTAAAGAAATTTGGAAATGTCCTATAATGACGGCACTTATTACCTGAAAAATAATTCAAGTTTGTAATCCATATATGCGAATAAAATTATTTTGCACATTATTATTATTATGACTGAATGTTGAAATAAATTAACATTTTTGAAACGAACCAAAAGTGTTTTTTTAAATCAAAGATTATTCAAAAATGTTTCACCAAAGGTTTAGTGAGAAAGTGATTCGTTCAGAATTAAGTAGATTTTTGTAATAGCTGGAATAATTCTAAGTTCTAGATTAATAGAAAAAGTATGTATACTGTAGGAAGTCTCAAAAGCATCCTATCCGATGAAAAATTAGAGGTAACTCTTCAGAAATGGTGGAATATATGAAATGGAAAACATATAACAAAAACAAATATTTCAAACGTGTAATACCAGAACTATAATTGTCATTACAAAAGAATTATGAACAATTGTACATTTCGTAATTTCTGATTTTACTCATATGTTCATATAAAAGGAAAATGATTGTCATCTAGTGTGTACTGTAGACACGATAGGAATGATGCGGAATACACTTTCTTCGACTGCATTGGTTCAAAAATAATAATAATAAAATAAGCAATGATTATTGAAAATTATAATTTTCTTTAATAAAATGCTCAGGATTCAAGAAAAATGGCAAAATGGAATAATTGGTATATATGTAATATAATCGTTGATTGACTTGTGTTAATGTTATAGTACGTATTAAATGTAATATACTTTATTTAAACTTATTTCATAAAACGACCCATCCATTTAACCACATTCATTCAGATGCATATGCCCCCGACCAACATAAATTCGCTATTTTTTCCAGCATGTTTTTCAGAGCAATTCATATTCCAATGTTTCATATAAATGGGAAAAAATTAATAAAATTTGTCAAGTAACAAAACTATCAATTTAATTTCATCTTTCCACTATTCCAACTGCAAAAAATACTTACACTGTTTTACACACGCCTAATCGACGATTTTTTTTGTTCCGGACCAATAAATCCGCACATTGCACGCGTCCATCATCGAGCGCGATCATTCTCATTTGATATTACTGGGATATCAGATAAGACGGTATGTAAAATGTTTAACAACTAAGGGCTTACAGGGCAGAGTTGTAGTGATGAGGGATGAATACCGAAACACTTCACTACAGATAGCCTTGTAATTACGTTTTATGGGTACCTTTCATTAAATATTTTCGATTCAGACAATTGCAATGCATTGTAGTACTGGTATGCAACAAGCAAATATTTATGATGTAAGAATGTTTTTCAAAAACTTATAGTTTGCATATTTTTTGCGGTTGGATGGGTGATTGATTAAATTTTATTCATCATTCCTCGGCAACACATTTAATAATATTGACTACCTCTCTTTATCTAGCATTTATACTTTAGAATGTTGCAATTGTGATAAAATTTACTTTGGACAATCGTAACAATTTACATACAAGATACGAAATTCTCCACTAATTGAAGACCCTTCAGACAATAGAAATGAAAAAGTTGAAATGTACATCTGCAATTAACAAATTTTGTGAAGAAAGGAGATTCAATCTTTCATTAAAACTCAACAATCATTAAAATAATGTACTAAATTATTAATTTAGGCAACCAACATTTGATTAATATTCCTTTGTGGATATTCTCTTTAGTGAAATATATCATAAATTAAAATGTAAAGAGAAGAATAATTACCATAAACGTTCAGCATATATTACTTTTCGACCCATTTTCCAAACAATCCATCAAATTTTCGCTGCTATAAAAAAAAACGGATTACGTTAGTAGGGTAATAGAATAAGAGCCAGTGCAAATAGTCGTGGGGATCGGAAAGCAGATTAGACCGGGTTATATTAGAGAAAAACTTTCTTATCTCGAGCACTTTGTTCCGCCTACCCGGGCGAAGGTTAATGCTGCTCACCGTTGAATTTCCTAATGTTTGCCCTTGCCTCTATATTTTTTCCTCTAGTAGGGGTGAAGGATAAAGTAATTGAGATCTTGCGGCAATTAAGAGTAATATATTTAATTAGTTCTCTAAACCACTCCAGCTAAAACATCTTTAAGTCGATAACTTTTCTTTCTACGAAAATAAAAGTGCAAATTCGATTTGAATAAGTTATGTTATATTAGTATTCGAAGTTTTAGATTATTTAATGTTGAAAAAGTCTTTTTATTATAGTTTACTTTATAAGAAAAAATGAAAATATGGCATCTATTTTAAATTAATATTTAAATTACACCCACATTGAAATAATATTAATGTGAGTGTAATTTTATTTAAAAAAAATTTATTGGGTTGATATTTATACACAGTAAGTTAAAATTGCTAAACCATTTAAACAATTCTCCAACGGTAAACAGTTACAAAAAACTTTCAAATAAAATGCAAAACGAAAAAATATTGCATCTACTTCAATATGTATGCATAAAAGTGGTTGTTTTCATATGTTGGTGTATTTGTACTGATTAAAGAAACGAATACAACTTATAAATTAAACTATACTCGATGTCCTTGAAAAAAGGGAGTACGTTAAATATCTAAGAAAATATATTTTTTTCACGAAAAAAAAAAATCTTTGATTTAAAGTTCAATCATTTAGCTCCCCTGTAGGGAAAAATTAGTAATGGTTTATTTTAAAACGTATGTACTCGTAATTTGTAACGCAAAATCTACATAAGCGTTATTATTTTATTTGAATTTTAATCGACTTTTAAATTTAAAAAAAATATTTTCTGTGCTATGCTCTGTTCTAGTATAACATTTTAAAATATTAAATTTTTGTAACTGATTCATATTTATCCCGTAATATGTAATCATCATTGAGATAATGATCTATCTTTTAAAGCAAGGATGAACAAGAACAAAATGTATTCTCAGAAAAGGTGTACCTACAAAGTCAAAATAATGTATGTATGTATTTGTAATTAAATTCAATTAAGCAGTCTGGGAGAGGAAACAGGTACACACATACACAGACAGCAGCTGCTGGCAAATATCACTTTATCTAAATTAGTGTGCTCGAAAACGTATATTTCCGCAAACATTTCGGTATATCGACAATTTGCATCATTACTAGACCTTAAGTTTCATCCCAATATACCTATAACACTTTAGCTGAAGTGCTTATAATAGACCGTACAAACACTTTTCAATTTTTCTCCGAAAACTATACTTAAAATAAACGGCTTAATTGGTGAATTATATTAAATTGCCTGTGAAACAATTACTGTTTAATTATAAATTTATATACATTTTTCGTACATAACGTCAGAATGTATTTTTTTTTTTGAGATGGTGAGAATTCTGGTAATTCTGATTATAGTGATGAATTTGTTATTGCATAACTTTAAATACAGATGATAATGAATTACCGCCAACCAGTAAACAAGTTAGTACAGGTAATTTAAATTTTCGTAAGTATTTACAAAGCAGAAACATTTCATTATGCTACATTGTAAATGTTGAGACAGAGCATGAAACTCTAGGTTTCCAGAACAGTTTTAGCTGTTCTGAAAAACTCTCATTTTTAAGTGATATTAAAAATGAGCCTGTAGTAAATAACTACATGACAGCTATAAAAATGATTTATATAAGCGAAACCATTAAAGATGCATGTATTAACTTTACTGATTCTTGTAAAAATTATATTGCAACATTGAAAACAGAAAACAATTATGTCTCTACCGACGATAGAAGTGAAGCTAATCCTTTGATTCTGCACTATCCTGTTCTACGAACTGAAGTTAAAAGTGACCAACAAAGACAATATTTAATTGATTAGGACCTCACCAGCCAATACTCTTTAAATTTCCGAGTGTTGAAAAAAAAAAAAAATAGGTTTAACGCTAAATGATACACAGTTCAATTTTTTAGAATATAGCACAGTAAAAGATGCAGCAATTTGCTTTGTGTGTTCACTTTTTTTTCTAGAAAGAATTGGACGAGAAAAATCTGAAAATAATTGGTGTAGGGAAAGAGTCAGAACTTGGAGTAAAATGAAAAGTTCAGGTGTTAAAAAAGAAGGAAAACTAGCTATACACTTTAAGTCATCTACCCATAAATTTGCATTGAGAGATTATTTTAATTTTATGAATAAAAATCAACATGTAGATATTGTGGACAAAACCAAACGGAGATTACTTTTAGAAGAACAACGTATATTTCCATATAACACAGTTGTCTTGACTAGGCAAGGTCTTGCGTTCCGTGGAAGTTAAAATGATCATTTTTTTTTTTCAGATTGTTCACCTAATTTCAAGACATAATTCCATATTAAAAAGATGGTTAGATGACACTAAACTTCGTCCTTAGCACGTGACATAATTAAGTCCACAATCTCAAAATACTTGGCAATGCTGTTCGTTACAAAATTGTGCAAGAGATAGATAAAGCACCTTTTTATACAATAATGGCGGACCACACTCCTGACTCTTCAAAAAAGATATTTTATCACTCGTTCATACAGTGGATAGAAACGTAATTCCGAGAGAGCGATTACTTTGTGTTATGGAGAGTCTTGATAAATCTGGTTCAGGTACTGCCAGTGGCATGTTAAATTGTTTACAGTCTCAAAATATTGTAACAACGATCCTAGAATCTTCGAACTTGAATATAATTGACAATAATTCAAGCATCGAAAAATTCCATAGTTGCTATGAGAAAAAAACGAATACGAAATAGACAACTTGGTGGAAAGTGTAAAAACGTTTGCTAAGAAAATGAACATTCTGCCAGAAGAGGACTATGAAAAGCATCATTGGCGACGTTTAGTTCCCAAACGTTTCGATGATTTTAATGATACAGTTTCTGACTTTTCTTTAAATCAATATTATAGAAAGGATTTTTTTAAAGTTCTAGATGTTCTTGTATCGCTCTTAAAAAATAATTAAAATGAGGTTTTAATGATTGTTATTCCTTTTTTAAATTGTTTTCTATGCCTCTGTCAAAGCAGAACATTAGCCAAGATACAATAGAAAGTTTGACACACTTATATTCTTGTGACAAGCCCGATGAATGTGTACTCCAGGCGGAATTAGACGTCTTATTTGATATCTACATTGAAAACGAAGTTAAATCGATGCAGGAAGTAATGGATACAGTGAAGGAAAATAAAGATATTTTTACGTTATCGTTTAAACTATCTTAACTAATATATACAGCTGGCTTATCAATAGCAACAAATGAAAGAAATTTTACTTTATTGAAATTTGCGCTGTAGAATGAAGGAAGATCGTATGGACGCATTAATGATTTTAAAAGCAGAAACTGATATTACTGATAATATTGAATTGTCGAATATTGTAAACAACAGAGCCAAATTAAAAGATAAGCGAGTTATAATAAATTAATTCAGATAATATAACGTCATGTTTTATTAGGTACTTATTTAAAGTAATAATACATACAGGGTGAGTTTTTTTCGATGTTCTCTATGGGGATCTCGGAAACTATAAGAGATAGAAAATCGGTTAAATGGGGAAAGAAGTGTAGTTTTATAAGACGAATAAAATGACACTTTCAAAATATTTGAAAAAGTCAAGGGTAACTAGATATTTTGAAAAAAGTAAAATATGTCAATTTTTTGAAATCAATATATCTCTATTATTATCATAGATAGAAAAAAACTGTAAAGGACAAAGTTGTACAAAATTTTACACAGATTAATAACAAAAAATCAAAAAAATTTTTCACCCTTATTTTGGGAGATATGACACAAACTTACCTTTTTTTAAATGGAAATAATAGTTGGCTATGACTTCATTAAAAGGGCTATTTTTTTCTCTTTAATCTGATATAACATATGTCATAGTTATTTTTAAAATAAAATAAGTTACAGTCGTTTTTAATTTTACCATATACCAAAAAATAGTTAGCCATGAAAAAGACAAAAGTAAAACAATTGCAGTTGTTTATTCTAAACACACATTAATTCATTTCCATATTTGGTTTGTTTCGATAAGTTTGTTTTGTATTTTTTTTTGGTGTTGTAAGTTTTTTTAAAATGATAATGAATTTTTCCAACTAAGAAAAGCGTGATATGCTTGTTTGTTACATTCAGTGTAATAAAAACGCTGCGGATGCTGCAGAACAATATTATAATCAATATATCGATCGTCGGCAGCCATCTTTACCAACATTCAGAAGAATTTACCACAATTTGGGTGAGTACGGATCCTTTACAAAACCGAAACTTGAAAAAACCGAAATTAATGATGTTTCGGAAACAAACGTATTAGCATTGGCGATGATAGATCCATCCACATCGACCAGACAAATTGCAACAGAAGCAAGCATATCTCAACGGACTGTAGTACGAGTTTTGAAAAAACATAAATATGACCCATATAAGGTATCAATTTCACAAAATTTACATGACGGTGATACCAATAAGAGAATGGTCTTCTGTATGTGGTACAAAAACATGTGCCAAGAGGATAATACGTTCCCTTCAAAAATAATTTGGACAGATGAAACGCGATTTACTAATTGTGGGATTTTTAACCGGCACAATGAACATGTTTGGAGTCAGGAGAATCCACGAGAAGTTGCACAAGGTAGACCACAAATTAAATTTGGATTTAATGTATGGTGCGGTGTGTTCGGATCGAGAATTCTCGGCCCATATATTTTTGATAACACATTGAATGGAAATGATTACCATCGTTTTCTTCAAGAAACATTTGAAGATATGCTCGATGATTTAAATTTATCAGTACGGGCAAGATTGAAGTGGTTTCAACACGACGGAGCTTCACCTCATAGCACGTTGGCTGTGCGAAACTATTTAAATGATACTTTTCCTAATTCATGGGTGGGAAGAAATGGACCAATCCTATGGCCACCTAGATCACCCGACCTATCCGTTTAGACTTTTTTCTGTGGGGTTATGTGAAGAACAAAGTGTATCAACAATCATATCAATCCGTGGAGGATCTTAGACGTGCTGTACTTGAAACATTTTATTCTATTGACAGAAGAAAAGTCAAAAAAGCCACAAATTCGATTTTAAAAATATGTACTTTATGCCATAATAATAATGGTGGACTTTTTGAACATCTTATGTAATATTTAAAATTTTCTTCTATTATTATTTTGATAATTTCGGAATTATTTTACTTTATGTTGACAAATCTAAAGAAAGATAATTAATTAAATATTGATTTCGTTGCTATAAACAACCGCAATTGTTTTACTTTTGTCTCTTTCATGGCTAACTATTTTTTGGTGTATGGTAAAATTAAAAACGACTGTAACTTACTTTATTTTAAAAATAACTATGGTATATGTTATATCGGATTAAAGGGAAAAAAATAACCCTTTTAATAAAGTCATAGCCAACTATTGTTTCCATTTAAAAAAAGGTAAGTTTGTGTCATATCTCCCAAAATAAGGGCGAAAAAATTTTTTGATTTTTTGTTATTAATCTGTGTAAAATTTTCTACAACTTTGTCCTTTACAGTTTTTTTCTATCTATGATAATAATAGAGATATATTGATTTCAAAAAATTGACACATTTTACTTTTTTCAAAATATCTAGTTACCCTTGACTTTTTCAAATATTTTGTAAGTGTCATTTTATTCATCTTATAAAACTACACTTCTTTCCCCATTTAACCGTTTTTCTATCTCTTATAGTTTCCGAGATCCCCATAGAGAACATCGAAAAAAACTCACCCTGTATATAGTGTTTTGTACTTCCTAATATGTATTATTTAAAATATATATAATATTATACAATACATTAAGCTTAATTCATATAAATCAATGTGCTACGTTATATTATTATTATATTAATTGGTTAAAATAAAATAATATAAAAATACACATTTTTATTTTAATTTTGAAGTTAGAAATTTTTTTTTGAAATATATATTATATATATGCCGAAAACATATTTTGATAATATGGGAAACAATTTATATTTATTAATAATTATTACTAAATAGGTAATTTTAAGTTATGTATATTCTTTCAAAAATATACAATTCATATAAATTAAAAAGCAAATGTATTTTAAACTACAAATAATCACTTACCAGTTGTAGATTTATAGGAAAAATTGAAGAAACTTCTGACGAATACAAAAAATGTCAAAAACAATTCATATCAGCATTGAAATTGTGCATTTATTATTATAAGTATTATACATTTTATTTCAATTGCCGCAGACTGCTCTTTACAGTACTACACAGCTGAATTATTGGTTGGTTTTCCAAAAAATAAAACATTCTTATCGAAAGTCCAATACCCGAATTCGTTTAAAAAATCTGGTAATTTGCTCAAATTTAATTGAAAGTTAAGATTTCATTTCAGTTACTTTTTTTGTAAATTTATCAGTATTTTATTGTTTACAGTGGAATTAACATGAATGTTAATCGCGATATCGGATGAAGATTTTATATTTTTAATAGTATATAAATATATATATAAAAAATTCAACCAATACGTGTTCGCGTTGTAGCCGCATAAAAAACGGCAATGTGTGGTTGGACGGATGCACAATTGATTGAAAAAATAAAATATGTGAAAGCAATTGGGCGACGAAACGAGGATAGCGAACGTAGATAGACAAGTGTAATTTTAGAAGAGGAAAGCGTTGACCCACAAGATAAAAATAAATAATTCTATTTTTTATTAATAAATATTATGGTGGTCATTAGTTATTACTCTATTTCTTATAGCAGGACTCGTCGATATAATAAATTAAACTCTATAAACTTCAAATTTATTGAGAACTGAATCGCGCGTTTTATTGCCAATAATATAATCACATTTGGACATACATTTTCTTTAAACATTTTAAAAGTTTTCAAAATATCAAATTCTACACAATTGAGTATGTTAAAAACAATTAAGATGTATACATTTTGTAGTAAACTTTCAAATTTCGATTTAACTCACTTAAACAACAATTTATTAAAAATAATTGATTTGATTTAAATTTTAATAGCTTATCATTATCTGATTTTTTAAATAGATTAATTTTGTATATTTAATTTTGTTTATATTTATTTGTTTCTTAATTTATATACTAGGTTATTCACACCATACGAAACGGAGTATTGTGGACAAAGTACACCACTTTTTAAAATTATCATTTCTGGGGTGTATAGGGTCGGTCCTATAAGGGCTACTTTCTATTATATTATTTGTATTCGGAACAATGTCAATACATTACAATTAATATTACATAATTTAATCGTAATTACTTCATCAAAATAAAATTAGGAAAAATCGGCAAAAAAAGAAAAAGAACATCGAATAAATAGTTTACACTCAATTTAGAAAAGATTTATGACTTTCCGAAATGGTCAGAAATAAACCAGATGTAACCAAACGAACTTGCATCGCTACCTCCCTAATGCCAGATGTTTTTATTATTTAAAATACCTCGTGCCTATTCCGTCCGTTTGCATTTTTGAAATTTTATTTTGGTGATGTATTTACAATTAAATTACGAAATATTAATTATGGTGCACTTACATTATTTCGCATATAAATAAATAGAACACAATGGAATATGTTTGCCATTAAAGCAAACATTCAATTGTAAATGATGTAAAGGAATCTAAAAATTAAATAATATATAGGGTGTTCCATTTACAAAATATATTTAGTGAATAAGGTGCACAGTTAAAAAAAGTTGAAATGTTTTTTTGCATTTATTTTACATATACAAATATGGACAAAATGCTGGTTTTCACTAAACTTTTCAAATAATGTACCGGGTGTCCAGATAAGAAAGGTCACCGGCTATACCTCAGGAACTATAAGTGCTAGAGCTTTCAAATAAAAAAAATGTTGATAAAAGTGATCATGAGAAAATGCTGGAAATAAATTTCAAGTACGTAACTCTTCCGGTAGGGGGCGCAATGAACAGTCGAAAAGTAATATTGCGATTACCTTAGAAAAATGTTTAATAAAGACATCATAAAACTACACTTTTTTAAATCATGATAAGTTCGTGAAACAAAAATGTTACAGACATTTTTTTCTTACTCTTGAAATAAAGGGTGGGGGAAGGTCAGAATTTATAAAGAGCAAATGTCAAATAACTCTTTTGTTTTTTAACCGATCTTAATGATTTTAATGTCATGCGGAAGAACTTATCATGCTAATCAAAATTATCGACAACAATCAGAAAAATAACTAACCTTATCACCGCTAGGTGGCGCTAACTTAAAGTATAGATTATTTTCCTATTTTTATTAAAAATTTCGAATGGAATGATATATTTTTCTTAATCTTAGTAGAAAGAGGATTAAAAAGTAAGAAATTTAGTGAAAACCGCAAGTCTATATCTAAATCCCATCACAAATTATAATTAAAAGAATTTTTATAATTAAAAGTTATTAATGCAAATTTTAAGAATTTTTTGTGTTAATTTAAAATAAATGAAATTATAACTAAAATAACAAAATTAAATTATTTTGTCACCGGTAGGGGGCGCTTTTTAATTTTAATACTAAATTTTCTCATTTTTTTAAATAAAGAAATATTTCTTATAATACAGGTGAAAAGTGTATTAAAACCAATTGGAGAAACATTTTCAATGCCAAATATATATCAAAATTTTGTCTTCCAAATTGTCCAATGAGTCCACCGTCATATTTAATACAATCACATAATTTTATACAATTAAATAAGCAGCGACATCTACTCTAGCAATAGCAGTATATCTATTGTTGAAGTTTTTGCATTTCAGATCCAAAAAAATATGTCTTTCCTTGTTCTGGGCCTGGATTGATAAAATATATTTTTTAATTTGTCCTAAAAATAAAAATCTGAACATTCGGCAAATCGTGGTGACCAAAAAATAAGCATCCCCATCTATTCACCTCTCAAGAAAGAGTATATTCAAATAATTTAGCGTGCTTTAGAAAATGCCCCCTGGTGTTGATAAACTAATTCAGTTTTGTTGTTTTTGTTATAAATTTTATTAACCTTAAAAATTTTTCCAATGACATTTGAAATTTTTAATTTGAAATTTTCTTTTATTTATAACTTGTGATAGAATAAAGGTACTGAGATGCGGTTTTCACCAAATTTCTTACTATTTTACGCACTTTCTATTGATACTAAGAAAAATATATCATTCCGTTTGAAATTTGTAAGAAAAATGGAAAAATTATATTCTTTTTAACTTGGCGCCACCTAGCGACGAATCAATTACTTATTTTTATGATTTTTGTCAATTGTTTTAATCAGTATGATAAGTTCTTTCATATGAAATTAAAATCTTTAAGATCGGCTAAAAAACTAAAGAGTTATTTGACATTTGCTCTTCATAAATTCTGACCTTCCCCCACCCTTTATTTCAAGAGTAAGAGAAACATTTCTGTACCATTTTTGTTTTACAAACCCATCATGATTTCAAAACGTTTAGTTTTATGATGCCTTTATTTGAACTTTTCTTGAGATAATTGCAGAATTATTTTTCGACTGTTCATTGCGCCCCCTACTGGAAGAGATACGAACTTTAAATATATTTCAAACATTTTCTCATGGCTACTTTTATTAACATATTTTTTATTTGAAAGCTCTAGGCGTCTTAGTTCCTGAGATATAGCCGGTGACCTTTCTTATCTGGACACCCGATACAATTAAATATTAAGATTTTGAAATAAATATTTATTTCATCTGAATGCTGCTAATATAAATGCGTATAATTTAAAAAAAAATATGCACTTTTAATTCAATACTGCATTTCAAGTATCGATCGCAGGTACCTAGCAGCGGTCTATTCGGAAAGTCATAAATTTCGCAGGCTTGCTTCGCGATGGCAGCTTAAATGACACCTACCACTGAGTGTTGGGGTAAACATCGATGTCCTTTTTTTGCCTGTTTCCCGTCTCCGAAGGTCCTGTGGACGCGAGGAGTACGTCGCGAGTGCGCCTCGGTTTCCTTGTTTCCTTCGACCATTGGTCGATAGCCAATCGACAGACTTTTACGATGTGACTTGTAATGTTTTATGTTATAAACAGATATTGTAAAATGTTTGTTAATAAAGATTGTATATATATAATTTATAAATATACTGCATAATAATGCTCCTAAATGCATTCAGTGTTAGATCCTAGCTTTAAAGAGCATTATAAGCAGGTTTATTAAGTTGTGGGATTAAGCAATCGACATCTTCTTACTTAAAAAAAAAAACTGCGACTTATACCGAAAACAAAAATTATTAGCTAAAAATGCACTAGCTAGGCTTTATTAGTTTATAAAGATATAAATATAAATAACATAAAAATAAAATAAAATATAAATTACTAGAGGAATTGATTTAATTTTATAAACTAAGACATATACTGAATTAAGTTTATACAAAATAAATTGTTTACTAAAAACTTATATTGAAAAATGTGAATTATTTTATTTATCAAAGAAAATAAATTTCAAGAACGAAATTTATTTTTATGAGAACGCGAAAACATTTTTGGTAGCAGTGAATTTTGTGATTCAATTTAATCACTTCTTATTCATCCTTATATTAAAAACGTAAAATTTTGAAATTAATATTGAACGAATTATTTTTTTTCTAAGAAATAGCCAGAGTATGTTTTTTTAACAATGATTTAAAAGTGTGTCTAATGGATACTATTTTTAAATTATTACAGAATTGTTGATTGCTGATTTAATTTAATGACCATAATCATGATATATACACTGCTTAATATTTGAACTGGTAGACTCACAAGAACTTACATAAATGACAATTTACTACTTTTTTTTTCTTGCTTAATTAATAGTATGTGGTTCTGGAAAACATATTTAGGGCGAATTATGGAAAGAAAAAAATAAAGTTTTGTTCTATTCTATTTTTAACGAATTGATCAGAATTGAAAAGTTTATTCAAGACAGACATTATAATCAAACAGTTAAAAAAATAATAATGCAATATGACAAGGTTTTGACACACAGGAAATCATATCCCGAATGTAACGCCCTGGAATATTTGGCCATTCTTCCAAAACAGCAGTTCAGAGCTGTTGGTGGGCTTTTATCTATTCCTCGTGAACTCATCTGATAACTTCATCTGCGTAATATTGTTCTCTTCAAAAACTGCGTTGATTTGTCTTGTTCTATGAGAACGCGCGTAATTATCCATAAACACGAAACCATCGCCTATTTCATTGACAAATGGCAAGGCTATAGGTTTCAACACCTTACTAAGATACATAACATTAATCAATCTTGCGTTTTCAACCATAAGCAGCTCAGTACGAAGAGTTGAAATATCTCCTCAAACGGTAATTGAATCACTTCCATTAGGTTCTCAATATAGTGTTGTCAGCAACAGGTCTTAGTGATGCACCAATCATTAATATTGTCATAGCTTGTCTGATTTCTTGAATACTTTAACGCTTTAGTAACATATTTAAAATTCTGTCAACCACTCTGAATTAAAAGTTACTCGACAAATTCACAAAAATTAATTTAATAAAAGCGGCGGCAAGCTCAGTAACTGCACTTATGTCAGATACAAAAACAGTTCAATCACAAATGTTATTTGATAGCAAATTATTTACATTTCGAAACACAGGCTGCATTTGCAAGAAGTTATCCCAAACGTTTAAGAAGGGTGGCTTACTTTTACTGCTTCTTATATAAGTGTACCGGTTAAAATGTTGAACAGCGTATTTTTGAGTTTATGTAAATTATTAAAAAAACAAAACAAATTGAACAAACAAAAATTCCTGAATTCCTTTTAATATACCCAGGTCTGAAAGCGTGTTATTTTTTCACTAACAATTAATAATGATAAAGAACATTTTTTTAAATGTGCATTTAACATGTGAATTAGAAATGTATATTAGTTAATAGAAATTTATTTTAATCTTCTTTATGTTGGTTTTTGGTTGTGGAGACTTATTTAAATAAAAATATTTGTCCTTTCTCCTACTTATTTTTTATTTCACTAGATATATTTCGGAAACTATGTTTCAACTACTGAAGATGGAAACATAGTTTCCGAAATATATCTAGTGAAATAAAAAGTAAGTAGGAGAAAGGACAAAAATTTTTATTTAAAGAAATTTATTTTGTTTAATAAATAATATAATTCACATTTTTCAATATAAGTTTTTAGTAAACAATTTATTTTGTATAAACTTAGTTCAATATATGTCTTAGTTTATAAAATTAAATCAATTCCTCTAGTAATCTACAACGCCGAAAATTATATGTCATAAAAAATTGCTAAAACTTTAAATACGCTCCGGAATACTCCTAGTTTTGATGACTTTCTGATTGAAAAAAGTGCGAGCGGAATATATCCGACGTGAACTTGTACTAAATTGAATTATACGGCGGAACTTTCATTGATATACGGCCTCTACTTTTCCAACGGTGAAGGGGATGATGTATACGGTTTTCTTCCGGTTGGGGAATGTCCCGTATTTACGCTTACATTGAAATCCACTTAAAAGGGCGCGAGTATAAGATATTTTTCCGGAATTTTAAAACGCTTCCTGAGTTGGCGTCCGCGACTCGGAGAGCGTTTTAAAATTCCTCCTTGCTGGAAAAAAACGGAGAAATAAAGAAAAACTAGTATTTTTTTACTAGTTTAAATTCAGTTTCCGGTATTTCTGGATTTACACGCTGAGTGTTTCGTATTATTTCAGTTAAAAGAGAATATCACGGTGAAAAATATGTATTGTTTTTTGTTTGACTGAATATATGAATAGGAAATTAAATTCCTTGCATTGTTTTATATTACGCAGTCCAAATTGCATTTAAATTATCCATATATATGGCTTTTTTAATTATTATTGTAGAAGGGACACGAAACTATGCAAAATTAATTTTCTGTTCCTGCATTTCATTAATAAAACCTGAATCCTATTTTATTTAATTCATAATAATATTTTTTTTATTTATTAGCAAAATATACATCGCTATTTCACAATATCGTAACATATATATTGTAATCACAATTAATTATATAAAATTGCGCGAATAAAGGTGTATAGACAGGGTGTCTGTATTTCATGGAAACGTATATGGGGATCTCGGTTATTTGAAGAGATAGAGAGATAGTTAAATTAAGACAAATATCTCAGATTTGAAGCCCAGCTATAATTCGAAAATAAATTTAAAATATCTTCTTTGGTTTTCGAGATATTGCCAAATAATAAATACCCTGTAGCTCTAAAACAGATGAATGTTGTTAAAGAAAGCTCGTTACTGTGTCTTAAAAAAGGCAGCCGATTCAGGGAACAGAAGGGTTCATAATTACAATTCACAATCAAGTTAGCAGATTCTAAAAAAATAATGTTATCGATAAATGGGGAGAAACTATACAAAACATAACAGCCGGATGTAAATATCTTGCAGAGAATGCATATTTAGGTAGACGCAATCAGGTGTCAAATATAAAACATACAGAACTAGCTAAAAAACACAAACGGAGTTTATATTATACTGGCATCAAACAGTAATAACTGACAGATTAATTGATTTTAACCGGACATACATCAAATTTATTGATAAAAATACATTAATTATTGATAAAGGATGCCCTTTAACACATAACTGGTCAAAAACAGAGATTTAGAAATGCTCTAAATATGAAAACCTCGTTATAGAAATGAAGAACTTCTAGAAACTTGAAACGTGATTTTTTGTTGCCTCTCTTTAATTATTTCGCAAATCATGCATACATACTGAAAAACTGTAACTCAGTAAACCGTTCATTCTCTTTTTATTTCTCAATTTTCAATAATATTATACACTCTAATAGAATCAACATTTTTTTAAATAGTTCCAATTTAAACTTTCTATAATTTAAAAACTTAAACTAGTTCGAAAAGAAATTATTAAAACGTAACGACCTTAATCGGACACGTCCTTGTTTCCGCGGTCGTTAAATTTAATTTTTATGAAACGCAAAAGTTTTAATTAGGAATAAACTCTCCCCGTTATTATTTTTTTTTGTTCTCGTAATTTTTCGCGCGCCTTCATTATTATACAAAAACTTGGTAATGTAACTAAAAAATTCGTTGAAAAGTTTAACGGAAATTGCAGTTTCTTAGTAGTGCTTTATTCACTAGAATGAAATTATTTTGTTAAGTATATTTTTCCCGAATAAAAAAAAATGTTGCAATATGCCCGAGAAGTAGTTATTGAAATAGATATTTGTTTTAAAGTACTTACTTAACGTATTTAATAAAAGTCGCATAGCTAAGGAGAGAGAATTTAAAAATAATTAATAAATTATCAATAATTATTTTAATTTAATTTATTAATTTTTGTGTGGCACAAAGGTCTGCTATATAAATATTACATCCTCGACCTCCCAAAAAATTTCCTACACACCCTACATAACTTCCTAACAAATAGATCACTAATTGTAAAAATTCAAAATACCCTTTCCCGTACATTCCACCCCTCAATCATCATCAATTATCGCCACTACTTCCACCCCTCAATCATCATCAATTATCACCACTACTGTACAACACATTCTGCAGCGACCTCTACAACCCCAACCCAAGCCTACTCAAAGCCCTACTGACATTACAAACCCTTATAGACTCACTGGAACTAAGATTTGCTAAATGAAGAATCAAAATAAACGCTAATAAATCCCAACTCCTTAATCTCTGCCACCGTAAAAACCCATCCCGCAACATATACAAAAACAGTAGCATTCTCCCCTCGTCCCATATTAAATACCTCAGCATAATAATAGACCAGAAATTAAGCTTTAAAAAAACACACGGCCACTATCAAACAAAAAATAACCACAAGGGCCAAATATTTTTGACCGATGTGAATTTATCCACGGTTTTTCGGCCCGGCGCATCCACCATAGCCGATGCGCCGGCACTTTCGTGGTTCATTCATCGATTTTATTTACATTAGCATATTAATAGTAACCTGAAAGATTGCTTTGAATAACTGTAGCAATATAATTATTACAATTTGTAAGTCACCCACGGTTTCCAACAGAAAATCAGTGAAATTTCAAAGTTCAAAACGATCAACTTTGACACCTTTAATTTTCGATTTCTTTGTCTTAGATTGTTACCAGATGTCTTAAGAATTATATCGAACAATAAAAAAGTTTATTGTTTATTTTAACTATTTTTTAAATATTTTTAATATAAAAGTTAAAATTACTTACATAAAAATTCTTTGAGTATTTAAGAATGTGTAAAATAATTTTTGTTAAATGTATTTTGCTTTTATCTTAATAAATCCTTATATAGTTGTTTTTTTTGTCATTACAAAAATATAAATTTTCCAAATGATTTTTTTTAATATGACACGCCTAAAACAATTTTGAATTAAAGATGAATTCATAATTTCACATTTCATGCGATTTCTAAGATAGTTCAAGTAATAATTAAAAAGATGGTCTCCAAAACAAACCTTCATAAGCCTTCTAAGAAGAATCTAAGATAGATAAATCGAAAATTAAAAAAAAATAAACTTTTTTATAGCTTTATGTGGTTCTTAAGACCCCTGAAACAATCTAAGACAAAGAAATTGAAAATTAAAGGCGTCAAAGTCAGTAGTTTTGAACTTTGAAATTTCACTGATTTTCTGTTGGAAACCGTGGATGAATTACAAATTGTAATAATTATATTGCTACAGTTATTTAAAGCAATCGTTCAGGTTACTATAATTATGCTAATGTACATAAATGGGAAATAAAATCCGTGTATGAACCAAAAAATTCCTGTGCATCCGCTATGGTAGAGGCGCCGGGCCGAAAAAACGTGGCTCGAAAATCGTGGATAATTTCGCATCGGTACATTTTCGGTGTTTAACATATAAGCAATCTGGAATTACAACCAAAAATACCACCATTATATATAAGATGATATGTAGGCCAATACTAGACTATGGGTGTATACTCTTCCCCAACGACTAAAAGCCCACACTCCATAATATCCAAGTCGGTCAACATTCTGCCCTCAGACCCATCCAATGAACTCCTTTGCAATCACACACAAATTACTTCAATAAATGAAAGATAATTAAAATTAAAAGAAAAAATTGCTAAAAATGACAAGAATTTTGAAATTCTTTCCGAACTCTATTTTCCTAGAAATCCAAATATACCTTCAAAGTTCCGTAATCGTACCCAAACTCGTTTCGAAAATATTAATATGGTACGTATATAATCACCCGGAAAATTAAAACAATACATTTTTTCTATCTGTGGCTGAAAGGCTACGGTCGATATCCAATTCTTGCAAGAACATGTTTAAATAAATTGTCAAAAATGTAAAAAAAGTTAAACCACACATGTAAAAAATAAAGATGATTAATATATATATATATATATTTATTAATTTTTATTTAATTAATTAAATATTGCAATTACAATTAAGTGAATTGATTATTTCCTGTATTACATTATAAACGAATCAATCAAATAAAATTAAATAATTTGATGCCGAACAATTCATTTTTTTTTTCTTTTGGTCTTATTTTCAAAGTTCTCTTTGTCATCTTGATATATTAACCAAATGTATTTTGAGGTTAATTCCATGTTTATATTAACACATTCCGTATCACACGGGGACTTCCAAAGATTTTAAGCCGATTTCATTCTCATTAAACACACTATTTATTAATTGATAATAACCAAATTATCTATCGTTTGGATAACTGATGATTCAGACCTGATCACGACAGTGTGTTCCAAGTGAATTTAATTGTTGACAAAATCAATTCATTAATTAAGCAAACGATTACACATTGCTATTTATAAAATATGCAACCAATGTCCTTGTTTAGCTAAATATTATGTAAATAGTATTTTCATTTCAATTTATTTTATTTCTAAAATGAAGATTCAACTTTTTATTAGAAATTAACAATTTTGTGATTATTAATTTATATATTAGGTTATTTATTTCAAAGGGCTTATTATAATTGTTTGTTTTATACGATAATTGGTGGAATTCAATTAAAACAACATTTCATTTATTTAATATGCACAGATTAAGAGTACGGATTATTTCATTCGGTAATACCGACCCGTTTTATATATATATATTTATATATATTCGTACATTGTATGGGTTAATGTTTGGGTTTTATAGAGGATTAAAAACGTCGCCTGTTTATAATAAATGTAGGATGCACGAATTTTAACGCGCAATTATAGAATTCCGGGCAGTGGAATTCTGTGGAATATACATATATTTAAAATAATAAAAGGGTTTTTTATTAATTTTAATTCGATGGTGCATTAATATTTCAATTTCAATTTACTTTATTAACGGAATCTCCATTTCCAAATTACAATTATAATTACATATTAAAAATTTTATAAGAAAAGTGTGACGCTCTAAAAAGATTATAAAACATATGTATATAAAAAAAAGGCAAATTTATTTATATTAAAAACTTACGTATTTTATATAGCTCCATTTCAATTATTTCCTTTTTTACTGCATCGAATAATGGTTTGGTTGTTTTGACAACCCCCACTGGAACGACAAACAACTTTACATAATAATATCTCAACGGGACGTCGAAACGGTTTGAATAATAAGTTTACATTTTCAACAAAACAATGCGTATTCTGAAATACCCCTATAGCCAAAATGTAAAAGCATCGTAATCATACGGTTCCTATAGAGTGTCCTCGCCTCAAGCGCAATATCACTTTAGACAGAAAAAGATGCGAACATTTCAAAAAAGAATTATATTTCTTCAAGCGCACCAATTGCATGTAGCAAACGCCATAAGATGAAGCGACTAATCGATGATATAAAGCGTGATCCGCAGAGTTTGGGTTACTTAGTGTTTGACTTACACAACTGCTATTGTTTAACTTACAATAACTAAAACACTTACCACAGCATTAACAATGTTTACGTCCAAACCACCAACTCCATTGTGTTTTCGTTTTGAGGAGCGGAGATGATTATCACTGCTAATAGTCGTAAACTGGGGAAAGCACTTCATCTCGATGGCATGCCTATTGGTGTTCCGAAAGGCGTGGCACCCCGATACCCTATATAATTCAATAAATTATAATTATTCTTGTAAGCAGCAATTAATATTTTTAGTTATGTCTTCGGATATTTGCATTATTTTGCTTCATACGTAGATGCAAAATAGAATAGGTGAGAGTTTGATAGCTGTTTCGCTTGTTTACGTAAACAACCATATCTTAGTTTCAAATATTTCGAGAGAAGAAATTTGTTTTTCATAAAAAAAACATATACTTCAATTTTAAGATACGTTTATGACCTTAATAAAACTATATATGATTATTATTATTCGCAGGAGGCATGAGTAAGAGACACATTGTGGAAATGATTCATATAATTTATCGTAAAACTAGGAACACGCAGAGTTCAAATCGTTTTTGTATATAACATCAGACCAGCTTATATTATAATTTCGTGAAATTATATTTTTAAAATTGAATGTACACGAGTTACAGTTTTACAAAAAAATGTTTTGTTGCTTTTGGATGGAACAGGCAATCGGAAATTAATATCAAAGGCAGGATGATATTTATCTTTGAAAACTCTTGGATCACCTACTCTGGTTACATGCTGTTGAGCAGAGTATCGAAGAAGACCCGAATGAGTCTATCCGCCATCGCGCGCAACAATTGAAGCTGTGCCCATCAACTTTATGGAAGATTTTGCGGAAGGATCTTGGTTTGCATGCTTACAAAATCTAACTTGTGCAAGATTTGAAGCCAAACGACCATGAAGCGCGTCGCACGTTCGGTGAATGGGCCCAAATCGAGATAGCCACCGATCCCGATTTTCACAAGAAAATTTTATTCAGCGATGAAGCTCACTTTTGGTTAAATTGGTATGTCAATAAGCAAAATTGTCGCTTCTGGAGTAAAGATAATCCATAAGTCATTGTTGCGGCACCATTACATCCTCAAAAAGTCACAATTTGGTGGGCTTTATGGGCAGGGCAGAAGGAATCCATATTTCTTCAAAAATGAAGCCGGCCATAATGTTACAGTCAATGGGAAACGATATAGAGCCATGATTTAGGACTTTTTCATGGCTGAATTGGAGGATGTTGATGTGAACGACCCATGGTTCTAACAAGACGGCGTTACATGCCATACAGCCAACGCAACAATCACTTTATTGCAGTAAACATTTGGTGAGCGCGCTGGACTATTTCTTGTGGGGTTATGTGAAGTCGCTTGTGTACGCAGATAAGCCCGAGACGATTGATACCTTGGGAGAGAATATTCGGCGCGTTATTGCTGACATACGGCCCCAATTGCTGCAAAAAGTGGTCGGAAGTTGGGCCTCCCGGCTGGAATTTATTCGAGCCAGCCGTTTTATTTCTACTTGAAAACCACACGTCTAAAAAACACGTTTTCAAATACATTAATATTTGAAAACAATTTTGTCAATCCAATTTCCTACTACTATTCATAATTTTCTTAGTTTTGTCTGCTTTCAAGGCATCAATAGTTTCTGGTTTATCGGCATAGACCAAAGATTTAAAAATAATCTAAAGGCGTTAAGTCTAATTACCTTGGTGGCCAGTTAACAGTTCTGTTTCTCGAAATTATTTTTCCACCGAATTGTTCCTTCAATAAATCCATGGTTACATTGGCTGTGTGACTTGTGGCGCGGTATATCTCTTCAATAGAAATACCGTTCAAATTCTGAATTAAATAATTATTGATCATCGCTCTGTAACGCTCCCTATTAACAGTCACGTGTTCTCCAGCTTGATTTTTGAAGAAATGCGGCTTTGTCGCTAAACAAAATTTTGCGGTTAAATTCTGGATCCACTTGCAATTGATTTTGAGCCCATTCATCGAACGTACGACTCAAAAGATGATCTTGTGGCTTGAGTTATAGGAGAAGCTGGATCTTGTGAGGCACTAGACCAAGATCTCTACGCAAAATTTTCCAAGCTCAACTTTCCGCGAACGTCGTCCAAATGATAATCTTGGGTCTCAATACAACGGCAATAGTTTCTTGGGAACGCACAGTTTTATGTTTTGTTTTATTTTTAATATTGAGCAGCCTGAAATCCCTTCGAAATTTGTGGATAATTCTATCAATACATCGCTCGGTTTTGCACCATAAAATTGACGAAGTGCCCTATACACTCGGCACACAGACAACTTGTAAGCGTTTCATGATTTTTTGGCAGACTATACTGAAAGAGTTTGACACTAGAAGCGCGCAAAGAGACAGTTTGTTTGACAGCGATCTCTATCGGAAGTTCGGACACAGTAATAAAAAATCACCCTTTACTTATTGACTACCATGTAGGCCTAAAAACAAACTCAACGCAATTAAGTAAATGACTGAAACAATTATTAGCGGCAGGATTAGTCCTAAACTCGTAAAGTTCAAAATTCCCTAAGCATGATTGTATTGTTATTGAGCAAAAAATGTAGACTATTCAGTAGATTTGTAAATTGAATTAATTGATCTATAAGTATAGGAGGAGTAAAGTAGACATTTAATATGTAACAATCAATTATATTAAAGACGATCTTAATAATAAGTAATTCAATACAATATCTAGACAAAATGGCCCTATCTAAAGAAACTTCAGATGCATTAAGAGAATATTGCTCAGCTAGTAGGACACCTCAGCTTTTTTTATTGGACAACTCATAAACCCGATTGGGTAAACTGTGTAATTATTGGTAAATAATTCACTAATATTAAAAGCCATGTTTCAGTAAAAGTTAAGATGGCATAGATACTAACCACACTAAGGCCATATACTGATCTACATTTGGTGTTTAAACCACGAATATTCTGATAATATATATTAAACAATAATGAATTACGTTCAAAACGAGACTTTATTAGCTTGAGATATGATCTTTAGTAGTATAACTGTGTTAGTAGTTGTAGATTGAACTGATGTTTGTGTAAACACATTTATTATTGGATTTGATGTTGTGTTGGTTTCTTTGGCTGAATTCCTGAGCAAAAAATTTGAATATTTTGTTGAAAATTCAAGACTATACAGTTTCTCCTCGACTTTCAGATTGTTTTCAATGATCTTCTTCCTTATAGCACGATTCTTAAACATCCATAATTACTTCTTAATTTCACGATCTTTAGTTGATAAATCCTTATTAATGAAAATTCCATTTCCCATGAGATTTTTTAGCATTTTTCAATGCTGCATGTTTAAAATGATTGTTATTAAATTTGACTAATGAATAATAGTCGTAACGAATCATATTTTAGTCTACCGATGTAATAGATATCATTTGTATAGCACGATTCAGGATCTGGTTTAAGTTAGAGATCACATCACTTTTCATTTTGGACTTGAAGCTTAACATTAATTATTATATTAATCTATTTAATCTGAGTTTCTTCTCAAAACAATTAATCGTTTTGTAAATCTCCTCAATCTCTTTTCTCAATGTAACAATTTTGTTGCGTAAAGACAAATTTTCTTGTTTCAGAGGGTCGTTTAGATTGCCGATTACGGAATGAATATGATCTGTTAATTCTCTTAATACCTATGATTTTAAACCTTCAATAGGAGTTGTTTACTTATTAATTAACAATTAATAACCGTTGAGTTTATTAAAAATAAACTATTAAAGAAAACTAGTATAACATAAGCTAGATAATGACACTCTTGATAACATAGAGGAAGACCTCGGATTTATTGGATATGCTTGAATTGGGTCAATGAATCGAAAAAAATAACAAAAATTCAATGATATAGCACAATGTCTATTAAATGAGATAGAGCTGAACATATCAAGTGACTTTTTTTGCTGCAAAGGTGACTCAGTAGTCTTTGGGACAATAATTTGTTGAAAAATACCAAAGAATTAATCAAACCATTGGAATAATGCATTATCAAATTTTCACTAAATTCATTTACAAACATTTTAAAACAACATGATAAATTCTTTTACATTGTGTGTTAATAAAATTAAATTATGGTTTGTTGTTTTAAAATAATGAAAATAGTAACATGAACTCATTTAGTATTAACCTACGTGGTGAATGAATTTAGTGAAAATTTGAAAACGAATTATTTATGTTGTTTTGCTTGGCGTATAAATAATAATTAATAATGAATATCACAAGCGATTCTTAAAAAAATTGGAACATTTTTGAAAACTTGTTACCAGGCGAAAATAATTTGTGGTACTGTACTAATATTTTTCTTTGCTAAAACATGAGGGGCAGAATTTTAATAAATTTATAATCTTCTACAAACATCAAAATACAATTGAAATGCCATGACGAAATAACAATGCAGTGTTGCTTTTTACTAAATTATTTCTTAATATAATTTTATCAAAGTTATTCAAAACAACTGAAATTATTTGCAATTATCTAAAAATTATATTACCGAACTGTATTATAATTAAATCATAAATTTCTGGCATTTTCTTGAAAATTTATTATATCATACGAACCATCATGTAATATCGTAAATCTTGCAAGAAGCAAGTCACTTAAGCAAACTCCATGCTTCCTCACCTACCTTCATCAGCGCATTCATTACATTTATAAATTCCCCCCAACTATGGCGCACAAATACACACACACACACACACAGATTCAGAGGCTCACACCGAATTTCCCCCATTTCCTCCCGTTTTCTTGCGGCATTTACGCGTCCGCAAGGAGAAGAGGGATGCGTTTTATTCAAAATCCCCCCTCCCACGCGTTTAATTTCGCACGCCGTGACACCTTTTGCTTGCCTTGATTTAGTATCTCGGTGTCTTTTCCGCGAAGTCCAATTTTCGGCTTTGCGCTGATTTTTTTTTCGCGAGATATTGGAAAAGGGGGCTTTCGTTCGCCGGCGTGAACTTGAATGTTGATTAAGGGAAGGAAGGTTATTTAACGAGCGGTTAGCACAATGGGCTCTTTGTTGCGGCCAAGGAATCCCCAGAAAGTTAGGGTAATGGTGATTAAGCATGAGGATTAATGTATTCGGCAGATTGTCGGGTTGAAATTTATTAAGAAATATTGGGAAGCGGAACGAAGGCACCACTTATTGATAAAAAGTTGAAAAGTAATGGTTGAAAATAAAAAAAAGTAATGAAAAAGGGCAACTATTAATTTACATTTTAGAAAAAAAAATCTGTTATGAAAAATAAAGTATGGATATTTGTGCCTTTTTAAAATCTGTTCTTTAAAATAATGACCAATATATTATGAAAATGTCTATGCATTAACAATAAAATAGTTTATATTAATAATTTTTTTTAGAAAAAATGTGTTGCGTACAAACCTAAACAAATCAAAACATTAACAAGGAAAGAAATTTAATTATTTCTACGTACTGCTACTGATCAGATATATTGTTGTTGAAAAAGATTATATAAATACCGGGATGAACAGGTAAAAGTGACAATAGATGATGTTGAAGATAAGGATTCAATACTAGTTATGAGGTAGAAGAGGTAGTGGAATTCATATTGGAAGAGGAATTAAAGCAGAAATGTGGTAGCGGACAGAAAGGAATGGTATAAGAAGATTCAGAGAGCTATTTAACCAGATGTTGAAGGGAAAGGCGGAGATACCGGGAGCATTGAGGTTGGGGGTAATATGTCCTGTGCACAAAGGTGGAGAGGCTACAAATGTGGACAATTATAACAAAAATCGACGACGAAGTTGGCATTGAAAATCTAAAGTCATGTCTGAACTAAAGTCACACGCGCACGCGTAAAGTACTGGTTGTCATGTTGACAAGTCAGTTGTCATTCTTTAACCGCAACAAGCATTTCACGCGTGTGATCTTAGTACAGATATGACTCAAGACTTTCAACGCCAACTTCGTCGTCGATATCTGTTATACGCACGATATATTAGATTGCAATGACAGCAATGAGGACACGCTTGGAGGCTGAGGTAGAAGCTGGGGGATGTTGTCGGAGAGTCAGGGAGGATTCAGGAAGGGGTGAGGGGCCAGGGACAAGACTTTTACTTTAGCAAGAATGAGTGAGAGAGTTTTAGATGAAAAGAAGGATATGTACGCTGTTTGTGGATCTCAAGTCTGCCTATTATACGATCCCGAGGGATAAGTTGTTGCAGTGCTTGAGGAGAAGAGGTGTTAGTGGGGTGGTAATTGAATGGATAAGATGATTGTATGAGGAATCCTGGGTAAAAGCGAAAGTGGGAGAGAATGTGTCTGAGCAGTTCAGAGTGTGGAGTGGTGTGAGGCAACGGGGCCCGCTAAGCCCATTGCTATTTAATTTATACTTGAGTGAGTTAGACGAGGTAGTGAGGAATAGGCAAGTGTGTGGTAGTGATTGGGAAAGCCAAGGTATGAATGCTAGCATATGCGGATGATGTGATGTTATTGGCGAGGGAGATGAAAGGAATGAAAGAGATGTTGACCAGGGTGGAAGGATATATGGATAGATGAGGGTTATGTACGAATGTAGGTAAGACTAAGTGGATGCGATTTAGAAATAAAGGAAGAAAGGGGAAAATGAGTGAATTGGAGTAGAAGGGTCAAACGATTGAGAGGGTCAATATATTTAAGTATTTGGGTTTCATATTCCGAAGTACGGGCGGCTATGAAGAACACGTCAAATGGACGACAGCTAAAGCGAGAAAAGCGTAGATTATGGTGAGAGTTAGTTGGGGAAAATGGATTCAAGGGAATGTAGTGATGACCTGCAAGTTATGGGATACATTGTACAGTCGATAATGCTATATGGAGTGGATGTATGGGACATGAGAGAATATGAGTGTATGGAAAGGGAGCAAATGGCCTTCTTGAAGCAGATAATGGGAGTAGAGAAATCTACGCCCGCATATATTCTGCTTCAAGAAACAACTATGCATGGGACTGAGAAGAGTGTAGTAAAGTATGAGATAAGGTTAAGCGAATTGGAGGATAATAGGTTAGTGAAAAAAGTTTGGAAAGCTTGTTTGACAGAGGAGAGCTATAAGTTTAGAAAGAAGCGACAGAGAATGTATGAAAAAGTGGGAGTGTCGGAGAGTGTAGAAGGGGTTGCAGGGGGTAAATGTGGCAGCATGGATGAGGGAGAAATAGATGGAAGGTGGACTGCAGGAGAGGCAGGGTTTTATAGATAAGAGTACATATAATCCCATGTATGTAAGGTGGATGGTATATGGAGATCTACCGAAGTACCTAAGAGAGATTAGACTGACTGCTGGGGAAAAAAAGGTTTTTGATTAATAATAATAATAATAATACTTTATTGCCCAACAGACTACAGTCCAATTACAGAGCAACTTTATAATAACATACGGTAATAAAAATTAATACAAATATATAATTATACACAGGGATATTACATACAAAACATTAAAACTAAACTATTATAACTATAACAGTACACAAAAGATATATATGCAGTGCTATAAAGGTATATGAATAATTGACTTTTTAGACATGTGAAAAATATCAACGAGGTGATGTCGATCATTGTACGCTTTGAACATTTTATTTAGTGGCGAATTACAATGAGCTCTAGTGCTAGGCGTTGAATAATAAAATAATCTGTTAGAACGTGAACAGTACCTAGGAACATTGATATTAATTTTAGCTAATATGTTCGGATCATCGATTGTATAATTAATAATTCCATGTAAAAATAATACCTTAGCATCGTCACGTCTACTTTGTAAAGATTTCATGTCAAATGTATTAAGTAGTTCCAGATTTGTTATTGATATAGGTGGATATTCCTTATTCAATTTAAAATACAGAATTTTTAAAAACTTTTTTTGAATTCTTTCTACCTTGTTTATGTGTATATAATACTGAGGACACCAAATTATCGAAGCAAACTCAAGGTTGGAGCGGACATAAGAAGAATATAGTGTTTTGAATACATTAACATTGTTGAAATCTTTACAGGTACGATGAATAAACCCCAGCATCTTATAACTTTTATTACAAATATTACTAATGTGTTCCGTAAATGTTAATCGATCGTCGAATGTTATGCCTAAATCGCGTAAAGATGTACACCTCTCAAATGTAACATCAGTTAAACCGTAATTAAACCTAATCACATCTTTTTTTCTGGCAAAAGACATGCATTTACATTTAGATAAATTTAGAAATAATCCATTTGTTTTGCACCAATTATCAATTTGAATAATATCCTCCTGCAATTCTTGGCAATCACGTTCGCTGTCGATAACTCTATATATTTTCATATCATCGGCAAACAACAAAACATTACTTTGTAAATTATCATTGTCATTAATAAATATAATAAATAGTAACGGCCCCAAGTTCGAACCTTGGGGAACCCCACTAGATGCTAGATATTTTGACGAATAATGACCCATATAATGTACATATTGTTGCCTGCCGGTTAGATATGAGCGCACCAATGATATTACTTGATTCGTGAAGCCATAACAGCCAAGTTTGGTGGCTATTACATTGTGGTCAATTGTATCAAATGCCTTGCTAAAATCTGTGTATATAGTATCCACTTGTCTGCGTTGATCCAAGTGTTCGGAGACGTATTCCAAATCAATTACATTAAATATTTATGATATTTGATACAATTGATCTTTTTTTCACGAATCCATGCTATCTAGTAGTTATATACGAACTAACGTGATTGTAGATGTCTTTAAATATTATCATTTCAAACAATTTTGCGAAATCATTTATTACTGTAATGGGGCGATAATTCAAAATGTTACTTTTATCACCATTTTTAAATATTGGTGTAACCCTGCCAATTTTCCATAATTGGAGGACATTACATGTGTCAATTATAATATTAAATATATGACATAATGGATCTAATAAACAATGTACACAATCTTTAATGATAAATGCAGGAATTCCATCTGCCCCAGCAGTTTTAATTCCCTTCAAATCCCGAGCAAGGAGCAGGATATCATTTTTAGTTATTGCTTTCAATGTACAAAGGATAATTAAAATTTTCGCATATAGTAGAACTTGAATTAGTCTTACTAAAAATACTTTTAAAATGATCCAAGCTTTATGATTTAGCTAGGGCACGGTGGAAGGTATGGATGGGGTTGGTGTATGTTTGGTGTGTATTACGTGACGAGGGGGAGGATACATCGAGGCACTTGGGGGAGGAATGCAAGAAATGGATAGAAAGAGAGAGAAGAATGGAGAGATGTATGAGAGAAGATGGTGCTGGGATAAAAATCTTGCTGAAGTTGATGCCGTAGCGGGAAGTAGAAGAAGGGAGGGAGGATTAGGGTGATCTTAGGTGTGGGTTTTTGTGCATTTTTGTTTTGTTAATTTAAGAGGATGCCAATAAAGGTTTTTTTTACTAGTTATGAAAAAATCCGACTCCAAAACAAACAGAAATCGTACATTCACTAATATTAATGATAAACATAATGAAATTAATTTTATATCACTCGTAGGACGAGGTATTGCTTTAAGACCACAAGATTATAATATACTACATCCCCTTTACCTAAGATATTTGAAAGAAAAATGTTTGCAACAGGTAGTGGGAATGAATATGATGGCTAAAACACCTTATATAATAGTTGAATTTTTAAAATTCTCAAAATGAAATTTACATACAGGTTATATTTTCCATCGCACGTTAGCAACGTGTGGTGGAGGTGACTTAATGCTATTAAAAAGACATTAAAGATGGAAATATTCAACAGTAGCGGAGGGGTATATTGAAGAGAGTATTGCAAATAAATTAGGAACTACTAATTAAATATTAACCTCATCAACGCAAACGTTCTTGCGTTAATATGAAATTTAATACCATATTATTTTTTGTTTCAATAGTAGGTGATTCCTTAATTTAGAAAATTATTATTAAAAACTATAATTTTACCTTTTCTCATAATATCTAAATATGCGTTCTATAAATTTGTAATTTGAGTTGATTATATATTTTCAATCCCCTTATTAGCGGAGATCTTTAAAAGGAAAATTAGTGGGCACTCACTTTTTTTAAGGATTGTTTATATTGATACAGCTATATAGAAGATGTGTTAGTTTCACCGACACAGTTGTCTTTCTGTGTCGGTGAATTCATTTATTAATTTATTAAATTCCATGAATGAGAACATCAAACTTACAATAGAAAAAGAAAACAATAATCCCCTTAACTATTTAGACTTAACCATTTCTCGTTTAAGTAATGAACACAGTTTTAATATCTTCCTTAAACCCACTCATACTGATACTTCAATACATATGATGTCTCATCACCCCATCTCATATAAATTAGATGCATTCAACGCAATGACTCATGGATTAAGTAATATTCCCTTATCGCCAGATATTTTTTTTTTCTAATAGACAAGAATTTTGAGAATCGCAAATTATAATGCATCGATATACAGGGTGAGTTTTTTTTCGATGTTCTCTATGGGGATCTCGGAAACTATAAGAAGTGTAGTTTTATAAGACGAATAAAATGACACTTTCAGAATATTTGAAAAAGTCAAGGGTAACTAGATATTTTGAAAAAAGTAAAATGTGTCAATTGTTTGAAATCAATATATCTCTATTATTATCATAGGTAGAAAAAAACTGTAAAGGACAAAGTTGTAGAAAATTTTACACAGATTAATAATAAATAATAATAAACAAAACAAAAATTTCGCCCATATTTTGGGAGATATGACACAAACTTACCTTTTTTAAATGGAAACAATAGTTGGCTATGACTTTATTAAAAGGGCTATTTTTTCCCTTTAATCCGATATAACATATGCCATAGTTATTTTTCAAATAAAATAAGTTACAGTCGTTTTTAATTTTGCTATACACCAAAAAATAGTTAGCCATGAAAAAGACATTTGATGGTAAGTGTGAAATACAACATTAGCTATAAATAAATACCTAAATATATTTTTAATTAGAGAATCAATAATATTTTTAAAAATAACACTTGAATGAATGTTCGATTTGGAGTATTTTTGTGTCTTTATAAATTCGATAATTAGTATGGTCTGGTCGCGAAAATATAAAATGCAAGACAATTCCTTCTATTTATTTGGTAAAATGCGAATCTAGTTACCCAGAAAACGTAAAACGTAAATAAATGTGACTTATTGGTTATTAATGTACTTATTACATTTAATATTTCCTATAAATTCAGTTTTTGAATAATTGCAAAATATGTTTAAAATTAACTAGTCTTCCAAGTAATATTTGTATTAATGCAATTGTTTATCCGAATAAGAAGATATTCAAATGTTAATGTAATGGTACTACTGTATTCTATACTTAATATTGATTGATAGTGGTCATATTAACATGAATGATGTATTATATTATCATATTAAACTATGGCGAATTTTATAAAAATCATATGAAGCATTCAATTCTTATTAATAAAATAAATATTTTGTTTAAGTTTGAAGATGATTTCTGGCTTAACGGCTAACTTTTGTATATAGAAAAGTTTAGTTAGATCGTGATATTTTGGTCCATGGAACTTGAGATTAAGCCATTTCCCAACATTAACGGGACATTCTGTAAATCCAGCATGCAAAAACTTGAAGGGTGACAAATAACAATTTGCCTCTTTTAGTTTCACGGGTAAACCTTCTGTCCGTTTATCTAAACAACTCTCAAAATTATATATCATATCAGCGTTCAAAACATCATGTACAACAGGCAATTGTATTTTTTTAATAATTCAAATGAGAACACTGACACTTCAAATCAACCGAGAGTGTATGTTCTTACATGTAAAGACTGTGACATGATGTACGTCGGTTAAACTGGTAGGAGTTTTTAAAATTAAGATTAAAGAACATAAAAAATCTTTTCTAGAAACCAACTATATTTCTACGTATGCTGAATTTTAATCACTAAAATATACTCCATACCTGCGGAAAAAAGCAAACAACTAAATCTCTTAGAACAAAATGAAATAAACAAATTTAGAAAGAAACTTGTTCTATGAAATGATCAAACCGAAGTAAATAGTTCTCTTCTTTTAAACTTATTATTATTTAAACTTTTATTTGCATTTTTTTACATAACTGTACTTTTTGTGTACATTAATGTTTACCCCCATTTATTTCTGTAATTTGTACTGTACGCCCTAGTTTAATTGTTTTAAATTTAGAAAAAATCATATTTGTATTTTTCTCATAATGTACCTTCGTCAGTTTCTGTAATATACAGGGTGTCCCAATATATATATATATATATATATTATTTAAATAAAACACTTGTTTGTTTCACTTTTATATTTTATCTCTCCGACTAGTTTCGACCAAAGCTATCGGTTTTATAAAAAATAATAGAGAGAAATCATAAAATTGCCTGACATATTTAGGCAACAAGAACGGATGCGATTGGGGAGTGTCAAATGTTCTCGATGTTATTTACGATGGGTTTATCCCGTTTTAGCGCCTTACTAATTTTGAGCCCTTCGCGGAGATTAAAATATGGGTTCTTATTGATTATACTCAGTATAATACTTTACAATCATTGATATCAAAAATATGATTATAATCGATACAATGTTTCAAAAATCCAGTGGAACATTTTTTATTTATTATTGACTGTCTGTGTTCTTTTAGAAGTCTGTGTTGGTTGAGTGGGTTTGTCATTATGATATTATTAAAGTCATACCCCTTAAAAGTTTTCGTAATTATTTCCGAAAGATTATTAACATGATTCAATCAGTGCCACTCTTTCTTGTGAGGTTTTATTTTGCAGTAGAAATATTTTTCGTTGTGTTTTTGTTTTTTTTTTTCTTTTTTTTAGTAAATTGCAGTTAGTAATGGTTACAGTAAACAAATTATCAGCAATTTACTTAAAAAGAAAAAAAACAAAAAAGTACTAAAAATATTTCCACTGCAAAATAAAACCTCCCAAGAAAGAGTGGCACAGATTGAATTATGTTAACAATCTTTCAACTTGAAAATTTTAAATGGGAACCCCTATTTTTTATTGCAGATTCTGAAAGAGTGTTAAAAAATATGTAGGGTTTATACGGATACTTTTTCTTAATTTCCTACAGGTGGCACTGTAATCGTGAAAGAATGAATTTTCTGTAATATTTTCGTGAATTAATATTGTTTTCAAAGAAATGGTCAGCCACCATTCATCTAGCGTTGTTGACGATACCACTTGAAATTAGGCAAAAAGTGGCGCTTGCGTCGTCTTTAATTTATTATGAATAATATTGTTTTGATAACTGTACAAAAAATAACATTTGGTGTTTCGAAACGTTATGATATCGCAAAAAGAAAAAAATCATTGTTAATCAATCATTGTTAACTTCCTCTTCCAGAATCTTCCATTGTCTGGCCTTGCTCCGATTAATCATTTGTCGAAAATTCTTTTTTGGGGCTTTGTATTCTGCGGAGAGTAGGTTCGTTCCTTCTCTTGTTCTGGCTCTTTGTGATCTTTGCGTTAGGTTTTGGCAGGTTTTCCGCATATTGCATATTTCTGGCGTCTACGAATAGACTGGCTGCTTATTGTGTCTGGGTCTCACATAAGTCACAGATGCGTCGCAGGCTCTGCGGATAATGTTCATAGTATCTTCCGTACAGCAATCGACTTCGCCAAAGCTTTCATTTGGGGACGATGAATTTGGTAGTCCGGTGTTGATAGTTAAAGTGAACTTTTCTTCATCGTTTTTCTTTATGTTCCACCGTTTTTGTCCTAGTGGTTCACGTGGGATGGTTCCTAGGTCATAATATAAAATAATATAACGTAATATAATATAATATAATATAATATAATATAATATAATATAATATAATATAATATAATATAATATAATATAATATAATATAATATAATATAATATAATATAATATAATATAATATAATATAATATAATATAATATAATATAATATAATATAATATAATATAATTTTACACACCATTTTAATTCTATCGCTTGTGTGTAGATGTATGTTGTAATAATCGCAAAAAGCTGATAATTTTCTATAAAAACTTTTAATTTTCAATAGGTTACTTCAGAATTATAGCTCTGTGGGATATTTTGTTACTATAAAATAAATCATCTTACTAATGAAAGTGTGGTGTAACTGCCTCTACGATCGAAGCGTACTGCTGGAGGCTACAGGTATGAAGGAGTTGCGGAGAGAGGAGAACTGGAGAAACGATAATAATAAGAGGTACATTTTTCTTCTTGGAAGTTCAATAAAATAACTGACATAAAATATGCCGTTTTAACTTTAATGTAACCCCAAGTGATCAAACACGACGCCTGGAAATTGCAATTGGTTACCCCGATCACTGTGGAACGGTGGTGTGTGCCGAGAGGAAGGGGAGCGTTTGATTATAGAATAATTTAATTTGTAATATAAAACTGTTTTTCAGCAGTCTCGTTATTATATAGCCCGACCTCGTATATCCATTTTGATCGGCTAAACACAATAACTTATATAGCTTTCGTTGGGTTGTATTGTTTGAGACTGCTTCTTCCTTTGAAGATAATCATGGGTTCGTCCACACTTACTTCCCTGGTACCGCAATATGTAGACCCAAAAATGTCATTGAATTTATCAATTATAGGATGCATTTTATATAATTAATTTATGTTGTTTTTGGAATGCTATTATTGTTATTGGCATGGAGATTCGATTAAATTTGATCGAAACGATCGCAAGTCATACAAAATTGCAATATTCCCTCAATGGAAACGAAATAGAATATGTATTGTACGTTTAAAAATAAACGATGTTTGATAATTGCATCGAATATGATTTTATCAGATAACTGCAATAAAGCGAATAGCCTGAAGGCTCACCATAAACAACACCCGCATTTCTATTTGCAATAATAATGACATCCCCGATATTAAACCGTCCGGCTGCATCCTCTGTGTGGTTTTTATTAAATTTTCCGGGTGCTGTAAAGTGCCACAGGTCGACCAATCTATTTTTGCGGGGGCTTATAATAAACCTTGCTCGCTTCAGATTAAACATGCAAATGTCTCCGCATGAAAATGCACCGTTTGCTTTTAATGCCTCCGCCGGTTCTGAAAATTGATAGCGTTTTCCCTTTGCATAATTTATACTTTGATCAACCAACGCGCCCGTGCAATAATTATTTGTCATTCAATCTTCTCACCCATTAAATAGAATACTAAAATCAAGAACACGAACGGTTAATTAAATTCGTTTTGAGGATATTTGATACATTCACTTTTTTTAATTATCTCAGAGTAATAGGAGCCAGATTCATTAAAACTAAACGGCTTAAAACATTTTCTTCCAAAAACTTAACATAGATATTCCATCTGATTCAATTGATGTATGTTATCCTATCGTAAGTGCAGGAGAAGGTAAAAATAAATGACTAGTTAAATTTACCGCACAGAAATTTAAAAATATTATTTATTGTAATAAGTTTAAACTTAAAGATATACTTATAAGACTTAACACCTACCAAAGTAATTTCATTAAAGGAGCTTACTGAAAAGTATAGTATTCGAAATGTTTCTGTTACCGTTTCCTCGTTACTTAGAATGAAAGGTAACGTCGTACTTAAACTTTCGAAGGACCAGAAGTAAATTACTTCAAAGATTGTTTAATTTAAATGTATATTAATATGCAAAAAAAGTAATAGGTTACAAATTACAATAATTTTGGCCGTGTTAACAGTTAAACCGGTGAATGCCTTCTGCTTGCTTCTTCTTCGCCGGCTCATCTTGATGGGTGCGGGGGTGGAGCTTAAGGGATGCGTGGTGGTAACAAAATGGCGCTCATCGGGTGTCCTTGTCTTATCAGCGTCCCCTAATTTGCAAGGTTGCCAAACTGCAACCCTTGCTGGTTAAGGCGCGATCCGAGCTGGTTGGGTCTGGTGACCAGATGTGGCGGAATCCGGTGCATTGTTCGCGCACACTTTTGTTAGTTTCTCGGAACCAATTTATTGTGGCTATCCCGAAATGCACACTTTCGCCCATAAAAATGATTTACATTTCCTGTTGAAATATTTATTGAGCGATTCTTGTCAGAGGCTCGGTTTGGGGTTACGGCTAATGAGAGCCGTAACAGTTTCGATAATGAATTTTCTCATTTAAAGTAAATTTCACTACTTTAAATGAGAAAATTGCAACAAGAAAGGCATTTAAGTCTACTTAATATTTTATATTTTTATTATTGTGCAACTGCAAAATTGTGTATTTATTTTATATAAAAACTCAGTTTACTTTCAAAGATTTATTTTTATTTTACATTTAAGCATTTGTTGTAACAACAAAACTATTAGGAAATTAACCAAGAATGTCTAATTATTTTGAAATTTTTCCTTTTGTGCATAATTTTGGTTAGATTTTCATAGTACACGTTTTAAATTCTGTTTCAATATTTAAATTCATATTGTTATTAACATTATAAGATTACAGTTCTTTGATTTATTATATCTCTATTTTCCACTATTTTTTATTGATTTCTTGCATGGTGATTTTATTCTAATCAACTCTTACAAAATGACTTGGTTGCGATCTACATGCATCAATTATAGATATCTTCTTGTAATTCTTGATATACTCAGACATGACTTAATTCTGTATATAGCCTTTTAGTTTTATTTATATTTTGTAATAATTTTACTTATATTGTAATTTATTTCAATTTAATTAATTTTTATGTTATACTGTAATTGAAATTTGTATTATGTTGGACAAATTAAGGAAATAATAATAATAATAACATTTCGCATGTTAAAAATATTATTATAGATCCATTAAAATCTCACAAGTTATAACAAGTGTTTAAATTGTTATGATGTGTAGCATATGTAAATCATTGCTATATTTAATTTCTTCTGATAAGAGAAATCGTAACAACAATTGAATTTTTACACATTTTTTTCTTGCTTATCAATATTTTTATTTATCACAAACACAATATAATAAATATGTTAATCAGTTCTAATAATGCTGTCGATAATAACAATCTATATCCGACAATGACACAATCCACCACTAAACCCAACAAATCACCAATCCTTTCAACATAAACACACACGCAACACAAGAAATACTCAATCTCTGGGCGTTCGTGGTAATAAATGTACAAATCCGGACAGACCTATAAATTTTGTTTCCGCAATTGAAAAATTGAACGGTGCAAATAAAATGGAAACAATGTGAAGTTGGAATGCATTCGATAAATTAACTGTTTGTTTTTGTGTGTATTTTGTTTGTTCTGTTTGTTTGCATGCGCGTCAACAAATGCCGCAATCTCGTGCATTGGACCGTTTTTCAATTTACTGAGGGATCAATTTGTGATAGGATATAATCCTTCCGAAAAATCAAAAATCAACGAGGGATTTACGAAATGCAATTGTCGGTTTAAAATATAATTAATCTATTATAATTGTGTATAGAGTGGCTGCGTTTTCATTGTCCATGTTATATATTTTAAAATATTAAAATTAAAAAATAAATTTTATATGAAATTTAGAATACAGAATGTATCACATATAATTTCTAAGTGTTTAAATATTGGCTACTCTATTTTAGAGGCAAAATGTATATAATCTTTTTTGTAGAGGGACAAATTCTTGATTTATTACTTTTTTCAAATATCCCTGAGTGTTTCTTAGTGTGATTTTATAAAAATTAAATGAAACAAGTCATAATAAGTGAAAAAGGCCCAATTTAAAAATAATATGTCAGCTTGGGAAGAGTTGTTGGGATAATTCGTTCGCGGGTAGTTTGCCTAAAGAAAGGGCTATTTTCGGTGTTGTGCAACAGCAAATATCCATTATAGAATATTTTTTTAAAGTACTTACGTAACATAAGTCAAAATATCACAGTAGCTAAATAGAAAATAAATTATTAATTATTGCCAAATTATTGATTGATAAGGCTGATAAATGTTGAAAGTTTATTTTCACTTTTATATAAATAAAACAATTTATAACTTTCAAATATATTGGAAACTCGCTACAATTGTTTCGCCTGAAGAAGCCACAGTGTGGCGAAACAATTGTAGCGAGTTTACAATATATTTGAAAGTCATAAATTGTTTTATTTATATAAAAGTATTGCCAAATTCTTTTTATTTAATCGATATAATTAAATTTATAGGAGGGGTTTAATTTCACATTACTATTATAATTTTCAAAGATATTTTTAATTTTGCAACTTCTTGGGCCGTAATAGTTTATTATTTGGAGATCCTTCATCTCATCATTATGAATTATTTTACCTACTTATGATGTTTTATAGCTGTTGCTCAATACTGTTTCTTTTATTGTATGTATCTCTTTTTTCTTTTCCATTATATTAAGTGGAAGTTTTGATGCTCCAATCATAGTATTTACTGCAGCTTTTTTATCAACTTGTAGAATGCTTTCACGGATAAGGCAGAATGGGCTGATGCAGTGTTTTGGTGAAGGATCGAGGACTTGGTTTGCCACAAATCTCATACGCTTACACAAGACCTTGAGAACCTCTATGTAGGATTGTTGTTTTATCGTCTGACCCTCAGGAATCCAGTGAATGTAGACAATGCCACGAATGTGAATTTGGATTTACTCATCCTGATTTAATTTTTTTGCCTTGGCCAATTTGGGCTCTTCCAATGCATGAATTGCCTCTTTGTTTCGGGATGAAAAAAAAAATACGATTCATCAAGTAATCGCTTTGCCTAACAGATCTAGATCAGTGTCGAGGTTGCTTAGAATGTCAGTACAAACGTTCTGTCTTGATTCATTTTGGTTTGAACACTTTCTTTGTCGATTCTTGTCAATTCAGTAAGCTCTCGGATGCCCAGGCGACGATCAGCGCGGATTAATTTACCAATTCCGTTTGTGACGTTGATGGCCGCCCCGGGACGCCGATCATCTTCCGTCGTTTCACGGCCTTCTTTAAACCACTCGAACGTTTATTTGCGGAATAAAAGTTCATTTCCGTAGACTTATTTGAACATTTCATAAGCTTATATGACAGTTTTCACAAATTAACAAGACACTTTAGGTTAATCTGTTGCTCCGTCTGACTACTTGGCATATTTATGACGTGCCACTAGAGCGTCGATCAATTTAATGAGCTGCTATAGTCCAACTGAGCGACCTGCTGGCTTGTCTCAGACTCGGACTTAGTCATGTTCAAACACATCGTGGTAAGTTCGCAGTGTACTGAGAGTGGCATCAGTCCAGTTATTAAATATTGTTAAAATTTAATTTATGGTTGGTTTTGTAATCGCTAAATCTAAGAAATTAATTGTGTTATTCGTTTCAGTTTCTACTTTTAAAGTTATTAAAGAGTATATTGACTTAAGAAAACTAAAAAAATGTTGGAGTTCTCTATCTGTGCCTTCGAAACATACTAGGATGTCGTCTACATACCTAAACTAATGATTTATGTGTTTTATGCCTAACGGCGAATTTAAGATTTTATTTGTCATATTGTTCAGAAATATCTCATCCAAACCCATTGCTAAACCATCATGTTGGCTGTGAAATTTATTATTAAATGAGAAATAGTTACTGTTTAGTATTCAATTTAATAATGTCAGATAATCTGATTTAACTATAGAATTAACGTTACTTTTGTATCAATTGATAAATTGATGTTAATAAAAATGGAAATAAATTCTATTGCAATTTGACGTGTTAGCGAATTTATGTAGGAAACTACGGGATGTATAGGGATATTTTCTTTATGGATTTTTATGAGGCCGTAGAGTTTCGGTGCTGTAAGGATCATGTGGATTAATTTATCTGTAGGTAGGAAAGATAGTTAATTTGGGTTGTCGAGGAATGTTTATTGGATGAAGAGATCAATTCTTCAATCTTGTTTAAATATTATGATGTTTGTAGAATTTAGTTAATTAAAGAGATTCCTCTTACATGTATAGAAAATTAAGTACAATTAGCAATAATAACTTCACTTAACAAATAAATTATAACATATTTATGTTTATAACAAACTGATTGAGTAAAATAACAACCCTTAATAACCAAAATGTAATTATTATTATGTGTATTTCCAAGAAATATATATATATATATATATATATATATATATATCAACAACCTATACATTTATATTCAGATTAATCACATCTAAAGCTCTACGAAATGACAAAAAATTAATAGAAAAAAGGTCGAAATTAAGTAAAGAAAGCAAGCAGTTTCTTTAACTGCCTCTTGTGTGCTTCTTTGCTCTTACAGTTTAATCTTCTTCCTATTAATCTCACGTGATCATCGGATAGCTAAAATTCGATAGGATGGAGTTCGTATGACAGTGATGTATGAAGAACTTTGATGTATGATATTAGAACGTCTCTTTTTCTGAAGCAACGTTTTGGTTGCTTCTTTTTAGCCAGTATTTCTCGACATGTTTGTCTTCTTAGCTGCTACCGTTGTTGGTTTCATTCTCACGGATATAAACTTCGTTATTATGTTTCATTTCTGGGATTGTTAAATAAACTATGCATTTTGTGTTACGTAATGTTTTTTAACGCGTAATTTGAAATAAATTTATTTTTTTATGCCCAAAATAAAACCGTGTAGTAAGATCCGGTATTTATAAATTAATTTGAGAAAATTGTAAAGGTACATCTTTACCTAAAATTTTCTTCTAAAAGATAGTTAGCATATCTGGGACTATTTGGTCTTAATATAAAAGTTCGTTCGTGTTCTTTTAATCTTGTTTCTATTGTACGGCCAAATTATCCAATATACAAGATTAAAAGAACACGAACGAACTTTTATATTAAGACCAAATAGTCCCAGATATGCTAACTATCTTTTAGAAGAAAATTTTTGGTAAAGATGTACTATCAGTACTGTATTTTTACCGAAAAAGTTAGTATAATGAATTTATTCGAACCGCCAGAAATACACAAAACCAGAATTAGTACTAGCATTTTCCTTTTTCATGACCAGGTTTACCTTGTATACTCCTCTTTTCGAAGACGTATAAATGGTATAAATGGTATTCTAAACAATAATTATATAAATAAGTGTAAAATACAGTGGTTAAACAAAGTTAAAAAATGTTTTATTCCCAAGTGTGTTTAAGACATATCACAAAGTCAACACCTACAACAAAAAACAGTTAAATTAATTCAGATTTTAACACACATTAAAAGCATATATTAGCAGCATTTAATTCAATGAATAATCGAGCCATTTTTTATCAAATTACCGAAGAAAATAGAAAATCAGAAATTAATTTAATATGGTTGGAAGAAAATTAAACATTTTTGAAAATTTGGAAATTAATAAAAATCACCAAACAGGCCTCTTGCTGAATGGACAAGTGGAACTCTCGAAATCCCCACTACTCAGGATGGAAGGAAAACTACGCTCCACCCCCGTGCAATAAAACTGTGTGTATATATATTGTAAATATTTTTTTAAATATTATTATTAAATTTCTTCACCTGAAGAAGCTACAGCGTAGCGAAACAATTGCAGTGAAATTAAATAAAAAAAGTGTTGAAAATCATATATATTTTATTAATTAAATTAATTTAATATATAATGTAGCAAAGAAATTAAATTTTCAATCAAAAATAATCACAACAATAATTAATAAATTCAAAAGAAATTTTTAATGAAAAATATAACTTTAACAAAATTCAAATAAAAAATATGCAAAAAATTTATATAATCCACGTCTAAATTTCAAATTAAATAATATTTAAAAAATCAATTTAATACCTGCACCATATTAAAACACAAAATTAAAAATAATATTAGGTAATACCTTTTTGAAAAATAATCCAAGAGAAAATTTTATTGAATAAAATGTAGGAATTTTACAAAATTATACATAGACAAAACTGCTAGGAGTGTTTTAAATAGATTTAAAAAACATACTTACCATATTAGAAACTTTAACTTAGAAAAATCTGCTGCAGCTTTTCATTCAATAAATACAGGACATACATTTTCGATTGAAAATGTTAACTTTCTTAAATTTGCACGTGAATCACAAATAAACAAATTAGAGTCTATTGAAATGCAAAAAAAACACATTGATAATCTTTTTAATTTTGATACTAGTTGCTCAAATAACCCTCTATTAGATCTTATTACTTCATAAATTTTAGCACGTTTTTTTATAATTGTATTTATATTAGTTTATAGATAACATGTTTTTTAAATATTTTAATTTTATTACTATTGCATTTAAAATACTATAACAACTTATTATTTATTTAAACTTCACTACTGAAGATGTAAACATAGTTTCCGAAATATATTTAGTTTAATAAAAAATAAGTAGGAGAAAGGACAACTATATTTATTTAAATAATTATCTATACAGATAAATTAAATAAAAATAACTTGACAATAATTAATAAATTATTTCCACATTTAGCTCTGTAACATTTTGACTTACGTTATGTAAGTACTTTAAACAATGAAACAACCACTTCCCGGGCAAATACCTCCCCGTACATTGAATTACCCGTTGTTGCCTATCAATAAAATATTGCATCATGCATCTTTTATCCGAGAAAAAATTTAATGCAAAAAATAACAAAAAAGAACGCTACTTAATATAAGAAGATCTGCAGATACGTGTTTCGGGATCTATCCTTATCTTAAGTAGCGTTCTTTTTTGTTTCTTTTTTTGCATTGAATTTTTCTCGGATCAAAAATTTGTTGCATGATGCAATATTTTATTGATATGAAACAGCGGGTGTACATTATGTAATTCAATGACCGGCGGGGTATTTGCCCAGGAAGTAGTTGTTTTAATGTGCATTTATTTAAAGTACTTATATAACGTAAGTAAAAATGTCACAGACTTAAATGTGTGTTTTAAGTCATTTTTATTTAATTTATTTAAATAACTGCGGCATTGTGAATGAATAATAATATTTATAATTCTCCGTACACTATTTGTTCATTTTCAACAGAAATATTTTTCACACCTGACTTCCCCCACATGTATGGGATATTATTGGTAGGATACTAACCCATTTAACCCACTAGAGACCTTGACGGCCCTTTATTGTGAAGTACAAGTTACTCGTGAATGTGTACACATCGTGGAGGACCTATGCATTATTAACATTTGTACACGTTCTGGTGAACCGATTACTTTGAAATTTTAATCAATTATTAACTTTATAATTACGAACATGTATACGAAAATTTATCCAAATATAATTACTCCTACTTGGTGATTACATGTTTATTGCACTTGTTACATAATAAAATATTTTTTCCATAATTGCAATGTGGAGTGTTTTATGTGATTTTCAGAAAAAAATATCGAATTTAGTAATTAATCAATGAAAATGAAAGTTATCAATATTAAAACAAAAATTTTAACGAAGCCGATACATTGTATGGGGAAGACGCCCGTGCCAACATATTTCTATAATTTGGAGGAGCAATTACCGAAAATTATTGATGGAGTGGTGGAGCTTTGGTGTGAATAATATTTATTTTCTTTTGCCCCATTTAATTTAAGTGCACTTTGATCAAAATTGTATTAATTATTCAGTTTTTGTATAGGACTGATTACCTATTAAAGATTTTTTAAATATAATTAGTCGAACACTCATTTAGCATTTCACAATAATGAAGATAAATTTCCAAACAATTGATAAAACTCGTTGAAAGTAACCAAGTTCAAATGTTAATTACTTTTTATTGATTTATTTAATTTTCTGAACCATCTGAAATTAAAAAACACGGACTCTATTCATAGAGTGTCTAAAAAAAACAATTAATTTCGTTGTTAAAATGCTTGAACATCCATCAGAAATTTCACCCATATAATTTTAGAATCCAGAAATGAAAAAAAAAAAAAAAACACGCTTAGAAATCTTAAATATAAATATGTAGTAGAATGTATCAAAGACAAAAAAAAAACAAGTGCTTGCATTTTTAATTTTATCTGACAAATTTTATTGTCAGGCAGTTCGTGTATTTTGCTTAAATGAATAACATATGACTGCCTAAAATGTGTCCACTAAAAATTGAATGTTATCTTTGGCAAGACTTATTCCTTATCAGTAAATCAAATTCATATTTGGAACAAGCCATTTGCCATTCCTATCTGTAGACTAACTTATATTGCACAGCGTATAATTATTTTCCAAATTTGCGGAAGCAATTACCGAAAACCAATTTATCGTGAAAAATCGAATATTTTTTCATTTGCAATTATTTGGGGGTTTGAAAGGACTAGTGAAAAAAATATTTTTGTTGGAAATGAGCACCTAGGATATAGGGGACTCAACTATAAAGAAATATCTTGGGTGAAGGAAGGGACAAGCGGTCAAAATTAATTATTTATAGGAAAATATGTGATTTTTTCTATTTGTAATTGGAAATGAACAAATAGTGTATGGAGAATTCAACTGTACACAAATATTTTGTATGAAAGAAGGGACAGATACTTAAAACCTATTATATTTGTAAAATATTAAGATGATGTTATAATTATAATTTCGAATGTATGGGGGAGGGGGTGGTTTCTAATTTTGTAATTTTTGTCTTATTCTACATGTTTTATTGCATTAATAAAAGTATGAAAGGAATATTAAGAATTTCTTTGAAAAAAATGGTATAAAATTATATATTTTTATGGGGATTGGGGGGCGAGAAGTGAAACTTTTATTAAAAGGTATATGGGGAGTATCTATATACCTAGGCGAAAGTAAAGTATACTTTTTAGAGGAAGCACATAGAGAAAATTAGGAAATAGAGAGATATAGGGATAGTTAGGGGATCAAAGGGGGTTGAATATTGCGCTTATTGATTGTAACCTCTAGAAGCGATTATACCGAAGAAATGAATTCAAAATAATGATTTTTAAAATGTTTAGGATCTATTGGCGAAATTGGTAACTTCATACCATTCTTTTCTTCCTCTAATCACAAAAATGTGCATCTGTAACACTTCTGTCCCTAGAGAGCAAATGCTGCACATCTATCGTGATTTATAGTGTTATTACTGTATTAAGTAATCGATTGAAATAATCCACATACTTCTATTTTTACACAAAATAAATTTCTATAATATTTAAACTGAATTACGTTATCTGTTTAATACCAGACATATTAGGTGCGCAACTAAGTTCCCGCTGTTTTTCAAGAGATGGCTCCAGTAGTAAGTACTGGTCGATTATCACATAACCAAAATATCATGAAGCAAGCTTAGACATATGGTAAACAAACCGCTTTGACATATTAGTGGTTTTGTTGTTGCGTTATATACTTTTGATGTCTGATTTTGTGCCAAATGATCGTCATTTGCTGGAAGTGTTGCTTTTCTTATTTTATTTGAAGAAAACGGCGTCTGAAGCGCATCGAGAACTCCAGAATGTTTATGGAGATGCAAGTGAAACAACGTGCCGTGTTTGGTTCCGTCGCTTCAAAGACGGTAGTTCGCGTGAAGTAAAGCCAAAAACTTTCGAAGACGTTGAATTGGAGGCAATACTTGATGAGGATCCGTGCCAAACGCAAAAAGAGCTTGCTTCAGCATGAGGTAACTTCTAACCTGCCAAGCCATTCCTAATGGAATTTTCTAATGTATGCGAAAATATGATTCTACAATATGAAAACGCTCGGCCTCATGTTTCCAAATCCGTTAAAACCTACTTAGAAATGCTCACCATATTCCCAAGATATTGGGCTTTCTTGATTCGTGGATAATCCCAAAAGACGAACATTTCTACCGTGACGATATTCGAGCTCTGCCAGAAAGATGGGAAAAAGTTGTTGCTAGCCATGTTTTCACAATACAGTTGCAGTTTCATTAAAAAATAATAAAAAAACACAAGCAGAAAGACTCCGGGTCGATAGCCATTTGACAATGACAGTTACATGACAAATTAAAATAATTCTATAAATATTGTAAACACACATACTACACATTGTAAAATGTAACGTTATTTGTCAATAAAGATATTAAATATATATATATATATATATAAAAACAGGAATAACTTAGTTGCTTGCCTAATATATTACGCTTTTAGTTTCGACAAATGAACTTGCAATTGTTGAGTAGAATTATATTGCAATATCCATTGAAGTAAAACAAAACAATTATTATTTAAAATTTACTTTAATATTTTTATGTATTATTTGATCCTAGGTTTAGCGATACTTGCTGAGTAATAAATATGTTATTATTTTAACGAAGCGGAAACCTCAACCATAAATAATTTATTTATTTTTAAAAGTTCCTTGACAAAATGAACAATTGCCATAATTGTTTAAAGATCACATCGATATTGATAAATTATCATGCTTTTCGCCAACTAGTAATAGTTTTAATGCATCGTTTATAGCTGATATCACGGCGTGTGTCTATTACTAAATAGACAAATGCCACTATTAAGAAATTTTCTAATGTTATAGACGGCGCTACAATAAAAAATAAAACACATACTTTATCAATAAATAAAAAAAATATTTAATTCACTAACATTTTAACGAAGCCGAAACCTTAACCATAAACAATTGATTTCTTTTCAAAATCCTCCTTTGCCTAATTAGTACTTTAGATTAAACCCTTTATCTACAATATCTTTCACCAGAATAAAGCAATTTGTTCGTTTTAAATTTTGTAGTTTGATGTGAATACAAAACTGTAATCAAATTAAAATGGAGCAATAATATTTGGCATAAATTAAGTGAAATTATAAAGCTATTAAAATCAATAAATTCATTATTTGTATTTGTATTTGCGCAATGAATGCCGTAAGAGAAAATGAGATTCCATTTCATAATTTTCCAGCCGTATCGTTTAGTTAAATAAATAACACGCCATATTACCCGAGCGCATTAAACAAATTGCTAACTACAGGATGTATGTTGTGTGTAAACACAAAACCAACACATCAATTTATAATTTTTGATTAGTGAATTTAATCGAAAACAACGGATGTTAATTATATATGATGAAAATTATTGAAAATCTATTTAAAAAAATATGAATGTGTAGTTTGTGCTTCCGTTAATTAATTAAGTTAATTTTTAATACGTTTGTCTAATTGATTTTAATAATTTTATTGTAAGTCGTGGAAATCACATAAAGCAATTAAAAAATAAACGTAAGTAACTTAAATCAATTCTTAATTGACTTTGTATTTATGTTAATGATGCGATTTTGATTATCTTAATGATGATTAAATGGGAAACAAAGTTTTAAAATAATTAATGAAATATAACTGAAAGACCTTTGGTCGATAACCCAGAGATACTCCTACATGTATTGTAATTATTTATGTTATATTGTGACATTTGTCAAATTCAAATTAGTTTTAACTTTGAAAATGATCGTAATGGATCGAAACACGTGTCAGGCAACTGAAAATTAAAACGTGGAACAAAACAAGTATTTAAATTTATTGAATATGAAACTTTGGTTACATCGAGAAAATAGCAGAACATTATATTATATTGTTTTGTATTATCTCTATCGTCTGCATAAAGATGTGTGTCTATATTTCTTTCCTCTTTAATTGTTATTAATGAAAATTTAGTTTTGAACTCACTAAATCAACCCTTAAAACATAATTGCAAGGAATAAAATTAAAGAAACATTTATATTTCAATTGTTAAGTAAGGATTTAATTATTTCTACTTTTATTCTGACAAAATATGTATATCAAAAACATATCATTGTAATTGGAAACATATCATAAACGTCAAGTATTGCCTAATTACACTATTTTTCGAATTATTATGATTCATATCATATTATTTAATCACAGCACAAGATCCGTTCAACCGCCTTCATGAAGGCATTGCATATGAAACACACTGGTTTACCGAGGTCCTAAAGACCGAAATGACCAACACGCTAGATGAATGCTGGATGAAAATTTTATTAAAATATATTTCATTCTGGAAATTATAATGGAAAAACGATACTTTTTTTATTATAATATTTTTTTTTAATTTCTTTAGTGGATCGGTCTTTTCGATTTCAATACATGATTAATGTTATTATTTGTACAGTTTGTTTGTATATTTATTTATATTTCTGTTTTATTTTCAGATTTTATGGATTATACAATGAGTATAAAACTGATGAACGTTCCTTATCAGAAACCAACCCAGCAGAGGATCTACGCGGAAAACCAGGTGAGCGAAATTTTCCCATCCTGACCGGACGCGATAAGAAAAATTGCGTACTTCCCTAAAAAAAGGAAAACTCTCAACGAGCGATCCTGTGCACAATGGATTCAGGAAGGGGATGTAGGTTTGTGATATACACTAACAGTAAGATCAAACGCGCGTTCCTTTCCTTTTGTGCACGCCCGACTGATTGACTTCGTTATTTCGTTTTTTGGTTTCCATCGTGAGAGCACAAAGTTTGTACTATAATAGGGGAAAAGAATTGCGATTTTATGAATGCATAAAATAAGTATGGAGTTTTGTATCGTTTAAAAATATTTAAAACAATTTACATCGAAAAAAAAAAAATCATATTCATTATTATTCAAATAATTAAATATGAAAATAAATTTAAAAATAAATAATAACAATTAATTATATAGTTTGTTCTAAATTGTGTGCGCACCATTGTTAATTTTGTTATTAGTTGAGCTAGAGAGTCGGTTAAATTAGCAAATTAGTAGTATTTTTTCAGGAATTGCAACGGCGGAATCGGAAAGACAAAATAACATCTCATTCTTAGGATCTTAACAAAACAAACTTTTTTAAATCGAACACCCAATATATTTTATCACCATTTTATAGAAAATTGTATTTTTATGAAAAAAGTTATAATAGACCATTACGAAAAACTTACAAAATAAATTATTGGCATTTTAATAGTCTGTTTTCAATGAAATAAAATTGCTGTAAAAAACCAAATAGTACCAAATAATGATAAAAATATTTATTATAATTTAATTTGCCACCAATTTAATAGATTTAAACATCAATCATGGTGAAAGAATAATAAAATAAAATGTACACCAAACTAAAACAAAAAATCAAATATTATCAGCATAAAATCATTTTTATACATTAGAAAAGAGAACAGCTCCATGATTGTTCAATTAAATAGAGTTGAAACAAAATCCAATATACTAAAAGCAAGAAAACATATATGATCACTTAAAACTACTTACAACATCTTAAAACGTGAAGAAAACGAAATTTATGTAAATGAACGACTTACCTCACTCTCTAATATATAATTTTTGAAATGCTGAGAATTTAAGAAAAATGATAGTTATAAATACATATGAATAAGAGACGGATTTATATATCTTCGAGAAACAGATACAAGCTTAAAAATAAAAATAAGGAATCCTAAAGATTTTTCAGAAATTACAAACTCGAAATAAAAGAAAAACAATCGGCCCTATTCTCTATTGAAATATCTTTGACAGCACGCTATTCTTTAAGGTTACGTTATATGGTGATTCGGTATTCTGTATCGCTCTAAACCGTTATCTCAGTTACCGTTCGGCGCCATGACAGCCGCTAAAATTGATTGAAATAGCAGACACCAAAACAGTACAAGTAATCATAACGTTTTACCTCCTTTCGAGGTTATTTTCAAGTTAAAAAGTTTAATTTAGTGGAGGTTTAATAATTTTTTTTTTGGACTTATTCTCTCGTAAAATGAATTTAAACTATCAAAAAACAGGTATTTTTTATACATCACTCCTTCGGGTATCCATAAAAAGTGTATAAAATTGAGGAACGAGTGTGCTTTTTTATAAATTTTCCCATAATTCGAAACAGGTATTTCTTTTTTACATTTGTTTTATGAGAGCACTGTGGAGGTTCAAAAACAGGGTGATTACTGTTATAAGTAAAAAAATATTGGCATTTAGAAAAAGGCCAAACCCCTTTACTAATGATATGAGGTGGCTTAGTTATATGCATGAGAAAATGAAGCGAGTATAAAGTGAAAATCAATGTAGGCAATACAATACTTTAACGAATCTATTAAAAACACAAATTCTATATAAACGCAAGAATCAAATAATAATACTAGACATATATGAACATATTCGAAAAGAAGAGCGTTACAAAATACACTCATCGAATTCAATTACAAAATAATGAACACATTAAACCAATAACACTACAATATACCTTTTAAAAATCTAATTGAGACTAATCAATTCAAAATTGTAAATAAACAATTTCAATTTGCACATTTTAAAACTTTCATATAATAGACAATATGAAACGGAAAATTAACACATTCAAATAGTGATTAATCATTATCTAAATGATATTTAAATAAGTCAAAATTATATTTGCCAAACTGACATACAAAAATCAAATTCAAACATCAAATTGAGAATAAATTCAAACAAATTGAGATTAATCAATATCAAAATTGGAATATAATAAAATTCAAATTCATAATAAAATTGTTTCATACAGAGCTGAGTATGCTTTACACAAAGAAGGATGAAGCTGAAATCGCTAAAAAAAGAACAATATCATGCTATATTTATTAAGAAGAGAGATTTTGGCCAATGCTTTGGGTGTAGCATTATCTACAGCTTATCGGTGGATAAACAACCAGGAATGATGACAAGAAACGAGGCGGAAAGAGAAGAATTAAAATTACTGAACATCATTATGAATGTATTGTTACATTTATCGAAGAAAATACTCATATACCATTAAATGGAATTAAAATAAAATTATAAGAATATCACGAAATTATAGTCACGACGGAATGTATACGGGAACATTTGTATGGATTAATGTTTACGTTAAAATATATAGCTTGAACGTATGAATAGTGACTAAAATAAAATAAAACGGCCAAATTTTGTACAGCAACTTTTAAATTACCACGCAGACAATATTTATATTTTATACATGAACGAACCAATTTCAATTTATTTACTTCACGCAAACAGGGGAGATTGAAGAAAGGCTCACGATGCAGATATAATGCTACTGATAGTCGCGGTGCCAATATACATTTCATAGAACATATAGGCTCTGTGGGCCTCATTCATTTGGAAATCAGGAAGCGAGAAGCTAATGATTTTGTAAGGAATTATTTAAGAATGGCTTACAATATTTACCAAATCTCCTCTTAGTGAAATGCCCCCTGTCATGTAACTATTGGGGAGGTATTTCAAGAAAATGATTATGTTCACTACTATCTACTTAGATTCAGTCCATATAGACGAGATCTATGTATTCGCTTGTCAGCTGTTTTAGCTGGCGAAAATAGGGAAAACAACTCAGAGTTTCGCCTTATTCAGCTCGAGAAAATAATGCAACAAAATTTGAAATTAATTAATGAATGTAGCCCATATACAGAGGTTTATTCCCGAATATCTAAATTTAATTGATATGCAAGAAATGAAATTATTTTGAAATGTTTCTTTGTTTGTATTATTATTATTAATCCTATGATAAATTTAAATAAGAATTGTTTATTTTAATTTTGATTGTGATTAAGCCAAATTTGAATTTGTTCATTGCATATGAAATTGACATATTTACTGTGTCACACGCGCTCGCTCGCTCGTACTTAAATTTGTTAAATTAAACCAATACTTAAGTGAAAGCCCATTGATTTAAAATAAACATTTGCCTGTGATGTTTGTGATAATTTTTCGTTTGCCCTCAAACATAACCTTAACATAAGCCGAGAAAACCATCGTCTCTATCACCGTGGTCTGCTTGCACTGTTCGTCTAAAAAGCCAATACGATAGACCGCGTGTTGTGAAGAGAGTGCCCTTTGTGCAATTCCAAAAATTAAAGAAGTCTTTGTTTTTCTTCTGTTTATCCGACTTTTATTCATATATTGCATAAAAATTAAAAATAATGATTGTCGAAATATGGTAGCCGAGAGTCTAAGTAAACGCTTCGTAAACCAAATTTCATCGGTTGAAATCCCGTTTATTTTTGGTATTACTTTTAAATTGGTAAAATTCCATCCGAATAAACAAATCAATGATGATTATTGATATTTAAAATAACACATAAAAATGTCTAGCAAAAACTCGAAAAGAAACAACAAAATGAATGAAAACGAAGACGAAACAACAAATAAAAAAATAATGAAAATGTTAAAAGATACATACGAATCGATGAACTTTATAAACGAAAAATTAAAGGAATTACAAAATGAAAATAAAGAATTAAAGAAAATGTTAAAGGATAAAAAAAACTCCAAAATGAAATTCAGGAAGAGCGAGTAAATTTATTAGAAAACACTATAGAAAAAATCGAAAAGGAGAAGATAAAAACCAATATTGTAATTACAGGCTTTAAACAAGAATAAAATAAGAATATAAAAGAATTAAAAAAAATATAATTAAAAATTTGTACACTAAAATTGAAAAAAAATCAAATAATATCCACATATAGAAAAGACATAAAAATGGAGGAGAGCCCAATAATTGTCTAATTAAATTCAGTAGAAACAAAAGCCAACATATTAAAGCTAGAAAAAACATGTAATCACTTAAGACTACAGAGATCGGCTTGAAAGGTGAAGAACGCGAAATTTATATAAACGAACAACTTACATCACTCACTAATATATTATTTTTCAAATGCCGCGAATTGAAGAAAACTAACAACTATAAATACATATGGACAAGAGACGGATACATATATTTACGAAAAACAGATACAAGTTTAAAAATATTAATTAAAAATCACAAAGATTTAGAAGAAATTGAAAACTTTAAATAAAAAAAAACATCCATAAATAAAAAAATAAGAACTATATGAAACAATGAATACCATATATTACTTAAAAATCCGAAAATCATCGCCATAACTGAAACCTGGTTAAATCTAAAAATTGAACATCTATATTCCCTAGAAATTTATAACGCAGAATACTACTCAAGACAAACTCGTTGAGGAGGCTTAGTTATGTACATAAGAAAAGGAACAGAGTATAAAGTAATATCAAATAAAACAATTAATAATATAGAAATTATAAGAGTGAAAATCAATGAAGACATAAATATAGACACTTTAACAAACCTATTAAAAACCAAACTCTATATAAACACAAGAAACATATAATAATAGGAGACATGGACATAAACTTACTCGAAAAGAACAGCATTACCAAAAGCTATAAAAACACACTCATTGAATACAACTTTAAAATAAAGAATACATTAAACAAACAAAATTGCATTAAATTTAATCCAAACGCAGAAAACTACATTTTGGACCACGTTATTGCAAATGAACAACAGAAAATAACTAAAATACTTAGAATAGAGTCAAGTATTTCAGATCATACGAAATTAATAATAAATGTAAAAACAACGGAGAGAAAAACAAAATACGAACACTTTACAATCTATAAAATAGATAATAAACAAATAAATAAAGACATAGAAAACATAGATGAAACAACGAACTTTCAAGGAAACTACAAAATATTATAAGAAACAATATAAAAGAAATAAACTATCAAGAAAGTACCATCCACAACTAGATAACCCCATCATCAGAGAAAAATGTATAAAACAAATGAAAGTAACAAACACAAAAGTAAAGGAAACAAAAATAAAACATTACAAAAAACTTTTCAATAAAAATACACACGACCCGAAAAAAATATGGAATTTAATAAATAATCAAATAAATAATGCAAATAAACACCTACATATCATGAAAGAAATTACTAAAGAAAATGGACCAAAATCGATCTAGAAATGGTAAATGAAATAAATACATATGTTGCAGAAATAGAAAAAAAAACTATCCGAAAAACAAATTGAAAAATATCGCGAACTAACAAACGATATACTAACTACAATATATATACATAATAATTCAAGACATTACCACATTTAACTTAACAAATTCAGAAATAAAAATTATACAAAATCTTGAAAACTACACAACTCCCGTATTTAATAGAATTACAAAGAAAATTTTAGCAGAAATAAAAATACCCAGGTTACATCAAAACTTTAATAAAAATTAATATTTATAAAACTGAAGACAAAACCAAACCAGAGAACTATAGACACTAAACAAAATTTTGGAAAAAGTAATTCATAATAGGATAATAGAACATCAAGATAAATATAACATCATCAATAAACAGCAATGTGCTTCTCAAAAACACGTGCACGTATGAATAGTACAGGAATTACTCAATTGTGCAAAAATTTTAGGAGGAAATAAATTTTAAAATAAGTCAAAAACTACTTGCTCTAGATATAGCGATTTATAATACTTTTATGTTGCATATTGTCTCTCCAATCACCCTATAAGATAAAATATTGTTCATTGCATTTGAAAAATTGAATTATGGTGTTTTTAATTGAGCACTGAAATATTTAAATCCCTATTGTCAAAATTGACAAATGATATGTTTGAATACTAGACAAATCTATTAGTAAAAATTCAAGATGTCGCTCGTCTGTCTATCTTGTTCCTACTAGGCATTTTTAAAAAGGTTTATTTGAGGTTAAAATTTGACAAATAAATTATTAACTCAAAAACTGTAAGTTATATGGAAATAAATTGATACGACTGGATAGGCAATTAAACGGTGGATCAAAAAATAATATATAGGGTATTTCATTTAAAATAACAAAGTTTTCAGTACAACCGGAACTGATCGAAAGTCAAAATATTTTTCATGAGGAGATCACATTCAACCGTGCAATGTAGAATATGAAATTGATTTAAAAATATTAAAACACGCGGATTTGTACAAATGGATTCTTACAACTGTAGTTGCAAGAATTCATTTGTACATTCATTCTTGATAATGGCATCATGCCGAAACTTAAATACAAAAAAACAAATAAAACCAATCTATTTGTTTTGATATTTGCATCTTATATTCAGGAAAATACTCACGATTACAAGAAACTATAAATTCATACATGAAACAAATTAGAATTGTGGTCCTTAAAAAACACTCTGACTATAAACGAACATAAATCTAAATTGATGCATTTCAACAAATCAAAAAATACCGCCAACCTCCAAATAAATATCAAAAACATACAAATTGCGGAAATAAAAATAAAATATCTTGTATTAAAAAACATAGCAACTTAAAATGGGATACACATGTGAAAAAACTCATAAAAAACAAGTGTAGAACTACTGTTGTAATAAGAGAAATCAACAACTATTTGACAAAAGGACGAGAAAACAACTTTACAATAGCTTATTCATTGCTAAAAACACTTAATATAATATAATATAATATAATATAATATAATATAATATAATATAATATAATATAATATAATATAATATAATATAATATAATATAATATAATATAATATAATATAATATAATATAATATAATATAATATAATATATAAAGAAAATAAAATTACTTTTTTATACCAGTTGGATTTTTTATTAATCGTGACTATAATGCTTGGAAGAGTGGGTTAAGTCGACCTGGTCGTTAATGATTGGGAAGTCCGGCTAATTTTCGCTTTGTGGATTTCTAGCGCCTCTAATAAATCCATTTTAATCCCTTTTTCGGCGAGATGTACAATTGAAAGTACATCCTCGCCGAAAGTATGGTTTTATTCGTTTAGATGTTTAGCGAGAGTAGAGTTGTTTTTTAATCTACAAGATCTATAACGTTCTTTAAGTCTCGTCTCGAAATTCCGACCAGATTGACCACCCTCCGCAGTCTGTACATACCAGTTTATATATACCCGATTGGTACATTTTTTCAATCGGTGTTTTAAATCCAAGTGGTATAAAAAAGTAATTTTGTTTTCTTTATATATTATATTGTAAATATACCACCAAGTTAACGCCGACAAAATTAAAGAATTGATTAATGCCAGTGTGGCTAAGAAGGCGAAATTGTATTTACAATTCCACATCAAGAAACTACTCACAACCCAGAACGCGTGGTTCAATCAACAGTGCCGAAAGATGAAATTAACACCTTCATTTGTACAAATTAAAATAGTATCGAAATCCGTGGCAGCAAGAAACACTCAAGAAGCAGCAAAAAAGATATGGCTCCTACAGGAGGCGAAGTAATTGTTTAAAAGAAGAGACATCTTTAATTCTGCACAAACATCCTCCATCCCGTTGAATTCGATTTATTCGATGATTACGACCGCAGCCGGGTCAGCCGAATCGCATACGATAAAAACTTCACCCAGAAGAAGAAACTGCAATCACTACGAGCCAAGCAGCATCCAGACCAGAATCCTAACCAAGTGTTAAGTAGAATAACCAACCAAATCGACATACAATTTTCAGAAAAGAAAATGCCACTATTAATGTTAGGTCCTCCTAAATATTCACCTCATGTAAACACCCCGTCTTTTAAAGAAACACTAATTGCAGAATCAGAAATAGCCTCTAAAAACACTGATATTTCCACTTTATATAAACTTAAAATAGCTAAAATTATTAAACAAACTAAAACCCTCTCTGATTCAGACACAATGATTTTAAAATCAACCAATAAAAAAGTTAAAAACAATCATTTAACACTAACAAAGACCGACAAAGGTAACTCAATAGTTATTCTAAAAAACAAAGAATATTATAAAAAAAATGACAATGTTATTCAGAACTCAAACATAATAGAAATCAAAAAAGACCCAACTAAGCAGCTGTTACAAAAACTAAAAACTCTGATAAAAAAACACCTATTCCCAATGAATCCCAGAACCCCCGCTTATATGGTTTTATTAAAATACACAAACCCGATAACCCTATACGCCCGGTAGTGTCCTATATTAACTCTCCAGCCCACAAAGTAGCAGTAGAACTTAACTCTATTTTCAAAACCATCACTAACTCCGACTCACATTCCGTATATTTAGATAATAAAATTAAACACCTACCTATACCTAGTAGTTGTAAGTTAGTGCCCTTCGATGTTTCTAATATGTTTGCCAAAATACCACCGGAGGACTGTATTGAATTAATTATCCGACACCTGGACTAAAACAATGTAAATCCTATAGTAAAAACAGATTTTATCAACTTACTCGAAACCATCTTATCACACAATTATATCAGTTTTAATAAAAAAATTCATTCAAAAAGAAGGTCTAGAAATGGGGTCCCCACTAAGTCCATTGCTAGCCGAAATATTCATGAACAATTTAACAAAAACAATCTTAAGTTCAACCTTAGGCAAAAAACATATTAAATGGTGGTATATGTATGTGGGCGACATATTAACATGGTTGGAAGGTACTGACAGACAAATTAATAACTTTCTAACTTGCCTCAACTCTTTACATCCTTCAATTAAATTTACAGTAGAAATAGAATCCAATAACAGAATCAGTTTCCTTGATTTAACAATAACCAAAACTAACAGTAATCTAACCTTTGATATCTTTAGAAAACCAACCTTCGCCGATACAATCATCCCTAATTTCCCCCGTCATCCATACAAATATAAAATTTCAAGTTTTTATAGTAAGATTATACGAGCACACAAAATCCCACTGAATACACAATCACGTAAAAACGAAATTGCAATAATTAAGAAAATAGCAGTTAACAACGGATTTTCAATAAATAAATACCAAATCTCCCAAATAAAAACGAAAACTTTTTAAAACAACAACCTTTTTGTGGAGATATCAGTAACAATATAAAAACATATTTAAAAGACGGAATGTAAAAATAGCATTTAAAACCCTTTTAAAACAATTTAAACATTTAACTTTGTATAACAAACAAAGTTAAAAGTATTTTATTAAAATAAAAAACCTTCATAATGTAAACAAAACACCAACGGAAGAAGTATACGAACAAACTAACGAATTATATATAAAGAAAACTATTTTCACTAAATAATACATAATTTTAAGTTTTTTATATATATTTTGGTAGTGTATTATATTATTTTATAGTGGTCAATGTTAGATATTGTGCGTATTTTTGTGTCGCGTTTTTCTAGGTTCTTAATATTGATTTTCTTCTTGTTTGACGTCTATGTATCTTTTTTTGTTATAAATTTTATGTTTTTTTTACATAAGAATGGCATATAAGAATAGTATATATAAAATAAAAAAAAAAACAAATATATACAAACAAACATAAAATCAATACTTAGAAGCGAGAAATACGCACGCAACGGCCACGATAAAATAAAATACACTACCAACATATATAAAAAAAAAACTTAAAATTGATTCGTCTTAAATTGCATATAAAAAACCTGATTTACATAAATGAAATGAAGTAAATTCAAGATGACTCAAAATAAAATAATACAACAGGCCATCCCTCAGTACCATTAGTTCGGGTGCGAATTTATTCAGGATCTCGAAGAGTAAAGAAAGAGGGATGGAACCACTGTACATAGTCGTAAATATTTTATGTCAATATAAATATAATTTATGATTATGTAAATGTATATTTATGATTATTTTGAATAAACTTATAGTTACTTCATGTAAGTAACAAATTTTTTTAAAGTACTTACGTTAAGTAAGGTAATATTGCAAGATTTGATTGAGTTACTTCAAGATAAAATACAAGAATTAACAAAAACTAAGTGGCAGAAAGGCTTCCTGTCGTTAGTCGATTTCTGCTTAATTTGGTTTAAAAATCCATAAATTTGAAATGTTATATGTTATTTTATACTTATTGTATAAAAACAGTAATTAAGATCACTGAATAACTTAGGTTAAGTAATGTGGTGTGTTATATAATAATATAGCTGAAAAATAAAAATTCCTTACTTCATTTTAAATTTTAATCATATTGAGTACTTAGTACTTGAAATGTACATCTGGTGTATTGAAAACATTTAAAGTGAAATAAGAAATTTTTATTTTTCACATATAATTAAGATGTTTAATATATAAAAAAAAACTTTTGTAAACTTTTATCAAAATTAATTTTTTTCGTATGAAAATTTTAAATGTATGGTTAGAAGTTTTCATTATACAAAATGTAATTTGCAATAATAAACAATAATTTCATTAAATAATATTTGTTCATAAACCGTGAACAATAAATCGCCCACGCCATTTCAAGACCGTCTACACCGGGAAAACCTACGCGCGTATATCTTGATAACGGCGGCGAATTTTCCAACGAAAATTGTCTCCATGGGAGTCCGCGAGAATCGTTTATTACCACCAGTCAACTTTTTCACTGCCTGACAATTTCAAAGTTTCACATCGTAAACAGTCGATTATTCAAAGCGAAAATAATACACATTAGTTGTGTTAATTTTTTTGAATTGTTTTCGGAACGAAAAGCGTACGTTTCATATAGTTGAGCTTTTCTGGCCGGAAGAGTTTCAGGATCGTTAACCCTCGTCAGCTGAAAGCAGCAATACAGCCCGGAGCGACAAATCACCACAATTTTCAACAGGCGACTGCACGATCTGCACGCGTGTTTAGCATCTTTGTCATTGCGCTGTAAGCTTGATGGGGGTTTAATTCCGCTACCTGGAACATCGAAATTGCCAGTGAAATGTATAAACTAATTAAGCTTCTCATTAATTCCAACTTGTTATTACAGTGAATTCAAATGAACCAAACTATAATTTGTTTAACAAGTTGACTTTGTTGACTTTTGCATATTCAATGGTGCAATTAAAAAGTATTTCATATTTTCCAGTTTAATAGTAATCCATACTTAAAAAATGGTGATGTGTCCTTTATGGTACTTTCCCCGGTAAATTCGGTCAAAACGGTTTTTGATTGAAAATTAAGGGTGCGGTTTGCAGGAAAGAGATAGCTGTATAAATATTGGCAATCACTAATTCGAGTTAGATTGCTGTTGTGATCAATGAACAATATTATATTATACATTAAAGTAATCTTAAAATAAGCAGGAATTTCATCAGATGAATTATTTTTTTTTTTAATTTATAGCAAATTTCAAATTATATATATTTTTGCTAATAAAAACTTGTGCAATGAAAATTTAAATGATCTCACTAAATTTTGCATTCAAATAACTTAGCAGGCATGACCTATTAATTTTATTATATCTTACAATTTTCTTTTCTAACTTCAACTAGTAAGTTGACGTAAAACACGAATATTAACGATTTATATTATATTTAGTCTGATACTTTATTTAAATTAAATAAAAGAATTTGAAAATAATTAATTAATAAATTATTTTCTCTTTTGCTACTGTGACATTATGACTTATGTTACATAAGTACATTAACAAATGTCTAATAATAGACATTTGCTGTTGCATAACAATAACAAAGCAATATATAATGCAACAATTTTTGAATCGAAAATATTTAATGCAAAAACAAAAAAATAAAAAATAAAATAAAAGTTACGTAATATAGGGCTATCTGCAGACACGTGTTTCGGGACTTGATCCCTCGTCAGTACAGCTGTGCCCTACGTAATTGCAAAGTTGTTAATTAAATTAATTAAAAATTTAAAAAAATAATTAATTAAAAACGCACTGTCACCTTTGGATTCTCGATGTAAGTGAACGCAGAGGTCATATCTGAACTGGCAAGTCGTGCCACAGTTATGCGCGACATCGATAAATTGATTTGAACAAATAATATTTTCGCCTCAGATTTAAATAAAGCCTCACTGGCTACTTTTTTGCACAAGACAATCATTATCATGTGTTTCGCCAATAATTAATTTAAAAGTATTAATTATTGGTTTTTGGCCATAAGAACGAACAACGATTAATCTTCCACAATAATGAAAATAAAACGTTGAAACTTACAAGTATTGTATACTGAAGCTTTACAAGTAAATTGACACTTTTTACTAAAAAAAAGAAATCATTCTTAAATTAAATAAAAATTAAATAGTGGAAAACTATCAAATGATCACTTAAATTAGTGAAATATTTCCTCAAGAAACATTATTTCTTCCTCGCATTGATTCAATTTATTAAAATGTTTATTATAAACATGTTGTATTAAGCAGATTGAATTAAAATAAATTATAATTAAAATTAATAGTTCCTTAAAAATCTCCATTAGAGCAATGCGATTCATGAGTTTGCCTTTATTTACTAGGTGGCAGCATCGTGCCATTTTGTAATATCTTGAAAATATACTATAATTTCTGAAAATACGTGAAAAAAAAAATTAGATTTGATACGTAGAATTCGTGGCGGCACTTGCGATATTTCTCGATTCATGTTTTGAATAGGAATGTGGAATGCCGGTAAATGATGATTTAAGTCTTGCTGAGTGGGAAAAAATCCATTTTCATTTATAAATTACCAAACTGAATGTGCGGCACATTTATTATTATAGATACATAACTCCTATGTTAACGTTTCATACCGCGTTTCGATTAGTTTCAACCCAATCCGCCAGTTGTGATTTTGGCGCAATGATCGCTTTTTTAGCGAAATGGTGGGGGGTGGAGAGTCCATGGCGGGCACATTTAAATTCAAATTAAATTTATTTATAATGAAAAGTTAAATAAAAATGCTCATAAGCAATTTAACAAATTTATTTAAAAACAATTAATTACACAAAAATTATGTGATATTCCACATTATATGTACATAATTTTAGACAATTAATTAATAATAACTATAGAATTATATATTAAAAACAATATTTTGAACATTATTTTACATGTAATAAATGATAAAATTACATAATTTCAATAAGTTTTTTTCGATAATTTATACGAAAATATACAATATATTTTAGCTTTTTACAATCTTTAAAAAAAATACTTTTTGTGTAATATTAAGTTGTCGACTGTTGACTCTCAGTAAGGCATTTAACACAAGTGATTAGTTAGTGAATAGTTACTTACCTTACTGAAAGTCAATAGCTCATTATTTTTTGCCAAAAAGTAATATGTAAGAAGTAAATAAAAAATTAACATGAATTATGGAAAAAAAAAATGTATGAATATATCAACCAGAAATACTTAAAGTGTAAAATATACCTTAATTGATTAACAGTGAGACATTTCATTGGAAAGGAGGAACATACGCATGTACACAATGATTTGCTTCACACATCCAAAGACGAGAAAGTTTATATCAAATCATTATTTCTCCCCAGGCCAATCCAAATTTGGTTTAGTAACACACATCATGATTGCTTTGCTGAAAGAACAATCATATTTAACAGCAGCCTGTAAATATACAAATTAATGAAAATTAGTAACATAACCTTACTTGAGAATACAAATTATAAAATAATAATTTCTCAAAATCAAACCATTTAACAATTAATACAATAAAATATTAACATCACAAACATCTAAAAATCATGAAGCAAAGTATCACTGTACTACGCTTTAATTAATTTAATGTTAATGTTGACTTAATAAATTTACTTATAACAAAGACACTTACCTCAATTTTTGTGACGATTTGTGTGCATTCACGGATCTTCATCCACCTTTTCAATTTGGCAACAAAATAAATAAACATAGATTATTATTGTGATTATTTGGTTCTAAAGCCCGTTTTAGCACTAAAATTTAAAGAGTAATTCTTCAAAAATGTGTCAATTTTCACTGATTTGTTTATGTCACATATCGACATTTGCGCCTCTCGTGGATTGGGTTGAAACTAGTACATCAAATTATAATAATAATAAACGTGAAATAACGTAATCCTATGGAGTTAGCGGGGCCTGGTGCGGCACTTGGAGATTTGATCACCAGCGCATTTAGTCAGCTAAGCGTTTTTGGTCCGGAGTTCGAATTATGTTATTGTAATTTCCCATTTTCATACGGCGCGTGATGGTATGGCCGACGGAGTAGCCTACTCAGCCTGTAGGTCTCGAGTTCGTATCTATTCAGTGACGGTCCTAAAAAAGTTATTTTTTCATTTATAAATTACCAAGTTGAATTTACGTCACACGGCAATTTGATCCCCGGGACACTTAGGGAGCTAAGCGTTTTGAAGTCCGGAGTTCGAACTATATTATCATAATTTCCCATCTTAAGTTCAAATTTTCTGGCTTTTGTAGACTTGAAATTTTACTTAATGCTTAATCAGTTAATGGAAACATTCCTTTACTATGGAAACTCTTTAATTATTGGTATAATTGAAATTAATTTTGCAAACGAAGCTTGACAACTTATAGCACTAGACAAATTTGAAGTCAAGGCAAGTAATATATATATAATTAATTATAATACATATTCCATATTGATAAAGACTCACCTGGTATATTTATACAGTGAACAGCTTTACCATTTACGCAACGTAAGTTATTAGTTCATTTATACATATTATATAATTTCTTTTATTTTAGGTGCAAGCACAGCTGAAAATTTCGGAAAGAAATATTTGTTATTTTATTATATATGTTGATAAATATGGAGATATCTTCATTGAAAAAAAAACTTACCTCAGTGAATTTTATAAAGAATGCGTCTTGTCAGAATTTTTTCTTAAAAGGATAGCAAGAGGCAAGAAATCTAAAAAGAGTTGGATAGGATAATCAACGCAATGAAAAATAATTTAAAACATAAAACAAAAAAATAATAAAGTATTATAATGTTTCGCATTTGGTTTATTTCTTTTTATTATACTTTTTATAAGAAAAAAACACGAACACATTTGGATATCTTTATATAAAAATTCGTTGTGATTTTGCACAAATAAAAAATGGAATTACTGTAGGCCATGAAAATTAATTAATACAAAATATTAATTATCTATAGTCATTTGATAGCCAAATACTAGTCAGCTTTTCTGCTACATGATCTTCCGTAAGTGATTCACATCCACACAAATAGGTACCTATTTTCTAATTTAATCACAAATGGAATGTTATTTGCAATGAAAAGTTATGAATTAAAAATATATTGTATAGTTATAATTAATATTTGTACTACGGGTACCTACGCTTTTTTTTCAATAATATAATTATGTAATAGCAAAAAATTACTTCAACGATCATTTATAATATATAAGTAAAAATCAGTTCAATTAATAATCGTGAATATTTTACTAATTATCCCGTTTCTTTGTTTACAGTAATTCAATACCCATTCATGAGTCGACGATTCCATCGGCGCGGTCTAAACAAACAACGCGCTCGGCACTCACAGTTTTTATTATTCGTTGTGATAAAATTCGGCAGACACTACAATAATCAACACTAGTTTCAGCAAAATTGCTCTCTTAGCGCCATCTCATACCCCAGAAACTCACTACCAGCGCAAATTTCCCCGCTTAATTCGTCGTTGATTGCTTTTATGTGCTTCGAATACATTTTTTCAAAGCGAATAATGGTCAAATATTAAGAAATATTCCAATGTTAAAGAAGACGACAAAATATAAACAAAACTAATACCTGAATCAATAAAAAAGAAAAAAATATTTAATTCACAAACTAAGCTTTCAGAGAGAAATAGCAACTAAACTAATTCTCAAACATTAATTTAATTCAAAATGTTCCTTTTATTTGCATTAGAATACTTTTGACTTTCAATCATTACCTAAAAGTCGATATTGATTCTTACAGAGATTTGGATACATCTGACAATTTCGATGGAGAGGTTGGATTTTAAAACTATAATATTGATCAATATTCTGTTCATCCAGGAAATAAACTAACAGGTGTACTTTAACTGTTGAGCATTCTCTCAAATCTCAAAATGTTAACCTCATACTTTAAATCAATGCGATCAACTGTTTGATTTGTGACACTAAAAATCAATTTTATTTTCGTTGTATATTTTTCACCTATTTCGAATTACTCTAACTATATCGATCACAGCTCAGCAGTTGAAAATACTGCAGAAAATTATCGTTACTTTCATGTATTGTCTATACAGTATCTCGAATGCAGAGCACTGTAAACGATACGATTTTTTTTTTCCAACTAATTTTTAAATGAGCAGTGACTTGGGAGGAAATGGAAATATTTTAAATATAAGCAAAAATAAACAAAATAAGCTTATATATTCAAGTCTAATTTTCACTTGCCTCAGATATATTATGAACAATAATAATTTAATATAAATATAAAAAAATATTTTTAATTATATTTTATTTAATATATTTAAATAACTATGACTAAGCGAATAAATTCTTTTTTATTTTATTATTAACAGCCATCGACAATTTATTTAAATCCGAACAGAGACGTCATTTTACCGAAAACAATTAATTGAGATTGTGCACTGCAATCGCACGCCTGTCAATGTCCTTTCCATTAATTACACCGGAGATCGGGACGGTACGTTTTTAATTAATTTAATTAACAACTTTGTAGTTATATAAGGTCAGTCATTAAAGTGCCCGTCTTCTATATCTCCCTTGTCGTTAGAAATTCAGTATTAATTTATTAATAAAACTTGCTTTACTACTGAAGGCGCATAGCGTAAAATTATTTTCATATATACAGGGTTTCCCATTATCCCGGAATTCATATCAACTTTATGATTTCAAATAGAATACTCTATATATCATTTTTTATTCGTTTTATTCCATTCGCCTTTAAATTATCTTTTTATCGATATGACATAGTTAGTAGTTTTGACTTAGACGATACTACAGAAAACAAATATTGACAGTTGTAGTGTTATAGTAAAAAAATCATTATTTTTTTTATTTTGATAAGGAGAAATGATTTTTTTTATACATACTAAGGTAATACCATTATATTTAATAATAAATGTGAAATATTTTAATACAGAGTACCCTATATTAAAATAAAAAAAATAATTTTAAATATGTGACTTTTCAAACGGATGTATTTTTCTCTAATGGCGCCCTATACTTTTCTATTTTTTTCTTGAATTGTCTTACAAAGATACAATTATTTCATTAACTATATTATATGCCAATCTTCTGTACTTTTTGAAATATTTAACATTTTACATTATTTATATGACATTTCAACAATGAATTGAATAGCTGGTCATAAAGAACAATAAAAATGACAGTAATCAAGCATCAAAATTAAAGGAAATTGAAAATCAAATTAGCGTTCTTGAAAATCTATATGTGTATCATGCAAATATTATTGTTTGTTTTTTTATTGTCATTTTTCTGTTTCCATAGCCATTCATTTAAATAATTACAATGAAATTTAACAAGGAAAGTTTGTTGCAATAATTAATAAAACTCAATCAATCCAACTGCAAAAAATACTTTCACTGTAAGTTTTACAAACACCTATCGAAACAACTACTTCCCGAGAATTTACTCTGCCGGACATTGGATAACAGATTAGGCATTTATAGCAGTACTACTGCGAATTGCAACGGTTTGAGTCGACAATATTTAATGAAAGAAAACAACAAACGGGGCACTTCGGTGACTCACCCTGTATAAGGCAGAGCTGTAATGACGAGGAATGAAATCCCGAAACATGTGTCTGCAGATGGCCATTTATTACGTAATTTTTTTAACAAAAAAAAAAATGGTTGCATTATAATGTTAAATTTATGCAACAACCAATATTTTAAATTACTTATGTAAATTAAGTCAAGTGTTAGCTACCGCGAATATAATAATTTATTAATTATTTTCAAAACTTTTATTTAATTTAATATCATACAACGATGATTCGATCTAAATAACGCCACAGCATTAAGAATGCGATCAAGTAGCGCATCCCCCGTGTTCACTTTCATAGCATAAACTAACGACTTCACCCATTTCCATTCTCAAAGACAAAAATCTGCCCCCTTTGCCAATCTGACGATCGCCGAAAATGGTATTTAGAAACATTTTCACAAATTTTGAATAATATAGATGTGTTCCATCATTTAGGATGATATTACGTAGTCGAACATTCAAAGGTATTTCATTCAATAAATCCTCTAAATGGTCTTTCACAGAATGTAAATATACATCCCTGGTAAAAAATTGATTATTTGGAATGCCGCACCATACACTTACTTATGTAAGTCGGAGAAAGGACAACTATTTTTATTTAAATAATTAAAGTCTCCACAACCTACAACCAACAACCAACATGAAGAAGATCATCTAAATCTAATAAATTTCGAGATATTGTTAATTTAAAATTTAAAAATTTAAAAGCGTTTTCGATATATGAATTTTTAACGTCGTCGACGACACTACTCAGGTATAACAAGATATTTTTGTAATGTAAAAATATCTTGTTTCAATTGACGACGTTAAAAAATCATATGTCGAAAACACTTTTAAATTTTGGTTATCCGAAGTGATAACTAAGTATTTGCATTCTGGAACTAGGAAAACTGGATGTTTATCGATGGTGATATGGCAAGGAGAATTTGTTAAACGATCAAAAGGGATTAAGAGTTGTGTTTTGTTTGGGTTTATCGATATTCACCATTTTGCGAACCAGGTCTGTAGTGTGCTTATTTGCTCCTGCAGAGTACTTAAAGCTTGTGGAAGGGTAAGGGCATATGTAACTACAACGGTGTCATCAGCATATAAGAGTAGGTAGGTAGAAGGATTAATGTACAAAGGATAAGCGTGATAAAGGTCATGAATGAAAATGTTATATAGTATAGGGGTCAAAGGAGAGTCTTGGGGAAGTCCTTGGTGAGGAATTGCGGATTATAACAGAAAGGGATCGGTTGGTAAGGTAGCTGTCCAGTATTTTGAGTAGATTATGGGGAATATTTAAGGAATTGCACCTCGAAGCTAAACAAAGTCATAGGCTTTTCTAATGTTGAGAAAAGTGATAGCCGATGTTTTTGTTCTCTTGATGCGCTGTTTGGCAATTCGTTGTTAGAATGGCGAAGGGCAGAGAAGTGAATCGATGTTCCATAAAACCAAACTGATACTTAGCGATGAGGTACTTGAATAGCTTACGAAAGACGGGGAGGAATGTAATCGGACGACAACTGGATACCTGAGTGGTGTCATTTCCAGGCTTATGTACAAAAGTGGTCAGTTCGCGCTTTCACTCCTCCGGTATGCCTTTACTATTGTATATATAATTTAATAGGGAATTGATATATTGGTGTATATTTTGTGGAGTTTTGAGGATATGTCTAGGAATGTTATCATGACCGGTTGCGGAGTTTTTGCACATTTTAAGTACTTCATTAATTTTTTCCTTTATAATTACGTTGTTTCATGTTGGGATTTAAAGTTAAGATACCAGTCATTAACAGTTTTAAGTAAAGTTTTGTCAAAGTTGTCATCGTCTGTCCATGAATATAGTGTCTTAAAACAGGTAGCGTAATTGTCGGCTATGTCTTGGTCCTCCGTAATAGTCATGAAAGTAATTTTATTTACGATGTATTCGTTTCTGTTTCTTAGAGTAATTTTCTAAAATTGGCATACTAGAATGTTTCTCATTTGTTTATGGAGTTTAAAAATGTAATAGTTGTTTAGAGTACCATTTCCAGCAAACTACGAATTACAGAACAATTGTAGAAGTAGTATACTTACAATGTATATAACTAATATATTACACTTTTCCAAATTTAAAAACTGTATTTTCATTGCTAAATATGAATTAAGAGTATTTAAATCATTTTAGTAGATAATTAATTAGCAAATAAATATTTCAAAATTAGTTGCTCTTTTGTTGTAATTTAATTTTAACTATCAAATAATGAATAGATATAGAGGATATTATATCAATATATTTATTGTAAAGACGCATTCCATTAAAAAAAAAAAACATTTCAAATGTCACTGTCTGTTTTGCCTCGGCATTTCTTCTGCAGACAAATGATCGATCTTAAATATTAAAAAATATAATTTTATTAATGCCTTGAACATTCTATGGTCTTTTAGTTTTATATAATGTCACTTTGTTTACGGTGCACACTTAATTTAAAATAACCTGTATAAATTGAAGGCAAACATTGATTTTTTCTTGATCTACTTTCTATTTTTTAATATTTTTACATAATTATTACATACCACTAAAGATAACCTCGTAAACTTTACAACTATTTTGACAAAAGAAGTCATAACAAGGACTTGGATATGAAATAGCGTCACCCAGTATATACAACTAAATTCTGGGATGATCAGATTAAAATTCAGAGTCCGGAGTAGCCCTTGGGGTCCTGGGGAGTGGACAGAAACGGCGATTTCGGCAGTTATCCCCGTACGAGCTCGTTAATTACTGCACAATCCCTTTGAGGGCGGTCGAGAGGGGTGGGTATAAGGCTGAGGAAACGCATATTTTACAGCATGGTATGCTCGTATTGTACAAACAATTCCTTATCCGCTATATATACACACGGATCCCGTATTTACTCGGATATTCCCCGTCGTAAATTCACAATTGATTTATTTTATAACGTTTTACATTTATGCATTTTGTATATTTATTGCTCCTTTAATATTAGCTTAGTATACTTTAAAAAAGGAAATAAATAAAATGCTTTAAACCTATTTTTACATCTCTTAAACAAAATATCAGAGAGCTAAATGTGGAAATATTTGATTAATAATTTTCATATCATTTTTATTTAAATAGTTTTATTTTGTAAATACATTACTACCTAAATGGATTGGGTCGGGTGAGTTACGTGAAGATTAAATTTAATTGATAATTAAAGCACTAATAAACAAGAAGAACAAGAAAATATTCAGTTGTGTTTGAAACATTCAATTAATCCGACGAATTTACATCGAAGTTACTATCAACGACATCGAGATCGCGCCTTCCTGAACGACACTGGGCTAAGTACTAGAATTCCGCTTTTGTACAAAAGATGTTCTGAAATAAAAAATCAAGAAAACGAAGACGATGCACAATCAAGAAGAAAACAGTGTGCGCAACATCGTGAAAAAGCTGAAAGAGTATTTTTACTTAAAGTCATATAAAGGCAATGTGTGTTGTTCAAAAAACAGACTACATTAACAGTGTTAACATATTATTAGAGTCAGGCCCATATATAGTTCAGAAAAAGAACCCACTGTAAATTCTAATACGTAGTTTTACCTTTTTAGTTGTAATGGTATACAAGAAGGCAACGGTCCTCGCATATAATTTCCATAATTTCGCTACTATCTTCCTTAATGCTTTTTCGCATATCATCTTCTCGGCAAAAACATACGTTCTTAATATCAATAATTCCTCCCCCCTTCTTCTTTTCAGCAAGGCATATAGCCTTGCGACAGATGAGTTAGTATGTAGACATCGGAACTTTTCAAGCAGTTTTCGTATAAGACGGTTAAGTTCTTTCAAGTTAGTTTAGGATTATTTTACTATTCCGAATGAATAATTTAGTACAGGTGTTGCCCATGAGTTAATAGTCGAATATAGGTGAGTCTTTTCTTATGTTCATCCTTAAATTCGATTTTGACCGTATTTTTTGGTTCTATGGGGTGCCTACGTAACGATACATTTCCTTCGTTGGTAGATAATCAATATTGTGAATTGTTTCTTGATCTCCTTGTTCGATTTCTCCTTTCGTTATATTAATAAATGTATATTTGTCAAGTCCAGATTTTATCCGAAAGTCGTCACTATTATTTTTGACTGTGTTGACCAAGTCTTTAAGTTTACTATTTATTTCTCCATATAACTTCAGGTCATCCATATTTAAATGATGTGATATCCTTGTTTCACTTTTGACATTGGGTTTATATCCATTTTTAATTTTGTTAAGCAGTGTAGGCATTGAGTTTAAGGCCAGGCAAAACCACACAGGTGAAATTGAAAAAAAAAAACATTGAAATGTTCTTCGCTTTGTTTTAATTCTCCTAATATTTTTATTTATCGCCCGGATAACTTTTACCATTTCGTCATTAAGTGTTTAAATATTATTTGATTTTTCGACAGATTTTGTAGATCTTTAGTACCTCTGTTAGCCAGTCGCGGCACTTGTTTTGAGTCTACTTTAATACTACTGCATCTATTGTGAGTTAGTATTTATAGCCCAAAGATATTCTGATGTACCCTTTTTGTTCTTCATCGAAAATATTGTTCTTTTCACAATGTTGGTAACTCTTTTCATTAATTACACAAGTAAATAGTTTATGGACAACTGAAAGGCAAGTAATTGATCTATAATTCTTTGGTAGGTTGGGGTCTCTTTTTTTATAAAGCATAAACGTATTACATTCCGTTAGAAAATCCTGTAATTTTGCTGGGTCATTTAATGCTTTTGTAAAACAGTTCGCTAAAGGGACGTGTGCGGCCGCAGGAGTTTTTAATCAACATTTCTGAATTCTGTCAGGCCCAGGTGCCTTCTAATTTTACATTTTCTTCGTAACGGTTTGTATATCATTAGCAGTAAATGCGACGATCGTCAATTTAGGTATGTTTGAGTGTTGATCATCGATTTACTCTATATCCCATGGTGCAATTTTCTTGAATTCGGCGGGATTTTCCCGTGTTTTGCAGCAATATTCATTGAATTTATCATTATTGTTAATAGCACCGGCTTACTATGTTAATTCAAAACTAAATCAACTATTGTGCAATACGTTTGACAGAACAGAAGAATTTGACTAGTCATGAATTTATTCAATTAGCCATTGTAATTGCAGGAAAGTATATATTGATCAAACACAACGAAACTTGTGAATTTGATATGAAGAGCATTGAACTCATGCTAGAAACGTATATCCACAAAAATCAGCTGTAACTAACCACATAATTTCAACCGATTATATAATAACAATAGAAAGTGTAAAATTATTAAAACAATCGTCTAGTTATCAATTATACATATTAGTGACAATTGAAACGAAAAATAAAAATGAAAACAAATTAATGAATTTTGATCCACTTCAAAACAGTTTTTTACATTTAATTTCTCTCAATTAATCCGGGTTTTTCCTAATACGTTTATCCTGCCCTTTCCGCTGCCCTCAATTTCTTTTATATTTCCGTTTTTTTAATAATAACCTTATCCGCTGTATATATATTTTGTTGAATTTTAATTTTGTATTTAGTATTAATCCATTGATAATGGTCAAACGAAAGTGTGATGAAAGGTTATTAGTGATTTCTATATTTATCAATTATATTACTACATAATTCAATTAAATAGGAAATATAAATTTTTAAAATAATTGATAAACAACAATTACTTTAACTACTCGCAGTAAGTTAGTACTTAAAAAGAGCTATATACTGTTTATGTATTGAGAATAGAAGAAAATAAACAAATGAATTGATGAAAAATATTTTTATTTCTCTTCAAAATAATTAAGATCCGTATACTTTTGCATGCGATTGAACCACACTTAAAAGCGTTTTGTCCAGTCAGAAGATGTAAGCTCTAAAACTTTGAAGGTCTCAACCGCTTCTGAAAATTGTTGTCCACGCAGTTTATTTTTAATTACTGTGATCAAGAAGAAGTCATTAGGTGCCAAATCGGGGCTGTCAGACGGATGACCCATTAATTCGATCTTTTGTGTATCCAAATACTCGTTTGTTGCATGAGATGTGCGTGAGCTTGAATCGTCATGATGAAAAATGATTCGTCGTTTTGGGTTTGTTTCTCACAATTTACCGAAAACATTAGGCAAACAAACGGAATTAATGGTCTTTTGATTTTAAAGCCACAGTTGTTACAGGACGTGAAGAAAAGGGCGACCATTTGCTTCTTAACGCTTCGAGAACGAACAATTTTTGTCGGCTTTGCTCCATATTGAAACACAAAAACGTATCTAAGCTATGTATTAACTTTCCCAATATTTTTATTTGTCGCCCAAATATTTATTCGCTATTTCGACATAAAGTGTTGAAGAATTATTAAATCCTCGACTCGTCATCTGTGACCATGTTATATACCGTTTGGATGCCCCACTGTTAAATAGAAAAAAGTATTATTTCACTGTTATATTTTGAAATCTTCTTAAGGCACCAATCGACACGAGCGTTTTTTTTTTACCGTCTGTCAACAATTGTGGAATCCAACGCGGATAGAAATGTTCGTGCAAAATCTAATGTATATTTATCATACTAATGCTTAAACATTTCTCGATTTCCTGATATGTCACATGAAGATCTTCTTTAATTAATTTTTGCGCAGCATCGATATTTTCCGACGCAACAACCGATTTTGTATAACTTTCTTTAGTTTTGTCCGTGAGCGAACTACATCCACGTTTTAAGTCCGAAAATCAGCGATATACTCTGATTGTTGATGGAGCGACATCGCCAAAAGTTGAATTTGATTGATGCATTGTTCTTGAGTTAGACCATGTCGAAAGTCATTATATTACATAGCTTGAAAATGTTCATGAGATAATTCCATATTTTGCCGAGATGAAATGTTCAACTTACTGGTAACATCACAAATTGTGTTCCGACATCAAAACGTTCTGAGTACGTATAACCTCAAAAATATAAAACTTTACGATGGCTTTATTCACCTGGCAAAATCAGTGTTTCTAATTCTGAATAAATAGCCCTCGTATTAAAGTCACTACTACTCGGACAAATACCCCGCAGGATATTGAGTTACATTTATTTAAATAAATCAATATTGCAGTAGCTAAAATTGATATTTTTTTATTAATAAGTTTCAAAATAATTTTCCTATTTAATTAGTTTAAATAAAAGTGATTTAAACAATAAATTTCGTTTCTATTGATGAAGTAATGTATTTAAAATAACTAAGTTTTTGATATCAATTCATATATCTTCTCGTAATTTATATTTTTAAAATTAACTGTTATTTGTATGACGTGAAATATATAAGCGATACATCCTGCGCTATATCATTTCATTCTATCATCAAGATATTTATTTATTTATCACGGAAGTACGTATTATATGCATAAAAGTATTCAGCGTAACGTTTAAGGAAGGTAATAAATGCGGCCATTATATCTAAAGTATCGGAAAATGCGACTGAATGCGCTTTCGGATAGAAAGGTTATACATTTCGCGCTTTTGTGTGCCCGATTTAAGCCCATCTTCAATGCTATCATCTTTCTCATAAAGAGGCAAGCCGGAGACACGAGCGAGCGCACAGAAAAGATGCGGGGATCAATATCACTATTTTTTGTGTGTGTATGTGTCTGATAATAATACGTCTTACTATATATGAACGCTTTTTAATTAACTAGGTCGAATTATAATTTTTCTAATAATTGTAATTAAGTATTAGTAAAATCTGTAATTTATTTTATAATTACAACCATTAAAGGAAAACGTTTTTCAAACAAAGCAAAATAACTCGGATTTATATTGCTTTTGGGAACGTTTTTTATCAAAGGAATTAAGGATAACATTATTTCATATGAAAGTCAAATTATGTGTCAGAAATTATATTATTTCAATCATATATTTAATAAATCATACGACATTGCTTTTCATTTACAAAAAAGAAGAACAAAACCTATTTAAATATACAGAAAACCATTTAATTGGTTTAATTTTGTTCAACTATCAAGTATTTTTATAACTGGTGGTGACAGTCTTTCGGACTGTCCCAAGCGCAATGCTTTATGAAGGAAGTTGAACTGATTTTATAAATACATTGTCAGTTAACATCCCATCATCAAGCTTTATTTCTACACAGCGCCACAGATTTTTACAATAAGAAGTGTTTGTGAAAATATAGAATATTATTATTACCCATACCCCAGCGTATATTATCTCTTACCACAAAAATTGCCAATAACCCACACAATCATTCCCTTCTTACAAAATTCTGCATCCCCCGCAACCTTAATATCTCTCCCAAGCATAAACACCCTTCAGTTACAATTCGTCGTTCAACTAGCTAGCAAAGTTTTTATTTGAAAATTAATTGTAATTCTGCTGCTAAAGATGTTTGTATATATATTATTATTTTATTGACATTTTTTTATTATATATTTTATTTCTTTTTTACAGATTACGCGCAGTGTAAAAGATGTAATTTCTTCACTGGAAGATTGTCACATATCGCAATTTGAGTAAGTAAATCATTTTTATGTTATAATATAAAATGTTCAAAAAGATAATTTAACTTTATATGGAAATGTATACTTTCCTCACTTATTTTATTTATTAACAGATGTACATTTCGATCACTACATTGATAATGATTACATCAATGTATTATAAAACAATATGCAAAATATTGATAATGATCACATTGTGATCGAAATATTCTTCTGTTAATAAATAAAATAAGTAAAAAAAAGTGCACAAAGTGTTTCCATATTTCTTTGAAAACTTCACGAAACTCACATTAACTTAATTAATACTAGTACATTTTCATCTTTATGAAATTCAGTACTATTTTGGATATAAGCATTAATAAAATCAGCATTGATCATAAAAAATCCTGTAAAAAAGGAAATTACCATGTCGTTTAATTGTAATACAGTTTACTTTCGTAAAATGTTGCACCTATGCGATAATTTTTCCTGACAAAATCCAAAGCAGGTCAAATATTATTTTGACGAAAATCAATATAATATATTTTTTGCAAGTTAAGATTTTTAACGCCTCATATAGTTTTACATTGCAAATTATTCACTTCGTAACCATTTTTATTAGGGCTGAATAGGAATAGTCAAAACTTTAACAAAATTTTGCCAATTGTAACAAAGTTTATTAATGTCTGTTTCATTTTAACCACATGGGTTTTTATTCATCATTATTTCGTATTTCACGATTTTCACGATTCTATAGATTTTCTGGACCACGTCGGACTATAGAATGGTAAGAGTATATTTCATTCATAGAGATTGTATAGTCAAAGGCTCGTAAGTATATATTCAAAATTTTTAATGGATATCAAAGAACAACTGCTTCCGCTCTAGATAGTCATTTATAATATTTGATCGAGATGAAGATGGTCACGAATTTTGCCGGCGCAACGCCAATGATCAAGAGAAATTTAATCATTTATTATAAACCACTATCAATAGCACGGATTTTGTAAGTTAACTTTTCCATTTTATCAATCAGAATCATACAATGTTGCCCGTAATTTGGTTAGATTACTTCTTTTTGCATAATTAGGTTGTTTTTGAATTAGTAGACTACCGTCTACTAATTAATAATAAATAATTGTCTACTAACAATTAACTGATTTAAAAGAACTCTCCCATTTATATAGTTTTTCTTCACATACTGATTTTGAACAAAACAAGTTTTGTATTAACATTAAAATTACAAAGTTGTCCGCTCTTTAGATACGTATTATCGATTCGATATGATACAATGCTGTGCTTGATATTGAAGCAGAATCCCTCTCATGAACATTTCGAATATGACTTACCTTTTTTAAATATTTTTATTTACATTAAGGGTTTTCCAGCCAAGAAACATTCATACAATTGATTATTTTTTAATGTATAAATCGATGGTATAGTTTTATTTATAATTCTGTTTAAGATTATTTTTCTAACATTTTAAGTAAATTTTATATCAGCAATACATCAGCACATTGTGCCATTTTAATTGTTTCTGCGTAAAGGCCCTTTACACACATAAGAATTCTTGCAGACATTCATAATATAATTATATATAGGAAATTTTTATAAATTTATGTAAGTGTAATACAGCGATTTTTATAATATATTTCTTGCGAGAAAAAATTGAAAGTGTTCACATACTCTATAAATCAATGATGGTATTAGATGACTGTAAAAAATCGTCCGGCGGAATGTATAAAAAAACATGCTGATGTTCCTGGGTAACTTGTCTGGGAGACTAAGATTCATATGCTGTCGTTTTTTGTCACATATATGTCTAGTCTTAACCTAAAAAATAGTGCCTGTTGTATAAATATTTGTGGTTTTGTGCTTATAAACAATGAATAATATTAAATAATATTGCATAACTAAGTGAAAGCCCTAACAATCAACAAATTAATAAATAATATATGTTCAAGATAATAGCTCCTACTCTGGGGCTTGAAGTAAGTTGTTTTTTATTCATAATTTAAATCAATATCACAGGTGACATTTCCAAAAAAATATTTGCTGTGTAATACAGGGAAAAATATTTGTACACATATATAATTATAGCGAAGCTTTTATTTATAATTCTCGCATAATTTTCTGCGAGAATTCTTTTTTGTGTAAAACAGCCCTCGCTCACTGGTCCAAATATTTACTATTAATAATAATTAATCATAAAGGACACACCGAACTGTTGCCAGCAAGTTCTCTCTTTTGATTATAGCTGTTACATATATTTGTATTTGCAGTTTGTGTATCTGACGAGTGCAATAAAGAGTTTTTTTTTTTTCAACACAGGTTTTTCAGTCCAGTACTTCTACTTGCGATTTTAAAATCGGTCTGGGAAAATATTTTGATGCTGAACTGATAAAAATTATTTTCTTATATCCCTAATTATTCTAATATCGTCTGTTTTTCTGTTTTTTACAGCCGATTAAAGACAGGTATTACGATTTAATTTTACTAACTGGTACAGGATATTTCACTTCAACAATTGAAGATAAAAATCCTAAATTTCTGCAAACACTCTAACACAGAATATCAATTTAGATTTTCTTAAAAAAAATGAATCGTACTTTGTAATCGTAATTTGGTGCAGGTTGAACAAAAAATACTGACAAAAATTCAACAATGGTCAACTGTGGTTGTAGTAGCACTCTCTAACTCGGCGAGGTATAGACCGAATAAAGTGGTCGATGTCTTCTTGTGGCAAGCGGTCCCGGGTCTGATGAACACAATGCGCAATTGGTCCAAAGTCCTTGGTGGTTGTGGTAATAGCTGAAGTGTTGTTCCAATGCTATTCCATTCATGTTCAATTGGCGATAAATCAGGGCTTCTCTCTAAAATCATTACGCCAGAATTTTGTATAAAGTCCTTGGTTCAGAGTTGTTCAATGTCTGGTGGGATATTTGCCTGAGAAGTAGTTATTTTAATGGATGTTTGTTGTTTTAAAGTAATTACGTAACGTAAGTCAAAAAGTTATAGCAGCTAAAGAGAAGTTAATTAATTAATTATTTAATAGTAGTAATTAATTATTTTGAATTTCCTTTTATTTGACTTAATTTTTTGTTGTTGTGAAAACTTGCTTCAGACAAATTTGTTCGAAATTAAATTTTATCTGAAAAAATGTATGGCGTGAACAGAGCATCCCCTGTTCACGCCATACATATTGAGATTGTTGTGGGAATTAAAAGTAAAATGTAAACTTAATTTCAATATAACTTGTATTTTTGTACCAGAATTGTGTAACAAAAAAGAAGACAAAAAAGTCCAAATCAATTTTCTTACATCTATTTTTGAAATTTGATTTAATCTTTGCGCGAATGTCTCCCATTTCTTAGTAGGCCATTTAAATATTTTAATTAAATGGGTTTTGTCACTGTTTTTTTTTGTGTTTGGTATATGCAATGTAATTATAGTTAGTATGTAACTCTATGTTTAGCTTAATATAGAGTTGCTTTTTCTGCAATAAATTCGTTAATATCAGCGTTAATATCTCCATAGATTTCGTGGCCTTACAGGATATATAGCCCATTTTTAGTGGGCTCAAGTTGTACTTATGCTTGTTTTGTCCACATCTGCGGGAGTACTTCCCGCCTATCTTGCGGGGTTTATACAAGTCACACAGTTTTTATACTTCCTGGTGGCGTGGATATCAAAATAAGTAGAATAGAAGTAAAATCATGTACTTTATTCAACTAATCACTCACACGCCTGTATGTCATCTAGAGTGTGTTCGAAAACACGCGGCATGTTGATACCAGTTTTTTCATATCAGGTCTATTCTTCTGAATATTGATTATAAATCATATGAGGAACATCTTAAGATCCTGTATTTAATAAGTCATGGATTAAATAAAATTAAAGATAGTAATTACTGATTAAAAAACGACCATGCCAAGATAAATTTAATGAAATACAGAACCTAAGAAAAAAATATATTAGCAAGATAATTACTAGAATAAAGTAAAGGGCGCTCTTTTACTATGTAAAGGTAGTTTTTCATTCAGAGAAATTGCTAATCGCTTTAACCGTAATCAAACCACTGAAGTACGGTGTTATCAAGCATGGTCTATAAAAGGTCAAGAATGTCGTAGAGGATCGACGGACAATACAGGCAAATATGGTCCAGCACCGCCATCTCCGATTAATGGTATTAAAGGGTCGATTAACGAATTGGAGCCATATCGACCACATCACTGACGGCTCGTTATCAATTGTGTTAGGACCAGATTGGAACTTGGAATGACATAAAGTAGTATTCAGTAACGAATCCAGATTCTGCTTGGAAATGCATGGTCCACCATTGAACATGTGAGGGACATGATGGGTAGAAAACTCAAACAATTAGCCAATACTCCACAGTGACTAAAAGCTCTCCGACATGAAGAAGAAATTGCGTGGGATGCAATACCTCAGGAAAAAATCGACAACAAGAAGGGTGCAGTAGAGTGAAACTAATAGGGGTTGTCCAATGCATTATTAAAATGCCGTTTTGTTTTGTTTAATTTCTTTGAAATTTTAATCAATTACAACATTTAAGCCAACTTTGGTCTAAAAATTCCTACCGCTTCTTGGTGTTGCGTTTTTTTTTATGTCATTCGGTTTATATTCAATATGCACTTCATAAGTAGCTACTCCCTTATTTTGTAAAAGCAGAATCACATCTTTTTTCTCCTCTAATTCATGGTCAAGATTAGACCTATACTTTCTCGTGGTATGGAAAAGACTAGTTTCAAGAGAGCCACTCTTAAGTCATTGTCGTATAGTCTCAGCTACTCTACAGAGGATCAGAAAAAAATTCTATCGAACCATATTCTCAAGCGCCATCTTATAAATAGCGGGTGAAACCACTTTTAGTGATGGTCATTTATTTTTATAAATTTCTTCACAATATTTCAGATGTATAAAATTCTCTTTATGAATTATTAAAAAAATGTTAAATTTAAGTAGTCAAAAAAATGTAAACATTCATTCAATAAAGTTAAAAGTATGTTATGAGAAAAAGCTTTGGCACATAATGCTTCAAATTAATCATTGATTTAAGAAGTCGATACATCCGTACATGGTGTCAGTGCTGTAAAAACCGGCTTTACTTCACGTACTTTAAACGAAAGTCGAAATTCCTATTCACAAATTGAAAAAGTGGGACTAGCTATTATTTTTGGTTTAATGAAATTTTACCAACATATATTTCGTAGAAACCTTATTTCCAAGCGCCATCTTCTAAATAGGGAAGTATTCTATTTTGGTCCCAAATCCTGCCCGAGTTAACTCACGTTAATATTTAACCTTTACCAAATTTTCAATTAATGCCAACAGTAGCTTATATCTTAATTATCGGAGTTATACGTCATTGGCTGTAATTACTGCGATGGTAGGTTTAGGAATGTTTAGGATTAGTACACCGGCCAACGACCTTGGTTGTCAACGGCGGTCAAGTGACCCCTCCTACTTGACCAGCGTTATTTAGTCCGTAGTCTCCCGGATGGGAGAAACCCGGGACTACGTCCGTAAATGAATTTTCTCCTTCTACAAAAATCCTTGTTTTATTTTCTTATCGTAATTAATATTTCTAAGTTTTAAACAAAAATGCATCATCTCCATGCACTTTCTCTAAAATCTATCAATGAGAGACATTTTTCTTTTTTTTTTTTTCAGATCATTTCCAGACCACATAGAACTAATATTTCGGATGTCTGGTTTAAAAAAGGACGAACGTCGACTGAAAGCCGCTACGAACAAATGGACGGATAGAGGACATATTGGAAACATGACTATTGTCACTGGACAGTCCATCGTTCTACAAGCCCACCCACCATCAAGTCATCAGGTATTGATTTTACCCTCTTCTATAACCTAATAATTGAATTTAAATATCAATAGTTATATGTATTTAGTGCAAAATTACATTCCTTATCTGTAAAGTTAAAACTGAATAGTTATAATTACAAAAAATAAGCACATGGTCGTGATTAAATACACCGATTAATTTTAGAGGCCAATGCCTATGCCAATGAACAACGAAGCCAATCCGTCTGAAATTATATGTCCATCGTGTGTCTAGTTTGAATACCCATGATGGGGATGACCCATTTCTTTCTTTGATGTACCTTTAAAATGTCTTCATTTAGTAGGTATACCTTGAACATAAAACGTTTGCGGAATACTGTATTAGATAACTTTTCTGACCGATTTCTTTTAAGTTTCATATGGATTTTCTGTTCAGTTTTAAACAAAATATTCCATTTAAAATACGTAGAAATACGTGGATTTAAATATATCTAAAATAGCAATTGTTATAAAATACCGGTGTATATTTGATAAACTGGTTATACACTTTTAAATATATGAAATATTTTTCAAAATGAATAGCAATAACAAATAAGAGACAAACAAAAAATAACACCTGAAATATATCCTCCACAACAACAATTTTATGATTTATATTTCTCCATAGATAGAATATTTAAGTTGAAATAGATTTCAATGAGTTTAAAATTTGTTTTGACATGTGCTGATGTCTCAAGGCAATACTTTTTGAGAATCTCAAAGTCACATATTTATTTATTGCTTTTAAAGAGATGTTTTATGTAAAAATTAACATAAAATACATAAAAAACGAACAAAATGTGTATTAATTTTATTATGGACACCTTAAAGTGCGGTGCAAAAATGAAATTATAACAACTATGTAAATAGAAATAATTACAAATTTTTATTAAAAATTAATATTGTACAATTGAATTGTAGCTGATAAGAGGTTAAAAGTCCTCACAGAGGGTTAAATCATTTGTGCCCTCATTACTGTACTTTTTAAAACTGGTGAAGATTTCATCAGTGTGGATAAAGATTAACTAAATTTAGCCTATTTAACTTTCAAGTGCGGAACTGCATCTTCTGAAGGGATTACGCAGTCAGCAGCAGTGAATGAGCTTAATTTTATCTATTCAACTTTCAAGCGTGGAAGTGCATCTTCTAAAGAGATTACGCAATCAGCTGCAGTAAAAAGCTCTGTAGAAATTCTGGAAAACCAACATCAACATTCAATCAAGACGAACACAAAAATAGTGGATTCAGACGGATTCAGAATGTTTATTGGAGCTAAGAGGAGTGGAGACTTTCTTCCTCATCAAATGCTCCCTATTTTCTAAGCCTCTGATCACTTAAATTACGCTCAATTTGAGCCTAAAAAAACGATTTGTTCGTTAACTATGGTTATTTCACCATCCGACGTACTTAACAATTTTGATCTGGAGGCTGGACTGACATGACCATTGAACATGTTTTGATCTTTGATCCTTGTATAGGATTGATGAATTGACTGGAAGCAGAGGAATAACAGCGATAACTGTTGCAATTTGGATCAACTCCATGCCAGCTTATTATAGGGTATGTGAAACCATGAAAGAATTTACATTTGTGCGTAGCTCCTCTTCAGAGTAGCACGTAGAGCAGCAAGAAGCAAACCAGAAAAAGATTTTGCAAGGACTTGCAAACTTTTATTTCTTAGCTTGAGGAACACAATCCGTTTTCTAAAACACCCCTTATCAAGAGGGGTTACATCAGATGAAAACGTGAAGGTATCACCCTTGAGAAGGTGGCGAGTTTGTCATTCCTTCAAGGGCTTATCACTAACCTACCACCGGCCACTAAAATCGCAATACAAATAAATATAAAGTTATATTTGTAGTGGCGGTCGCGTTTGTACAAAACCAGTTTTTGTTCCCAGCATTTTTTACGCTTCTAACCCTGGTGCGTCTTAGCCTCTTTTGGACTACAATACCATTATGCAATATTACTTTTTAATAAAGTTGTTTAGTTATTTTTGTTTACCTATCATTTAATTAAAGAAAAAATAATAAAAAAGATGAAAAAATACTATTTTTCACTCTCCATAACTCTGGAACCGTTTACTTTAGCAAGATTATGATTACAAACATTTTTGTTCACAATTGTTGATGTAGATTAATTTTGTATATTGCACTTATTGCGCTAAACTGCAAATTTTTTGAAATATTTAAGAAAAACTGCCAAAAGCTATTAATTCACCAACTTCTACCCCATTCATTTCCTGAAGCTCAAATTGGTGTGCCTTTTACTAAGTAATAATATAAAACAATTTGGAGCTGGAGGGAAAGTTTTACTTTGGCTATTAAGGTTTGTTTGCGCAGTATTATTAGGTGGGAAATGGAGATTTGAATTTTAATATATTGCATGGGAATTTACGATGATGCGAATTCAACATAAAATATTTTGTCTCAATAATAACGCAGAATTACTTATCTTATCTGCTAAATTAAAGCTGAACACAATGAATAATCGCCCTTAAACCATTTACCACCATTTATGATGAAAATGCTATGTAATTCATTCCATTATGATGAATTATGTAAATACTTAGAAATCCATCTCGACTTATGGTTGACATTTTATAGCCATCTAAGGGTTATTATACTGCATTAAATATCAACATTTTTAAATGAAAATTAAAAATAAAAGGTAATTTTTCACTGCATTTATGGCTCCTCACCCTTACATAGAATAGTCAGACCTGATATCAAGAACAAGTACTCATTGTTTACTTCAATACTTAGTAGAAAACTATTTCATACTTCTGTACTTACGAGAGTAAGTCAATTATTTTTTAATGGGTTTAATTTGGCCACCCACAAATCAATATATCTTTTTTCTATTAAAAGTTATTGTATAACCATAGGTATTTAAGTAAATTAAATTTTAAATTCTCTTGAAAATGGGCAGATAACCCGAAACTGTAGCCCATTTTTTTAAGATTACATGCTCGGAAGGATGGGACAAATTTGACGTTGTTCATTTATTGGTTGAAAATGCATGAAAACTCATATTTGAGACATTCTATTCTCCGTCTTTATTTTGTCTAGTAATCTCTGCCAGTTTGCTCGTCAGCATAAGCATAGCATTATTAATTTAATATTGGAGTACTATATTTAAATATCATGATTGATAATAAATTAAAGTGTATACCTTAACTGTAATGTTAAATTTTTAGAAAATATTAATTTTAATAGCACTGCTGTGTGTAAGCATATGAAACGTGAAATGTGTCAGAAAGCCAGCTATGATAGCGTCCGCTATTACAGTTAAGCCGCTCACATGCTGCAGTTTCATTCTATTTTAATGTTTCCTTAATTTTATAATTACACAATGAGTAAAAACACGGACCCAGTGAACTAATACCAAATCCGCAATGAATTTTTTTTGGAATTTATTCTATTATTTTCCCATGCGGTGTTTTATATTCCACTAGATTTGAATTTTGGGATAATATTAGTCACACAATTCGCATTTTAATGGTGTAAATCAGCTTCCAGGTTATTGTAATATTAGGAAAAGCACAGTTTAGTCGAGAATATAAAGTTATTCAATTTATCTCTAGTTTTAATTATTTTATTGGTGGATAAAAAAAATCTATTCATATTTATTATTACAAAATGAAAAACTAAAGTTTAAATATTGTACTAAAAGTATGAATTAAAAAAAACTATTAATTTCTGTACTATGTACTTATTTTACATAAAATACGAAATCGAAATTAAATAATTAATTATGACAAGTAATTAAACCAATTATTTATTTAAATACACAATTAATCACTAATTACATCAAAACTACTAATTTATGTTTCATGCCCAATAAGTAGGTTTTTATGTATCACTCACTACGATTATTTCTGATATTTAGTTTTAACAAGTTTTCTGTTAATTTTGGGGAATGGGAATATCATATTAATAATGCTTTAACAAGGAAAGAAAGAAATTATTTTCTTCTTATTGTATTCAAATGGTTACCAATTAATTCAAATAACGATGTCAGGTGTGCATATGCTGTTGAGAAATAATTGTTTTGTATTATTTTTCAATTAATCTTTTTTTCAGAGTATATCAATTCAACCTTCTGGACTAATACACACCGGTGAAGATTTCGTCCTTTCTTGCGCTGCTCAATCGCAGACCCAAACCCCTATAATAAATTGGTACAAGGATGGCGTTTATGTTAATACCACATCTCCAACAAGGTGAGTAATTTAAAAGAATTGAAAAATATTTGAAATAATAATAATATAATAATAAAAAATTAATTTATATTGGCCAATAGAAAGTAAAGGAATTCATTAGAATTATTTGTTATTTAAAAATATATAATTTTTATGTTACGTAAAATTACTTTATTATACATAATTAAATACAAAAATCAAACAACTTTTGTAAAACAAATAATTTGATTTATTTTTATTAACAATAGTATAAATATGCTTGCATGGCATTGATTGTCACATTGCACAAATACATAAAATTTGAGCAGGTATAATAAAAGTTACCTTAATTGGCCAGAATATTATTTATTTTTTTCGATAAAACGTTGTTAAAGGGGTTTCTCGGTGTAAAGTTGCGACTTTTACCTTATTTATGAACTTCTTATAGGTGAAATCAGAGGATAAGTGAGACAATGCTTACATTCTTTTTATTCGTCAATCTCTTATCTACATTTTCCGATTATTATTATTATGATTTTCGTCAAAGAATATTAATGGTCAGGCACGCCTCTCGCACCCTAGAAATAGGGTGGTTTGAAGCAGACGAGACCAAAAAATATTAAAATATATGATTGTTGCAATGGTTGAAGCCACGAGAAACTATTTTACAATATTCAATTTTTAACAAAAGGCCATTTAGAAAAAATCTTTAAAAACTAGACTAATTTTTGGGCTTTGAATATAACAAAAATCGCAATTTTGAAGCAATTTTAATGATTAAGGGTAGTGCCATAAATTGTTAAATTTTGTGAAAAGAGCTAAGCGATATTAAAGTTGATCGAGTAGTTTTTCGGCACGCACCCAAAAAATGTGACTAGGAAATCACGCTTGCTTGATGTTTTAGAAAGGCTATAAATGATGTAGGAAGGCTGATCCAACGATGATGATGATTTTACTGAATAAAAGAAAATATTGGTGGTGGAATGAGAGTGGGTCAGCTGGAAAGGAAGTCAGGCAAACTCCTTTTTAGATATGCCACTTGCCTATTTATCTTTTACATATAATGTATTCCTTGATTGCAGTTATTATTACCTGAAGAATATATATATGCATATGAAATTATGGAAATACTTAATAAATTAAATTAAGTTTGTATATTCCAGAAACATTCTTTTGCGGGTTCAAACAATTCGAACTAGTTTTATATTATTACGTGACCGACATTTTAATATTCGACAGCTCCATGTCGACGATATAATAAATTAATTCTACCGAACCCGACCTGAATATGTTGAATGGTGAAGGCTGTGCGGGATGAGCAAATACTTCTGTACGTCTTATTTCGGAATACCGGCGGGATTTCGCATTCTGTTCTATTAATTTGCATTGCTGATAATCCGAAATTACAATTTTAAATCGGACGTGGTTTTGTGGTGCGATGAATACATTTAGGACGAAGTGCTCGGTGATGTGGAATAAATACAAATTAACAATATGGGGCGTAATTTGTGTGTTTGATGTCCGAGCGTCCAAGCGACTAATTTCGGAATAATCGCATTTGTACAAGCAAGCGTTGCTTTGTTTGAAAACATTTAAAAGAAAATAAATTTGGGAAAATTTGGTAATACAATAAAATTGATTTCATTATCTTTAAGAGAATACGATGATGGAAACGTCACATCGTTTATGGAATAGATGAAATAATAATGGTAATATTTATTTCTCATCACATATAAAGATCCAATTACAGAGAAAATAAATGCACAAAAATTAATAAAAAAAAATAATGCGTGTAATACATAACACATAAGTTTCAATATAATGAACGTAATATTATATATAATATCTTAGGTAGTTTTGTTGTATGCGCGAATTTTAAGCAATGAAAATATTATTAAACCGCACTGTAATGGCAACCAAGCATAAATATATATTTTTCATTTATCAGGATTTATATCTATGGTGGATATTTATGAATCAACTGTTTAGTAATTTTAAATAAGAAATATATGAAAAAAAATATTTCATGACTATGCACATCAGTGCCAGTATTTGACTTAAAATTTCCCAATCTCACCTCGAACACTCAACATAATTAAATGTCAACCATCTGACGTGAAACAGATAAAGTGATTAAATTACAGCGTAACTACAAAGCGACGAATTCCGCATTGTACGACAATCAATTTCCTCTTGAGTGTAATGGAGAATATATCAATATCAGCAGACGTACACAATAATCCGAACGTCAACGTGCGACCACAGTTATCCAACTTTCCATTCCGCTACTGATTTAATTAATCCCTTCCTGATCAGGCCCCGGAGTTGACACCTGTTTACCAGAGCTAGGGTGGCCGAATTCGAATCAACACATTATCGACAATTAACATTTTAACCCCATTTACGACGGCTCGAGCCTCTTGTAATTTCGCGGTACACGCACTTCGATTAATTAATTTGTTTGCCTTATGATTGGGATTTAATTATTTTAATATTTTAGTAAGAGGATGAAATCAAATTCTTTTAATAATTATTTGCAATGCCAAAAATATCAAATATATATGAATAAAGAATATGTAGTAAAAAAGTGGTGAAACTCAATTAAATTCGATTCATTTTTTGAGCTAATAGTTCATGACAAACTTATTCTTCCCAAATATCTTTTTTGGAGCCATTATTTTGCTATCTAATGGAGAAACAGTAAGAAACATAAATAATTTTTAGCCATTTAAACGGCAAAACCCAATTAAATAAAATATTTAAGAAAAGAAAACACTTAACATACACTTAGCAATATGGCAAACAAAAGATTATAGGTTTATATGTATAATTAACAATTAATTTTAAAACAAACTATAATTTAACGATATGACGAACTAAATAAATAAATTAAGGTTTTTTTTTTGGTAATTAAAGCAGAAAAGAAAGCAACTTTTACATTTTCTTTTTCTTTCAAAATCTATTAGAGTTGGTCCATTCGCGTTTTCTATGTTCAATTACACATTTTTTGGCTATATTTTAAGAATTAATTTTAATTACAAAATTTCAATTGAGCTCCATAGAGTACCTCTTTCTCCACGAGACTCCTGCCTGAACGGTTCAATTGAAATGAAAAACAAGATAATTGTTGAAAAGTGTTGATTCTTTGATCAAAATGACGATCTATGATAAAAGGCAGTTCTTGGCTCATTATATTACGTTTGGTGCGCTATAAAAAATACTTAAAATGAACTTAATGTTTGAAATGTTTCTACGTCAAGTTCCTAAGAAAAAGGTTTTCTGTAGCCGAGTTTAAACGGCTATATTCTACCATAATTAGATCGGTTGCAATCGTGCACTCCATTTTGAAAAATATGGTTTTACTAGCCAACTGACAAATGACTAACCTAAGTTGATAGTCAATTAAACCCGACAATGATGTTCAAGTGTTTCAGTGTCACCAACATCTCTACTTTGTCAATAAAACCGGTTTTACCAACTCCCTAAGTGGTCGGCATCACTGCGCTCAAAAAAAATGTGGTTTTCAGTCGAAAATTACCGAAAAAAGAAAAACTTAAATCATGACTGTAAATCATATGTATTTTAGGATCTTACTATCCTATGTGTGGAGTTGTTATAAGTGAGTGAAATTATCTTCAGTCGGAATAGAGTCATTATACTTTGTTGACATGGATAAATAAATCAGGTCATCAATCAGTTTTATTAATGAACAATGCATAAATAGATGAAAGGACGCCAGTTACTGAGCTACTTCAATTTGAATGTGGCCATTAGATGTTCATAAAAAATGCATAGTTTGAATTGTAGTGTACATAGATTTTTTAATCTGCTTTCAATTGATTAATATTGCATTGTTGCATTGTGTGTAAGGACTGATGCATATTCTAAGATCAATTCAAATGATTTAATCAAGTAATATCTAATTGTTTTCAAAATATCCAAAAATCTCAAGATTCTCAACGATTTAAAAGAATAATAAAGCTGTTGAAATGCTTTTTTTACTGCGTCTATGTGTAATTTCTTAAAAAATATTTTTCTTAAAGAATATATTCCTATCATATTCTATAAACTGCATATTTTACCGCTAGGCATGCATTAATTTCATAATACGCACGTTAATTTCAGTTGGATCTCTCGAAATGCAAATAGGAGACAATTATTTCATTTACAGAGATATTGCTAGAACTTGTATAAAACTCTCTTATAATAACGCTAATACTCAACACGGTGCGGATGTTCTCGTGAATAATGTAGTTTTTTTTTTTAGTTTATATAAGTGAACAATAATTGTATTTTCTCTTAAGGGCCCATGTGAAATTCTGGATTTTTTTTTCGAAAATGAAACAAGACTGATAAAATCCAGTTTATTTGACATACATTTGTCGTCAATTTAGAATTTTTTCGACTTCTCCGAAGATCCTGAGAGCCCGTCACACAGCTCCCCGTAGAAGACGTTTTAAAAAAGGCCTTTGTGGTGACGGCCTTTAGAGATGCAAAAAGCATTTGAAATCAAAAATTCCAACTGCGTTGCATTAAGAATCAGTAAATTCTGTCGTTGGTCTCTCGATTTTGAGAAAAAAATAAGTTTGACAAAATGGTGACCTCGTGAGTAAAAAGTTCTTTTTTGGGTCTAAAAAGCTGTCTTTGATAGGCTGTAAAAAATACCAAAAAAAGTAGGCGAAATCCAAACGATCAACGACTAGAAAATATTGTCCAAAATATGAGACAAAAGGCCGCTGTGTCATATTGAATGAATATATGTTGAATTGTCGTCTTTACCGATTTTGAAAATGCGGTTTCGATTTATAGATTTGAGATGTATATACGGTATTATATTATGCAACTTTTCATAAACTCTCATAACAATTTGTATCCAACCACTATGCGACTTTCTAGGAAATAATCTTAACTGCACACACTTTCGAATTCTGCTACAAAAATAGCAATTTTTTTAATCTATGCAGGTAGGTATCACCCCTTAAATGGTTCAATATCGCATATTGCATCAAGTAAGTAAATGACATGTATCTTTATCCATCGTTCTTTTATATTTTAAATATTTTTTACCTCCAATTTAAAATTATTTACTATTCATTAATAGTTTTAACCTTGATAATCCTTGTGTGTTCGCTGTGAGTAACCGCGATAGGCCACGTCATGTAAAAAACTGTGTCCCCGTCTAATTCATTATCACTTTGCATTGTATTTTATTTTATTTTTATTTTTATTGCCCTAACTGTGTAAAATATTGTCATCCAGGCTGTCGCGAATTGACAAAATGCATTAATGATTTACAACTGTCAGTCATAGTTCTAACCAAAAAATGCGAGAAATTAATCAATGACAATATTAAATTAAAAAACGTTGCTAAATGCTTACACTATTTAAACATGTTAAATTAAATAAATTAAATCAACTCAAATTAATGGAATTAAAATAAAATCAAATTAAAAGAAATGAATTGAATTAAATTAATATTTAATTTATTTAAATAATAGTGACCAAGTGAATAAATACTCTTTTCTATTTAAATTTCGATAATTTTCTAAAAATAGTGAATTAAAATTCTATAGAGCGAAAAAAAAAAACTCATAAATACTCGACAGCATGTATCTCTTTCTGTTTTATATCAAAATGTACGTGGATTAAATGGGTGGGTGTTTGCCCGAGAAGTAGTTTTTTATTATAATATTATTTTTCATTCTCTTTAAAATCATGTAATCCAATATGGTGTTACATTAAAAAAAATGAGAACTAATTAAATTGAAATTGAGATTGAAAGTTAATTTTTAAGTAGATTCTTTTCAGTTGACCATGGAAATATTTAACTTATATTAAGGAGAATTTTCTCTCATTAAATATATATATATATATATTTATACTTTTATCATTAAATATAAGAAAGTTAAGCTGGGGAGTCATGTCTGAGACACCCTGTATATTGTCCCACTTCTAAAAAGCAACTTTATATCTTTAATTAGAACTGAGATATCTTTTGAACGCTAACTATTAGGTCATCCTGTATTGTAACTACGAGAGTGTAGTGGGTAATTATTATTAATGGGTTTGCAATTAATAGTTCAATGGACCATTTGAACAACTAGATCCAATTACTGGTGCACAATGCTGAGTAATTATTATCCACAGTAGCAGCATTTGTGCATACAAAAATGTAATATTGAAGATCGGTTGTCTGAATGGATAAGAAGCCTTTAATTTTCGTCTCTTAAACTAACATTACAGTCGTTTGATTTATGGATTAAAAAACAAAAATGTTTAACTTATCAGCTAGAATGGGTGAACGGTGTAATATTTATTAATATGACATATAAGGAGAAATAACTGTAATCGTTAAAAAAAATCAAATCGCCAATAACGACACATATACTCACTTTATAATCCCTACAGTCCATGAGGACCAGTTTATAAAAATGTGTACACACACATTCATGCATAATCCCTATAGTGATAACTGCTAATAATTTCCAAAGATTTGAAAAATATTTCATTAAAATACATAAACCCATGGTAGTATTTTCGTCTTAATGTTCTATTTTGTTAGGAACATTTCAACTGAATGTCGTTTACATATAAGGAGTACACATCTATTATAAAACATTTTTTATTGTAAAACTATTATTTTCTCCCACAATTTTGTAGAGAAATTAAAGGAGAAAGTGTAATTTTATACGTTTTGCCCTTTGCTTATTATTAAATATCTGTTTAAAATTACAATTATTAAATTGTGTATGATATATCTCCATAATTGCAGATATTGATAAGATCCAGACATCAATATGTTTTTATCCTTCAGCTGATCAATTGTTTTTGACTTGTTGGCATTGACTTTTCTGTTGAGACAATCTAAACGAAAGAAGTCCAATTTAATCAGTTGCGAATTGATTTTATATTTTTGAGAAATTTACTTCACATTCAATAAAGCCATTGTTGCATAGTCGTCACAGTGTGGTGCTATGTTGTTAGAACCGCAATGTGGTGATATTCGTAGCAATTAATTTAGGCTACAAAAAGTTTTTTTTATGATGGCAAAACAAGACAAATATTTTTTAAGGAAACAATATTATGCACATGGATTTATCAGCGAATTCACCATATCTTAATCCCATAAGAATATAGGATTATTTTAAGAGTAAATTAAATAAAAGAATTTGAAAATAATTAATTAATAAATTATTTTCTCTTTTGCTCCTGTGACATTATGACTTATGTTATATAAGTACTTTAACAAATGTCTAATAATAGACATTTGCTGTTGCATAACAATAACAATTGCATAATGCAATAATTTTTGAATCGAAAATTTTTAATGCAAAAAACAAATAAATTATTTTTTTTAATAAAATAAAAGTTACGTAATATAAGGATTTCTGCTTTTAACTTTTATTATATTAAAAAAATTATTTATTTTTTAATTCTTCATCTGTTCAAAACGTGTCCTGGATAGGTGGTTTGTTTTCTTTAGTTTATAACTAAACTTATGTTCTTTAATTCTATTTTCAAAACTTCTAGTTGTTTGGAAAACATATACTTTAGGGTAATTACCACAAGTTGATAATGATTTTTTGTTTTCTGTGGTGTCTTAATAAATTTATTCAAACGGTGGTTAGTTTTTAACGACGTTTTACTGTTTAGTTTGTTTAAAGTTCTCCCTCCACTTTCTGCAACTTCTCCTATATATGGCAAAGACGAGAATGATTGTTGATTATTTTTAATCTTAATTAATGAATTGATATGTTTTCTGTATTTTTTTTAATAAAAATTTCTTTAATAATTGTTATTGAAAACCCATTATTAGATGCTATCATGTAAATATGATTAAGTTGGTATCAGAAAAAGGAGCGTAAATTTGTCTGTGTATCATAGATTTAAAGGCAGCTAATTTATGTAACGTAGGGTGAAAAGATTAGATAGATACAACAATCTGTGTGTGAGGATTTGTGGAAAATACTAAACGCAAAGTTCTTATTTTACGGGTAATTGTGAGATCTAGAAAATTAATTGAATTATTAGTTTCTTCTTCCAATGTGAATTTAATATCTTTATGCAGATTATTCATGTAGTTAAAAATAAAGTAAGTTGTCTTTTAGTTCCTGTGAAACAAACTAAAATATCACCTACGTATTTATACCGCAAAAGATAATTTTTAGGTGGTGTTTTTAAATAATGGATTCCATTCGGCCAAAATTGGGCTTAAGAAGTTACCCATCGCTAATCCTTCAATTTGTTGGTAAAATCGGTGATTAAATTCAAAAACATCTTTTCCAAGCAGGCCTCCGAAAGGAGGAGGATTTACGACATTACAATGGGATTAACGTTATTTAAAATAAGCATCTTCTTTATAATGTCAATCACCTACATACTTCCATTGGACTTGTAAACAGATTAGTCACATCAAATGAAATTAGAGTGTTGTTAGTGATTATATTAATTTTAAATATTACGAATTTTTACTGCAATTTAGTATATCGTGACTTGTTAGGCAGATAAGGTTGTCTTTTATGAAGCCTTAATAACCCATAGAGTTAAGGTGATTTAAGGTTCATAGTAATAAGTCTTCGTTTTTGTGCTTCATTTAAAAGTGTATTAAGAGAATTTTAAATGCTTTTGATAATGTGCTGTAGGATTTGTTTGAGTAGGTTAAATTAAAATGTCGTAACTTTATTAGCTTATTCTTCACTTCTAATTGCTTCTAAAATATTTCCTTTATGGAAAAGACTGCATCGTTTTCTTGTGATTTCTTTTTAATTTTTTGGCAATTTTAATTTCAAAGTTAGCGTTACAATGCTGCTAGTATTTAAGATGGTGGATTTTACATGTATATGATTATCGATTACATTAGATTTTGTTCTAATAAAAGCTAGTTCTGCACTAACAGCTAAAATTTGTTACTTTTATATGACGTTGGTTAGTTTAATGTTGTACTTTGTCACTTTGCACAGTGAACTTTTCTTGATGTCATCAAAAGTTACCAATGTTAAATTGACAAATATATTGTAGAACGTCATATTAACATGTTTTAATGTAACAGTTAGCGGCGTTTCTTGAATGTTGCCTAAGGTACACTTACAGTTTCCTTTGGTTTTTGCTTAAGTTGTCTCATTGTTTTTTAGCCAGCAGACCACGCAAGTTTACGTGACTGCACCAAATATTTTTTGGAAATAATTCGATTGATTTTCTTATTTACTAATTGTTAAATTCTATATTATGCATTTTTTATATTAATTCTGAATTTAGCACTAACAAATAGACTGGAGACATCTATTCTTTCTAGTTATTTCTTGAAGTCTTCTTTTATACAAGATTGTTTATCTTTTAAACCTGCATTCTTTGCTGCTGGTGATTTTTCGCCTGCTCAAACTCTAATTTACTCAGGGATTAAACATATAAAAAAATATATTTTCTTGACAAATGCCGAATTTTAACTTCTAGAACAATTTAGTCTGTTCAACATTGCTGGCTATTTTCAAATATTGTTTAGCTAAGGCAGTTTTTTGTTGAAATTTCATATTATCATAAATTATAAAATAAATATGAATAGACTATTACAAATTTATATTATCACTTTAATAAAATACGTAATTTGTTTAGGTTTCAAATATTGTTTATTGTACAATAACAAACGTACAATACATATAATATTTAAGATTTATAAATAAAAATAGGATCAATTCTAGAGAAAATGACAGAATTTTCTAAAAACAATCGTCTCCTACCTTTCACACTTCCTTACAATCATACTCCTGGGCATCCATGCGTCCTGTGCTCCGCTCCCATACATCCTTGACATTTCCACAAAACACACGTAACTCTTGCCCATTCGGTAAGGTGAGATAGCGAGGTTGAAGATACTTGTATGCTGGGTTGTACTTACTGTTGATAACACACTGTTGCCTGACTCGCAACTCCACTTGTTTAAATTAAAATTTCTATAAATTTCCGTTTAATTTGTTCTGCCTTCGCAATATTTTCTTCTACCATACTCCCTGATCACCCTACTTTCTTGTACTATTTCTCTCTTTGCAACATCCATCTCCCTCCACTACCATTTATTTGCCAATCAATATAATGTCTCACAATATTTTATTCTTCGTTTCTGCGAAAACATATCCTGAATATTTAAAATGTTTCACACACTCTACTTTTAGTATAGTACCTCATTCGTCCTCCTTCCACCAGCATTTTTACATATCGTCCATCCACTTTGTTTTTTATTTTCACATTCACACTCACTTCATAAAGTACCTTGCAAGCCTGTCTTTCACATTTTTCAGCTAATTTAACGCTACCACTACTACATCATCTGTATTTGATAGACTCCATATCTTTCGGTTAAAACTACTACCCTGCCCCTTGATTACCCCCTTTCTAGGACTCTCTCCAGATTGAAACAATATAAACAATTAGACAATGACTTACTAACACGTACTTTGCACCACGTTTTCCTGTATATTTCATTTATCCAACCACTTGCTCAAACATGCCCATTTTTTATTTCAGACACTCTATCAGCACTTTTCTCTCCACAGAATCGTACGCAGTCTTTAGGTTAACAAATAGCAAGTTTACCTTTCCCTTCTTTGCAATCTCTCGATCAATAATCCAATAATAATAAGCCTCTTCTGAACGCTGCCTATACTTGACGGACTAGCTGATTTTCTTTTACTTCCATTTCTAAATTATCTTTTACCAATGATATCATGATTTTATGGAGGCTAACCATTAACGTGATAATTTTATAATTACCATCCTATCCTCTCTCTTGGGCACTCAACGATTACCCTTACTCTCCATTCCCGTAGAAATGCGTCCTCACCTCTCTATATTTTGTTAAAAATCTCTAACAATTTCTGTATTCCGCTTGCTGCATAACTTCTACGCCTCGATCTTAATAACACCCGGACCTGCAACGTTGCCCCATTTCATTTTCTTGATCACACATCTTTACTCTAAAACTAAATGGTTTTCTTCATCAGACTTGGCCCTCTCATCACTTGCTTTATCAGTCACTCAAGCCCCCCCCCCCCCCCCCCCCCAATCCCAAAAAAATCTTGGAAATATTTTTCCCACACTTTCATCGGAATATCACTACCAGATCCCGTACTTGTTGGTGCTCCATCCTTTATATACTCCCATAACTTGACTCTTTCTTAATCCCTCTCACTAACTCTAGTTCTTCCTTAAACCACTTTTTTCGTTTTCCATCGCATATTTCGTTATAGAAATTCTTTACCGCCTGAAACTCATTTACTTCAATTTTCCCTATCCTCCATTGTCTTTTTACATTTCTTAGCCCTATCTTTGCAATCTTTGCTATCTTACACTATTCATTGAACCATTGCATTTTGTATTGTGAGCCCATGATTTCCTCAAAGCTTACTTCTTTGATCTTCTTAATAAATTCAATCTTAGCTGTTGCAGACCATAAACATCCTTCTCCTTTCTTTTTTATTCCCACAAATCTTACTCTCACCGGGAAGTGATTCGATCCCTTCCACTCTTCCACTTTAAAATGGTTCACCTCCTCTCTAATATCCTTTCTTACTAATATATAGTCTATTACTGATCTTCCTCTTGGAACTACCAATGTTATTTCCCATTCCCTATCCACTTCTATTGACCCATTTAATATCTCTAGGCCCTGCTTATTTACCCACTCAATCTACACCTGTCTCTCTTTGATTACAATTTCATCTTTGGATTTTCTTAACTTCTTCATATTCTCCTCTTGGTTCACAGATATCATATCCAGTCTTTCTTGCTATCATTACGTTCCAATCCCCCCTACAACATTGGCTGGAGAACCTATTACTTGCTCCATCCTTGCAATATAATCCCTAATTTCTTTGCTCCTCTCCTGATTGTTACCGTTATTACCCCTTCACCTTGCTTCGCTATCACAAACGACTCCTTCGATTTTAATGCCTGTACTAGTTTCTTCTACCTCTTCACATCAGTCCTATTATAATTCCTCCTTTTGATATGTCCCGAACGTTATCCCCTAGAGAGAATTCCATTACAATTATCTACTTGCATATTAAAGAAAAAATAAAATCGTTTTTCGTTGTCTTTAGTTACATCGTAAAAATTCAATAAGGCTGAATGTTGAAAATCCTGATGTTTTGTATATTATAAAAAATATATATATTATGGAAATTATTAAAGTAAATTCAATTTCTGGTTATCACATTCGCCTACTTTATAAATTTATAATAGGACAATACAAATTGTTTAGTTACTACGTTTATATCTATCGCTTCATCATTAATACTATCAATACCTAAAATGAGAAACTTACAATAATGCAGGCGAAACAGTGAATAACACTTTTCCTCCCAATAATTGATTCCTCTCCATTACCGCAGAGAAGATTGAGCACTGTCATTGCAATACAAGATGATCATCACCACAGAACTTGTTTTCCTCTCACAAAGTTAAATTAAATTAAATGGCGGTCGAATACTTTTAAATAATCAAACGTTGAAAATACGTGCAATAAAATTGCAACATATAGCACCTAAGAATTCAACAGTGGGAATTTACGTTTTAATTTTAGTTCACAATTTATATAGTTTTTTTTATTGTTATTTTTATTGCGTATTCTATGTTACATTATTTTGCGCTCCAGTTGTTTTTCTGCGTCGATAATAAAATATGTTATTATTAGGAATTTATTTGGAAAACAAATTAAGATTTTTCGATTAAGAGGCTAATTTTCTTTCGAGTTTCACGGAATAATACTACAATTTTTAGGAAACATAGTATCTGAAAATCTTTCTAATGGATCGACTATTGTTGATTCCCAATTTGATGGCAATCAAATTTTAATGCAATTCGTAAAATGAATTCAGTGTGAATGAGAAATGTACATCGGACACACGCACAATTTAATTATCTCCAATGGCTTTTGTCAAACTGTAACACAATGAGAAAAAATAAAATATAGAAAAAAAAAATGGAGCGCAGAGACGAAAAATGAAACGTAAGGGAGAGTGGAAATAATTGCTTCCTTTGTGAGACCGTAAACGAAGAAATTTCTTACCTCCGTTATTTATTTTACTCTTTCCCTTTCCCCGCAATAAAACCGACACCGTCTTATTCGAATTACCTTATGAACGCGAGTTTGAAAACTGCGCTTTTAATTTGCATAAAAGTAGTTCTTAGCGCGATTGCATTTACATGTAAATTAAATGTTTATTTTTTTCTTTGCGTGGAAAGGGAGCTTCGAGAATATTTTTATGATTTGATGGTTTTTGTGCACGGATTTTAATTTAATATACATATAACTATATACCCCTTTAAAAGATAATTAAACAATATAATAATAAATATGAATTAATAATTTATTAGTATTTATCTTTTTTTTTGTGTTTATTTATTATAATTAAATTATTACTTTTGATACTCTTCGCATCAAATAGTAATCTAAAAAATAATAAACGAGAGTTCCATGTATTTAAAAAATGGCGTTGTGTTGTCATGGTACTTTCCCCAGTGAATTCGGTCAAATAAATTTTTGAATGAACACTTAATAGCAAATGAAAAATTCTAATGTTGTCTTTTAATGTTAAAGCCCAATATTGAGAAGAATGTTACAATTTATTATTTATTTCTTACCTTTATAAAACTTCCCAACGCCATTTTTAATTTATTAACCATTTTTACTTATTTACGAAACATTAAAAAAATGGGAATGTATCCATCATGGTACTTTCCCCGGTGAATTGGTTTTTGTTTGAAAATTTAATAGGAAAGGAACAAATTACTTACTGAAAAAAATGTGTAGTCGTCTTTTAAAGTTAAAGCCGAGTATTTGGAAGACTATTACAATTAAGTTTGTTATTTCTTACATTACAATGACTTCGCTAAATTTCTCCACACTAGTTTTCATATGTTTAATATTCTGGAGGCGTTTGCGGAAGATGTATGAAATATGACGGCACTATGAGGTTTTTTTGGCACAAAAATAATTAAAGTCTCCACAGCCAACATAAAGAAGATTATACAAATTATTGTTTATTTCTAAGGGAATTACTTACTGTAAAAAGTCTTATAATTATTTATTTTTTCAAGATTACAATTTTTATTTGAAACATTTTTCTATCCAAATTAAAAAATGAATAATCTCTAAGACCAAATTTGTACTTAATGACTTTTGTTTGTGACCAAAAGCTTTTCAGATCCTTATATTATTATAAAAAGCTTAGATATAGTGTTTTGGTTCAATCCATTTAGCCGTTTATGCGCTATCACAGAAACACACAATACACACAGATATTTTTCAAAACTCGATGGAATGAACCTCAAAACGTGCATATCCATTGAAATTGGCGATTCGAAAACTTTCACGGTCACAATAATTTCCTTTGAACTGAGATCTACAGAAAGTAAAATGTAAAATTATCAGTGGAGATTACAAGCTGTAAAATAACATCAAATTTAAAATAAATTAACACGTAGTATTTCAATATCTGTTTCATAATCATAAAAAAAAACATTGGGATATGGTGAGAAATATAACATTATGCAAAATTAGAATTTTTATTTTTCATGTTTGTTGTATAACAAAAATATATAGTAATCAATGTAAAATCCTGTTTATATGCAAATGCGCACGTCACATCAATTACAAAGCGCAAAATAATTAATATTCAAATCACAAAATATGGCGGAATTCCATTTGGCTGCTTAAAAGGTTATATATTTTTGCGCTCATAATGTACCAGACCAGATATTAAATTATTCCATTTGTATCGGAAATTGCATTTGCAAAATATGCACGGATATTTGAGCTGGTGATATGTAATATGTAGATTTATGTATAAACTAATGTACACATCAATTAATTAAATGGGTTTAATAAGGGATTGTTTTGTAACAATAAATTTTCGATTAATACGTAAAAATTGGAATGGTAGTTTGTAAAGCAAGAATGGATATGATGCTCTTATCGCACGTGGATCAGTTTTGGGGCAATACGCCGCACTGTGTTGCCGTATGACACACTTGCGGAGACGGGTACACGCGGGGGTATTTTTCAACTTTCAAAATTGACGAAACTAAGTACACCATCATTTTCTCTATACTTCAGAATCAGGAAACAAACAATCTCTATTTAATAACGTTAAAATTTATGGAATAATTAACTGATAAACATTGACACATTTTAAAAGTTAATTTCGAACGAAAACCGATACATTAAAAAAAATTATATCATGAAACATTATATTTAAATTGAAATATCTGCGCTTCAAATTCTGAGAAAACGTCTTCAATATGTTGGATAGTTTATAAATTAAAAAGTATCAAAAATATATAATTTTAAAACATAAATTAAAATTTAGCAAATCATGCAAAAAATAATATCTCAAAAGATCGGTTCGATATATGAAACTTTCTTTTCGACATCGGACTTATTTGTTTTGTGCTTTTGCGAGATTCGCTAAATTTAAATTTATGTTTTAAAATTAGATAATTTTGATAATCTTTGGATTGTTATCGAATTCAAGTGCTCAAAGAACCATTTTAATATGTTTAATAGTTAACAGAAATAATGTAAATTTTAAAACATCTATTTATATTTTGCGAATCCCTCGAAAGCACAGTTTAAATTTGAGTTGAGATTCGCTTCAAAATTACATGCACGAATAAAAAAATAATGTCTGAAAAGATCGGTTCGATAATTGAAAAAATCTTTCTTTCTGAAAAAAAAAAAACTTGTGTGAACTAAACATCGGACCTATTTGATTTGTGTTTTTGCGAGATTCGCTAAATTCATGTTTTATAATTAGATAATTTTGATCATTTTTAAGCTATAAACTATTCAACATATTAAACTGTTTTTTTTTTTTTAGAATTTTACGCGCAAATCTTTCAATTTAAATTGAAAAAAATCAAACATAAAATTTGCCTATGTTTATGAATTAATTACTCAATAACTATTAACGTTATCATTTTGATATTTTACATTTCTGAGTTCTGAAATTCGAAAAACATGATGGTGACTTAGTTTAATCAAAATTGAAAGTTGAAAAATACCGCCCTCTCCTTTTGCGCGCATAACTGTATCCGCGAGTTTATCGGTATATTTTTCTTATTTATCCACGAAAATTAAGCCGTCTACATTGTGGGGATATTATTGAATGATATCAAGCCATATTTAACTGGGACATAGGGTGGAATTTCATGTGCTTTGGTGATGAGTCCAGATTCTGTTTAGAAGCAGAATCAGAATGAACGTTGATTTCGCGGTGAAAGGTAAAATGTAAAGTTTGCCTTAGAACGTCTCACAGCCAATACCTCTGGCATCATGGTATGGGGAACTATGTGTTTTGGAAGTAAGTTATGGGTAGTCTGACAGCACAACGGTAAATCGCCGAAGTTCTACAACCTAATGCAATACCATACATTGAGACCATCCCAAACGCTATTTTCAGCGAGACAATGCCAGGCCACATACGGCTCATCAAACTAAGGAAATTGTACAAAATTCTAGCGTCGATATATTAGATTGGTCTGCAACATCCCCTTATTTATCGCCAATAGAACATAAAAGGGATAACATTGGAATAACACTTCAGCGATTGTTAAATCTACCAAGGACTCCGGACCAATTGCGCATATATGTTTAACAGGCCTAGGACCGCTTGCTACAAGAAGGCATCGACCAGCTTCATTCGATCTATGCCTCGCTTATTTAGAGAGTGCTACAACTGCGGCGGGCCAACACGTTATTGCATTTTTGTTAGTACTTTTGTTCAACATGCACCAAATTGTAATTGTTTCTTCTCATATGAAACCTGAACATACATTTAAGGTTGCGGTTTAGTAGAAAGAGATAGCTATATAGTAAAATGGAAATAATCGTTTGAAAAAAAAGAGCTATTCTTTTGGATTTAATAATATGAATATGTATTTACATTTTTTACCTACCAAGTATAAAGTATTAGTCTGAATATAAAATAAATCGTTAATATTACGTCAATTTACTAATTCAAGTTAGAAAAGAAAATTCTAAGATATAATGAAATTAATAGGTCTTGTTTGTTAAGTTATTTGAATGCAGAATTTAGTGAAATCCTTTAAATTTTCATTGCACAATTTTTTATTAGCAAATATATAATTTAAAATTTCCTATAAATTTGATTAAAATTGTTTTTCATACAAACTAAACATTAAAATAATTTTTGATTCATCTGATGAACTTCCTGCGTATATTAAAATTACTTTAATGTATGATACAATATTATTCATTGATCACAACAGCAATCTAACTCGAATTAGTGATTTCCCATATTTATATAGCTATCTCTTTCGTCTAAACCGTACCCTTAATACAAAAATATTTAAAACATTTTTCTTTCTATGCGTTGCATTACTTTTGAGCTCCAATATATTTTTTTAATACTTAAACATGACTGTTGGGCTCTTTTAGTTTTCCAGATGAGTGGAAATAATGGATGTAACCCTTTTAATATATTATATACAACGGTTAGATTCTCCTGACAATCCACTTGATGTGTTGTCTCTGTATATTGAGATTCCATTAAAAGACTCTCATTTTGTGATGCTTGATTCTTCAAAATATTAAAAACTAATTTTTCGTGACGATCCAGTCATTTAATATTTCTTTCACTGTCGAATTATCGGCTTCCTTATTACTTCGAATAGTAGTATTGATGCCGAACATCAGTTATATTTTATACATGGCACCTATCAAGCTGTTACAATTGTCTTTAATAAAAAAAATAATTTAGCAGCTGTTGATGCTGAAAAGGAAACAAATGAACCCTAGTTATTATTATAGTGATGTAGATGACGACAATCAATAAAAATTGACAATGAAGATTATATAAAGAATAAATATGATAATCGTGTCCTAGAAATTAGATTTGTTGGCATTGCAATCCGTTTGAATTTTATTGATTTATGCACCTTTGTAGCAATAATAAGTCATTAAAATTTTCATACGATCTGCAACAAAAATAAGAGATCAGTATTTACGAATAAAACACTAATAACCTTTCTTTATAGTTTTATTTGAATTACCAAATGTACAAACAGGAGATAATTCAGTTTATGAAACTGAATCAGCTCTTTACTGCCAATATTTACCTTGTGAATACCAAACTTGGCGATGAATAATGAAATAATTCCGTTGATCTTGATAAGGTTTTTCTTGTTTCTTTCAAACCATATGTTGACTTATTTCATTTCTTTTAAAATATGTCTGTCAGGTACGCAAATTCCAATTTCATTCTTAAGTTGAGCTAGAAAGCCAACATAACGACCTGTTGCCTTGTTACGCAAGCGTTCATATTTGTTTGGGGAAACTTATTAATCAAAATAATGTTGCACCACTTTAAAAATCGATTATCCCTTCGTATCAGTAATCAAAGTTCTCTAAAAGCCTTTTCCATAATTGAAAGGTATAGTTTATAAATTGATCCATGTTATTTGTTTAAAAAAAGTGGATCTGCAAAATATACAATTTTAATAAAAATGTGATTTCAACATTTGCGAACATAAAAGAACATAGTTAGACTTAATTTATAAAAAACTATGTAAGTTTTTTAAATTGAAAAACACCTTAAAAATTGTACCAGGAGCTGCCACTGCTGTACAGTTTTGTTTTAATTTTCCTCCTTCGAATACTCATCGCTCCAAAATCGCCTAATTGAGGGCGATCGCTCCTATCTACCATTAAATCGGGGGATACGAGATTAATATATTTCATTATATATACAACAACGAGATTACTAAAAAAATGGACGAGAATTCATATTCCTTCATAACATATACAATATTCTAACAATTCATCACGAAACATCATATGGCTCGTTGTTTTGTCGGAACTCGTGCACTCACTACTCGAGTCAGTGTCGTTTCCTTGCAATCGGTCGGGGCGAGTGCATAGTTTTATTTAAGCTAAAAACTATTTTGACAGTGCCCACTGGTGCAGTAAGCAGAAAACACTATAAGAGTGTTTACTAACATCTATGTGGTTGTTTGCCATAATAGTGGTTTTATATTTTGAATAAGATGACCAAAGAGTTGAAGACTTTTAAATTTTGGATTTTATTTCAAAGTAAGCTAGTAGGATTCTTTACGAGAGACTGTTTATACCTTTTCTACGCCAGTCCACAGAATTATTATTTTTCTTTAAATATTGCTCCTTGGACATCGCAGGAAGAAGATTGATCGTCGCTGTGTCACCAGCTCAACATCTTGACTATGCAATTGATTTTTCCTCACTGTCACTTTCCATTATTAATAACTAATAATTACCCAATAATACTTCAAAAGTATAAAAAATATGAACCGCTGTGGTTCTTTTTCTAATTCATTTTTATCGATTTAAACATTAGATATTTTATGATTAATTAAAAATGGTGATGTGTCCATTGTGACAATTCCTCGGTCAAATACGTCTTTGAATGAATATTTAATAGTAAGTGAAAAATTATTAATTGAAAAAAAATGGATTGTTGGGTTTGTTATTTCTTACCTAATAATGGCTAAAATTTACATATAAATGTATACAATTTATTTACCATTTTTATTCTTTAGCGCAACATATTTAGTTAGTTTTGTCGTTTTATTTGTCATTAAAATAATTATTTAAATAATTAAAGGCTCTACAGCCAACATAAAAAAGATTATAAAAATAATTGTTTATTTCTATGGAAATTTATCAGGTAGACGAAATTTTTCCGCTTATAAAATGAAAACTAAAGGTCCTACAATAAAAGTTTTATAACAAAAATGATTTTTTTTTTTAAGATCAACAAGTTTTATTTGAAACATTTTTCTATACGAATTATAGAATGGAAAATCGCTGAGAGTAAAGTTGCATTTAATGAGTTTTTATTGTGACTAAAAGCTTTTCAGATCTTTCCACTGTTATAAAAAGTGTAGATATAAAGTTTGAGTTTGATCAATTTAGCCGATTATGCGTTATCGCGGAAACACACAGACACGCACATACACAGATACACATCCAGGCATTTATCAAAACTCGATGAAATGGACTCACGAGACCTTAAAACGTGCATGTTCGTTGAAATTGGCAATTCGAAAATTTTTTCGATCATAATACTTTCCCTTGGACAGTGGTCCGGGGAAAGTAAAAACTATATTAAATAAAAATGATTTGAATATAATTAATAAATTATTTTCACATTTAGCTCTGTGACTTATGACTTACGTTACGTAAGTACGTTAAAGAAATGCACATTAAAACAACTAATTCCCGGGCAAATACCCTCGCCGGACATTGAATTACATAATGTACACCTGCTGTTGCACATCAATAAAATATTGCATAATGCAACAAAGTGAAAACTGTTATAGCGCACGTAACATAAAAGAAAACACATTTAAACTGACTTTTTTATTTTAATGGCTACAGTTTCGGCATATTAATGCCATTATTGAAATGTAGTCACAAAATTAAAAATACTTTTATGCAGAAAAAAAGTTTAAAAATGATTTCTTACTGTAATTCTAACGCTATATAATGAAGTAGAAGCCTTAGCCATCAATTATTTAAATAAATATCATGTATGAAGACAATTCGCATATTATTTTTTTCTAACATTATTGAAACGAACAGAAAACGTAACAACAGAACAAGCAATTCTGACGATATTTACGTTGAAATGCGCAACGGGACACGCAATGGGACAGTATATTGTCTGCATTTTATGCCAGGAGCAATTTGCGTTACAAACTTGCACCATTTATAAAGAATTTACAGCGCAGTAAATTGCAACTACCACGAAAGGAGTCTTTTGCAAAAATGCAATGTGTACTCTAATAAAGAATTTATTGATCCATTTTCCAAATACTGTGACTTATCTAAAAATGATTTCATTATTTAGTAATATAAATATTTTTTTGCATCGATGTGGTGTTTATTTTAAGTATACCTATCTTAAAAACACAGTTTAATTCTTGACAAATAAGCGCACTTGCGAGGAATTATAGTTCTTGGTGTGTATTGATGATAAATAAAACCAGTGTAGTTAAAATTTCTTTATTAACGTAGATTACGAATTAATTGTGTTGAGATTGGTGAACTGATATTATTATCGCATTTCTGCACCCATTTCACGTGCAACTCGTACAAGCTCTAATTAAAAAAAAAAAGTTTACTGTTTTTTTTTAATTTCCAATCACTACACATCACGAAACATAATTACTTGCAATTATGAGAGAATCACCCTATATTTACTTTAATAAATTGAATTGACGATTCTTTCGATATTTACACATATCATTATAAAATAAATAAATTTTTCAAGGCGAAAAGATCTCTGATTGATAGCTTATTTTAAAAGAAAGTAAGCGTGTTTTATATATTATTAACGGGAAGGTTTGCTTCAATTCACCCAGAAAAGGGGCTCGTACAAAATAATAAATTTATTTACACAAAAAAGAAAACAGTAACATTGGCAACAATAGACAAAAAGAAAACACAATGCATGATAAAATACAAGAAAAAGACAATACAAAATAACAATTACAAAGCATACCAAAACAAAATAGAAAAAAGCAGAAAATCTGACTTACTCATTTGGCGCATCGTTGTGATAATTTCTCGGTGACTATTCTTGTTCACTCCTGTGAACAATAATAATAAATTAAGACGTCAACATCATTATACAAAAACTAAAAGTGACACCGAAGTTGTAAAGGGACTTCGATGCCAGTGTACACAAAACGAAATAAATTAATAATAAATTAACACTAAAAACATGCACACTTCACTATAACCGCTTTAGTAGTCTCCTTTTTCGTAGAAACTCGAGACATTTTTCTACGGACCCCTTTTTGTTTTGCCAGTATTGACGCCACAGTATCACCAAGCTTCACCATACTTCGTACGACAAAGTATTATTGTTATGTTCAGTCAAAATTATACTTGTTTCTATTTTCATATTTTCTGTTGTTAACATTATTTATTGTAACTTTTTAACGTGATAATGACTGCTCCCATCATTTGTTTAGCTGAATTTTGATATAATGTGCAAAATGTTATTTGACAAAAGAGAAAATAAATATAGAAATACGGGTTTCCCTGGCTCTTCCACCATTCCGGAGACGCTGGGTAAATTGTATATTTTAAAAGTAATTTGCAGTTTATAAACGAATGAAAATTGCCCAATTATACAAGAAATGTAACAATACGTATAAAACTCGTTGTCGATCCGCTAGTCCAGCTTATACAATCCTCGGTTTTCGAAATGTCCCGGATGGGAAATCGTCTTTGTCTGGACTCCGGGTCATATGGGAATCGAGGGGAATGAGCTGGCAGACGAAGCCACTCATCAGGCAGCAGAAGTGGAAGACGTACCCATAAGACCTAGTGACGTAAAAGGGTACATCAAAATGGAAATTCTAGAGGATTGGCAAGAGAGTTGGGAACGATTCGAGAGCAAATTACGGTCTGTAAAGCTCTCCGTGACTGCTTCGCGATCATTGGTCACATTATTGAGTAGAGAGGAGGTGGCCCTGTGCCGTCTTCGCATAGGGTATACCAACTTAACCTCCTCATACCTTCTTACTGGCGATTAGGAACCAACATGCGAACAGTGAAACGGCCGGTTAACGGTGGAGCATTTGTTACTCGAATGTCCAATCTATACGATTATACGCAATAGGCTGAGGCTTGATAGTAGTGTAGCGGAAATACTAGCAAAGGATCAGAGATCCGTAGAATTGTGTGTATAATTTCTACGCGAATCGTGATTGTTGAAGCGATTATAGTGATTTGTCCCGGCATCGGGGACTTTTTAAAATCTAGGTGGCGCCTGTGATATTTGGTTTAAGTTTTATTTACTTTATTTGTAGATAGTATTTTATTTATTTTAGGTTTAAAGAATTGTTAACACCGAGTCACGGATTGCATTAATTAAGACGAACATTCCCGAACGAAGAAGTACACCTTCGTTTTGGAAAAGTTCACTTTTATTACTGTACTGTTGCTAAATGTATATTTAACGATTTAAAACAAAAAATTCTGGGGTAAATGTTCAGTAAGTTTTTTTAATCTCATTACACGAAGTTCGTGGTTGAGAAACCACATTATTTTAGAAAAGTTACAGGGATATATACCCTTGATTCTATCATTATAAATCGTTAGACCTTTAGTAATAATTCAGTATGAAAAACAAATACCAAGATAGTAACAAACATCTTCGTTTTGGATTTGATCGTCTCTCCATACGAAATCCGTTGGTTGAATTTTTATAAAAAAATTACTAAATATGAAGCCCTTATTTTATTGTTTTAAATAATTAAGTTGACCTTTAGTAACAATCTGAAAATAAAAACAAGTACCTGAATGATGAAAAATAAAAACTTTGTTTGAACTTAGAAAATGTCGTGTCGGAATCCGCGGATGGTTTAGTTTATTAAAGTTACAAAATACATATCCCTGGTGTTATTGCTTAAATCGTTAAACTGGCCTTTATTAGCAATCTAGTAACAAAATCAAGTATCTAAATAGTGACAAACACCTTCGTTTCGGACTTAGAGGAGTTCATCTCCCAGTATGAAATCAGTGTGTGGAAGTTAAAAATTGTTTTAAAATATCTTGATTTGAGGGCAATATTTGAAAAAAAAAAATAGTTGGATATGTATTGTCACAATTCTCGTATAATTGGGTTATTTTTCATTCGTTTATAAGCTGGATGAAGAGCCGGGCAAGTCCGTGGGAAATTCTTATCGGTGAAAATACTATGTGTTAATGATGCATATAAATATATTCGTTTTGATTGATTTCTTAAGAAATTGGATTAAAAAGTTTTTAATTCTTAATAAAAACTAAAGCTTTCTAAAAAAAGTTTTTAATTCTTAATAAAAACTAAAGCTTTCTAAAAAAAACCTTTATTGGCATATAAACTTTACATCAACTTAATATCATTCTACTTCTTCTTTCCCACTCCAGTCTCTTCATAATCTCTACGCCAGCTCCATCCTCTCTCATCCACTCATCAACTCTCTTTCTTCCCAGCAACCATTCTTTACTTACTCCTTCACACTCCTCACCCAAGTGACTCCATGTATCTCTGCCACTCTCATACAACACACATCTACCATACCTCTCCCCCATCCATATCTTCCATCCTCTCACTCCGGATCCACACCTAGCTCTTGCCAAGGTTACCTTTTCCTCCACCTCCACCGCCAGCTTTCTAATTTCTTTTAATTTATTAATAAGAAAAACAAAACTTGTACACATGATGTTATTGTTAATTTTATTATTCATTAAAATTAACAATAAGGTAAATTAAATTTATAAACAGAAAAATATTAACGAAATTTTCAACAATAACTTTATAAAATTGTTTTTTTTTTTCTGAAAGTTATAATGGAGTTTCATACAATAACAGATTCAGCCGTAGAATAAATAAAGTGGTGGTGTAAGTCGGCCTCTCTTAATTTATTCGTATTAATCAAATTATACGATTTTTTTATACAATTGCCCTTTCGCTTCCCTTATTGAAAACTTTCACGGATAGATTGAATATAATAAAACTTTCACCAGATATGAAACAACTCGCGAATTCGCAGATGCTCCTTCCCATCTTTCCAATCTTTACCCCCGCGCAATAAACCCCGTTTTCTCTCAACATCTTGAGGGAGAGAGCGAAAGTTTAAGCAATCTGAAATTAGAGTCAGCCCTGAACTTTTCAGTAAAGGGTTGAGATTGATATATTTATAAATAAAAAGGAAATATATTACAAAAATTTAACACTATTTATTAAATTCTACAAAAGATGAATAGGTTATTACAAACAATTTTGTAATAACCGTATGGTATGTATTTGCACTGGGATTTCTTTTTCTCGATAACATGTGTATTTCTCGTAATATTCAACCGTGCCGCGATTTGTATGTTTGTTTTGTACTTATTACAGTTATTTATTTATAACGTAGTTTCAATGTATGTTTACTTTTAAAGTAATTATGTTACGTAAGTTACGAATACTAAAGGGAAAATAATTGATTAAGGGTAGAAAAACCTCCGGTTGATAGCCCAGGACAGACAAACTTTTATTTTAGTGTAATTTAAATAACTGTCACCAAATGAATAAATATTTTTTTCGACCTTTATCACATGTATTCTTTGATTATAGTAATAAAAGGAAAATGAATTCAATTATTGATTATACTTATTTTTTTATCGATTTAATTCTGTCTATAAATTGTTTGTATACAGTATATTTCGAAGCCTCAGAAATGTACGGAATATGGTAATAGATTTTTATTACTTATAACAATTAGTATATTATCAGCCTAAAATTACATGTACTAATCTTGCATTCTTATATAATATTTTTTTTATTTTGAATAAACATAAATTAACGTGGTGAAGTACCACAATCACACTTGAATACCTGCGATGCACAAATTAAATTTGTTACGTAATTTAGTACATTTTTCAATACGTCACGAAATGAACAAGGACTGAAATGCAAAATTAAGGCGGAATATATATTGTAATATTCTATTATATGTAGTTTTTGTATTGAGTTTGTCAATAATTATGTATACGTATGTAAGAATTATAAATATAACAACTTTAAATAAATTAAATAAAAATGATTTGAAAATGATTAATAAATTATTTCCACATTTAGCTCTCTGACTTTTGACTTACGTTCTATTTAATTATTTTCAAATCATTTTTATTTAATTTATTTAAATAACTGTGACCAAGAGAATGAAAACTCTTTTCTATTTATAACAATTTTATATTCTTCTATACTATACAATGTTGTTTTTTATTATTATTTTCAGTCAAAAATGGGTAAAAGTGATTGAAGACCAGGAGTCGAGGGATCGATACGTCGGCCAACTGGGCGTTAAAAACGCATCGCCCTTCGATCAGGGAACTTTCGCCTGTCAGATAGTCGAGAGCGGCTTTCAGAAATGCTTTACGAGGCGCGTGGACATTCGTGCGGCCCCCAGGGTTTGGATCGAACCCATGAGTCTGACAGTTAAAAAGGTGAAAAATAATAATAAAAGTCTTCAATATTTCTAAGAAAACAAAAATAATAGGCAATGTTAAAGAATTGTTTTAGTCTTTTTGTTAATTTTATAACAATGAAGTTTGTTATTACTTTTAATATTTTTGCTCTATCAAAATTTAATCATCTTTTATTATGATTTATCTTATTTTCGTTTAAATATGCTACGGTTAAGCATATTTGAATAATTAATAAGATAAATCATAATTAAAATAAGATGATTAATTTTTATGAGAGCTAAAACATTAAAAACAATAACAAACTTCAATGTTTAACATTTTTTATTTACTAAAACTAAGATAAATAATAGTGAAAAATAATTAAATTTCGCAAGAGTTGAACTTATAAAAGGAATTCAAAGTATAAAAGAATTGTTTTTATTTCTGCACAGGGAGACAATTTTACGATAAAGTGCTTCAGCGTGCCGAGGAACGGCGATGGCAACGGCAACGGCGCCAGCAAGTACACTTACAGCTGGACGAAGAACCGCGAACTATTGCCAATTAAGACCGACACGGAACACTACGAAGTGCTGTTTCCTATGGGGAGCATCCTCCAAGTTTCCAGCATCTATGTGAGTCTAGAGGAAACCCCGCTGAATGCGAAATTAGTTCATTTACACGAAGATTCCCACCATCTGTTTTTATGTTTGTTTTCTTAAAACACCTTTTTGTTTTGTTTATTTAATTTTATCCAATTCACTAACATTGTTACTTATGTATGTGTGTTGCACACAAACTCACGATTTATTTAAACGTTTAACTTTATTAGTGACATCTTTATAATTTATTTCTCACTCTGTGAAAGCTTTCGTAGAAAAAAAGGAAATATATCAATTTTAAAATGAATACCGTTATTATATTTTTAAAAAGATATATTGTTTAGAAATAATAAAATCAGTATTTAGATCGGACTTATTTTGTGATTTATGCCTTATCAGTACATAAGCACTAAACAATATCTTCATTTAAATAATCTTCATTTACAAATCCTACACAATTTTATTATTTTTGATTTACGTGGAGGTATACCATTTATTATATCTTATAGGCGTTTCGTACTTTTAAATTTAAGAAAAAAAATCATTTTGTTCAGTTTTGATGTAATCATTAAATAAGGATACACTCCAGTAAAAATATTCAAAACTGAAATGAAAAGGACCCCTCCTAAAATAATGATAATGATTAATGTTGTAATCATTATATATTATAATCGAAACCAATCACAGAATAAATGTAATAAAAAGGGGTGTGGTAAAGATTTTTTTTTATTAATTAAAGATAAATGAATTAATAATATCCTCCCTTTTCTATTATTAACAAAATCCCAATTATATTTACTTTTTTTACATTTATTTTAAGTGGCAGGTTTTGATCAAAATAATTAAATCAATTTATATATGCAAAGTTATTCTTATTATTTACATGGTAATCAAATGAAATTCACTATATCTCAGATATAGCTGATATTTTCCTTGTCCAGTTTTTACCTGCTACAATTACAAGCGTACAAAAATAAGTTCAATATAAAATATAATACACACAATATCATTTACAGAATGACAATGATTTTTCCTACCCATCCTTTAAAAAAATATAAAAAATCATTATTTTAAATGAAATGCTTTGTATATTCTTTCAAATTCATATTCAATTTTAAATAGTTTTTGAAATGATGTACCACTTGGAAAAAGATAAATCAGATACCCTGTATATCAAAATATTATAATTAAAAGTATATATGAGGAAACATATTTGATAGAAAGTGAAATACAATAGAAAAACTCAATATGTTTGTTTTTTCCTTCCAGAAATCCACAAGCTTCTCTTGTCTCGTACAAGATTCCGCCGTATGGTCTGAGCAGAGTATACTAGTGAACGTGATAGACAGTGAGTTGGTGAAGACTTGCGCAGGCGAACGACATTTGAAGTTGCTTTGGCCGGAGACTGCACCGGGAACAGAGAGTTTACAAGAATGTCCTGTGGGATATTCTGGAGCAGCCAGGCGGGCATGCACTTTGCGAGACACCGGACATCCCACGTGGTACCTCCCAGACTTTTCAGGATGCAGTGTCGAGGAATTACAGGTGTTGGATCACGAGGTATGTGGTCATTTATTATTTTTTAAAGTTGATCATACTATTGAGATATTTTACGAGGTATGTTGCGATATATTAATTTTTAATGTTGATCATACTATTGAGAGATTTCCACAATTATTTGCCTATTTTATATTTTAAATAATTGCGACCAAGTAAATAATTCATTTTAATTAAATTAGACAATTTTCAAAATTTCGCAGTGAATTAATGGCTATGGGTAAAATATTTTCAAGTGGATCTTCCAGTAATATCTAAAGTATATGTCAATTGATTACTTTTAGTAGGACATACTAAATTACTCTTTCATATTTGGATTCTATCATATATTTCACATTAAAAAAAAACCTAAAATATTTTTCTTTTCGAGAAGGTGCTAAGAAAAGTCTCAGATGTCCACATATGCCAATAATAATCGATTTATTTAGCGACCTGATCAGCAGATCGTTAAATAAATCGATTATTTAAGGCACATTAAAACCCAAGGCTGGTCGATTATATGTATTTCTATACATATTTCGAACACGTACATTTCGGCTTGTGACGTCACAGGTGGCAACAGCTGAATCCCACTATAAACTCGTAAAATGTATACTTTTGTAAATTACAAATCCACATTAAGAAATTACAACTTTCACGTGTAAAATTCATTTTTAGATGAAGCTGCAAATTCGACCGCTAATAATACCATTTAATTCTGCGTTTCCGGTGTTTCATATCTATTTCTTAATGAATATTCCTACAATATTAATAATTAAAAATTCAATAATATATTACTTTCACTTAGAAAAATATATGTTACTTAACTTTAAACTTTTTTTGTAGTATATAATCTTCATCGTCCCTGAATGAGCCTAGAAATTTCGAAGCTTGTAGTTGTATAAATCAATTAGAATTAAAAAGTGTATCATTAATAGTAAAATTATGAATTAAATGTTTTATATTTTTCAATAAGTAGGATCATTATTTCCCTATATAAAAACATTTGTCGTCCGATAAAACGGTAACTTCAAGGAGCACTAGTAATACAGATTATTTTCTTGTGATTTATTTAAAAGAAATGGAATTTTGTTTTAATATCAATTTAATTTTATTATTTTTTTTTAATTTTAATATAAAATAAATAAATAAAAATGAGTACCTTTAATTTCTTATATGGCAATATCAACTCCCTCCCTAAAAAATCCCATCTTTTATCAAACTACCTTTCCAACAATCCAATTGACGCTGTATCACTAGTAGAAACAAAAACCAACAAACCTTTCAAATTTCATAAGTGTCCCTTTATCCAAATCTCTTCCTCAACTCCCTTACATAATCAAAGAGGAGACTCTATTATCGCGGTGAGGCAGGAATTCAAATTATTGAAGGCAAATCCCCCCAAAATAAACAACCAGTTGAATGAATGTCTCCACTGCATAATCGATTTTCCTCAATTTCCACTTCATATCTTCCTTGTATATATCCATCCATCCCACTTCTCTCATTGAGAATACTATCCTGATAAAAGCTTCCCTCTATGATCATGTTGTCGTAATTGGAGACTTCAACGTTAACAATACTAAATCTAGACAGCTCTCTTCCTTTACCTCAAACTCTAACTTTGTCCGTACCCTCACAAATCCCACATTTGTTATGTCTAATAACCAGTCCATTACAACTGATATCCTTTTCTGTACCAGTAATTTCCAACACCTAATCCACAACGTCAAACTTATCCCCGATTTATGCTCCGACCATTTATCCATACAATGTTCTCTCAATATCGACTCGCCACTCCCATCTCCTCCTAAAACTATAATGAATTTTAAGTATTGTGACACAGTAAAAGTATCGGAAGAACCATCGACATTTATCTCCTCTAACCCAACTATCACTCCCAACACAATATCAAATTTCACGGATACTTTATCTAAATCCATCCTAACCCACTCCCAAATCATCACAAAAAAACATTACAAATACCCCCTTTCCAAATATATCCCCCGTCTGATTAAATATAAAAGACAATTATACAGAGATATCAGACTAACGGAAGATAGAACCCTTAAGCAAAAATTCAACAAAATTAGTTAAAACATTCACAACCTCATATTCCAATATAAAAGTGACCTATGGATAAAGTCGTGTGAACGCATTTACAGTCTACATGGCAGAAAATACTGACAGGAAATTAAGAAACTAAGCCAATATAGAAAGAATGACTTTATCCAGAGGATCACAGACCCTATAACAAACAAAACAGTATCTGATGACAAAGAGATTACAAAAATATTTGCTACCCATTTCCAAAATTCCTATTCCTTCAGTAATACCTCAGACTACGATATAAACTTCCTTTCCCACGTGAATTCCTGGTATATGTCTTTCATGTCTAAACAAACTTCCTTAATCCCCAATGGTGAGATAAAGGAGGAGGAATATTTTGAAAATCTCGTAAAAGGAAAAAATACTGCTCCCGGTTACGACAACATTCCCAGACTGATCCTGAAATCCTTACCAAACATTATCCATACATACATTATCAAAATCTTCAATCAAATCTACGCTTCCCAAATTTTCCCGAGTGAATGGAAGAAAGATATTATCACGTGTATCCCCAAACCTAGCAATAACCCCTTAGATCCTAACAACTTTCGACCTATCACCATACTCCCTGTCCTGGGAAAGCTGTTTGAATCCATAATCAAAAATAAACTCCTATCTTTAGTAACTGACATTATCCCTCCATACCAGTTAGGATTCCTTGAACACAGATCCACAGCCTTACCCTTATCTATCCTTACATCTAACTGCCAGACAGCAAGCCTTGAGGGCAGACGTTCCGCCATTTTATTTTTAGACATAAAAAAGGCGTTTGATTCTGTCTGGCATCGAGGCTTGCTGTACAAATGTTACTCCCTAAATATATCGCCACACCTTATTAACCTTCTCGACAGTTTCCTTAAGAATAGATCCCTTCAAGTAAAATTACGTCATCCAATCCATTCACCCCCGAACAAGGACTTCCTCAAAGTTCTTCCTTATCCCCTCTACTTTACAATATACTAGTCCATGACATTTACCATCCTGATCCTAAACACATAGATAAATCTGCTTACCCTCTCCTTTATGCTGATGAGACAGCACTGATAGCTCATGCCCCCACCCTACCCAAAGCACTAAACACTCTACAGGGCCTTACCGACACCATCCAAACGTGGTTTGCGAAATGGAGAATATCTATAAATCCCAACAAATCCCAACTTTTAATTCCTTTCCACCGGTCACATAACCCTCCCTTCTTTATATCTATAAACAAACAAACCATTTATCCCTCAACTCACTGCAAATATCTAGGCATCCTGTTAGATCCTAAACTCACTTTTAAAGACCATTCTTGTATCCTTAAAGGTAAGATAAAGAAACGAGCGGCACATTTCAGAAGCCTTACTTTTAAACAAAAGGAAATTAGCAGAGAAACAGCAGTTCACATCTATAAAATGGTGTGCCGCCCTTTACTTGAATATGCCGCCATCCTTGCTTACCATCCCCACCCAGTCACCCTTAAAAACATACAAGTCACTGAAAGAGCGGCTCTTAGAGTGCTAACTAAGATAAGGCATTCCCAAAACCCATTACATAATCCATCAAATTCACTTCTTTATGAATTAACTAATATCACCCCTATTGAACTCAGACTTTCCTTTTTGGCTCACAAATTCGGCTCAAATCCCATAAACCTAAACCTGATCAACATATTTTAAGTTAACCCCGAAATATGTTTGCTACTTAAATTTAAAAAAATAATTAAATTAAGGCACTCTAGATATTTTTTTATTGATGAAATTTTATACTATATATTTTAATTTTTACTATAAACAATAAATAAACTACAAAATATTTAATCAATTTAATTTTAGAATACTAAATTGTATACATTAAATTAACTGATATTTTCTTTTAATATTCCGTATTCTTGCTTTCATCGCCTTATCACTTTTTTGTTGTTTATATTTAAAATTCATAATATATTCTTATGAAAATTCGTTGTTTTACAAATAATGTCATCACATCGACATTTATATCAGAATTGTCTTTTTATAATATTGCTCAACTGTTTTTTACAAGATTGCATTTCATCTCCCGTATACTTCTTACAATCCATGTTTATTAATATACTCTTAATGTATTTGGATTAAACGGAAAATAATGATTACAAGTTCATACCAAACGTTACGTAATTGTTCATTCTGGGAAAATTTAAAATAAGCCTTTTTAACACCCATCATCTTCGAATGTCGATGATTAATTTTGCAACCTGCAACCGCACAAGTCGACGGCATTAAAAAAATAATGAAACTATTAAATATATTGTTTCTGATAGAAATGAAATAAAACCATTTTTGAATTTATATTGTCAAGAGATAGGCGGAGGCTCTTTTACATCTATATCCAATAACCCATTAATTCCAAAAGGCACTAACAGACAATTAATCCACCGTGGCATATGTGGATTTACCCCGCAGTCAGCCGATAAGGAGCCAGGTTCAAATAGATGTACAAGAGCGCCACCGAATTTTCAACATAAAACCTACATCACTTGTCGAAATGCCCAATAAAATTCGGAAATCAGGATTACAGTTTGTTGCCTGTAAATAAAAATCTGTTATACCCCAAACTAATAAATTATTCACTCGGACGTAATAAATGAACCCGGTATTGCCATTTAAATATTCAATACAAAGTAAATAAATGAATGGATTACACACGCAAGATGATCAATACATTCAATAAACAATATCATTGACGTTCAACAAATCAATAGCATTCAAGTACAACAAATTGCGATAACATCCTGTGATGATAAAATAAAAGTTAACGAAACGATATGACCAAGTTAATAATTACGACGTACAGTCGCTACAACAATAAATGAAATCGAAGAGACTAAGTCACACTTATGTAAGAATAAAAAAAAATAAAAGTTACTCACCATACCATACAGATATATTGAAGTCCGTCGAACCGCTGGTAGTGCTACCGGGCTGATTCCACGCAGTAAGGTTTTAGCTAGAAGGCAATTACATAAGCATTACGCGTCTCTGTTAATGTGGTTAATTCAATGATTAAAATTAGAATTATCATCTTGATCCTACTGAGCGTTCATATACATTATTCTTCAAATCATTTCATACAAAAAAATGAAGACAGTAGGGAACTGAAGGTTCTCATTCCCATTATCGAATGTCCTATCCGTTAAATTTTAAATTAAAGAAAGAAAAAAAAAACAAGAATACTTTTACTTTCATAAAAAAAAAGAAAACCGGTTGCCATCTTTGACAAGTGTAATTCATTTTTGATGGGGAAGGGTTTACTTTGGGTTGACTATAATATTTTTTCTGATTACAATGATATAATATATCAGTTATTTAAAGGCAAAACAAAGCTTGAATATGAGACCCAATGTTCCTTTAGAATAAATGTTTGGCGAAATGTGTATATTCAGAACATAAATTAGGAGATTATGAAATATAATAATTTCGTCTCGAAATTCAATAAAATTCCTAGAGTCAAATTGTATATTATAATAAATAATTTAATGAACACCTTTGAATTTCTGTTACTGCTAAGGCTTTTTATTGAACATAACTAAAAAAATATTTTTTGTGTTAATATTTTTATTAATATTAATGTTGACATTTCGCATATTACTATTTTTTTAAATAATTTTTAGTTTGTAAAAAAAATCATTATGTAATTTTTTGTTCCATTGTAAAACTTTTTTTTATAAATATTGTATTCACAAGGCCACAAGTTACATAATATTTTCTATTGATTACTTTTAATTTCATTTCATGCGTGATTTATTAGTATAAAAAAATATTTTGTTATAACTGTCTTTATTTATTAGAATAAAGATATCATATGTGGTATCGTTGTAATCAGAAAAAATTGAAGATTTTAATCTGATAAAAAACCAATATGGTGCCCATAAGAAATAAGGATGATGGTCCAGAAGAAACGAAACATGCTAGTAGTAAAATTAGTACGCCATCGATTAGATCATTGTATTAAATTATTGCTTCAAATAACGAAGATATAAATAAAAAAAGAAAATCGCATTTTTCAGTTTTTTTTTTCATTTTTCTTGAAAACAAAGAAACTTAACCCAGTTTTCTCAACGGAATATTAATCAGCATAAAATTCTGCAAAAGTGCCGAATTTAAACCTACCCTCTATCTCTTATAATAAGCGAGATCCCCATGGTGAGACTCGAATTTGAAACACCCTGTATATATAAAATTTATATTGAGTACATTCTAGCATGTTTGGTGTTACATAAAATTCTCTGTATATTTTGCATTATTACCACGTCAGGTTTATAACATATTATATTTTATTAAACGCCGATGAAATTATTTTATAACATTTATTAATCGTAAATTATATTTCGATGATTGCATCGATGTGAAAATTGAAGATAAAATATAAATATGAAGTGAAATAAGTCTGGTAAATTAAAGACATGTTCATTCGAAATCAATTTTTATTTATTAAATTTATGAATGAGAAATACAAATGCTATATATGATTTCTATTAAATTCAGATTTTATTCTAGAAGTTTTAAAATAATTACATTACCCATCACATCAACGTATGTATCCTTTAAAAAGATAACATATATATTTAGAGAACATCTTTCATCCTTTGTATTCTCTTGTCAAGAAGGAAATAGTTTCTCTTAGAAAAATAAACAAGAGAGCAAAAATGTATATGAAAGAGTTCAGAAGAAGGGGGTATGTAATATCAGACGTTCGATTTAGTTTCAGAAGCTGAGGCTCGGTTACGCCGTCAAGAATCCGGCAACAATCTTTAAGGAGCTGCGGAGGTATTTACAGGAGGGGCAGGTGTCCCTTTTGCCCGGGGAAGGATCACGGGTGTTAAGTTTCGCCCGGAACGTCATTTCATATATGAACGACACGGTCGAGGGCGAAGTGGCCAATACGGTTCTCGAGATCGTCGATCGCATATTGGGACAGAAATACTCGGTCGTTAATCAAACGGTAAGTAATTAATTAATGAATTACTTTATATAAGAGAAATCAGAGGGAATCTATATAGAATAAATATATATATAAAGGAATTTGGTAGGGTTCTGTATTCTATTAATTTTATTACTGTTGTAATTTTGCTTCAGTGATCGAGGAAGCAGAAATTCCAAAATTACAAGTATTCATTTTAAATCTCTATTGCACTTTTTTGTCGTCTGGTATAGAAATAGATATAAGTAGAGAGTTCAGAATTATTTATATACACCGTTTCGTATGTAAATAATAATTCTTCATCGTATAATAATTGAGCTGGTTTTTACATAAATTGTTGACGATCATAACATTTTATCCGTATATTTTGAAAAGGATGCAAATACAAAATCCAAGCGAAAAGATCATTGGTCGAAAGCCAATTGGCAGACTTTTATAATATACATTGTAATATTTTAATATTTTATGTTATATGTAGATTTTCTATTACGTTTGTCAATAAAGATTATGTATATATATATATATATATATATATATACTGTGTTTCAAAAGCAACGGATATATTCTATAAAATCGTAAATAAACATATTTTAGAAAAATGCTCTGATACGTCGATTTTTATTTTTAAAGTGCTATCCTGATATACATTTTTCATCTCCCAACCACTTCGATCCTAAGGGGTAACAACCCAAACTTTAAAAATTCCAATAGTAATGCATTTGTGATACCTCAAATGATAGCTTTTTTTTATTCTGAATTCAACGACACAAAATTTATCAAAATCGATTAATAATTAACGGCGATATTTACAAAATGTATTCAAAGAAGGACGTGAATATGCGAGCAGGCACCGTTGAAGTGGCCATAGCAATGTCATTAAAAATTGTTTTTACTTATTTGAAACACAATTCAGAGTTTTTTGTTATTGAAGTAATATCAGCAAAATGAGACTTACTGAAACCGAAAGAATCGAAGTTTTAATAATGATTGGATTTGGAGATAGAAGCCGAACGCATGAAGAAATTCGTGTTTTGTTCAATGAAACGCACCCGCAGTGTCCGTCCACATCGCAATCTACAGTAAGTCGAATCGAAAACAAATTTCGGGATCTTGGACATGTACGGGATAAGCCTAAGGCAGGACATCCATTGGCCTTAAATGAAAACAGACGGTTGGATGCTATTTTAATGGTGCATAAAAATCCACATTCAACCCTTGTGGAGGTGGCTTCACAAGTTAGTGCGTCAAAAAATAAACTGTCCAGATTATTCGGAAAACATAAATTTCAAAGTGCACTTGGTACAAGAATTTACCGATGATGACTTTGATCGACGAGTGCAATTTTTTGAAATAATGATGGAGCTCTCTAATGAAATTCCTTGCATAATTAAAAACATCTTTTTTTCTGATGAGGCAATATTTTGTCTGAATGGTACCGTCAATAAACAAAATTGCCGTTACTCGGCTCCTCAAAATCCGCATTGGATGATTGAAACGAACACACAATATCCTCAAAAGCTTAATGTGTGGGCTGGTGTGGTGGGTTTAAGAATTATGTGTTTTAAGTGTACATTTAAAATGTAAAGGACGCTAACTTCTCGTGCAATTTTGTGTGCGAGCTTGAATGTTGTATACAGGGCAATTACCCAGTAAGTACATCGTTCTATTGGCGATTACAAAGAGGAACTGTGGTGGAGTTGTTTACGATGTAGAATGTTACATTCCTTGAATGTTACACACACTTCACGATGTTAATATCCCATTTCAGCCAACTTTTATTTATATAATTTACATTTTCAAAATTTTCAAAATTCATTCATCTTAATATTTGGCTTTAATTAAAAAAAACATTTTTTTTTCATTTAAAATCTTGTTATTTACTATTAAATATTCATTCAAAAACTAATTTGACTGAAATCACCGGGAAAATTATCATGATAGTGTCTATCATGATCAGTACTTTTTTTTTTCTTAATCATCCGTTGATTTGAAAAGTTAAAAAAACATAATTTTAGACAGTATACATATTTTTAACAGTATACATATTCCCTATGTATACATGTAAAATACCCAAGTCAAACGCATTGATGTATGCGTATTATAGGCAAATACGCAAACCGAATGATCGATTTCTTCAACTAGGATAAGTAAAAAAAACAAACAAAAAAAAAAAAATTAAATAGGAATAGAAAATTAAACAATTTTCTATTCCTATTTATGACAATATCGAAATGCACGATCGTTCTTTTGCAGGTATACAGTTCGCCTAATGTATACTGATAAAAACCTCTCTGCATATATATATATATATATATATATATCTATATATATATATATATCTATATATATATATATCATTATGTTATAACGTAGATTTTCGCGGGCGTAACATGTTGACGCATTTATTCGGGTTTGATCCCGCGTGTTTTCTTGGAACTGGTCCATTGAATTTTCTGATCGACGTTTCGATGACGTCGCAGTCATCTTCGTCAGGAGTAAACTATTAGATTATATTGCTCTAGCAACCACTTGTTAGATTTTTACGCATTGCAACTAGATGTTCGTGTTTCTTGTTTGGCTTCTGGTGATTCTTCTATTTTCTGATCTTGAAGATGTGTTCGTGCCCTCTGTTTCAATTTCGACATTATTATCTGAAGGGAACTGGTTCTGAATGTCTTGATTTTGTGAAGATCCTGAATTTTGACTGTAATTTAAACATGTTTTCCAAATTGGTGGTAGTCTTTTGGCATCATCCCTTTTGTTTAAACTATTTGGCCTCTTTTCAATTTCAATTGCTTCCCTAATTATCCTTGTATGGAAGAAATCAGTCTTTTTTAAAATCTTGGTTCTTTCGAAATTAATTGTATGATTTGAAATTTTGACATGTTGAAATAAAGATGATTGTGGATCGGATTTTCTAATTGCCAGAATGTGTTCGTCTCGACGGGTGCTGATTTTTCGGTTTGTTTGTCCTATATAACTTTTTTCACATGTACCGCATGGGATTTCATAAACTCCTTGAGCCTCAAGTGGTATAATTTCTTTTGGAGTTCGAACCAGATGTTGAATTTTTTTATAAGTATCGAAACAAGTTCTAATGTTGTATTTTGAGAGGACTAACGGAAGACGCTGACTCATACATTATCAACTCCACAGATTTTATAAATAAAATTAAAGATCTAACTTTGGATAGAAATGACATATTAGTAAGTTTCGATGTTAAATCTCTCTTCACCCAAATTCCAATCGACGAGACCTTAACAATAATAAAAAACAAGTACAATCAGCCAACTGAAATTTTAGATTTAGCTTCACACTGCCTCAAAAATACGTTTTTCACATACAAAGGACAAAAATTTAAACAGTTGGAAGGTGCACCAATGGGATCCCCTCTTTCGCCAATAGTTGCAAATTTGTTCATGGTAGATTTCGAAACAAAAGCATTAAATTCCTCGCCGCTCAAACCTAAACTATGGCTAAGATACGTAGATGACACGTTCGTAATTTGGCAACATGGTATCATAAATCTCAACCATTTTTTATCTCATTTAAATAATATCCACAACAAAATTCAGTTTACAATGGAAGTTGAAGAAAATAATCGTTTACCGTTTCTGGACACTCTAATTATCCGAAATCCTAATGGACAACTAAATTACACCGTATACCGAAAACCCACACACACAAACAGATACTTAAATGCAATGTCACATCACCATCCAGCTCAAATAGCGTCAGTAGCCAAAACCCTTTTAAAAAGAGCACGTACATTGTCCGACCAACACCACTTAAATAAAGAAATAACCAATGTTAAAAAGGCATTGATCCAAAATGGGTTTTCTAAAAAAACGATAAATAAACTAAAGAGAGACAGAAATCCAGAAGCAAGAAAAGAAAATCCTTGTTGCAATGTTATCCTCCCTTACATAAAAGGAACAACAGATAAAATCGGAAGAGTCCTCTCAAAATACAACATTAGAACTTGTTTCGATACTTATAAAAAAATTCAACATCTGGTTCGAACTCCAAAAGAAATTATACCACTTGAGGCTCAAGGAGTTTATGAAATCCCATGCGGTACATGTGAAAAAAGTTATATAGGACAAACAAACCGAAAAATCAGCACCCGTCGAGACGAACACATTCTGGCAATTAGAAAATCCGATCCACAATCATCTTTATTTCAACATGTCAAAATTTCAAATCATACAATTAATTTCGAAAGAACCAAGATTTTAAAAAAGACTGATTTCTTCCATACAAGGATAATTAGGGAAGCAATTGAAATTGAAAAGAGGCCAAATAGTTTAAACAAAAGGGATGATGCCAAAAGACTACCACCAATTTGGAAAACATGTTTAAATTACAGTCAAAATTCAGGATCTTCACAAAATCAAGACATTCAGAACCAGTTCCCTTCAGATAATAATGTCGAAATTGAAACAGAGGGCACGAACACATCTTCAAGATCAGAAAATAGAAGAATCACCAGAAGCCAAACAAGAAACACGAACATCTAGTTGCAATGCGTAAAAATCTAACAAGTGGTTGTTAGAGCAATATAATCTAATAGTTTACTCCTGACGAAGATGACTGCGACGTCATCGAAACGTCGATCAGAAAATTCAATGGACCAGTTCCAAGAAAACACGCGGGATCAAACCCGAATAAATGCGTCAACATATATCATTATATATATATATCATTCATTTTTATAACATCTTTTTTTCTGATGAGGCAATATTTTGTCTGAATGGTACCGTCAATAAACAAAATTGCCGTTACTCGGCTCCTCAAAATCCGCATTGGATGATTGAAGCGAACACACAATATCCTCAAAAGCTTAATGTGTGGGCTGGTGTGGTGGGTTTAAGAATTATTGGACCATATTTTTTCGACACAACACTGAATGGTGAACGTTACCTGAACTTTCTCCGAAATGAAGTACTACCTACTTTAGCGGTATTGTTTCCCAACGCAGAATATCCTGATAGACCCGATGACAGAATTTGGTTAAAGCAAGACGGTGCTCCTCCACATTATGAACAATCAGTTCGGGAATACCTCGATCAAGTATTTCCTAATCGGTGGATTGGTAGACGAGGTCATATTGAATGGCCAGCAAGATGGCCAAATTTAACTCCACTAGATTATTTTCTTTCGAGTTATTTAAAAAGTAAAGTTTATTTGAATAAACCTGCAAAAATTGAGGAGTTAAAGGAAAGAATTCGTGCAGAAATTCACTTAATTACTCCAGATTTGTTAGATAATGTTCAACAAGCTTTTGTAGATAGATCAGGGCATTGTATCTTCGTTAACGAACAGCACTTTGAACATTTAATTAAGGATTAGTAACTTAAATTTGGTTATTCTCTCAATTTTATAAATAAATACATTTTGGTAAATATCACCGTAATTTATTAAGCGATTTTGTTTCGTTGGATAAAAAAATCTATCATTTGAGGTATCGCAAAGGATGCTTTACTATTTGAATTTTTAAAGTTGGGATTGCCACCCCTTAGGGACGAAGGGGTGGGGGGCTGAAAATTGTATGCCAGGATAGCATTTTAATAATAAAAATCGAAATGTCACAGAATTTTTCTAAAATATGTTTATTTATGATGTTATAGAATTTATACGTTACTTTTGAAACACCCTGTATATATAATTGAGCTGACCATATAGACTACAATTCAATGACAAAAAGGTATAAGATAAAAATGGGATATGAAAAGGATTTACTTCCAATTTAAATGTTTCTTATATCCAAATTCAGTTAACAATAAAAACTGAGTTTTTTATATACATGATATTGTACGCCCCATCATTGTACCTTTTTAAATTCAATTTAATCTCCATGACTAATCGTGTCTCTATCATCCTCTAGATGTAGATTTTTTAGCATTGACGTATAAATCTAATATTTTAAGTTTGAGTCCACTGCGAATTCACATAATTCGTTCATGCGATTTAATTAAATAAGGAATGTTATAGTCTGCTAATTATAAATTAAATAAATAGTATTAGAAAATAATTAATAAATTAATTCCTCTGTGACGTTTTGATATGCGTTACTTAACTACTTTAACACAAATGTACATTAAAACAACTACTTAATGGGCACTTTCCATTGTATATCAATAAGATATTGTATAATGTAACAGTTTTTGATTCGAGATTATTTAATGTAAGGAACAAAAAAACGTTACGTAATATAAGTGCATCTGCAGACACGTATTTCTGAATTAATCCCTCATCAGTACCACTCTGCCTTTAAAATTATTTTAAAGTTGTTCAATTAAATTAATTAAGTGTTTCATCCCTGCTGCGATCTTAGGCATAAATGATCAAGCTCAGCGATGGACGCGAACAATGCGCTCGTTTATATCGTTAAATAACATTTGTAGCTGATTCCAACAAACTGTTTTTATTAGGAAGTAAATTAATTAAACACAACGAGATAACTAAATCTGATTTAATACCACTTCAGAAAAAATACCTAAAATCGCTTAAATGTGAGAAATAAGCGACGTGAAGAAGATGAAAATAATTTAAAAATAAAACACTTTATAGTTGTACCCAAAATTATCGAACAACTAAACCACCATTCATTGAAAGCAAACCACAAATCTTCCAAACTATAAATCTCTCAGAAAGTCCGTGGCTTAAATACGAAAACTAACGAATTTGACAACGTATGTATTAAAGACTGCTGTTACGGAAACGCGGTTGAAGGACTGTGTATATGATGCTGAATTGTTTTCAAATAATTATTGTATATATAGAGCTGTTAGAAAATTGCACAGAGTAGGTGGCGTCTTATTAGCAATAAAAATCAAATTTAAAGCAATCCTACTTAATATAACACATCTATTTAATTGCAAATGAGGCTACAAAAAATGGCAAAAAAATATTATTAAATGCGTTTACGTCCCAACTCAAACTCCGTTTAATCATTTTAGCACTCTATTTGAGCTAATTTAACAGCACCTTGTGTCAGAAGACATCATGTTGATGGTGGTAGATGATTTCAATCTACCACGATATGTAAATTACTTAAGAGGGCTGTGTGTATGTGAGCGCTAATGAAGATTTCAACGTAAACTGTTAACCCAAATTAAAATTAAGCCATTCAATATTATTTCAAATAATTTTGCCAATGGAGAGAAATCATGGTTGCAAACGTTTTTTATTCAATTAATTTATTTATTTTGGCCGTTGTGTTTTTTGCGATATAGTAAATCAGAAATGCTTCCTTTAGTTTATTACTCAATAACTTAAACAATTATTCGAATAATGAAAAAAAAAAATAAATAAATAAACTGTTCCAAACATAGTCAAAGAATTGTTAAAAATAAATATGCCCAAAATATTCGTTAATATCGAGTGTATATTTTTAATAATCCGATTAAAAAACAATATTTCAGTAATCGTTTTCAAAGGCCGCGATTGTTGATGCTACTCGCACTATTTCGGAGAGGGGGGTGTTCCCCCTTTAATGCAGTAGTGTTCGTCGATTTCACAGTATACAGCAAAGAATTATTGTGGAAATTACACCTGTACGCATGCGCTGTATGCAAAATAAAACAACTATTGACGATATTTTACCAGACGATATTTCAATAATTGTCTAACCGCAACAAGCGCGGTATTGCGCACAAAATTGAATGTTTAACATTACTGGGAGACTTGTTTATTTCTTTTTATCATGTTCAATTACATTTGCAAAAACTAATAAAATTTTAATAAAGATTTAAATTTTGATCTGAGTTTGGTAGATTCTTGCAGTTAGTTTTATTTTTTTTATGTTTAGTATTCGTCAGGTATTGATAATAACAACATCCTGACCGAAATCTGTTTTTAGTAAATTAGTGAAAAATAATGCTTTAAATAAATCTATAAACGGAAAATGTTCAGGGAAGCAATCAAATTTATTTGCATTAAATAAAACTGATTAGCTCAATAATTAACATATTAAAATATCAAGAGGACGAGAATTAAATGTAAAAATAATAAAGATGCAGATTGTAATTGAGGACCTAATATAAATAAAAAATGTCCCCACATTACCCTATCATTCAACACCTTTGTATCCCTCGCAACCTTAACATTACTCCTAAATTCTCCCAACCTGCATTAACCATTCATCATTCATATCATTAAATTTGCAGACATAGACAAAAACGTTAACAACCATGTCCTTTAGATAACAAGACAAGAACTGGACAAGGACAGGCAGAAAGACCGATGGTCGATAGCCGTTTTCTAAGGACAAGGTATAACATATTATAAGAATCATATTGTTAATTTATTGTATATAAAATTGTCTGCAGAAATAAAGATATTATACATATATATATATAAAAAAATAATTATTGCCTAAAGACAAAAAACTATTAAAAACTTTTTTAAATATATTAAATAAAGAATTACATTTAATTCCTGCCAACCCGATAAAATAGAGTGACAATATTATATGGCATATTGAGCTCAGAAATCTATAAACTGCTTAAAATTTGTGATGAATTATAAAATTGAAGCAATTTATTTTATCGAAATAAAATAGTTAAAAGAATTTTTATTTTTAGGAAATAAATTTACAAATTATGGAATGGAGAATGAGCCTGAAATACCAAAGGAATTTAAAAAGTTCATTGGTGCTGAAATTACTAATTGCGGTCTTTATATTAATAAAAAGTCCCTACTTAGCTACTGGTCTTGAGCCTAAATGTCCATGATATATGCAGATGATTCTACGCCAATGGATGAGAGGAAGAGACAAAGTCAAATATTAGCTTATTTTAGATATAAGGTACATATTTATACACATACAGTATAGTCATTCGATTTTACACGACGTAACTGATAAATATGTGATGAACCTCTCACAATACAAATAAGCCTGATACATACAGAACTTTTAATGTAAAATGATTATAGTAGTCTGAATCCTCTTCTTTTTAACTTTAAATACTTTAGAAAAAAATATAATAAAATAACGAATTAAAACAATAAAATATTGGATTTAATAATTACTTCACACGACTTTTGTGACGTAACAAAATCAGAGTGCGATCTAAATATATAATGTTTCAAAACACACTTTTAGAAGATCCATTTGCTATTGTTGAACATTTTGCAGAACAATCCAAACCCGTATATAGACAACACAATAAATACCTTGCCAACACAACCTTGTACATTATTTTAAGAGCGATAAAACCATCTTTCGAAGTTTGCGACGTCTAAAATAGAAACTTACTCAATCAATTTTTTTCCACAGGCATTTTATCTCAGTGCCGGAAGATAGCGAGAATTTGTCCGGCGATAAAGGGCGTATGTAGCAAGATCTTTGAGTTTATTATTATTGACCATATTTATTCAAAAATCAAAATCGAATTGAGCACAAAACAATATGGATTTGTAAAAAAATATCTACTCAAAGTATCTTACTAAATTTCATCCATTTTATAGCTGATAAATTGGAACGTAGAAATCGAGTCGATGTTTTGTACACTGACATGATATGAGCATTTGGTAGAATTTTGTATGATATTCTTATCAGCCGACTTGATAAATGTGATATTAGTGCCAATACTGTTTCGTTAATATCATCGTATCTAAAAGAGAGACATGTTTGTCTTCTATATGAGAGTAAATTTAAATAATTATTTGGCCAGTACCCCACAGGGCTCCAACCTTGGTCCTGTAATGTTTTTAATTAATGTGAACAGCGTATATAATATGTTAATTTGTGAATTCTTACTATACGTTGATGACAACACTTTTCTCAGTAGTAGTAAATGATACTCAAGATACAAAATAATTTAATGAAGCTATATCATTGGTGTTAATTTAATGATAAACATAGCTATGTGTAACGTTATATCACATTCGCTCTCATACCGACTAATTGTATAAGATTATCAGCTAAATAATATTTCTATAATTCGTCTGAATAATCTAAAAGATTTTGGGATATTTTTCGAAGATTAACCAACTTTAACACATTACAACGCAATGCTACAAATTATAAGTCTTCTTAAACTGTAACGATTTCAAATCTGTAATCACGGCTATATATTAAGGGGACCAGAAATTGCTGTCGATGGTCTTTGTGGTAGCCTAGTAGCTCATTGAGTGATTCAAAGTGCTGCCAAAGACTCTTTAAGATTAGTTACTGACTTGTTTTCTTGTAAGTTACGAACTTTTAAAGCTTTTTTACAATGTTTGGTGTAATGGTCAGTTGAAAACCAGAAGACATACATATCCGGCATTGTATGCTTTTTGAATTTCATAAGGGTACTAATACAACAGTTGCTACCCAAAGCATTTGCGATATTTATCCGAGTCTAGATGTTTGTAAATGCCATAGGTGGTTTTCCAATTTTAAATCCGATGATTTCAGTCCTTCTGACTCTCATCGATCAGGAAGACCAACAACTCTGGCTAATGATATTTTAAAGGCGGAAGTGGAATTAAATCCACGTCATACCATTGAAAAACTTTCGAACAATCTTAATGCACCTTGGTTAACCATTCAAGAACATTTAAAGCACATTGAAAAAAATAAGAAGAGCAGGTATTTGGGTTCCGCACAATATATCAGAAGAAAACAAATCTAATCGTTCCAATACTTGCAACTTATTGCTTCAGCGGTATAACATAGAAGCGTTTTTTTTTATATATATATTGGTTAACAGGTATAAAAATAGGTGCTTTGCGATTACCCAAAACGCAAAAGGTAGTGATTCTCTCCAAATGACGCACTACGAGCTATAGCAAAACCAGGTTTATACCAGCGCTTTTGTGTGTGTGGTGGAATACTCGTGTGGTTGTTCATGTTGAAGTGCTTAAACTTGGTCAAATTATTAATGCAGACCTTTATTGTGAACTAGTGGATAGAGTACATCAATCTTTAATTGAAAAGTACTAACCTGTTGCTAACAGAAAAGATAATTTTGCAACATGGAAATGCAAGATCGCATTTCGCAAGACGAACCCTAGAAAAAATTAATGAAATATGATGAGAAGTATTGCTGCACCCACCATAGATGAGTGTAGTGATTTCCACTTGTTTCGATCGCTACAGCATTTTTGCAGGTGAAAAAAATAAATAAAAACTATGAACAAGTTGAAAATGCCATCTCCAGATATTTTTATGAGAAACTTGTTTTTATCCATCCGAGATTGAAAACTTGCACAGTAGATGGCAAAAGGTCGTAGAATATATATATATATATATATATATATATTAAATCGACACGGATAGAGTGAATTAAATTAGAATTTGAATATGTTTTTTATTTTATATTTCAATGATAATAATAATAACAAAACACCTTTATCTAACTGTAAAATATCACGAACTGTGATTCCATTAATCACTTGGTGGAAAAAGATTAACTGTAGCTGATTATTTAAATAAAAATAATAGGTTTATGATACAAACCTATTATTTTTATTACATTATTCCGATCAGTTTCAATTTCTAGATCATTAAGGAATGTACATAATTTACATTATGTCTTGTAAAAATACTGTATATTCCTTAGTAGAGGCTAGAAACCTAGTCGGAATAAGCCGTATTAGTTTATTAAACGTCATTAAAAATATATAGCAAAAAACTTTTGCATAATTAATGGACCTGATTTCAAAGGCCTGTCAACTAATACTAATAAAAAGGCGGGCAATTAATGAAGTAAACACACAAGTTCTATTTTATTCCTTCTCTGGTTATGAATATTTTCGTTATCCTACTCCAATTAAAAAAAAAATAGCCACTTTGTATATATTTGTATTTCTCGACGAAATATTCTATGGTAAAAAAAACTCTTGAATATTTATATTCTTACAAAAAACAACATTATAAATTGTTTGCTTAAAAATTAAACACTCGTTAACTTCCGCAAACGAGAAACTCGGCGTGTTTTTGGCAGAGGTCCGCATCAATTAATAAACTTTGCGACAAATAAGACTGGGTTTAATCGATAAATACGGGCTACACACCAAGGAGGGCTCCTAAAACTTCTTCTATATCCCGTTTATGTCTTTTTTTAATATATATATATATATATATAGAAAATCTTTATTTCTGAGAGATACATTAAATTACATCACAATATAAATATTATTACAATCATTTACACGTAGTTAAACCAAAAATCGATTTTTCTGGATAAATAAAGATTTTCCTATTTACAATGAAATTAAACAAGGAAAATTTCTGGCAATGATCAATAAAATTCGATCAATCCCTATTTCCTATTTGATTTTAATAGTTTTTAAATGCTTACTATGGAAACTTTAATGATGTGACGTATATTAAAAAAAAATGATTTATTCATACATTGATATCTACCAAACAGTTTAGTGTGTCTAGTGTGTGCATATGCATCCCAACCAGACTAAACTATCGGTCGATAGTTTAGTCTGTGGTGTGCGGGGACCCTTAATGACAATCAATCAGTTTTCGTGGTAATATAAATAACCGAATCTATTGTGCTAGCACATAGTCGTTTTTCTAAAATTAATTTAAAATTATGGCTAATTCGTTACGTAATTTGTGGTCATGGAGACACTGAAGTAAGAAAATTATCCTTCTTCCCAAAAAAATCAGAATACACTTTGTTTATGGGAAGAAGCACTTGGAGCTTCTCTTGTACGGCTCTCAAGACGACAACGAATTTGTAATTTTCATTTTTTAAATGAAGCATGATACTGCAAAAGGGTAAATAGTGATGGTTTAATATAAAAAGCGAAAAAGTCGGCAGACAGAAAATTAAAAAAAAAATGCAGCATATGTAACTAATTCAATTCAATATCTCATTAGCGGAAGTGTATTTTATCATTTTATAGTGGCTATGGTGACTAGAAATTTATATTAATTCTTCTGCTTTATTTTAATGTTGATTGAAAAAACTCTGAGTGATAGGTGCAAAAAAGTAACTTTATAACAGCAGTACCACAAGTGTTAAGTTAAAAATACTTAAAATAATGGTTATAGGATTACCTTATTAATTCCAAAGCAGTATTAGAATATAATTATTTAAATACAATTATTTATGAAGTAGCATCCTGCTCAAAATATTTAATGTAATTTGGTCATTTATGCCCATTTGCACCTTAACGTCACGTCACTAAGCGTTGACGTACTACTGATTCTAAGCTATACAATCATTGATAACGATTAAAGTAGAGAAAGCGAACCAATAATGTTATAAAGAAAATGGTGAAATGTATACATTCTTAAATAAATATATTGTTTAAAGTTTCTTTTAATTGCTATAATGTTTATAATGGCAATAATTATTCCAAATAATTGTGATTTTCTAAAATTAATAATAATTTTCTATGATTTTAAGGTTAGAAAGCGAGAATAATACGCTTTTGTTGACGACATGAAGTTAGGCACTGACATTCCACTAGATTATCCCCAACTAAAGAGACCTTAACTAAGCGGAGATTTTATATGAGCCGTGTAATCCAATCTCTGCTATTCTTTCCTTAACTTTTAAGGAACCCTTAACCTTAAAGTAAAATCGGTGGAACGGGCATTAATGAATTTAAGTATTATGTAAAAATTTCTGATTGTCTTATTGACCCTCTCCATGTGCAAAAAATGTCGTCTATATAGCTTTTCGAAAAATGAATATATTTACATTCCGGTTGTTTTGGTAATTTGTTTTCAAAATCATCAATAAAGATTTTCGACATTACCGGTGACAAAGGTGAACTCATTGGGAATCCATCAGATTTTAAGAATATATTACCATTAAACTCAAAGAAACATTGCTTTATACAAATATTTTTTAACGAAATACACTTAGCAATTGGTGGAAATGACTATCTTTAAAACTATCAACTAACTCTATTGTTTGATATTGAATATTGAAATTTAAAAATGGAGGAATTATATTATGGCATATCTTCTTTATAGAATCTAGGTAATCCATAAAGAATCATCACTTTGGGGTTCATTCCCGTTAATTTAATATGTCTTTATCGGAAATAAAATGTGCGCTTTCTTTTAATTCTTTTTTGAGTTATCTGAGAGTTGAATCAATTTTAATTTTACTAATGTTAACTGTTTTTAATAATGTTTCTGTTTTAATAATGTATTCCGTTTTATTTATTATTATTACCGTTTCCCCTTTTTCAGCTTTCCACAAAATTAAGTTATTATATTTTTTGTGCTGTGGAAGGAGAAAATCCATTTACGGACGCTGAGTCGGACTTACCGGCGTCGACTGCCAAGGTCATTGGCCGATCTCGTGAATTATTATTAAACACTAAGTATAACCTAACACACATAAAATAATTATGTAATAATTTAGAAGTACGCACATAACAAAAATAACAAATAAACCTAAATCTAATATCACAGAGAGCTGCATCGAAGTTGTAAAAAGACTCCGAGCTAAACACGACTAATATGTAATAAATTAATAATAATTAGACGTTAATAACAATAAATTAAGTAAATATTCAAAACAGAAATAGGGGTGCACATGAGTCAGTTTCTACTCCTTGGCATGCCCTTCTGCTAATCTGGTTTCCTCTTTCTTATACGTTTTGGACGCTCTTTTTCGTCGACTTGCACCTCCTCTACGCCCGAGGAGGTCAATGACGCTGCACTGGCTCCTTTTTTAATGGACGTGTCGCTTGTGCCCGGATTAGAATCCACATCCCTTGTGGCTCTAATCCCCTGACAAGTTGGTCCAACAACAGGAGACAAAACATTTGTGACAACTGTCCTGTTAGTGGAGACTGCTGCTGCAGTCGCTATGTCTCTTGGTGGAGATTATTTATGTTTTCGGCGTTCGCTTTTGCAGCAGCCGAGAACAGTTCTCCTATAGCAGGAGGCAATACAATTGTCTCCTGCTGATGGTTTTGTTTAGGTGGGACAGTAGCATCAACCCGGCCGACGGCGCAGGATATGTCCTCGCTCTGTCGGATGGTCTGTCATTTAGTGCTGACCATCGAACTGTTTCCTTAATTTTAGTGAAAATTTCTTTTAAGATTTGCTCCACGCTAGATACTCCCGGCAGTTGGGAGCTTCGGACACACTATTTTCTTTACTTCTAGGTACGATAATTTTTCTTTTTTTCTTATTTCCTGGATTATGAACTCTTCCTTATACTTAGGACAATTTCGGGAACGAGCCGAATGTGCCCCTTGGCAGTTAATACAAATAGGGTCTTCACAGCTCAATCCCTCGCGAAGACCTTTTCCGCTGGAACATACAGGTTCCTTCTTACATCGGGCCGCAGTGTGTCCGAAGCGTTGACACTTAAAACAGCGGAGAGTAGCCAGTATTCATAGTCATACTGGGAGGTTGAGATATCCCCCTTTTACTGTGATGTCATAGGAGAGGAGTAACCCTTATGAATTTCCAGCTAGCTCAGTGAGTTGAATGCGGAAAGCAACTAACTTTTTTAAAACGCCAATCCAGACAAACAAATATTTATTTACACAAACATTTACAATATAAAAAAAGAGCAGAAATAAGTCAATACAAACGACACAGGATCACAAATAAAGTCAATGAGAAATAAAAAAAACGAAGCGCAAATACCAAAAGGTAACGTAGCCCAAAACAACCAAGGTAGTATCAGTTAAGGCGGCAAAATCAGGTGGCGTCCAGGTCCGGAAAAGGAACAGCAAAAAGTCCGGAACAAATAATAAACAACAAATTTTCCGCAAGAGCAGCAGACGTCCGGACAATAAAAAAATACACCGTGAAAAAAAAAAAAAACACGGTAAAAAAACATGCCAATGTAAATGCTAGTTTCGCACTGCTTCCTGAGATGCCGTCCCCGGGTACTTATACCCAAAAGTGGGGTTGGCTCCGTGGTGGACGTGACCAATCTGCGGATATTCGACGAACCCATCGCTATTACATTTTCATCTTCGCTTAATCCGTTTCTCGAAAAAGTGCAATGGAAAAGATTATATAAATCTTTTTCCGAAAAGTGCTCGGATAGCGTCCAAAGTGGGCACGGATAGCGTCCAAAACGGCGGGGAATAATCATTCGGCGGGGTAATTAGTTTATTTCCAGGTACGAATTCATTTTACATAAAAGAAGAATTGAAAATGTAATTATCGATTCTTGTTGCCGGAGATTAAAATAATCGCCGGTTACAATGGCAGGCAACGAAGGTCTGTTAAACTTAAGAATGTGGCCTGGAGTATCCTAGACCACACCCTCTCGCCTAATAGTTATCCTTCTCACTTCGATAACTCCCTGATTGGATGAGTTTTCCCGAATCTCCTCAACAGATCAGTTTTGGAGGTCCTTATTATATACTGTTCTTCGACAGTAGTTTAGACTACCGTGAGGAGTAACAGTTACTTCAAACTCTCCTATTTTTTTTTATTTCCAACATTTTTTTACTGCGCGTTACTAATAGTTTCTATTACTAATAGTTTCTATTAGTAACCCGTCTTTATTTTTGTACACACTCTTCAACTCTCCAACCTTTCCAGTCAACACTCGTTCAATCACAAACGGATTGATTTTATAAAAGTTTCCTTCGATTTTTGCAACCTGCAAAAACTGGGGGATCAGCTCCCCCGTTAGTTACGGGTTGCGTTTAATATTATTGGTAGGATAAGACAAGACCGTCCCATCGGCACGGTTCGGATGACACCGGGGATTACGGATTCTTTTATCGAGGTTTACTCTTCTAGATCCGGTATGTTTGCGCATGACAGCCGCGGGGGTTACTCTTCGCCACGCATACCGGTTTTTAGGGAGAAGAGGCTAGAAAAACCATAACATAGCAAAAACAGCTTGTATTAGCTTCACTCCCTCCTTACATTTTTGGTCTGTGGGAAGGTATAAGAATACCCTCCGACCATCACGAAGATGGGCTCCCCCAATCCACCACCTCGGGGCGCGCGCTCTCTAGGGGTGGGTATAACCTCCAAGAGAAAATTAAGTTATCAATTTGTAGCTTATTATTTTTTAATATTTATGTATTTACACAAAGAATTTGTGAAGAAGCAATTTATAAATTTTATAGTTAATTACAAACTGGTTTAAATTTATTGTTACTAAATGCTATTTGCATTTAGTGCAAATGCAAAAATCAATAAAATCGTTCAACAAATTCCAGGTATTGTAATTTTATGTAAATTATTACATAACTGCATATAAGACTGGAGACTGGATCGCATCGAATAAATAAGAGTTTTTTCTGCACGAATCTGTTTATTGTTCGAAACATTTTCATCCAAATATGTTTTCTTCATTGTAATTATTCAAATTATTGATAATACAGGCTTTTACAGAGTAATCAATAATGATTGCAGATTGCTAGCTAGGCAAAAGTTGGTACAACTGATTATATGAAAAGAAAATGTCATAGATTGCCATTAGCGTAGCACACATTTTTTTTCCAAAAATAAATTAAATATTTAATCATGACTATATTTTTAATTTTTACATGTTAAAGCTGCTCCGGACTCATGTTCCTTATCTCTTTTTCAATTACTGTTTTAAGTTCACTTAGGGTATGCCTTCTATCTTAAAAACGCAATGTCAAAATAAGAGGTGCGTCGCTACTATTTTCAAATAAAGTTAATCTTTATTCATTTTTCCTCCGCATGAACTTGGAGAGATAATACTCGTCAGATTTTTTCGGAAGGAAATTTAACTTGTCTGTAATCATCGTTGATTACTCTGTACTTCGACATACATTGCTTTAAAGTTTGACAAAACAATAATTCACTTTGTTTATATAACTTTGATATTATTTTGGTGACAATAGTTTAAACAATTTAATCTCGTCATTATAAAACTATGAGTACTGGAGGGGGGTATAAAGTAAAGCTTTGAAAAGCTTTACTCAGGTGTAGTTTAAAATACTTTTATGTCTTTATTACTACACTGGCATTAATTAAATTATTGATAATTGATACTTCTTCTTGGTTATACATTGTTTAAAGATTTAATAATTATGTATGTCCCACCACGTATATACCGCCAGAATGAATATTTTAAGTACTCTGAGTTTGATAATGACAAGTAAAAACTGTTGAAACTGTAGTCGCTAACATAATTTCAAACTTATACAAATAAAGTGAATCAGCATTTTATTAAACAACATTTATTATTTAATGCACATTTATTACAAACGTTTAATTAAATTTTGAATTAAAACAATTTGAGCGCAGCTAAGATGGAAATTATTTATATATAATTCAAGCATCTAAAACACCAGCGACTAGCGTTTAATAAATTTAATCGGGAAAATTGCATAAAATCTCGCTCGTTAAAAGTTGGCGAAACTTTTAATTAGGCTCCCAGTGGGAAAACATAGAAATACACGTTCGTATTTTGCGAATTTTAAACCTACGCTCAACCTTATTAATCGGGACACACACACACACACGCATAACAGCGTTACGGGGTGTGTGTTTGAAATATAAATCTCTTTAAAAGTTTGCTGTGTACGCGGCGTGTTTAAAAATGACGAGGGAAAGTTTGTTAATGCTATATGCTGCTATTAGCCTACGGGAATATTGTTTTCAGTAAGGTTTTTATATAAAAGTTTTTGATTATTATACTTACGTAGAAAAATAATATATCATGAAATATGTTCATTTAAGATTTTGTGATGGCAGATATCTTGGGGAACGTGTACGTATAAGATAATTCAGATAATTGGTATTACAACCATAAAGTGTATAATGCTATAAAGATACTGTCGTTATGAAAATACCTCAATGCTGAGGAGGTTGACAGCGTTTGCACAAAATGACAGGAAAATTTGGACCACTGAGACATAATTCATCGTATTTTCACTGTGTAATAGTTATTATTGGTCAATAGGCCTTTCACAAATAAAATACAACAAATTGTGGTTATATAGTACGCACAAATACCAACAGTAACACAATTCTATTAAATATTAAACAATAACGTTTCAAAACAATCCAACGTGTTCACAATACCGCAACATATAATCGAAATTCCTCCATCGTCCAATAAATGAATAGATTAGATTAGAATCTATATGAATAGATTAGAAACTTAAGCCCTCCTTCAATATGTATATGAAGCTGGTAATAACTCCAGTAATAAACCAGCGTCCCCGCCAAAACCAATTATTATCGAAATAATTAATTTTACAACAATTACATAATGAATTCAAAACGTTTCCATACTCACTGTTTACAACCAATATTGTCCTCATTTTTATAACAGTTGATTGTTTATTCGCTGTTTAAACATTTTATGAAATAAAATAAAAAAAATAAATAGTGGACTTTCTAGTTATGCATTTTTTTTTTTTTTCAATTTAATTGCTTAAAACAAATTGACCGTTGTTGACGATACATTTTTGAGAGTTGATATTTATTGAATATTGGCTGATTAAACATTTCATGAAAGAAAATCAAAAATTAATAGTGGAATTTTTGAGATATGATTTTTTTAATGAAATTGTTTATAACAAATTTGGAAAGAATACAATAGATATTTTATTTACGGAATCTCTATTATACAAATAGTGAATAAATGTACAATTATTCACTTTGTGATTTACATAATAATTCATAATATGTAATATTTTTGTATTTATAATATTTATATAATTAGATTCCGAAAATAAAATATATATTTTATTTTATTCTAATCTGTTATAAACAATTTCATTTAAAAAGATCATAACTCAAAAATTCCACTATTATTTTTTTATTTTCTTTCATAAAATGTTTAATCAGTCAATATACAATAAATATCAACTGTCACAAAATGAATAACAATTGTAGCAGCAGTTTAACAAATTAAACAATAAGTAAACAGACAAACATATAAATAAATAAATATATACAGGGTAAGCCAGCGCGCGTGCTGAGCAGCTCCATAACTAAATGGTTTATCCCACTCAAAACGACACATTTTTGACAGTTGATATTTATTGTTTACTAGCTGTTTAAAAATCTTATGAATAAAAGTCAAAAATAAATAGTGGACTATCCGAGTTATGAATCGTTCGCCCAATTAAATGCATGCGAGTGCTGACAATAAGACTGATAATAACTAAATAATGGTCGACGACACATTTTTGATAATTGAAATTAATTGTTTATTTTTTGTGTATACAAATTATGAAGGAAAATCGAAAGTAAACTGTGGACTTTCTGATTAATGATTTTTATTTTTTATAAAATTTGCTATTTTATAATTAAATATATTCTGAAATAAAAAGCGGAATAAAGGGTGAATTCACTGAGTTATATTTTAGTTTTTAATTTTTATTGGCGACACAAGGATTGACTAAACAAAATATTAAAGAAACCAAAAAATTAATTGCGGATTTCGGAAAATGTGGACAATTTAAAATTAAAATTTTGATATTTATGAAAATAACGTTAAAGTTGTTAGAGAGGATATATATTTACGCAAGTTATCGCAATTTTAAGGCAATATCGGTTGTAAAAAATATGTGTGCAAACGTTTTGAATTCATTGTATTATTGATGTCAAATATTTTAATAATAATTGGTTTTAGTGGACGCGCCGGTTTGTTGCTGTAGTTCCATAAACAGTCATACAATTTCAGTCCTTTTAAGACCCCCAGAGAGAAGAAAATCATGAGCAGATAACCACTGATGGCAAGCAGAATGCCTTCTCTGTCAGTAAAACTTTGTTGCTCCAGGTCGTGATGGCAGAATTTTCAAATCATGGCTTAATCAATAGCACCAAGAGTACTCCTCCCTAAGACTGGAGATTTGTCTCAATTAAAAAAAACGACCAATGCATCCTATAAGGTATTATACAATTATACAGTACTATACTTTCGTTTCAAACCATATACAGCTTTCATAACTTTGTCCTTTACTTTTAGAGTTCCTGCAGGTTTCTTCATGTAAACCGATACTTATAAATCCTCATACAGAAATGTTGTTGTTATATCAAGATATTCAATTCGTAAATTTAAATTAACTGCCAAAGCTATGAATATACGTAATGTTGAATGTCTCATTATGAATAAGTTTCTTCATAATCTATTCCGGCTTGTTGAGTGAAGCCTTTTTTTACTAATCTTGCGCAAAATCGAATATTTCCATCATTTGACATTTTCTTCTTGAACATCCATTTAAAATTTATAACACTAACATTTTGTGGTATAGTTCTTCATTCATGCCCTTCTCCCAATCGTCTTTTTCCACGTCAAAAAAGCTTCTTGAATTCTTATCGGATCTGGATCTGACTCTCTTCTAAAATTTCAGCAGTTTTCTCCTCAGTAGTACTGACTTGAATACCCTTATTTTCCTCCATTTGTTTCCGACCATTACTAGAATTTAGTTCATTTGAGTCTTCTTTAATAATGAAGACATCTCTACTTATAGCGATTAGATCATTTTTTTACTATATAAGCGTTATACTCTTGAGCTTTCACTATACCGTACAAATATTAATATTTCCGATTTCTTATCATATTTTTTCCTTTTTTCTTTGGGAATATGCGTAATGGCTACACTTCCAAACACTCTCAAAGCGCTGGCGTTTGGCTTCCTGTTATTCGATATTTCATGTGGTATGTTTTCTTTACCTCTTATGATATTTCTATTTATGATACATACTGCCATATTTACAGCTTCTGTCTAAAGTCTGCTACTTAACTTAGCATCGAATAGCATACATTTAGCTTTTTCTACTAGATTCCTTTTCATCTGCTCTACTACACTATTTTGTTGTGGTAAGAACGGGAAACACTTTGGATGAATAATTCCTTTTTTATCTAAGTAGTTTGGAAAATCATGATTGCTGTACACACCACCATTATATGTGCGAATAATCTTAATTTTCAAATTCTTCTTATTTTCCATCATATTTTTGAAAATCTTGAACTTCTCGAAAACCTGATCTTTTGACTTTGAAAAATAAACAAAACCTATTTTGCTATAGTCATCTTCAATAATCAGAAAGTATTTAGCTCCGCCAATCGAAGTAACTTCCATTGGACCACAGACATCAGAACGAAAGAATTCTAGAAAAATATTTGATTTGGTTTCTAAACTAAATGATTGTAGTATCCTAAAAGGTTATACCAGTAACTAAACCATTCTTAAATTTATTTAAATCATTGTAATTTATGTGTTCGATGATTTCATCTTTTTTTTTTTTTTTCGTAAAATAACTATTATCGTTACAAATGTCGCTATTAACTTCATGCCTGAAATGTAAATTCTACATCCATAGTTATCAAATTCAACTTTATTGCCTTTTCTTGTCATCTGACTAACCGACAATAAATTGGTTTTTAGTCGTGGTACATATGATTTTATTGCTAATCTCCAAGGTATTCAATACATAAGCTATAACAATAGAAAACAAATAAAATATAATAAATATATAAATACATCTCTACTTTTTAGTTTGTCTTACATTTCTAAACCAACCTTTATTTGCAGTCATATGGAAACTGGCTCCTGAGTCCATATACCAACCATGAATCTCAAATGAACCTATTTCATAAACAGCATATATTATTATTTTATTCGTGGGGCTGTAATGGGACATCGACCTATAGATCTTTTGTGCCTTAATTTCTGTTCATTTGGTCATTTGATCTTGAAATGGCCAAATTGCTTACATATAGCACTGTATCTTCCTATAATCGATACCATTTTTGCTATTAATATTACTACTATCACAGTTGTTGAAAACACATTGAGTTTTGTTTCATTCTGAAGTAGTTGAACTTTTTCATACACTTTAAAACTCCACTATTTCTTGTTCTATTAACTGCTTCTACAGCATCAACTGACAAAACCTGCTACGAATTTTCTATTACCATTATTATCGGGGAAAACCGGTCTGGCAATCCTGCTAACATTAAACTTGCTACCAATTTATCATTATTAGTATCTAAACATGTAGCCTTCAGTTTATGGTTGTTTTGATTAATTGTGTTATGTAGTCTTCCATACATTCACATAATGTAAATTTAACATACGTAGCAGACTTATCTGTCGCGAAAAACCTTTATCTTCGTAAAGTTCCGTCCATAATTATATTGTTGTATTGGCTGATTTTATGTGTGAAAACAGATATGAATCAATTGTTGAAATTGGATTTGCTTTGGCTTTATCATCTTTTCCAATATCTGCTTCATTCTCTTCCATGCAGGCACTCAATTCATCTAGAAAAGCATAGTTCTCTCGGCCTTATAGCTTAAGTATACTTGATAACATAGCTTTCTATTCACTTTTCAACCAATTAACAAAACTCAATCAGCCTAGTGTCTGGAAACTGGGATTATGGGCTCATAACATGTTGTAGCAGACTCCTTTTGCAGCAGATAGACAATTTTGGATCAAAATTATTCATAGAAGATTAACATATAGAACTTTAAAGAATGTATATTTTTCTCTCTAACAAACATTAAAAAACCTTAGCTAGGATTCATAGCAACATTTGAAATATTGTGCAATGTTAAGATAAATCAAATTAAATTAATTTAATTATACTCAGTCAAATTAAATGCATTATATTAAATCAAATTAAACTAAGTCGATATAAATTAAATTAAACCAAATTAATTCAATTTAAATGAAAACCGAATAAAATTAAACGAAACGAATTGAATTAAATTAATTAAAAAGAGCCATCCTTATCAGCCGTGTGCTCTGATAGCAATGACGGGCGAAGCAAGGACGCGCGTTCGTGCACTGTCATTACTATCATATCATATCTTTACAAAGAGAAGAGTGGATAGATTGGATAAGTTATCAGTCAGTTACATCGTAATTGAAAAAGGTGGCCACTCAGAATTTTCTTTGCGCTAATGGATACAGTTAAAACCGATTGACAAATAATCAATAGAGCAAACGCTAATGACAACTCTACTGACTTTCTTGAAAGAGCTGATATTAGAAATAGTTCAACCAATATCGCTATCATGAAAAAATAATGTTGGACTTACAACAGATCTACGAAAAAATGCACACGTGTTTTGCGAAAACACTCTAACTGATATACAGAAAACAGAACGTGGGAGATATCAAAACCATCCCATAAATCAAAATACTCGTGTGAAGAATGCGTATCGTTTTGTTGTTTAGCAAATGCATTTCTATTACGAAAATTGTAACAATATACATAACGCGTATTTTTTGTGTGAATAAACTCTATTCTCATTATAATATTTTATTAATTTAAATGCAACAAATTCATTGTTTCACAATATCTGTTATTTTTAAGTATAATATTTTAATATATATATATATATATATATATATTATCATATAACCCTTATACCCTTTTGAGTGTCGGGTTCAAGATTTAATATTTTTCATTTGCAAGAATGTTAATATATGAGGTTTTGTGGCAAGAATCTAAATCATACAACTTATTGAATATGCTTACATTGTTTTTATCAACTGAAAGTATCAAAATGACGATTATTGATAAAAAGTCTTAAATCTAACTGAAAATATCCACTTTTCCCAGATTTTTTACATTTTGGGGTCTATTATTGTGTACATACATATTTTACACCTGGGTGATTCGTTGTTAAATTGAACATAAAATCCTCTCAGTATGTGGCTTCAGTTAATTTAAATAAGATAATTAAATAAGATAATTAATAAATTATATGACACGGCCACCAATAAATAATTTAATATTGTGAAAACAAAATGAAAATATTTTACTTCTTTGTTTATTTTTTTTTTTTTTTCATTGATTGCTTGACATTTAACCTTAATTTTATAATTACCGTAAATATAATTAATTCATAATGACACATCATGGAATTATGAATATCATGATGTAGCGTAAGGTCAGTATATGCTAATTTATTGGCGCCACATTTAAAATCCAGTTAAACTGTCTCGCTTTACGCTAAGTAATTTGCGTGGCGCTGAGGCACCCCTGTAAAATTATACACCATTTAAAAACGAACTGCTTAATTATATTAAATTTCGATTCAATGTAAAGCTGAAAGTCCAAAGATGCCAATAATAATATTTTTTTTAAAGAATTATATTAATAATATCTTATTAATATAATTATATAAAATATAATAAAAAAATATTTTTTTTGCATTTTGTGATTATCTTCTCATATTTATGATTATGAAAACTAACCTAATTGTCACCATTACATTTTTCCGCTGTGAGAAAAACATATTTTTTGTTACAAGTTTAACTTGTTTATTCAATAGGCGTTGAGTTAATGACATCTTCCTAATTCATTTTTAGGAAATCTGGAGATGTAAATTCACAACTTTAAATAATAGCTGTATACTTAATTAATACCTTAATGATTCAACAATAGAATGGTTTAAAATAAAACCACGTGTTAATTTATTGGTAATGAATGCACTTACCGTTAAAAGTATTTTTTTACATCCTCTTGCTTGGTACTTTCTCTATGCAATCTATTACGACAGCTATAAAGCACACAAATCAGAATTTTTAATAAATAGAAATTAACTAATATAAAAACTAACAAACAACAAGCACAATTGTTATAAATGTAACTGCATGAAACAGCACTAGTTTTGCATACTTATCTTTGCCCCGCATCCAATGGTCCAACCTTATGACACATACATACGAGGCTCTTAACCATAGAGTTTTTAGCAACGGCCGTAAAGAATATTGATTAAATAAAATGGCAATGTGTCCATTATGGTACTTTGCCCAGTGAATTCTGTCAAATAAGTTGAACAAATGAAAAGTTATTAAATGAAAGTATAGATTGTTGTCTTTTACTTAAAACGATGTATTTAGAAGAACACGTTATTTTGTTATTTCTTAGCTTGCTATGACTTTGCATAATTTCCTACACTATACATAATTTTTAGAACATTTTGTAGTTTGCGAAATATTTATTGAATTATTGAAATATGAGTGCATTTTGACGTTTGGTTCGATATACAATTTTTTGTTTATGAATTTATGTAAGAAATTCTGAAATTCTGGAAACTAAAGGTTCTACAATAAAAAGTTATACAACAGAAAATATTTATTTTTTTTAAGATATACAACTATTATTTGAAACATTTTTCCATCAGAATAACAATCGTTAAGAGTATAATTCAAGCACTGAAAATGATACAACAAAGAAAATAATTATTTGTTTAAGATATACAACTTTTACTTGAAACATTCTTCGATGCGATTAATATAGGCCAATAATTGTGGAAAGTCAAATATATGCTAGGATTAAGTGGCACTTAATGGTTTTGATTCTAATAAAAAGCTTTTCAGTACTCATCACCCTTATAAAAACGTTTGGGTTAAATCGATTTAGTCGCTTTTGCGTTATCGCGGAAACGCACACATAGAGAGAAACATCTTTAAAAAATCAATAAAATGGAGTCAGGAGACCTCAAAGCGTGCAAATTGTTGAAATTGACGATTCAAAAATTTGTACGACAATAATACTTTCTCTTGGAAGTCCGATGGAAGAAAAACGGACAAAAAGAGAAATTAATATAAGGACTTGATATACGAACTTCGTAAGCTCTACCTACAAGGTGTGAGAATTAAGCTCGTAGTGTAACGTTTCCCTATGATAACTTCAAGAAGATGGAAGTGTTATTCGCTACTGGGTTCCTGTAGTCGTCTGAGAGTCGCTAGTACTTTAACTTCGATTAAAGAAACTCGAATACTCACTTGATTTATTCTGCATTTAAGTAACAATGGTTTCGTCGCTGGTGACTGATTATGAGTGACCGACTTGATCAAGAAGTGTTTTTGGTTTCCTCAATACCAAAACAACCCCACTCCTTGGGTAATAATGATAATATTTAAAATATAATTAAAAGCACGCATAGCAAAGGGAAGCAAAGAATAGATTGTTACAGAGAAAAATATTTATTTGTCGTTAATATGTTATGAACTGAATCTTGATGGTATTTACATGTGATGAAGGAGAAATGCGAACAAATATTTGAGTAAGAGTTAATGAGTTATTTTCAATTCCCAATGCGAACAGATAATTAAGAAAACATTACGCATAATAGAGTAAATATACAAACTAATATACAACAATAACAATACAACAATACAAAAGTAATCTAATGCAAGGGATATATTACAGTAGTACCTACAATTCGGTGGCATTCGATCTATATTTATTAACAATTTGAATATAATTCTTATCTGTAGTATTTTGGCTCACTGCGGACACATGGATTCTGTCATCAATATATTTCTACTATTCTGGTTTGTAAACGATTACCACTGTCATATTCCCTAATTGCATTGGGTCGACAGGTTACAACTACAGGGAGTGATAAAAAATTATAAAAAACATACTTTTGAAAATTTAGTTTTTAAGAAACATGAAGTTGATTTCTTTTGAAAGATTACATTAACTCACAAAAAATCACTAGAGTCGTTTTCAACGCGGTTTTCAATTCATCACCCATCATTCAATCACACATGTTCGAACAATAATGACAGAGAGCCTTTATTTAACAAATACTCTTAAAGGACTTCGTACTTTGAATTTCTGTAGAAGTCAAAATTAATTGTTTTAAATAAAAATAAAATGTTTTCAATATACTTAAAAAAAACTCAAACCTGTAACATTTCCCGAAGAAGAAAAAACAATGAATAAATTATCAATGCAATCTATAAAGAAAATACGATTCTTAAAAAAAAAGACTGAACGGTACACGTCTTTAAACTAAACGCCTTCCAATCTCAATCCTTTCAAGTCTGTCAAAGTTTACGACGTAAAACTACACAAAACGTGCGCGATGTGTTCGTCTTTTCTATCCTCCCTGTTATTTTTTTTTTTTCTTTTCGTTTCGTTTCCTCTTGTACATCCCGGGGATGGAAGGCCGCGAGAAAGAGGATTAATAATTCACCGGATAAAATCTATATCGTAAAAATGGAAACTTGTAACTCGGATGACAAGTCTAGGCGGGCGCATTTTGTAACACCCGACTCAATTAACTCTTGCAGGGCGCTCGGGGCGGAAAACGTCGACGAAAAACTGCCAACGGTGAAACTTATCCGGCTTAAAGGGAAAAATACGCGTGTTACTCGGGGGGAGTTTTAATGCGCCAGACTTTAGAACGTCGACGTGTGTTTGAGTATTTATGTAATATTAAGTAGTGTTTATAACCCATTACACTACGTCATATAATTAGTTCATTTGTGCGTACTTAATATAACTATATTTTGAATAAAATTCAAAATCTTACAATAAAATAAAATAATATTTAATAAGAACAAATTTGTAAAATTTTAATATTTTATTCATATTTATTATTATGGTTGAAATATTTAAAATTTTAATCAACCATAGAATTATCAATGATTGTATTTTCGATTCACCAACTTTCCAGAAATGACTAATCCATTAACAATTCTGATAAAGATTTTATAAAGTGAAATAAACCAACAGCTTTAAATTTGAATTAACTTATTTAACGCCGAGTGTCAACAAACGTCAAACTTATGACATTTATAACAAATACAGTAGCTTGCTTTATACTTAGTAAACCTAAATAATTAGATTATTTATTTATTCTAGCATAATATTTGAACATACAACAAAAATCGTCGTGCATATTAATGGGTTAATTAAAACATCAATTATAAATAAAATGGTCAAATAATGTGAAGTATCATTATTTGACCATTTTATTTATTTAATGAAACTGTTTAATAATATGTTTTTACAAAACATATGCAACAAAAATCAATATTACAACTAAATATATAAATGTATGTAAATGATAATCAAACTGAAATATAATTATAAACTGACAGTGAATAATACTAATATTTTAAATTGGTCATAACAAATGTATATTGATATATAAATATTGACAATCACTAATTCGAGTTACAGTGCTGTTGTGATCAATGAACAATACAGTATTATCCATTATAGTAATCTTAAAATAAGCAGGAATTTCGTCAGATGAATTAAAAATTATTTTAATTTTTAGTTTGTGTGAAAATTAATTGTGAAAAATTTAAAGTATTTCACTAAATCTGCATTCAAATAACTTACCAGACATGATCTATTAACTTCACTATATCTTATAATTTTCTTTTCTAACTTGAACTAGTAAATTCAAGTAATACACGAAAATTAATGATTTATTTTATATTTAGACTGATACTTTATACTTGGTAGATAAAAAATGTAAATATATATTCATATTATTAAATACAAAAGAATGGCTCTTTTTTCAAACGATATATTTTCATTTTAATATATGGCTATCTCTTTCTACTAAACCGCAACCTTAAAGAAATATTTTATAATGTTAAGAAGCTTTCAACTATAAATCCACGAACTATATTAATATTTAATTGATATTTGCTTGTATATTGTTGTTAGGAATCCTGCCGGTCTATTCCTGCTTAAATTAGCAACTTTATGTTACGTTTAATTGTTTATCAAACCTTTTACTAACTCATTGCTTGATGTCTACTGTAATTGCTGTCCGCATAATAAACTGGATCGTATTGTTTGTTTAAGTATCCCGACCGTCGTAAATTGCAAAAGTTGAATTAAAAACTGTTACGAGTGTTTTTAATTCAACTTTTATGGTTTTCGATGCGCTTAAACAAACAATGCATTGTGGCCTTTTTACGATCGGGCCATTTCCCGGAAGGAACTTTAAGCGTAAATTAGAAAAAATATATGTCTCCATATGAAACGAGCGTGTGATTTTATTACGTTTTCTCTTGGGATTCCAGAAATGACAGTAAAATGAATTTAATGTTTCAGAATTTATTGAATTATAGGGTTCGAACTATTCAAACTATGTTAAAGGAAGGAAATAACCTTTATATAAACTAAATGTAATAACGCTAAAGATTAGAGTCAATATAATTTATTTATACTTGATTTATTTCACAATTTTACTTTATTTTATTTACTTGGATCATTTTGCTTTTCATAGTATGTAAAGATAAATGTCTTGATAATTAATCGAGCAAAACAAAATTGTTAAACAAAGCAAGTGTTTAATTAACACACAAATATGTATCAAATGACAAATGTTATTCAAGGAATATTACTAACATGTATAAAAAAATAATTATGAGATTGCAAGTATATGTAATTTTGATTTCCCAGTTCAATTCTTCGAATCACAAACGTGTATCATGTTTTTTTACAGCACTTAATTCATAAACCATTTATATATCACCATAATATATGTGATATTTGAGTTTTGGGACAAAATATCAATCATTTTGTCCCAAAACTCAAATATCAAATAAAAGAAAATGTCTTTCAAATTCAAATAGTTATGCAAATATAACTATGAATGTGTGTTAGGAGGAATTGAGAAAGAAGGATACATTGATTTTATAATGATACAATTATAAATTGCAATGGTTATAAATTCTTCTTATGCAATGATTACCTTACTTATGGCTTTTCTTACTAAAATTAATGAAACACATTTTATTTCTATATCTCTTATTCGTTCATATTGCGTGTCGATAAACTAATCATCGGTATATATTACCAAACCATAATTTCTTTAAATTCTGATTATTGTAATTTCAAGATTTAAAATGTATATACCTTCCGTTGCGTTTAGGTGTTGCGCTTCTTATATACTGGAGCTTAAAAGTAATGAAATACCCTTTATATCCGGTTTAATCCAGCAACAAATCTGCAAGTTATCTTTACCTTAGAAAGAAAAAAACTCGATAACGTTTAACTTTATCTCAATTTTTACCTACAATTTTTGCACTTATCCGAAAAATAAATTAAATTTAACAATGTCAATAACCTCATCATTATAATGAAGAACCTTGCTAAAATGCCCAAAATTCGTGCACCCCGTCGATTTCATCTATTGTCTGATTTTCAAAAAGGTCGTATTGTTTTGTTTGAGAGAAATGGCCCGAATACTCGAAGTCCGCCCTCAACTGTAATGCAAGTATGGAGAAGATGGTCTGAAGAAAATTACGACGGAGACGTTCTGGTAGGCTTTGGATTATACAGGGTGATCAAGAACGTTACCTAAGACTGCTTGCGACACGTAATCGTAACGATGCTTTGGGGCAAGTTCGAGATGCCATTGTTTCACAAACAGGACGTGTGGTTTCTAGGAAAACAGTTGCTGCACAAAGCTCGTCATTTGAAATGGTATCAAGACAGATTCAACTGGGGTGTAGAGTGGAACTTGATTTGCTTTAATGACGAGTTCAGATTCTGTCTGAAGAAATGAAGAGTTTGCCTTTGAATGTCATACCGCCATACCCTATTATGGTATGGGGCGCAATATGTCTTGGAAATAGATCTTCTTGGTGTTCATTAGCGGTAGTCTAACAGCATAACGGTACATCGCTGAAGTTCTACAACCTGTTGCAATACCATAGACTGAGACTATCCCAAACGCCATTCTTTCCGTAAGACAATACCAGGCCACATACCATTGGTAAAACTAAGGACTTTATATAAATTTCTGTCATAGAGATTTTAAATTGGCCTACAACATTCCTTGATTTATCGCCAATAGAACATGTATTGTATAACATTGAAACACTTCTGCGATTGCCTCTGTTTAACACGCCAGCGACCGCTTACCACAAGAAGACAGCAACCACTTGATTCGATTTTGTGCCACCCGAGTTAGAGAGTGCTACAACAATCGCGGCGGGCCAAAATATTATTGAATTTGTGTCAGTATTTTTTTTTAACCTGTACCAAATTATAATCGTTGGTACTGCTATAAAAGTTGATCATAAATTTAATACAAAAACATTTTTCTTTCTGGGTGTTGCATTACTTTTGAGCTCTAGTGTATTTTCTTTGTGGATTTTTGGCTTTTGTGAGTTTTGATGGAGTTTGTAGTTATTTCTAAAATACCATTGTATTAAATAATGTAGAAGGCGTTTAATAAATTTCATTGATTATCTTGACCTTGTTCTGAGATCATTAATATAATCCGGATGGATTCTATACCTTTAGTGGTCAAAATTTATTAATTCCTGGAATTTTATTTGCTATATATTCGTACGTTTGTCGTAAGTTTAACTTTGCCTTTTCTAAGTCTTGGATGTAACATTTGGATCACGTTTTCCTGGATTAATGAAAACCGAGATTTCATTTATGCTGATTAATTACTTTCTCCCATTAACCGGCGTGATTTCTTAGATTCTCGTGGATTAGTTCCTTTATAACTAAACGTAGTCTGGATTTTATTGAGGACATTTGTTGCTACAGAACGTGGATTCCTGGATTTAAAATATTTGAGCTAGCTCATATAAGTGCATTTTTTGGTAGAAGAAAATCAGCTTCATAAACAAACAGCAAATTCCATACACTTTAGCTGCTGTGACATTTTGATTTAAATTACAAAAAAATGTTGCATTATACAATAAGTTACTGCTATGCAACAGCAAATGTACATTATGTAATTTAATATCCAGAGGAATAAAGAAGTTGTTTTAATGTGCATTTATAACGTAAGTCAAAATGTCATAGTTACTAAATTTAATATGTGATTAGTTATTAATTATTTTCAAATTCTTTTAATTTGATGTATATATATTTTTTTTAATTTATATGTTTTTCTTACTTCTTTATAATTTTTTTATTACAACTTAATAAACTGGGGCATTTTTTTTATTTTCGGGAAGTTTGTAGCGGTGGATAATATATGTTTCTTAGATTTAAAAAATGTTTTTGTAATTAATATATACTAATTAATAATTAGTCGGTCATCCATTTATATGATAAGGAATATAATCCTTACGATGCTTTGCCTATATATTTAATTTATAATAAACCAAGTGGAACTAAACCATTAATGATAAAAAGCCGGTCATAATAGGGCAAAGTTGCACGTTCTCGGGCTTTGTAAGTTGCCGTTTTAAAAATTACGAAATTCCAACTACTTCCGGAAATATCCGGAAAAAAAACGAATTTTGCAAAAAAGGTTTTATTTTTTTGTGGACTAATTTGAAGAGGTAATTGAAAATGATTGATACATTTTTAGCCATTTTTTTCTGCTCTTCAACATGGGGGAATCAAATTTGGAATCCGACGTTTCGATTGAGTGTTTATTGGAGATGCAATGTTGTGCGATGCCAGTACATTGTTTATTGTATCAGATGGATTTTTTGTATTCTAGCGTCACAATCATTGTAATTCACTTCGTATATTCCGTATTTTTTCGTTTTTTTTCGACAGGAGACTTGTTAGTTATTAGTAACATTGCTAAGTTAGTTTGATCGGTGCACGTGATACCAATTTTTTTACTATTAATACTGCTAAGGTTGCGGTTTAGTAGAAAGAGATAGCCATATAGTAAAATGGAAATAATTGTTTGAAAAAAGAGCCATTCTTTTGGATTTAATAATAAGAATATGTATTTACATTTTTTTATCTACCAAGTATAAAGTATCAGTCTAAATAAAAAATAAATCGTTAATTTTCGTGTATTACGTCAATTTACTAGTTCAAGTTAGAAAAGAAAATTGTAAGATATAATGAAATTAATAAGTAATGACTGCTAAATTATTTGAATGCAGAATTTAGTGAAATCCTTTAAATTTTCATTGCACAAATTTTTATTAGCAAAAATACAATTAGAAATTTACTATAGATTTGATCAATTTTCATCGTTTTTCACACAAACTAAACATTAAAATAATTTCTAATTCATTTGATGAAATTCCTACTTATTTTAAGATTACTTTAATCTATAATACAATATTGTTCATTGATTACACCAGCAATCTAACTCGAATTAGTGATGTCCAATATTTATATAGCTATCTCTTTCGTCTAAACCGCACCCTTGGTCTATTTTATTTCTTCTTTTTATTATTATAAATAAAAATTTGAAGTCAAATATTGTCTCATTATCTTCCTTAATATACTGTATATGACTTCACTATATCCATTATTTCGAGCAATTACTTTAATTAAGTTTAATTCATTTTTAAAATCTTTTTATGCACAATATACGAATTAACAAATTCGAATTTTGTGTATAAAAAGTTTGGTTAAACTTAAAGTAATTTTGATTCAGGCAAACTTCTAACAATTTTAACATTTTCGATTTTTTAAGATAATCGCTAGGTGAATTTTTGATTGTCTTTTAAAACTTATTTTAAATCTAAGGTTGATATAGAAGTAAACAGACTCTCTACGTCAAAAGACACTAGTTTTGCGTTGTTGGGAATTTTTAATGTTTTCAATTTATTTATAAGTTTAATTGAATTTTTTATTGCATAATTCGATTCGCATTTTATGAATATTGGAAATATTCTGTTTAAAAATTTGCATAATTTATATGCTAAAATTTACCTTTTAATATTCAAAATGTTTCATCAAGTGATAAGTAAAAAAGTTATTCAAGAAAAAGTATATTTATATTCGATGATGAGACCTGCAGTACAAGTTAAAAAGTTTTTCAATTTTGACTCATCTAACGGTTGGCGAAATATATTTATCAGTATATATGGTATAAGAGAAAAATACAAGTGGAATATCATTTCTATTTATCACAATTGAACCAAGATCTTCAAATTCATTAGGAATATATTTAGAAACTTGTACATTTAAAAATACTGCATTCCCATAATTATTAATAAGGTAATTATTGAAAGCGATAAATTTTAAATATAAACTCCTCATAAAAAAAATCAAGTGTTAACTGAGATTTAGTAGGAATATCTACATTGTAACTTAAATAAATATTGATTGAATAAAAATAGGTTTTAGTGCGAAGGCCGTGAATGGTTTAATAAAAAATATTATTTATATGTATTTTTTTAACACTCCAGTGATTTTAACATTTAATTGCAGATTTAGTTCTTTAAAAGTAAGGTTGTGAATTGAGACAATTTTGCCGACTTGTTGATTCCCGTATCTATCAGTTCGCCTTCTTTTTACTTTGCAAATGATAATGAATTATATATGATTCCTTTCGTAACCTAAGGAACCGTCTTTTTTTTTTAATAAAAATTAATTAATACATTTTCAGTTTTGAGTAACTGGTTTCAAATATTATATTTTGTTTCTGTTTTTTTATATATATAAAATATTACATTTGTGTCCCTTCGTTTTCTTCCAGCAAGTAATCCTGCTGCAACAAATAATGAAGCTCCAGAGTCTGTCCCTCCGATCGCCATTCCACAGGACCCTCTCCTCGATCGACGTGACGCTAACGCCCCCGGATAAAACTGAGTTCCATGTCCCCCTGCCATCTCAAAGGTATAATCAAATCGCGCCTCCCTTTATCAAAAGTGCCGCCGTATTTTACCGCTTTTATCAAATAAGTCGGCTCTTTTCGTGCCGCGCTTTAATTAATCGCGCGATTTAATGAGATAAGACCGTTCCATTATTCTAATCTCAGAATCAACAATTTACAGTGTATTGTCGTGTTTCGCTTACTGTTCTTAATTACGATGTGGAACTATGCTGAAGATTTTTGTTTCAGATACCCAAATTGGTTCTCGTATAAATTGCATCTCGCGATACCCAAACAGCACCAGTTTGTCAACGCGGGGAATAAGTCTGTCACGCTATCAGTCGTCGTTTACAGGAATTTAACAGCGTTTTTACCGCAACGATCAGCTATTAGACTCAAGTAAGTTGAACTCCTTTATTAATACATCGCCACTTCACGATAACTTAATGTAACATGTGAAAATGGATAGTCGTTTCGTCGTATATACAGAAATCTTTATTCAGGACTAATATTTACAACATACATACAAAACTATTATACAATATCATACAGTGTATACCAGTCCGGAACTGTCTACCGACCAACATTTCGTCTAATTTCTTTATTTTTGTCCTTCAATTTATTAAACCATTACCTTAAAATAATAATAATATACTTACTCATAAAAATGTTACTATAAGGTTCCTTCGATAATTAATTTCGTCAGTAAGGTGGACGACGTCAAATAATAGTTCCAGTACTATACTATAAGGTGAGCTTTGCTTTATCCATTGATATTTAGTATAAAGTTCTTATAACTATTGACGTTGTTTTAAATTAAGTGCAAATTATTACCAGAATTGTTTGTTTTTAAAGCTATAAAGCCACACCCACCAAATTGAGAAACACATTTTTGAGATTTTAACAAAATTAACTTTTTTGATAGAAAACAGTTTATTCGCTATTTATTTATGCACAAATTTAATAGGAAATTTTGAAAATAATTAATAAAATTGTCTCTTATTTCTTTAGTTACTGCAACAACACCTTACGTCACGTAAGAAAAACAAATATCCTTTAAAACCTGTTTGAATTACATCATATTAATGTATTAAGTATTACGTTACTATTACTGTGCAATACAGCGCTTTAAAGTTTTTTCACAATATTTATTGGAAAGAACAAAAACCTTGTGCAATAGAAGGTGATCTGAATACAGTAATTTCGAAATGTATTATTTGCCAGTACAAATTTGCCTCGTTTTAACAAAAAGTCTTAAAAGACCGTTATGAAAAAATTTCACATAACAAAGAAACAAAATTGATCTACTTTATGTTTAATTTATCTATAAACTGCTGAACTGATTTGAATCGTAGGATATTGCATTATATATTAATGTATCTAGTGGATTAAAATAGAATTATCAACCATACGAAAAAAATGTTTCCAATTACAGTTTAATGGTTTAGAGTGTATAATATGTATATTTTTTTCCATCCCTATCTCTACAAAGCGTGAAAAAAGATGTGTTTTTTAAATACTAAATTCGAACTCATATTTTTTACATATTCGGATTCAATAAATGTATATATATATATACAGGGTGTCTCATAAGAAACGCCGCAGGTCATAACTTTTTTCTTTATTGACCGATTTTAAAAAATCAAACAAGAATTAAAATGCCATATCAACTTTTATGTCAGCGATAGTCAATTTTTTTTAATGGCTATACATATATATATATATATATATATATATATATATATATATATATTAATTTATTCTAATAGAGGATATGTTTCTAAATTCAAATATGTACAACAATTTGGCGTTTGTGTAATATTCATAAGTAAAAATATATTATATCAAAATATAAGTGTGTATCGTAAAGAACGCGTATGTTTTCATCAATGCCAGACTTTATTCCAATTTGTTGACGTTGCTCGTGGCAACTTCAAAACGCGCATTGTTTAATAGTTAATTTATACACACTCCTGTGTGTTTTAAAGAATACATCGTTCGACCCTAATGGGTTTATTATCGCAATAAACCGGGCTAGAATACGTGAATACTATGAAAAACAATATGGAAACTTCATTAAAATAATTTAAAATATGCATATATCATACAAGATTACAAACATATCTACAAGAACTGCTTAAATTGATGACCTCGTTGTTGAAAACATAACTGGCACATTCTCATTACTGAATAGGTTATTTTCAATATACATTTACGGGCTATTTCGCGACAAGATGTTGTAATTCTTTGCCCTCAGAAATTCTTCGTTGTCTGGTTTGGTTAAATATACATTATCTTTAAGATAACCAGAAAGCCATAAGTCGAGTTGTGTAAAAACGGGCGAATGTGCAGGCTACCGAACTGGACCATTGGTTTTAAGCCACTTTTCTTCATCGTACTTTTCATATAACCAATTGGCATTTCTTTTTGAATTATGAGGTAAAAAAGTTGATTATATTTCACTTGATTTATGTTGCCTTTTATGAAAAATGGCCCAATTAATCAAACGCCCAAAATACCGCATCACACATTCACATTAAATCTTTGTTGAAAATTATTTTGAATGAAAATATTTCGATTTTCCTGTATCCAATATCGATAGTTGTTTCTATTATAAATACTATTATTTGTAAAATTGCATTCATGTGTCCATATGATTTTTCCATAAAAAATCGAATTTCTTCTGATTGATGTTCTTGAAACCAATTAAAAAAAATAATACGTGTCCATTTGAAAAGAAAAGTTGATTATCGCCGATATGAAACTTGATTTGGTAAGAAGTAGGAATTTTGTTTTAATTGGTTAATAAATAAAGAAATTATGGCCGACGGCGTTTTTAGGAGGCACGCTGAGTATATTTCGTGTAAACATTTTTTAATACTTCATGTCCGTGTAATCGCAATCCATTAAACATTTATATTCAATTGATACTGTAGTAAAAATATAAGAGATGATAAACTGAATGAATGTTAATTTGACACTTTTGTAAATTTTATATATATATATATCTTTATTAAATTTTTCATTAAAAATAATACATTTTTTTTATATAAAAATTGCATACCTTCATTCCTCTTTCAACCAATTCACACCCAGCCGTAACCAGTGCTGTCTTTCCTCCTATATTCTCTGCTGTACTCCGATGGTTTCCCGAGTACATATTACTTTTTTGAGAATTTATTTCATCCAGTGAGAAATAAATCCTCAAAAAAAATCAAGCTTAGAACTCGCCCGTCTCAAAACTCAACGCCTTATCTTCTTATCAATTTCCTTTCATCCATCTCAACAGCTATCTATAATTTAAAATTGGTTAAGCACATGAATCTAATCTGAAAATATTCCTAAATACCACGTTTTATTGCTTTCAATTGAATTCATCTGGCGTATTCCCCTTGCTCTCCATTCCACCTAAACACATTTTTTTTATTTTTTCATACTTTCGAACACTTCACTCTTTCATGCCTATTTATTTATTCTTCCTTCTCTTCCTCTACTCACTAATATAAATTAATTTGGTTTTCACACACATAAACTTCACATATAACTTTAACTTCTTCAATAATAAAATGATTGTTATCTAATTTTAGTTTTCTTTGCTGTTGTAAAAATGGATAATTCATTTAATAAAATAAAAAATATATATAAAATAAAAAGATTCTTCATTTTCTTTCCTAACATTTGTAAATAAGTTAAATACTATCGTCCGCTATTAATATTTAACCAATTTACGACTGTTGACTTCAATAAATAAATGTGTGTGAGGAATATATGAGAAATATGAGTATATTAGATACATAGTGTAATAGTTCCAACCAGAGATTGTACAACATCAAACCTCATCATAAAACATAAAAAAGTAAAAAAATATAAAATTCCCAGCTTACAAAAGGGAGACAATGTTACTTGTTGAATAATACTATTTCCTTATATAATATAATAAAATTAAAATGATCATTGTCACGAAAATATTAGTTGCTATGAAAATCAATAATTATTTGTTGATTTACAGATTTTTGTTATAAGTATTAAATACATTGTAACTGTCGGTGATTTAACGATGTGAATTAGTAGAAATCGAGTATGTATCTGGGAATGCCATCCTAACCAGGATGAGTATTTTTAGCATAGATGTTTTTGGTTTACTAATGAGAAATTAAACAAATTATTTACACTATTGGCCAATCATGTAAATAAAGATATTTTTTCTTTATAAAAATTGTAATACATTTTTTAATGCGCAACTTTTCTAAGATGTATTATGGACCAATTAACAATCTCTCGTGGGGTGTATAGGTGCCTATGAGGGCTACTTTCTAAATTTATTTTCATTTTATACAGGGTGCCCCAAATTCAATAAAATATGAAAGTTGCATTTTTATAAATGGAACACCCTATATATTATTATATATTTAGATTCTATGTTCAAAATAACTATCGTTTTTATTAAGGTTGCTACCTAAATCTAACGGTTTTTGAAATAATTGGAATTTTGTTAAAATCTAATCTAATTTTCAAATATCAACCATTTGAGAAGTATATAGGTTATGTAAACGAATTTTTCAGGTATATTTAGCAATAGAACATATTTCATTTTTCAATTACGAAAACCTTTAAATTTATACAGAGTGACCCAAGAAATAAAACTTTCCAAATAAGAAATTTAAGTTTGTCAAACTTTATGATTTCAAATGGAATGCTATATTTTTTAATATTCTATTAAATGGACATTATAATTATCTATTAAAAGTTTCCTATAACTCTAACCTCTAAGTCGAGGTGTTTTTGTGGAAAATACAAAAAATCGTATATTCGCATCATTTTGGGTTTTCTCTTAGTATATTAAAAAGTAACCCTGACATGCACCTACACACCCCTCCAATCAAAATTTTAAAATGTGGTGTACTTTGATCACAATACTCCGTTTCGTATAGCGTGAATAACCCGGTATATATGATTTAAAAAGTAGAAAAATCAGACAAGTAGGGCGACAATTTAGCCCTATTTTTAAATCGACCTTTATTTTAAGTATTAACGGTGCAGTTTTGAATTTAATTTTTTGCCTTATGATGGCTAAGTTAACGAAACCGATAACTGTTTACAATTTTTCTATAAAAATGTATTATTTTTAACGAAAAATTGAATAAAGAAATATATGTATATGTATATATATATATACGCTAATTTATTAATTATTTTCAAATCATTTTTATTATTGTGTCTAGATTGAATTTTATATGCACTTTGAATAACAGTTTCAATGTATATACAAGATATAAATATTGACACAATATTGCTACAAGATTCATTTCTACTAAGGTATATATCTTTAGTTTCGTTAACTTAGCCATTCTAACTCAAAAAAATAAATTCAAAACTTGCACATTTGGAGAGCAAGGGAAATACGCCAAATGAATTCAATTGAAAGCAATAAAACGTGGTGTTTAGGAATATTTTCACACACAGCTGTTGAGATGGATGAAAGGAAATTGATAAGAAGATAAGGCGTTGAGTTTTGAAACGGCCGAGTACTATACTTGCGAAAAAAAAAAAATCCTCAAAAAAATAATATGTACACGGGAAACCGTCAGAGAACGGTAGAGAGAGACAATAAATATAGCAGGGAAGTCATCACTGGTTACGACTGGTTGAAAGAGGAATGGAGGTATGCAAAAGTGAAGAGTACAGTAGGTGTGTTTAGGATTGTCAGATGTATTTGAGAAAAAAGTGGATAACTTTTTCATTTCATTAGATCAAGCTTAGAACTAGAACCGACTTTCAGCGTGAAATTAGGACCGCTCAAACTTGACGCTTGACGGCAGAATGTACAATACGAAGTACAACGACAAGACGGCGATACTGATTATTAGGTTATGTCATATCTAAGTTTTACATTTATTAAATAAAATAAATAGGGAATCATCTTAATAGAAGTAAAGAAAGGTTATTTAAGAGTTTAAATTAAATGAGAGAAAAAAATTAAATATCACAGATAAAAAGAGGAAATAATTTATTAATTATTTTCAAATTCTTTTTATGTAATTTATTTAAATAACTTTAACTTAGTGAATAAATACTCTATTCTATAAATACTTTCTCAATTTATTGTATAAATGTTTTTTTTTTTAAATCTAAATTAGAAAACTAATTCAATGTTAAGAAGTAAATATCTTGCAATCCCCAATGATCCCTGATTGGACGCGACCCAAGTATTGGCGTGGGCCGAGGAATGGACACAATGATCCACTACAAAAGGGAATTGTTGGATTGTTTATTTATCGTAGTCTATTCGTGCTATTGTATCTAACGGAAGTGAAATAATGGAATCCTATTGAAACTTTAGGTTCTGTTTTTAAGTCGGTTTATTTCTAAATTTAATTAATTTGTTATTTACACTTTGAGTGATATTTTAATATAAATAAGGGATATAAAAATTAAAGCTGACTTAGACAATTCGTTTCAGAAAATTATTTTTTATAAAAAAATAGAATTTAATTATATTTAAAAAAATAAGTAATTCGATTACACGCTCTATATTCATCCATAAATGATTAATTTTTATAAATATGATCCAATAACTTATATTTCTCTCGAAACTATCGACACCTCAATTCATTTCGCCAAATTTAAAAGAATCTAAATCGGTGTTAGCAATCATGACAAGTAAACATATCGATAAGAACACAGATATTTAGAAAGAACGACGGACCATAAAAATGTTTCTGTCAAAAAATGTATAGAAAATAATTTAAATATTATTAATTTATGCAGTCTGTGAAAAAATAAATATTTTTTGTATATGTTATATTAAATAAAAAATCTCTCTCTGTGTTGAACATAATCTGATTAACGAGATCGAAACCGTATTTATTAATAAAATCTTTCAAGCATTTTAATAAGTTTTGTAGTAATAATAATATATCTATATTCCACACAAGTAACAGAATTATTTACATTATATAATTTTATTATTATACATAAAACATGATTATCTTGTTCTGAAATTGACTATCGCCCAGAAGTCTTTCCGCTTACTTTTTTTATTTTATTTGGTTTTACTTTATCAAGATTTAAATGTTTGTTTTTATGAAAAAGCAAAAAAAAACTCTCTGCTATTTAAAATTTTTATATTCCAGTACATGAATTCACTGAATAAATTTATTAGCTCGTTTCGTTAAATAAGATCCACTGTAACGTCTTCATTAACTCTTGCAATACAGATATCGCTTTTTCTTTTTCTTCCGCAGAACTACTTAAGTTTAGGTAGTAAATCACGGGAGAAGCGGGAGAGCGAGTAAGAAAAAAATGGGGGAAAGAGTCATTCAAGTTCAGGTTATTTGTTTTTGCTGCTCGAAAGTTTTAGTCTGTGGAAAAAAAGGGTTAAAGTATGCACTCGGGCGACAATTTCTTTCGTTTAAATCGAGAATTTTCGTTAATTTGTAAGTGCTATTAATTAAGATTATGAACTCAATTTCAAAAAAATTAAAATATGAGAATTATAATAATGTAATACTTTTACCTTATTTATATATTTGAATCTTTATATTTGATACTATGGTTTTAATGATATTAACGGATCAATATTAATAACAGTACAATTATAATCACTGTCTAATTATAATGTATCATTGTAAAAACAAATATGAAAAGTTTAGTTATGCAGAGTAATAATGTTTGATTATTTTGAATTACCATGTATAACGAAGTATGAAATTAATAGACTGGAGTTCAAAAGTAAAGCAACATTCAGAGAGAAAAATGTATTATATGTTTTTGTATTAAATTTATGTTCAGTTTTAATGCAGAACAAACGATTACAATTTGGTGTAGCTTAAACAAAAAATACTGACAAAAAATCGGTCGATGGCTTCTTGTGGCAATCGATCGTAAGCCTGCTGAACACATATGCGCAATTGGTTCCAAGTCCTTGGTGGCTGTGATAATCGCTAAAGTGTTGTTTTAAAGCCATCCCATACATGTTCTATTGGCGATAAATCAGAGTAACTTGCAGGCCAATATAAAACTTCTACATCCGAATTTTATATAAATCCTTGATTTGGCGAGCTGTATGCACATTGTTTTGGTAAAATATGGCGTTTGGGATAGTCTCAATGTATGGTATTGCAGTATGATGTGGAAATTGAGCGATGTACCGTTGTGTTATTAGACTACCCCTGAAGTGTTGACAATATTAAAGTATTTTTCATTGATTAATTTCTAATAAAATGTTAAAATAATAAAAAAAAAATGTTGCTTATAAGTCCTCACGGGCCAACTTATAGAAATAAAATTTTTATAACAGTGTATGATACATGTACTAAAACTTAATCATACATTTAATAAATCCAGTGTCTACAATATTTGAAGTATTTATCAACAAAATACACATGAATTAGTTAATATTCGGTCACCATGGCAAGTTACACTACTGAGCAGCAGGTCCAACTGATACAAAGCTATTTTCAAAAAGATTGTTCATTAGTGCAAACGTTACGCGTGATGTGCTAATTTTATTGCAAACACGGTGGTCAAAGCAACGTTTAGTGGCCAAATTCGAGACAACCGTTTCGGTAAACAAGTAGCAAACGCCCATATGTAAAGAAATAATGTTAGATCAGCCGAGAACATTGCCGCTGTCCGTGAATGTGTGCAGGAAAACCCGAAGAAGTCAATTCCTCGCCGTTTACATGAACTCCGCCTTTTACATACGTCAAATTGATCAGATCCAATTGACTCAGAAGCTAAAAGTTAATGATCATATACAACGACGTTTGTTCTCTGATTGACCTTTGAAGCGTTTGGAAGAGGATCCCAATTTTGTGCAAAAAATCATCTTTAGCGGTGAGAGGAATTTTTGGATGAATGGCTATGTTAACAAATTAAATATGGAGTAACGCCAATCCTCACAAATTTTACTACAAAATATGATGGTTTTGTGCGGATTTTAGGCCGGTGGCATCATTGGTACATACCTTTTTCGAAATCGACGTTGGTCAGGCCATCACCATTAACGGAGAGTGCAGCAGATTGATGATAATCAATTTCTTTTGGCCCGAATTGAACGATATAGACGTTCACGTCATGTGGTATCAGCAGGATGGCGCTACGTGCCATACAGCGAACGCTATGATCGACATTTTGCATGTACGATTTGCAGGTATGGTTATCACTCGCAAAGGTGACGTTAATTGGCTACCAAGATCATGCGATTTGACCACGTTACACTTTATGTTGTGAGATATTCTGAAGTCGCAGGTCTATGCCAATAAGCTGCAAGTTATCGACGCCCTCAACGTCAACATAACCCAGGCCATCGCTCAAATTCAACCAGATCTATGTGGCAGAATCATTGAAAATTGGACCTGTTGGATCCATGCCACCATGAGAAGCAGCGGTGGAAATTTGAACCATGTCATTTTCCATACAAAATGGGCCATTTAAAGAAAACGAAAATTTCGTTATTACCTTACACACAGCTTGTTTTATTCCATTTCAACATCGAAAATTTAGAAAATTATGATAATTTCCAGATACACATTAATATTATAATTAATGTTTATTTTCATTTTATTATTTAAAATTAATTAACGAATCAATTAACCCGAAAATTATTACACCTTTTTCAGACCACCGTATATATTAATTTTTCAAATGGTTTTAATATCCCATAGTCATTTGTGGTGACTGCAATTTGCGGAATTGTTTTAGTGATAATAATCTAAATTAATTAATTATTAATAAATTAAATAAAGTAATTCACTGGATCCTCTCAACTTAAATACTGACTTGTTTTATTATGTCTTCAAGTTAGCTGACTCATTAAACATTTTTTTGGCATCTGTGGATTGGGACGGGGTTCTTCGTTCTACTGACTTGAATACTGCTTTAGATAATATTTACAATATAATTAATATTGGGTTAAATGTATATGAACCTCTTAAACGGAAAAATCTAAATTCCCTAAACGGTTTAACGGAGAACTAATTCAATTCAACCTTTCCTTTGTAAAAAGAGTTATCATTTAAAACTAGCGGTACTTATGATCATGATGCATTTAGAAACGCAAGAGCGCGATTTGCTAATCTTAGTAAACATCTTCACGATCAATATATACAAAAATAAAACTTAATATTAAGAATAACTTTAAAGCTTTTTGGAATTACGTGAAGAACAGTAAATTAAACGGGTTTTCAGAACAAATGTTTTATAATGACTTAATTAGTAATGATGGCAAGGTAACAGTTTATTCGTTTTCTAAATACCGCACTGACTATATTACAAGGTGCATCACCAACTAATAAAGTATAATGCTCAGGATCAGTCTATATTGAATACTTGTCAGTTGGTACTAGTGAGCTATTTAACTGCATGAGTAAACTAAAAAAAAAAAATAAAATCAAAAATTTTATTAATGATTCAGAGCCGCTTTGAAATGTATAGTGTATCCGTTTATTTTAAAAGGAATTTTCCTTTAATTTAAAATGTGAATGCACTATATTTGAAAAAAAATCAAATACAAATGTTATTGATTTAAAAATATTTTAAGTATGAAATAAATATAGCATTTTATTTCAAAAATTGTTAACGTTTTACAAATGAGTATAGTTATTTTGGCATAATTCCAATTTCAAAATTGTTGATATTTAAAATGATTAAAGAATGAATCACAGAATATTTTATTCCCTTTAGAATTGGGGGATAATCCTTCCGGCTCAAATATACGGAATTTCTATGTATATCCTCCAAAATAATCCCTATCAAATCATCATGTTTTGCTTTATGTAAACACCCATTAATGTTATAAAATTACAATATGTTTAATCCTTTCTTTGAATAATTCTACACATCAATCCCCAAAGAGTTATAATATCGTTTTATTAAATATTTGATTTCTAACATACCTATGACAATTTGGATGTACAAGTAAATGATGATTTTCCACTTGCATTTGGTGTTTGTGAATTTAAACAAGAATTAACTGTTGAGTCATTATATGTTAAAAGTATTAAAACTAAAAATAAAGCAATTAGCACATATTTTTATATACTATCACCTATTTACTTATTTTTTCCTCTTTTTGGCGCGAAAATCATATGTCAGCCCAATATTGGGAATTGAGTCTCTTATGTCATTGGTTTTTAAATATTTAAATAATCGGTAAATCACACCAGAATCTAGAAACTATTTATTAGGAAAAGTTAATTGAATTACATATTCACTTTTTATTTTACCTTGCAGAGTCGGTAATAATTTGGGCAAGTCCCAGCTTACTAATATTTTTTTGATAGCAAAATCGGCATATGTTTGGGATGTGTCTACATCTGTATAATTTATAATATCCGTTTAAACAAATACATTTTTTTTGTAATTCTATGTTTGCAAACATTCGTGGTGATAGTTACTCTATAATATGTATAAAATAATATATTCATAAAGTATAGTTGGATAATATGCAACAGGATTTTATTCTTTCCTTATTTTTTCATATTGGACTATTATGTTCCCCAATTATCTAAACTTGTAACCTAGGTATTTATTAAATTTTTTATTTGCACATTTCATTATTTTCAAATTATATTTTATTTATTGTCCCGTTAATGTTAGGAAAAAGCTTAATCTCAGATTCCTGGGACCAGAATTTGACGATTCAACCGAACTTATCTATATAAAAAACGTAACCTTAAAGCCGGAATTCATCTTCAAACTTAAACAAAATAATATTTATTTTATTCAAAACAATTGAATGCTATATTCGATTTGAATATAATTTACTATGGTTTTATTTGATTATATATCACATCATTTGAGTTAAAATCAATACCATCACTTGATGGTACCTAAGTGTAAAATATAACATAACCTTTAAATAAATTGATAAAAAAACACTAATAACCTTTCTTCACCCAATCACTTTAAATAAATACCTAAATACCTTTCTATTCGGATAAGCAACAATATTTTTAGAACTATTGCTTGAGTGAATGTTCAATTTAGAGTATTTTTTATTTCTTTACTATTTTTAATAATATGTACTGTTTCGTCGTAAAAAAAGTAAAATTAAAATCAATTCTATCCATTTATTTGGTAAAATGGAAATCTAGTTACCTGGAAATAAGAAATAAATATGTCTTATTAGTTATTAATGTAATTATTAAATCATTACTTATTTATTAACATATTAATTTTAAATTGTATTCTCTTAGAAAATAAATGTGTCTATAATGCCTTGGGTAACTAGATTTTTTTAGCAAACAATTAATGTAATTGATTTGAATATAAAGCGAATGCTGTAAAATGTATCGGAAATTATAAAGAGACAAAAAATGTATCAAATGAACTAATCTTTCCAGTAATATATATTTTTTTAATTCAATTGTGTGTCCGAATAAAAATATATTTAAATATTTATGTAGTGGTACTACTGTATTCTACATTTAATATTAATTGATGGTGATCGTGTTAACTCAAATGTTGTATTATAATATTATTTTAAACTATGGTACGTTTCATTAAAATCGAATGAAGTATTCAATTGTTATTAATAAAACAAATAATATTTTGTTTAAGTTTAATGCTGCTTTCTGGCTTAACAATTGAGTTTTGTATATGGATTACTTTAGTTAAATCGTCATATTTTGTTCCCAGAAACTTGAGGTTGAACCATTTCCCAACAGTAACGAGACTCTGTACACATTGACCTCATAATGACTTATGTTGAACAATAATTTTAAAGCATCAATAAAGGATACATAAATAGATAAAAATATATTTTTGTAATTTCTCAAAAAAAGAAACTTTCTTTAAAGTTGAAGAATAATTTTAAAGCACCAAAAGGATACATAAATAGATAAACATATATTTTTTGTAATTTCTTAAAAAAAGAAACTTTCTTTAAAGCTCTTGAAAGCTAGGTTTTACTGTAGAATTAATAAAAATTGAAAAAGAAAACAATAAATCTGAATTAAAATCAAGTTTAAAAATGTAAGTTTCAATTGTAAGTTTCTAAGTTCTTAAAAGTAAAACTTTAATATTTTATTGGAATAATGAAAATCTATCACACAAATGTTTGTTTCATTTTATGTAAACTTTAATTTGGAAATAAATCTGATTTTATGCCTTTATTTTTCCGGTTTTTATAAATTTATGAATGCAAAAAGAAATAATAATATAACTATATGTAGAAAATATTACTTCGGAGACGTACAGGGTGTCGGTATTTCAACAGGATATATGGGGATCTCGAATGTAAAATAAATTATGATATATAACTGAATTCAGAATTTTTTTTTTTTTAAATAAGAAAATCTAAAATGGCGCCTGTAAAAAAAAACAAAGTTGGCTACGGTTCCCGGGTAAATGAAATAGTTATCTTAAAATTTAATATGCTGCTAGATTCCTCATTAAAAAGTTCCTGTATAATTTCAAAGTTGTAAATGTCTAGGTTCAATAATTTTCTAATAAGAAAAACAATTTTTCAAAAAATCATTTTTTTGACAATATCTCGAAAACAAATGAAGGTATATCAAATGTGTTTTTATATTAGGTTACTTAGGAGGAGTCTCGCGGATATTGTACACTAGATGTAAGCTTGCCCACATACATATATATATATATATATATATATATATGCATATTTGTGTAATTTATGTTTTATGTGTTTAGTTAAATTGTAAATGGCTGGTCCGTTCAATAAAGAATTATTATTATTATTATAATTATTATATTATTATTGGCCCCTAAAATTAGCTACTTTGGCCAAATTTAACAGACTCTCTTATCTCCAACATTCGAGATCCCCATACATTCTGTTGAAATACAGACAACTAGTAAAATGTATACGTTTATTCTAAATATAAGAAAAATAATATTTCAATATAAAAAATACATTGAAAATCATTTTATATTCTGATTTATTCAGGGTGTAGCTGTATAAAAAAACATTCAACAGGTCCTAACAACTTAGACAAAAAAAGGAGAAGTGGCGGAAATATGTGAATTAGTTATTGCTCTTCTCTGATAATTGACGGCGAATATATTGTAGCTTTGTTTTTTATTCATCATACCAACATTCTTTCGCACACACACACACACACATAACACAACGCGACGGAACTAGATATGCAAAAGAATAAAAATTTTATTCTATACTTACATTACATTTTAAACCAGCAATTCCACTACATACTATGTTGAAAGAAAACGCATGAACCGTACTTGCATGTAAAACGTGTCAACACAAATAAATTGTGAACACAAAAGTATACGCAAAAAGGGTGGTTTCGGTGTTTTTTGTTTACGCAAGGCCGAATACAATTGCACTCTCGCTGATATAGGTGAGAGAGGATGAGATAATCGGCTCTATTCCCTATCGAAAACGCTAAACATAATGGTTGACAGTTACGTTGGGATAGCAGTCTACGATAGCGTGTGCGACAACGTTTCTGGATAGTTCCGTATTCCGTATCGAGCGACATGTTATTCCTGCAGTGTTAAAAAATAATATAGTTTTGATGTGTCGGTAGAAAGAGAGAGGTTATTATATATCGACTTAGTAAGACAAGGCCGATAAATTTCAACGTTATGCTCATCGAATGGCTATTGAATGGTTGAATTCTAACCTAGCAAAATGTGTGTGTGTAAACTATGCAATCGAAGAAAATCAAAGTGCATCAAACATCCATAAACAGTGCGATTTTGTCCATTATTAAAAACGTACTCAAAGCATCTGTAAAATGCAAATTACTTGTGTTTCCGTGTGGAGTTGAAATTTTCATAAGGCGATCATAAAAAAATCAATTTGTGCTTTGGTTTCCTCTGATTTAAAGTTAATAAATTGTTATATGATTGTATTAAATTGCAGTAATGTTTTATTGCACTGTCGAGGTGTTTTGATATGTAAATTTCGCTATTTACATCATTAGTAAAGGGGTTTGACGTTTTTCTACCTAAAACAATAATCACTATGTCTTATGAAAAAAAAAAAAAAATACATTAAAAACTTATTATAAAAATGGTGATGTGTCCATCGTGGTACTTTCCCCGGTGAATGCGGACAAATAAGTTTCTGATTGAAAATTTAATAGGAAAGCAAAATGATTAATAGAAAAAATGTATTATTGTCTTCCAAAGTTAAAACGGAGTATTTAGAAGAATATTATAATTAAATGTGTTATTTCTTACCTTATAATGTATTGAAATTATTTCTCCACACTCTTCTTCATTTTTTCAAACTTTGCGAATGTGCTGAATATGACGGCACTTTGACGTTTTATTTGTCATTAAAATAATTATTTTAATAATTAAAATCTCTAAAGGAATTTATCATGTAAACGCTTATAAAATGAAAACCGGAGGTCCTACAATAAAAGTTTTATAACAGAAATTATTTATTTTCCAAGATCTAAAACTTTTATTTGAAACATTTTTCTATCCGAATTAAAAAATGAAAAATTGCTAAGCGTAAAGTTGCACTTAATGAGTTTTGATTCTAACCAAAAGCTTTTCAGATCATTGCACTGTTATAAAAAGCTTAGATATAAAGTTTGGTCTTAATCCATTTAGCCGTTTAGGCGCTATCGCGGAAACACACAGACACACACAGACATTTTTCAAAACTCGATGGAATGGACTCAGGGGACCTCAAAACGTGCATATTTATTGAAATTGGCGGTTCGAAAATTTTCACGATCACAATACTTTCGCTTGGACAGGGGGTCCGGGGAAAGTAAAAAATCCCTGTTTCGATATATGGGAAAATTTGTAAAAAGGCACACCGCTCCTCAATTCATGCACATTCTATGGATTCGTGAAGGAGTAAAGTACAAAAATGTTCTTTTTTTGATAGTTTAAATTCAATTTTACAAGAGAATAATCCGAAAATACAATAATATTTATTAAACTACCACTAAAAACAAAATAACCTCAAAAAGCGGCTAAACACTATGATAACTTGACCTATTTCGGTGCCTGATATTTTCAACGATTTTAGTGGCTGTCATGGCGCTGAGCGTTGACTGAGATAACAGTTTAGCGCGATACGGAATACGAAAAAGCCATATAACGTAACCTTGAAGAATAGCGTGCTGACAAACATAGCGTTTTCGATAGGGAATAGGGCCGATTCTAATTGATCGTTAAAAATCATGCGATGCGTAAACATTAGGACATCTCAATAAAATGTTATACGATACTTTCAAATGAACAACGTTCATTTTTAAATTAAAACTAATGTTAAAGTGAAATTAATGCAATTCACTTTAATTCAATAATATTTCATATAAAACATTTAGATGTATTTTCAAATATGAACACTCTTTATTTTAAAGTTATTGTCATTTCTAGATGTTTAGTAATCACCTCATTTTAAATATGAACGAATTTTAAATGACATGATATGTATTATTGAATTAAAATAACGGGTCTTGTTATTTTTAAATGATTTCTATTTAATTTTACAATGCAGTATTTTTCTGAGTGTACTCTACAGGATACTGTAACATAAAAGATGCGTGTTTATTCTCACCACACCCACTCGCATTCTTTTCAATCGATCTTTATGTAGTAGTATCATTCCTGATATATGGAAGGAATCGTTTATAATATAAGGATGGTGAGACATGTGATATACAAAAGTGTAGAGGTATTACTATCAAGTCTACTATACCAAATATTTTAGATCACTAGTTTCTAGACAGATAATGTGGGTATTCAAGCGTACAATTTGTGAGGATTGTTACGAATTTGTTGACAATCCAACATGATTATTGGTTAATCACTATAAATTTCTTTTATTTGCAGATGATTTAAAAATACTTTCAATTGTAAAAACCGATTGTGATAGTATGGTTCTAATAACAAACTTAGTTTGAATATTAATAAATGTGTATCCACATATTTTACGAGAGTTAAATTGTTGCAATATTCTTATTTTATTAATGGAGTCAAATTGAACAGTGGAAACAAAGTCAAGAATTTATGTATAATATTTGATACGCGTTTAACGTTTTATTCCTATATTGATAAAGTCATGGCATAAGCGTTGTGGTTAATAAGTTTGATGTTTTACTGTAAAATTATTATATATATCGCTTGTATGTTCACACTTGGAGTATGGTTCATTAATATGGAGCCTTTTCTAAATATTTTTAGGATTAACTTCTTTAACGAACTACTTTTAGCTATTCCAGCATGTTACTGTGTCTTTCGCATTTAAACTAATTAACGGTTTTAGGTCTAGAATATTATTTCGAATACCATTTCATTCTTCTTACTATGGAAATCATAATCCAATTGTCATGATGATGAAATATTACAATATCTTAAACTCTAATTCCAATTTTCATATTTTTTGTTCATATTTTCATTTATTTAAGTGTGGTCTATGGGTTATCGACTTATCAAGCCGTATTATTTGGTTGTATACTTTTTTTAACAATCATTTAAATTTATTTGTTATTTTCCAGTATTTTGTGTTTAATAGGTATTTATAGTGTCATTTTATATTTTTTTTTGTTATTATTCTATAGTAGATATTGTTAAATAGGTGATGCCCGTAAATATATAAGACAACTTTCTGGAACATTCATTGTACCAATTATGAATATGTAAAACTAATGAAATTAATTTCATGTTTAATGTAAACTTAAGTAAACCTAAAACGCATAAAATATCGCACATCAAACGAAATATAATTTTACAATGTGTATATGAATCACTTATATATTTGATTGATTATTTTGATTGATTGGAAAAACGATTAAAAAAGATTTAAGAAATGTGGTGATTCAATTTTTTTTTTTTCGAATATAAATACAGTATCGTGAGTTATTAATAAAAATAGTAGTTATTTAAAATAAAACATTAGAAAATAATTATTGCGGAAAATAAACCAATCTTTAAAAACATAATTTCGTGTCGCATATGAACTCATAGAACAAAAATGTTAAATAATGGTTTCATAGATATTTTACATTGGATACGCAATATAGGAGTCTCACTGAAACATTTGTATTGTATCATCTGACTCTACTTTCTTACATTTTATTTTTTATTTTAAGAATAAATTTGAATAGTGCTCGAAACACAGTATTATTAGCGTAACATTGCTCAAATAACAAAATAGATATTTATAATTAGTGATGAAATACACAACGTAAAAACAATTTATTTTCATTGTAAAACGATTTATAGCGAAAAGTCAATATAATAAATTAATTGCCCCAGTTAAGTGGAATATTACAGGAATAATTTCACGAAGAATACCGAAACAGTTTGTCGTTAATTCGTTGAATAAAATTCCCGACTCGCGGAACATTTGCGTGCATTTACAAGTCTGAAAGTTTGCAAATTGCGCTCGCCTCATTGAAACGACCCGGCAGAGCCTTTTGATCAATTACTTGTATCTGTTTCAACTCGTCGGACGATTTTAAATCCCCTTTCCACAACTTGTTAAACGCGTTTGATCCATAAGAGAAATGTTTTAAGGTCTCGAGAGATTCGTGGAAATAAATTAAACAATGAAGTTATTCTTGGGTATTTTATTATTTAGATTGAAATAAGTCAAGAAGTTAAATTACATAGTGGATTTGTTTGTGTTTATTGTTTTATTGTGTCTAAAATATAAAGATTTTATAAGTAGTTGCTTCAAAGGTAAATTTGTTGAAAATTATAGTTCATAAATCGGATGGCACCTTTTAAAATGAAGGGTTACATTATTTATACAATTAATATTGAAATTATTTATATGATATAATATAATATAATATAATATAATATAATATAATATAATATAATATAATATAATATAATATAATATAATATAATATAATATAATATAATATAATATAATATAATATAATATAATATAATATAATATAATATAATATAATATAATATAATATAATATAATATAATATAATATAATATAATATAAATCATGTCCTTCTGTTACAATCCATCAATCATTAACAAGATGACAGTTCAGTTAGTAAGCAAAGTTCTTATTTGCAAATCATCATAAATTCAAGACAGGGCAGAAAGACCTCCGGTCGATAGCCCATGACAGACTATTAACCTGTGCTAACTACTGCTGTCTGAATAAAGATGTTAAATCATGTAAATAATTTTATAAATTATTTAATCCGCCATGTTTAAAAGGTGCCATCTTCGTAATTTATCAAAAATGTTTTTTTAATCGTGTACGTAGACATGACCAAACATATCCTCGCGACAATTTTTACAAAAGATATAAATAATATAAAACGTGTCACCATTCTTCAATTCTTTTGCGATAATCATCACAACAGTTCATAGATCTTTCTTTAACTTAATGATAAATTCATGACAGGGCAGAAAGACACTTGGCCAGACAGACTAACACCTACATGTATTGTAATTATTTATATTATATTGTTAAAAATATCTTTATAGTCTGAATAGAGATGTATGTTTGTATATAAAACGTATTTTTATTGCAAGAAATGTATCATCGGGCGCATTGGCGATATTCTTGTTAACAGTTTCTGAAGAAACAGTATTGGCTTTTTTAGGGATGTAGCCTTCACTTTTTCTTTTAAGTAAAGCTTGAACTTTTGTCATTCATTGCAATGTCAAAGTTTTCACAGAGATTTATCTTGCGTTTTAACATTGATTATTTCTGCCACAATGATGAAGAGTTGTACTTCTTTGACAGTGTATGAAATACACTGTTGGCTCTGACGAAGAATGTCCATTTTTATTCTTTTTTCGTTCACAAAATTCATTGTACGGTAAGGAACTTTTGAGTAACAAGTTGAAATAAGCAAATTCTGCGGCTTTCCTTATTTCCGGAGATGGTAAATCAGACTCAGGTTCCGAATCCATATATTTTATATAAGAATCTTTAGACGAAAGATTAATGCGATTTGTTGTCGATTTCCGGATAACTTTTATTTTTTATCAGATGTTAAAATTAAAAGAATAGATTTTGTTGCGATTTTTTTTTCAATGATATTCATATTTTGACTTACCATCGCTTTGGTAAGTCAAAATGATTTTCATTATTATATTTTGCGTAATTGAAATATTAAAAAGTAATTGTAGATAAATATTATTATTATATCTAAATGCAATTCAAGTATATATTGTAACGCTTAATTACATACATTGATAAAATAAAATATAGTAGTTCTAACATTACATGAGTCATTGTTGCAGCTGCTGAGGAAAAAAAACTAATATTTTTTTAAATACAAATAATTTGAAAATAAATAATAAATTACTTCCTCTTTAGCTTAATTCATTAATTATTTTCACATTCTTTTTATTTAAATAACTGTTACCAAGTGAATAAATCCCATTTTCAATTAATATTTTTTAGTAAGCCGTATATTATTATATGAAAATTATTATACTGAATTAATATTATATTATTCCCGCGAATGCAATAACGACTATTATTGACTATTATTTACGAGAAAGAAATTTTGCAACAGAAGCGCCAACAATTCATTACAAACATATTAAAAAATGGTGATGAATAATGATTAATCACCCCTGTTACCGAATAACGTATATATATTATTCAGGAAACAAAACCCGAAGTACGATTTTTTATTAAAATAAACTATGGCCTTTATCTAAATTCGTCAATTTTTGTATATTTAAGAGACGGAAGCGAAATGGACTACGAGATAATATCGAACGTGGCATCGACTTCGTTGGTGATCGACGGGCGAGATACGGGCGGGAATTTATCGGACGGCCTCTTCACCATGGAGTTTATTCATCCCCCGAAAAACGCCAGCCTTGAGTTATGGAAGATCGTGTGCGGCATCGCCGATTATGCCAGCTACGGATATTCTTGGGACACGCAAATATGTATTACAAGGTAAATCACGTACTTTTATTCAAATAAGTTTACGGCTTGTCCTTTCTTTCAGTTATATACACGTGTTTAAAAAGACGTTAAATATGAAAGCAGGTGAATTAAAAAAAAAAAGAAAACGTTAGTGGTGAATTTCATACTCAAGAATGATGATAGAGGTAAAACACTTTATATAAAGTGTATTTTTTAATTAGATCCCAAAGGAATTTACGAAAGAGTTTCTGTTGATGTTTTTTTGCTAGATAGTTTTAATCATTTTTTTGGGCGCAATTACTTCACAACACTTTTAACATAATTTAACGTTTATCTAATAGTGATGTATTTTAAATTATAATTTAGTGGTTATTTTATTTTGATATAACGTGTGCAAATTTTAAAATTTGATGATGGATGAAAATCTAAGGATACTATTTTTAGAGAAAATGTTGAAATTATTAATTTTTTAGAGGAATTTATCCGCTACGCGACATTTAACCGCAGAAAGAATTAAGGGTGCTTTTTACGACGAATTCGTTCTCCTTCGTGTACTGCCGGTTTTAGTGCCAGTATATTCCCCACATGTTTTCGTTTTTTTTTAATACGAATTAAGATTTTTTTTATTATTTGGAATTCAATACGTTTATATTTATAAAAGATTCATAATTTTATGATATAATCAAGAACTTTTCAATAGTGCTTTGATTTTTCTCTTAATATTACATTTTATTAGCACCATTGATTAAAAAAACAAATAAAACGTCATATATATTATTATTTATAAAAATCTTCAATTTGTTACAATAACATAACCTATAACGAGTGTTTACTTGTATTATCAACATCTTTTTTAAGTAAAAATTGCAAAGCACTCTAGAGGAAGACAGTTCACGATCATATGGTAAAAAAAAAACATATTTATATTATCTCCTTATTTATTACTAGATCTAAGTTAGGTTAAATTAGGTTAGGTGTTACAAATAGCTGTGATATTTGATTTATGAATTATTGTGATAGTAGGTTTAAGATAAGTACACCGGCCAATGTCCTTGGTTCTCGACGCCGGTGATGTGGGAGGTGTTTTTAGTCGGTAGTCTCCCAGACGAAATCTGGGAGGAGTCCGACCCTCCTTCCGTAAATGGAAATCCGTTTCGAAATAGAGTGTCGGACTCCTCCTAAGAAATTACGGGACTACCGACTAAAAACCCTTACCGACGTGGACTACTAAGGTCTCAAAATTGTGTATCTGACATTCTTTAATGTGTGATGAAGAGTTGTTGTGTCAGGCAAGACAGTCGGTGAAATCTAGGGTGCTATTGAGAGTTTAATAGATATAAATTTACTCTCTGATCGGTTCCAACACTTCTGCCAGTTCTGTAACATTATGTGTTTAATATAACGCTTGACGTCATCTGGTCTCAGTGGGATGTCACCAATATCATCTATTTCCGCTACCTGACGGGCTTCATCATTGGCCAGCTCATTGCTCTCAACAACCACATGTGCCGGAGTCTAGTTAAAAACAATCGTCTTTCGCATCCGAGACACTTCGAATGTAGAGGCTTGAATGAGCTAGACCAACGGATCGACCGAGTATAACGTCAAACAATGTATGGTGCTTTGAGAGTCTGAACAAATGAAGAATGGGCTGTCGTGATCACAAAGAAAAAATCGAAGGGCTTGATAAATACTGTATATTTCTGCAGTAAACACACTGGTCGGCTCTTGCAAAGACCAAGAAATGCTACGTCTAGGTCATTTTTCGAGCTGTCCGTGTATAACCGCGGGTTACTCAAGACTTACTCAAGATTTGTTTTAAATATGGGAAATATTAAATTGTTCAATTTTTTTACATACAATAAAATCACTAATATAGCAGTTTACAAATAGGGATCATTTTTATCATTAGTGTTGTATTAGTGAAAATATTTTACGGGGTGATCAATGATAAATGCGCTCAGATAAATAAAAAAAGTTAAATATTTAGCATTGTTCATATAATTTTTCTTTACAAATATGATGTATGATGGAGAATAAGTGTTTAAATTGTTATACTTGCTAAGATATTGTAATTTAACCTTTATTAATGGTTTTTGTTTATAATTAACATCTAATGAGACAACACTTTCAAACAAATGTGAATTTCTACGCAGGATGGTACTTCTGGTTATTCTGGAAATATATATCAATTTCCTTATTTTAAATAGAACAGCAAATAGTTGCGATATTTGTGCGTTGTAAGAGCGCGATGATTTTTACTTTCCCTCGACCCCTGTCCGAGTGAAAGTATTATAATCGTAAAGATTTTGGAATCGCTTTCAAAGAATATGCATGTCGGGGTTTGAAAAAATGTGTGTATGTGTGTTTATGTGTATGGCTGTATGTTTCCGCGATGGCGCATAAGCGGCTAAATGGCTTGGACTCAAACGTTATATCCAAGTTTTTTATAACCTTGGAAAGATATGAAAAGCTTTTGGTCACAATCAAACCTCATTAAGTGCAACTTTACACTTAATAATACAATTGAGGCCAATCCAATATTCCTTTCTGCGAGTACAATCTTCTGGTATCAGTTGATACGCATAGTGAGGTTTCCATGCTGGTAAATTCAGATGGAGAAGTATATGGAAGACCAGTTCTTCTTACATCTATCACCAAACCTGTGGTCATCAACTATCTGTAACAATGCTTTATTGTCTCCGGACAAATTGTGGCATTCACTCCATTTATAATATGGTACCACATCTGCACCAGGATGACGGAATTTCACACTCCGTAGCATATGGCGATTAGTAACCATATCGAACAATAATGCGATAGGCCATCTTTTTTGCTTACAAATACAAACCGTATTTGCTAACCTGTATATACACACAACACACTGATATTAAAAATTGTGCAACTAAATTTTAAATCCTGGTTACTTTCTAGACACCCTGTATATGTGAACGTTTTTAATCTGATATGAAATAAAGGTGTATGCCTGTCACCCGACAAGAAGTTATAATTATGTCTCTTCTGAAATCAGATAAGAACCCAGCTAATATTAGTAACTATCCGCCAATATTATTAACTAGCTGTCTTGGAAAGTCATATATCTATGAATACCGAAATATCGGGAGGATTTTACTAATTAGTCAATGTAGGTTCTCTAATTAGGATGACTTCCTAGAGAAGAAACTCGTTGTAGTAATGTTTTTCGAACTATAGAAGACATACGATATATCCTGGAAGAATGGAACTCTCCAGAAAATTCACTAATATGAATTAACGCGTCGCACTGTGTTTTATTTGGAGCCGCGAAGGTTCAGGCGTGGTGGGGGTATGCAAAACTCAAATTGATATTAGACTAAAATTAAAAATGTCATATTGTTAAGAATACTTTAAAACTTATAAAAATGAATTTCCAGATTTTTAGGTGCACCGGTGTAAGTACAATGAATCGTCAAAGTCGAACATTTCTAAAAGTTGTTCAGCGCGCGGTATTGTGTATTAATAATTTCCCAACAAGCTCCCAAATACTTTGTCGCAACAATTTTATAACACAATCATAAATATGAGTTGCTTTATTTAATGAGATATGTTTCAGTGCATTATTTTAATTTTGATAGTAGTTATAATTAATTAAAGTTGCGCAATTTTTATTATTAAATTTCAACTTTACAGAGGCCGAACTAGATATTATCAAAAAAGAGCAGTATGACGTTAGCTTGAAAAAATCGCCCGCAGTTTTCTTTAGAAGACTGTGTAAAAAACATGTATACAGCGATCCATCTGGAAATTCATGTTTATAAGTTTTAAAGTATTATTAACAATATAACATTTTTAATTTTCGTCTAATATCAATTTGAGTTTTGCATACCCCACCACGCATGAACCTTCGCGGCTCCAAATAAAACACAGTGCGTCGTCTGACCTTGTTTATTTATAGAACTTCGTATGTCTGATAGATCGTTTAAACTCAAAATTGGGCAAACTGAATCTAAACAGTTTGGGTTAGAAAATAGTATACCCCAAAGTTGAACTATTAGTGTCACCCTTTACGTAATCGCTTTAAATAATATACATTAAATCCCCGATCTAGGAATGTCTGTATGGCGATGAGTATAATGTACATGGCAAGATACACCGTATCTGCAATAACACATCAATTACTAGCCGTCATCGACCAAGTTAGTGCCAATACTAAATCTAGGGGTTTTCAGTTATTGAAAATGCATTTTTTATATATACCGACCCGCATCGCGACTACTGAATGTCAGTCCAGGGTACAAGAATACAAGTCGTCGTGAGTTACCGATTTTTGGGACTAAGGTTTAATAAGACTCGTTCTAATCGAAGCCACATTCAAGAGCTGGAACGTTCCAAACACGTCATAAAGTACTCAACTAGGAAGCCGCAGAGGGGTACTGTTATTTCTGTATACAGCCTTGGTATAATGGTCTAGTCCAGTCTACGGATATGCAGTGTACTCTTTCGCTCGAAAATCCTGGTTAAGGCTCATAGATGTGGTACGTTATTAATAGAACACCGCATTCGTGGTCGTTAAATGAGTCGGCCAGTGTGTACACCACAGAATTGTGTAGTATTTATCATGCCCTTAGAATTTGCATCACGCATCTCCACAGTTTATTCCTCATTTCCCATAGCTCTATTCAAATCTTGACGTCGTTATTCTCAATTGATCTTCTGGTCCCGCTCATTCAAGCAGATTGTAAAAGCCATTTCCATTACTTTTTGAAAGGTCTTCTAGCTAGATTTCATAGAATTTAAAACACTCTATATTTATAGTTGTAAGAATATCTACTTACAACTATTAATACAGAGTGTTCTAAATATAAATTCATAATTTTAAGTTTTGAAAAATATTACAAATATCTTCTTTTTGTATTTCGAGTACATCAAAAATATTTTAATTTGCCGACATTATTACAAATTTAAAAATTTCCGTCAAAAATAAATTATATTTGTCAACTATTATGCATGTTGCACTTGACATGTATAATTATGGATATTTTACTTAACCGCAATGCATACCATAAAAATCTTTTCCTCTGTATACATTATTGATACGTAAAGATGTCCAACTCTTCGTATATGTCTGCTTTAAGCACCAGAACAGTAAATGTCACTTGCTTGCGATAACTGACAAGTGTAATTCATTTTTGACGTGGAAGGGTGTAGTTTGGGTTGACTATATTATTTTTAGAAATAGTAACCAATCACATCGCACTCAATGCTTTGATGTGTTCCTGAACAAATCGAACATAGAGAAATTTACATTGAATACATTCTAGCATCTTCGGTGTTACATAAAACTCTCTCTATATATATATTATCAAAAACCCTTGTACCCTTACGGGTGTTGGGCGAAAATATAATAATACAGAATTTTACTCAGCATAAGCAAATTGACATTGTTTATACTGGAATTATAAACATTTTATAAAAATTTCTGCTATTTTTTGGCATTTTGGGAAGAGTAGGGATAACGATGATCATGAGAGAGGACATCGCATAAACCGCAATGAAGAAATATAACAACATTGAAAATTTCCTGATTGATATGAAACTTATATTAAGATAAAATATTATGAAAACAAAACAAAAAAACTGTCTCGGTAGCAAAATAAATTACAGAGTAACTTAAGATGTTATTGATTTCTATTGTAGTTTTTTTTTTATGAAAAAATATAAAAGATGAGCAAATTGGGTAAATAATATACTAAGTATTTTTTTGTTTTCAAAAGGAATAATTTAATTTTAGATTGAAATAGATATCATTGATCGAGAAATTTTGATCTCTAGAGCGTTTTGATTTTATTAAAAAATGGTGTTGGCAATAAAATTAACCGCACACTATTAGTTATATTGAATTGAAAATCTTAATTCGATCAATAATGACACATGTAACGTTTTATTTGTTTTTATTCACTAGTATAAAATGTAAAATAAAGAAAAAATCAAAGCACTTTAGAGCTTAAACTTAGCTTAGAAATATTAAATTATATTTTTAATATTGTGATTTACTTATATATATAACAATCTTTATTAACAATTAAGTTTACAATAAGGTAACAAACATTGACTATGTATATCACACAAAAATTAATTAATTGTTAAATGGCTATCGATGATTTAATTATTTATCGGGATTTATTAAAATCTAAGACATGAAAAGCCATTGAAGTTTTTTTTTCCTATGTAAATCCTTATAATGTCCAATTATAAAATACCCTGTATAAATCAAACAATTTTAATTTACACCTGACCGTTTTCATCCAACTTACTTCATCCAAAGAATACTGGTCAAAATTTATCAATTGCATACACCAGGGAATATAATTTTATATTTTTATATAATTATTTTTCCTACGTGTGCAAACATCTCTGGCAATGGCCAGAGATGTTAAACCACGTTATTTAATTATTAACATCCGAACGATTTACATTTTCCGTCTTTGACATGCAAATGCTGCCGGTGGCAGTCTTCTCTTACATACACTGGCTTTATTTTCCGACGAGATAAGCTTTTGCCGCCCTGCCGAAAGCCCATCGGCCAAATGTTGTAGACAGAGGATATAATAACACCAGAATGCATTTACTCTACGCGGGGAAAACAACTTTTTATTAAAAATTGACTGTTTTACTTACTGAAGTTTTAATAAATGGGCAATTCGTTTGATTTAAAATATTTCCTTATCACTAATTACAGAAAATTTGAAACGCTTGAGTTTTGTTTATGACTTTAATAATTTATGTCGATAACATTGATATGTTGGCAGTAGTAGCAGTAAAACAATGAAGTTAGGTTTAGTAATTTTTTAAATAATATTGTTGACAAAATTGAAACTTTAACAATTAATATACTATACAGATAATTATAGAAGTTCATCCAAAACAATCTCTACATATCTGTTACTATTTAATCTTTCGTGGTATAAATAAAAAGTAACACGCGTGCAAAATACGTTGCAACTAAATTTCTGTTGGCATTTATGCACACGTAATGCATGTAGATTTTCAATTGACCACATGTAATTGTTTTTTTTTAATGTTTGACGAATAAATTCATAATTACTAGATTCATATTAAAATGAATAAGTATACTAACTTATTCATTTTACTTTGTTGTGTATAACTTTTTTTTAATAAATTTAATTTAAGGCTGCGATCCCCAATATGTTTCCGTTTCAAGAGATTAAAAATGTTATAAAGTCAGAAAAAATAAACACTAAATGCAGGCAGATGGAGTATTTACTGATATCAGATAATTTTAATTTTTAAAAAGCAAAAAAATAAGTCAAACAAATACTTTTCAAAAATTAATTTATTTTACAAAAGAACATTTAATCTATATTAAACACATTCAACTGCATGTGGAAACTGTTTCCCTTAAATATCTATATTAAATACATTCATAATATATTATTTGTATATTTGTTAATCCCATTAAACAATTAATGATAACAAATTTAGTTCGGTGCCATCGTTTTTATTGTGGAACAGTATATAGTATTTCAGATGTTTGCCGCTAGGTTGAAAAAAAAGTTGGAATAAAATAAAATCACACATTTTCTAAAAAAAAAACACTATATGCTCACGCTATAATCGCACCATCTATTAGGCGTAAAATCGCAGCCTTAATTCACATTAGCTAAAGGGAAAATGATTGATTAATAATTCAAATTCTTTTAATTTAAATAACTGTGATCATTTGAATTAATCCTGTTTTTCTATAATTTTTTTAGTAACCATAGTTTCAACGACATTAACGCGTCATTATCAAACGAGCAGTTACTTCTTTTTTTTGTTTCGGTAACTATAAATAATTTATGGTTTTATAAGCGCATTAAAGGTAGACGTGTACATGAGGTCAAGCTGGTCGTTAATTAAGGGAATGTTTAGATGTGCACGGGCTTTGATTGATAATAACTCGTTAATGTGGTCGAAACTATAGTCACTAAAAATCAGTTGTACAAAGAAAATGATAGGGTTTTATTATTATTAATTTTCATCAATTTATGAATTTAATTTGCAACGTTTTGATAACGTTTCATGGAATTAATCAATGTCGTATATTATTTTTGTGATAAAATGATCATAAAATGATGAATATTTATGAAATTGAATAAACGCAAATCATATCTTTAGTTATGGAGTTTCGATATCATGCAACAAATGTAGTCATCGCTCCGTTCCTTCTCAAACTATTTATATTCGTTCAGCAAAGTGTCTATACCGTTCTTGATTCTTAATGTACTATTGCTACTTTGCACGAAACAAATATTGTGCTATATAGTTTTGCAGTTGGTGTATGTTTAAATATATATTGAATAATTTTAAAAGAAGTAAATATGGTTTTTAAAAATGACACTTAGGCCGCTATAATATTTTTCTAATTAATCCTTCAGACATATCATGATCTTTTGGTTGTGGTTTGTGATGTTTTATAAATATATAATAAAACTTCCAATGACGTAATGGCTGATTTGTTATAAGAAAAAAAAAAAACGGCTAATATTAAAAAATATTGATAATGAATTTATTGTTGATCTCTTTTACAGAACAAATACAATACATATAAAGAAAAAAGAAAAGAAATAAAGTTATTATAATGCACCAACAAAATAGATACGTTAGTAATATTTAGTTTTACACGGGATAATAACTAGTTTAATAAACTTGTGTAGATTCCGACTTCGCAACTACAATTACATAATTACAAAATGCAATTATAATGATATCTTAAATGGTCGCAACTTTAATAACTTCGAGATAAGAGCACTTTCCTGCTGCCATAGAGCATAATGAGTAGGTGATATAATGGCCTATATTCTTTAGAAAATGCTTTTAAAAGCCACGTCATTTATTGTATGTAGAAAAAAAGGGATATATATAAATGTTATCATAACAGAACTGATAATATAAATGTAAAGAGTTCGTTTGTTTCACTATTGTGTTTACAACAGCTTACACAAGTAAACATGTTACAATAATTGAAATAAGATTAAATAAATATAAATAATTTATATATATAAAACGGGCATTAATAATTATATTTCTTGGTGTTAGTGCTGGAAGCAGTTTACACAAGTCAACATGTTACAATAATTGAAATAGGATTAAATAAATATAAATAATATACATACAGAGAGGTTTTTTTCAACAGTGAACATTTCCCCTATGGCCACCTGTAAAAAAAAATCCGTGTCAACCGATTAATGTTTGTGTGTTTAGTTGTCTATAACATGCAACTAAACACAAATGGCAAACGCTAAACTTCAAATCGTGTGAAATATTTAATAGAAAATGTGCACAAATGAAGAAACAAGTCGAATTGTATTACAATTCCAACAGTACTAGAGGATTAGAAGATATTTTCCAATGAATCCGGAGCGGTGGAATGTCTCGGTTAAGACGATTTTAGAAATAATTAAATTAATATATTTTCTTTAAAAGGTGCATCTTTTGTTCTCTTGAAAAAAGCAATAAAATAAATCATGATTAATACTGCATTAAGGTAACGAATGCAAGTAAAAAGTATTAAGAGATTTTATTGACACAATTTAAAAGAAAAATAACAGTGAACAACAATAAATTTGAAATAAATAATTACAATAAGTGCTCGAAATGACCACCAGACACTGCAAGACAGTAACTAAAACGATCGAAAAACATACATCGCTTTTATGTTATAATCGAGGTTAACTTGAACTCATTTATTAGTTATTCGATTTTTTAATTCTTCCACATTGTGCATTTCCGTATTTAATAAACGAAAGAGGTTGTCGGATTTTCTTTGGCGAAACACAAAATATTTAATTTAACAGCTAACTTACTCTCTGGCGATTTTATATAAAGGCATGATGCAACCTTCCAAAGAAAATTGTTTGTTTTTTTTTTTATTTTCTGAGTTGAAGGAATCGGTTGTTCCGGATACTTGGTTGAGAAAAGGTTCCTACCTCTCTTATGCTGTGGGAAATATAATATATTGTTGCAAATCCATTTTTTTCTTCATTTGTATTCATTTTCGAACAAATATGTCATATAATTTGAAGTCTAGCACGATTGATTTATTTGGGATATGTGTGTTTAGTTGCGTGTTATGGGTAACTAAACATACATACATTAATCGGTTCTATGCGTTTGAATCGCATTTTTTTGCAGGTAAACATAAGGAAATGTTTACTTATAGAAAAAGCTCTCTGTATATAAAATGTGCATTAAAACAAAATATTTGACAATAATTAAAAATAAAACATGTATAAACAATTATTAAGCTTAACAAATCAAAATATTTAATAAAATCACAAGGGCACCACCGATTAAAATTGTAAATATTAAATTATTTTAAAATTATAGAAAGAAAACTCGTCCCAGATATAAAATGAATTTTCAACAAGAAAGCTTTTATTTAATTTTTGAATTTGTTTTCTTCTATTTTTTAATAAAATGAGGTAAAGCGTTACAAAATTGTATCCCAAAATAATTAGAACTATTTTTTTTATTGATAATAATTGAATGCTTCATTCGATTTTTATAAAATATATCATGGTTTAATATAATAGTATAATATACCATTTGTGTTAAAATGACCACCATCTATTAATGTTAAGTACAGAATACGGTAATACCACCACATAAACATTTTAATATCTTTATTCCGATACACAATTAAATTAGAAAACATATTACTTGAAAGATTAGTTAACACTTTTTGTCTTGTTTTTATTTCGATCAATTTTACAGTATTTGCACAAAAACATAAAATTCAAATCAATTACATTAACTATTTGGTAAAAAAAACTTAGTTAGCCAAGGCATTATAAACACAATTATTTTATAAGATACTAAAATTTAGAATTAACCTGTTAATAAATAAGTAACGATTCAAAAACTGAATTTATAGCACAGATTAAATGTAATAAGTACACTAATCTTTAATAAGTGACATTTATTTACGTTTTCTGGGTAACTAGATTTGCATTTTAATATAAAAACAACAGTGTTTCGGGATTTGCTTTTACATTAAATTTTTCTCGGATCAAAAATTTGTTACATATTTTATTGATGTGCAACAGCAGGTGTACATTATGTAATTCAATGTCCGGCGTGGTTATTTGCCCGGGAAGTAGTTGTTTTAATGTGCATTTGTTTAACGTACTTACGTAGCGTAAGTCAAAAGTCACAGAGCTAAATGTGAAAATAATTTATTAATTATTTTCAAACCATTTTTATTTAATATATTTAAATAACTGTGACCAAGTGAATGAATACTCTTTTCTAGAAGGAATTGATTTGAATTTAATTTTTTATGACCAAACTGTGCAAATTATTAAAATTTTTAAAGAGTTAGAAAATACTCCAAATTGAACATTCATTCAAGTAGCATTTTTAAAAATATTATTGCTTGTCCAAATAAAAAGTTATCTTTTTATTTATAGGTTATGTTATATTTTAAACTTACCATCAAGTGATGTTGCTCATTTTAACTCAAATGATGTGTTATATTGTCATATTAAACTTCGATTTCATTGAAATCGAATAAAGCATTCAATTGTTGCCAATAAAACAAATATTATTTTGTTTAAGTTTGAAGATGAATTCCGCCTAAACGGTTAAATTTGGTATATAGATAAGTTCGGTTGAATCGTCAAGTTTTTGTCCCAGGAACCTGAGGTTCCCAACATTAACAGGACAGCCTGTATTAACATGGAACTGTAAATATACTAAGTTTAATAAATTTGGATTTGCAATCTTCCTGAATCCGATTCCAGAAAAAAAAAAAATCCGACAGCATGTCTCTCTACATTAAACAAGCGATGCCTTATGCTGAAATCATAAAATGATTTTGCACTGCAAATTTGTCTGGAAGTAAAAATTAAATGGCATCAGTAGTCATCAAAATTACACTGCTTAAGTTTGTTTAACAATTAACTATGGCTAACTCAGTTAAATGCTTTAATTAAATCGATGAAAGCTGCAAGTAATAATAATAAATATCCAATAAAATATCCATCGCCCGGCGAATTCACCATTGTTGCAAATAATCTAAATAAAGTGCTTTTAAAATTTCATCACAAGTTGATTTTCAAATGAATGTCAAAATTAACAAGCTACTTAAAATGTATTACAGTCTAGTACTTATGCGATAATAATACCTCAAATGACAAATATTAAATAAAATTCATTTCTCAAAAACTCACTTTATATATTATATTTATATATATATTTATTATATTTTTACATTATATGGTTCTGAATTTGTAATGCTACAGTAGATTATACCCTAAAAGAAGGAAAATATGAAAAAGCTATATCACTGTTTTCTACGAATATAGAGAAACTTACCTCTACGAACTGTTAATTTAACAATTTAACAGATGCCTATTTAAAATCAAGTGTAGATAAGTTGGCCTTTACTTAAGTTAAATATAGGCACATAGAATCATACATTTTCTTCTATTTTATATATTACTTTTTACTTGCACGCAGTTCTGTTCAAAATTTCGGTTGAAATCATTAAATTGATTGATTGAATTACGTGAAGATCAAATTAATTTGACGAATAAAATATTAATAACCTTTCTTCACACTTTCATCTGAATTACAAAATGAAATAATCGGACACAAAGGATTGATGGATTAAAACTGAATACAAAAAAATACTAATAAAAAACAATGTTTATTCACTTTGCCACATCTATTTAGATAAATTAAATAAAAATTATAGAATGTAGAAATAAGTTATTAATTAATGACTTTTTCCACATTAAGCTCTGTGACATCTTGACTTATGTTACGTACTTTAGACAAATGTACATTAAAACAACTATTTTTCCGGCAAATAGCCCACCAGACATTGAATTACATAATGTACACCTTCTGTTACATATATAATATATTGCATCGTGCAACAATTTTTTTATCTAAGAAAAATTCAAGGTAATGAACAAAAAATACTTTACTTAATATAAACTCATCTGCAGACACGTGTATCGTGACACGTGATTTTCATTTATTTTTTAAAAATAACTGTGACCAAGTGAATAAATACTTTTTTTCTATTTATATTAATAGTCAGCGAGGCGTTAATTCAAATCTGAGCCGCGAGATTTTTGTTTGTGAATTTACTATTAGAACGCACGCATTGCTCGCATACATACCATGAGCCTGGTCATTTCGATCCTAAAGCGCAACCGGTACGGTTCGCCCATTTTAATTAATTTAATTCAATTCGTTTTTTAACTTTATTTAATTTTGATTGAGTTTAATTTAAATTAAAATAATTTATTTAATTTGATTAAATATTATTTATTTAATTTAATTTAACATCTTTAAATTATTTATTGACGAAGAATAGATCCCGAAACAAGTGTCTGCAGATGGCTTTATATTAAATAACGTTATTTTTTGTCCTTACGTTGAATTTTTCTCGAATAAAAAATTGTTGCATGATGACAATATGTAACTGACATGCATTAGCAGGTGTACATTATATAAATCAATATCTAGCAGGGTTATTGCTCTAAAAAATATTATGAAGTGTACTTAAACCAAATTGAATAATTTGGTTGTATGTTTCTTTTTTTTTTCACTTCGATGGCTTCTAAAATGTTTAAACGATACTATGATTATTGTTTTCATAATTTCGTGTTCTCTGTTGTGATTTTATGACTGGTTTCTTTGTGTTCGAAATACACATTTGGTAATTCAAATAAAATTGTGAAAAAATGATTATCAGTGCTTTATTCGTCAAATTAACGTTGTACCGGGTGTTCGGATAAAAAGGGTCATCGGCTATATCTCAGGAACTAAGACTCATAGAACAAACAAAAAAATATGTCAATAAAAGTGACCATGACAAAATGTCGGAAACATATTTCAAGTTCATATATCTTCCAGTAGAGGGCGCAATGATCAATCGAAAAGTAGTATTGCGATTATCTCGAAAAAAGTTCTAATAAAAACATATTAAATTACATCTTTTGAAATCATAATAAGTTCATGAAACAAAAATGTTATAGACATTTTTGTATTTCTCTTGTAATAAAGAGTGGGGGAACGTTCGAATCTGTAACGAGAAAATCTTAAATAACTCTTTTGTTTTTTAACCGATATTAATGATTTTAATGCCATGCGAAAGAACTTATCATATTTTCTTCTTGAATTAACAACAATTAGAAAATATCTAACTCTATCCCCGATGGGTAGCGCCAAATAAAAATTTAGAAATTTTTGTCCATTTTCTTAAAAAATTCAAATGAAATGATATATTTTTTTAGTGTTAGTAAAATGAGGATTAAAAAGTAAGACATTTAGTAAAAATCGGAAGTTTATATTAAAATCATATTACAAGTTATAATTAAAAGAATTTTTAGAATTAAAAATTATTAATGCAATTTTTAAGTATTTTATGTGTTAATTTAAAATAATTTAAATAATAACTAAAATAACAAAATTACATTATTTTGTCACCGGTATCGGACGCTTTTTAATTGTAATAATAATTTAGTCATTTTTTTATTAACGAAATATTTCTTGTAATACAGGTAGAAACCAAATGGAAAATCATTTTAAACGCCAAATTTATATCATTTATGTCATATTTAATGCAATCACCTAATTTGATACAATTAAATAATATATATATATATATATATATATATATATATATATAAAATAAAAACCTGAACAATCGTTGTGGCCAAAAAAAAAAAAAAAATAAGCATCCCCATCTATTCACCTTTCAAAACACACTGCATCTAAATATTTTCGCACGCTCTAGAAAACGCCTCCTAGTGGTGATAAACTAATTCAATTTTGTTATAAATTTTCGTAACCTTAAAAAAGTTTTCAAGTGACATTTGACATTTTTAATTTGAAATTTTCTTTTATTTATAACTTGTGACAGAATAAAGGTATTGAGATGCGGTTTTTACTAAATTTCTTACATCTTAACTCTCATTCTATTGAGACTAAGAAAAATATATCATTCCATTTGAAATTTGTAAGAAAAATGGTAAAATTATTTCTTTTTTCCTTGGCGCCACTTAGCGGCGACTGAATTACTTATGTTTATGATTGTTGTCAATTATTTTAATAAGTATAATAAGTTCTTTCGTATGAAATTAAAATCATTAAGATCGATTAAAAAATAAAAAATAGTTCTTTGACGTTAGCTCTTTACAAATTTGGACCTTTCCCCACTCTTGATCATGATCTCCATGATGTTTTTTGAAGTCTATATTAAAACTTTTTTTGAGATAATCGCAGTATTACTTTACGACTGTTTATTACTCACTCTACCGGAAGAATAACTTTCAAGTTCGTAACTTGAAAGTTATTTTTAGCATTTTTTCATGGAAACTTTTATTTTAACATTTTTTTTTATTTGAAAGCTCTGGCACTCATAGTTCCTGACTTTTCTTATTTGGATGGCCGGTATGTTGCCGTAATTTAATTTAAATAATGGAAATTTTTAAGTCAAGTGCAAGTCAATTTTTTTATAAAAACATACATATTTTTCCAATTTTGTATACAAAAAGATAAATGAAATTTTTACAGGGTGAGTCACAGAAGTGCCCGTCTTCAATATCTCCTTTGCCGTTAGAAATTTAGCATTAACTTATTAATAAAACTTCCTCGATTATTCAAGACGCATAATGTATAATTATTTTCATATATACAGGGTGACCCATTTTCCAAGAATTCATATCAACTTTGTTATTTTAAATGGAACACCCTACATATTATATTTTATTCGATTCCCCTTTAAATTATCTTTATGCCAATATAACATTATTAGTAGTTCTTACAAGCCTGCAAAATTGTTTTTAAAGTTACAGTGGTGTACTAAAAAAAAAACACTTTTTGTGTTTTTAGATGAAGAAATGGCATTTTTTATCCATTTTAAGATAATACCATTCTATTCAGTAATAGCTTTAAATGTGAAATGTTTTTATACAGTGTGCTCAAAAAATAATTTTAAATATGTGACTTTTCAAACGAACGTTTATTTATTTTGTTATACGGCATTCTGTAAGTTTCTATTTTTTTTCTTTTCGAATTATCATATGATAATACAAATAATTCATTAAAATAATAAATGCCTAACTTTTGTACTTTTTGAAATATTTCATACTATTAATATAACATTTTAACCATGAATTTGATAGTTAGACATGATAGACAATACAAATGACAGTAATTAAGCATAAAAAATTAAGGTAATCGAAACAAATGCAAAATAAATAATATTTTCTATTTAAATTAGCGTTTTGGAAAATTTATATCCGAATACGTGATAATGGTTGATCTTATAAATGAGCTAAAACCGTCCGAAATGTTAATTGTCACAATAACATAAAACTTTATTGCTTGTTTCTTTACCGTCATTTCTCTGTTTCCATGGCCAACAATTTAATTAATTCTTGAAATGTCTTAAAAAACAGTATATAATGGAAATATTTTGAAAACTACGAAAGATAAGCATATAGCATGCGATATAAAAAATCTTCCTCTGTTTATAATAGTTTAAGAAAAGAAATTATAGAGTGTCATTTATATATACCATATAAATATATATAAAATTATACCAGTTTGAAAAGTCACACATTTAACATTATTTTGCAAACATTCTATATAAAAATATATCACATTTAAAAATATCATTGCATTTCTAACTCAAAAAAATCAAAAAAATGTAATTATTTTTCAGTACAACTCTGCAACTTTCAAAATTTTTAATAAATATTGTTTTCTGCAGTAATGGCTTGTCAAACATGTAATTTTATTCATGTAAAGACAATTTAAAAAGAAATCCAATAAAAAATATTATATTTTTATTGGATGTTCTATTTAAAATAACAAAGTTGATATCAATTCCAGAAAAATGGGTAACACCGTGTATAAGAAAATAATTTTACATTATGCGTCTTCAGTAATCAAGCAAGTTTTATTAATAAAATAATGCGGAATTTCAAACGACAAGGGAGATATTGAAGACGTGAACTTCGGTGACTCACCCTGTATATTATATATTAGTTTTTACTAACACGGAGTTTTGTAAAACGTTTCGTTTAAAATCATTAAAGTTATATGTTACATACCCGCAATGGATGATATTATATTGGCATTGGTAGATTAAAAATAACATCACAAATAATATAATATTTAAACCGTTTTAGTTTTAAAATTCACTGTTTAAATTAGATTTTTAAATATAAATAAAAATATAATTTCTTTAACTTGCTGAAATACAACATTTTAATATAAACATTAGGGTTTTGTAGATATTGGGCATGAGTTTACAAATTGAAACTGAAACTATACATAAAGTAAATGTGGTTTATTGAGTTGACATTTAGACCGCTTTAATGTTTTTTTCTTTCAGACATATTATAACCTGGTTAGATTATACGGTTGAGGTTTGTGATGTTTTTACTGCAAATATTCAGTAAAACTTATAACCAAGTTATGGCTAGTTTTCATCTTCCGGGTGTGGAATGATTTTTATACTTTTAGTTTTTCAAATCACAACAAGCTTCTTCATGGGTAGTTTATCAAATCTAATAATTATTAATATTTCAATTTCAGATATGGTTATTTCCATTTTAACTTAAATTTAACACACAATAGTAAAGTCTAATTCTCAAAACCCTTTCACATACACTAATATCCCTTGGAATTTATTTTTTTTTTATTAATTTTAGTTTATGTTTTAAATATTAATTTCGTTATTATTTGAGAATAAAGATATTGACATTATATTATACCACGCTGTATTTATAATTAAATGAACCATCAAATTACACAAAAAACCTTAGATGCTGTCTAGAAAAATTATACATGCATATAAATCTTACACATGGTATTCTTTATACACAAAGTACATAAAAATTATGTATTTTATATACTTCAAACGATACTGATTTTGTGTTTATATTTTATTGTTGTTTTCAGGCTGTTGGAGTCGAAGAAAACGCGCTGCCTGTGTCCCAGGGCGGGGACGTACGCGGTTTTGCTCACAATGAAACCCTCTTTGGTAAGTGCGACCTTTTAACTCCTCGACTTAATTCGTTTTTTGGCGGAACGCCCTGGCACTCAAGCCTCGCGTATTTCACCGATAGCGACGGGGGGCTGAAGAGAGATGGGGATAAAAAGAAGAGGGTAATAGCTTGAGTATTATTAACGGTTACGGCTCTATTCCGCCTTTTGGCATAATTGCGAAACGGTCCTTTGTAAAAAAAAACAATTGCAAATTTATGACCATGATTGCGTGCGTAGGCTCAGAATCCGTTTTCAGATTCATGTATATACAGCGTATAAATTAAGTAGCGGATAAATGCGGTAACTTTATTAATATACACGATAAAGAAACAATCTAAAATGGAAATAGCAACTTAAATAACAACATATATGAATAACATTTAAAAAATCTCTAATAAAAATTTTAACAACCATTAAATGTCATTATTTTTTTTTTTTTCATTTATTTTATATTTTCGCCGTTTTTTTTTTAAATCTGTATTCAACGGTAGAACATTTTGAATAGGTTGCACAATAAAAAATAATAGAAAAAGAATTTAAAATTGAAATAATATGAGAACGCAGTTTATCTTGTGAGATATTATTATTCAGAATAGATTTATATGCGGCGATAATGTTTGAACCAGTTATTCCAAACAATTATTTTTTTATTGTAATCATAATTATTAATAACATCAATTGATTTTAGAAATTATAGATTGTTTTCACAGTACGTTTGCTTGAAAGGAAACAGTGCTTATAACAAGGTGTATAATTAAGAATTATACAATTTCCGTTTTAAAAGTCATTTATGATTTATTATATTAATTTTTATGAAAAAAAAAATAATAATAATTTTGAATAAAAGAAAAGATATAAAATCGATAAAAGTGTCAGAATGTAATTTAATAGGAGAAAATAATGTCATATACTTTAATGAACATTTAACTAACTATTTGAACAAACTATTTCATGAAGCACGATGTTTAAAAAATAACAATTTCAAGTATGTATGGGTCAAAAACTGAAAAATATACGTAAGGAGGAATGAAAATAATAGAAATCCATAATAGCAATGACATTGACAATGTCAAAATTTAATAAAAACAAAATAAAAACAAAAATAAACAACAAATTATTACCGAATATTATGAACTTTTTAAATACATATTAAACATAAGAAGCGTATAAATTTGATTATATTCAAACTCTTCCAGTATTAAATAAAGACCTCGATATCATTGCTATTAGAGAAACATGGCTTAACAAAGAAGATACTCCTTATATTAACCTAAATAATTATAAAACAGTTTTCAATTGTCGAGAAAAAAGATGTGGCGGTATATTATTTTAAATGAAAAATTATATAGAATTTAATTTTTTTTATAAATAAAACAATAAAAGGGACAGAAATAATCAAATTATTCTTAAAAACATACAATTGCCATTTGATTAATTTGTAAACCTTCTTCAATTAATTGCAACATTTTAAATATTGTATGAAATAAATATGAATAAATTATTAAAAATCAACCAATAAAACACAGATTAGATTGAATAACTTTAAATTCTCGACTAGTTTCGGGTTATTAGCCCATTTTCAAGAGAATTTAAAAAAATCTAATCTGTGTTTTATTGGTTGATTTTTAATAATTTATTCATATTTATTTCATACAATATGAACTACCAATGTCTAAATATTAAAACCATTGATTATTTTAAATAATGTGTTAGAAAACAATATAATTATGGGAGACTTTAACATAAATCTAATACAAATGAACAATGCCACAAATACATACAAAAATATAATATTAGAGCAAGGTAATCAAATACTTAACCATATTAATCACTAACATGCTACTAGAGAAAATGCTATTCTTGATCACATTATACCTTCTAAAAATATCAACTTCATTACATATAACATTGAAGACACCTCCATATCAGATCACAAAGCCATAATTTGTAAGTGTAAAATAGATAATAACAATAAAAAACCATATGAAACGATTAAAAAAAAATATTATGAAAAAATAAAAGAAAAATATACTAAAATCGACAATAAGAAAATATTAACATTTAATGATTTAATTAACTATTTAAAGAAATGATTGAAAGAGAAACAAAAATATAAACATATACAAGAAGTTGTGATCACATATGGATAAATAAAGAAATAATATTAAGTATTCAAGATAGGGAAAAAATTTACACACGTAATAAACAGAACCCAGAAAATGAAATATTAAGAAAAGCGTATAGACATCCACATTGATTAAACAAAGAAAAGCCGCCTTCTGTAAAAATAAAATTGATAGTGCACGTGGCAATGAGAAAAAAAAAATGTGGGCTGTTATAAACAATATGATGAATAAGAATAATAATAATAAGAATAATATCACTGAAATAATTGATAAAGACGGTTATATTCTAAAAAAACGATCAAGACATAGCAAATGAAATGAATATTTATTTTGCAAATATTGGAAAAGACCTTGCTTCCAACCTACCCCTATCATGTCAGATTATTAGAGAAAAATGTATTAATTTCTAAATTTACAGTGACTACCGAAAATGAAATAATAACAATAATAGATAATTTTAAAACACACTCTTCCCCAGGTCAAGACTAAATAAAACTTCACCTTATTAAATTATTAAAAATGAAGTTGCACCCATATTGTGTAGATTAATAAACCAAATTATAGAATCGGGAGTATACCCAAACGAACTGAAAGAGGTTCTTATCACACCTATTTTTAAAAATGGCAATCACTTAAACCCAGAAAATTATCGGCCAATTGTAATGTCGTCCGTCTTGGCAAAAATTACAGAAAAAATCATACTGCAAAGATTACAAAATCATCTACAACATAATAATATAATTCACATTAATCAATATGCATATCAACGAAACTCGGGTACAACAAATGCATGTATTGACATAACGCATAATATTCAAACAGAATTGGACCAACACAATTATGTAATAATAGTTTTTCTTGATCTAAAAAAAGCTTTTGATACCGTTTCCATCCCATTACTAGTGAAAAAATCAAATATTCTGGGTATAAAAAATAAAGATTTTAACATAATACGCACTTACTTAACAGAGAGACGGCAACAAACTAAAGTAAACGGGTCAATGAGAAATTTGTTACTACCAGAGTATGGCTTGCCACAGGGTAGAGTTTTGCCACCGACATTATACATAACATACATAAATGATATTTTTGAATTAAATACAAAAGGTAAATTATATGTATATGCCTATGATACATGTATCCTGTATAGTGGTAAAGATTTAAATCGATTAGAAATATTAATTAAAAAAAGAACTAAATATCATTAAAAAATGGTTCACAGAAAACCACCTCACTGTAAACAAAGAAAAAACTACATACATGATTATTAGACAAGAAAACAAAACAATCGAAGACATAGACATAAACTTGCAAAACCACACCATAACTAGAACAGAAGAAGTTAAATATCTTGTGCTAACTATTACACACGATTTTAAATGGAATAAACACCTCGAACAATTAATTTAAAAAATCTAGCGCTACAACAGGTATACTATACCGGACAAACTCTCTAATGCCGAAAGATACGAAAAGAATAATATTTAACACACTTTTACTTCAAAAATAAGTTATCTATGTAGCATTTTGAGGGGAACAACCACATACAACATAAACTCACTACAAAGGCAACAAAATAAAATATTAAAGTTGCTATACAATCTAGACCGACTTACACCTAGCAAATACATGTATGACTTAATCCCAGGATTGACTATTATTAACAAAATAAACCTGCACGATGTATTTCAATTCATACGGTATTAAACTCCCAAAACAATATTAATTTACAAAAAAAAAAAGAAATTCATACACATAACACTCGACGGAAAAGTAATGTAATAACATTGAAGCACTCTACAAATATTTTTTAAAAAATAGCTTATTCGTTTCTGGAATAAACTACTACAACTTGCCAGCTAACATAAAACAAATTAAAAACATAAAATTAATTAAGCTAAAAACTAAACAATATATTTCCACCAAAAATACATACTAAACAAATCACATTTCTTTCGCGCTGTCACCGTCAATATGAAATATTAATTTTAAAAAAGAATTCTCCAGTACCAGAATTGATTTTTATATAATCAATATCTGTTGGAGATCAACTCTAATAGAAAAAACGGGGTTACAAACACAGAACAGGGAAAACAAAAACAAAAAAATATATATTTACAAATAAAATGAATATAGATTTTCAGCGCCTCAGCCAACACCTCAAAAATATATGAAAACACTTTATTCACTTTTCTTCACTTATTTTATTTATTAGCAGATGTACATTTCGATCACCATGTGATCCTTATCAACATCTGTTACGAAATATAATAAGTGAAGAATTGTGAACAAAGTGTTTTCATATATCTATCAAATCTTCACGAAACTCACATTTTATTAAGTGTAAAATTAAAACTCAAATATACTAGATCACATAAAACATCAAGAACATAAATGAAATGTTCCACAATGCTAAGCAAGCGATTTACAAGGGCCATTCATGTATAAGGTATCAGAGAACCTCTATCGATTATCGCTGACATCTATAAATTGTGGTTTATGAAATAATTAACCGCTATACTACCGGGGTTATCGGGGTTACCACGCTACTAATGCCTTATTATTATTGAATCCACAGAGGAGTAATTCATCAAATGTTTTCCACTAAAATATACACTATGACGAAGATATCCATGCCGCGAATATTAATGGAAATTCGTTTAGTTTAATAATAGAAAATAAAATCGACAGCCTATTTCCTGACAATTCAGATTTTCATATATCCAATTATTTATTTTAAAAATAACACAACGACAATAATCAAAGAGTGACATGCGGAAAGCCTCAGAGTCGATTGCAATTTTATTTATAAAAGTTTATAAAATGTGATTTATAAAAATATATAGATATTATGTATTTATGCAAAAATACAGATTACAATGAAAGAAAAAAGTTCTTTGTAATTCAAATTTAAATTATTTTTTAAAATAAAATTTAACTTTCCTTTTTTTATTTACAGAAGTTATCAATTGTATTTCAGTTTATCTCAAATACGTTAAGCTTTATCTCAAATTTTGTGTGAATATTTTTCACTGCAGAGATTATTACTTGAAGTGTAGAATAGTGAATACAAATGAGATTCAATATACCTCATATTTAATTCTATTGTCAATTCAATGATTTATAGGGAATGTATTTATGAAAAATGCTTCTACATTTTGAAAAACGTCTTATACAAAAGTGTTTTTTATTAATACATACATAATCGTCTTTAATGTGATATTTACTGTTTTACTATTAAATTAAGTTTTAAAAATATTTTTTTTATTTACAAGTTGGCTAATATATATATATATATATACAGGGTGGCGCAAGATTCCGATGAAGTCCAATATCTCAGTTAAAAAGAAAAAAAAAAAATGTTACTTACATAATTAGTAGCTAATGTCAAAAATCACATTTTAAAATTAGTTTCATATGTACAGGGTGTTCAATAATCACGTGACGTATCAAACATATGTTTTTTTTTTAAATGGAATACCATATTTTTTATGAAGATTTTCGATTCTACGTTTAAAAATGATCATTTTTTATATAAGATTTAATAGGTCAATTTTTCATAGTTTAAAAGTTATAAACAAATGAATGTTGAAATCGATTGATGTTTACAGCCTAATATTTCAATAATGAAAAATGAAATAAACATTCTGTCAACGCCATACAAATGAAAAAATACTTAATAATAAAAGAAATACTCATTTTTTCTCTTAAAACAAATTTTTATATACAAGATGAAGCAATACGCAAAATGATTTTTTTCTCTTTTTACTTAAATGAGACACCCTATTTTTTATGCTATTTTAATAGAAAATTGATCACTCTTCATTTTTTATATAACATATTAAATAGCTACCGTTTACCGTTTTTGAGATATTTAATCTCAAATACAAATTTTGTATAGAATTTTTAACCATAGTAGGCCGCGCCAGAACAACTAATTTATTTAGTTGTAAAAGTTACGCTTAATATCATATTTAGTAAGTAAAGTACATTTTACGTTATATTTAGTAACACTGGTGCAGTTAAACATACTTCTTCAATAAATGATTAATTTAATTGTTAAAAACTAACAAAAACGATATTTTTTGGTTATTATTCGAAAAATATTTAAAATATTCCTTTATTCTTGTTAAATTGATTTATTTAAACAATTCATGTTGACTGAAAAACCGAAAATAGATATTAAGTGAAATAATAAAATACTTATATCATTATATTTTGTTAGTATTAACATTTTTATATATTTATTTCACGCATTCACATCATTTATTTTTTAATTCAATAACATTCAAACATTTTACAATTGTTTTCTTAAAAAAAAAGTGTCCCAATAACCATTATAACTCGCTAAATAATCGTCGATCAACTATTTTCTTCATATTTTGCATGAACTTTTAAATATCTATTGTCATTTGAATATCCTTTTAGTTTGTTTTAATTATAGCCTACTTAAATTATAGATTATAAGCGAAACTTATAATTTTGTACTTTGAATTGAAATTGTTAAAAAACGGTAACAGATAGGGGTATAGTTTATTATACAAAAATTAAAGATTAACCAATTTTCTATCGAAATAGTGTAAAAAATATAGGGTGTTCCATTTAAGTGAAAAAAGAAAAAATCATTTTGCGTATTGTTTCACCCTGTACACAACATTTGCTTTATGGTAACAAACGATTATTCCTTATATTATTAAGCATTTTTTCAATTAAATTGCGTCAACAGAAAGTTTGCATCGTTTTTCAATTTTGAAAAATAAGGCCCCAAACTTCCATCGATTTCAACATTAAATTGTTTATAACTTTTAAAATATTGAAAATTGACCTAATAAACCTTATGTTAAAATTGATTAATTTTAAGCGTAGAATTTAAAATCGACATAAAAAATATAGCATTCCATTTAAAAAATCATAAGTTTGATACGTCACGTGATTATTGGACACCCTGTATACATGAAACTAATTTTAAAATGTGAAGTTTAACAGTAGCTACAAATTATGTCAGTAATATTTTTTTTGTAAATTTCTAAATAACTGAGATATTGGACTTCAACGGAATCTTGCGCCATCCTGTATATATATTCTTGAGTTATATGAAGTTTATATTAATAATAAAAGGCGGTTAAATTTTTTTCCTTCGCTGTTCAACTGAGAATTTACCGGTTTTTATTAGTATACAATAAGGTTATCGATGGGTGGTCTTTCAGCCGACAGTCCGTTGACTCGTCCATCAGTTAGTCATGTATGTGTGATGATATGAATTCATGAATGGTGGATTGATGATATTTGAATTTTGTAGGAATATTGAGATTTCTGGTAATACAGAACATTTTTGGGATAAATGGGTATAACAACCGTTTTTTTTTTTTATAAAGAAGTGTTTTCATTAATAAATTTCTCAATATACCATTTGATTGAAAATTAATACATTCTTGAGATGAGACTCATTCCATCATTTATTGAATAGTGAACGCAATTGAAAAACTCTATAATTAACAATAGTAATAGTTTGTGAAGTGCTTTTACAAATTATAATACTATTTCTTCTCATATCATGTCATTTATATAAAAAATAAATTGAATTAAATAATAAAATACTTTAAAATCTGCAACTTTATTTTGATAATCGTCTAGGGTTTAAACATTCATACGATGTTTTTAAGCATAAATGCCAAAGAAGCAATATAAGCATCACTTTAATGAGCAAAGCATTGCATTTTGAACAAAGGAATATAATTTAAAATCGAAGCGTTTTTATTAAAATAATTATGATAAAATTAATATTGCATTTACTTTCTAACTTTTATTTTACAATACCATTAAAACACCTTGGGATTTTTCATAATTTAATTACTTGATTAAAATCAAAATTTTTCTATTAAAAAAATCTATAAATTACGATGTTTTAAAATGCTTCTTCCTTGGCGTATTTTTACTAGAAAACATCCGACGAATTTTTAAACTCTTACAGTGAAATATTTATAACGAATGTTTTAAGTTTATCTTTAAAGGTGGAAGCTGAGACCATTCTAGTGAAGCATGTTATGATCTTGCTGGGCTGTCTCATCTGCGCATCACTGACGATCATCTCAAGTGCGATTTTGGCTGTCTACTGGTATTTTCGGAGGTCCTCTTTAATCTTCCTGAAGATACAGTGCTGCCTCTCTACATTCGGGTCGATGGTGGTGTTCATGTACGCTGTTTGGGATGAAATTGACAGTGTAAGATTTTTTAGAATTTGTTTTGAAATTGGAAAAGAGGAACAGCCTTGTTTTAAAACATTCATTTTGACGAATAAAACTATATTTTATTTAATAAAAATAATAGTAATTCACATTAATCTTTTTTTTTTATGAAAATAACAAGTTTCCTCTATTTGTTTCATTGTCTTAAAATTATAAAATACTCAATTCAAATTAGTAATACGACTTGTTTGATTTTTCCACGAAAGCAATACATAGTGTAAAATATTTCGTTATTTCCATCCGAAAATATATTAATAATAATATATTTATTTACGGTATCTCCTTTTTACAAAACATATGCAACAAAAATCAATATTACAACTAAATATATGTATGTAAATGATAATCAAACTGAATTATTATTTTATTATTTATTATTTTCCGATGAAAAATAATTAAGCAGTTTACACTATGTATTCCTTTCGTAGAAAAATCAATTCATATGTTTTACTTTTATGTGAAATTATTATTTGTTTTATTAAATACATATTTGAATATTGAAAATGAAACATACCAAATGTTTTTTTCTATATTAACATGGTGGCCTGTTTTATAAATAAATATCTTTATTCAGACAATTATATTTTTACCCACATATAAATTAATTCAAATATAGAATGAATGTAGTATATTATTTCTATTATTTATTTAATTAAGATGAAATGTTAAAAATTCATTATGTTCCATATTCCTTGCAGAATTTATTTCTAATGGTAATGAGCCTTCTAGAGATCTTCTTCCTCACTGGACTATCATCTCAATTGAGCAACCTACTTGTTGTTTATTCAGAGCTCGTCCATATTCCCAGGATGAAAAACATCAAAGAGACGGTCATCTTAATTATTACAGGTAAATTATACATTTTTGCATGCCCAGTGGTAAAGTAGTTTATGTTAAAGCCAATAATCCGTCAAGCATATTTATGTATTTTAATTTGGCTACCCTATTTACTTTATTACTTTTCTAAATGTAATTAATAGGTTCTTGAATTTTAGTCATTAGCTTTTATTGATGATGTAGAAATGCAAACAACCTAACTGAACTGTTAAATTCGATGGATTAACATTTCTCTATTTAGTATTATTAAATTGTTCAGTGTATACACATGCTAATCATTGGATGTTCAAAATTGATTTTTTTGCATTCATTACTATTATTGTTTGAAGAAATCTGCTGCGGAAGTACATCAAACATTTATAGAAACTTATGCTGATGCTGTTGCATCTAATCCCAATTTTTGGTTTTGGCTTCAACAAATTTAATGTTGTGATTTTGAAGCAATGACAAAAACGGCCTGGAGAACCAAACACGTTCGAAGATAATGAATTGTCTTGGACAAAACCACAGCACACACTCTTAAATCACTTGCAGACAATTGATGAATAAACTGTTTCCAGACCTTTACCTACAGTGGGAAAGATCCGAAAGAAGGGAAAGTAGATACCACACGAATTAACTGGAAATGATATTTCAAAGCGAGGCAAACAACATGTTTCCTGTAGCGTTTTATAACTGGTGATGAAAAGTGGATCGACAATCTCAATCGCAAAAAGTCATAAGTTAGTTCAGGAGAGCAATCCACATAATGACACATGCAAATCAAAACATCGGGTACAAAAATAGAGAGCAAACATGAGCAAACCATACACACTTATATAACATTAATAAAAATACTAGCAAACATGGGGACGAATCAAAGACAGTGTTACAAAATGAAGACTTAGCTGCGCTGATCATAAACCGTTCGGCGACTCTGGTTAGAAACGCTAATATAACATAAACGGAGATATATGCGATCATGAAAAGCGCTAACATAATTTTAGAAAACAAAAACGATGGACACGATATCATCAGAGTCACTAACTGTTAAGTTGCTTTGGTAGCACTAAGCTCACCACAAATTACCTTATTATTGATATACGAAAAAGTAAAAGTATAAAGGCTAAATAACGCTGCTGGGAACAACATAATAACATTGAAATAGACTAGGAGCCAGAACAAAGGCAATAAAGGCCGAAAAATTAGGATTCAAATTAATCAATATTGGTGGGTGCAAGCAAAAGGCAGGTGCAGCTGTTGCCCAGTACTTTTTTTATAGAAGGGGAAAAATCTGATTCCTGTAGAAACAGTACCAGACATCACGCCGCCACATTTACGTGGTAGTGTGGGGTTTGTTTAGTATCGACCCACTAAAAACCCCCTTCTGCCTTTCGATCTTCTGCTCCGGAACCGTCTTGCGTTATTACTTCGAACCAGGCTATGACAGCGTTGGTTATAATTTGCCGCTGATTTCTACTGGCTATCCTTAATATAGCAGGCTTGATTTTGCGCGCCTTAAGTCTAGGTATTTTGACATGAATTCTGTTTATGAAAACGTTGACTGCGATCTAGTTTTCTTTTCCTTCAGTATATCGCTAATGAACTTGGATTCCTCCAGATAGACAATTTATTATTTCAGTTTGCGTCTTATCTCTCCCAATCTGGGGCAAACACAAGAGTGTATGTGGGGCCGAATCGTTTGCTTCCTTTCTCTCCAAGTGGGTGAGACAGCCTTGCTTATACAATGTAAGTAGTGCTCAAAACACCAATAGTCCGTGACCAACTGAGTGAGATGAGAACTTAGTTGCCCATGTGACTTCCTGAACCACACCTCCAGTCCATTATTAGGGTTATGGTCGCATACAGCCACCTAGCTTACCTTCTGGCCATTTCCCTTTCCACCGTCATTATTTTTGCATCCTTAGGCATTGTTTCGGTGTATATGAGCAAGTATTGCTCGCGGCGTTATACTGCCAGATCTACCGGAATAATACCCGAGAGCACATCCGCTGCATCTGCCAACATCGTACGGTATGCCCTCGGGATCCTAAAGGTGCCCGTTCTGGTGGCTTGTCTGAGAATTTTCCTATTTCTCGCTACCTCGGTGTAGGATACCCATTCCGGTGCAGCATAAAGCAGTCTTACTCTCTCGGTGGTAGTAATAATTCTCCGCCGTCCCTCTCCTGGTTTCATTTTAGCGGCAGCCAGTGCTGCTCTGGTAGCCTGTGTGCGAGGGTTGGTTTCTATGTTTGTGCTCATTCCTTTTGCTATCATAAACCTCCAGGGATTTCTAGGTGTTTGCCGTATATTTTCCTGCGCGCCTTGCAGATAGAAATGTCCTCTGCACCCACTTATGATTTTTGCCAATGCTACACGCATTCTGAATTTCACCTAGTTCAGGTTTCTATGAGACTGCCAGGTCGTTTGAAAAGGCAATTGGTTTTGTTCCTGTCAGCAATATAGAGTTTAGGATCCTTCGTATGCTAGGTTCCAGAGATTCGGACCTAATACAGAGCCCTGTGGGACACTTTTGACCTCGGAGGCATGTTTATAACTTTCTAGTTATAGACATACCCCCGGATTATGGGTTAGCTCCTTATCCTACCCTCTTATAATGTTTGCGAGGTAACTCAAGAATTCTTCCCGTACCGCCGCATTTATCTCAACGCAAGGACATTGACGCAGTTTCTCCGCTTCCACATTGGGCCACTATTTACCTCCATCACTATGTTCTCTACCTCTGTAATAGTGTCGACCGTGCATTTGCTGTTTCCATTTTCTGAGCCTTTTGGGAATAATACCTCCAAATAGTTTAGCCACCCCATCCAGTTAGCATATGGGCGGTAACTGACTGAATCTTCCCTGAGTTTACCCGGCTTCAAAAATAGGAATTGTGTGGCTCTCTGCCACCACTACGGGAAGGTGTTTTCCCTCATGCAGATGTTGAAAGTAGTTCTAAATACATCCGAGTTTGCGATTGTTATTCTATGGCCCCGTTTGATATGCCGTTCGGATATGAAGCTTTATTTTTGGCATTTGTCGGATCACTTCTATCAGTTCCTCCTCCAAAAATTTCGGGTATTTGCTCTTTTGGCAGCCATCTCTCATCTGTGTTGGTCTAAAGTTTTGTAGGAAGGGAGCCTCTACTATCATTGTTATGTCCCCTTCCACGTGACCTTCTGATCCTATAACTTTCTCTTTCACCTTATTTGTAATGACCTGGTAGAGTAAATACCACGGATCTCACAATATTTACCTGTAAGGTATATGAGTAAAGATGAAGAAACCCAAAAGATGCAGTTAAACTAAAACTTATCTTCCTAAACCTCAATGCAAAGAAGCAGACAAACTTCTCTAGCATTAAAGAACATATTAATTAGGTAGATTACTACCCACCACATATTTTGATTACACCTAAAAAAATAGTATACAAGAGGAGGACCTATGTAGGAGTAGCAAGGGAGAAGAAGAGAAGTGCTGTCAAACATAAGACACTTGCACGGGCAGAGAGAAAATCTTACGAAAGGCCCATGAAGAAAAACTTAATATTGATCTAAGGAGTGAGCTTTTTTCACTCGGGCCTAAGATGTTTGCGATGAACTACTTTCCATCCCCGAATTCCTTAAACCTATTTTAATTTAACTATCTATAACTTCGTTTTGCTTTCTTAATGTAATTAAGGGTTGAAATAATTTTATGAAAAATAGTATAATTTTTATATACTTATTTCATTTTAGGTTATTCAACTGAAATATATATAATTCGAAAATAAATTATCATTATCTTCATTTTATTGAAATTTGAAATAATAACATTATAACATTTAGTGTTCTATTTAATTAAAATGAGTAATAACAGCAAATTATTAGTCCCGTAGATATACAGAAATAAAACAATAATGGTTTTTAGACTACATTATTAGTGAGTAGCAGATTGCAGTTTATTAAATGGTGTAAGATTAGGTATTAAGCATTTACTTTTATTTTTCTTATGCTTTCTCAAAAGGAGCTCCTATGATAGCGGTGTTTGGAAATCACATGGCACATCTAACGATGAACACGCGGATAAATTCCTGGTGGCTTCTACGGGGATCCCTGTCCTTCAACATCTTTGCAGGCTGTAGCTCCATAATTGTCGTCCTCTACTTCGTCCTATTTTACATCGTTACCAACAAAATACACCGAATTAACATGAAGTACAAGAAACCTTCAGAGCCCCTAATGATAAGGTAATAATATTTTTAATTATACTTGTAGTAATTTCAATCTATCAAAAAGGAATTTTTAGTCAGAACTTAGTCTCTAAAACTGCATTAAATAATAAAACTTAGCATTTTTAATGACCTTTATACGCGCGTAATCCTTTTTTATTATTTTCAATTGCTTTTTTTTAATCTTTCGGGCGTTCATTTTGTAATACATTTTCAGTGTTTTGATAAAAAAAACTTTTAATATACTACATTGTTTATTCATTTATTTCAATGTGAAATAAATTGTTAAGTGTTATAAATATTATTAAGCATCAATGATGGTACGTATAGTTTACCGATCGAATGCAATAAGTTCGATGAATAACTGAATCCGTTAACGATATTGACATTATTGAAGAAGCACAAACAATCGTATGTTAGTGGAACAGTTATGAGGAATAAAAAAAATGTATAACGTAGGGCATTGCAATATGTTTAAAACTTGGTTACAGAAATCTAAATTATCTTACTTGATATATTTTTTGGAACGACAATACATTTACCGACACGTAAATTATTTACCGATGTGTTTTTTGTTAGTAATTAGTAAACAACGTGTACTTGTAAACAGCTTTAGCAAATAATTAATCAGAGCTGTGTCGCGCAAAATAGTTCTTAGGTGTTTTTTTTATTTCAGTATTCAATTATATTTATTATCCACTTAATATTTATTTTTGGCACTCTTTCTTGTTTCAGATTAAAGCTATTAAAACGATCTGCTCTGATTTTCACCAGCATAACGAGCCTGATCCTCGCCAGCATCACGTACATCAACTACACCGAAAACACGATGCATCATTATCTTTTTGGCGGCGTCTCCATTGTAGTGGTAAGAGCATTCATTTCCATCAATCATTAACATCACCGACACAAAGATCTTTTCTAGTGCACAAAAAAGTAAATTCCAATTAATTTTACACATACATAAAAGCACTAAATTCCAATTATTTCTGCACACGCATTTAAAAAAAAAACTCGCCAGAAAATAGGGGAAAAAGAGTACATTCAGATTTTAATTAAAGGGCGGCGTCATATTCTCGTGCTACGTCCTCTACTCGGAGACTTCAATTAAGCAACTTTTAATTAGCAAATTAAAGGATGGTAAGAATGAAAAGCAGAGTCCCGACGCTGGCAAACTTTTCAACTGTAAGTACAGAGCGGGTTATGCATTTGCTTTTTTATAAATTTTTATTATTTGCTTTTGTACAAAGATAATGGCCACTTTGAGTGCACGAATAAATCGTCGTAATTCTATAATTTGTTTTTAAATGGGATGATGTTTTTGATTGCTAATTTTGTTTGTTCTTTAATGCACTGGATTTTAAATTTTAATTTTCGTAACCAGAACTATCATTATTCGAGATGTTTCGTAAAATAATGGTTTCCTGATTAATAAAATAAACCCAAGAATTAACAAAAAATAAGCTAATATATAAAGCTTCCTACATCTCTAACAATGAGATAATGTAGGAATATTTTGAAAAAACTTAAAAAAAAAAACACTGCCTCGAACACGATAACATTCCCAGACTAGTCCTTAAACCCTTCCAAACAACATCCATATATAAATTATCCAAATCTTCAATTGCATCTACTTATCCCATTTCTCGGGTGAATGGAAGAAAGGTATCATCACGTAAATCCCTAAACGTGGCGATAATTTCTTGGATCTAAATAGCTTTCGATCTGCCGCCTTACTCCATGTCTTGGAAAAACTGTTTAAATCCATAATCAAAAATGAACTCCTATCACTAGTAATCAACATTATCCCTCCCTACCATTTCGAATTCCTTGAACACGGATCCTCAAACATAACCTTATTTGTCTTCACATCTATCTGTCAAATAGAAAGCCTTTAAGGCAGACTATCCGCCATTTTATTTTTCGACAAAAAAGGCATTTAATTCTGTTTTGAACCGAGGCTTGCTGTATAAATGTTATTTCCTGAATATCCCGCCAGATCTTGTTTACCGTCTTAATTTTATTCAATTTTCTTAAAAACGGATCAATCCAGGTAAGGTTACGTCAGATCTTATCCAGTCCCTTTATTCCCGGACAAGAATACCCTCAAGGTTTTTTTCCCTTATCACCACAACTTTACAATAAACCATGACATTTACCATCACCATCCTAAACATACTATAAAGAAAAGGGAATAAGTACAAGAACAGCGTTTATATCATAAAAACGGTGTGCAAGCCTTTACTCGACTACCCCTATATTCTTGCTTACCACCCCCTCCCAGTCACCCTAAAAAACATAAAAGGCGCTGAAAGATTCGACCCTTAGAGTGTTAACCAACATCAGACATCTAATAAACCCCTTACATAATCCTTCAACTCCACTTTTTTATGAAATAATCAATATCACTCCAATCGAACACAGACTATTTTTGGCCCACAAATTTGCCTCAAATCCTGCAAACCGAAACGTAATCAATTTCCTATGTATCCCATGTAATACAAAAATAGACAACAAACGTAAATTCCCCAGTATAAGTTTTCATGAATTTATTGTATCATTTCACCACATTAATGACAGTTAATTAATTTCGAACATACCCGACAATGACTTCAGATATAGACAGTAATCATCATATACGAAAATACAAAAATCAACGGAAAGATCGCTAATCAACAGATGTAAAGTATATATATGATTTTGTATTTTATATTATTTATTCTTTTAAATTATCTTGTATATATCTGTTAATTATTAATTATACAGGGTGGCCAGAAAATGTGTGATAATTTTCAGTTAAAGTTTTTCCTTAATCAATTTTAAGTAGAAAAAACTAAAAAAAGTTTTTAAAATAAAAAATTATTTTAAATAAAACACAAAAAAATATTGGGTTATAATTCAATTAGGTTTATGAGGCCATTAATATCCTAAATATGTTACCAGAATTTGTTTTTAACATTTTATGTATAACTATAGCTATTAATAATCAACTTATCATTAAATAAATATTTGCAATGTTTAGCCGGATGTAAATAGAACTAATTTTAATCAAAATATTTCAAAAATATTATTGATTTGTAGTCACATATTCGTGAGTGTTAATGAAGAACCGTACACTACTTATTTACTTAAATTTTCTACTTGAAATTAATCAATTGACCTGAAGATTATCACACCTTTTCTGGCCGCCTTGTATACATAAAATAAACCGAAATTTTACTTTAATTGAGAAATGTCATAACCTAATGATATAAAGTAACATAAACAACTCGCGACAAATATAGCATAACTAAAATTAAACAAATATTAAATATTTACATAGTATACATAAAAAAATCAGTGACGGGTATTAAATACACATTCGATAATTCAATGATATTATTAATATTCATAATATTTCAATATTGGTAATTGATATTATAATAATAAATACGAATATATTATTATTATTATTATTATTATTATTATTATTATTATTATTATTATTATCTATCCATACAAAGAAAGTAAGAACAGATTAAATTGAATCACTATGAATTTCGGTTTTCAATGTAATTTAGTTTCACTATAAAGCGCTTATTTATCATAACAAAGTTTATACTAGCGTTTAAATTGTACTAGTTATGTTTTATTTAACTGGGATCGTATTATATATTTTGGAATTTGTTAAGAAAATGATTGTTAATTAAGCGATGATATTGAGTTTACTAGTTTAATAATACAGATTTTTTTCCTTTATCAAATAACACGCAACAAGTGTTAACTGGATTTAGTGTTTGTTTGAAATGATTAGAAATTTTGTAAATACTTTCCATGTCAGAATTTCGTTTCAACGTTACGTGAAAGATCTGAAGAAGAAGATATATTTGGCTGCCATCGGCATACATATTTTAATTGATTCACAATTGTACATATGTAAAGGGGTAAAACACTGATCCTAAAGGTATACAGCAGGGTTAGCTATGTTCAGGACTCGGCGTCATTTTTAACAAAGGATTTTTTATTACATTATTTTGTCAATGCCATTTATCTTTTCTCATAAGATTGAAGAAAAAACTTCCTCGAATTCCACAAATACGGCAATAAACGACCGTTTTTTGGGAATTCGTGAAATCGCGGTGAAACCGAACATCTGGGATGCACTCGGACGTGCAGGAAAACGGTCACCCTAATTTGCATATTTTCTTCCCTAAACCATTTTTGTTACCTGCGACGCGTCCTATAACATGCGCAGCATACACCCCCACCTAGTTGTGGTGTAAATTTTATTTTTAACAATATTTTAAAATCACTTACTTACGATCATTAAAACTAGAAACACGTATTTTGTAAAGTTTAGACTGTATAATATCTGTAAATATTGTGTTTGTTGGAGTTAATAAAAGTATTAGTGTTAAATATATTTTATTTCAATCTCCACATCTATGAACCATCGGTTGGATCTCAGAACCAGGAAATCTCAACAACCGAACAAACTTCCAAGCTCTATAAAGGGACTTATTGAATTCGACATTCTGCTTACGTGTAAATACCTATAGTATAATATAATAATACTAGACTAGTGAGAAATTGTATCAAACGCGTTACAATAGTCTAATAACACCAAAATACGTTTCCTTTATCGTTTATCGTTTGTAATTCATACCGATTTGAACACGGTTTTCCAGCCATATTTTTTTCGAACCGTTGCCTCCACCATGGTGGAAGACATAAACAATTCGTAGTTCATCCACGGACTTTATTATATATTTCTTTACATTAGCCTATTAGTGGAAGTCCTAAAAATAACCTTAAATAATACTATTAATGTTATCTTTAAAATTTTTACATTTTCTTTCCGTAATCCACGTATCTCAACATAAAATCGAACAAACTCCCAAAACGGCTTACTTTGGCGCAATCTAAATTCGATTTGTTTATCTTATAGTATTATTATTTATCTTATGAACCATTTGAGCCAATGAAAAGTTTGTTTTATAATTGTTTTTGTCATTCGCGGGTTTCTACGTAAAATCGAATAAACTTCGAAGTCAAAAATGGCTCACTTTGACGAAATTTAAATTCTATTTATTCGTTTTAAAGTGTTACTAGTTGTCTTATGAACCATTTAAGTCAATAAAAAATATTTTTAATTATTATTAAAAAATGTCATCCACGTATTTCGGCATTAAATGAAATAAACTTCAAAATTCAAAACGGTTGAATTTCGAGCACTATAAATCCGGTTTCTTTGTCTTAGTACCATGTAGCAAGTATAAAAGTGTATTTATTATTATTAGATTTTTTAAATTAAAATCCTTGGGTAAAACAACGAATTGCTCAGAGCTTCTACCATAGCGGATGCGCCCAGTCAGAAAACCGTGGATAACTTCACATCTGTGTAATTCAGTGTAATTCATCAAGTAACAGGTATGACAGAAACTATTTGTTACGCGTAAAAGTAGATTAGTAGCGAGGGCGCTACTTTGTACCTTAAGGGTGCGGTTTAGAAGAAAGAGATAGCTATACAAATATGGGCAATCACTAATTTGAGTTAGATTGTTGTTGTGATCAATGAACAATATTGTATTATACATTAAAATAATCTTAAAATAAGCAGGAATTTCATCAGATAAATTAAAAATTATTTTAATGTTTAGTTTCTGTTAAAAATAATTATGAAAAACAATGAAAATTGATCAAATTTATAGCAAATTTTAAATTAATTATTTCTAAAAAAAACTTGTGCAATAAAAATTTAAAGGATTTCACTAAATTCTGCATTCAAATAGCTTAGCAGACATGACCTATTAATTTCATTATATCTTACAATTTTCTTTTCTAACTTAAACTAGTAAATTGACGTAATACACGAAAATTAACGATTTATTTTTTATTTAGTCTGATACTTTATACTTGGTAGATAAAAAATGTAAATACACATTTATATTATGAAATCCAAAAGAACATCTCTATTTTCAAACGATTATTTCCATTTTACTATATAGCTATCTCTTTCCACTAAACCGCAACCTTAACGTGAACTAGACTGGTAACCCTCATACACGTGTGCTGAATGTGTTATACGACTTAGAAATATGGCAACTAATCAATCTAAAGACGTATCAAAACCTACAATAATTAATTAGGCAATTTGGTCTCGATAATCCGCGCGCGTAAAACTTCAACGGTCATATCTCAGACAACAACTTAAAACAGTTACGAAAATAATGTACTTTTAATGGCAATATTGAAAGATACATATCATTTTGCGGAAATTCTGTTGATAATTTCCTGGAGCTCATCATTATATTTCACTCTCCCAGTAACAAAAAAGCCTAAATATATAAATTGTATGTTATTAATACCCCACTTTGATAACTATAATAATGTGGGTATACATAATTCTTAACGTTTGCATAACAATTATTCTAGCGAGAACGTTCTTTAAAAGCATTGGGAGTTCTAATTTTCACAATATCGGTACTTCAATGCGTTCTTTTCGAATAAAATATTTTAAAGCCTGTGCTACTTCTGCTTATATCGGAAGTTTCTTTATTTTAAATTAAAAAATATTTGTATCAGTTGAATTTTTAAATTGTTGAAATGATTTATAATACGGATTTTAAAATTTTACATTTAGGTAACAAGGGCCGGTCATTAGATTTACAGGGCCTAAGAACCTTGGAAAATTGTTTAACGATCATCTGGAATTCAAGCCTCATATTGAGATTATCACTATATAATATTCAGGCATACTAGGTTTCATCACTAGTAATTGTAAAGATTTTAAATGTAGCAAAAGGATTAAAATTGTATTGAGTGCCTTAGTTCTTAGTAAAATTAATTACCGTGTTTGTGCTTAGTCACCAGAATTGAAGCTATACATCGAAATGCCTAAAAAAAGAACGTTTCTTACCTTATTTATTTATATTTTCTTAAATATGCTCGGTATCCACCAATCGATATGAGACATAATGTTCTTCCAATTGAATTTAATTATCCGCTTATTTACGAATGTGACAAAGTCCACTACTTAAGACCACTCAATCTTAATATTCGACGCATTTCTTGTAGATCTAGCGGAAGCTTCTATTACATTAAGCTAAACACAGCTCATCACACCCAATCTCCTATATTGAACATGACACAGAAATATCATGAAATACAAAAAATTGGTTGATTTCTACAGTAATAATTGAATTAATTTTGTGCGCAATCTACAAATGTGTCTGTATTTGTCTTAAGTTGGTTAGTTAATGCATTTTAATCTTAATTAAGTTTAAACCGGGCGAATGGGCACTAGTGCGCACTGGTGTAGTAAGCAGAAAAAATTATTATAATTTTTTACTTGGAAATCCTTCGAATGTCAAATTTGTCGTTAAATTCACTTATATTCTCTTTGTGCTGTGTATAATTGCCTACATTGTGTTCTACTACCATTATATTTTGTTTTAATAGCCATAAATATTGTTTCAATGCGATTGTAAATATATTGTACAAGTCGAATAATTCATTGCATATAAGAATTTTTAAATAAATTAAATAAAAAGAATTTGAAAATAATTAACATATTATTTCCTCTTTTGTATCTGTCACATTCTTTACTTACCTTACATAAGTACTTTAAAATAAATGTATATTAAAACAACCACTTGTCGGGCTAATATCCCGCCAGATATTGAATTACATACTGTACACTAGCTGTTACATTTCAATAATATTTTGCATAATGCAACCATTTAATATAAGACCATCTGCAGTTATGTGTTTTGATTCTTGAATTAAAAAAATGTTATATTATACAATATGTTATTGACATGCAACAACAAGTGTACATTATGTAATACAATATCTGGCGGGATGTTTGTCCGAGAAGTCGTTGTTTTAAAGTACTTACGTAACGTAAGTAAAGAATGTGACTTACATTACAAGCAAAAAATGTCACAGATGTAAAAAAGAAACAAAATAATCTATTAATTATTTTCAAATTATCTTTATTTAAATAACTGTGGCAAAGGGAATGAATACTCTTTTATATTAATAAGAATTGTTTTGCTACTTTTTTTCATGCTTGGTCAATCTGTAATTAAGATTTTTTTTCAGTTGATTGTGTCCATTAGATAAATAAATAAATGAAGATTTATATAACCTAAATCGTTTAAAGTTACTATTGTTGCAAAAGGATTTGTACGAGATTATGCATAAAACAACATCGTGGTCAGAACTAGCAACATCAACAACAATATGTAAAACTAGATTTATAGCACTTGAAACACATATTGATATTGATGCGTGTGTCCTGTATATTCATCAGTCCGTGATGCGGATCACTTCGTTAATAATTTTAGTCATATCTCTACCATCCAATAAATCACTCAGCATTAAGCTTGAGTTATTACTAGGTTTAGAAATATTAAGATATAAATCCCACAATAAATAAAATTTTCATTTTTTAATGTTTAAAAATTATTTATTAAGAAAATTAATAAAAAATATCACATTCCATAATGTTCTATATAAAATATAATTTTTCAAACTTGAAAATTCACTCAAATAATAGGTCAATGTGGATAACATAAGGTACTAATATATGGGGCTGTATATAGCAAAAGTAATGACAACAATGTATAAAAAAGTAATACAAATGATGTAATTAAAATATTACAACAGGTTTTATTATTAATGATGCAATGATTTTTTTAGAACGGAAAGGCTCCAATACATGGAAGAATTACAGAAAGAATGTAACATACAATTAAAATCTATAATGTTCGTAGATGTTTTATTGCTCTACTATAAATATTAAGAGTAGATAATATTGTAAAATTGCATTCGTTTATCTCTCATATTCAAATATGTCATTAATGGTGACATTGTAGTAATAGACTCCCTATAGCCAAACTATAAAGGCCAAGTTGAAGATTCACACCCTGAAATTGGTCAAAATGTGTGTAGATATTTTCTACAAAACTAAAGGGTTCATATATTTTAAATCATTATGATGGTTGCGACCGTGGTAATTTATAATATACTCTCTGAATAAACAATTACTATGTTTTACCCTAATTATTTATTGTATGTATCCATAATACATAAAATCGCAACTAAAATTTCAACGGTACACAATTGTGGTAAAAAAAATAAGTGTTTATTAGTGATTATATTTTTTTATTAACGAGATCTTGAAGGCTATAGGCATCGAATTAATTTTATTGTAAACAAAATATATTTGCCTTAAAAAAATCGACTTTGTCTATAAATATTTTTTCATGGATTCAATGGGTTATTATTAAAAATACAGAAAACGGGTTTTTATCTCGATTTGCTTTTGAGCAAATATTTATACAAAATCCAGACACGAATTTGTCCTTCAAAAATTCGAAACTGATCGAGAATTTAAAGTTATTCATTTTTTTAATATAATATTTTTAATAATTTACTCAAATTTATTATTATAATATAAACTACCAATATAATGGAATTTTTTACTATTTTTAATTTGAATTGCAAGCTATAACAATTAAAAAACATTAAAAAAACAATTTTTTACTAATCAACATGTAAAACCATATTTTTTATCAAATCTAAAACTTTGTCATAGATTTAATAACTGTCATAAATTGGTTAAGGGCGGAAAGATCTACGGTTAATAGTCCTTATTTGGGGAACATATAATGAAAATATTTATTTATTATATTATGTTAGACTATATGCAATGTATTATTTTCTCAGATGATAAAAATTTAGTGGTAGTATTTTTCTCAATAAAGAATTTAATTTTGCTGTTTTCTACTTAGAAAATCAAAAATGTGGAAAACTGAAAAAATCGTTTACGATTTTCAAGTCAATGAATTTTAAGTGCTTCTTAAAATTTTGGTTATTTACTAAATGGTTTTAAGTATCTTGCATGACAGTATATTTAATTAATTTCTGCTCGTATTCTGATTAAATTGTGGCAATTACTTTAATTAGCAAACATATTTATTTTTTTACAAGGAAAGTAACCCCATTCTCAATTTTCAGTTTTCACTAAACAAAAACCGGACATCGAAAACGACGCCGCGCCGCACTTCTGCAAAAACGGAGCCGAGACTCACTTCATCTACGATCCCGTCTGTAAGCAGAATCTCTCAGAAATCGGTACAACGACTTTCAAAACTTACACCAGTGCGGATTTCGAAACACACGAAATTATCGCGCATTCATCCATATCCTCTGCGCTGCAATTATATGAAGAAAGCCCGAAGCAATTTCAGCGGGAGATAATTAATTCTCCGGATTTACTGGGGACGAGGAAGTTCGTGGAATTGGATTTAGTGGCGTCGTCGGTGGAGAAAAGTTGCGATTTTTACGACACGGTTAACAGGAAAGCGCCGCCGAAAATCACAATCACGAAAGTTGAAGAGGTGTTAGTGGAGGTGGAAAGACAGAGGCCGGAAGGTGAAGAAACAATCGCAAAAACCGCGGAAATCGTGCCGACCATATCAATGCAACACAAAGAAGTGAGTCCTAGTGTTAATGTTAGTGCTAACAGCTCAAGTGATCAAAAATTAATGAATGTCAGTGTTAGTAATACAAGTGATCAAAAATTAATGAATCTCGGTGTTAGTAATACAAGTGATAAGAAAATCGGCGAGAATTTGGACGCAGTGCTGGACAGCATAACGCACGATTTAGATTATCTGTTGAACGGGAACGAATTCGAGAGTGAGGAGGAATCTCAAAGTATGGGGAGCGCGAGCGCGGTCCGTAGAATATCGAAACCTCCCTCGCTGAGTGTCTTCGAGCAAATCGCGGAGGAATCCGAGGAGGAATTAAAGGTGCCGGAAGTGATTACGAATATATCGAGAACTAGTTGTTAAATATAAGTGTGTGTGTTTCTGGACATTTTTTGTATATATGAAAACTATTTAATATTTAAACTTGATGTTTTTAAAAGATAAGAAATAAATCGAATGTTTGATTTTATATCGTTTATGTGTTAATTCTTTTTATTAAAAAATGGCTCTTTCAGAAAAAAAGGAGTTAATTAAATATTTTCTACACACCAAATCAGTGACAATATTGCAATAAATGCTGCTAAGATAATAAAATCATATTTAAATATATTAATAATTTAAGCTGTATGAAGATATTTTACAATTTAAATTGGATATTTTTAAATTATATAATGAAGAATTTGTTTTAATACATTTAAAAAACTCAGAATAATTTTTCATATTTGATTAATAAATTAAAGCAACATATGATAATTAGCTTCGTTATTTATATTAATGATGATGAAAATGTATTTATTATTTCAGCGATTTAATTTAGAGAAATGCAAAGGATTGTCGAAATAATTAATAACATCATGTGAAACTAATTAATTATCTGCCTTTGCAAAGTTTTTTTTGCAGTACAGTGTTATACTGAATAATGGACACATTTAAAAAAATCGTACTTATTAAAGTACAAATCCAAAACTAACAATCTTTGGAGCCATGAAAAGAGGAAGTTTCAAAGTTTTTGAATGTTCAAAGTGTCCACCGTTTGATCGACAACAAACATCTATAATTTTTAGCGAATAGACAACTTTCCACCTTGGTAGAAGAGTCACTAGACACAATGTTCGCATATGAGGTTTGCAAAATCCATTGTCAACATTTTAATATGAAGGAGACAGACTCGTCAAAGACAAACGTGTTTTGTGCTTTATGACATTCAAAAGTGTATGGACCTTTTTCTTTGCGAAAACAAGTGTAACTGAAATAGCGCACCTGTTCCATCAAGTTATGAATGATTAACATGACTTCATTTACCAACAGAATGGAGCCTCTTTTAGCACCTCGCTATACAAGGCTTTTTGAATGAACTATTTCCTTCGCGCTAAATAGGAAATAGGATCTGGTTCTACACTTCTGGTCACCGAGATCTCCTGACCATGATATTAAGGAAGCTGTTTGCGTCCCGCCTCTACCAACGACTCTGAACCATCTGCAGAACCTTATCGCTACGCTTTCTCATGCCTGATACGAGTTTGGCTACCCCATAGATATTTCTCGTGCATTAAACTGTCCACCGTTTGATACACATTGAACATTTATAATGAATTAAAAAAATGAAACTTATTTTTCTCAGGGCTATACAGATTGTTCATTTTGGATTTGTAATAAAAATATTTTTTTAAAAATGGATCCATCATTAATAATAAGCTTGTATTTTATTTATTTAATTATTTCGATAATTAAAGTCTCCACAACCAACATTAAGAAGATTATAAGAAGAATAGTATTTTCTTTATTCAATTTATATTAAAAAGCTTCATAATAAAAATAAATCAATATATAAGTGTAGTGGTAAAAGTTATTATGTCGACATATGATTAAATATAGTTGGAAAAATAAACAAAGCGAGCTCGTATTATAAACAACGAACATGGTTACAGAAGATATTCATCGTTCTACTTTATTGTAATGTATGTATTTTTTTTTTTTTTGGGGGGGGGGGGGGTTTCAAATTGTTTCTGAAATACCTATCATAATTTAATCATATTTGATTGGATCTGAAATGTTGAAATACCCATAAAAAATGATCAAATAAAGAAATATAAAGGATTATAATCACCTAGAGGTCATAAAATTAGTCTGGCTCCATTATAGAGAATGAATTTGTTTACAAGATCTGTTTATACAAACCAGTTCATAATAATAGAAAACGGATTTATCCAGTTCAGTCCAGTTATCAGCCTGAATCAAAATCGTCGCCGTCTAGTCTCAGTCAAAAATCGGTTGTGTATACATCTATCCGTCATTTTTTATTGTTTTCATTGAATTGTTAAGAATACATTTCTATATTCATTTATGATGGAGTTTTCGTATTTCCGAAAGTATTTTCGGACTCATTAAATAAGGTTTTTATCATTACCCATTTCTAGGTAGCTATACCACAGTATACCGTAGCAATAGTTGCACTGGGTGCCCGTTAGTCAACACGAAAAATATTGAGACGAAATTCTAAAATGACGGTTTCGGTGACGGAGAGCGACTGACGGATCCGATTCGTGATGGCGCCGGCTCTGAGTGGACAGTGCTATTTAAATTTCAAGAATAAATTATTTACAATGCGAGTGCGGTAACATCAGTTGGCGGAATAAATGTTCACGCTAAAGGATTGTATAAAACTTTTTGAAACGACCAAACAAATTTATTAAATTTCATATAATTAATCCTAGTTAGAGTTAAAAATCAACTTGCAAAATAAAGGCAACCAAGATTGTCATTAGTCAGAGTGACATACATTGTTTTTCTTTAACAGGTTGAGCGCCTTGGCGGTCACCGGTGTCTGCATGAAATTTCAATGCATATCAATATGGCTAGTATATGCATTTATAGTAGATATAATGCTTATGTCTCTGCTACGGCCTCGCTTTTAAACGCCGGTAATAGGCAACTAATAGCTGTTTTAATCTTCTTTATGTTGGTTGTTGGTTATGCAGAGTTTAATTATTTAAATAAAAATTGTTGTCCTTTCTCCATGAAGTTTCAACTACTGAAGATGGAAACATAGTTTCCGAAATATATCTAGTGAAATAAAAAATAAGAAGGAGAAAGGACAACTATTTTTATTTAAATAATAGCTGTTTTCTTACTTCATACAAAAAAAGATTTTAATAAAGACATTTCCATTGAACATCTTTATCCGCAGCCGATTTCTGGCATTGTTTTATCAAAATTATAAAAAAAAATAATAGAAAGCCACATCTAACATCCAATAGTAGTAAGTGATAATAAAAAAAAAACAGTTTTGCCCAGGGGAAAGATGTCGCCAAATAGCTATGGCGCTCAACTTACTAAAAATATCGTCGGATTCACAAATTCAGTGTAGGGGAACCTACTGTACCTTTATTTAAATTTTCAGGGTGATTCGTTCACGTACTGATATTAGTGAACAACACATAACCTGTCAGTTTCGATTCGGCTGTGATCACTCGCAATGTTTCTGCGCATCACAAAGTAAGTATTTTAATTTTTTTTGTTTTTTCTTCCTATTACTTTAATAATTTTTCAGCACTGAGTGAAGTATATTCGTAAATCATATAGTTTGCATCCTTTCACTAATTGAACCTTCATGCTCACCGCTTATTAGGATGGCTAAATCTTCAGCATAAGTAGTTGTTGAAAAAGACCGTCCAGTACCATATTCCCAAGAAGTGGAGATAATATACTACTCTATTTACCATGCAGGTAATCGGTTGATCTGAGAGGTGTGGCAGTATATGAGCTTTGGCCTGCCTAGGGAGTATAGATGACCGTCCTAGGCTACTGGGATGGCCTGTAAACCAAGTTGCCCAGTACATAGACTCTAGATTTCTCAATCCAGGGTTCCTTTATTAGCGCTATTGTATCTGAGGACAAATTGAGTCGCCTACAGAGCTGTGGCTACCCTTGAGTGGCCATTGTTCATAATGGCTTTCCTTCTGCTTTCTTCCGCCAGTCACTCTCTAGGTTGATCTAGGTGAGAGGGCGAAAGATTTCCCTAACTTGACTACATGTCAACATCTAATGTTCCTGGTGCCGCCATCGAGAAATATATACTTTTGTGAGATATTTTTTAAATATTCTGTGCGTATTTTAGACCCAGTTGTACCAGAAAAGTTCAACTCAAGTTTATGCTAAACTGTAGTTCAAGTTGACAGTTTTTATTTCTCTAATGATACTTTGAACAACTTTAGTCAGATTACAAAAAAATTAAAATAATATACCTACACACTACAAACACAATTTTAAAATATAAACTAATTTGGAATGAGTACACGACGCAAAGAATTTACAGTTTCTACAAAAATATCGAATCCAGTTTTCTTTATGAATTCGTTAGAATGCCTTAATGTGCACGCAGTGGCCGACTGTTTCGCATAATCAGTACTGTGAAACGGGATATGAAATAAGCATGCATTACGCAGAGGAAGAACGGGAACATGGAGGCCAAGAAGCTTTAAAAAGTTAGGACAGTCAATAGTTCCATCAAACATTTCTTTTTACCAAAAATATATCATGGTTAACACATCGAGAACATAAACTTGTAACATTAATCATATTGAGTAGGTCGCAGTAGTCGCCAGCAAGATGAAATTTGGAAGCTACAAATTTAACAAATTTACGTTGTACTTGCTCAATTTTATCGATGTCAGCGCAGCTATACGGAGACCATACGCATGAGCAATATTCTAAATGCGGACGAACCAGCGCATTATATAATACAATAATTGTATAAAAATTCCGAAAATCCTTGACTTTACGTTTAATAAATCCAAGTAATTGGTATGATTTACCCACAATCTTTGATATGTGCGTTGAAAACGTATTAAACGTAACGCGCAGATCTTTTACACAATGTACAGTTATTAAAGGTTCGCCCAGCATGGAATATTGGAAATCCACCTTTGATTGCCTCCTAGAAAAGGTGATGACATTGCATTTTTTAAATATAAAGAGAGCTTATTGGTCTTGCACTAAGTAACAAATGATTTATTATTAACATTAGTTAAAACATCATGCCTCGCAGTGCATCAGGTTTTAAACGCAAGCCGATCGACGGAGAAGACATCACAAAAGCTGTGGAAATGGCAACAACCGAACAAATGATGATTTATGTTGCTTCATAGCAAGTTATTATTTCAAAGTCGAATAAAGCGAATTTTACAATCTGAAAAAGCATTGTTTACAAACAGCCAAAAAAATAACGTAAAACAAGTTTTTATGGATGAAGAGAAAAAGCTACTTATCTACTGTATAAAAAAGGCAGGACAACTTCATTTTAGGTTGACATAAGTTGTTATAATTTGAAATTACCTTTGCAAACACACAAAGATGATTAAACATTTTATTTTTATATTTTTTAAATAAGAATTGACATTTTAATTGATACCACTGAACACAGACTACAAGAGGCAGCCAGCTCTAGGTATTTTTATTGAACGCTAAAATTAGATCTTTCTCACTCGAACAAAATTATTTTCCTTTTACTTAACAGTAAAATATAACGTAAAATAATTTACAGGAATATGTTCCTCTTTTAAAATGTATCTCGTTAGAAAGATGCTTTCAATCGTACAAAGATACATTTTATAGTAATAAAAAGTCTCCCATAGATAATTATTCTGTTCAAAATAATTTATATAATTAGTGTTAATAAATCCACACACAATCCACGTGTAGCTAAATAAATAAAAAAATGTATTAAAAATATATTGAAAAATATCTTATCATCATAAAAAAATTAAATTAAATGAATACCTTATTCATTATTATATTATTACTTAAAAATGAATAATATATTTTACCGATGTACAATTATTGTTTTACTTAACAGCTACAAAGACACAAAACACTGCTTCCCACAAATGCAGATTTTCATACATCCATCTTCTAATGGCCAAGAAACTACCAAGGTATTAAAACACAAATTATTTTATAAGCCGATATGATTAATAGATAAGAGAAAGCATAACATACGTCAGAGAGACCGATTTTAGTGGACAGATTTCCGATGGAGTTAGTTCGGTCTGCAACTGAATATATTTTTCAAAGACATGATTCATTGATGGACCACAAATAGGGTAGTAACATCTAAAAAATGGCTATAATCTAAGAAAAGGTTCGTAGATTATTCAAATGTAGGTGAAAATGAGGTTTTGTTAAATTTCCGTTAACACTTGCGGTTACAAAAATATTTGACTGAACTGGTTTTAAATGTGGCATACTGTGAGCGAAGAATTGCAAATTGTCGAAGTATAATTACATTTTTTATACCGGCACAATTAAAATGCACATTAAAGAGATAAATTCTGTAAATTTTAAAAAAAAACTAACAAACATTTCACGAGGAAGTAGTCAAAACAAATAACGTAAACATGCATAATGATTAATCTCAACTGTCCGGGGATGGCAACAAAAATCCAAACTTTAGTACATTTTTATCTTTGATAGTTTACAAACGTGATTCAGTAATTTAAGATTTCCGTCAATGGTCTTGTTAAAACCTTTGCAATTACGTTTTGAAGTAAAAAATATAACGCTTTATTTGACTTATTATAAAACAAAGTTTACCTGGTATTTACGCAATTAGGTATACATAGGGATTTTACATGTAAAAACAATTATTTGTAGATTCCGGCTTCCTTGTTCCTTTTAGAGAAAAAAAACTGAAAAAATTGAAATATATTCAAAATTTATAATTCCATGCAAAATGATTTTTCATTAACTTTTAAAATCAGAGAATAATTAATAAATATTAATTATTTTTGCAAAATAGTATGTGTTTTAATTGCATTAGCCACGACATATTAAAAAAAATCGATGTTAAATTGCAAGTATAGAAATACATAAAACGTGACATTAAGGGAGTTACAGTTTCGAGATCCAAAATATCCATTTTTTATATTTCGCATTTTGTGTATTTTAATACTTCGGATGAATCCTATTTTTCGGGACTCTCTCTAAAAAAATATAAAAATAATGGGGCTATTTTTACGAGTGTAAACATCAAATATGATAAAAAAAGCGCGGAAAAGAAGTTTTGTTAAGATTGGATTCACCGTTTGCTTTAAATTTATAATTTATAAATTACGATTTTTCACGTTTAACGGTGTTATATTGGACGCATAGGAATAATTTTTTCGTGACGAATTTTTAATAAATCTTTACACATTCACTAGTCAAACATTATTTAACATAAATTTTCCATTACCATTCATTATTTACTACCGAACTTTCGCAATTAAAGCTATTTTGAAATAAAATATACGTGGTTATTAAATAAACGTCACATTTGCTAAATGTATCAAAGATGGCGCTACAAAACTAAATCAATTAATTTGCTTGCTAATCCGTTTCAGTACTATTATCCATTGATAGTATATTCTTAACATAATGAAAGTATTTTCCAATAAATTATAAATTGTGCGAAAATACTGCAACAGATAATATAATTATTTTGTAGTAATAAATTACTAAAAAGTTTTAATGGTTATTTAGTCTATATATTCTTTCTCAGCTTATTGTCCTCAAGTAAACAATTTCAGGATTATGTCATCACCCTGAAATTGTAAAAATGTTAAATTAATTACTTTCCGCGGACTCCTGTCCAAGGTAAATTATTATAATTATAATGTTCGAATCGCCAATTTCAACGAATATGCACATTGAAGTTCCTTAAGTCCATTCCATCGAGTTTTGAAAAATGGCTGTATGTGTGACTGTGTATTACAGCGTCAGCGCATAAACGGCTAAACGGATTGAACCCAAAAGTTATATCTAGGTTTTTTATTACAGTGGAATTATCTGAGAAGCTTTTGGTTCGAATAAAAACTCATTAAGTGCAACTTTACTTTTAGCGATTTTTAATTTTTTAATTGGGATAGAAAAATGTTTGAAATAAAAGTTGTAGATTTTGAAAAAATAAATAATATTTGTGACAAATTTTAATGTGTTCTACATTAAAAATCAGTTTTATGTTGGCTGTGGAAATTCTTTCATATTTTAAAAAAATGTATGTTCTAAAATTTTATACAAGGTGGCCAGAAAAGGTGTGATTATCCTCAGGTAGTGTGATTCTTTGATTAATTTTGGATAAAAATATAAATAAAAAACATTGTATACTTTCTCATAACATCTCACGAAGCCGTTAAAATATTAAAAGTGTCTCTGGAAATTAGTATTATTTTCTAAATCTTTTCGAAAAAATTAGTAGAACTTACAATCAATTACACATTTATAAAATTTAAATGACATGGGTGATTAATAAATTAGAAACTATAACAAATTAATAACTTGCTCAGAAGCATTTTTTAATAAAAAAGATCTGACAACTATATGTTTTCATATGTAACCTTAGTAAGTTTCTCTTCACTTTGACATATACTTGTCATAATTGTTTTTGTGTGTTTGTGTAAGTTACATTCTTTCTGAAAATGCATACATTCAACGAGTACCAAAGAACCAAAGAATTTTTCATTTTTTAATTCGGATAGAAAAATGTTTCAAATAAAAGTTTTAGATCTTGAAAAATAAATAATTTCTGTTATAAAACTTTTATTGTAGGACCTCCGGTTTTCATGTTATAAGCGTTTACCTGATAAATTCCCTTAGAGATTTTAATTATTGAAATTATTATTTTAATGACAAATAAAACGTCAAAGTGCCGTCGTATTCAGCACATTCGCAAAGTTTTAAAAAATGAAGAAGAGTGTGGATAAATGATTTCAACACATTGTAAGGTAAGAAATAACACACTTAATTATAATATTCTTCTAAATACTCGGTTTTAACTTTGAAAGAATACAATCAATTTTTTCCATTAATCATTTTGCTTTCCTATTAAATTTTCAATCAGAAACTTATTTGACAGTATTCACCGGGGAAAGTACCATGATGGACACATCACCATTTTTTTTATTTCTTATGGCAGCAACATTGGATTTTCACACTTTTAGGTAGTCCAAAAAAATAGTTTCTCAAAAAGGTTACACATAACCACTGATCACTAATAAATTTAAAAATGAGTGGAAATATTTGCGTAATTCGTGAATTCTTTGAAAAACAATAGGAAGAACAACTAAAGTGACTGTTGGTTGTGCAAACTGTCAGAGCGATTACAAGTGTGTAAACGTAATAGTTATTTCTTGGTTTAATTAAACAAATACACCGACGAGGAAAAGTAGACAATGTACGAAGTATACATTCGACGCAAAAGAAATTGTGTATTGGTAGCTGACTCATATGAAAATATATATCCAGAGAGACGACTACCCCATCGAACAATGCTTCAACGTATTTTGCTTGGAGATTTGTGGTAGATTTAGAAGATCGGAAGTCGTGTAGTAAAGATATTAATCTGAAAGAAGTAAATGGGTTGGCTCACGTTATTATTGATCCAACAACTTCGAGTCGAAGAATATTTAAAGATTGAAGACTCATAAGCGAAGGAAATTATAAAAAACATAAATACCACGATTACAAATCAGCGATGGGTGTTCATTCAAAAATGCCGGAATCTTTAATAGAAAAAAGCTTGCAATACTACACAACGCCGAATTCTCGTTTAATGAGAAAAACGAGGCTGTAAATCCGATATTTTTTAAACGTGCAATATTTTAGATAATGCTATTGTTCGTCCATTTTTTCTCAATGGACGTTTAAATGATGCTGCACATTTTTTTTTACAGAAAAATTTAGAAGATATGTTAGACGAATTACCACTACTCACATTTCAAAATCCTGAGTGGTATCAGCAAGAAGGAGCTGGGCCTCACAACTCCAGCATTGTTGACGATTATTTAAACGCACGGTTTCCTTAAACGCAGGGGTTTCCCATGGATCTTACTTGGACCTTCTGTTGTTTAATATCTTCATAAATGATATGGTCGAATGTTTGTACCACAGCAATATTTATTGTGTATTTACGAATTTCTGGCGTATGTTTTTTATGGCAGAAGAAAACCCTCGGGCTGTTATAGAAATGGGACATCAAAGGAATTATCAGTTAACGTATTTATTCTTCAACCCTTAAATTACGTAAATACTGAGTAATTAATTCCATTTCATGACGGCTCTAGATCTGCTTAGAAAAGATGGTTATCAATTCAAATATTTACTTTAATCTTTCATTTTTGATCTATTCTTTAAATTTGGCATTTTTCCTGATTTGTTAAATTTATGATTATTATTAAATTAAACACGTGTTTGATCTACTGATGCCAAATTTACATTTATTTAAATTGCCTCGTGTGGAGTTATAAGCCACAATACAATATTCTTTACTTAAATTTTCTGCTTTAAATAAATCAATGAACTATTTTACCTGAAGATTTTCTTTCTGACCACCTTGTATAGCGTAGGAAAATTTGTAGTCATTGTAAGGTAAAGAATAGCAAAATTACTTCTACTATTTGGCTTTAACTTTCAAAGACAACAATTCAAATTTTCGTTTAATATTAAATATTGATTCAAAAACTCATTTTCATTCATTCATTCACCGGGGAAACTATCATGGTATACACATCACCATTTTTAGTATTCACCTTGCACAAAAATTAAGATTTATCGTCAAGAAGAGAAAATGTTTTTTATCACTCTGAAATTGATAGCTTTTTTGGCTTTATTTTTTTATAAAAGCTATATGTATAAGTAAATTAAAAACAATAAAATGTTCCTCGTTCTTGGCTTCAAAAATAAAATCTATTGCACGAATTTGTTCTGCTTACAAAATATATAATTATTTTATTTTAAAATTATGAGATAGTTTTTTTTTATTTAATTCTATTAAATTAATTGTATACTTAAATATTTAATTAATCCGGTCGATAGCCGATTCATCATCTACAGAATATAATTCTAATTTTTGTATATTATTGTACATACATATACACATTTGAATAAAGATGGTTAATTATTTAATTACTCGAAATATTTTTGGGTTTAAGCAGGATTAAAATATATTATTATTTTGTTAAGATAGAAGAAGAGATAACAGAAGAATAACTCGTCTTTACCAATGTATATATTTATGATATTAAGAAAATGACGCTTCAGTTCCTCTAATTTGATTAAATGGTTTGATGTGTTTCTGTAGTAGTTGTATGATTTACAATGTAAACCCTTCCAACAATTCAGATTGTTTGAACATCAATCATTCTTTCAACTGCAAGAACACACTTATTTAGTGTGGTAATATTATTAAGTACAATTTATTAATTTATGATACAATAAATGTTAAAAAAAACTTATATTATTATTCAGAGGCTCAACGGTGATAGAACAATTATTTTTCGGGGGTCCAATCATATTAAGATTGTATAAATAGTGCTAAGTGGAATGAAGGTTTCGTGAATATTTTCACATTTCAAATGTGTGCTATAAAGCAAACAGTCCAAAGCTTGGCTTGTTATTGTTCATAGTGATTTTTAATTGTGTTACTGTGCATTTGAAAATGCCACGTTTTGGTGCACTCAACTTTGATTTATTGTGTTTCATTCCGAAATTTCATTTTTCAAATATGTTGTAAAAATTTGAAACTTACAATACGTTTCTTTATTTCGCCTAGATATAGACATTATGATTGCATCAATTAGAAAGTTCTTTTCTATCTCAATAAAAGTATATGATTCGTTTTTTATTATTTTTAATACAGTAACATTTAAAAAGAGTATGTTATAGCAAAAAAAATCAAACAAACAGTCCGAGGTTCCGCCTCGGCTTATTGATAAGAGTTTGCCTGATCACATAACAAAACATGTTTATTTATTTATTTATTCAACGGAGACACCTTTTTTACAAAAATATTGAAAAAACTTGAACTTAATATTAACAAAGACATATTCGATATATATAGACATTGACAAGCATTACAACTTAAATTTATTAGAAATCGATTCTACGCAGTAAAGATTTGAATATATTTATATTTGGAGCGAATAAATCAAAATATATATTATTTTTAAGTGAATTAGCCGTTCGCATCCTTCTTACTACAGAGTTATTAGCTGCATAATTGGTCCTACTACACGTTAATCGAAATAATGTATTTTTCCTCGTGACGACTCCACTAGTTTGATACCAGAATGTAATTGATGATAATAATTGAATGCAGTTAATGTAGTTATTTATGATTTTATAAAGAATGCATAAGTCAGAGAAGGTACGGCGATATTCAAGTGGTTTTAAGTTTAAGGAATTAAGGATATTATCATAATTTAAGTTTGTTACCGGAATACCTTGTAAGTAAGCAATTCTTCGTAAAAATGTATGCTGTACTTTTTCAATCATATCTTTTAGGTATTTCTGATGAGGATTCCAAACTGGTGCAGCATATTCAAGTAATGAGCGTACAAGTGAACAATACAATATTTTTAATGTAGGGATAGAAAAGTCAGAACCAATTCTTAATATAAAACCTAGTGTTTTTAAGGCACGGTTTACAATATATCTTATATGACTATCAAATGATAGTTTAACATTATAACGCACACCCATATCACTTATTTCCATTACACGTTCTAAGAAGCTATTATTAAGTGTATAGTTATAGATCGATACGTTTACAATACGATGGAAAGTTATAGTTTTACATTTGGACACATTAAGACTCAATCCATTTTTCTCGCACCAACGGCAGATGTTATCTAAGGCATTCTGAATTATAAAATGACCATTATATTTTTTATTACATGAAATATTTTCAGGTCGTCAGCGTATAATAATAAATTGACAATGAATGACAGATTGAATGTCATTAATAAATAAATTGAATTATATTGGTCCTAAATGTGTGACTTGTGGAACCCCTGAGAGTACTGTTGTTATATAAATTGTATGAAAAATTTCTTTTTAGTTTCCCCGGACCCCCAACCAAGGAAAATTAATTGTGAACGTCCCCTGAATCTCATTAAATGCAACTTTACTCTTAGCGATTTTTATTTTTTAAATTTGTATAGAAAAATGTTTGAAATAAAAGTTGTAGATATTGAAAAAATAAATATTTTTTCTTATAAAAAAAACACAGTTTTCATTTTATAAGCGGAAGAGTTTCGTTTACCTGATAAATTCCCTGTGGAGACTATAATTATTAAAATAATTATTTTTATGTCAAATAACACGTCAAAGTGCCGTCATATTTAATACATCTTTCGCAAACGCCTCCAGCTTTCAAAAAAAAGTGTTGAGAAATATTGTGAATCTATTGTAAGGTAAGAAATAACAAACTAAATTGTAATATCCTTCCAAATAATCGGCTTTAACTTTATACAACCCTTTTTTTTCAATTAATAAGTTTTAATATTAAATTTTCAATTAAAAAATTATTTGACGGAACTCATCGGGAAAAGTACAATGGTGGACACATCACCATTTTTTTATCTACTAAAACAGTTTTAAACATACAGAAAATTTAAGGATAAAACAAACACACATCGATTTTTTTAAAGATGACAGAAATGTGCTCAACTTATATTATAAAATGTCTATAGTGCGAATTAAAACAATAAATTGAGTTTTAATTTTTAAGAAGAAGAAATAAGTAACTTATTATTTCAAATACCATTTCATTCATCTAACTATGGAAATCACAATCCCATCGTCAGGATGATGAAATATTGTAATATTTTAAACTCTAATTCCAATTTTCATATTTTTTGTTCATCTTTTCTTTTATTTAAGCGTGGTCTAAGGGTTATTGACTTATCAAGCTGTATTATTTAGTTGTATACTTTTCAAAACAATCATTTGAGTTAATTTGTTATTTTCCTGTATTGTGCGTATAATACTTATTTGTAGTTTCATTTAGATATTTTTTGTTATTATTTTATAATAGAAGATTTTGTTAAATAGGCGTTATCCGTAAATAAATAATAACATTATTTCACTTCTTAAAATTGAAATGTATATGTTTTTTAATCTAGCCTAGATTATAGGCATTATGACTATTTCAATTATGAGATACATTCTTTTAATATCAGAAATATTTATAGTATAATATTAATTTTTATTAATTTTAATACAGTAAATTAAAAAAATATTAATAGCAAATAAATCTATAAAATAACTCTCTTTTTATATAGTACCATCTATTTTTTTTTTCACCCGCAATTATTTTTTTATGTTTCGTAACGCATATAACCCAAAATTTTGGAAAAAATACGTCTTATTATTTATTATTTAATTAATACAATTAGACTGATGCAATGGGCAGTTTTGGGTGAATAATGAATAGACGATTTAGTTTGAAACAAATTTGTCTCTCATTATGGAAAATATTGTTGAAAGATATTACATAAGGTTAAGTAAAATGACGCACTTCCACAGGGAATTGTGACTAATCGGTAAGTTTCCTAAATAAACGGACTTTAGATTCGTTATTTTCTCGCAAACCTGAATAAGGTAACCCAATAAAATCATTAAAAATCGTGTTTACTTATTCTGGATACACTAATAAAACCCCGTTAAACATCAAAAATCATAATTTTTAATTGTAAATTTTAAGTAAACAGTATGTTTAGTTTTAATAAAACTTTATTTCCGCGTATTGTTTTTGCCAGATTTAGTCTATAAAAACCCTAAATATATGATAACTCTTTAGATAAAATTTTGTGCAGATCCCGTAATCTTGGATTTACCCAATACCCGTAAGCCATTTTATCGTAATCGCATTCTTTGGACAATTTTTCGCTCGTCAAAACCAACAGTGCAGCACGCTGAAAGTGACTCCTGGCGAACAGCTGCACGGTCTGGCTGACAAATTAGTTTACCGACGAATATAAGTTATTGAAAGAATCCACAGAGGGAGCAGCTTTATCAAAGGAAGACCTGCATAGGGATTCTTGTTCAGTATCGAGTCGCGTAACGTATCGAGTCGATACCATGTGTCAACAAAAGCATATTCTAGTTGGTATAGAGCTCGATAACGAGTAGCCAATTTCTATCATTTTCGCACGATACCCTGCAAGGTACCGTAAGCGTTTCGAGAAACGTTCTATCTTCATTAAAACATATGTAAATCTTTTTCTATTGTTGAATTACAATACTTTAAATACAAGTTTACTATTAAAATAAACATTAATTTATTTTAAGCCCTAAAATAACGTGAAATTCGCGTGAATTTTTACATTAAAACATTAAAAATTTACTATTTAATATTGTTTTCTTAAGCGATCAATCATTTTTCAAAAATATGGTCCTCTGTTAAAGTTAACGGACTTAATTTAACTCTTTGGGGTTGTTAACTTTTGAAAGTGGTATAACATATGCATATTTCCATATTACTGGAAAAACCGAATAATTATTAACATGAGTCAGGTATGGTAATAGGTATGGACAACACAATCTAATGAATCTTATGTCAATTCCATCATACCCCATTGCTTTAGACTTAATACTGCATATGTATTTTAAAATCTTTATTTCAGATATTTCTTCAAAAATAAAGTTTTCGGAACAATTTGTGTTTTTTCATTTGTTATAAAATTCTATCAACTCTGTATTTTCATATGATATGGTGGAATTGACATAAAAATAATTTATTTTGTTAGCGTTTTTTAAATGATCGGGAATTTCATCATATTTTTTCTTATTGTATATATTGCAATGATAAAAAGTGTTCCATACATTATTTTTTTGCAGGTGAAATTCTTTTCATGTCTGATCGTGGAGGTTACAGTATTGCAAAGTGATTTCTAATAGTTCCAATGCGTATTTAATTTAGTTCTTTAAATCTATTTAAGGCGCTATTTCGTTCTAAAATAATTCGTTCAGTATTTTCAGAAATCCACGGACAGTGCTTTCTACTAAAACGACGGGTTATAACTGGGATATGCAAATCATAAAGTATCAACAATTTTTTATTTAAAAAATTTAGTTTTTCATTTATATCATTAATATAAAATATATTTCTCCATGGTATAGAAACTAAATCATATTTAAACTGATCATAATCCAGGTTACTGTAATCCCTATATGTCCTAATTATGTCAGACTGATTATCTTTTACACTAATATTTATTGTACAGTACAGATATATGGTTTAAATTTGTCGGTATTGTTGTAATTGTTAAATCAAGTAAGGACATTGTTCTTTTAGTTATACGAGTTGGATCTTTTAAATGTTGTCATACATATCTAATACATTTAGTAAGTCATAAGCAAGTTTATTATATTTAAAAGATCAACATTGAAATCGCCTACATATATTGTCTCATTTGAATCAATACAAATATCTAAAAAGTGTAAATATGAACTTGATGGCGGGCTATAAACAACACCAAAGGTATATTTTATATTATTAAGAATGATAGATACCCATATCTGTTCTATTTCTGTAGACGAAATAACTCGATGCACATTATAATCACTTTTTATATAGAGAGCTACACTGCCACACCTACCTAAGATATCACTTCTAAAAAGTTTATACCCATAAATGCTAGTTAAACAGTCGTCTATATCTTTGCTTAGCCAAGTTTCCGTTAATCCGAAAAAATCAAAATTATTTTCTACTAGAAAATCCTTAAAAACAATTAAATTTAGGGATAAGAGATCTAATATTTAAATGGACTAATTTTAGGAGAGCAATTTTATAAATTGTAGTAGCAATATATCTTATATGTTTAAGCTGATGATTCTTAGTGTAGAGTACAATTTTTTACGTCCTCCATAGAGGACAAATAAGTTACTTTATCTCAATCTTTATATTTAGCAAGTACTTTTCCATCTTTGACCCAAACATATTTATAATCATGTTGCGTTTTTAGTTTCCTAGCTTTATAAAAAATATTGTCATTATATTTTGTTAATTGCTCATTTATGTATATAATATTGTTAGCGCCACTGAATCCAAAATCTTTAACTTTAATAATTTTGATCGCTTTTCGTCCTTGTAGAATTTTTTCTTTTACATTTTCCTCCATGAACTCAACTACTATATCCGCGTTCTTCCCACTTCTTCGATGGCATTCCTTAATATCTGTCTTCTTGATATCCAAATCCAACTTATTCCCTAACTGTATTACAACATTACAAAGATCTTCATTATTTCCTTGCTTGCCATTACCTTTAATTTCAATATTTTTTGATATTCTTTCTGATTCCAGAGCATTTAATCTTCCTTCCAGGTTTGCTACTTTATCTTTTAGTTATAGGTTTTCTTTTTTAGTTATTAATTATTATATCATGAAGAGTTTTATTATCTTTGAGTATTTCATCAAATTGTGTCGACATGAAATCCACTGAATATCTTAGTTGTTTTAGTTCTTGAATAACTTCTGCTAAATTTACAGACTCATCCGACTCAAACTCGACATTTTTTGATTTTTTTTAGTTTTTTATCTTTATTTTAATAACGTGGCATAATTGATAATTGCTTCTAAATTTAACTGCCGAAGTAAAAGCTGTTTGATGTAATATATTCAAATAGGAATAAAACAATGGATACACTTTTCACACTCAGGGGTCGTTCAGGGCGTCTTACAAAAAAAACACACACACACACGCAGGGATAGAAGGAAGACCTCGGATTCAAACATATAAAAAAAATGTGGTAAAGATGTAAGGATAAGTGTAGGAAATATTATATTAATTAATATACTATTGAAATTTTAATTAATTGTATATAAAAATAGTATCAAACTGAATAGAAACTCGGCGTTTTTTTTTTTTTTGTTCGACCGATCGCGAATGCTTTAAAATGAATGCAGCGAAAAATAATAACCTCTAAACTCACATGAAATGTATTGTTTGAAGAAAAGAATTATATTTCTCTTTCTCCGCTTTCCGCACTCATTTACACTTTTACAGTATCCACACTGTTATGTCTGATAAAAATTATAATAAGTAATTGATTATTACACTTTAATTTTTTACAATTTACGATACTCAGTCACCGACACTCCACACGTTTTTTCAGTTTTTGCTTTGAGAAGTTCCTATGAACATGAATCTAAGAAATAATTAATGTAATTAATGGAAATTAAACAAACAAGTATTTATCAAAATATACAATAAATAAAAAAATATCTCAACAATACACAAACTTCAGTAAGCGCACAATCCAACTGTGAGCTAATTTGATTTTACAAAATCCATCTACACGTGCGTGCTTAAACTAGGATAGAGTTGCCTTCCCTGAAAATAGCGAGCGCCCCTAAGTAAGAAATAATATATTGAATTAGGCCGGGCTACCAGCACGTCCTCTCATGTGAATAAGTGAATCCGACCCCGAAATCGAATTAAGCCATGGAAAATTCGAATCGTGTGCAAGCCTTCGACATCCGAAACGATAGGTGTGTCCGGGAATTCGGAAAATTACCGATTATTGACCTGGGAATGTGCTCATAAAGACGAACTGGCGCGCGGGATGATTCGATTAGGAAAAAGTCGGAGAATTAGTATTAGTGTTTTCCACTTTCGCATTACCCCGCGTTACGTATGTATATTGGTCATGATTGGATCGGCTTAATAAGACCGAATCCAATCTCTGTAACGAGGGAGCCTTTTTTGTGGCAGTAATTTGTGGTGCGCGATCGGATATTCACAAAATAAACCGTATCGGTAACGAGCCTTTTTAAGATAAAATTCGTTCCTGGAATTTTAAACGAAAAAAAAAAGAAGAGAATTGTAGAATTCGATACTATTAATTACGGGAAAATATTTATTTAGCTTTGAAATATAATTATACAGTTAACCTAACACCTCATAAAAGAGATGAATGAATTTAATTAAACCATTATAAATCAAGATGAAAAAACGATTATTATTGCGTTTGAAACCGTTGAACGATGTTTCGGTTCAACGGTTTCAAATAATATAAATACACATTATAATAGTAGATTATACCACGAGTAATAATGATAGCTATTATTCCCGAGGAACATTTACGAACCGAGCCGCGTAAGCGGCGAGGGAGTAACATTCCGAGGTAATAATAGCCATTATTGCGAGTAGTATACTCTACTTTATCTATGACTAATTTATTAATTTGTTTTAACGAACAACTTTATTTTTCAATAACATTAACACTAGCAATGGTACAATTAATAAATTGAATTGGTCGAGAACTATCAATAGATTTGGAAGAGTTTTCAATACAAATATTTGGAATTTCGGTTGCTGAAGAGGAAGAAGATGCTTCATTACTATTTATCTGTTTAGCAATAGTATCTGCTGTAGTTGTCTTGTTTCTTATAGACTGATCAATGTAACTTTCAGCTACCTGTGTAGATCTCCAGCCCCCATGACGCTTTAATCCAGTTATATCGCCTCCTCCATCAATGTACAGAGTGGCAGATGATCTGCGATAACAATGGCCGGTATAAGTTTCAGGATTTGGCAATTTTAAATATTTGGCAATTTGTTTACTAATATCTGCAAATTTGTTTTTTCCTATACGTTGTATTGTACATTTTGATTTTTGATAATTTAGAAAGAATGAATTAATTTTTACATGTGACGGACGGAGATTGATGTACTTCTTCACAATATTGTAAAACGTACTGTTTATGGCGAATGTTCGTACAATTTTGGTTTTAGTCTTGGGTATTGTTATTAATAACTGTGTTTGATGATCTTTCACGTCTTCAATATTCATTTCATAAAGCTCGTTTGAGCGGCATGCACCCATAATTCCAATAATTAATATAACCTGAAGCAAATAAGAATATGAGTTTTGAATAGTCAGATTAAATTCGGTATATTTACCTTATGTAAAAGAAAAACTTTATCAGGAGCTTTGTCAATAAATGTTCTTATTTGTTTCGGGGTCAGAGTGGAAGACTTCTTTGGTTGAAATCCTTCTGATTTTCTTTTTAAAAATGCTCGTAGTTTGCAATATTTTTCCAGATCAACGTCATGATTTATTCTCAACATAGTTTTAATGATTGAAAAAAATGACCATAATGAAGAAGGTTTGTAATTTGCACTTAATTCAGCGAAATAGGCCAGCAGAACATGTTCGGAAAATGAGTTTGCTTTCTTTCGAAGACGCCATTCGTTGAAGGTTGCGTACGATTTATTATAAATGGATTTCGATGTTTCCGGTATCAAGGTAGATGTTGTTGCTGCAGCTAGTTGTACAATTTCTGGAGGTGTACAAGTAAAAGACTCTTCATTTTCATCCATCTCATTAGAAATGCACAAACACTACGCGCTTGACACTGACTGTTTTCAGTTTGTGTATTTTGTTTCCATGGTATTTAATTTGAGAAATTTTTTGATTGGAGTGCACGAGGGAATAATGACTATTAATCCCTCGTCATTATTCCCTAAGAGAATAATATATGGCATTATACTGCAAAAATCACAAGTATAATACATACATTATATATTAGTCGTAGATAAACAACATTTATATACTAATAAATTTTAAATTGCGCTAGGAAGAAACCTCAAACGCCAATAACAAATTGTAACAAAAGTGGGAAATCTTCATGATAGCCAAAGATGAGTTAAAATAATATTTAATAAATACATAAATTACAAATTTTGATCACTTCAGAATATCCGAAAAAATAAACATCGTTTAACATTTCTATTCAGATTTATAAAAATAATAAATTATTAACTAATCTTGAGCTTTGGCCTGGCGTGGTTACGTATTTTTTTGGGAGAAGAAATTATTGAAAAATGAATGGAGAAATTAAAAAAAATTATAAATACAAAAATTATTAAATAACTTAAACTCTAGATATAAAATTTACTTATTGGAAGCACACGAGTATTGTGTTAATTTTATACTATTTGTTTAGTAGAACACAGCCTTCACAATGAATGATTAGAGTGGGTTAAGTATAATAATTGTATTTTTGGGGAGTATTTATCGAGCAAAGTGAAAGGGTGTAGCAACGTAAAAAAAGATTTCTCTAATTTTAAAGACAGCAGGTGAACGTTTTATCTTTAAAATATGTTTTACCCACTTAGAAATATGTTTATTCCAATAGTTGGCTCCACTCACGTTCATAAATGGCGGATAAGTTGTGTTATAAAAGTAAATATTCAGTATTTCTTCAATAACAATTGTAAGTCGTAGTAAATAAACTACTTAAGTAAATTGCATACATCCGTTCAACGGAAATAATTATCCAATCATTGATATACATTTTTACCATTAAAGAAAATAAAATAAATAGAATATATAATACGAGTATATACAGAGAGTTTCATGTAACACCGAACATGCTAGAATGTATTCAATGTAAATTTCTCTAATTTCGATTTGTTCAGAAACGTATCAAAGCATTGATTGCGATGTGATTAGCTACTATTTCTAAAAATAATATAGTCAACCCAAACTACACCCTTCCATATCAAAAATGAAGTACACTTGTCAGTTATCGTAAGCAAGTGACATTTACTGTTCTGGTGCTTAAAGCAGACATATACGAAGAGTTGGACATCTTTACGTATCAATAATGTATACAAAGGAGAAGATTTTAATGGCACGCATTGCGGTTAAGTACAATTTCCATAATTATACATGTTGCACTTGACATAATAGGTGACAAATATAATTTATTTTTGACGGAAATAGTGTAAATTGGGTTGACTATATTACCATTAGAAATCGTAGCCAATCATATCGCACCCAATGCTTTGATGCGTTCCAATACACATCGAACATAGGGAAATTTAAATTGAGTACATTCTAGCATGTTCGGTGTTACATAAAACTCTCTATATAATATATGCCAAGAGTAAAAATACAATTTAATTATTGCTTATTTTTACCGTTTATTCAGACCTGTTAGCTCCATACCAGAGCTCTATATCGGTAGGCTGGGTCGTGGGCTGTTTAAAGTACTAAACCGTAACACGAGTTGTTATTATTAGTTTAGGAAATAAAGATGTTAAGCAAATGCAAAAATGTGATTAAGATTTTGAGGGCGCCAGTAGATTATTATTTTTATTTATAGAAAACCGGGTGACTCAAGCTCAAATAAAATATGACCGGAAAGAAATAATCAAGAAAAAGTCATAGGGTGTAAATAGAGGTCTGAAGATAACTTTTAGGAAATTTTATCAAAGAATAAGTTATGAAAAAAAAAAAAAAAGAAGTAGGAATTAACCTTGTAAATAAATTATAATAAACAGATTTGAAAAAAAAATCGAATAAGATTTACCCAGGAAGTTGAGACGAGGATAGCTATCCGTAGTCCTGACTTCTCCTGTAATTCAAGAAAATATTACGGCCGGCCCCGAGATACAAAGGGCTTGCATGGGTAAAACATCCAATAATTTTAAATCGTAGAAAATTATACGCAATCGAAATATCACTTAATGCCACTTACTTATAACCTTCTTCTTATAAGAAGGTTATTACTGCCGCGGCTAGGGTCATTCAGTGGCGCGGGGCCGTGGCTTCACTTAATTATTTAACTTAATTTAGCACCCTTGGGCGCCAGTTAAAAAAGTAAGAAGGAGTAAGAATAATAATTCTTTGTTTCTCCACTAATAGGAACAACTCTGCAGCAAGAGCCTGTGCTTCGAACATGGAAAATGTGAAGAAATTTTATAAACTTCTGGATACTGTTCTAAATGAGAACAGCTTCCCTCTCAATACAATTTATAACTGCTACGAAACGGCAATATCCATAATTCCGAATGAAGACTCAAAAGTCATCTCAAAGAGGGGGAAGAAAAAAGTCGGGTTTTTAGTCTAGGCAGAAAGACTAGTGTTCCCCTCTTTGCCGAGTTTCTAACTGCAAAGATATATTTTATTGTGGATGGTCACTATGTGCCTATCTTTTGATTTTTCCATGAGTAAGGCACAATCCTTTGCTCCAGGTTCAGTTGTAATTCGAAACAAAAGAGTATGGATGCAAGCATATGTTACCGTGCAATCTATTCTTATTATTTTGAATGGACATGCTACTCATGTAAAGAACACAGAAGTAATTGAGTCGGCCAAAGCACGCCACGTGAAAACACCTTAAACATCACATAGGATACAACGACTCGACGTCTTTTTTTATATTTCCTTCCTTATTATGAGCAAGCAGTGTAAGTAAGGCTACGGGAAACCCAGGAAAGATAGTGACCATTCATGATTTCAGTGAATTCTGAAAGTGAGTCTGATGATGATGTAGTCTGTTTAGACGCTCCTTCTTCAATCGAAGGACATAAATTAGGGATTAATATTATTAATGTTCCCAGGCTAAATTATACAGCGGATAAACTATGATAATGGACACATTGCCATTTTAAAATCCAGGTACAGGTGAAATTTTATACTGCAATATTGTAGTTATCAATAAAAAGCCTTAGAGAATGTTAAATGTTAATAGAAAATATAAGTATTTTAAATGGCCCAATAAGGACGATTTGCTCTTTTATGAGTGGAATTATGTCAAACACCAAATAGAACAACCAATCAAGCTACGCCGAACGTTTCACTATATGCCAGAACTTTCATTATATGTTCATCCTTAATTTATAATATGTTTATAATGTGATTTTATGTGACAAATTAGTTCAATGTGAAAAAACTTGATTAAAAGTCATTATTGAAAACAGATTTATTGAAGAGAAAATTCTCTACACCCCAATTGGTAGGTAAGTATATGCTAATATACCGGGAGAAGAAGTAACATTTTAATAACAAAAATAAAGCAGTTGTAAAGGTTCAAAGATTAACCATTTCACTTTGTCCCTACTTTCCCTACTTAATCATGATTGAGTGATTTTTTTTTTATAAATTCCATCAGTATATCTGCAATTGATGTAGTTGAACAAAGTGAATAAAAATGTTTCTGTTATGTCCGGCAATGGTGAGGGAGTTTAAATAATAAAATACTAACACGTGCAAGTAACTCAAACACTTTATTCTCTTAACATTAAGGCCGATACGCATGATGCAAACAACAAACTAAAACTAACGCACAATTAATGCACCGTTAAGAAAGTAAAATATATGAGGCGGCTTACACAAGGTATTTTTTGTTTTTATACATTTTAAACTTAATTTTATTAATTACCTCGTCTACTAAAGCTGTTTTTGTGTCTATTTTAATTGGCTACGGCTTTTATTATATTTAATTCCTAATCATATAAACTAATATTTAAATTACATATTTTTAATGTGTTTGAGCAAGTTTGAATTCATTTTGTTGCCATTGGATCAACGGAGAAAAAGCTCCGGTGGTGAGATTATATTTTACGTTAATTGTATCATAGGAATTGTGATATTTATTGTGTTATTTTAATTATCAAAATTTTTAGAACCATCTATCAGAAATATATGAAAACGAGGTTGATTAAATATATTATAATAATAAATAAAAAGCTTTTTGTTGTCACAATTATATTATATGATTGAGACAACAAATTTGATTTTCATGATTTGTTGCTACTTTGTTATTTGCAAGAACTGAAAACACAATAATTTTTACCTCTGGTAATAATTAAAAGCTGCTGGTTTCAGCAAGAAATCTATTTTTCATGTATTTGTTGGAATTTGGAATGGATTAGAACTCACAGTGGAAGTAAATACAACTGCAGACAGAACATACTTGTTTCTAGAAAATAATGGAAAATTATTTGAATACTTGTAAAAATCCTTGAATTTATTTTCCAACGCCCTCTAGATGAAGAAACCAGAAAAATATAAAAATTTATTTTTTGTGATTTTTGCATTAAAATCATAATGTATGACGCATCGTTGAATTTGTAATAAAAAATGCTACCGTTTACAAGGTATTTCTACTTATGTAGCTAAATATTTTTAATATACAAGGTGTTCAATTTACTTAAAAAACTGGCAAATCTTGCGTTTTTCAAATGAAATATCCTGTATACTTTCACTTTTTTTACATTTTAAGATTAAGTCTCAGAATTTTTTTCATAGGAATCATTTTTCTCTAAAATACATTATTTTTAAGTTATAAGGAATTAAAAAATGCATAAGATTATATTCTTTCTCATTTACTTTTATTCCGTTGAATTATTTTGTCACATATTTTTGGTTTCGTTTATTTTTTAAAACAAATTTAATAAATATATTTGTATGTAAGTGGGACAACATTCAAAATTCAAGAATTTGTATAACTTAAATCTTAAAAATTGTGAATTCTAATAAAAAAATCCCAATACAAGTTCTTACAATTAAAAAATCTGATAATATACAGGGTATCCCACTTACAAAAAAGAAGTATACTAATTTTAACGTCCTGTATATTCAAATTTTGAGATCTCCATATGATGTGCTTTTATTTTTCGAAAATATACATTTTGTTCCCAGAGGCACTTCCAAAAATGTGTTGCGAAAATTTGCTTCAAAATTTGATTTTTTAAATATAAATTAATTAATGGTTTTAATATTTAAACATTGGTTGTTCATATTTTATAAAATAAATATGAATAGGTAATTAAAAATCAACGAATAAAACAAATAAACATTGTTTTATTGGTTGGTTTTTAATAATATATTAATATATATTGAAAAATAATTAAATTAATTATTCATTTTATGACATAAAAAGTATACATTTTATAAAAAAATCAAACAAAATATTGAACATCCTGTATTTTCAAAATATATCTGAAAGAGATCATGTTTATGCGCAAGTAACTTTTATTTGAAATATTTTTTGTTGTTACTTTTTGAAAGTTATGTATATGTTCATGTAATTTTAACTAACCTTGTAAATCATTTGCATGATTACGTAACTTGGAAGTTGCGGAACGGTCAGCCCTAAGAGTACTAACGAAAATTCGACACGCTAATAATCCACTATACAATCCTCTTAATACTTCTCCTTTATCAGAAAACTAACATCACTCCCACCAAAGAGCGCCTTGAGATTCTTTCCCTTAAGTTTGCCACAAACCTCCAAATATCTCCTCTATTTAAACAATTATCCTTCCAAAATATAAAAAAACCTTAATCGACAATTTATCATTTAATTTCATCAAATAATGTGGACTTTGACAATGACGATAGCAATCATGAAAATTAAATAAACAATGACAAGAACTAGATATAGACAGGCGGAAAGACCTTCGGTCGTTAGCCATTTTATATAATATATGTGAATATAAATCTACAAATACATTGTAAATAATTATCTAAACTATGTGTAAATGTTACATGAAGAAAGATGTTTAGTAGTGGTAATTTGCATGAATACTATCCTAATTTAAAAATATTTTCTAAATGTATTTAAGTTTTAATCTCTATTTCAACGGCCATATATTATCGGTTTCATTTAACGGTAACAACATACTGTAGCTAATACAAATATGATTAAGATTTCGCGTATTTAAACATGAATTTCATTAACTTTTACCTTTGATTTAAATCTCCGTCCGAAATATTAATCTAAAAGTTTATATCTAATGTGGCTTGTACGTGCTTTACAAGTTAATAATACAACGCCAGTTGTATGCTGAAATGACGAGGAAGGGACAAAATTCAGCGAGAGTAACAATTAGGGGATTACGTAATCCCGGGCATGTTAGCACGCACAAAAAAGGACACTGTTGGCACACGGCAGTTTACATTGATTATCCAGCTTACCAAAATTTCCGTTATTTTTAAAAGTCCAAATCGATATTTTGAGACATAGATTTTAGCGACGACATGACACACATTTGGTGCAGACATTTATCAGGACTAATTCTTCGAAAATTCATAGTAACTTTAAATGAAACTATTATGTTTTTGATTTTCACTATAACTTATTGTTCGCGACAATTGTTTCGCTACACCGAAACTTCTTCAGGCGAAGAAAGAAAATAATAATAATATTTACGGAGTGAGTACAATATATACAGGTTTTTTTACGGAGTGAGGGTGGTGGAGTGGGTATTTATTTTGAGGAGAAATTGCAGAAATTAACAAAAACGTTTAAACCTTGGATTTGTTAAATGAACCCATTCAACTCTCAAATTCCCCTCCCCTCAAAATAAATACCCACCCTTCAACCCTCACTACGTACAAAAACGTGTATATATTGTACTCACTCCGTAAATATTATTATTATTATTATATTTCTTCGCTGAAGAAGCTACTGTGTAGTGAAACAATTGTCGCGAACAACAAATTAAAGATTTAATCAACAATATAATAGTTTCATTGATAGTTAAAATTAACAATTGTGTACAATAATCTTGAAGTTGAATTGGTATTGTCGTATATTTTAAAATTAAATAACTATTATTGGTTTCTTTATTATTTCATTGAGTTGAAAATTAATACATAGCAATCGATATAAATTTGGCTACTTAAAAAATGTAAAGAAAGGAATAAACGTTGTTTAGTTTAATGTGGATCACATATTATTGTCAATTTACTATCAACTGTAGCCCTTTCTAGAGAAATTACATCAAGTATAGAACAATTGTATAAAATCAAATTATTTTAGCTAAAATAAAAATTACCGAACTCGTACGTTCGATTTATCGGTTTTAAAATTGTGACTTTAACTTAAGCTTTGCTTAGATACGTCTAAAAAACTAATGGAATGTATAAACAATTTAATTTATTTAGTTAATAAACGGCGGGATATTATTTTAATTCTAATTTACATAATATAACCATTGGTTATTATTTCATATGGAAATATAAAATAGTATAAAAGTGACAGTTACATTTATATTATTTTCCTTTCTTCCCTTGTAAGAAGTTATATAATATAAATATTAATATATAAAAGTGAAGCTTAATTAAACAATTGAAAAACCATTTCACTTTAATTTCAAAAGAACACTCCACTCCTAGGGTTCAATTTGACGCAGTGGAGGAGAAAAAATAGGTGAGTAGCAACTCGAGCGAGGAGTACTGCACGGTTGCTGTTCCAAAGCATTGATGACAGTGGAAATGGAGGTGGAGATAGAGGAGGTCCTCTACAACTCCAACACATAAATTAAATAAAAATGATTTGATAATAATTACTAAATTATTTCCACATTTAATGCACATTAAAACAATTACTTTCCTGACAAATACCCCGCCGTACATTAAACTACATAATATTCACTTGTTGTTGCAGGGTATTTTGCCGCGAGGTAGTTAATTTAATGTGCATTTTTTAAAGTACTTACGTTACGCAAATCAAAATATCGCAGAGCTAAATGTGGAAATAATTTATTAATTATTTTCAAATCATTTTTATATAATTTGTTAAATAACTGTGACCAACATAATGTATACGCTTCTATTTATATCCAACACACAAACCTCGTCATAACACTTAGCGCTTTCTGGGGAACCTAACCAAATAAATAGGGGGAAACACAAATCAAGGTAATCGAATCAATTATTTACGCTACGTAAACCTAACTAACACTGAACACATCTTACTAACAAAATGAATCAGAAACCTTACGCTATTGTACAAGTCAACCTACAAGACTACAGATCGGCGGTAACAACAATCTATAAATACAAAAAATAAAACCACCATCGCACAGATACAGGAACCATAGGTGGTTAGATACAAGATAGCCTAGATTGGAGAACTGCCTGGTAATTTGATATTTGATACCAATTCAAGAAGAACAAGAATCTGCATATACCTACTGCCTTACATTACTGACCACCTTGTTCTGTATCTGACCTGTGAGACCTCACAACAGTCAGATTACAAAACGATTTATACATAGCATCAGCATGTCTACTGTACGACACACAAAATCTCCCATCTACTCACTAGATGTCGGAGCTAGAAACGTACTGTGAGGTAGGCAAAAAATAATTGATAATTGGATGCGATGCCAATGCACATCATGTTGTTCGGGAAAGCACCGACACGAACAACAAAGGAGAGACCCTATTACAGTACCTAATGAGAAGCTCAAAAAATATAATAAATAAACTCAGGTGAAAGTAAGGGCCGTACTTCGTCGAACACTCATGGATTAGTAACTGGAAATTGTACAATTGAATATGCTGTCTTAAGTTATGTTATCAATTTATTGAAAATTACCTAGCTTTCGGAGACTATTTTTATCCTTCTTCGGAGTTTAACACCACAATAAAGAGAAATATAAGTCTCAACAATTGAATATGATTATTGATATAGCAATAATAGAAATACATTACATGTTTGAATCTGTTACTCCGCCAGCAAGAACGGTTCATCAAATAAAGGCAAAGAGCCACCTTTAAAAATGCTATAAGACAGGAGATAATTGATATTGCGCCAACCTCACAAAAGTTAATCCACTGAATAACGAAATGGGATCTACATAATTAATCAACTATATCAGATCGTAGATGGCTGACATTCAATGCAGATTTAAATGAATTAAAATAGTACGGCAGCCTAGTCTAAAAAAATACTATCCAAAGATCCTCTTTACTTCGGTAAGATAAGAAAAGAGAACGAAAATACACTTGAGACTGAGACTCTCCGGATAATTTTGAAAACGAACTTTCCGGATAGGATCGTTCTGGATAAAAAATATATGACTAATGAACAACTGACCAGGAAATTTACGGCAATTTTCCTTCTTTACGTTTCGTTCATGTGTTTTTTTTGTGTCCTGAAGTTTCCGTCAGCGCCTATTTGATGTGGCGAGTCCGTTTGCTGGTTGAGATAATAGCCGTTAGAGACGGAGAAAGCCAACTTTTCGCTGGTTGCGAGCGGAAAGGCCGCAAACCGTTGATAAGAAGCAGCACTGGCTTCCAGCTTCGGAGGACTGCGACAGCAGCTTGATTTGGCTGGAGAAGGCTACAGTTACAGGCTAGATTTATTGATTTTATTTACTATTTTAATTTCAACAATATCAACTAATAATTAACCAAGTACGTGTTAATAAGTCATCTGGAGTCGCGCGTTTATGTTGAGATTTTTTTGTTGCGTTGTGATAAATTTTGTGCTTGACCTATTTTCGTGTGTAAAGGTCAGTTAATTCGTTTGTTTGATTTGCAATTATAAATTTTCCGTTTCCTACAGGTTGGATTAAGTTCTTGGCCACTGGTTTATCCCGAAACTTTTTTTTGTTTACAAGTTAAGGAAATTTATGCTGTCCTCAAATTAGCGCATCTATTTTTTTTTTCTGTGATCTAATACACGCGTTTAATACTCCGTCCTTTTATTATTAAAGTAATTTAATTAAAGCTGTTGTTATTCAAGTTATTCTTTTATTTCTTCATCACTCAGCAGGCAGCTCGAAACAATCTCACACGATAACCACAGCGGTTTAGTAGTTTTCCGAAGCTTAAATTTCTGAAGGGGCAAAATTTATTTTTTAAAGACTACTTGGAGCCGAAATTAAATTAACCTTTTGAACCCTGCCCATAAGCCCTGACTAGCCATATTTCGGAAATTTATAAGCAACAATTCATTGATTTTGTGTCGTGTGAGAGTTCGTCGTGTCCGCGCCCACCCTTTTGAAATAAATTTAAATTAAATTAGGCGTCACAACATATATATATCCGAACATTATGGAAGAAAACAAGGGTTATATTCATCCCGAAACCCTGCATAAACGACTACATGGACGGAAAGTCTTTCAGACCAATAAGCATTTCAGTTCATCGTATTTATTGAAAACGATGCAAAAATAGTATAATCGATGTATTAAAGACCATGTCCTCAAAACTCGACTTATACATAAGTACCAGCATGCATTCACAGTAGGAAAGGGAACATAATCTCCGTTGCATGCGATGGTAACAAAAAAGAACATAATAATAATTTAAAAATGTTTTTTGATTTTTTTTTAATTATGGTAAGTACCAATATAATTATAGAAACCGACATCAAAGGTCACGATATCAACATAGTCACCGACAGCAAAGCTGCTCTAACAGCAGTAAATAAACTAAAAATAACCTCAAACACTCATACGAAAGTGTGTGGAAGTGCTAAATAAGGCAGCAGAAAACAACTCTATAGTACTGACGTTGGTCAAAGGCTACAACAAGGACAATGTAATAGTTCAGCACTACAGGCCTTACAGGTCCTTGGCTATTTTGTGTCTTTCTCCATTCCTCCCTATTTTTAACCCGCACTTTCCAGTCATTAAATCCTAGTTCTCTCAAGTCACTCAATACGCTGTCGTTCCATTGTTTCTATGTCTACTTCTTCTGCTTCTTCCTTCCCCTTCTCCTTTATACACTGCCTTTGTTACAACAAGGACAATGTAGGTTATATAATTGCCTATAAACTAGCTGCAGAAGCATTAAAACAAAATGCAGATAGAGCTCAACCTCAGAGCCTTTGCAAAACTTATGCGAGAATTTACCTTAAAGAAACATGCGGAAAGATTGAGAAATTTACCAACATGTAGTCAAACTAAAACTTACCTAAAAAATCAGACTGCAAAGAAGTAGGGAATATCCTGAGGCATTCAAGAGCCCACACGAGAATACTAAGCGGGTATATTACCAGTAATCACTGCTTTCGGAAACACCTTAAAAGATGGAGAGGACCTATGCAGAAGACGTAAAGAAGAAGAGGAAACGGCAGGACATATCTTTCACGAATGCCCAGTGCTATCAAGGAGAAGACGTCCTATGAGCAGAGAGAGGCCCCAGGGACCCAGTTGAAAATGGCCCAAATACTGATTATCACCAGATATGCAGAGTGAGTACGGCGTATAACCTGACATCCCCGCTCCAAAATCCATAGTTCTCAAAGGAATTAAAAAATCGGTATATCAAATATTGTTATGCCAATTATATAATTTACTAACGGGGTCAACGGCTTCCAATATTTTTGTTTTATGCAAACCTCTCTAAGAAATTATAAATGAAAACTTCAGTGAATGTATTTTTTTAATAGTTAGATAAAGTAATTCGTTTTGTATTAAGTGCATATCACTACTAAGGAGTAATTTAGTAAAGTACTTACTGAATCGATTTATTATATGAGAGTATTTGCCCACCAGCAAAAAGAAAAAGTAAACACTTGTATACAGCAGGACAAAAGCCGGAAGCAATAATCAATATAACGTTCTGTACGTTGCCCTTCTCGCCATGTTTAAAAAATAATTATTTATCTGACTAAATTAGTAGAAATTAATAAAACAAATATTTTAATCAATAAAATAGCTTTGAATACACATAAACCGTTATTTACATAAAAATAAATTATATATACGCATATACAAGAACACAAAAATAAATACATAACAAATGAGCGCAATAACAATAAATAGTATTATATATTAACAAACATGTTGAACGAATTTATGTTCTTATGCAAATTTATAAAGCCATGCAAATTACCGAGGGTGCATTTATTTCATGCACCGGTTGAATACAATCCATTTATAAAATATGTTCTAATTTTAATTTATAATTCTATAATAAATTAAAAGCAAAACGAATTAATACATGAATATGTTTTAATTAATATGTCTGAAGTAAAAGACTAAATTACCAACGAAAATGTTTATGTATTTTAAAATAAAAAAAAAACATTTTTTTTTCGCGGATTAAAATAGTATATTAAAAAATAATCTTTCAATTCACAATTTCAAATTTCAAAGTTTCCCGTCTCTTGGGATGAAGGGGGTGATTTTCCATGTAAAAGTAGCGCTTCAAAAATAAATACATCCATATATTTTCCATTGAAATTTAATCGGTCATTCTCGACATATTTCCATGTTTCGTGCTATTTCAGACTCTCTCTCTCTCTATATATATATATAAATTACAAGTTTGCGGGAGCAACTTTGCTTTTTAAAAACAATTTTTATTTGAGATGTTAGCTCATTACAATTCAAACTCAGACTAAACTAAAATTAATGGATAATGAATTTATATAATTACAATTACGCTTATATCTAGTGTGCGATAACAAAGTGCTTACTACCTATTTATAATAAGAAATGTATTTAAAACAAAGAGGATACGTTATCTAACAAAGGAATAAATGAATAATAGCATTGTGTGACCATCTGGTTACTCCTCACCCCTTAGATTTTTGCATATCCTGGGAGAGAGATTTCAACGTCCTTTTTATATTCTTGTTTAATATTTTTTCTAAAATAGCGAAAGTAAATAATGCTACAAATACTAATTATTATTATGAAATATAACAAAATTGTCCAGACACTTGGTTTCACTGAAATTACATCATTGTACATTTTAGGTGTTCGAGCGTATCCGGGAATGTCTTCGAGATTTAATCGTTTCAAGTTTATTTTGATATTACTTAAATTATAATGTTCAAGTTTTAATTCTGAAGCACTTATTATCGTCGGACTTCCATACGTTATTTCTTGTGTGGGAATAATGTTGTCCTTGTAGGTCATTGAACATTTGTCCAATTTGATGATGAAGATCCCACGTAGTCCTTTGGTCTGTTCCTGGTGTGGACAGGTAATCTTTAACATCTCTTCTTCGGGGAATACCGCGAGATATTGGTTTGTTATTGGAATATTTTCCAAATGATTCCGTTCAATATTCAAGCTAGAATATTGACAATCGACTGGTTTTCTGTTCAACAAAAGATTGGTTTCGCAATCTGGTTTATAGTTTAAAATTAGTTTGCTTGAACATTGAAAGTATTTACTACCTTGATGACACAAGCTGTTTAGAGGCCAAATTGTATTATCAATTTTTGATTTTAATAAATATTTTATAGTAGGTATAATAGTAACAAATTCAGATTCTAGCATAGTGGGAATAGGATACAAGTAATATAAATCAAATATTTTCTCATAATTAATGGGTAATGTTAGGAAATAATTAATGATTGAATTTTCAACTTTACAATTAACAGTAATAATTGATTCATAATCTAAAATGTTTTCAGATTTCAATTCGAAGGGTAATTCTTCACTATAATGATTAGATATTTTAATTAATTCTTTAAGTAGGTCTTGAGGAGTAATAATGTCAGTATGTAAAATTTTAGATTTACAAAATTACAATGAGTTTATTATATTTTGGAGAATATCTGAAATTAACCCAAATAATAAAATCATTTGATTAAAAAGGTCTTTAACAAACAAAATATGTTGATGATCAATATCTGTGTTCAATATTGCATTTAGTTGCATTATTCGTGATTTAAGTATATCTTGATTGTGTTCAATATCCTTAACAGTTTTGTTAAATTTTGCGATGATTTGGGAGTTAACACTATAGCCAAAATTTAATTGTTCTTGCAATTGATTTTGATTAGATTTCATGTGATCAAGAATTTTATTAATTCTTTCGTTATCAGCGGCATCCATGTTACCGGTGATTGTTTTTATAATTGAACCAAGCCCATCAATTAATCCTCTTTTGTTTCTTTTTAATTTAGAGTAAGATTGAATAATCTGAATTTGATGAAATACATTATCTCTTGATTGATTAAGTATTTTATTATAATTTTGAAAGTCTCGTTGAAACTTTGAAATATTATTTATTGTTGACATTAAGTATCTATATTGATTATCCAAATTATTAAATTCATCAAATACGGGTTTTAAGTTGTATTCATGAACGAATGTATGTTTCGTTCGTTCAAGTTTTGCTACTCCTAAGTGAACGGGTAGTAGTCCTACATTATGGGTGATGTCGGTTATTTCGATTCCAATAATTGCAGGGATGATGACGTACCTGGAGGTGATTCGTCTAATTTAGATTTTTGAATGTAGATGTGAATAAGAGTATTCGATTTATTGAAAACATAATTGATCATTTTTCGTACAATATTGTATTCTAGCTGATCCAACCCGCATCCTAATTTCGGGATTGCAAGTTTATTAATTTTATTTTCTTGGCAGAATTGTTTGAGGTTAATTAGTGTTTTAAATAAATCTTTAAGACTAGGTTTTTCAAAATAATGTTCTTTAGTTATAAGATATAGAATATATCTTTTATCTTCTTTTAGATAACAGAGTGAATACAATTGAGCTCTCTGTTTGTGTAGTTGTTGAACCTTCCCAAATTTTAACTTAAAATCTTGAGCAAGGCCTGCACTCATTTTTAAATCTTTACTAACACAGTGAGCAAGTGAGAAATCATTAGGAGCATCAAATAGATCACCTTTGATTTCTATAACATTATTATTAGTCTCAATTTCATTATTGTTTAATTTATTATTGAAAAGTTCGAAACTTAATTCACTATTTATATTTGTCCTAGCTCTAGGCCTTTTGACGTTGGATAGGTGAATTTTGTCCACAGTATTATGGTGTTTAACATCTATTTTAGCGGTTTTTAATTCATCGTTGATCTTTAATAAATTTTCCTTTTTGAATTTATTTTTACTCTTAGCTTGTTTTTGTTTGTTTTTAATAAATACTGTTTGTGGTATTTCGGGCAGATCTTCGCGAGATGCATTTATTTTCTTTATTGTTTTATTTTTATTTTCTTTGATTCTTTCGTTTACAATTTCGTACAATATTTTTACTTTATTTTTGTGATTTTGAACATAATCATTTAAAATGTGTGTCTCTAAATCAACACTCATTGGGGAATTATTATCTATATGGCCAGATATAATTTCTATAGGTTTAAATTTAGTTACAGAGTGAATCGAATTATTGTAGGCTAATAGCACATACAATATCTTTGTGTCAATGGGTTCATTTTTATAAATATCTTGATTATTTAGTAATCTTACATGTTCTATCAATGTAGAATGTACTCGTTCAACCATACCATTAGATTCGGGGTGTTGTGAACTAATAAAATGGAGATTAATTTTATGAAGATCCATTAATTCCTTAATTACACTATTTTTAAATTCGAGGTGATTATCGGCAATTATTTGAGTAGGAATGCCATGATGTGAAAAGAATTTTATTAAATTGTTCGCTATTTCTATGGCTTGATAAGATTTTAATGTATAGAGTTGTGTATACTTAGAAAATGAATCGATTATCGTTAGGAATTTTTGATTTTCTATTGTGATGCTATCTATATGAACAATTTGAAATGGTCTGACTGCCGTTGGTGTAATATTAAATTTTAATTTTAAAGGTTTACGGTCGTATTTCGAAACTAAACATACCTCACAATTATTTATAAATTTTTCAATGTTTACTCGCATTTTAGGCCAATAATATTTTCTTTTAAGCTGAGCCTCGGTTTCATCAATACCTCTATGGTTGGTTTTACCTTCATGATAATTTTTTATTATTTCATCTATATCATTTTCATTTTGTATATCTATTAATAGTTGTGTACATTTTACAAATTTTATATTTGAACTACTGAAATATTTTTGTTCTACTGTACAGAATTGTTCATAAGGGAAATTTTTAAAATATAAGTGATATTTCACATCGGGAACTATATATTCTTTTATGAATTTGACAATTTCTGTTTCAAAGTTAATTTTTGAAAACTCTATATTTATCCTAGATTTTGTATTATTAAACAAGTTATTAATTTGTGGTAATGAGGCGGATTGGTCGATTTGAGAAATTATTATTTGATTATTAAAAAGGTTGATAGCTTTATCGATTATCGGAATATCGAATGTTGGATTTTCAACATTTGAGTGAATAGTAATATCATCATTTTCATTTACACGTGCAGACATAGGGGGTTGAACTATCATTGATAATTTATCATCTGGTTGATTGATAAATGATTCGTCAAATTCTCTAATGTAGAAGCTTTCGTTTTCCTTGTACTGTTCGTTAACATTTAATTCTATTCTAGATAGAGCGTCTGCGTTTTTATTTAATGATCCTTTTTTATAAGTTATTTTAAAATCGTACTCTGATAATTTAAGTTTCCACCTAACTAGTTTCGAGTTTGGTTCTTTAATATTCATAAGCCATTGAAGGGGCTTATGATCAGTAACTATTTCAAAGGGTCTTCCATATAAATATGGTCTAAAGTATTTTACGGACCAAACTATCGCGAGTAATTCTTTTTCTATTGTTGAGTAATTTATTTCGGATTCATTAAGGGTTCTACTTGCATAAGCGACGGGTAGGTCATTACCAATTCGTCCTTGAGATAAAACTGAACCGATAGCATAATTGCTAGCATCGGTGGTTAATATAAAGGGCTTTGTAAAATCTGGGTATTGGAGAAGAGGCTGATTTGACAATACTTCTTTACATAAATGAAAGCAATTTTTATATTCTAGATTTTCGATATCAATTTTTGCATCTTTCTTCAAGCATTTTGTTAATGGTTTTGTCAAAGCCGCGAAATGTTTGATAAATTTTCTATAATACCCTAAAAGTCCTAGAAATCCTTTTAATTGTTTTGTGTTTTTTGGTATAGGAAAGTTTTGAATAGAACGGATTTTGTCAGGATTAGGTTTCACTCCTGATGGTGTAACAATATGTCCTAAATACGCTACTTCTTTGCGGAGAAATTCCAATTTATCTAATTGGATTTTTAAATTTGATTCGCGTAGTCTATTGAAAACTTCTTTTAATCGAACTATATGTTCTTGAAGACTAGTGGAAAATATTATTATGTCATCCATGTAAACGAGACAAGTGTTATTCTGTAACCCTCTTAAGACGTCATCCATAACGCGTTGAAATGTAGCAGGGGCATTCTTTAAACCGAAAGGCATTCTTAGAAATTCGTAATGCCCGTTTTGAGTATTAAATGCGGTTTTTGGAATATCGCGTTCATCAATTTCTATTTGATGAAAACCCGACGCAAGGTCGAGGGTTGTGAAATATTGACATTTACCGAGTTTGTCAAGAAGATCACTAATATTTGGTAGAGGATATCGGTCACCAATAGTTTTTTCATTGAGTTTGCGATAATCCACTACAACACGCCATTTACGTTGCCCTGAAGCGTCAATTTTTTTCGGTACAACCCAAATAGGGGAAGACCATGGGCTAAATGATGGTCTTATTATATTTTGTTTAAGCATTTCTTGTACTTGTTTATTTACTTCTTCTCTGTGTACTTCTGGATAACGATAGGTTTTTGTATACACAGGAATTTCATCAGAGGTATTTATTTTATGCTTAATTTTATTAGTGAATGTCAATTTATTTTCATTGACATGAAAAATATCTGAATAATTAGATATTAAATTATTAATAAATCTTTTTTCTTCATCGTTCATATGCTCTGTACGTATGAGATTAAGATTAAATTTTGAATTATTTGTATTAAGTAAATTAAGGTTTGTGTTAGTTTTATTTTTTGTATTTAAATGCTTAGTCGGAAGGAGATTATATTCATTAATTCCTTCGACGATAAACGGTTTCTTTAAGATAACGTTACTATCAACGTCGGATGTATTAATTACAGAGCAGATAGCTCTCTTGTTTTTTACAACTGTTAAACATTCTGGAATTTCGATATGTTCTATCCTCATACAAGGTATAATTATGTTACCATCCGAAATATTATCGATATCGACTTCAATAATTTGCTGACTTTGGGCAGGTACTAATATTCGCTTAGCCTGCGAGTCAGATATATTATCATTAATAATTCCATATTTAATTGGAATTTCACAATTAGGACCGATTAACAAATCACGTCCAAAATCGATATTTAATCTTAATTTTTTAAGATGATCTAATCCTAAAAGGATATCAAATGATTTATGGAAATTAAATAAAAAGAATTTTAATTTTGAAGCAAAATTATTTTTAAATATCTCCGAAAATGAGATTTCAGTGCTTTTATTTCCTTTTGATGTACCATGTGCGCTGGTTACATCAAATAAATCATTTTTTATATTTTTATTAAATAGTTTATAAGCTATTTGCGGATTTATAAATGATCTAGTACTACCGGAATCTATTAATATTTTTAATTTTCTATTATAGTCATAAATATGTGGAAGTTTACTACTAAAATTTATGAGACCTAAGGATTCGATTCGGGATTCCGAGTCGAGGCGTCTATGTCTAAAAAATGATTCTGGTCAGCTTGCTCTTCAATATTATACAGTTCATGACCTTGGCGATTAGGATTATTAGGTCGGAATGTATGAGCCGTTGTGGTTGACATAGGCGTTGGCTGATTTTGTTGTGCGATACTTTGAATGTTCTTATAATTGTTATTAGGATTTGAATAAAAATTTGGCCTATAATTATTATTATGAAAATTAGATGAATTTGGGTAATTCGGCTTTAGTCTCTTTTGAATTTGATTAGTGGTCGTAGGAGTATTATTATTTCCTCTTTTATATTGAAAACTTGGTCTATAAAAAGCATAGTTATTTGGATTTGTCGGCCTAGTCGACTGATTCAAATTTGAACGATTAGGATTTAATTTAATACTAGACATTTGATTGGAAATAATTTCAGTTTGGAAATCGTTTGTTAACATATTAAGGGCTGCGTTTAGATCAGCTGGGGCTTTTACTCTTAAATGCGAGCCAATAGGGTCGCGTAATCCGCGTAATAGGGCTTTTAAGCAATTTTGTCTAAAAAAGTGTGTAAGTGTATTTTTTTGTTCGGCCGTAGCGCCGTGCGAATTAATATATGATATTTGTAAATTTAATAGGTTTTGGATTCTATTATAGTAATCAAATGGGGACTCTTGATGGTTTTGTTTTAGTGTACAAATCTCAAAATTCAGGCTATAGTGATCTCTTTTGTCACCGTAGGCATTTAATAATGCCTGTTTTAAATCATCCCAAGTAGTTATTATACTAGACGCAATATTTTTTGCTGCATTACCTTTTATCTTTGCTAAAATTGAAGACATTAAATAATCATTTTGGAAATCATTAGGATTTCCAGCATCGTAAAATTTTGTAACTAATTTTTCGGAAATTTCGATGAACCGTGATAATAATTCAGGTTCACCATTAAATTCTGGGATCATGTTCAGATATTCTGATTTAAGTTGGTAAACTTGACCTTGGCCTGGATTCGCCATATTTATTCTAGGTGATCGGGATCGATCTCGGGAGGAGTAATTATTAGGATATGAATCTGAGTCTGAATGAGAATCGGAATCTAATTCCAATTCACGAGATAACATGAAGTTAGTAAATGCCTCTAAAAAACTTGTTACTCACCAAAGAATCGACAGCGTTTTCATCGCGGGATTCGCTGAATGGAGCCGTATGAAGTTGCTGACGACGTTGTCTTCACGTGCTGATGACCCTGAGGAGTGGATACTCGATTTTTGGAGTCTCTCCAGGTGACGATGTGACGTGATGACTGCAATTCTCTCGTTCCGGGGTCCGTTGAGCTGCTTTCTCGATTTTTAGAGAACTCTTAGGTACTTCGGTCGAGCGAATTTACACTGATACCCAATTAATCGTTAAAACGAAAAGAATACTATTCTTTTGGGTATCCTACCGACTGCGCCAATTACAAGTTTGCGGGAGCAACTTTGCTTTTTAAAAACAATTTTTATTTGAGATGTTAGCTCATTACAATTAAAACTCAGACTAAACTAAAATTAATGGATAATGAATTTATATAATTACAATTACGCTTATATCTAGTGTGCGATAACAAAGTGCTTACTACCTATTTATAATAAGAAATGTATTTAAAACAAAGAGGATACGTTATCTAACAAAGGAATAAATGAATAATAGCATTGTGTGACCATCTGGTTACTTATATATATACATATATGTATATATATACATATATATATATATATATATATACATATATATATATATATATATACATATATATATATATATATATAATAAATAAAAGTTTTATGTAATATTTCTATTCAATAAGCTGTTCAGGATCTTCTCTAGAAGTGCGGAACAAATAAAAACATTATTTTAAAATAGTGTTCAATTATATTAAATATATAAATAAAAATAAAGCAAGATTAAGATATAAATTACAGTTTTATTTATTTCACCCTATTGTGATTGTAATTTAAAGTTGGAGATTTATATCCCTTCTTTCAGCAACTACTCAGTTAAAGGCCGAATAGTTTCACTGCACTATGGAAATTTATGGAAATTGTTTTAAGTTAGTTTAATTAGAAATATCCGAAGGGCGCATGGATGCGATCAACTTTTATTTAATTCAAACGTCGAGTGATTTGAAAAATGCAGATTAAATGGAGCAATTAAGAAAATATATTATGTTTGTATTAAATTATAATAATACACCATATTTAAACATTGAAATGTAAATTATTAGTTCTACACCAACATTCTGCACATAATTTGCCAGCAAGAAAGTTTTTTTACATTTTAAATCAGTTGTATTTCGTTAGGTAACAAGCAAATTATACGTAATTTTATTTGTAGCTGTTAGTTTAACACGCAGGCCAAAAGAAACCAACATTTTCTGCATATATTTTTTGTATTATTTATAGAATGAAAACAGCGGAGGCTCACAAAGATATATGTGAAATTTATGGTGTTGGTTATAGAACATAGCGAACATGTCAAAATTTGTTCAAATTTTCCATTCTAGGATCTTTTTAATTAAAGATGGTCCTGCGAGTAAACACACTCTCAATAGCCTGGCCTTTAACAAATGTTTCTATATTAGTTGTCCGAATTAGCTATAATGAATTTAATTTTATAATAGAAAATTTATTAATATTAATTCTACTTAAAATTATTCTTAATTTTTTGAATGTATAAAACAATATTTGCACATACATCAATCGATTTACAAATATTTTATGTTGACGATTTATACCTTTTCTACCTAATTTATGTTGAACTTAAATATTAAGCTTTTTAAGTGGAACAAAAAAATACTGGATTTTCGGTATTTATGCAAAATACATTTAACTTCTATACAATCTCGAAAAGAGTTATACGACGATACTCTTCCCATCCGTCCCCACGCACCACCATAAATATTTTAACAAAATTAATATATGATACTGAAAAAAAAACGTTCCAATAATTTTTTTAAATGCAAGTTTAAACGTTCCCCTGACTTTATAAACAAAATCAACGACGCGAATAGCCGGTAGTATCTGAACGCTGCAACAGCAGCAAAATGTCTTGAATAGTTTTCTGATTTATCACTTGGTGTAACATTATTAGAATAAATTAGATGATTTAATTTTAGGAAAAATTAAACACTTTGTTTGTTTAACAATTTAAGTTGTACAGCAAAATAATTTTTGTAAGATATACCCATCAATGTTCAACTCAGTGGCTACCACTATGATTTTTTTGGGGCGTTCATGATTTAACTTACGTGGTAAAGAACAGCACGGAGGAATTTTGGAAGATCTCCTTGCTGATATATGTGGAAAGGAGCAATTATCTATCGGAGTTGTTAACGAAGACATGGTTGTACGAGAAGAATTCATGGGATTTATAGAGATAAAAGCAATGGATGCAAAACTATAGCCTAAACTATATACCTATTTCTTATGAAGAACGGTCTTCATCTTCAAAAATTCGCAGGGCAAGGGTAAGATGGCTGCTCAACTATGACAGAAAAAGATGGTGGGATACAGAAAATACTGAGAGATATTTTCAGTACAAAAAAGCTTTATATTTTCACTGTGCTAGTCATCGCTTAAACCTCGAAATGAACGACCTTAACTCTGTAATACTATTGCAACTATTAGAAGCACTGGACTGAAAACAGTCATTATCGCCAGTTGCTTAAAACCTGGAAAATGATTGAGTTGGCCTATAAAGTAACCACATTTTTTTCCAACTATATAACAAGCTTTGTCTGTATCAATAGCCATATTCAATCAGCAGTATTGACAGAACTTTCAGTACTTTGTGAAAACTTGGACAAGGTCGACTATGACAGATAGGTTGAACGACCTTCGCCTCATAAAAAATGCCCTCAGAAAACCAGGATAAAATTGAAAGTTTCAAATTTATCATGGTCGTAAAGAAATTTGCTGAAAATCTAAGCAGAAAATATCAGTCTCTTATGCGTTGGGAAGCAATACCAACCATTCACCATTCAGTATTCCGTAAAATAAATATGGTCCTATAATTTTAGAACCCATTACACCAGCCCACACATTAAGCTTTTGAAGATATTATGTGTTAGCTTCCATCAAAAGTTGCGTATTTTGAAGGGCCCGGTAACGGCAATTTTTGTTTATTACCTTTCCGACAAAATGTTGCCTCATCAGAAATAAACGATGTTTTTAATTAAGCAAGGATTTGCAGTAGAAAGTTCCATCATTGCCTCACAAAATTTCACAAGGGTTGGATGTGTATCTTCTTCTTGAACCATTAAAATAGGCAATTGTTGGCTTTCATTTAAGGCCAATGGACGTCGTGCCTTAGAGTTATTCCGTATATATCCGAAATGGCGAATTTTTTTTTCGATTCGACTTACTGTAGATTGCGCTATTGACGAACGGTCCGGGTCCGTTTCACTAAACAAAACACGAACTTCTTCATGTGTTCGGCTTCTATTTCCATACCCAATCATCATTAAAACTTCGATTCTATCAGTTTCAGTTAGTCTCATTTTGCTACTATTCCTTCAATCACGAAGAACTATTAATAATATGCAAAATTTATCTCAGGATAATAATTTTAAAATGAAAATCGAAAATTGCTCTGACTTCTGAAATATTTTTATTTACGTTTTTATGGAATGTATCTGATATTTTTGGGAAATTAACAGTGATATACAATGGTTAATAATAACTCTTTTCGCCTGAATAAACACAAATTATCTGTGCACAAGATTACCACACTCCGTATAATAATTTCGTCTACGATATATATATATTGTTTTTAGTTCAATAACAGGGAAGAACAACATTTTAAAAAATAGTGTGATATGCAAAAATTATTGCAAAAATTTACAAACGCAGTAATAATATCATAAATAAAATAGTAAAGAAAAAGTAAATAATTATAAACACCAGTCACCTAGCAATAACAAATAATAACAATAACAACAAAAATCAAAATAATCAAAATAATCAAAATAATAAATTATGTTTTAGCAATAACACTATATGGATGAGATAAAAAGGGAAGAAGCACGTCAATGGAATAAAAACTATGCGATCCATAATGGGTGAGAGTGGAAACGGTACGTTAAAGAATTTGGGAGATATAGCAACAGAAGACTGTGTTTTTTTATGTAAGCTTATGAATTATGTATATAGCTATCATCATATTTTGAAACATAAAACTTTCCTGTTTTCTCTGCAATAAAGTATTATAACGAAAACTTCAAAAATGAAAACAAAAAGTTTTGATGCATATTTTATTTTGCTAATTCTGTGTCTGTTGCAAGTGAGTCTTGGCTATGGGGAATTCTGTGATTTATAGTCTCGCATAAATCACACTCCGCATAATAATTTCGAAACGAGGCGAAATAAATGAATTCCACGACGGGCCAGAAGCCGCGAACCGGCGCTCGCAGAGCTTGTCTGCACTTAAACACAAATAAAAACAACACAGAGGTTGATTTATGAAAGTTGTGTTTACAGAATCAGTCACACAAATGAATCTTTCTGATTAATTTACGCTATATCTTTCGGTGCATTCATTATTTTAATTGACGTTGATTAACTTATACAAATTTGTTAATTTGTAGAATGAAGTCAATTATTAATAAATTCAATTCTTAATTTATTAATTGGAAATATTGACATAGACGAAAACACAAAATCCAAGCGTAAAGACCATTGTCCGGTAGCCCATTGATAGACCTCAACAATATATACTGAAATATTTTATGTGATATGTAGATATTGTGAATATATTTTTTACAATAAAGATTGTGTATATATAATTGATTATAATTAATTAACGACTGATTTATCCAATACATTTTAAAACGTAACCATATGTCAAGCTGCGTCTTGAGGAATAAACTACACTAGTTCTATTACATAACCGCAAAATATCATTTAATTCATATCAATCACGGCTTTAAATAAAATATTCATTACGAGCGCTGGAGCTCGAAAACTTAACCGGCAAACCTGGGTTATGGATAAAATATGCCAATATATATATTCTTTTAGTTAAATTTTTAGTTAAATCTAGATTAATTTTTTTTAATAACATCATTAATTCAGTTTATTTTCCTGCTACAATGAATATATTTCCCTTTGTATTTATTCAGTTGACATAAAAAGAATATTAAAACACTTCGACAGAATTTAAATTGCAAATACATCCAAGGTACAGGATTTGCATCAGTAATGAGAGCCAATATATCCCCTGGCAGTTTTATATCGAGTAGTAATCCGCCAAGAACGGCTCAGGTGTTCCCGAGTGCCGTCATATATCAACTTAAATCGATTTTTGAAAATTTCATAGGACGACACCGAGCATCGTAAAGTAAGACGTCACACAAACGTGTTAAGGTAATTATAAATATTAGCTGAAATGCAGCTGGGATTGGCCATACAGAAAAACTGTTTTTCAAACGTCGTTTATTAGCAATTCTAAAAAATAATATAAACCTTACAAATATTTAATAATAATATAATAATAATTATTAAAAGTCTTTCATGTGGAAAAGTACAATTAATGGACATATTTTAATTAACTGGATATAATACATGTCAGTAATTGGAATTGCATCATATTAGTAATTTAATCTTTTTTTTGTCTCTTTTCTGTCTTCCTTTGTTTCTACTGGAAAGTCAACATCCATTTCCTTGTCATGTTTTCATTATCTGTACCAATATTACTCTCCGAATCTTCGTGCTAACAATTATGACAAAGATAATTATCATTATCTTTAGGATCTTATGTACATGGTTTATGCGCCAGGGAAATGCAGCTAGAATTGTAATATTTCTTGTATATATCGCTATATAACCCATTAGGTTCAATAAGTAGGGTATACATATAACATTTTATCTTCACAGTGGCCAAGAGACTCTTTTTTGGTCGAATTTTTATTTGCTTTTTTTAAACTAATCTGATCGACATTTATAACCTCTGGATAATCTACTTCATCTTCGTCATTATATATAAAATATAAACAACATTTTGATAGTTGGTCCCCCGGTTTAGAACAATTTAATCTTAATTGTGATCCGTATGAGGTACTGGAATTATGTGTTAACAGCTTATATGGCCAAAATGTGACAAGTAAAGGTTCGTCCTAGAGATCATCAATTCCAAAGAATATGGTGAAGAAAGAACAGGTTAATCTTATATTAATTCTGTCTTCTTGAACGCGCAGTGCGTGAAAATGATCCTTTCATAAGGATAATCTGTTGAAAGTATGAAGTATTTGACTGACTTTTACATTGAGGATCTTATCACCGGTGCGAATAATTTTAACAAACTTACGCGATCAAATGAACGATCTTCTATTAGGTAGAGGTTTTGACTTAAAAACGGTAGGTAAGCAATCACATCGAGCTATTCAGACTTTAAAACTGACTATAGTGATAACATCACCGTCTGTCATTAGTTAAAACGGTGATGTTATACACAGTAACCATTTTTGGTACTTGGTGGAATACAAAAACGGACAATATAAGTTACAAATGCAACTTAGCTTCCACACAAGCAACCACAAAATTAATATTGTTAAGTGTATTATCGCACGTGTACGATCTATTGAGTTTGTCAGGACATTTTGTAATACTGGAAAAGATTTTCATTCAAGATTTTTAAGTTAACACTTACAATTTCTTTCGCTTATCATTATACCGCATATAATATTTACTTAAGCTGAATGTGACCTGGAAATATATAGCTTCGTAGACGAGACGGTGCATCTGTCTATGTGGTTGGAGTTAAGAACGGCGAAGGTACAAGCATCCACAGTTTGGAATTATATGCAACTGTACAATTTGCGTAACTATGCAATCGCTTGCTGAAACACAGCAAAAATATATTATTACACTGACTCGACCGTAACTCTCTCATGGATCAAGTTGGACTTGAGAAGGTTCAAAACCTTCATTTCAAATCGAATCGTAATAATCTATGAAACCAATCCTACTAAATGATTTAATATTTGTATCATGTATGTATGTTACTGTATTTAATGGCCTCCGTTAAATAAATAAATAAATAAATATTACATCCAAGGAATTCTGGACAATAACCAGAAGAAAATTGGTTCAAAGTGTGGTAAGAAACTGCCTAAAATATATACGATCAAAACTGAAGTTCAAAGCACAAATCATGATCCACCGCTGCGCAACCACCACGGTAAATTTTAAGATTTGACGTTGATTTCTGGTGTCCTTTTTTTAATAAAAGATGGGTCTCGCCGATCTATGAAAACAATAAAGACATACATATGCGTATTTGTATGTTGCTCCACAAAGGCACTTGTTGCACTTGCTCGCTTCATTTCTTGAAGAGGATGCGTCAGCGAAATAATAAGCGACAATGAAACTAACTTCTTCGGGACAATAAATCATTTAAGAGAACTAGGATTATTTTACAAGATCGCAACACAACGGATGAGATCATAGTAGTTTTATTGATTCGGCAGGTAAAATGGACTTACATACCTCAAAGGCTCCTCACTTTTGTGGATTGTGGAAAGCTGCAGTAAAAAGAATGAAAGCCCATCTTCATCGTGTAGGTGGCAAGGCGTTGCTGACATAAGAGGAAATGTGCACGATTCTTGCTCAAATCGAGCCTGTTCTGAACTGTAGGCCTCTGTGTTCGCTCACAGAAGACGAATTAATACTTGGTCATTTCTTAATGAAATCCTGAATGGATGGCAACTAATAAAGACGATGCGATAAAATATTTGGAAAAGCTATAGCAGGAAAATAGACTCTCCTAAAAAAGCCGTCGTATAATCATCAAGGATGACAATCAAACACCTTTGCAAGGGCGGCTTGGGCGGATCGATACTTTCCTTTTAGATCCTGATGGTATACTGCGAAAGGCTGCTACAATACGATGATTATATAATCATCACCTTCGTGAAATTGTGCTTGTTACTTGTGCCGTGATTTGTCAATTATTTCTTGAATATAATCGTTCAATGTGTGGTGACTTATTCGCGCCAAGGAAAGGGTAAATATTTTTAGCTTTTTGTTTTTATTTATATTGAGTGAACATTTCCCTTTCCGAATTTAACAGTACATTTTTTTCTTGCAACAGCTTTATCTCTTTCTTTTTAATCTTTTTCCTTTCTACCGTTAGGTGTAAGGAGATTATCTCTTTTAATATACTTAATTCTAGGCCCAAGGTTGGATTTACGACCATCATCCACTTTCTTAATTTTAATATTTTTTATTTTAACCAGTTTTTATCTACCCTCACGCTACCTTAAAATTTTTCGAGTGTCTTCCTCAAAAAGTCCAATCACTCTTCCGTCCAATCTTTAAAAAGATCGTATCTCTGAAATCTAAACTAAGAGTACGATTCTTCAATCTGAACTTGAATCTATAAAATCTAGAAGTCATTCACAATCTGCACATAATATATTAGAAATCAGCTCTGAAATTGAGGATCAAAGAAAAATAATAGTACAGTTACTAGAGAGTGTAGCTGCTGACGAATTGGTTGTATTATAAAATCATAATTCTGTAATAGACATCCCTCTTTCTGTAAAAACAGTTCGTTTGGGTAGAAACACTGACAAAATACGCCCATTGAAAATAATATTCATCTAAGAAATTTAAAACCGGGAATGTTAAAAACCAGTGCTGACCTTACTTCACTATAGCGATCTCATTTAAAAGACCTACGAGAGTAGAACCAATAATGGATAGCACAATTTAACCATAAAGATATAAGCGGTATACCGAAAATCATCTGCAAACGTCAGGAAAAAAAAAAAACGAATTTCCCAGCAGAGTATATATACATTTCATATTTTCATCAAAACTAAATACCAAAATAAATCAGATTTAATATAAATAGAAAAGAGTATTAATCATTCACTTGGTCACAGTTATTTAAATATATTAAATAAAAATGAAGTAGTTGTTTTAATGTGCATTTGTTCAACGTACTTACGTAACGTAAGTCAAAAGTCACAGAGCTAAATGTGAAAATAATTTATTAATTATTTTCAAATCATTTTTATTTAATATATTCAGATCTAATAAATGAAATACAACGCAAGCGCCATCTTTGGCCTAATTTCATGTGGCATCATCAACAATCAACCAAAATACAAAATCCGTTCAGCCGCATTCATCAAGACATTGCACATGCAACACACTAGTCTTATGAGGTTCGAAAAACCGAAATGGCCATCACTAGTTATCTATACGCTAGATGAATGGTGGCTGAACATTTTATTAAATCAAATATACTTAAACACATTCATATGTGATTATGACATAATAACTTTAACTAAAACGTGGCGTAAAGATAGAGTACTACATAGTGAACTTTTTTGTGAGGAGTATAATATCTTTCGACGCCATAGACTTAATACTAAAGGATTGCTGTCAATGAATATTACAAATACGAGGAGAACAGTTTAAAATGGAATATATCTGTCATAGACTTAATAGCTGTACGAGTATTCTTCCAATCTACATTTTTGATAATCCTGTGTGTATACATACCACCTAACACTGGTATGACTGGATATTTGAAGCTCTGGGAATTCATTGAAGATAATTTAAATACCCATAAAATATTACTTTTTGGTGACTTCAACCTACCGCATTATTATGAATAGATGAGTAATAGGAAAATGTCCAATTCCATTTCATCATTATTGATTTTTTATGAATTAAACAGAGTGACCACCTGACAACTATCGTGTTTTTTATCTTGTTATTATTCCCTTATCGTTACGTGAAATTTAAAAAGCGACAGATATTTTAATCAATAATCATATATTGTAAATACTTACTTGACCATCGCATTAACTTCAATAGCAGTGAACCCGCCAGTGAGGATTAACAGACATTTGTTGTTTACACCATGCTGGGTTATAATTTTCGTCGCGTGTCTTATGCCCATCAACTTCAATTGCTCGATGGTTGAGCCTATACCCATGGGTATTTTCTTTTGAATGTTTAGGCTTTTGAATAAGTATTATGACAGCTGTATATAGCCACATCGTCGTGCATAGGTTTAGACCCCACGTCTTCCTCAGGACACGCCGACATTGCCAAATGGCCCTCAGTGCTTTATTTACTTTAAGTTCGATGTGCTGTTTCCAACTTAGTTTCTTGTCGAGGGTGACTCCCAGATATTTCACATCCTCGCTAAATTGTAACATCCAATTCAATAACATTAGTGCTTTGGGATGCACCATCCGCTTCCTGATGAAGAGAACCATCTCCGTTTTGGCCGGATTAACCGACAGATAGTGATCCCCACACTACCTAGATAATATTTTAAGGGCAGTTTGCATCCTATCACAAATTACACCTTCATGCTTACTGCTTACAAGCTAAATCGTCAGCATACGCCGTTACAACAAAGTTCCTTTTAAGCAGTTGTTGAAGGAAACTGTCCAATACCATCCTGAGCAGAAAACACAGACTCTCTTGTAGGTCGGAAGTATACGAGCCATCTTCCTTTTTTAACACTCTCATGGGTTGTTAATGATCCCGTGAGAGTAGTTTTTTGAGTCTGCTATGGGTGTTCTCAATGCTCTCGTAGAAAGCGCGCCAGGAAGACCTCTGACCCTGCCTTATGATTTTCTTGTACTTCCTAAGGCTGTTCTTTTACAGGATTCAGTCAGAGTTTATCCTTGAGCTCTTGGCTCTGTTGTAACTTTCCTTTGTCTCTTTCTTTAGGGAGTCGAGTTCCGGGCACCACCAGGTTGTGGTACTGCCAAACTCTGTCCTTCACTTGAGTAGACAGGAATATTTATATGCCTTAATTATTTGCACCTGCACTTCCCTCGCGAGAAGGTCTAGTCTAGTGCTTTCAATTTTTCTGTCCTGCATGCCTAATGTAGGCATCCTTGTCCGTACATTTCGGATCTCTATAAGGCTTGCAGGAACGATCTGCTAATCTTGACTGGAGAGTGATCAATCGATGGTCTGACACTGAAAGTTCTTGGCTTACTTTTCAATTGGTGATTTTACCTGAGATACTCATGGTAGCCACTGTAAAATCTATGACGATTTGGCTACGTGCGTTCACGAAAGTCAGTTCCATCCCGCGATTAAGTAACTCTAAATCTCTACTTATTAAAAAGTCAATTAAGGACTTACCTCTAGTATCGGTTGTCCTGCTACCCCACGCAATATGGCAATATGGTGCGAGTTGGAGTCACATCCCGCTATGAATGGCAGTCCTTCCTTCCTACAATATACGACCAGTACTTCAAGGCGGAAGGCTGATGTCACCAGAGAGGTAGACTGCAGCCAGGATGACGTCCTATTTCCTGCCCAAACCGCCACTCGCTCTCACGACGTTGTTGTCCCCATCAGAGAGGTGTGGCAACAGATGAACTATCTAGGGCTGCAGGCATGGCCTGTAAAACACATTATCTATTAGTCTACCCAATCCACAGACCCTAGATTTCGCAATAGTATCTGAGGCCAGATCGAGACGCCTACGGAGCGTGGCTGTGGCTGCCCTCGAGGGGCCCAGATTGTACTGTATAAAATTATACTTTACTTGGGTGGCATGCTACATGGAGAAGAATCCTCGAATCAACCTAATCCATCGTCAACGCCTTCGTCGATTACTTTAGTAAAGTCTACACTAACAGCAATACCATTCACACGACACCTAATAACTCTTATGATTTTATTGTAATTAAACATTTGAGCAACGGGTGAAGAAATGATTCCATCATTCTTCCTTAAAGACTACAGTCAGTTTTTGGTTGAGCCTTTAAAAAAAATATTTTATTATTAAATCGAATAAAAACTAGAATATTCCCCGATTGTTGGAAAATTACTTGTCAATCTTTATATAAAAAAAGACAATCGTAATATTATCGACAACAACCACTCCATCTCACTAATATCTAATTTTTCAAAAGTATTTGGAAGTATGAAATTTACGCGCAAGTAGAGGGGTTAATATCCACTAATCAGTATTGATTCATAGAAAGACGATTTACCCTGTCAAATTTGTTAAATATTACCGTGTTAAATTCTGGAAAACAAATAGACGTTTTCATATAGATCTCACCAAAGCTTTTGATCGAATCCCTTATTATAACTTAATCGCTATAAATATAATTAATATTCTCAATACTCATTTACAAAATAGATCACAATACGTCACTTACATGGGTTATATATTTCATTCTTATATAGTCACCAGTGGGATACTTCAAGGCTTAAACCTTGGTCCTATCCCTTAACTTTTGAAAGATAATGAAATTAAAGTTTTCTAATTTGTTAATACTATGAATGACTGCCATACTTTATAAAATAATATGAATGTGTTAAATAATTGGTATCATGGTTTAATGCTTAACCCTAAAACAATGTGGCTTAATGTCATATTCGGCCCTATTCTCTATCGAAAACTCTATGTTAAACCGTTATCTCAGTTACCGTTCGGCGCCATGACAGCCTCTAAAATTAATTGAAATAGCAGGCACAAAAACAGTACAAATTATTATAACGTTTTACCTCTTTTCGATGTTATTTTCAAGTCAAACAGTTTAATTTTGTGGTCGTTTAATAAATATTGTTTTTTTTTTACTTATTGTTGCAGTCACATCCCTGTAAAATTGAATTTAAACTATCATAAAATGTATTTTTTATACATCATTCCTTCACATATCCACAGAATGCGTATAAAATAAGGACCGAGTATGCCTTTTTATAATCTTTTTCATAATTCGAAACAGGTTTTTCTTTTTTTAATGCATTTTTTAATGAGAGCACTGTAGAGGTTCTAAAACAGGGCGATTACTGTTTTAGGTAAAAAAATATGAGCATCTAGAAAATGGTGAAACCCCCTTACTAATATGATTTGCAAAACTTACATATCAAAACAGCCCAACAGTGCAATAAAACATTGCTACAATTTAATAAAATCAATTTACAAACGTTAAATCAGAGAAAAACAAAACACAAAATTATTTTTTTTATGATCGCCTTATGAACCTTTCAACTCCACATAGAAATACAATTTGCATTTTACAGGTGCTTTGAATATATTTTTCAATAAAGGAGAAGATCGCACTGTTTTTGGCTTTTTGATGCACTTTGGTTTTCTCGATTGTACATTTTATACAGACACATTTTTCTATGTTAGAATTCAACCAGCCTTTCGATGAACATACCGTTGAAATTTATCGGCCTTGTCATACTAATTAGACGTATAATAAACTCTCTCTTTCTACCGAAATATAAAAACTATATTATTTTTTAACACTGGAAGAATAACATGCGACTCGATATGGAATACGGAATTATGCAGAAACGTTGCAGCTCACGCTATCGTAGACAGCTATCCGAAAATAACTGTCAACCTTTAAGTTTTAATGTTTTCGATAGGGAATAATACCGATTATATAAATAATACTGTGATTATCTCAAAAAAAGTTCAAAAAAGGCAACATAAAACTACACTTTTTGAAATCATGATGAGATTATAAAACAGAATTGTTACAGACACTCTTCTCTTACTCTTGAAATAAAGGATGGGGGAAGGTCCCAATTTATGAAGAACAAATGTCAAATAACTCTTTTGTTTTTTAACCGATATTACTTTGTCACCACCCTTCTGGTGGTGACAAACTAATATTTCCTAAAGCGTGCGAAATTATTTCGAAGCTTATTTTTTTGGTCATCACGATTCGCCGAATGTTCAGATTTTTATTTTTGGGGCAAATTAAAAGATATTTTTTATTAATCTGGGCCTAAAACCAGAAAAGACATAATATTTTGGATCTGAAATGCAAAAACTTCAGCAATAAATATACTGTTATTGCTAGAGTTGATGTGATTGCTTATTTAATTGTATAAAATTATGTAATTAAATTAAATATGACGGTGGAGTCATTTGACAAAATTTTGATATAAATTTGTGGCATTTAAAATGTTTTTCCATTTGGTTTTAATACTCTTTCACCTGTATTATAAGAAATATTTCTTTATTTAAAAAAATGAGAAAATTATTATTAAAATTAAAAAAAAAGCGCCGGTGACAAAATAATTCAATTTTGTTACTTTAGTTATAATTTAATTTATTTTAAATTAATTCATAAAAATCTTTAAAATCAACATTAATAATTTTTAATTCTAAAAATTCTTCTAAATATAACTTGTGGTAGGATTTAGATATAGACTTGCGGTTTTCACTAAATTTCTTACATTTTAATCCTCTCTTTATACTAACACGAAGAAAAATAAATCATTCCATTTGATTTTTTTAAGAAAAAATGGGAAAATTATCTATACCATAAGTAACGAAATGTATTCTTACTTTGGTGTTTTAATATTATAAACAAAATTTCCAAATGCGTAAACAATAATATATAAATAATATTTTACTTTGACTGCATCATCAAGGTAGAAATAAAATAATCTATGTTGGTTAATCACCCATTAAATTATGTATTGTATGATATAGTGTAATCACTCATGTTATATTGCGCCTAATAAACAAAGGTTTTTAATTGAATCCATCATTATATGAGATTGTTTTATTAGGATTTGAAAAATAAAGAATAAAATCAAGGTGATTCACAAAAAAATTCTGAACCCATTCTAAAGATGTAATATAATTTTAAATAAGAATAAAATAACAGAGAAATGTGCTTATTTAGACCCCAACTATATGATGTATAACCTAATGAAGGTGTTGGTATTTTTAAAAGGTTACGAAGTTCTCCTAACTAATTGCAGCATTTTCATCGGTGAAATAATTATCTCCGTATAATGCGGATCAAATGAAAGACCTTTATCGTCATTTTCATTTATGTAACGCGCTCTATAGTGATTTTAATGAGTCTGTGTGAAATTGACATATTAATGTGATTAAATACTATGCATTCATTATTTTATGTTTTGACGTAACATATACGATAATATAGACTGAATTTTATCACTAATTACAGTAATTACAATTCACTACAATTTGCATTAGGGTTGTCATTTGAAATCACATTATTCCAGTTATAATTACGGAAATTGAATGTTTTCTTTTCTACGTCGTTGATAATGTTAATTTTCTTATCAGTATTCACTGTAAATAAAAATAAAAGAGGGGCTGTTTATTAACTTATAAATTGATAGATTATGCAGTCAAGAGCTTAAATATAAGCATTATAATTATTATTTTGGGTGTTATCTGTAAAAATTAAAACGTCGGTAATAAATGCTGCAATTTACATATTTTTTTTAAATGTATTAAAACTGTGCAACATTTAATGCGTTATTAACAATATATAAATGTTCCATTTAGCCAACATTAAAATAAATGAAATATAAATTAACATAATAAGCGAACGTATTTGTAATGCTTTTAACAATAAATAACAAAGAATCGATAATAATTATTAATGAAACAATTAACCCAAAACGCATTTGAGTAAATAATTCGACGCGAACACATAAAATATATTTATTTTACAAAATAGGTAATTTATTGGGATTGCACAACACCCGCTCTTGTAACAATAAAATTGTAATCAAAACTGCGGATTGGTCAAAGTGCGAGCGTATTAAACAAATATCTGAACTGTGGCGCCCGCCACAAATTACTAAAACATTTGGTGCGATTAAAACAAATAATTAGTAATGTTTATAGAGTAGCTTTATTGTGAAATGTATTTTCAATTAATGATTGATTGTATACGATGACGATTCCGTGAATTAATATTCATTATTATTAATGAAATGGCCAATAACGCAATTATTTTTATGTTTATAATTTTCTAAAGTAATTTTGTACTAACAGTATGCGAGTTTTAACTGTTTAAATAAGATATAGATAAATAAAAATAATAAATAATTTTATAAATGAATTGAAGCCTTCCAGTTCTGTCAAATGCATGGATTTTTAAACGCTATTTAAAACATATATTGTGTAGTTACTAAATAATAATATAAACTTACTTTCATTTAGCATATAGTACCCAGTAAGAATTATACTACAATTTTGAAATTTCGGTAAAATAATGCTTTATCATCAACTAAGAACTGATTAAAGTTTAGGTAAAAAAATAATAAAAATTAATATTTTTCGAGACGAGAAAAAGCTGCCACTACTAGCATCCATACACGCAGCTATGCATGCATTAACATTTCAACCCATGCTCTATTAAGTGGTCGTTGTCCTCCTAGGGTATCCCTTCTCTGTAACCTCTAGAAGGTGTCCAGATTCTCAGGAGGCCTGGGTACTTGTAGTCGTCGACCCATAATATCCCAAATATGTTCAATCAGCGAAAGACCAACCTGCTCCAGGAAGCTTCTTTGCATTGAGAATTCTGTTGGAAAGTGACATTCTGCAACGTCAGCATAAAAGGTATTAACGAACGGTTTCAGAACGTTGTCGATAAAATGATCTACATTTAATGCGCCTGGAATGAACGTAAGGGATGACCAGCACATATAAATAAAGATGTATAGTTCATAAATAAAAAGCATTGAATTTTGCAGACGAGTATTACTTCAATTTAGTTATTGAAATAATGATCACATTATTTTGATTAGTTGTATAGTTTACGGAATTCTTAATCCAAAATATATACCCAGTTGGCCACTGTTATCTATTCTATAATTTGCATCTGCTTTCATTTCAATATTGTAATTACAAATATCTATTATGAAAATGCAATATCCAATGGAGAGAAATTATTTCAATGTATACTTATTTTAGTACAAAGTTTGCAAATAGACTTATTATAGTTGTAAACAATAATTAATTGATTTAATTAACTAAATAATTTTTCAATTAAAAGAAATATTATCTATCCATTATTCATTTGAATAAAGAATATATTAACAAAATAAAATAAGAGAAAGATTATTTGAAAACATAACTCAAGATAAATTCAATTATATCCCCCATATTTTGCATCGTCGCTGAATATAAACAAGTCAAACATTCGGCCATTATTCGAAAAGTATTTCGCATTGTACATCGGCGAGCAAATAAAGTTTATCATGGCATAACTCATTCTATAGACTGTGCGGATAATGTACCGAGCTTAATTCGATTACCAGACACGGGCGCATTCCACGGGAGTGAAATATATAAAGGACGATCTTCCAGCAACAAGATTATACATCATTCTTTTATATATTTGCTTTTCACACCCGTTTCAGTGCTTTTCACTTCTTCAAACTTTAAGAGAGAATGAAACAAATGCACAAGAGGAAAGGACATTTTCATCCACACTAAATCATCTGAATGAGAAGTAATTCTGAGCGATTTATATGATAAAACAAAATTAGAACTATGTTAAAGTACTTAAACTTTATTTTACAAACAAAATACACCACCAAGAAAGCAACGTCACTCTAAATTGTATTCTTACACAAAATTAAGGCTAAATATACTAACAAATATAAAAAAACTGGATAATTTTGATATAGTTGAGCCATAAAAAGCTAGAATACGATATAATTAACACATATAAATTTATTATACAATTTATAAGTAATAAGAATAAATAATTCATGACCAGACTGTTTGGCAATTTATTTGTGAATGTACAGCACTCTCGTCATTAAGGAAGTCCATATTGAGTGACAAATGGCCCAAAAATGGTTTACATCAGAGATATGCTTACTTCGGTTATACTTGACTACCTAAACAAGGTAGTTTGGTTGAACTGAGGATGAGTAATCTACGGGAGGTATCAGAATGGGCCCAATAAGGGCTAAGTGTTGTGCGTAGCTGCTCACTCCCTTACACCAGATACCAATTCAGGAGTGGTTAGAAGAATTATTAATAATAAAAATAATATAATTTTATTCAATTAAAATATTTACAGGACAATTTTCAATAATACACGTGTTGATGAAATATAATATAATTCTACGGATAGCGCTAACAAGTATTAAACAAACAACAATAAATATTTGCAAAATATTAAAATAAAAAATAAAATAACATGTAAACAAACAAAAATTGAATAGTATTAAAAATTGAACATTATTAAAAACTACTCCGTAATCAAATATTATAAATATCAATATCAGCACAATAGATATTGTGCATTGACTGGAAACTATGGATATCTCGTTTATTTATCGTTTAATTGTTTCATAGAACAAAAATATTAAGTGTACATAATAAATTCGAATTAATTATTAATTGGCAACAGTATGTTTGAATTCTAGATAAGTCAACGTAAAAATGATAATAATTATATATATATATTTTAGAAAAAGTACTCGTTTGCCTGTTTCCATACTTTTCAAAGTCCGGTTTATCGATGAAAAGACATTAGTCTCTTTATTGTGTAAATAAATTTCGATTGTTTCCAATATATCTAATTTTTGACCTTTTTCACAATGATGTAAGATTTTTGTATTATTTAAATTTTGGAAAGTGTGACTATTTGTAAGTATATGATTTGAAAAAGTACTACAAGCTTTATTTGTTCTAAATGCTCTAAAGTGTTTATTATATCTTATATTAAAATTTCGGCTAGTTTTTACAATATACACACTATTACAATCAGAACATATTAGTTTTTAAATAATTTGTTAAATTTTTCTGTTTTATCTTTTCTATTGTATAATATATTACCTAATTTATTTTTACTACTAAATCCTATTTTGTAATTATTTTTTCTAAATATACTTGCAATTCTTTCTGAAATTTCTCCAAAATAAGTTAAAGTTAATTTTTTTATTGTTTTCTTTAATTTTTGGATAAATTTCAAAAATTGCTTTCTTTCTGAATTCTTTGTTAATTAATTTTTGAATTGAGTGATAAGGAAAACCATTTTTTGCAGCAATATTTCTTATTAAATTTAATTCATTATTGAATGATAGTGGAAATTTGAAAGCTCTATTGATCATAGAATAATATGTTGATAATTTTTGACAATTTGAATTTGATCATTTGAATCAAATGGGATAGTTTTTTTGTTACTGGTTGGTTTTCTATAAATCTCAAATTGTATCTGATTGTTTGTGTGTATAATAGTTAAATCTAAGAAGTTGATCTTTTTATTTAACTCAATTTCTAAAGTAAATTTTATGTGTTGGTTTAAAGAATTAATATATTCTAAAAATGAATTTAAGTTTTCATCAGATCCGTCAAAGCATGCAATAATATCATCAACATATCTATACCAAAATTTAATATGTTTTTTTTTGTAAGTGGATTTTTAAAAATTGTTTCTTCTAATGTATTCATGTAGATATCAGCTAGTAATGGACTTAAAGGAGATCCCGTTGCCAATCAGAATTATGTTTATAATAAATTTTATTGAATTGAAAATAATTTTGATCGATACATAATTTAAAAGAAGAAAGTAATTCTTCTTAAATAATTGGATTAATATTATTTTTATCTAAAATATTTTTAATAATTTAAACACATTCACTTGAAGGAATACTAGGAAACATATGTGTTGCATCAAAAGAAAATATTTTCGAATTTAAAGGTGTTTTATAATCTTTTAATTTATTTCTTAATAATAAATCATAAAATCATTTAGTTTCTCTTCAGGGAGAGTACGACTACGACATCAACAACAGAGTTTTGACAGCGGGGAGAACGTATAGTGCTTTAAGATCATTCGCAAATAAGAGAGAAATATCGAAAAAAAAAAAAAAATGTCAGTCTTTAGAACAATAATACCAATACTGACACGGAAGCGAAACATGGGTAATAAACAAAAGACAAAAAGACATAAGGGAACGTTTAGGAAGCACATGAATACAGAAGAAAATAGAAGAGGAACAACTAAGGTGATTTGTACACATAGATAGAAACAGCGAGAGGAGACAAGTGAAACAAGTTTGGAAGGCAAGAACAAATGGAAAGAGAAGCGCTAAAACAAAAAGGAATGAAATGTGTACAGGCAACCGAACTATCAACGAAGAGTTAAAAAAGTGGATAAAATTCTATAAGGGATAGATTTGTCTATAGGACACCATGTATATAAGATTTTTAGTGGAAAGATGCGGAATTGAAAATACTAATCGACATGTAAGAGCATTTTTCAAAATAACAAAAATAAATAAATAACCACGAGCAATATAAATTATTATAGTATTAGCGTAAAGCATAAAAATGGTGATGTATTCATCATGGTACTTTCCCCGGTGAATACGGTCAAATAAGTTTCTGAATGATTTTATAATTTATTGTGTTATTTCTTACCTTACAATGACTTGATAACATTTCTCCACATCTTTTTTAAATATTTTTAAACTGGAGGCGTTTGACTGCACTTTGACGTTTTATTTGCCATTAAAATAATTATTTCAATAATTAAAGTGTCCACTGCCAACATAAAAATAATTGCTTATTTCTAAGCTTATAACATGAAAACCGAAGGTCCTACAATAAAAGTTTTATAACAGAAATTATTTATTTTCCAAGATTTACAACTTTTATTTGAAACATTTTTCTATCCGAATTAAAAAATGAAAAAATCGCTAAGAGTAAAGTTGCACTTAATTAGTTTTGATTCTAACCAAAAGCTTTTCAGATCATTCCACTGTTGTAAAAAAGTTTAGATATAAAGTTTGGGCTTAATCCATTTAGCCGTTTTTGCGCTATCGCGGAAACACGCGGACACACAGACATTTTTCAAAACTCGATGGAATGGACTCAGGGGTCCTGTGCATATTTGTTGAAATTGGTGGTTCGAAAATTTTCACGATCACAATACTTTCCCTTGGACACTGGTCCCGGGAAAGTAAAAATAGAAAGTTTTATTAAAATGTCTAGAGTATTGTTTATCAGAAACCAATATTCGCATCAAAAAAGCGTTTCGTTAAATGTAGACAGATTCTAATGAACGTATATCGTTAAAAATGACATTTTTCTTCAAAAGTATCAATTATTAAATTAAAATTTAAAATATATATAATATACTATTTTTCATTTAAACAAATATGAACAGATTAAATGTTTTGTTAATTAACTGTGGCCTAAATTTAGTGAATTAAAAAACAGTTAATACGAGGTAAAATTATTCCTATGAAAATACCGATGTGGGTCTAATTTATAAAAATTCACTGTACACTTTTATAAAAAAAATAATTAATTCTAATAAAAGTGTAGCTAAAACAATCGATCAACATCCTTCCGTTGAATATACATTTCCTCTATATTTAGCTGTAAAGTATTAACGCCAACAATTTAAAATTCGCTCCCCGACAACTTTGTATTCACTGATGCCAGCCCTTATCCCTCTTTCCGCTCGCACTTCATTTAATGTCTGGCGATGCGATATTACAACGAAAATTGATGTTGTTTTGATTGAGATTAATGGTTTAACAAGATTATTAACATCGGCGTTGTTTTTGTCCCCGCAAATTATTTCTGCATTCTCGTGAGCCATTATCATAAGCAATTTCACCAAAATCCCCAAATTTACAGCTCTAATCTCCATATACATAAAAAAAGTATTATTGTACACAAGTGTGAGTTCTCTTGTACTTTTTATATAAAAAAATATTAAGTTTAATTATGAAGCAATTATTAAATTGATTCGCAAACACTTTTTAAAAAATATTATGTTATTCTTAAACTCCTGAACATAGCCACATACATCTTTCAGAATTAAAATATTTCCGTTGTTCGCGGAAGTGTAGGTGAAAATCCAAGTACATCGATTCCACCAGTTAGGCGTTTCATATTCCGTTACACAGCGAATATTAACAAAAGATTTAATTCTCGATAACATCAAAAGCGTCGTATATTGATAGAAAGGATTCGAGAAGAGAAGGCATACATTTCCAAATAAAAATCATCTTTAGTGATGAATTACATTTTCAGATCGTTGGATTTGTAAGTAGTTAAAGAAAAATCATTAAAATTTCTAAGAGGAATTGTTTAGATAGAAACACATTCTCAGTTTTTTGTATTAAATGAGCCTTTTGGAAGAAAATATTGCCGTTTTGTGAGAATCGCTGTTAGGATTAATCGCGCTCACATGGCAGCACATTTTTATTGGGGACATATGAAACATATAGACATCCAAGATATATGGTTTTGTTAAAACAAATTATATGACACGATGTCATGGAATCAATCGTTATTGCTACGTCTGATATTGTGATGGTAGTTCAGTTAATAACAATTATGCTCGGTCCCTCTAACTACAATAGACCTAGGATATTAACTTTAAGAAAAATAAAGTAATATAGAACGAAACAGTATACACAAAAATAATTATGATACCTGGAAACTCCAAATGAAAGCTTTATTGATTATTTGATGTGAGGTTACTAATACATTAATAAAATACTTCGTACTCTTTCATATAATTTATACGAACAAAACAATCCGCCATTGGCTGTTAAGCAATAATCTCTGCGTACATTTGCTATTTGCTAGGATGATATTCTTGCAAATTGATCACGAATACTATGTTTCAACTGATAAAGATTTTTAACTTGATTTCCATGATAAATTGATTTTAAATATCCTCACAGAAAGAAATCGTTAGGTGATAAGTCAGGGCTACGGCCAGCCAATTAATTATATATCCGTTGGCGATTATGTTCTTGTATTTAAATATTCGCGGACTTCCTTCTTATTGTGTGCAGGGCAGCCATCCATTTGATACCAAATCCCTTCAACTTCGTTTGCGGATTCATTTATTGCTGGTGTTATTTCATTTTCTAATAATTCTAAGTATTTTGCGGAACTTAAATTACCATCTATAAAAATTGGACCTATGATCCGGTCCCAAAAATATTTAATTTTTGAGAATATTGTGTGTTTGTTTGCACACAGAATTTAGGATTGTGAGTTGTCCATACTCTACAGTTCTGCCTATTTGCTTTATTATGAACCGTAAATGTCGATTCATCAGCAAAGCATACATTTTTTAAGAAATTCCTATTTTCATTGGCCATTTCCATTATGGTAAAGCAAAATTCTACTCTATTTTCAAAATAACGTTGTAAAAGTTGTTGGTGGCACTGGTATTTATACAACTAGAAATTATTTTTCTTTAAATATTTGTGTGCAGTCGTATAGTGAATTCCACACTTCTCCGAAATTTGGATCTTCTACCACAGAAGCTAACACCTTAAACTCGTCATTCTTATCATTTATTGGGATATTATCCCATCTGATGTCCTCTTAAAACTTCGTACTACTAAGCCAGTTTTCTCAAATTTATTTATTAATCTTTGGATCGTTGCAACGGAGGGAATTGGTCGATAGGGAAAGTTGCTGGCAAACATATCCCGCACTCCACGAAAACTGCTACCACTTAACACCACTTCACTTGATTACAATGTAACTTGTAAACAGTTACGAAGTATTCCATAAATTTGACATAAACCAACAAATCAATATAACATCATTATTTATTTATTTTCATGGCAACCAATATTTTCGTGAAAATTATCATTTTCATTTTATTATATTTTTACGGGTTTTTATAAATACAAAAAAGTAAATAATAGCATGACTGTAAGCAGAAATATATACTCTACAAAAAGTGTATTTACATGTTTTCTCTGATATGATCAGGGAAGATAATATTCCAATATATAGAAGTTAACATTGAAAATCCTGTGATCCGTTTTTCTCATCTCCCATGTAAATATGAAAGAGTACGAAGTATTTTATTAGTTTCAATCAGATTGAATTCATTAACTAATTTTGAATGGATCAATATCCTTGTGATATTTTTCGCTGGTATGTTTTATTTTTAATTGCACCGAAAGGTCGAGAATCCTTTTTTCTACTTTTCGTTTTTCGCTAGAATTTTGGTTGTTGTGAAATAATTATAAAATAAAATTGTTAAAAAATAGTGCAAAGTGAGTTATTTTGCAAATAGTCATTAATAAATTTAAATGAAGTAAAGTCAATATTAATTTTTACAATAACATTTATTTAGGAAAGTTGCTTATAAATAACGCAACCAAAGAAAGAAAAGGTGTTAATACGCGGTTTGCGCGACTTGATATCGAAATTACTGATACTAGTACTATTAAATAAAGAATTATTAATCAACAAGCTTAATGTATAAAAACAAATAACAAAAATTATAGAATATAAACTTACAATTAAAAGTGAGATTTAACGCGGATACGACCGAAGAACGTGATGTTGCTCGTTTCAAAGTTGAGAACAGACTCGGTTGTGATAAGAAAATAAAAATACAAATTTTACAAAAAGGGGAAAAGTACAGACCGAGAAGAAATTGTAAAAAAGATATAAGTTAAATAAGAAAGGAGAAACATATGGCGGGAAGTTTTTGAGGTGGTCCGGGGTTGAAAATAGTTCCTAGAAGGGCGTTTACAACTTAATCCTTCGCCCAAGGATTATGTCGAATTAAGCCTAATTACGCACGTTCTGCTCGGCGTCCTTTGCATCTCTAGAAAAATTAAACAATAGTTTATTGCGCTTCAGCCGTATCCAAAATTGAAGAAATACATAAAATGTTAATAAAAAATTCAATAAAGTCCACCTGAGGACGCTTCGTTTTTTTTTTTTTGTAATATCTGGCGCAAACAAAAGGTAAAATGGTTTTCATGAAATAGGGCGTAGTGAACACTTAACAGTTAGTTTATATAATAAACCAATAATGGGATAAGCTAAAGACTATACTACAATTAATAATTCTTCTAATAGTAATAATTTAAAAAATTATGTAATAAGCGACAAACTTTAAACTTCAGAGAAGGTCTAAAGATTAATAAAGCTATTAAATAGAAAAACAAATAATAGCGAGGAGATAGAATTTCCCCATTATTTATTATTGTTGCGTAGGCTTAAACGTTTAGCTTGTGTTTGTATCACGGGCGTAATGCAAACGACCTCTACTGCGGGAATGGAGGTTATCATAGGTTTCTCACTACACCAGAGAATGAAATGAAAACTCTGCTAGGAGACTGAATAGGACACTTGAAAATACTGAAACTAATCGACCCGGTCCTCCTGTCCAAACAAATTTGAAGCTCAAACAGTCAGGCCACACTAAAGGCCATTCGAACCTACAGTCACGGCTTATAGACTGAGAATGTCGACGATACCTTTCGCTACTGGCAAAGAACAACTCGCTAATCCTAATGTGGACCCCCGGTTTGGGGGCATCGTAGGCAACGAAGTGGCAGATGAACTCACCAAAAGAGGTGTAGATGCCACACCCACAGGACCAGAGTCATTTTGCGGACTCCCCATGGCGCACCGAAGAGAGATGGTGTAAAAATGGGAAGAAGACAAAAGACGTAAGTACTGAAACGATGTCCAAGGCCTACATAAATCAAAAGGGCTCATCAAACTAGATCACAGCCATAAGGTGCTTGAACTCACAAGAAACGAGCTCAGTACATTCACGGGGCTCATGACAGGGCACAGTGCCCTGTCATCATTTGTGGAAAACGGAAAAAAGGAAATGCAATTAAGATGTGAGTTAGCTTCGCGTGAACTGCGACCTATCAGATCTACTGTTCTGTCTTTACCCAATCACTTTCCAAGCAGTCCCACGTCCTCTATGACTTTCTCAGGTACCATTTGTAGAAATCGGGAAAACAAGAAAGTGGAAACTACAAGTTGCGTGACCTAGCAAATGAAACGACCGAGCATATACTCTGCACTTGTGACGCATTGCCCACAAGCGTCTTTCACACTTCGACAGGGACTTATTATCTCACAAATACTATTCAGCTAAGTTTGAAATAAAATTCACAATGTAAAAAGTTTACTTGCAATCATTTTAATTAAGTTTAATCCGATTAATAAGTATTAGGCTGGCTTACCTTGAACACACATCCTTCCGCGCCAAGCACCACCATACACCTCTCCAAAACACAATCCCACCAACCTCACCAGCGCGTTCTCCATCTTCGAAAACGCAAAATCAATATTTAAATAAAAATAAGCAGAACCGTATAATAATTCGGCAATTACATAAATTTAAATTAAATTTATAAAAGCAGAACATTACAAACTGTAAATATTTCTTCCTTAAATAGCCTAACAACCGAAACTAGCCACAATAAAATCCGAAAAAAGTGAAACAATGCCACGTGTTTTCTTAATAACCTAACTTCAATTAGTGGATATTGTTTCATCAAGTGTTAGGTGCATTGGTTAATTAGCATGACTCAAAAGCTGCTGTGGAGGAAAATGATAATAAAAAGACAAAACCTCATATAAATATATATATATATATATATATATATATATATATATATTCGATTTCGGTAAGCGAGTCAAAGCAAGTAAAAAACTGTAATTCATCATGAGATAATATGATTAAATTAAATCATAAGGATTTAACAAGGAACACATTAAATAAAAATGATTTGAAAATAATTAATAAATTAATCTCACATTTAGCTCTGTGACTTTTCACTTACGTTACGTAAGTACGTTAAACAAATGCACATTAAAACAACTATTTGCCGGATAAAATACCCACGCTCGACATCTAATTACATAATGTACACCTGCTGTTGCATATCAATAAAATATTGCATAATGCAACAAATTTTTTATCCGAAAAAAAAAAAATTAATGCAAAACCAAAAAAAAAGAACGTCACTTAATATAAGGCCATCTGCAGACACGTGTTTCTGGATCTATCACTTCAGCTCTGCCTTACTTAATTTAAAGATGTTTAGTGATATTTTATTGATATGCAACAGCAGGTGTACACTATGTAATTCAATGTCCGGCGTGGGTATTTGCCCGGGAAGTAGTTGTTTTAATGTGCATTTGTTTAACGTACTTACATAAGTAAGTCAATAGTCACAGAGCTAAATGTGGAATTAATTTATTAATTATTTTCAAATCATTTTTATTTAATATATTTAAATAACTGTGACCAAGTGGAATGAATACTGTTTTCTATTTATAACAAGGAACACTTACGAAATAATTGATTTTACATGCAATCTATGACGATACTATAATATTTAAAGGATTAGATTCTACACAATTTGTCCATATTATTGGCAATTTATGAATGCATAAATCGTTTGTACTTAAAGCAAAAAAAGAGTAATTGTTTGACGTCTTCGAAATTTTTAAAATTCATAGATTTGTTTATTTAATCCCAACAGACATAAATGCCAATTACAGGATAAATTAATCACAAAAATAAAAATTATAATAACTATACAATAATTGTCATACAAATTAGAGAGCCTACAATAATAACATATACAGAAACCTCATGCATTATTTTATATCAACCATATCAAGTAATTCACTTAACTATATGGTCTTGATGCTTCGTTGCTGAAGAGACATTATTCCGAATTCGCTCTCTAAAGCGGATAACCCTGTACAGGATATATATGGTGTTTTCTATAATATAATATTTTTAAACATTTCCTTTGCAATTTTTCAACTTCTGACTCCGAAAAAATATAAATATATAGGGTGTTCCATTTAAAATAACAAGGTTGTAGCTATTTCCGGTGCAACCGGAAGTAAAAAAGGTGAGAATATATTAAATAAGGTGGTCGCACTCAAGTGTGCAATGAAGATTTTTTTTCATTTTTTCAGCGGCTAGGAACCCTGAAAACTTTTAATGACGGTTATTCGTGGCCCATATTTCGGATTTTTTTTAAGAAAGTTATTGGGTGATTTCTTTAAGATTTACAGGGTTAATTTATTATATACTAATGTGATATTGTGATTTTTTTATCTATAAAAAATATATTTATAGAGTTACGATATAAAACTGGTACCGCGACCGAAGAGCTGCACATTTCAGTTGGGCACGAAAACTACTCGCCATTTCGTCTGAAACAAATATGACAAAAATATGTTTTAAAGAATACTTTTCTCCAGGGAATAGACCTCTATGAATAATTAAACTCGAAAATTGTGTAAGTAACAGCACCTCTTCCAAAAAAGTGCATATATGTCCGATTGTAATGTCCATCATCATAAATGTTTTCAATATTGAAGAATAGCCAACATTTAACATTGATGTTGCTAGAAACGCTGAAATCTTCACGACTCTTTCTCCACAATATTGGTGTGTTGGAGCAAGTTGCCAAACAGTCGCATTAAAGCTCTCGTTATTAATTCGTGTATTTCCTCCAAGCATCTTTCCAGTAAATCATCACGTGCCAGTCCTTTTACTGGATCGTTGTATATTGGAAGCAGGAGTTGTTGAACTTGTGGGTCAATAGGAGTGTCATGTTTAAACTCATCCCTTCTGCCTTCTGCTTTTGCGCGGCGTCATTTACACCAACTATCTATTCCCGGTGGACAATAGTCGTGTTATGGATTATCATCCGTGGAGCAATTATGATAAAATGTAAATTGTCTTTTCTTACGCCGCACAGTGGGACAAAACGTAAGATAAAGTGATTATAAAAAAAATTTGAAAAAATATATATAAATATTATAAACATATTGTAATACACATTATGCAAAAAAAAATGTTGATTGGTGACGGTATTTATATTAATAATTTTCAGTAATTTGCAATAATGGCAAAATAAGAATTTTTTTTATTTAATCATATTAGATGCGATAAACGTTATCATTTAGTGACAAATGTTTCTATACTAATATTTTTGAATATAAATTTATATTTTTTTTCATTCGTATATTTTTTTTAACCAACGCACATCTCCATTTATAACATTAATTTTTGAATTGCTATAACTTCACAGAGGGATGAAGAGGGATGAAATAATTTATAGAAATGATAGACAATTTAATATATATTCATATTGTATTTTTTTTTATCTGCGACCATGCACGACCCTCAGACTTAGACTTAAAAAAGTATGTTGCAGATCCGTTGTTTGTATTGATAAATATATAAAACATTCAATAATTTTGTTTTTCTTGATAAAAATGACCGTAATAAACATTTTATATCGACATCTTGAATAAACTAACACGTTCAGTAGCGTAGAATCAAATTTCGAGCCTATTTGAGAAAATTTCATAGGGATTTTTAGTTCATGCTTCCTTAAAAATTGTGTGCTGAAATGTCATCTGTCAGTAGAAATAATGAAGTTACTTGGGCATCTTGCTCACAGAAGAATATGTTTATTAAAATCCATACAGCAATTATGATTTTTAATAATAATTTCTTTATATTAAATAAAAATGGTTTGAAAATAATTAATAAATTATTTCCACATTTAGCTATGCCTTACATAATTTAAAGATGTTAAAATAAATCAATTAAATTATTTCAAATACAATCAGCAAAATTAAATCACTTATATTAAATCAAATTAAACTAAATATATTTAAATTAAATTAAACCAAATTAATTCAATTTAAATCAAAACTAAATAAAATTAAACGAAAAGAATTGAATCAAATTAATTAAAAAGAGCGACCCTCACCTGACGCGCGCTGTGATAGTAATGACGGGCAAAGGAAGGCCGTGCGTTCTTGTATTGTTGTTATCGTAAAATTGATTTAATTTTGCTTATTGTATTCGAATTAATTTAATTGATTTATTTTAACATCTTTAAATTATGTAAGGCATAGCTGTACTGACGAGAGATAGATCCCGAAACACATGTCTGCAGATAGCCTTTTTAAGTAACGTTTTTTTGTTGTTTTCGCATTAAATTTTTCTCGGATCAAAATTTGTTGCATTATGCAATATTTTATTGATGTGCAACAGCAGGTGTAATTCAATGTCCGGTGTGGGTATTTGCCCGGGAAGTAGTTGTTTTAATGTGCATTTTTTAACGTACTTACGTAAGTCAATAGTCACAGAGCTAAATGTGGAAATAATTTATTAATTATTTTCAAATCATTTTTATTTAATATATTTAAATAATTGTGACCACGTGAATGAATACTCTTTTCTATTTATAATAATTTATTTAATGTAAGCAATACTATAACAGCTAATGTATAATGGGTTGGAAATATGAAACAAAGATAAACAATGTCACTTTAAATTTAAAACAAAATGTTTGTTTGTTTCAAATAAAAAAAAAAACGCATTGTTATTAATAAAAAAACTTTGTACTAATACACATTTTCGTGAGTTTGAAATTAATGATAATTATTTTATCCATAAGTGAATAAGGATATTTAATACATTAAATATGCCAGGTAAGTTAATTAAATATATTAAACCAAAAAATATTTTTAGCTACGCGTTGTTGAATTAGTGTAAAATATTTGAACTAAATTATCATTTTATTTTATTTTATCTTGTTTTGCCAAATTAGATCTTAGCAGATTATTTTTCTATAAGGAATATATCCTTAAGGGTCCGTCAATTATGAATGACAAACTTATAGCTATAGAGAATTATGCAAAAGAAAGCGAAGCTATTGTGAAAAAAATGTTGCAAAATAGTTCGTTATTGGTTTAAAAAAAATTTGGCTCGCCTGCACACGCAAACATAGAACAGCGAAAGAAGACAATAATCCAATAAAAAAATGTTCTTTTTTCGCACGATTAATAAGACTTCCCCCTTAAAATTGTTTGTTCGCTATTGTAACGAAATGCCAGTTACAACAGCGAATGTAATTCTATTGCTGTTTCTTTTAAAATCACCGTGCAAATGTGTCGAAATAGTATTCTTTAATTATTATATGATTGTTTCAATTAAAATTACATCTTATATGTACATTAATTTTCAATTATTGCTACTTATCTTAAAAAATGGTATATGTACAACGTTAATAAACGTTTTCTTTATTTCAGTTCAATAAATACTTGTTCCCTGGAGAGAACTAATAAATACGGATACATATTTCTTTATTTTCTTTTTCAGATTATTTATCTCCTCTATATTTTAAAGAGGGGACAAACAAGAAAATAGAAAATGATAGTGGATCGTGTTCCGCGCCGGCGGAAACTCAAATAAAAATTAAACTGTGGAAAGCTCGGAGAAAAGCCCGTTTGAGGGAATAAAAATGAAGTTAACGTGATTCTTTCGTTTGTATTCCTCCTTTCCTCTCGGGTTTTTGTTTTCCGTTTCGAAAGTAAACAACGTTATTATTATTGTTTTAAAACGCCACCGCAAACATGATAAAATACATTTTATGGAAATTCGCTAGGGTCTCGCTTATTTCAACAGATAGAAATTCGGTTAAATTGAAATAAATTTTTGTATTTCTTAATGCTTTTCTTCTCCATTGTACTTGTCGATATAAAAGAAAGGTTTTTAATTTAATGTATATCTCTAAGGAAATCATTTTATGCAGGGAATAATACGGTGCCGAGACCCTCACATATCTCTCTTTTTTTGTTACAAAATGGAAAGAAGTGTTACTGGAAATAATGATGTGAAATGAAATAGAAGTAAATCAAACCAGCTACATTTTTTTTTAAACAGCATTGACAGAAATCGAAGTTCCTCCATCACGACCGCCCTTTTGACCTGACACTAGTCATTTAATTTAATTAGTTCCATGAAAATCAACTCACGTCAAAACCAGTCAGAACTCAAATATAGATTTATTTAGCAACCAAATGTATTAATTAAAATACATTATAATTATTAGTTTTGGTTATTGTTTCTACTTCCTAATACATCATTATCCCAAATAACGAAAGCACTGCTTAACTTTATGTTACTCTTTTTTTATCCAATTATATACCGCTTTAGTGTACCGGGTGTCCAGATAAGAAAGGTCACCGGCTATATGTCAGGGACTAAGACTCCTAGAGCTTTCAAATAAAAAATATGTTAATAAAAGTGACCATGAGAAAATGTTGGAAATATATTTCAAGTTCGTATTTCTTCCAATAGGGGGCGCAATGAACAGTCTAAAAATAATTTTGCGATTATCTCAAAAAAAAAGTTCAAATTAAGGCAACATAAAACTACACTTTTTGAAATCATGATGAGTTTATAAAACTAAAATGCTACAGAAATTTTTCCCTTACTCTTGAAATAAAGGGTGGGGGAAGGCCAGAATTTATAAAGAGAAAATGTCAAATAACTCTTTTGTTTTTTAACTGATCTTAATGATTTTAATTTCATACGAAAGAATTTATCATCCTGATTAAAACAATTGACAACAATTATAAAAATAAGTAATTCAGTCGCCGCTAGGTGGTGCCAAGTTAAAAAAATATAATTTTTCCATATTTCTTCCAAATTTCAAATGGAATGATATATTTTTCTTAGTATCAATGGAAAGTGCGTGAAATTGTAAGAAATTTGGTGAAAATCGCATCTCAATACCTCTATTTGATCACAATTTATAAATAAAAGAATATTTCAAATTATAAATTTCAAATGTCATTGGAAAACTTTATGAGGTTAATTAATTTATGACAAAAACAACAAAATTGAATTATTTTGTCACCACCACGGGGCATTTTCTAAAGCGTGCTAAATTATTTGGATTTACTCTTTCTTGAGAGGTGAATAGATGGGGATGCTTCTTTTTTTGGTCACCACGATTTGCCGAATGTTCAGATTTTTACTTTTGAGGCAAATTAAAAAATATTTTTTATCAATTCAGACCCACAACGAGGAAAGACATATTTTTTTGGATCTGAAATGCAAAAACTTCAGAAATAGATATACTGTTATTGCTAGAGTGGATGTCGCTGCTTATTTAATTGTATAAAATTATATGATTGTATTATATATGACGGTGGAGTCATTTGACAATTTGAAAGACAAAATTTTGATATAAATTTGGCATTAAAAATGTTTTTCCATTGGTTTTGATACTCTTTTCACCTGCATTATAAGAAATATTTATTTATTAAAAAAATATATTATTAATATTAAAAAGCGCCTCCTACCGGTGATAAAATAATGTACTTTTGTTATTTTAGTTATAACTTCATTTATTTTAAATTAACACATACAATTTTTAATATTTTCATTAATAATTTTTAATTATAAAAATTCTTTTAATTATAACTTCTGATAGGATTTAGATATAGACTTCCAGTTTTCACTAAATTTCTTACTCTTTTATCCTCTTTCTACTAACATTAAGAAAAATATGTCATCCCATTTGAAATTTCTGAGGAAAATAGGAAAATAATCTAAATTTTAAGTTGGCGCCACCTAGCGGCGACAGAATTACTTATTTTTATGATTGTTGTCAATTGTTTTAATCAGTATGATAAGTTCTTTCATATGAAATTAAAATCATTAAGATCGGTTAAAAAACAAAAGAGTTATTTGACATTTTCTCTTTATAAATTTTAACCTTCCCCCACCCTTTATTTCAAGAGTAAGAAAAACATTTCTGTAACATTTTTGTTTCACGAACTTATCGTGATTTCAAAAAGTGTAGTTTTATGATGTCTTTATTAAACATTTTTTTGAGATAATCGCAATATTACTTTTCGACTGTGTATTGCGCCCCCTACCGGAAGAGTTACGAACTTGAAATTTATTTCCAGCATTTTCTCATGATCACTTTTATTAACATTTTTTTTATTTGAAAGCTCTAGCATTCATAGTTCCTGAGATATAGCCGGTGACCTTTCTTATTCGGACACCCGGTACAAAACTAATTTATAAGTAAAATATACTCCAAATATTATTCCTTTGTACGTTTAATTCGACTCACTCTTTTAAATTGCGCCGAGAATTGAAAAAAGTAAAACGTAAACGAAATAAAATTACAGTTTCATTATTCTTTTCGTTTAGAAAACGCCCTCTTTTTTATAATGTGAAAAGTTTTACTTTACGATCGTAAGAAATTAAAATTAGTTTTCATCCGTGTAATGCTCGAAATTAAAAACTAATTCACTTTAATCCACATAAAAGAAAAGTTATTTTTTTAATAATTCGGCGAATTAAAATGTTAACATTGTTAATTTGCGCGGCAATTAGACCTTGTTTTTTTTTTTTTCGTATTTGTTAAAAATGTTGACGTTTATTATTTTGGTTGGTTCCTTTAATATTGTAATTAGTAATAAGAAATATATAATAAACCGAATTAACAAGTGCCTACTAAATTTACAGGTAGAAATGTCGGAGCTGGGAAATCCAAATTTCTGAGTCTATTTGAAGTACACGTAAGATGATTTATTCACCCAAGAAACCATCAAAATGGAAACATTTGACGTTCACAATCATTTCTTTACCTAATTTAGAATTTCATGATCATACAAATAAAATAATTTCAATTAATGACCTTACGATTTTAATTTCTTAATAGAAAATATAAAAATTAATCATCACAACTATATACAAAAATAATTGTTACAATTTAACCCGCTTGCATTAGAGTAGAGTATATGCCAAGTATGTATCTTTGAGACCTCCCCACTCCGACATTCCGGCCTGTATATTTAGTAGGCACTAACAAATGACATATGTAGTAGGTAACATTTTTTATTTTAATATATAAAATATAATCATTGGTTTGTTGGTCATATTGTATTGGATTGATATTTATATAGAGTAATTAAAGTATAGAAATATTAATTAAGTAAAATTTGGTCAACAAAGCAATAATCAATTTTATTTTATAAATGACAGGAAAAGGAAATACACTGAAAATTATTTCTGTATATTCTTTTCTGGATATTCTTAACAGTAAGAATATAACATAGATAATTACATGTCGGTTTTTGTCTGAGCTACCGACGAAAGGTCTTTCTGTCCTGTTATGAATTTATAATGAAGTTAAAAAAATCTATGCTAACTTGCTGAACTGTTCTGTAGATTCACGCAAATGAATTGATGAATTGTGATGTTAGGATGTTTGTATTTAGAAAGTATATACAGTAATATTTAAAAAAAAATGTGTTTATAATTGAGGAGTAAAATGGCAAAAACCTTTAATCAGGAAAATTGAAAAAGAAAAGTTTAATATATCAAAACAAACGATTCAAATAATTAACCAAAATATAATATTTATTTTTTTAGGCGTCAGGTCTAGTCATGACGCCTAAAAAAATTAATATTACCAAGATTAAAAACATGAAAATAATAAAAATGAAACGTGCTATTACTTCCGCTTCTTAATTATCCATTATGTGTTTGATATAAATGTTAATTAAATCACTAAAAATAAAATCTTTATTATAAACATCAGATATATAATAAACATATTTTAATTAATTTTTATTTATATACGTTAATTAAGGGTGTAATTGCGCCCAACTTTAAAGTAAATAACAGCTACACACATATACTCGTTCATGTTTTACAAACGCGTTTAATAGTTTTTAGCCTAATGCCCGCATAATTGTGTCGCAGGGGGGCATTATTCACCCCCCTTGCTGACACTAAGGGCTGCTAATTACTCCCCAGGTGAGAGGTCCAAGCCGCCACTTCATTACAGCGCCCCCCTTTCCTCCCTTTACGTACCGCGTTAACGTAGTGCTTTACAACCAGTTCTTTCACACGGATAATTAGATTGCAATTAATCAGGGCCAACTATTCATTTTAGAATGAACGGAGTTAATGAGCAGCATTTCATCCTTCTCTAATTCTCCCTGTGTCACTCTGTCTCTTGGATTTATAATAATATTTTATTGATTTTGTGAATATAACTTTATTACTGAAAACAATATATGCACAAAACTAATTTATCATGGATGTACAAATAATTAGTCCATTTCTCAGCTATATTCTGGGTTTAGTTTAAAAGAAAGTATATTAAATTTTTCAGTAAAAGTATTGGTCGTTGTTTTGTATACTATGCAGCTCATAAATTCCAACCTGACAATATGTTACGTTTTCAACACAATAAAGTCGTCAAGCCATTTTTTTCAATCTTATTCACTGATAGTGCATATCGGACAAGACGTATTTGATGGACCGGAAAAGGTAGCAATGTCTGATGAATACGCCGGGTGCTTTCAGGACATATTATAAAGTGTGGCCTGACTTTATCATGAAACATTAATATTGCACGTTTTAATTTTCCGGTATACTTGCGTTTTTACTCGAATTCTTAATTCAAGCAAATCAATTGCCGTTGGGATTATTCCGCACGTTCATCCATTTTCAACACATGATAATAAAGCACGCCTTTAATATTCCACCAAATGCTAACCTTCTTTTTAAAAAGATTGCGTTTTCTGACTTAGTTTATTTGCCTACCCTTTTTTCTGAATTATTCCCAACTGTATGCAGTTTTTTTTTATGTTTGAGTCGAATTCTTAGTGAGTTGTTTCAAATAACTATTAAATTATAATTTCCAAAATTAATTTGAACACCAAATATTTCATGCTCCGAAATGAATTAATATTTCAGTTAAGCGCATGTAGTTGGATTTTATTTTATGAACCTATATGATTTTCACCAATTTGTTTAAACCTATTTTTTTATCTTATTTTCAGTGTATTTCTTTAATATGTTTTTTTCTGTAACACTGCCATTACATATACAGGTTGGACAACGAATAACGGCCATTAAAAGATTTCAGTGTTCCTGAACGCGGAAAATTTTGAAACAATTCTACATTACACGATTCAATGCGGCCACCTCATGGAAAATATTTTGATTTTCTTTCACATTGTACCGGAAATGGCTTTGTAATTTTAAATGGAACACGCTATATTTTTTTCAAATTCCTCGTTTAATTGCCTAACCACTCATATGGATTTATGTGTACATAACTCTTACAGTTTTTTTAGACAAAAATTTCTTTGTCAAATTTTAACCTGAAATTGACGTTTTGAAAAATGCCTATAACTGCTAGTAGAAATAAGATAGACATACCAGCGACATCTTGAATTATTAGTAATAGATCGATATCGAACAAAAGAAATTAACATCTGCCAGTTTTGACAATAGGTGTTTCAAAAGTGTCAACATTTCAGTTCTCTTTTAAAAACATCAATTTTTCAAATGGAATTACCAATATTTTATCTCATAGTGCGATTGATAGGACATTTTACAACATAAAAGTATTTGCATCCAAAAATCTAGAGCAAGAAATTTATAAGTTACTTCGAAATTTCTTTCTTTCCAAAATTTTTGCACAATCGAGTAATACCTGTACGATTTACACGTGCAATATAGTAAGCTACTATCAAAATTCACTGAACCGAATCTGGAAAAAGTCATTTCCAATGTGTCAATATTTTTTTAACCCTTCGTTTGAGTTATATTAAAATGAATGAGCAAACCAATCAAAATAATATAAATGCATATTATTGAAAAACAAAAAAAAAACAATCAGATTAGCAACTGAAATACCAACACAAATTTATTTTCAACGTAATTTTCCCGCATGTTACTTTTTATTTGTACCACGGAAGATTAAATAGTGACATCATTTCGAAAAATTGTTATACAATTTAATTCTTTTTTCAGTTCTTATATTCAATTATTCGTTTTATTTCTTTTTTTTTGTTTTTATGTCATAAGTGAAAACAAACAATTTTGTCACACTAGTAACAATAAATTCATAATTTATTGAATACTGATACTGATTCATTTTAATATTACTCGAACGAAGGGTTCAAAAATATCGACACGTTGGAAATATTTTTTTTCCGAATTCGGTTCTGTGAATACTGCAGTAGCCTACTATGGAATATGCGTGAATAGTACAGGAATTACTCAATTGTGCAAACTTTTTAAGAGATAATAACTCAAAAACGACTTGCTTTAAAAATTGGGATGCATGATACTTTCATATTGCAAATTGTCTTGCTAATCGCCCTATGAGATAATATCATTGCATTTGAAAAATTGAGTTATGATGTTTTTAAGAGGGTACCGAAACGTTGACACTTTTGAAATACATACTGTAAAAATTAACGTTAATTTTGATTCTAGATGGATCTATTGCTAATAATTCAAGATGTCACTGGTGTGTCTATATTATTCCTACTAGAAGTTATATGCATTTTTCGAAACGTCAATTTGATGTTAAAATCTGAAAAACTGTATGAGTTTTGTAGATATAAATCCATATAAATGGTTAGGCAATTGTACGAGGAATCCGAAAAAAAATATGGTGTTCCATTTAAAATAACAAAGTAGGTACAACCGGAAGTGAAAGAAAGTCATTATATATTCCATGAGGTGGTTGCATTAAAGGTGCAATGTAGATTTTTTTCAAAATTTTCCGCGGTCGGGAAGTCCGAAAACTTCTAATGGCCGCTATTCGTGGCCCACCCTGTATTTTTCCTTATTCCTTTCACCACAGATTTAATTGTCCTTCTGTTATTCCTTTAATTTATGGTTTCTCACCCTTCTTTACTTATTTTTTTGTGTTTTCCTGAGATTTTTTCAATATTTATGAAAATTAATATTTTTTTTATTATACTTATCTGAAAATACGTTGATTCCATATGCCTCTAGAATGATGGAATCGTCACTTTTTCAGGCGACCGCACAGAAAAAGTTTGTTTGTGCGATCATTCCGTGCACTAACCGATTTCCATAGCAACGATGTATTTTTCACTTCTGTGTTTGACTGACGTTTTATTTTCCGTCTGTGAAATTCGTAAATTTGTTCAAATGTACACAGACTTAGAATATACTGATATTGTATTTTGAAATAAAGTGCTTACCAGATCAAATTCCGAAAAACAGGTATTGCATTTAAATTTCTTTAGAATTAGTGTAATTATCAAATAATTTAAATATTTAGTTTTATATTGTTGTTTTCAGATAAGTATAATAAAAAATAGCGTTCATTACACGTCCAGAAATTGATTTTTCTGTGCTTCATGACTTCATGGGAACGGTCAGCGCGCACGGAAAAATCCTTTTTTCTGGACTCCTAATGAAATATACTATTTTTAGATATCATTTTAAAATTTGATACCATAAAGTAGAATGAAGTCACAGAAATGAAAATTAGAACACTTGTAGCACTATTCCTGCATAAAGTATTCATGTATAAAAATATAAATTTTATACAGTGTGTCTCAAATTAACTGCGAAATCCAGTGTATTTAATTTGTTAAACACTTTTTTACAACACACCCTATTTATTTTTACATATTCTGGCATAAAATTTATTTCTGTATTGACCAATAATATTATTCCCCTTCTTGTTTTTACGATATTAACATGTTAGTATATAGAATCGCCAATACTTGATTATTTAAGTGGAACACCGTGTATATTTTAACATAATTTAAGTAAAATTTATCTGTGAATTGTTTTTTTTTAAATTTTCAAGATATTAATACATTTTCTAAAAGAGACTCAGTTGAATTTTTGATGGGAAATTTGAATTTATAATTGAATACAATTATAGTTATGGTTTAATATTTTGAGTCAGACTTTGACAAACAAATATATATTTTTCAAGTTTTGACCATAGGAAATTCACTCGACTCAACAATATATATATTAAGAAATGTTATACAGTGTCTCTGAAGCTAAACAGTGTATAATATTTTTAATTATTTTTTGTAGAAGTAATGTTGAAAATACCAAATCAATTGTATACTTCTATTTCGTGATATAATTTTTCGAAGTTACCTCTTAAAAGTGATATTTTGTCTAAATATTCAAATATCCCAAGATTTGTTGGGTTTAGGTATGGTAAGAGCTTACAGTTTTTGTTATAAAATCATTTTGTAAAATCCAAATCAATAAGAAAGTATTTAGAGTTTCATTTAAAATAAGGAAATTGTATTCAAACTTTTATAACCGGAAGTGTTAGACTCTTGACTTTCCAAAAAAAGAAGACCAATTCAACATACGCTAACTATTTATTGGAGGAAAATCACAGATTCAATGAAGATTTTCAAATTTTACATGTGGAAACCAAAGGAAGAAAACTAAACGCGTTGGAAAGTCTTGAAATTAATAAAAGAAAATATACCGGCCACCTGTTAAACGACCAATTAGATTTAAATAACTCCCCGCTACTAAACAATAATCCAGTAAAGAAACAAATCCCCGCCTCACCCTCTCCCCCCCCCCTTAAATTCTGTATTTATATATATATATATATATTACTGTAATAACAGGATATATTATCACTATTTCTTCGCCTGAAGAAGCCACAGTGTGGCGAAACACGTGTAGCGTTTCAATATAATATTTTGAAAGTTAAACAGTTGTTTTATTCAATTTAAAAGTAAGATTTATGTTTTTGTTATAAGTTATTTAATGAATTAATTGATACAGCACTTTATTACCTGAAATATCAAATATCATTAAACAATAGTAAATGAATTTGCTTTAATGTTTATTCATAATGCCGTTTCATTCTACTAATTATGATAACTTAAATAAAAAAAATGAAAATAATCCTGAAATACGTATCTGCAGATGGCCTTAGATTACGTAACTTTTATTGTTTAGTTTTGTTTTGTTTTTTTGCATTAAATATTTTCGTTTCAAATATTGTTGCATTATACAATATGTTATTGTTATGCAACAACAAACATCTATTATTAGACATTTGTTGAAGTGCCTATGTAACATAAGTAATAATGTCACAAACACTTTTTGTTTTATTTGATATTTCTCTATTCTTTTTAATTTGTGTCTCTAATGGTATGGAATAATTTCACTGTGTATTCTTTTATTGATTTCGTTCATTTCCTTGTTTCAATTTCTTCACCATTCACATTTATTTTTAGTTTTTCCTTATCATCAATTACCATTACCTTTGTCTTATTTATGTTAATCTTCATTCGATACTTATTGATAGTATTTTTCCATTCTATTAAGTTGTGTTCAAGTCTTTCAATATTACTTCCGTAAATGACCACATCGTTCGCAAATACCCACTTTGTTATTCCAACTGTTTTTAATTTATAATATCCGATGTTCATTGTTTTTTTCATTGTGCTTCATGTTTTAATTCATGAATATTATGAACAATAATGGACTCAATTCACCACCTTGCCTCAATCCTTCATTTGTTTTAACTGGTTCTGATGTCTTGTTATTTTAAATAATGAACGTTGTATCATAGAGTAACTAGTATACATAGAGAGGCAACCTGTAGGTATTTTAGCGTCACACTCTCGGCGACTCTACGAACCGCTACGAACTGCTTCCATGTACTTACTGAATTTTTTGACCGTATCGCGAGCGCTACTCTGCACTCAATGCCGTGCATTCTTATCTGTTCTGAAGATATCTGTAAAAATAGTGATGTGTCCATCATGCTACTTTCTCCAGTGAATGCGGCCAAATACGTTTTTGAATGATGATTTAATAGTAAAGGAAAAATTATTAATTGAAAAAAAAATGACTGTTGTCATTTAAAATTAAAGCCGAGTATTTTTAAAAGTGTTACAATTTAGTTTGCTATTTCTTATCTTACAAATTAATATTTTTTTATCTTACAATTAATATTTTTTCTATTAGTATTAAATGTTCATTCAAAAATGACAAGGGTCAGTGGAAAGTAAATATTTTTGTTAATATAATTACATTTCTGAAAATAAACGAGAAATGTTTTGTAACATCAATTTTAATAGATATCTTGATAAGGGATTAATAAATGAAGTAAATGGTAAATATATATATATATATATATATATATTGCTGCCTCAAAAATAGATTATTGGTTATTCGGTGTATCACTTTCCGTTCTTAAAATGTTGTTATACTTGCATTTTTGTATATTATGAATGAAGCGTTTTACAAACAAAATAACATTTCGTTCACTTCGATTCTTTCATGATTGCGAGATCTCGTACTAGAGGTCGACACTGCTGGCGGACCTGAAATGCGTGACGCTTTTTTTACCCGACATTGCCACTCTTAGTATTTCATCCTCTTTGGTTGTATAGTCATCGTATATTCTTTGAGTGACTCATATAAGTTTACAATATATGTTATTATTGTTTAGTATGTGATATATCATTCTTCTATTAACTATTTCTAAAGCGTTCTGTAATTGTAGGTTCATTTAATCTGTACGATTTTATGGTTACAAAATATGTGTTTACTAGAAAGTGTTCAAACTATCTATTTGCTACAATGGGATTATTTAATTTAGAATAAAACAACAATGGGAAACGACTATTAAGTTGTTTCCCGTTGATGTTTTTTATCAATTCGCAATGGTTTCCCAGTACATTTTTGTACATTTCGTTTCTGTTTGCTAACCCCAAAATTGAAGTGTCCCATCTTTGCTTGCATCAGTTATTTCGTTCAGATCTTTCCAAAATGTGTCTTTATTCTCTTTCGTTTGGTCTTTGTTTTGCCTTTCTACTAGTGTTATATTTTTCATATAGCAGTTTTTGGTTTTTAATTTAATTAATAATCATTATGAAATAATTTTATATGCTTTTATTTCTTTTTGGTAATATTTTTGTATTATGAGCCAACGCCACCTGCCGCATGTTTATCCACTGTTACTCCACTATATATAGAAAATCTTTATTTCTAAGAGAAACATTAAAATACATTGCAATATTTACAACATTACAATCATAAACATCTTGTTAAGCCTCAAAAAATGGCTATCGACCATCGGTCTTTCTGCCTGTCTTTGCCCAGTTCTTGTCTTTTTATTCAATCGTCATGATTGCGTCACTGTCTAAGTTCTTTAAATTAATTGAAATGAATTGATGCATTGTTAGTGAAGGATAGGCATATTTAAGATTGATGTTAGGATTACGAGGTATAAATAGGTGTTTTATAATAGGAGCTATGAGAGGATCTTTGGCGAATTTTAAGGAAAAACTTTCAAGTCTGTATTTAATAGTGGGAATTTTGCATGTTTCGTAGAGGAAAGTATTATAAAGATTGCGGAGAGGAGTTACTCCACTAAATATAATCACATGTTCATTTTAATTATTACACATTTGGATTAATTAAAAAAATCTCTTTAAATTTGGAAATCATCAATACAATCTTTAATTAAGATAATTAAACATGTGAGTTTATGTGAAAAGAATCTGACAGGAATTTAAAAGCGGGAAAGCACAATTGGGATGGCGTCAATGCAATTTTAAACACTTTTTTTTACATTCTGATATTTGTGCATAATAAGTTTGTCCGTTCCAAATTCCACCACTGTACGTAATTTCTTCCGGATTTTTATAATCAGCCTCTCTTTAAATAAAACTTAGTATCAGATAACAGAACTTGTTTTAGAGAAATAATTGCAATTTGCAGCGTTTTTTTTCTTACATTGTAATCGTGTTTTAATATTTAGAAATGGTTGTTTATGTAGACGTTAGTAAAAAATTTATATTATTACCAGCTTTGAAATAAATGAATACATTTTTATTTATTTTCTAAGTAGTATTCAACGCGAATTATAAATAATGCATTAAAATAAACAACTTAATTCAAAATATACTTTTTAAAATAAAATTAACATTTTTTTTACAATTGCATCTAATCTTTGATATGTTTACGGTATGAGTTTCAAAATTATACGAAATCCAACACAATGCAGTGGAATACCTTATGTCTGGCTTCCTTCTTCCGCAGCCTGAATACGATTTCTGCTCCGAGGTCTATAAACAGGCGATGCACAGGAACATGCTGTCTCTGCTATTTCCTACTCTTATATTGTTAAGAGCGTAAATATTCCCCAAAGTCCACGCAGTTGCAGAATTGGCTTGCGAGTATGTTTTCGGAGGAAGCTCGTATAATATACCATTCCATTTCTCCCGCTCGTCTTTTAATATTATTATTATTAATAATAGAAAAAAAGGATTTAGATTTATGCAAATGGTCACTGTTATTTTAAATAACTTAAATAAAAAAAAAATGACTAAGGCTGAGCTGTATTGACGAAGGATGAAATCCCAAACGAGTGTCTGCGGATAACCCTATGCCATATATTAGGTTTTTTTTTATTTTATTCTGTGTATTTTTTTTTTCATTCATTTTAAAAAGCAATCGATGGTCAATCCGGTAGATCGTAACAAATATAATCAATACTACGCTCCGTACCATAACTATATAGACACCTACATTTTTAATATATTTGTAGTTTCATTAATTTTAATTTGTATTTAAACTAACAATTCAGAACTCGTATGCATTTGTAAAGTTGTTTTTATCTGAGTAAAAAGTAAAATCTCTTGTTTTAAACACAATTCTAACAATAACACTGATATTAGCTGTGGTGTCAGCTTTATGGTATGAACTGCTCTTGTCAAATGTAGATTTAGCCAGCACGGAGTATATTGGAATTTTGGAAGCTAATTTACCACCATGTTACTAACCTGAATTGATATTTCAGCAAGATAACGACTCAGTACATTTAAGAAAGTAAAAAAAATCATGCATTCCTGAACATGACCTTACTGTTTTGGACATTCTATTTGTTAAATCTCTGGAACTTATAATAATGCCAGCTAAATGGAAGAGAAGTTTTATAATACCACTTTATAAAAATGGTTCTAGGGATTTCGTTGAAAATTAATCGAGGTCATCAAAGCATATATTATAGACTAGACTGCATGGATTTATCAGTGGTGGCTCCAGTATCACCAACTTAATGAAATTCAAACAATACATTTCGCGAGCTTTAGAAAAACGTTATTGAGTTGGTATGGAATATACAGATTTTACTAAGGATTTCCATAGAATTAACAGTACTATTCTCCTCAGCAAAATTACGTTATTTTGGCTCGAATTATTGTTGAATCAAAGAATCCAATTTGAAATATAGCGTAAGGTGCACCGTAAGGATCACATTTTGGGACAAAATTATTTTTGCTTTTTATTAACAATTATTATGAAGTTTTTGAAAACTAATAAATGGTGTGATTGTAACCATATTTATTTAAATGTTTCCAAAATGTTATTCTGTCATATCTGTATAAAAAAAATGAAATTGACAATACCTACAACATTAATTCTCGCAATTTTGAGAAAGTTATTAGCTTTAAGGATCTTCGGTTGAATTGCATTTTTCCTTTTAATACTAATATCTCAAATATTTATTGAGTGCTAGAAAAATGTGGGGATTTGTTTGGCGAGTCAGCAGAAACTGGGACAACCAATCCATTAAGGCTCTCTATTGTTCACTGGTTAGGTCCTATCTAGAATACGCGTCGCCTATCTGGACTCCCAATTATAACTCCAACGTGAATCGATTAGAAGCTATTCAAAGAAAATTTCAGCGATGTATCGAGTATAAGTTGTTGCTGCCTCACACTTGGGAAGAAAACACCCAAGTAATGAATTCCCTTAAGATCATTAAAGAATCATCACAGAGTTATTGCTGATCTATGGCATTTATATTGCTTTTTAAATGGACACATTAACTCTTCAGAGCTATTATCCACAATTAATTTCCATGTACTTATCAGGATCACCAAAATAAATAGCGATGAACACCATGGCCAAGTTGTTGCAGCTTCGTAACTAGTTTAATAAATTTTATTATTGTGATGTGTTTAGCACATATTATTACACATTTAAATTCAGACTGAAGTGTTATTCGAAAGTATAGTCTAATTTATCTTTTGTTGTTGATTTAGCGCTTTTATGTTAATAATGTATAATTAAATCTTGCAGTTATTATTATAATTATTTTGTTATTGTTTTATGTTTTATGCGAATAGCGTTGTCATTTATAAACATTTATTTATTTATATATTATAATAAATTAATAGAGTATTTAAAAAAACATAAAATGAAGAAAACGGATCATTTAATATATACATTATTACTTAGTTTAGGAAGGTTAAATATTTTTATTAATTTTGAAAGAAAATATGTATTTATTTATATCAGAAAAACGATAAGATTAACTATTTATTTTTGCAATAAAAAAACATGTATTCAAACTTATTTTATAAGTATAGATACTGAATAACAAAGTGGATTTTTTTATTATTAATACTTTACAACTTATTAATTAATGAGTACATATTTTTCGTATCACAGCTGTGAATGACTATTTTAGTTCCAATGAAATTTAAAAAGAACGTTTTTAATACCCTCATCCATGTCCTGTCGATTTAGTAAATTTGTTTTTATTGGTTTCTCGTTGTTAACGCGTTCGCATAAGGTTTCGTTTCAAGCTGTGTGCAATGGCGTGTGTCATGTGGAGTGCCTTGTTTCGTACGCTTTTGTGTGTATGTGTGTGAAGTTTTCTGATAGCTTTGAAACGTCTGGAATTACGTGCAATTAACGTGGAACTAGCTGAATATCGGTTGTTTTTTATTGTGTATTTCGAAATGGGGTTAGTTAAATTTAATTTCCGTTGAACATATAGTGGAAATTAGTTTTAATGGCAGAACATTGCTGTACAGTTAATTATTCGTGTCGTGTATTCAGAAATCGTGTATTGAATGGAAGTCCGATTTGATAAAAGATTCGATATTGTGATTCTATGGGCTTAAAATTTGTTAAATAATTAACTATATGAATTAAACAGTTCGATTGAAAGTATTTTATTGGCCTAGTCAATGGTTATTTAAAATAAATTAAATAAAAGGAAATGTAGGTGCTTTACGTAATCTAGGTCAAAAGTTGTACTATATAAAGGGAAATAATTACTTAATTTCTTTTAATTATTCCTTTGTTTGGAAAGTAATTTAGTTTTTTTTTACAGAGATTAATATATATTTTGACAGCCAATATAGCAAGGCTTATTTGAGGAAAAAAAATCAATCGATTCTACACTGAAGTTTTTGATTGATATACTCTTAAATATGGAAAACAGCATTTTTGCTTTAAATTCGTTTTTTACTATAGAGAAGGTAAAACTATTATCCAAACAAAAAGACAAAATCCTATATGTATGGAGAAGATTCCGAAGGTAATGAAGATATAAAAAAGGCTTTAATTGATACAATCCGGTAAATAGCAAATCATGAGATCGCCGAGAAATTTAATTTTTCGAATTAGGCTGTTCATATTCGTTTTAAATTATATTTTAATCTCAAAGATCGACATGTGGGTTCCTCAAATTCTTATGAAAAAAGAAATGTGCCGTCGCATTAACGCTTGTGGTTTGCTTCTGAAACGCAAAGAAAGTGATCCATCACTAGGAACGGTAAATCGGTTGTCTGCTACAGTGTCAAATGTAAAAGATCCTGGAGTAAGAAAGATGAACCGGCTCAAAGTACTTTAAAAGCCAATATTCATAAAAATGGTTATGCTACCTTTTTTTAAATTGTGGTCTGCGAAAGGTCAAGTTCGTTTGAACTATGTGAAATCCACTTCCTCGGATTCTGCTGCACACTCTTACCAACGGCGACAATGTTGTGAATATTTCTCAAGGTAGGACGATTACAGCGACCATAAAATGGTCAAATCGTGCTGAACGTTGCCCTAACAGAACATACATTTTGATAAATACTGCATTCTTCCATGGTGATTTGGCAAGACAAACTGAATAAATGACAGTCAATTTAAAAGATGTAGCTTCAATAATATGGCTGCTGTCAAACTTCGGATATCCCTCTTTTAAAACGCTTTAACATTTTATTCTCATCTTATATCCACATATTTCTTAACCGTAAAGTATCAGTCATTAATACACAGCATTTATTACTTTTTAACATTGGACTAATATAATGAACCTAATAATATTTGTATTGAACTTTGTAGTTGTGTTCGAAAAATATTGGTTTGCTATCAATCGCTAAGAAAGTAATGTCAGATTTATATTTGAGATTACAAGGAATAAAACATTGATTGAGGATATTTTGTGTAATAAGTATTGGAGGCAAACTTAACAGATTGCAAGGAATTTGCAAATTTCGTAGACGAGTGTATTAAAAGGATTATATAAAGTGTTGTTGGGATGTGTAATTTTAGCGAGCAGTCTCAAGGCTGAACCGTATATTCAAGCAGGGGTCGACGAAACATAATTATGTTCTGCTGTATACGTAGAAATACCTTTTTTCAATATGCAAGAGTCCTAAAATTTCTAGCCCTATTCATTATTTTTGTTTTCGCTATTTTGGAGTATGTAAGGATGGTGAATTTAGAATCAATCACATAATTACTTGCAATTGGGAGAAGGAATAATGATATTGTTATTAATGATTCTGTGAATGGAATAAGGATTTGAGTATTGTTTGACTTAATTGAGTTGCGCCTTTTTGTACGCGTTAATGGTTGAACAACGATGTAGAGACGTGGTGTACAAAAGACGTGGACTCGAAAAGTGCTTAGTACTTTTAGGATCGTGGGACAATGATAAATAAGGTCGATTTCATCGCGATTGTCGATTTTCATCATACAGAAGAAGGATATGAAGTACGTTTAAACTATGAAGGAAATGAGTTATATAGGTTATCGACAAATTGAAAATACAACATAGGAGAAAGTGAGAAACCTTAGGGAGATGTTGCTGTGAAGTTAATTATTGGGAATATGAATTTCAGATATTGACACGTATTGATTCATTACAAAGGAAACTGTATACGATTAAATATTGAGAAATTCCTAAATAATTAAATTTATATAACATACCTCGAAGCTATGCCGTGTTGAAAGTTTTTTTGAATATCTAAAAACAAAACTCTTTATTTCGCCTGATATTTTGATCTAAGAATGATTAGGGGTAAAAACATGAACCGATATTCAATAAAACCAAATTGATAGAAAGGAATTCAATTAGGGATAAGACTTATTTTTCAAATAACTTATTGAGGATCGGAAGAAACGTAATTGAGCGATAACTAGATACATATGCCGCGTCATATCCTGCCTTATGTATACAGATAGTGAGTGAAACTATGAACTTGGGATATGTACACAATGGAGGCGTGCCATGTGTTAACTGCCCGCATAGAGTTATGTTCGAATGAATCATTATATTGTAATGACAGGATATTTGGGCACTAACTTAAATACCAACTGTACTGGTACTTGTCATGTTTTATTTTCCTTCTCTTACATGCTACATACATTTCCATTCCCTTACTGCGACCTTAACCTAACCCCACCACCAGATTTCATAGTGTCTGTCTTTTTAATGTCTCTGATCTCATTGTATACAATACGCAGACTTACAATATGTGTTCTTTTTTTTAACTGTGTCCCATTTTTTTCCTTACAAGTCATTCAGTTTTTCAATTCTTAGAAGATTTTAATCCATACGTCTGTTTTATATTTTTAAATAAGTCTTAAATGAATCTGTTGTATTTTGTTTTTAAGTTCTAAAATCACCATCGCTTGTATTTTATCAGTCATGATGAATTTTAGCAGGGCATGTTTGCATAGTTTCATGCAGAGTGTTATTTTTTATGGAGTCTGCGAAAGTTTCAAGAAATAAGGATTTATAATGGAATATCTTGGTGGCATTTAATGTAGTTTGTCATGTCTTCTGTCACAATCAGTTCTATGACAATCCCTATATCTGCATGTTATTTTAGTCGGTAGGAGATTAGAGAAGTTAAAGCCAGGAACAATTTGATGGACAAGTGATCGGATACTAGATCAGAAATTAAATCCACATTGTGTATCAAATGCGTTATATTACTTGTGACAAGGATTGGATCTGGAGTAGACGATTAATTTTCTGACATAATAAAAGTAGGATTTTCAACAGAAGAAAGTTGTTTGTTTGATTACTATATTTACATTAAAAATACCGATGACTATATTATCTCAAAGAAAGGCTTTGTACATGTACTAGGAGAATATAAAGGATAAAAGAAAATATGCATGATATAGTGCAAATATTCATTCATTACATGGTTTATTCGTGGAGGATTGGCTTTTCTCAACTTAATTTTTTGTCTCATTGCAAATCATTGCTTGAAATCAGGTAAAAGGTGGCGCTTGCGCCGTCTTTAATTTATTATGAACTGTATTATGAATTATTGAATCACCTCTTTCATTTTGGAGAGGATTTGACAAGGGAATCGGTTCATTGAATTCGGTTCGAACAACAGATACACAGCTGTTAACTTATCTGTTCGAACCGAATTCAATGAACCGATTCCCTTGTCAAATCCCCTCCAAAATTAAAGAGGTGATTCAATAATTCATAATACAGTTCATAATAAATTAAAGACCCAAATCATTGACGATGCCACTTGAAATTAGGCAAAAGGTGGCGCTTGCGTCGTCTTTAATTTATTATGATTAATAAATGGGTACACAATTTCCGTTCAGCCGCCTTCATCAAGACATTGCGTAAGGAAGACACTAATCTAATGAGGTTCGAAAAACCGAAATGGCCATCACTAGTTATCCATACGCTAGATGAATGGTGGCTGAACATTTCATTAAAGGTACACAGTTGCTGCGGATAAAATGGGAAACTAAATGAGATTTTGTAAGAAAAGAATTAATCTTAGTATACATAAAAGTTACACTAACCATTTCTGGAGATTTCTGAAAAAAAAAAAAAAAAACAGTGTGTATAAGGAGCGGTGACATTGAACCAGACTTAACAATAAACACATGGTTACCCAAAGGGTTCTTATGCGTATCGACACAAAATGAATCGATGAATCATTGTTTTAATTTTTTAAGAGTTTGTCCCTGTTGGCCGTTGGTTCGTTGATTTTTGTAATATATGTGTCAATGATAAAGTCACGAATTGTGATAGGTGTTGACTTTGTAAATGTTAACTAATTTAATGTTAGTGTTGATCTTCACGTTCAGAATTTCTTCGATAGATTATATTGGTAATATGGTCGATTTTTTATCATGCTCATACGGTGATCTTCTGTTTTCGCTATAATTCTGCAACAATATCTTTACTGGAAACCTAATTTAATTAAACTTGTAGTCAATGTTTTGTCGCGAATCTCTATTTCGATACCTTAAAGGGGAATCGGTATTGCTCTTTGGTGTGTTTCTGGCTCAGTAGATGGCACCGCTTTTTATGGGACTTACAATGTAATAGTTTTCAATATTTATTTTTTTATGAATGTATAACAATTAATCCTTGTAAAATCCTTTAAAACGGAAAGGTATTACGAGTAAAGAAAGAGGATAGATAATTGAATCGTCGTCGTAATTTTTCAACTTTAATTTATCACATTCCGTCGACTTCGATTGGAGATTGACGAGTCGACACGCATTTTCTAGTCCACGTGGACTCGCAAATTCAGAATATAAACAAACAATGTATTTTTTTTTAAATTTTTTGATGACAAAGTCCAGCGGCATAACGCTGGTATTTATTTACCGATTTGAATTATTTAAAAAATAAAATCAATAGTAGATAGTAATTATACTTTTTTTTTTCAAATTTAACTTTATATAGTCAACTTTCAATTTTTAATTAGCTGACTATATAAAGTGGCCAGAAAAGGTGTGATAATCTTCGTTGATTAAATTTGAATAAAAAATAAACAAATATTGTATTCTTCCTCGTAACATCTCACGAGGCCGTTAAAATATTAAATGTATCTCTGGAAATTGGTATTATTTTCTAATTATTATTAAAAAAATGAATATAACTTATATTCAATTACATACACATTTGTAAAATTTAAATGACTCAGGTGATAAATAAATTGAAAACTTTAACAAATTTATATAATTTTTAGAAGATTTTTAAAGGAAAAGATCTGACAACTATGTATTTTCATATTTAGCCTTATTAAATTTCACTTCACTTTGACATATACTTGTCATATTTTTTTGTGTAAATTCAACATGCTTTGAATGTATACATTCAACGAGTATGCAGATATGCATATGATTTTTTTTTAATCTGCAATGGTAATGCAGATCAATGAAATTAATCAATGAACCACAATACCTGAAGATTATCACCTTTTCTGACCACCTTGTATATTTCTTATTTTATTATATCGAGAGTTAATTTAAAGACACGATCGAGAAGGCGTTGCTTTTTTATAGAAGGAAATGGAACGAAAAAGTCAAGCTGCGGCTTAATTTACGTTTTGTCATACCTGACATAAATGTCAGATTTTGTCGGTAGCTTATTAGTTTTTCTTTTCTTCCTGTAAATTAGCTATTTTCACAGCTAATTAAACAATGGTTTACATATAAATAGAAAAGAGTATTCCTTCATTTAGCCACAGTTATTTAAATAAATTTAATAAAAATGATTTGAAAATAATTAATAAATTATTCTCACATTTAGCTCTGTGACTTTTGACTTACGTTACGTAAGTACGTTAGACAAATGCACATTGAAACAACTACTTCCCGGGCAAATACCCACGCCGGACATTGAATTACATAGTGTACACCTGCTGTTGCATATCAATAAAATATCACTAAACATCTTTAAATTAAATAAGGCAGAGTTGAAGTGACAGATCCAGAAACACGTGTCTGCAGATGGCCTTATATTAAGTGACGTTCTTTTTTTTTTGGTTTTGCATTAATTTTTTCTCGGATCAAAAATTTGTTGCATTATGCAATATTTTATTGATATGCAACAGCAGGTGTACATTATGTAATTAGATGTCCAGCGTGGGTATTTTATCCGGGAAATAGTTGTTTTAATGTGCATTTGTTTAACGTACTTACGTAACGTAAGTCAAAAGTCACAAAGCTAAGTGTGAGATTAATTTATTAATTATTTTTAAATCATTTTTATTCAATGGTTTACACACTAGAACAAAAGCAATTTCTAGTTGAAAGTTATAAAATTGTGTTAGATGAACAACATTGACAGGAGTGACTAACAAATTCATATAGGGCACAATTATGCCCTATACGTTGATTTTAATTTTATTTATACCGCTTATATTCATATGATATATTTTGACAATAATTTTAGTATGCATTCAAATAAAATTGGATAGACAGATGTAATTTATTATAAAGTAATGTCAACCATCTGCTATCAGTCCGTATTTTTGTTAATAAGGTAAACAGTTTTGAACAACATTTGAAAAAATGATCTTTTATCACGTTTTAAATTGTTTATTGGTTTAATTTTATCGGGTGAGTTCCGTTAAGTTATTTATTATACGTTCACATTTTGTTATTATTATAAATGCAACTTTAATAATTAATAAATATAATACTTCATTTCTTAGAAATATAATATTAAGCTAATAAAATATTTCACTACTTATTTATTATACTCTACATTAAGTTGTTACGCACCCAACGTTATTGTGTGGTTCTTATTCATATTTGACTTAACCTTACAATACATTATAGAAAATGTCTGTCGAGGCCTCAATCTCCAATCGGAGGTGACGGAGTGCGATAAATTACAAGTTCAATTGTCTATCCTTTTTACTTACTCTTATTTAACCCAGGCGGGAATTTAGTCTTAAATATTTTATTTAATTATTTTCTTACAAATACTTAATTTTCAGAAAAAAGGTTTCACGTGCGTACTGCTCATAACTGCACTGACCACGATGGCGCTTTTCGTTTTCTCCTACAAACTACAGTTTTCGAGAAAAACTCGGAAAAACTATTACATTATAAGTCCCATATAAAGCGATGCCTTTTATTGAGCCAGAAGCAGGACAAAGAGCTCCACCGTTTCCCCTTAATTTTTAGACAAAACCACGGCGTATGTGCCACGCGCTGAGAAGTCGGAGTTGCGAGGGTCCCATGTGCTGTGACAGCCCAGTGTGGATTCAATGGGCGATGTTCTCGGAACTCATGAATGATTTCAGTTAAACAGCTCTCTGTAATATGCGTGTTATCGTTGCTTTCTAGCAAAAGCGCGTATTGCGTCTTGATTATTACGGCGTTAGGGTTGTTTTACTTAGTCGCGTGATGTATTTGACGGTAATTAAATTAAATGTTTGCTTAAAACATTTTTGTTTATTTTTTTTTTTTCAAAGGTGTAATGTCTTGTTCTGTATGCTTCTGTAATTGCTTCAGAATGTGTATTATTGTATTATTTGTATTGCTACCGGATAGAATGAAATTTTCGGAATACAATTGTGAAAATTGTGTGTAAATTGGGGCATTTTATATCTAGGTTTGCTTGCAATTTATTTTTTCGTATTATCTGATTTTGTATTGTAATAAGTTTTAACATTTCCTGTACTGTACTATTTGTTCCTTTGATGTTACCTGTCTGAGCACTTTTCGCTGTTCCCTGAACGCGGAAGTATCCATGCAAATCTAATGTTTTTCATACCACATCCTGTCCAGTTAACACCCCGCAGGATATTGCGTTCTTTTTTTTTTCAATCGAAAAAAAAAATAAATGTTGGTGCTCGCATGTTTCTTAAGCGTGCCGTACTGTTAGCGAATGTATATATTATCTTGTAGAAATGTGGGTGGGAATATGTACTTGCATTAATGTTTCTAGAACTTTTACTGTCGGGTCAAACATACGAAATGGTCATGAGATTTCGATTTTATTTATTTATTTTTATTTAATTTTTCATTTCGTCACATTATAAAAGATCCTAAAAAATTTAACTATTGCACATTTATACAAAAATAGTGTATTTAAAGAGTTCCTGGAGCTGGGGCGGTGTTGATGTGGTGGCTGGCGGTGAATGGGCCTTCTGGGTGTGGGGCAACATGAAGGGATCCACGAGTTTGGGCGACGTATCTATAAATAAAGTGTGATTAATGTCTGATAAGAATACAAGGATTTGTGTATACTTACCCGGATGGAATGGCAGCAACTGGGGCAGCGGCGTAGGTGTGGGCAATTGGAGCAGCGTAGGCGTATGGGGCGGCGTAAGCGTGGGCATATGGGGCAGCGTATGGATAAGCTCCATAAGCATATGGAGCTGAGTAAAAAGCTGGGGCTACATATCCAGCACTAGCTACGGCGATGAGAGCGAAAAGAGCTACGATGCACTGGAAAATAAATAAACAATTATATTAAAATATATATATATTGTTTCCGGTTTATTTAAAGGTAAATCCAATTTTTATTACATTAATAATTTTTAATTGCTTTAAAAAAATAATATGATTTCTGTTTGTTTTATGATATATATTGTAAATAGAATTAATATTATTATTCAAATATAAACTGAATGCCTTGTTCTATACAGCAATAAAGACATTGTATATATCATAATAATTATACGTTTAAAAAAATAATTTAAAATCGAACCCATAAATAGTAATTTATGAAATATACCTTCATATTGGTCAATTGCTTCGACTTGTTCAACTGAAACTTAACTTACTTAATCGAAAACTCGCTTTATATAGGAACAACGATCAAAAATTTGCATTAAATGTGTAACATGTTGAACCTGATCTTGTCTGCGTCCTTGGCATTCGAATTTCTTTCTGCTGAATTTATGCGTGCATACGCGTCCATAAAATAATTACAGGTTTTGACCAAACGACCAAAATAACAGAAACTTATTATCATCAAACATGTTATTTATAATAAAAATTAATACAATGATAATATAATGCAAACTAAATATGTACAAAAACATCCTACTTCAGCTACGCTTACATTTTTAGTTTAAATATTTATACATTCTGGACGTTTTTAACAAGAATGCTGAACAAAGGTAACTGCATATTGTGTGAATTTATTGCTATTTTAATTGATTTATTTTCATTTCTATTATAATAAGTAAAAAATATTAAAATAATCGAAACCTATTTTGGAAATTTGAAGTGTCTGGCGTACAAAACATCCTTCATTATATTAGCTAATCCTTTTTATATGCCAATATCAACATCCTTTTGTTAATTGACGGTTTGCAAGGACTAATGTCTTGATTTGACTGACTTGATGTCTTCGTCTTCAAGCGCGTAATTCAGACATTAATAACATTTATTAGGTGAAATTTTACATGGATGCCTGTAATAGTGCTATCAACCCAAGAATAAATATTTCGTGGAAAATAATTACCGGCGTAGTTTAAATATATAAACTCCTGTTATTTTTTAGAAGATATATATTATGACATGAGTAGGAATACAAAGAAAGGCATTCAAAACGGATGAGAGATTTGGAGGTACTGAGCAAGGAAATACATAACATGAATAAATTTATTTGTGCGAATAATCATATTCTCTAAGTAAAAAATTGTTGCATAGAATCATTTGTGCCGACTTGGGTATGGGTTGCGCTAATCCACAGTTTGTATCCCTACCTTTTGGTTACCCTATTACCGGCGCTTTACCGTAACCGCCGGAAACTTGAATCTCAGCAATAATTGAAACTGCACCATAACAATGGACGACATTATTATTGTGTATATATTTTTAATGCGCAGAACAATGAGTAAGATTCCTTTGGAACGGGTAATTTTAGGTCCATGGCGAATCCTCTTCAAACATTTACGCATATTTGGTAGAGAAAACGACAGCCCTGTTAGCTATTACAATTAACAAATTAAAAATCATCGAGAACCGTGCTCCACATTCGTACGTCCCGGTGGCAATCCTCTGTAGGCTTGCACACTTTCGGCCGAAGCCCGAAAGAGCCTTTATAACTACCCACTTATAAAATGTTTTCAACTGTACCTTCTAAAACATAGCACTATTGCATTATAGGCAGAGTAACATTCCTCTATAGATACGAATTCCAACATTTTTTCGTCAGGTATTGGAACAAAAATCTGATTTAAATTACAATTACTTATTGTTATCTGTCTCTTGATACTGACAATGAAATAAATCAGTATAGTTTATTCTTAGATACTATACATCATCAATAGTTATCAACAGTGATTTTTTGTGTTGCATAGAGATTACTAAACATTCCTAATTTAGTAACATGTGTAATAAATAAAAATGATTTGAAAATAATTAATAAATTATTTCCAGATTTAGCTCTTTGACAAAAGTCACATAACTGTGACCAAGTGAATGAATACTCTTTTCTATTTGCAGTAACAGGTGTTATGTGGAGAGACTTGAAACATTCGCAAGGTGAGTGATTTCAACTAGTCCATTCAGAGAAGTTAGTAGCGAGATCTTTGGATTTTTTGAAAGAAAAAAAATAATATTCCTTGTTGAATTTATCGATTCGTACGCATAACTTTGTGAACCGGGAAAGTTTTTTATTCCAAAATTATCTTAACAATGTGCTTCTAGGTGCTTCGTTCTCGCTGGGTATCAATCTGACTGCTAGTTTTATTACACTATTGTTATCACATTTTATATTGACGGGAGTCTATCCATCTCCCATCAATATCAAATGTAGATTCATTACTGTCGTATTCATCTCTCAATTGCCTCAGCCATTATGCTGACGGGTGGTTGCCTTTCGATACCCATGCTGAATCTGTATAATCATTAGTATTACCTGGAGGCCAAATTAAGTTATTATCAAGAGATTTCTATATCTTGAAGGAATTCGTGTGCAGTGAGGGGTCTCTTCCAATAGGCAGAGATAAAATAGGAAATATACTTTAACTAAAATATTATAGTACACGAGCAAACGCCCATTATGTAATTCAATGACTCGTAATGTTTTTATTCGGGAAGTACTTGTTTCAATGGATGTTTTTTCTTTTTCAGTTACTTACGTTATGTAAGTCAAGAAGTTAAGTAAATTAATAATTTTCAAATTACTTTTTATTTAATTAAATTAAATCACGTCAATAAATAATAATAAGATTATATCCAAGTTGGTTAATTTTAAGACATGCATAACTAAAGTTATAAATTTAAAAAGTTGGAAAACTGTTCTAGATAAAAAAGGGTATGAAACTTTACCAAGTATTTTTTAATCGAAAATTTCTTTTTTTCAGATAAACTGTAAGCAAAAACAATTATTTAAATGCCAATTTATTTAAAAAAAATGGTGATGTGTCCATCATGGTACTTTCCCCGGTGAATACGGTCAAATAAGTTTCTGATAGAAAATTTAATAGGGAAGCAAAATGATCAATAGAAAAAATTGATTGTTGTTTTTCAAAGTTAAAACCGAGTATTTAGAAGAATATTATAATTAAGTGTGTTATTTCTTACCTTACAATGTGTTGAAATCTTTTATCCACACTCTTCTTCATTTTTTAAAACTTTGCGAATGTGCTGAATACGACGGCACTTTGACGTTTTATTTGTCATTAAAATAATTATTTCAATAATTAAAATCTCTAAGGGAATTTATCAGGTAAACGCTTATAAAATGAAAACCGGAGGTCCTACAATAAAAGTTTTATAACAGAAATTATTTATTTTCCAAGATCTAAAACTTTTATTTGAAACATTTTTCTATCCGAATTAAAAAATGAAAAATTGCTAAGAGTAAAGTTGCACTTAATGAATTTTGATTTTGACCAAAAGCTTTTCAGATCATTCCACTGTTATAAAAAGCTTAGATATAAAGTTTGGGCTTAATCCATTTAGCCGTTTAGGCGCTATCGCGGAAACACACAGACACACGTACACACACACAGACATTTTTCAAAACTCGATGGAATGGACTCAGGGGACCTCAAAACGTGCACATTTGTTGAAATTGGCGATTCGAAAATTTTCACGATCACAATACTTTCTCTTGGACAGGGGTCCGGGGAAAGTAAAAATACAAAAGGCAATAAATGTTTAATTTGAAAAAAACATAAATTAATTATAGTCCTATTAAAATTAGATTAAAAATTGCAAAACTATAATTACATTTTCAATTATTTTATAGTCTTGAATCATAGATGGCATAAAATCGATAAAAATGAGATTTTATTGAAGAATATAATTGAATATTTTATATTCCATTACTGAATAAATCAATTTTGCCCTACACTTCGTACCTTACTATTTCTGTTATAATTACAACGTTTTCTATTAATTTATTATCTGTGATTTCCGCACGAAGATAAATTGATGTAATTAAAATAATGAGTAATAATGTATATAAAATTTGAATAAAATATAAAACACGGCGGTTTTTTTGATTAAAATTTAGTTTATTTAAATATTTGTTATATTTTCGTAAAACATCCTAAAAAATCAATCAATTGCTCACTTATATTAAAAATAAGTATATTTAGAGGTTTCCTGGGGCTGGAGCGGTGTTGATGTGATGGCTGGCGGTGAACGGGCCTTCTGGACGTGGGGCAACTTGAAGGGATCCACGTGTTTGGGCGACGCATCTATAAATAAAGTGTGATTATATTTTGATTAAATTTCAAGGGTTTGTGTCAATTTACCCGGATGGGATGGCAGCAACAGGGGCAGCGGCGTAGGTGTGGGCAATTGGGGCAGCGTAGGCGTATGGGGCGGCGTAAGCATTGGCGTATGGGGCCGAGTATAAAGCTGGAGCTATGTATCCAGTGCTACGGCGAAGAGAGCTACGATGCACCAACAATCATAAAGAAACAAGAATATTTAAATGCAATATTAAAATGAAATTATGTATTTATCTTTTGTTTATTTAAATTTATTTACTTATTTACTGCGGATGCACCTTTTACAATTTAAATATATTGAAGAGAAAATACATTTCTATGAAACACTACATATAATATTCAAGGAGAAAAAAAAATAGATTTGTACAATATAATTTCTTTTTGAACAAACCAAACGATATTCCATATAAAGAAATATTACAATCTTTAACACTAATCAGAATAAACTGTCTCATCATCCGCTTAAGCGGTTCATGTCGAGTTGTATGGAGAACATTAAAATTTTACCGCTCAAGCAAATCCGAACAATTTATATCTGAATTGACAATTTTAAAAAGAATACATAAATCTAACATAACGCGGCGCTCCTGTAATGATTTTAAATGAAATGCACCACGGAAAAATTTACATCTTAAAAATCTGTTTTAAACACGTTCTATTTGGTCAATTGAATTGGCATAGAATGATGACCAAATGCATGATGTATATTTTAGTTGCGATCTAACTAGACAATAGCTTTATAGTCTCAATGGAGAAATCTCCACCAAATATATTTATGAAACCTAATACCTGCAATGATTTGCGACATACAGCATCTCTATGCTTAGCAAAAGTAAGTTGGTTAGCAAATACAACACCAAGATCGCGAATGTAATTAACTACAGACAAATTCTTACCATTCGCCGAATAAACAAATGGTAAATATTTATCTTTAAAGAATTGAATGCACAAACATTTATTTATGTTAAAGTATAATTAATCAATGTTACTCTATCTACTAAGGTTGGAGAGATCATCTTGTATACGTAAATTTTCGTTATTGCATGATATTGTACGAAAAATGTGGTACACCGGATTTAACATTAATTGGTATATTATATAAATATTAAATATTAAATATTAAATTACTACATTTTTTATGTCGATATTTCCAAAGAGTTATTTGTTACACAAATTTGTGTGAAAATTTGCCCTAATATTAAATTAAAATATTTATTTCTACGTCCAATCCGTAATAAGTAAAATACTTCGCTAATCTTTCAATCTTCATTTTTATCAATTGCGTCTACTAGTCTAGGCGGACCTTAATTTAGTTAATCGGATACTCGGTTTATATGATATCAACAATCAGAAATTTGCATTAAAATGTGTAACACGTTGAACCTGATCTTGTTTGCGTCCTTGGTATTCGATTTTGTTCCTGCTGAAATATTGTATGCATACGCGGTTTATTGATTTCGCCGACATGTCATAATAAAAAATTAATTGATTTTCTGTACTTTATTATATTAATAATATTTTCTATATTATAAGCCATAACGTTGTTGGACCGGAAATATATAAAAAAAAACGAATTTTGTCTTTATTTAAATTTTCCGACTTGTTCTCCACAGACTAGAGGTACATGTCAATAGGTTGGATCGTGAATCGTTCGAAAGATTGATTGCAATATTATTATTTGCATTTTAATTCGAAATAGATGTTGTTAAACAATTACAAAAATGTGATAATTGTGTCATTGGTTGTCAGTTGAATATTATTACAATTAATTTAGAAAATAAATTAATATTAATTACAATAGAAAAACGGGATTTATTATACATTAATTCATTTTACTTGTAACCTCGGTCCGGTAGATAATTTTTAACAATTCATTTAATTTATGTAATTTTAATAATCTAATATTAAATAACAGTAGTTAGAAATGAGAATTAACATAAATAATACACGATTGACAGAACCTTTTGCGCTACGTTTCCGGCCAATAAAACAAAAAAAAAATAACTTACCTAGGAATTGTTAAGATTGTTTCCTAAAATTAAAAAAAAGTATTACGGGCGGCTTCTAGTGATATGGCCTTGACTCAATTAAAATATCCAATCAATTCAAATTGCTGTAATTTAAATGTGATCGAAATTAGGTCATCCTAAAAAGTCACATCAATATTAAAATTATTTTTGAGCTAACCACGAAATAATTGACGAATAATATTTAACAACAATCTTTTAATTTTTCCACTAGGGATGATATGATTTTGAAGTGACGTTTCGGCCAGTTGTAATATGTCATGATCTGTCATTTATTTTTCATTGTATTCAGTAGTGTTTACAATTTCATCATGGCGAAATATACACAAGAACAACGTTTACAAATTATTCAGTTTTATTATCAAAATAATCATTCTCCAATTGCAACTTTTCGTGCGCTTTTGCCATTTTATGGTCGTAATAATCGTTCAAGTGTGCTCGCTATTCGTCGAATTGTTGAAAATAGTGAGCGTACATTTTCTTTTCAATATGTTAAAGTGCCAATAAGACAAAGAACCGCTCGAAGTAATGCAAATATTGCTGCCGTTCAGGCAAGTGTTGCTAAAGACCGCAATTTGTCGATTTCAAGACGTTATCAATCAATCTCAAACCACAATCTGGCGGATTTTGAAAAAGGATTTGGGTTTGCGTCCGTATAAAATTGTTCTCACTCAAGAACTGAAGCCATTGGACCACCGTAAACGTCGTGAATTTGCTGATTTTGCCTTGGAACAACTTGAAAACGATAACGATTTGTTTAAGAAAATCATCTTTTCCGATGAGGCTCACTTTCATCTGAGTAGTGCGGTAAATAAACAAAAATGTCGATTCTGGAGCGAAGAAAATCCACAAATTATTCAAGAAAAACCATTACATTCACCTAAATTGACAATTTGGTGTGGTGTTTGGTCTGGTGGAATCAACGGTCCGTATGGAGAGTGGTATAGATCGATGACAACCAACTTTTTATGGCCGAAATTGGAAGAAGTTGATCTTGACAACATTTGGTTCTAACAAGACGGGGCTACATGCCACACAGCAAATGTAACAATTGAATTATTGCGAGAAAAGTTTGGAGATTCGATTATTTCAAGAAATTGTGATTTTGAATGGCCTCCAAGAAGTTGTGATTTAACACCATTAGACTATTTCTTGTGGGGTTATTTGAAGTCATTAGTCTTTCGAAATAAACCAGACTCTCTTCAAGCTTTACAAGTCAATATTAAACGTGCTATTCATAACATACGACTTGATTTAGTGGAAAAAGTGCTCAAAAATTGGGTTCATCGAATTCGTTCCTGCAGAAGAAGTCGTGGAGGTTATTTGAATGACGTTTTATTTAGAACTTAATTGTATCGATTGTACTTCACATTAAATAAAAAACATTTGAATTTCCTTAACAATAAGTGTGTGTTTTTTTGAAAGAAATCATATCACTCTTATTGGAAAACCCTTTATATATATATATATATATATATATATATATATTATATATATATATATATATATAAAAGACTAGAAGCCTCTCGACTACTGACTAAAAGCCTTTAAACTTTAATAATAAACTCTTTAATGCACAGAAAGATTATTAAAAATCCAAACTATTACCTGACAAAATTTCATTAAAGGTTATTAGGAAGCAATTAAAACTCAATAATGATCGTTTGAAATTGTAAGACATTTATTTTGGCCACTCATATTTTATATTCCTATTTTTATAATTCTCTTATATTATGTTTCCTGGTTTTCCCATATTTTGTATTTAATTTGCATATTTCTGTAACGCTGGAGTATATATTATAATATATCGTATTGCATAAAAATGTATGTTTACTTTCCCATTTTTTAACCGATAAATATGAATTGCTTCATTTCTTATTATATATGTATTGAAAATCTTTATTTCTGAGAGTTATACTAAATCACATCACAATATTTATAACAAGTTAAGCCTCTTATTTTTCTTATTAAAATATTGCGTTTGCATTTGATTAGTTTTGCATGTTCGCCTTATACGACGATCTAGATATAAAATTTTTTTAAAAAAATCTTTAAAAATTGAAATGTTTGTATTTCTCACTGGTATTATTTTTAAATTAAATAAAATAAAATTTGAAAATAATTTACACAATTAAACAAATTGCATTGTCTTTATCTGCTGCAACTTTGTAACTAACTTAATGTAAGTACTTTAAAAAACAAACATCTCTTGAAATAACTATTTCTCGAGAAAATACCCCACCGGACATTGAACCACGCAATGAACATTTGTTGTTGGCATAACAAATTATTAATAAACGTCTTTATTCAGACAGCAGAATTACAATTCTTTACAAATATTTATATTTACAATACATATCGATGGGTTAGTAGTCTGTCATGGGCTGAAGGTCTTTCTGCTCTAACAAATTATATTATTTTTATTTGTACAAAAATGTTTATTATTTGCATGATAGTAAAATAAACTCTATTCAAAATACCATGTACTATATACAAAGTAACATATACTCTATACATGCTATATTAACTTAATATTTTCTTTTTGTTTCCCTTTCCCAAATTAACCTCTTCAATATCTTCACGCTAGCAACATTCTCTCTTATCCACTCATCACTCCTTTATACTATTCATTCAAATGTAACCACGTGTCTCTTCCATCGTCACACAATGCGCACTTACCACATCCTTTCTCTCTTTATCCATTCCACATTGACACATTCCATCCACTCCATACGGTTTTCTGCCACACACTTGCCATTTTAAATACATACATTCATAACTTTTATACTTCTTTCACTAATCTTTCGTTGCATAAAACACACATCATTTCATTTTATATTTATCTATTTTATCATTTAGTACCTAACCTCTCTCTCTCTCTCTACTAACTCTGAAGGAAAATGTAATTGGGGGACAATCTTTGAACCCCCAGAATTTGCCTCAGGAATCTCCACTGCTCTCTTTCACATCCTCTAATACCCGAAGCTTCCACGCCATACATGAGGATGGGTTTGATATATAAATCCCATAGCTTGCACGCCACCGTTTCAGAAATACGAAAACCTCTCCACTCGACATCACTGTTCACCTTGTCAATAATGGCGGGGATGGTATCTCCCTCTATATATAAAACGCGGAACATAATACTAATGCCTTGGGGAGTTGCGTTTTCCAGCAACTGTGTGGACTCGGTTTCTTTGATTATGACTTTAAACGAACGATCGCTCATAAACGATTTTACTAATATCAGTAGCCCCTTAGTCCCCATTCATGTAGTTTTTAGAGAACAACGTACCTACAAGCCATGACATATGTCTTATCAAAATCAAGGAACACCGCGACGAGGTCTTCTATGTCGAGTGAGGCATCTTGGATGGAGTTCTCCAGGTGGAACAAATGGTCAACTGTTGATCTGAATTTGCGAAAACAGGTACCGTGCTATTAGACCATGTTCACTAGGATCTTACCGAAGCAACTTGTTGACGAACTTGTTGTTGGTTGGTAACTCTTGGCGTTTGTGGAATCCTTGTTTGGTTTAAGAAGTGGCAATAAAATGGCCGTTTCCCAGAGTAGATTCCCGTTTCACATATCAAATTATAAATCTCCAACAAATACTCCCTCATAGTTAAAGGGAGTTGGATAACCTGATATGGGATTCCATCTGGACCTGGAGCTTTTGACTGGTCGATCGATCCAATTGCCTCTTCGAGTTTGTCCTTTATACATTTTACGTTGTAAAATAAAGAATCCCGTGAGAAGTACTCTAAAGGAACTTATATTTCACGCTTGTCTCCCAGGAAAGCATCTTGATAATTTATGTAGCTACTTGAGGAGCAAAATTGTGATGCAATTGCATCCACTATCTCTTTTATGTCGGCAATATCACTTCCTTCTACTCGGGTGCTACTGCAGGGAATTTGTTCTCGGTGGATGCCTTTTTTCATATTTGTAACCTCGATACGGCGTGGTTGGAGTGATAGCTGTCCCAGGATGACTTCTTGCTTTCAAGAATAGTGCGGCTTGCGATGGCCCGCCGCTTCTTGAAGGCAATTCATTATTTATTGATGTTAAATTTGAAACGGAGAAAAATATTTGATTTGAAAGTATTCGCGATTTCCAATGTTATCTGTGTATTACGAAAATTACAGCTTTATGTTATTTGTTTACAATGTAATTTGGAATGAGTTGAATAATCTGGAAATGATATTACATGTAGTTATGCGTAATATGTTTTAATGAGTATATGAATAAGGAATTATACTTATGGTGTATATAATTAAGAATAGTGATGTATCCATCGTGGTACTTTCCCCAGTGAATTCAGTCAAATAAATTTTTGAATGCAAATTTGATAGGAAAGGAAAAATTATTGATTGAAGAAATGGATTGTTGTCTTTTAAAGCCCTTTGATGTTTTATTTGACACAATTAATTATTTAAATAATTAAAGTCTCCACAGCCGACACAAAGGAGATTATAAAAATAATTGTTTGTTTCTAAGTGAATTTATCAGGTAGATGAAATTCTTCCGCTTATAAAATAAAAACATAAAGTCCTACAATAAAAAAAAAATAAAATAAAAATTATTTATTTTTTTAAGAAAAAACTTGCATTTGAAATATTTTTCTATCCGAATTAAAAAATGGTGATGTATCCATCGGTTTTTGAATGAAATTGTAATAGTGAATAAAAAACTATTAAGTAAAAGTTTGAATTGTTGCCTTTTAAAGTTAAAGCCAAATATATAGAAGTTATTTTGTTATTCCTTACCTTACAATATTTTTTAATTAAACTGCAATTTGACGTTTAATTTTACAGAAAAATAATTATTTCAATAATTAAAGTCTTCACAGCGAACATAAAGTAGATTATAAAAATAATTGTTTATTTCTGAGAGAATTTATTAAGTAGACGAAATTCTTCCGCTGTTAAAATGAAAACTGAAGGTCCTACAATAAAAAGTTTTAAACAAAAAATATATATTTTTTCAAGATCTACAACTTTTACTTAAAATATTTTTCTATCCGAATTAAAAAATGAAAAATCGCTAAGAGTAAAGTTGCGCTTAATGATTTTTTATTCTAACCAAAAGCATTTCAGTTCATTCAACTGTTATAAAAACATTAGATATAACGTTTGGGTTCAATCAGTTTGGCCGCTATCGCGGAAACACACAGATACACAGACACACACACAGACATTTTTCAAAACTCGATAGAATGGACTCAGGGGACCTCAAAATGTGCATATTTACTGAAATTGGCAATTCGAAAATTTTTACGGTCACAATTCTTTCCCTTGGACAGGGGTCCGGGGAAAGTAAAAATTATACATGATAAATTCAATGTTGACTCGCGTTTGATAATTGTAATTGTAAATCTATGAAAAGAGAACACAATTAATTAATTATTTTTCACTTTCGTTTCCAACTTACTTATTTTGGCATTTCATTATTATATAATTTTTTTAGTAATGGAAAGAATTGAACTTGGACATTAAATTATTGATTATTTAAACTAAGTATTATCAACACAAAAAAAACACATTTTGTAATGCTGGTCTTTGTTGGCTCTAAATTAATTATCTGTAATGTTTTGAATCAAGAATTATCAGTCTGGCACTTTTAATTATATTTTAATATTAATTTCAGGGTTATACATTTTTTGCTTTCCCCGAACCCCTGACTAAGGGAAAGTATTCTGATCGTAAAAAAATCAAATCGCCAATTTCAATAAATATACACCTGAGTCCATTCCATCGAGTTTTGAAAAATGTCTATGTGTGTGCCTGTGTTTTTATAACAGTGGAATGATCCGAAAAGCTTTTGGTTAGAATCAAAACTCATTAAGTACAAATTTACTCTTGGCGAATTTTATTTTTTTTTTAATTCGGATAGAAAAATGTTACAAATAAAAGTTGTAGATCTTGAAATAATAAATAAATTTTCTTATAAAATTTTTAATGTAGGACCTTCAGTTTTCATTTTATAAGCGGAAGCATTTCATCTTCCTGATAAATTTTCTTAGAAATAAACAATTATTTTATAATCTTCTTTATGTTGGCTGTTTTTTTTTTTTTTTAAATTTAGATTGGTTTCCTGTTGAACATTAATAGTTAATATTGTTATTTATTGTATTGTTTTGACTTACAAATAATACAACACAATTTAACATAAATAATAACAATGTAGGTGTTAGCCTGTCTAAGCTATCGGCCAAAAGTTTTTCTATCCTTTGATGAATTTATGATAATGTCAAAGAAAAAATCTATGCCAGTCACCTGAATTGTCCTGATGATTCGCAAAAATGTATTAATGAATAATGAAGGAAAGATTATCATTATATTTTCTCTACATTTATAAATTATAAATAAAAAAAAAATATTTTTATATTATATTAAAAATATATATAAATGCTTGTGTTAACTAAAATTATATTTAATTAAAAATTTGGCATCACATTTTAAGGACGTAAAAAATCAAACTATTTCTCGCTTATAAAAAACGTAAGCATATTTAGAGGGTCCCTGGGGCTGGGGCGGTATTGATATGGTGGCTTGCAGTGAATGGGCCTTCTGGGTGTGGGGCAATATGAAGGGATCCACGAGTTTGGGCGACGTATCTATAAATAATGTGTGATTAATGTCTAATAAGAATACAAGGATTTGTGTATACTTACCCGGATGGAATGGCAGCAACTGGGGCAGTAGCATAGGTGTGGGCAATTGGGGCAGCGTAGGTGTATGGGGCGTAAGCGTGGGCATATGGGGCAGCGTATGGATAAGATCCATAAGCATATGGGGCTGAATAGAAAGCTGGGGCTACGTATCCAGCACTGGCCACGGCGATAAGGGCGAAAAGAGCTACGATGCACTAGTAATCATGAAAAAGAAATGATATTATTAAAAATAGAGTCATTTATTAATCTTAAACAAATTAATATTATTAAATCTTAAATCAGTGCTTTTAATTTTTTAAATTTCAATAGAGTTCTTAGAGTCATTAATGCAATTATTATACAATTTAAATGTTTTTATTGCAGACGAATGGATAATGAGTGTAAAATCTCATTAGTATTTTACCTTCATGTTGATCTGTTGCCTCTACTTATTAAGTTGAAACTTATTTTTCTTTATCGGATACTCGGTTTATATAGTATCAACAAACAAAAATTTACATTAAATGTGTAACACGTTGAACCTGATCTTGTTTGCGTCCTTGGCGTTTAGCGTTCGATTTTCTTCCTATCAAATTTTTGCATTCATATGCGTTTTATGGTTCGCCAATTTTATGTTGATTATATAAAATGTTGATTGTTCAGATATGCATAATTATATCGGACTCTTTTTTCTCATTAATCACTTGGTAAAACATTGTTAATATTGAATTAAATTTGTAAATTAAATTCACTTGGTTTTGTTTTACGTATGTTTATTTTAAATTCAACTAGTTTCAGCTTAATGCCATTATCATTCTTGATTAAGCCGAAACTAGTTGAATTAAAAATAAACATAAGTAAAACAAAACCAAGTGAATTTAATTTACAAATTTAATTCAACATTAACATTAACTTAATGAGTTTTGATTCTAACCAAAAGTTTTTCGAAACATTCCACTGTTATAAGAAACTTAGATATAAAGTTTGGGTTTATGCGCTATTGCGGAAACACAGGCACACACACAGATATTTTTCAAAACTCGATGGAATGGACTCAGGTGTATATTTGTTGAAATTTCGAATTTTTTTTATCAGAATAGTTGAATTTAAAATAAACATTGTCTCATTACATTTTTATTTTTTGTTAAAAAAGTTGCAAGATAGATTATCACTTGATATCTTATAGAGGGAACGCGTTTTTTTTTTGACAATCTAAGATTGTTTATTCGAGGAACTCGGTTAACTTGCTTTGGGGAAGAAATGTATAGTTTATATATTACGCGTTTTAAAATGAATTCGCGGTAAAAAAGAAAGAAAAGACGAGAAGAAAAGGGATTAAGAAATTCGATTTCGGAAGATTCCGAGTTTATTTTAAGTGAGTTGATCATTGGATTTTGTGGTGTTCATTCAAGAAATGCACGATAGTCGGGAATCCGTTTCGAAATTATTAAAGTTGTTCAAAATAAACAAATTATTGAAAGTATCGCTCCTAGAGATAAAAAAGTAAATAAATAAAAAGACACTGTCATTAGATTATTTGAACATATGTGTGGTATAGATGGGACGGTATGCACTGAAGATGTTTTATCATATATAGTTTCATGTTCATATCAGTATGTCTTAGAATAATTTTAATGGAGAGGAGATGGTATTAACGAGACGGATTTTTCGTGATTTTTTTATCTCCGGTTAATATAAGTAAGAATTAAAAAACAATCGACTAACGAAATTTAGCAATATTTGTTAATTAAATGAAATTAAATATCAATTCAATAAATTATGAATTTGTTAAACTCTATTTCTGAATATTGTTTCTTATCCACTCAAAAATATCTCAATATAAAACAAAACAAGACACGGTAATTACTCATAATACGAATTTTGATAAAAAAGGTTATTTCTATAAAACTTTTATAAGCATACGAAACATCTAACTTACTTTAATTTTTATAAGAATATAAAAGTTAAATAACAAAAATTATAATTGAAGTTAATTGCTTATAGGTATTTATTTTGTTATTAATTTTATAGATATATTTCTTAACATGTTATTTCTTTTAAGAAGTGAGTAATAAGCTTAAAAATATTTGTTAGAGAATACAAAATGTTATTCAATTAATGGATTATATAATTCCTTACGACATGCCTTCATTAAAAATAAAACTATATTAGTACTTACACAATAACTTCATATGTCGATGCTATTTGCCAAAATTGAGGAAACACTCAGGATTTTAGAAAAAATGTATTATTACCTAAAAAATGTCAACTTCTTTAATAAATATAACTTCTATTTAAATAATTTTTTGATAAAAACAATACTGACGGTAAATCGGAGAAACCGCCAACAGGCACGTGCTATTCCGGTTTATGAATTTTAAAGAAATGCTTTTCAGAAATTTAATAATTAATAAGGACCACATTATTTTCCTCATATATTTATTATTATTAAGAAAATAGAAATATGTAAGTATAGTGAGGCCTAAGAAATACTATACCACAAATCTTATATAAGAATAAATCTGAGTCAATAAATTTAAATTTATATATCAATTTAGAAATACGACACAATAAACTATAATAAAGGGTATTGCGGAAATGACGGAATGTTACAAACTGTAACAAATTATAATATTTATCAAGATACATAATTAATATATAAGAATATCTATTCTATTCTTCATGGATATTGAGATATTAGGGGAACCCGACAAGTAATGTCGTTTCTGCGCATGTCGATATTTGATTGTCCTTGTGCTTTGTCCACTTCTAAATAATTCATTATTGGCCAGCCAAACGAGGATTTCTGGCATTGTATGCTTTTTGAATTCCGCAAGAGCAGTAACGCAACAGTTACGAGAAAGGAAAATTTGCGATGTTATCCAAGTGCATCAAACATTTGTAAATGGCAAGGATGGTTTTGCAAGTTCAGATCCGGTAGTTTTGATTTTGATCTTTCTGACTGCTATCGATCAAGAAGATCAACGACATTAGACAACGACATCGTAGGGGCAGAAGTCGAAGCATATTTATGCAAAACAATCGAAGAAGTATCAAACAATCTTAACCAACCATAATCGATCATAAAGGAATATTTAGAGTAGATTGGAAATATAAGCAACGCATGTGTTTGAGCCCCCATAAATTTTCCAAAGAGAACAACGCCAACAGATCTATCACATGCAATATATTACTTCAACGGCATCATACAGGTAAACGGTCCTTGATCGTTTGATCACTGGAGACGGAAAATAACTCTATACAGTGCATATTCTATCTAGGCCTCATAGGGATTTACATAGGAAAATCTTTTCGTCGTGTTAATGGTTTTTCTATAGTATGGATTTTGATCAAATTAAACACACATTTAATTTATAGTAATATGTACAAAATTCAGTAGTTTTTAAACTATTTTAAATGCGTTTTATGTTTTTACAATTGATTTTAGATGATAATAATTTTGAATATTTTTTAAATAGTAGGCTTAGTTCAATGACATCAATCGTAATTGTCAAAGTGTTCCAATTTATTGTACTCCTTTTATTGAAAGAATTTCGGTTTATACCACCCAAGAAAAGGTTAAAATGGTGATGGAATACATAAAAGGCCTATCAAGTAGACAAGTGCGTGATCATTTCTCCGTGGAATATCCAGGACGGCCAATTCCAAATCAGAAAACAATTCTAAAATTTTAAAACAACTTTGTTAAATTTGGTTGTGTTAATGCGGAACATAGAGGAGGAAGAAAACGTGCAAATCGGGTTGTGACAGAAGACTTGAGGGAAAATGTGTGTCTGGCAATTGAAGAAAATCCATTAATAAGTGTGACAAAATTATCCAGCCAATTTCAAGTTACACGAAGCAGTTGCTACCAAGCTTTGAAGTTGGAAAAGTTTAAAAGTTATAAAATTCACAATAGCCACCATCTGTTAGAAAGTGATTATTTTCCGAGAATGGAATTCTGCGAGTATTGGATTGATAAAATTAATGAAAATCCAAATGTAATGAATAGAATTCTTTTTACTGATGAAAAAACTTTCATATCGAATGGGTCAATAAATAATCAAAACACAAGATTATGGTCTAGAAAAAGTCCATATTTCTTCCAAACCACACAATGGCCACAAAAGGTCAACGTATGGGCAGGAATGGTAGGTAACCATATTATAGGTCCATTTTTTATAGAGGGATCGCTAAATAGTGAAAAATATCAAAGATTATTGATGGAAAATATTTTTCCTGCCATTGAACAAGTGCCAGTAAATGGTGAAATAATTTTCCAGCACGACGGTGCTCCTCCACATAGCACGCGACAAATTACTGAGTATTTAAATACTCAATTTCCGCATGGATGGATTGGGCCATTTGGACCTCTGAAATGACCAGCAAGGAGTCCCGATTTAACACCGCTCAACTTCTTTTACTGGGGTTATTAGGCAAGCAATATTTTTGACGATATTCGTAGCAGACCAAAGGATTTAGAAGAATTAAAAGGAAGAATTCTCGAAGAATCTGCTAAAATAACTCTCCGGCAGCTTCAAAATGTGAAAAGACATTTTAAAGATAGGCTAGGTCATTGTTTAGCTGCTAATGGGCAACAGTTTGAACATTTACTTTAATGTTATGTTTTTTTTTTAATAAGTTATTGTATTGCCTAGTTTAAATTAATTAATTAAAGTTTATTGAATATTGAAAACTAATTTGAAATAATTAACTAAACCTTAATATCTTTTCAAAATAAGCTCTTTTGTGTAATCCATCACTATTTAAATCTTTTCTTGGTCTACACCGTGATCTACATTATTGCAATAAAAGATGTACAATAAACTAGAATACTTTGACAACTTCAGTAGATGTCAGAGAACTAAGCCTATTAATTAAGAAAATATTTAAAATTATCATTATTTTAAATCACTATTTAAAACATTAAATGCATTTAAAATAATTTAAAAACTGCTGAACTTTGCACTAATTACTCTAAATTAAATGTGTGTTTAATTTGATCAAAATCCATACCATAGAAAAACCATTAACACGACGAAAAGATTTTCCTATGTAAATCCCAATGAGGCCTGGATAAAAAAATGCACTGTATGATAATTGAAAAGCAATGGCTCTCTCTAAATAAATCTCCACAAAACACTGCGAACCCAGGTATTCATTCCAAAAAGGCGGTTCTTCACTTTTAAGTAAACAAATCAGGATAAACTAATAATTTACAGCTTTACTGTGAATAAATTAGATCAAGTGAACCAATCTTTAATCGAGAAGTATCCGGAGATTGTCAATGGAAAGCGTCATTATGCAACATACAAATGAAAGACTACACTTTGCAAGACCAATATTTATTCCGGTCAAAAATGCCATCTCGAGATATTTTACTCAAAAACCAATTGATTTTAATCGGTCCGGGATAGAAAATTTGCCTTCCAAATGGCAAAGGGTTGTTGTTAAGGAAAGTTAGAATGATATTATTTGAAAATAAGGACTTATTAAAGATTCATTCGATGGAATTTGATTTAATAAAGGGTCATCACTTTACGGTCTCCCTGATATAATCAGTAGAACTACTACAGAATTTTATTCCTTATATTATTAATGCTGACAACTAACATTTAATGTGATATAAATAATGAATCAACTATGAGAATTTAATTCTTCCTTGGCACTTTATTCTTACACACACACAGGCCATACTTCGGGCAATTAACTTTGAATTCTTAATATATATATTTCAGTACTTAAAATTAATATGTACATATAGAAATTATACTGCAACATACGAAAACTAAAATCTAGAAATAATTAATTATTATAAATTAAATATTTTTTTCTCTTTAGTTTCTGTAACTTTTTTAACTTATATAACGTATGCACAAAAAAATAAATTTACAGAATTATTTTTGCGGTTGCATATTAGTCTAATACTGCATATTACATTTCCAGATTGACCGTTTGATAGGTTCTATCACAATATACTCTTACTAAAATTGAGAGACATTTGATTTAACAGCGGACTATTTTATCAAAATAAAATGTTTGATTTCGATAAGAATTTTAAATCAAAACCTTATGTCACTTGAACTCGTGTCTTGTTTTCCTTTTCTGTACAGAGAATTTATTATTGTTACTTATATAAATTTGTAATTTATATATGAAGGAAAATAAATATTATTATTATTTTGAGTCTTTCGCTCGTTAATCTAATAAATATATAATATTAAGAGTTTTTGGGATTTATATGAGCGACCCCTGCGAGCAATACCTCTTTTTGAGCAGGAATTTATAGGAAATTGGTAAGATAATTCTCGAAATATAGTGAATACAATAATTACAATAAAACACGACAAGAAATTTAAAAAAGGAATTATCACGAAAATAAAACACCATTAAATAGATATCCCGCAAAAAGTTATAAAACAATATATATATAGAAAAGAATGAATCTAATTACAAGTAAAAGATATTATAAACGTTGTAGACAGTGCAGCAAAAAATCCAACATCAGAATTCACAGAAAAATTCAACTTATATATCCATCTGAGCAAGTAAATAAAAATACGGATACCTGTCATGTGGTGGTAATCATTAAAAATTACAAATATTAGAATAATGTCAATTAACTACATCAATAATAATCTGTTGTTAATAAGTAAGTAAATAAATATATAAGTTTTTCATTGCAATTTTACAACTATAGACAATTAGCAAGTTGTGAAACAGATGAATATAAAGAATACAATTCGCTTTTCTGGAAACATTAACTTTATCAATTTCGAAAATACTGTTGGTACCAATCCCTTTGTATAAATAGATGAATCCAAAGACCTGTTTGGTTATACTTTTAGTTTATATGGATATTCAAGGAAATGATAGGGGTTACTTCAAGGCAATGAAATTTTATGAAGGAAACTCTTTATAACTTCAGGATCAAACAATTTGAAATTTTGGTTTCATGTTTTTGTTTGATCAAAGTTAACAAATAATAAACGTGTTTTACCGTTTATTATATGTAACCCTTAAGTAAATAACAAATTAATCTAATCGAATATGTTTAGAGAAAATTCCTTAAATAAAATTAAGGAAAGTTTCCCAGTTATAGGTTTAGGTTTATATCACGGGTTATTATTCGATAAATACAAAGTTGACTCGCGATTAGAAATCATAGTCGAATTTTTGATATTTTATGTCTGTGTCTACTTCTTGATAATTGAATTGACTCTTTAGATATTTTAAAACTGACTATTTTGCGTAAATATTTCAGATTTTAATAACATGAAAAAATATTTTATTATATTTTCTTTATATTTATACGCTATTATTAAATTAAATCACTGATTTTAATATTAAATTTATGAAAAATTTAAATAAAATGTGATAATAATGTATACTAAAGTTTTATTTAATTAAAAATTTGGTATCACATTATGATAAGTATTTAAAACATGTAACTATTGTTTACTTAAAAAATAATAAGTGTGTTCAAAGGGTTCCTGGTGCTGGGGCGGTGTTGATGTGGTGGCTGGCGGTGAATGGGCCTTCTGGGTGTGGGGCAACATGAAGAGAACCACGGGTTTGAGCGACGTATCTATAAATGAAGTGTGATTAGATTATAAGAAAATTCCAAAAGTTTATGTAAACTTACCCGGATGGAATGGCAGCAACTGGGGCAGCGGCGTAGGTGTGGGCAATTGGAGCAGCGTAGGCGTATGGGGCGGCGTAAGCGTGGGCGTATGGGGCGGCATATGGGTAAGCTCCATAGGCATATTGGGCCGAGTAGAAAGCTGGGGCTACGTATCCAGCACTAGCTACGGCAATGAGGGCGAAAAGAGCTACGATGCACTAGTAATCATGAAAGCAATAATTTTAAAATGTGGTTATTTAGCTAAAAAGCGTGTTCATTTTACATAAATTAAGATTATTAAATCTTAAATGACCAATTGTGTAATGTATTTTTTGTTTATATATTTCCAAATAGTTTTTAACACTGTTTATTCATTTTTTTACATTTGCTGTATTTATAAATTTAAATATTTATATTTAGGCCGAATATGTAATGGATACAACATTTCTTTAATCTTTTTACCTTCATGTTGATCAGTCGCTTCTACTTGTTTAGTTGAAACTTAATTTACTTAATCGGATACTCGGTTTATATAGCAGCAACAATCAGAAATTTGCATTAAATGTGTAACACGTTGAACCTGATCTTGTTTCCGTCCTTGGTATTCGATTTTCTTTGTGTCAAACTTTTGCGTTCCTATGCGTTTATGGTTTTTGGCAATAACGAACATAATTAAAAATCTACAATTTTTTATATAGATAATTATATCCATCATTTTACAAACAATATATTCATTAATATATTACAAGCACACGATAAATTTTATTTTCTTGTTTTTATGAACATTACAATTAAACAGTACAATTAAATTGAAACAATTTTTTATTGAATACTTAATTTTGTATGTTTTCATTCTATTAGCATTATGATTCTATTTATATTTTTTTAGAAATATACTATACGGTTACACATATTTGTTATTGAATTTTCTTAATTTATAACTAATATAATTCTTTACTTCATTTAAAAAATTTTCAAGATACCGTTCAAGATGGCTATTAAGTGTGTGGCAATCTTCAGGAAGAGTACTTACGTCATCGATTAATTGTTACTTGAAATTTTAAGGAAAATATATTGTAGTGTTGCTTGTAACCAATTTAAAGAAATATCATTTTGACGAGAGTGGATTAAACAATTATCAAATAAAAATCATAAGGGTCTATTTCATAAATTAAACGAACATGTCGTTAATATTTAATGTTCACATTAATTTCAAAACAAATTTTATATATTTTGAATGCCTAATGTGTCATTGCATATGATGCCTTGATTTTGATCAATTAAAATGTTAATTGCATAATTAACGTTTAAACATAACCCACAATTTTAACTGAATTGACATTTATTTACGTTACGTAAGTACTTTAATGTAATGTACATTAAAACAACTACCTCCCGAACGGGGAGGTAAATGTGGAAATAATTTACTAATTATTTTCAAATAATTTTTATTTAATACATTTACCTCTTTGGAGAGGGAAACATTCTGAACTTATTAATGTTTTCACCTAATGCTCTAAGTTGATATAAGTGATAAAAGAAGTAGTGTGATTTTATAAAAAATAAATCGTATAACAGGGTGGAATTGAGCGAGGGGAGGTGAAATTTTGCCACCGGGTTTATTTTTCACCACCATTTCGCAGAGTAAAAGTTTCAAAATCATGTGATGCCCTCGAACAAAAAAATCGATAAGAAGTCGACTGATGAAAAAGAAAACAATAAGTCATGTTCAAATTAAAAAAAGTTAAATCTCGAAGTAAATGAGTGGGGATGATTCTTCCACGTTGTAATTGCACAAAAAAGGCTACTTTTCGTATGTCTTGTGAACACTCTCCCGAGAAATTTTTATTTTTATTACATCTTTTCTTAATTATGTTAACATATAGAAAAACTAAGTTTTGGATGAAAACAGCAATTCCTTCAAAATTATTCCCTCTTAAAAGATAGATATATTCATTTTGATATTTTATGTTGCATACACCGAGTTAACACCAGGTATAATCAGTAATTACTCGAAATAAATACGTTGGAAAACGGAAAAAGCATTTTACTGTGCATTGTACTGCAATTGCGATTGAAAAATTAAACTATTTTAAATATCATTATTGCAACCGCAGTACTTCTTAACATAGCCCGTGCAGAAAAGAAAAGATACGTCAAGAGTAGTTTGGAAACAGTGCAGACTATAAAGAAGTGGATAATGAGTCTACCCCCTTAATATATAATGCTTTCAATACACGAATGTTAATAATTAATGAACACTTTGAAGATTGTAATGAAATAATAATATTTTATATATTTTTCTTAAAATTTAAGAACATATCTCATATATTCATTTTCAAGTTCTTATCTTAATAAAATACCTTCTTGTTTCAATTTATGTTTCCTATTTATTTTTATTTATCAAATCTTTTTTTTATATATATTTTATTTTTTTAGATTATTCACAATTTCTCGTAAGCGACGAGATGTTGGCCAATTATATAATAATTTATAGTGTTCCATTTAAAATTTAAAAAAAAAACTTGTACTCAAAATATTTGGTGAAAAAATGTTTAGTTGAAAATACTAATCGACCACTGACCGTTTTTTTTTTAGAAAATAATCACAAGCAGTTTAAATCAATTTGTTCCTTTCATTATATACATTTAATATAAAAAAATATTATTTTTAAACGTAGAATCGAAAATCTTTAAAAAAAAAACAATAATAATTTGATAAGTCACATGATTATTGGTGAAACTAATTTTAAACTGTAAAGTGTAATAGTAAATACCGCAATAAACATGATTGTATATATATAGTAGCTACAAATTATGTAAGTAACTTTTTTTAAATTTCTAAATAAATGAGATGTTTGATTTCACGGGAATCTTGTGTTATCTTGTGTTTGGAAAGTTTGATACTAAATTTTGGACACCCTGTATAATTCATATGAATAAAATGTGACTGTTAGGATTGTTAGACCTTATGTAACAAGTACCCTTTATAATTTTATCCATAAGTTGCTATATAATTTTTTATTAATTTTTTAAACCAACTGCGCAAAACCATTTTTTTTTTCTACATTCTAATTTTTTTTGGTTGGTATTACTGAATCGATTTCAGTAAAACAATGGGCATGTAGACAATCATAAAAGGAACCAAAATAATGAATAAAATGTATATCAAGCAATTTAAAAATATATATCATCATTCCGTAACTATTTTTTGGGACACTCTGTATAATCACAAATATTTTTCTAAAGTACGTCCTAGGACTCAAGTAAAGTTTCCAAAATTTCAAATCTCTAATTTAATTAGTAACTGAGTTATCGAAGACGGGAGCTGTGATGCAGGACCCTGTATATGCATTATAAAAACTTTGATTGTTTTCCTCTTTATAATGTTTGTTCCAAATCGATTCAAGGTGCCGTGTACTTGACATATTGTTAAATTTATAAGCATTTTAAATTAAATGATTTATTAATTACTTTAATTCATTTATCAAAAATTTGATTAGAGAAAACTAAATAATAAATAATAAAAATTACCTAAAATATTCCATTACACAATTCCATCAGGGGGGTGACACGCTTATTGACATTGCTTTTTTGACAACAGTTAAGGCAACACCGGCCAGGCGACGCTGATGGTTGATTTTCAATGGAATCTAGCGCGTATCTAGGCGCATTTTATTCGACGGAACACTATTTATTCCCTTTACGGCCATTTTTATTTTTCCTTCGTTTGCTTGGAGAGCAGGAACGTTTTTCACAATTTGTGAATCACTGAACACTGGATTGTCGGTAAGATGTTTATTAGTTCTGTAATCAGATTTACTATTAATTGATAGATTATTGTATGTATTCGGTTAGTTATATTTAGGTGATTTTTAACACTTAATATTATTATACTTTTTAGGTTTACTTATGTTTTAATACGACGTGATTATTTTAAATACATTTGTTTGTTATTTATTGTGTGTGTGTGTGTGTGTGACGGCGACCAAAGGCGTTACATGGGATGTCGCTTCCTTAGTGTTCCATAAATTACATTGTATCAGCTTCAAATGGATCATTTGTTTTTTTATGAATTGTGCGCATACGCAAAATTGGTATTTGGCTATACATTCGATTTTAACGGAGATAAGCAAAGTGAGTGTTTTTTCATCGAGTTTTAATTGTTTTGGATTTTGTGTACATTTTAAATATACTTAGTAGGATTATAAAGAATCATTATAAATAACACCTTTAAGGTTTATTGTTAGTAATTTCACAGATTCCGAAATCTATGTGCTACAGTGTTAGTGAAGTTTCATCCTCAAAATTTAATCGATTTTGGTACGAAGGTTGTAGTTATAAAAACTGTAAACTCCAAGTAATCATTATCAATTTATTTGTCTATATAATATTTTTAACACTAAACTGAATTAATTTGTTATTGTAAGTAGACAGAAACACTACTACGAACCTAATGAAAAATCAAAGAATAATGTTAAAAATTGCATGAGTGGCCCTAATTTTCTCATTTAGCTATAATTATTAGTGATGGGCAAGATTGATCAAAAAAGATCGACTGCTCGATCCTTGCAGGTGATCGAGCCGCTCGATCTTCATGAGCGGCTCGATCTTTTTGATCGGCTCGATCACTTTGATCGGCTTTATTTTTTTCATGGACTCGATCTTTTTGATCGACTCGATCTCTTTGGGCGAATAGATCGGTCTAGGTAAAATCGATCATTGAATCACACCATTTCTTTAAGTTATTTTGTTTTATGCAAAATGAGACAGCCTTTATTAATTTATTTACTAAATACAATTGTAATTTAACAAACAGAAAAAATAAATAATATGTAGAAAATGAGAAATTCAGTATGTTATTTCTTCTAGCAATTATTGTAATAAAAGCGATCATCTTAATTCTTTCGTAATTCACTTTCATTGACGTAATTGACGATTTGTCGACGTCCACACTTTTTTGCGGCCTTGTTGATTTCTTTATGTTTTTAAGATGTGTTATTTTTTTAAGTGCTTTATACGGATAATTTTTCTATACGGAGGTGGATTAATTTGAAGTGGTAATTTTTAAGAAGGGTTTTGATAGTAATTTTTTGAGGAGTGCTTTTTGCGGTGGATGATTTTATATGATTTTCAAGGAATTTTATAGGGGTGATTTTGGAGAGGGGTTGTAATTTTCCAGATACGTTTCACAGCGTAGTTTTTTAAGGAAGTGATTATTCATGAGGGGTTTTTAAGGGTTTTATGATCAACTTAATTGACTCGATCTGTTTGATCCTCCTGATCAGCGCTATCGAATCGATTTTTCTGATCAGCTCGATCGGCTCGATCTTTACGATCGGCTCGATCCTTGCGATCGACTTGATCTTTTACGATCGGCTCGATCTTTCTGATCAGCTTGAGCGGCTCGATACTTCGACTGATCGATCATTGATTGATCGATCTTTAAAATGATCGATCTTGCCCATCACTAATAATTATAAATAATTGTTTCGCAACATTTTCCGGCGGATTTGGTGGAAGAAAGTCAAAACATGCCATACTAAAAGAGTAAGCTAATTAGTGCTACATTTATTGTGGATATTTTAACAATAAATTAAAATTTTGTTTATTTCTTTCTTCACTTTTTATTTGCACGTTAGATCTACATTTCGTTCATCAATAACCAACTAAATTCCCAAACTAAAATAGAAAGTAATTGAAGAGATGGGTTGTGAAAACAGTTTGGCGGAGGGTTTACCTTATTTATTATTATTTTAAGTAAGAGGGATTATCGAAAAAAAAAGTAATTAAGAAGGAGATGGCTTGTTGAGAATGTATATCGGAAGATTTCAAGTTATATATATATATATATATATATAACAATACGATTTTATTTTTGTACATTTTTATTATAAATATTGTAAATATTTCAACAATATATATACTAATGAATGCATATCATAAAATTGTATCAGTGAATCCATTATACCAGGTGACCAGGAAAGGTGGATAAAATTAAAAAAATTAAGTATATTTAATTTGAAGTTATTGGGCTGTTCTAATAGTTTAATATTGTTTACTGAAATCATGTGATCTGTTGTTATAGCGTGGTTGAGTATAGCTGATTTTTCTGGATTTTTATATTTTTATTTATTTTTCCCACGTAGAGTGTATCACAATTGTTGCAATTAATAGAGTAAATACCAGATTGTTCTAGGTTATCAACTTTAGTGAAAGTGTTTGGAAGTGTGGTTTTTAATTTATTATTACAATAAAAAGCGGGAGAGAAGTTGAACTTTTTTAATAATTTACTAATTCGGTGGCAAATTGTTGCGTGGTAAATGAATTTAAAATATTTCACTGTTTTTGTTTCATTTGGTTTTCCCTGTCTGATATGTACATCACTTAATTGTTTTGAATGTTATGAAATGAAGTGATCAATCTATGAAGAATTAGACTGGGACATGAACGCTTGGGATTTTATTACTTTTATGTTATTGTATTTGAGGCAGATTTTATGAATAAGAAGAAAAGTCTTTCTTTGATCGGAGTGATATTAGTGAGTTCATATAGGAGTGGATTTGAAGGATTATGTAAAATTATGGGGGTGTCTGATAGTTAGAACTTTAAGAGCTGATCTCTCAGCGACTTGCATGTTTTTCAAGGTAGCTGGATAGGGAACTTATTTATATTAAACTGTATTTATAAATCTGTGTAAGCCTCTAATATTTTATTTGTGTTTTTTTAACGCTTGTTTAAAAGCAGTACTTAGAATAAAAATAGAAGGAATGGCATACAAAATAAGGAATCTCCTGTGTTGAAGAGAGATAGAAAATGTGGTTTACGTCACGTGGACCAGTGTATGAGGAAAAGCGCTTATAAGGAAGCACTTACCTGTAGGACCATCCGACACAACCTGGTAATCTTATCACTATTAACAGTACTACGGTGATTTATAATATATAATAATATTAACGATCGACCGGCTTTAAACATTTCTCACTCTAACAATTCAATCACATGTAGACAGATTTGATTGGATTGTTAGAGTGAGAGTAAGGATAAAGCGAATGATAAGCGGAACCCTTCCACCGGTACAAAATAGCGGATAAGCTTTTATTCGTGAGTAAATAGTATCTTCTAGTAATTGTTTTAGACTATGAATTGCAATAATTGTTTATTTCGGTCGAACGAAGCACATCGGCATTTTATTATTTTATCTATGATTTTTGTTTTCAATGCTTATTATATTAATTCCTCTGATAACATCTTAGTGGTTCGAAAAAAAAAACTTCATTTTGAATCACTGTCTTTGATCTATTAATTGATTTTTCTAAATCTAAAAAAACTCTATCGTTGTTTTTTTAGATTTAGAAATATCTTGTGTAATTAATAAAATTAATAAACAAATAAAATTAGCCTATTATGTTTACTAAAATTTTATTTAATTAAAAATTTGGTATCACATTATAAGAAGGAAAATAATAAGTATATTTAGAGAGTTCCTGGGGCTGGAGCTGTGTTGATGTGGTGGCTGGCGGTGAATGGGCCTTCTGGATGTGGAGCAACATGAAGGGATCCACGAGTTTGGGCGACGTATCTATAAATGAAGTGTGATTAGATTATAAGAAAATTCCAAAAGTTTATGTAAACTTACCCGGATGGAATGGCAGCAATTGGGGCAGCGTAGGTGTATGGGGCGGCGTAAGCGTGGGCGTATGGAGCAGCGTATGGGTAAGCTCCATAAGCATATGGAGCCGAGTAGAAGGCTGGGGCTACGTATCCAGCGCTAGCTACGGCGATGAGGGCGACGAGGGCTACGATGCACTGGCATACATAAAATAATAATACTTATTAGCTATTTGTTAATTATCACAATAATTTATCGTCGATGCTGATATTTGATGCAACTCCATACGAAATGTATTTATTTATTAAATTATCTTGGTATCCAATGACGGATTTACCAATAGATATATTATATTGATAACAAAATATTATCAGTCATAGGCTTAAGTCAATCGCGGCTAAATAAAAATTAATTAAATTTGTTGCAATAGAAAAGCATTTAAAATTATTTAGTAGCGATTAATTAATCGCAATTATTGAACTCTTAATGATTAATTAATTATTTCGCTATTTTAATTTTCAACGTATTTGTAATAATGTTTATACAAGGTGACGTGAGTTCATGTAAGAAGTATACATAAAAAATTTAAAAAAGTAAATGTTCACTGCATTAAATTAGTGAATCTGTTAATGTATAATCAATAATTATTAATAAAAGAAACAGGTGTCATGTTACTGTGAAATAACATTTAATAAGATTTTATATAAAGTTATATTTTTTAATAATAAAATTGAATATAATTTACAATTTATTTATTATTTTACAAATATGTATTTAATTTAAAGTTTTATTAATTTTATCCACCTTTCCTGGTCACTTTGTATAATGTTTTCACTGATACAATTTTATGATATGCATTCATTAGTATAATTATTACAAATATATTTTTGAAATATTTACAATATTTATAATTTTAAATATTAGACATATTTAAGTTACACCGCATTCAAAATTATTTACCTTCATGTTGATCAATGGCTTCAACTTGTCCAGGAGAAACTTAGTGTCTTTATCGAAAATTCGGTTTATATAGTATCAACATTCGGAAATTTGCATTAAAAAATGTAACACGTCCAACCCGATCTTGTTTTCGTCCTTGGCATTCGATTTTCTTCCTGGTCAATTACTGGCGTGCAAACGCGTTTTGTTGTTTGTATGCTATAATTAACATACATCATTTTTGTCGAAATCAATAGCTTGACGAAGATTAAATTATTACATTAATATTCTAATTATTACATTAATAGTTCTTACATATATTTTATTGAATAAATTAATAATGTAAAAAATTGTAATAAAGATAAATATACATTTTTGACATATAAAAATCATTAATGATAAATTTCAGTAAACATAAATTTCTCGTTAAAAACATTTTGGAAATAAGAGAAAGTGCCGTTACATAATTTAAAAAATTACACAAATACAGTTCAATCGCAAACAATAAAATATACAAAAGAAAATACTGTCTAAATTGGATCTAATGGATTTTGAAAATCAATTTCGATTTTCGAAATTATATTACTTGAAGTATATTTTATGTATAGTATATTTTGATTATAGAATATCACTTATATAGAAAACATTTTTTTTTTAGAAAAAATAATATATATATATATATATAATATATATATATAAATTTCCTGAATATTTGTTTTTCTTTAGCTGCTGTAGTTATTAGCCTAGTACATATTTTGACGTTTTCAAGATCAATCCACTGTTGTTTGTGGTGGTAAGTATTATGTTTCTTTATATAACTCTGTTTCTTTTATATAAGGATTTATTTTATATAATGTATTCACTATTTGTTTATTCCTTTCTTTAATGTTATATTTTTAAATGACAGATGTTGGAAGTTTGTTCGGTTGTTGAGATCTGGTTCTGAGATCCAACCGATGGTTCATAGATGTGGAGATTGAAATAAAATATATTTAACACTAATACTTCTATTAACTCCAACAAACACAATATTTACAGATACTATACAATTTAAACTTTACAAAAATACGTATTTCTTCTTCGAATAATTGTAAGTAAGTGATTCTAAAAATATTGTTTAAGATAAAATTTACACTACAACTATGTGGGGGTGTGTGCTGCGCATGTTACAGGACCCGTCGCAGGTAACAAAAATGATTTCACGAATTCCCAAAAACGGTCGTTTATTGTCGTATTTGTGGAATTCGAGGAAGTTTTTTCTTCAATCTTATGAGAAAAGATAAATGACAATGACGAAATAATATAATACAAATCCTTTGTTAAAAATCACGTCGAGTCCTGAACAGATGTACATTTAAAATAAAATAATGAAGAAAGTAATATACAATTGTTTAAATTTATAAATTTAATTTTCTATAATAGTTTCGTGTTTATTTTTAAGTATTTGTAAGGCATTCATCGCTAAAATCTCCATAGATGTTGATGTATTTTTGTTTTTTTCGGATATTGGGAGCTTGAATATGACAGGTGTAATTATAGTTCGTGACTAATTATAAGCATGTGGTACTCTTGGGTTTATTATTTGTTTATTTAGCAAAAAAGATAGGGCTCTGAACGCCCCGGTTATTAGTCTTGTAGACGGCAGGAGCACTACGTCTATGATTTTAAGATTACATTTCAATGTGTGCTTTAACGTGATAGGATGAGTGCGTTTACTATTTTTGATAACGTTTTTTGGTCTGTTCCCCATCGGAAGTAAGAGAAAGCTTAATTGATCAGTTTTCTTGTACTTCTGGTTATGAATTTTATATGTTCATCCTACTTCAGTTAGTATCCAATATTATGCTAGGAAACTTTATTGAGATTTTACTGGCGATTTGGACTCTGTCTAAGAGGAAGTTTGGTGCGTTATGTGAACACATTGTATTTTTTGTTTTATTTTTTTTTTATCTATACAAAAATACAACAGACAATATACACTTACACGGTTTACTCTAAACTACAATACAAGTTGATAGTTTATGATGAATTGTTGGAATATTTATTACATCTATGTACATATGAAGGAATATGATTTCTCATACATTTTTTAGTAATCTTTTTGTCTTATCTACAGGGTCCTGCATTACAGCTCCCGACTTTGATAGCTCAGTTACTAATTAAGTTAGGATTTTGAAATTTTGGAAACTCTATATTTTTGATTATACAGGGTGTCTCAAAAAAGATGGTATATTTTTTTAAATTGCTCAATATGCAACCTGCATACTTCCAAAATTTTATTGACCAAAAAAAAAATTAAAAGTATAAAAAAAAATATGTTGCACCATTGGTTTAAAAAATTAATAAAAAATAAATTAGGATCGTATGAATAAAATTATAAAGTGTACTTGTTAAATAAGGTCTAACTATCCTAATAGTCACATTTTATTTATATGAATTATATAGGGTGTTCTTAATTTAGTGTCAAACTTTTCAAATTTGAATATATTTTATTTTTCTTATTTTAAATTGGAATACAGGGATTCCAATTTTAATATCATTCCATGCAGAATTAAAAAACAAACATTTTTATTCCTTACAACTCCACCTAAATTCCTAACAGTTAAAAGTTATTGGCAGAAAACTGTTTTTTTTTACCATCTCAATGGGCATTTTGATGAATAAAAATCAAAGGTTGCTTTGAAAAACCATTCTATTGACAGGCATGTCATCTAACTACAATTATTATGACGACAGTTCTAAATATTTTCCATATCTTTGTCTAAATCGCACATTGCATAAAACATAGTTTTAGTTATAACATTAAAAGGATAGAACAAAAATATTTCTAAAAATTTATTACATACTAGAATTTACGTTTGACATGTTTTCAATTGTTTTAGAGGCACAAATGAAGACGAACATATTTGTAATAGGTCAGGTGTAATATTTTGAAATATATCTTTGATTGTTTGCTGCATGTTTTCTTTTTCTTAATTGTTTGAGGTGAAAACGAGTTCTTTCCGTATTTTAGAAATACTAGAATCATTCCTATGAAATCATTTTGATTGAATTCGTTTTCAAAAAAAAAATATTGTTTATGAAGAGCTAAAGCAAATAATTACTCACAGCTTTAAATATGTGTGTTTTGCAAATAACTTTTAATCTATTGGGAATTGAAGTAGGGTTGATAGGAACAAAAATGTTTCCTTTCTAATTCTGCATAGAACGATATAAAAATATATAGGGGTTCCAATTTGAAATAAGAAAAATAAAATACATTCAAGTTTGAAAAGTTTGAAACTAAATTTTGGACACCCTGTATAATTTATATCAATAAATTTTTACTGTTAGGATCGTTAGACCTTATTTAATAAGTACCCTGTATAATTTTATTTCTAAGATTCTATTTTATTTTTTATTAATTTTTTAAACCAATTGCACAAAACATAATTTTTATACATTTTAATTTTTTGGTTGGTATTACTGAACCGATTTCAATAAAATTTTAGGGGTATGTAGATAATTATAAAAGGCATCTAAATAATGAAATAAATATATATTAAGCAATTTAAAAAAAATATATCATCATGCCGTAAGTCTTTTTTAGGATACCCTGTATAATCAAAAATATTTTCGTGAAGTACGTCCAAGATACCCAAGTAAAGTTTCCAGAATTTCAAAATCCTAACTTAATTAGTATCTGAGCTGTATAATGAAATCTATTTATCTCGTGTCACACGGCATAATTGTAGACGGATACTCATTATGTATTCATTTTCAATACGGGTTATATTTTAAAATCGGCTACCAATTCAAATTTCACGCATTTTACTTCTCAACTGTCAGTCCTGAATTGCACCCACCTAATAAGTTATAGCTCTCGTTCTGTGCGCACTAGTGCGCCCCGATTCTGTCTAAGCAGAAATATTATTTCTGATACTGACAGTATTAGCAATATTTTGTAGAACTTCAATCTTAGCGAAATCATTATCGTCGGATGATGTGACATTGGATGTAGGTTCCGAAAAGTTAAAAATTATGATATTTCTCTCACGTTGCTTTCTGTAATGTAATTAATTAAGAATTGCATAGGTTGAACCTTCTGATAACAAATTAAAATTAATCTGATTAACACAAGATTTTAACTGATTAAACTATGAATACATAGGCACGTTATCTCCTTTGATGTTAGCGACATCGTAATGAGACATTATAATATTATTCAGCGAAATTTATTTAATTAAAAGCAATATAAAATAATTATTTATAGGACAATTTAAATAAAGGCTGTTAACAAATAAACCAAAAATATACAAAGGTCATTGAATCAGAGGTGATAAGATGGATTAAACGGGGACACAATTCCTCATATCTATCGCGGCTACTTAAGCTTGTATTAGACGACACTACAAAAAATATTGTACAAGAAATTATGATTGAATTGGTTAATATGCGTATATTTTCTGTGAATTGAGTGACGATTAGAAATTACTCATAAGATAAGTAATATGTATGGCAGCACTAATAAAAATTAACGCATTCAAATACTAATAATTTAAATAATATATTGATCTGCGTTTATGCCATGTAGCCCCATAATAATTTATATTTTGAGTTCTTGATGATGACAGTTTTGATGGATTTTATATACAATCTCCTGGAAAGGGTTTTTGATACTACATACTGCATTTGTCAGCGATGCCGTTTATTGCAGTTGCATATTGGATCCTTGGGGGATGCCCTTTTTGGAATGTATACAATTGATAGTATTTTGATGCTTTTAGTCTTAAAAGTTCTTTCTCATAGAGGGGATTCTATAAACTGCCCTTGTAGATTCATTTTTCTAAGGTTTTTAGTATTATTATTCTTTATTCAGGACCAAAGACCTAGTGCGGATCTAAGTTTGGTCGCTACATTTATAAAAGAAAATCATTTTGTGAATACTGCTTGATAGTGACTGTTCCTATTCATTAAGCAGTTTGATGAGTCTGATGTTTATTATTCTTTCGTATGTTTTGCCAACAAACGAAATTGAGATAAGAGATTATTTTCCAGTTTTGGATATGTATTGCTGAAGAATATATTGTTATATAACGTAATCAGGTGAAATTATAAAAAAAATCACGTGTCTGAAAACGACTGTTTAATGGTTATTATTGTAGCTCGTTATCATGTGCTATTATTTTATATAAATAATTTGTTTTCATTTATGTTTTGTCTAGTATAGTTTTCGGAAATGAAATTATGTTTCATTGTTAAGAAATTTTTCGGTTTTCTATTATTTTAAATTATTTTTCCATAATATATTTACAGAGCATCCTAATAAATGAAATTGTTTAAAACACAGTAAACAATGAATCAACGCAAGGAATCAAATGGATTGTATGATGGGAAATCGCAATAATCTCACACAAGAAGTGTAATGGCGTCTCATATGAATATTCAACACAACACATTATGTTGCAATCACTACATTTTGGCAATAGTTATTTGTTATTCTTTCTAATATTATGGAGATAATTTTGTATTGTACAAATCAATCAAATTAATATAAATGTGATGAATTTTTAAATCTGTAGTGTTCTTAACCAAGTACCTGGTTGGTAATGCATTCTATAAATTATATATATACAATCACCTTTATTGTGGTATTTACATATACATATATTATACAATATATTTGATCTAAACTTATAAATTGCTATCGACCTTAGGTCTTATATTTTTTACAATTCTTCTAAAATACTTATTATGTTTTCGGCACAATTAAATGATTTAAGTGATTGTATGGGATTAAAATATGTATAATAGTAAGATAGACAATTTTTGATATGCAGTTTCTTTATTTCATTAGCTATATTGAAGTTTTTACATTTTCGTCAATGGTGCGCAAGAGTAATTATAAAAAAATTGGCATCCTCTTAAATTAACAAAACACAACCAAAAATTCAAAAATTCATAAAAACCTAGCCCTAACATCACCCTAATCATCCCTCCATTCTTCTAACGTCCCGCTCCCGCATCAACTTCATCAAGATTTTTACCCTAGCACCATCCTCTTTCATCCATTTCTCCACTCTTTTCTCTCCTTCTATCCATTCCTTGCATACCCCCACATATTTCTAATATAATTATATCATTTATTTAAAAAAGAAAAAGAAAAATAAAGGCAGTTTAATTTGAAAATGCCAGTTATTTATAAAAATTGTTTTTATAATTACTAATTTAGAATTTTGAATAATACGTCTTCATGGAATGATTCAATTGACTTTTCATTCGCGAAAATAGTCGATTATTTTGTATTTTATTATTGATTTATAGTTCGATATAAAATTTAGGAATTTGACTGAACGTATAAACTTTGTTATTTACTACTACTAACTAATGAATATTGCTAAATTTAAATATTCGCTTAGTTCCATCGGTCATTCTATCATAATTATAAAGCCCCTTTTAAAGCATACGATTTTTCATTGACAATAAAAAAAGCTGCACACATTTCGTTTGTACTCACACGTTCTAAAATATTATAAATTTTCATTACACAATTTACTGAAAAAGGAAACATTGATGTTCCCACGTACTGCATATATTTACCGTTTCGAAATTCTTATTTTCACTCGTTTGCGTTGCGAACTCTGGGAAATGCTCGTTTTTCCTGCATTTTTAATGTGCGCTCTTTTTATTTCCGAGTGAAAGGCGTCAAGGTATGAAATTACAAACGTGCGTTGCGTTTAAAATTCAATTGGCGACTCGTTCTGAAATTGAGATGAAACGGATTTTTATGACATTACTTTTAATTTAACTAAAATTAAAAGGTAAATGAGTACGACTGTCCGTCATTATATACATATATATATTATTTGAGATAATTTATTCAAAAAAAAAAAAAATATCATATACAGGGTGTCTCAGCGTGTGCGCCGAGTAGCTTTACGGCTAAATGGTTTATTTTTTTCAAAATCGGCTTTTGCAGGCCTATGTAGGTCTATTAGGACCACATTTTAAAATTAGTATCAAACATACAGGGTGTCCCATAAAAGCATGGCGTATCATAGTTATATTTTTTCTAATGGAATGACCTATATTTTATATTTTTTTCAGATTCTACATCAAAAATAAAGTTATCTTTCATAATATGTTCATATGCCTAAACCTAATAACTTTTGAAATATTTAAATATTTTTGGAAAAATTGACGTTTCGAAAAAAAATCATAACTTTCAAATGGGTGAATGAAAACAAATGAAATTTTGTGTCAGTATATCTAACTAATGGGTGAATATTTCAGACTATTAAGAGGAATTTAAAATCTTAAGATATTTTAATAGTTCAACATATCTCCAGAAGCACATTCAAGATCAAATTTCGTGCTTATTTTAAATGGCGCACCCTATATCTAATAGGCCTATCTTGTAGAAAATTTTATTGTCTTTCAGAAAGTATAAAGATATTCTAGACCTAAACCTAATAGTTTTAAAGATATATCCATTTTTGTTAATTTTCGTCATTATCATAATTATTTTAATATGGCAATATAACATAAAGCGCCATCTATTGCTTAATTTAATAATTATTATTGCCAGTTATTCTAATAGCCTTTTGTTTATAAGCAAATTTAATTGACACATTCGTATTATTACTAACAATTGAAAAAATAATGTTTTCCTTAAATGAAAGAATTAACATGATTGTAATAATAATGTAACGTTATTAAGATTGTCTCTTAGTGTACAAAATGTTCTCTAATGGAAGACATCCTAATAATAAGACTGCAGAGGAAGTTTTAAATACATTCAAAACTGTAAGTATTCATATCATATTTGGAAAAAAAAACTACCTTGAATACAGTAACTAATAATGAGGAGAGACAATTGGAAGTTTAATTCCATTAAATATTCGTCAAAACAGGTGGTTTAATAAGCAATAAATTAGAAGAGCATGGTCACCTAGATCCTCTGATTTAATCCCCATGGATTTATTTCTGTCAAATCAAATATACAACACTCCTCACACAACAATTGAATACATGGAAGGCAGAATTAATAATACATTTAGATCAATTATACCTAATATGCTGAGAAATGTCAAAATATCATTCAAAATAAAATTGAATTATGTATTCGCTGGTAGTACTTCTGAAAATTTATTACAAATTACTTTTAATACTATTTTGTCAATTTATTTGATATATTTCGTTATATTTGTTTTACAATTCTAACAAGTTTTTATCAAATAATTTACACATGTGTAAATAAATAATACAATTAGTATATTCACAATTAATAAAATTAGTGTATTAATTTAGGAAATATTTCGAAAATGATTTGTTGGGTCAACTGACTTTATAAACAATAACTAAACACTTGCCTTTATGGAAAAATAATAATAAATATTAAATTGAACAATAGATGGCGCTTTGTGTTGACTTTTCTTATTATGAATAATAAATATTATGTCAAAAGTTAACGAAAATGGATATATCTTGAAAACTATTAGGTTTAGGTAAAAAAAACCTTTATACTTTTTGAAATTTCCTACAAGATAGGGCTATTAGATATAGGGTGTGCCATTTAAAATAAGCATGAAATTTGACCTAGAATGTGTTTCTGGAGTTACGTTAAATTATCAAAACATTTTAAGATTTTAAATTCCTGTAAATAGCCTAAAATATTTACCCATTAGTCTAATATACTGGTACAAAATTTCATCTGTTTTCATTCATCCATTTGAGAGTTATGATTTTTTTCGAAACGTCAATTTTTCCAAAAATATTGAAATATTTCAAAAATTATTAGGTTTAGGCATATGAATATATTATGAAAGTTAACTTTATTTTTTATGTAGAATCTGAAAAAAATATAAAATATAGGTCATTCTATTAGAAAAAATATAACTATGATACGCCATGCTTTTATGGGATACCCTGTATGTTTGATACTAATTTTAAAATGTGGTCCCAATAGACTTACATAGGCCTGCGAAAGCCGATTTTGAAAAAAAAAACCATTTAGCCGTAAAGCTACTCGGCGCGCACGCTGAGACACCCTGTATATTAAAGTGAAACATATCCGATTCAAATACTAGTTAATTAATTATTAAAATGTAATTATGTAACTATTAGCTGATTTAGTATGGTTTATTTATTCTATTATTCAGAACAATTTGTATCAAAATTAACATACACAACAAATTGTTACTTGTGATACAAATTGATTTTAATAACAAAATAAATAAATAAATAAATGTATAGTAATTAATAATTATGTAATTTAAAATGTATTATTATAGTTATTTTATTAAAAAAAAATGACTTGTGGCACTTCAATTAATGGAAAAAAAAACCTTTTTAGTTTGTTTTTCTATTATGGATTATTTACAAACGAAGTGCTTTTTCATTATAATAAAAAATTATATGGATAAAGCAATTTAACTCAGCTTATTTCATTAGAAATGAATAAAGAACAATAAAAAAACTCACAAAAGTTATAAAAGATTCTAACAGATGAAATTACGTGTAGAAAATATTTGGTATTATAATATCCAACACGAGTCCTAATAATTTTATAAAAATCACCACAACACACTAAACGATCTAAGCTATACTACTAAACTACGTGGGAAAACTTCAGTGTAAATCAGTTCAACATACTCTTATTTTATTCGTTTTATGTTGACAGCTCACACTGCGTTCAGTGAGACAAAGACGACAAAATTATTAGTTATTGAATATATGTCTACAAAAATATTTGTTTATTTTCTGTAAGAATCTAAATTAGCATTTACCACAAATTAGGATTAAAAATTTCTATAAATACAGATTGACAAAATATTTATAATAATTGGTTTCCTTTTTTATTTTTGCATATCCTATAATTTAATTATAATTCGATACAATAATAAGGTTGGTACTTGATTCCATTTTTGTGTAGGATAATAATTTTTAAAAAAGTATTTAGTCTACAAAAAACACCTCCACTATCCTCCACGCTGAAATCTATTTTATTGCTGAGAAAATTTGATTTTAAATTATTTTAATTGTTTTCAACTGCAAGGCTGCAATTAATCGCAACCACATACTGGGTGTCTTAGCAAAAACTTATATTGGATGTTTGAAGCTGTCCAAGCGAAATAAATAGGATTTCTTGTGTCGGTATTTGACAATGGATGAAAGATGGATCCACAACTATATGCCTGAATCAAAAAAATGTCAGCTGAATGAAAAGCCGACCATAATCTCAATAGTCGGCAGGTGAGATTGTGCCATCTTTATTTTTGAACACGCGTGATTTTTTATTCATTAACTGACTATCTTAAAAAATGAAAAAAACTATCTAAGGAATGAATATTACGCGTTATTGAATCGATTGAGTGCAGAAATCTAGAAAAAAACCGGCCCCACATGCTAAAGAACCAAGTGGGGTTTCACCAGGACAATGCCTCGTGTCAAAAGTCTATAAAAATAATGGCTAAATTGGATGAATTATGTTTTGAATTGCTTTTCTACCCACCGTACTCTCCATATTTGGCCCTTAGCGTCGATTGGCTTTTTCATATATTAAACAGATGCTCCCGGTAAAGAAATTTAGCTGAAATTTAGAAGTGATTGGAGTAACTAAGGCATATTTTGAAAGCAAAGACAAATCGTTTTACATAAAGGTCATCGAAAAGTTAGAGGAGCGTTTGAATGTATTATTACTCCTCAAGGAGAGTATTTTGATAAATAAAATTGAATTTCTAAATAAAGAAAATTTGTCTTTGTTAGACCGCAGCCTTATTAAGTTATATGTTATCTATTTGCTCTGGAAGTAGTTGTTTTAATGTCAAAATGTCACAGAGCTAAATGTGAAAATAATTTATTAATTATTTTTAAATTATTTTTATTTAATTTATTAAATAACTGTAATCAGGTGAATGAATACACTTTTCTATTTATTTCAACAAAAATATTAGTAAAACTTTGTTATTTGCTAAATAGAATGATAAATCTTCTAATCAACCAAGAAAATGCAACGGTTACAGTAGAAAAAAAAACTATTATTTTTTTCTACTCAATTTGAAATAATCTAACAAACCAATTTTAGAAGTAATTGTAATATATACCAGATAATGGTAAGGTTTTACTGGTTTTACGCAATTTCGAAATCTACTCACCCCAGATAAATGCCCATAGAATAAATTAACTTAATGCACGCAAATTACCTTTCATAACTCTAAAATTTCATGGTTTCTCGCAAACATCCGTTAATCGCATAACGGCCTCATTGTGCGGAGGAAGTAAAACACATTAACTATTAAGAAAATCTGGAGGACTTGATGGCTTTCACGGTTAAACGTATACGCGCTGTGTGTATAGACTTAGGCAGCCATAAGTTGGGTTTACTTAAGATCTTAAGGGATCGAATACTGGACGCCGGACCCTGGCCACAACAAAGATTCTCTGTCGGTCTCCGTTTCAGTTAGTTCAGCCGAAACCGCAAATATTACAATGGGGTTGTCGGCGAATTAATTGTTGAACGTTTGTTGCGAAACCGCTTATTAGGGAAGAAAACGGAATGGGGACTGCAAAACATAAAATGATACTCTTTGAGATGTAATGTATGGGATGTCCCTTACAAAAAAGTGGTCTTAAATGTTGTTGTTTTAATTTCATCATTAATACCAAATTGAATATCAACTTGTAATTCAATTTTCATTATAATTTAATGTTTTTCAGGGGTTTTTACCTGAATGGCGTTATTAAGATATATTTTTATTTATTTAGTTTATAATTATTATTCTTCGCTATAATGAAATATACCCCAGGTAATAAACATATAAACTCAAAACATATATTCCCCACCATAACTTACATAAATTAATTTCATCACTTCATCACATTAATACAGATATATTAGAAACTTACCCAACAATGACTTGTGACAGTCAGATGGACAAGAAAAAATAGGCGAAAAAACCACTGGTCGATGGCTAATTAACAGGTATAAATTAAACAATTGATTTTGTAATTTTTATTACTTATTTTGTATTAACTTAACTGTTCAGTTAAGAGATTGTATTTTCAATTTAATATTAAGAAAGTTTGTGATGCAATAAGCAATACATCATTATTCTTATGTCAAGTGCATTTACTATGGCTGTATTTATTGGACCACTGCGTTTAATATAAGGGGTACCCCACAAAAATTAACCATATTTAAATAATAAAATTATCAAAAAAAAAAGATTTTACTACCTGGGTAAAAACAATGTAACACGGAGGTTAGTTGTTTCGCACTGGCGCGTTAACTACTTCGAAATTAGTTACCACAAAATAATCAGATGGCGAATTGAAATGAAACGATGACAGTAAGATCGTACTTTTTCTATATGGCGCTGCTATCACTAAATTTTCATGTTTGTTTATATTTAGAGAAAGTATTTAATCACTTGGTCAGAGTTATTTAAATTATTTTTTTTAATTGAGTCAAATTAAATAAAAAGAATTTGAAAATAAATTATTTCATCTTCAGATACTGTGACTTATTTAACTTACTTATTAAAAAAAGTACGTGAGTACTTTAAAATAAATATACATTGGAACTACTACTTCTTGGGCCTGTACCACTCCAGATATTGAATTAGAAAACGGACATTTTTGCTATTGTGTAGAAATAGTATATTATATAATGCAACATTTTTTGATTCGAGAATATTTGATTAAAAAAAATGGTGATGCGTCCATCATGGTACTTTCCCCGGTGAATTCGGTCAAATATGTTTTTAAATGAACATTTCAATTTATTTAATAATGGAAAAATTATTAATTGAAAAAATGAATCGTTGTCTTTTAGAGTAAAGCCGAGTATTTGGAAGAATATTACAATTTAATTTGTTATTTCTTACCTTACAATGTATCCACACCATTTTTCCAGACTATTTTTCTTTCTTAAATATTCTGGAGGCGTGCGAAAGATGACGAAATTTTGACGTTTTATTTGAGATAATAATAATCATTTTACACAAATAGGCATTTTTTAAAACTCAATGGAATCGACTTAATGGACCTCAAAATGTGTATATTCGTCTAAATTGTTTACGATCACAATGCTTTTCCCTGGATATGGGTTCGGGGAAAGTAAAAAATCATAAAAATACGTAATATAAGGCTCGAATCAAAAATTATTAAGTTATACAATGGGTAAATCTTTCTGAACGACTACAAAAATTATAATGGGTGTCTTATTAACGTTGGACCAAAATTTGATGATTCAACCAAAGTTCTTTATATACAAAAGTAAACCGTTAAGCCGGAACTCATTCTCAAACTTAAACAAAATAATATTTATTGTATTTATACCAATTGAAGGCTGCATTTGATTTGTATGAAAATTACTACATTTTTTTATGACAATATTACACATCATTTGAGTAAATATGAGTAACATCACTTGATGGTACTCATAGTGTAAAATACAACATAACCTCTAAATAAATACCTAAATATATTCTGAATGTCTAAAAATGCGACTGCAGATTTTTGACCTTCGAGATGTGCTGTCTAGATGTTGGGTGTAAGGATAGATAATGGAAGGGTAGATGATTTATGTGGGATTCGATTTTGAATAAGTGCTTATAACTGGTGGAAGGGTGGTGGGACGGTATCTGGATACGTTTAAATGATCATTGCCACATTTATGAATACAGGTTACAATTCCTTGTTTTCATTCGTTTGGAGCTATTTGTTTCTTCAAAACGAAATTAAATATGCGTATTATATATTTATGAATGGTTTTAGGAAGAGATTTATGAATGTATCTTGGTATACTATCATAACCTGGTGCTGTATTTTTTTCCCAAAGCTGTTCGCAATATTCCTTCTTTAAATCAATAGGGCCTGGTTACAGATATTGGTAATGGATGTTGTTAAAGCCATTGATACGTGCCACTTTGTCTCCGAAATGTACATTGGGTAGAACAAATAAAGTGTGAAGAATGGTTATTAGTGCCTTATTTATAAATTGGTAATGGAGATATGTCAGGAAGGCTATCTTGACATAAACGTCGATTTCTGTCTTTGAGTACCATTTTTCAAGAATAATTTTCTATTTTATTTCTTTTCTATTCTTTCTTATGTTTGTGGCACATTTTTATTAATTTTTATAAAAAATCAACATTATTATTAGTAAACGCCTGATTTGTGATTTAGAAACCTTACTATTCGTAATTATATGGTGCTATTTTTTTTACCTTCCCTTCTTCACTGAGTAGGTTTGGCCGAGTGATAAGTAAACGTTAGCTAATAAATAATAATAATAAATAAATTAATACAATTTTACCACAATATAGATTTTGACAAAAGTTAATTTCCGAAATCTTTGAATAAATTGATTTCCTCGTTATTATACACGTTAAAATCAAGACCATACTATGACCATATTTTTTGTCCATTATTTATTTACAGTTTTCAACTCGTTCCTTATATTTTTCAACTTATAGTCAACTCTTGAACCATTTGGGATAGAAAACTTGGTTGTATTACAGTTGTTTTGTAATTTATCTATGTTGCTATTTGTTTACCATATACACATTATGAAGGGTTTGCCTTTTATTGAATTTTTTGTAATATATTTATATTGTACCTTTGTTAATTGTAGATTACCGTAAATAAATAGTTTATTTGATTTTTGCATTATTATTACCAGTACCTTTAATATTTCTTCTATTACAAAATTTGAAATAAACACATTTGATTTAACAACAGGAGGTCATCACTGTCTAGCATCGTATCGAATCGAGTCGATAGTGTGTGTCAAGGAAAGCGTATTCTAGTTGTTATCGAGCCGATTTCTATCATTCGCGCGATACTCTATCAGATACCGTGATACTTTAAACACAAGTTTACTATTTAAATAAACATTAATTTATTTCACTGTCTAAAATAACAAATTGTGAAATTTGCGAGAATTTTTACATTAAAAAATTAAATAGTTGCAACTCAGTTATGATAGTTATAAAACCTTCCTCTTTATAAAATGTGTTTATCAACTAATTTTTTTAAGTAGAATTTTTAAAATTTGCTGTGATTTTTTTAAGCGATTAACACATTTTTTATAAATAGAACCTCTGTTGAGGATATTTCACTAGAAACCTTTTAATTAAGCCCTTCAATAAAGTTCGAGTAACATTACTTTTTTTGTTTTTGTCCAAACCATTTCAAAATTCCAATGCTGTATTTTTTTTAAATAAGGCAGTAATAGAAACATATTCAATTGTCTTCATTTATATGCGTGCATGCAAGAAATTGTAGGAAGACAAAGGAAGACAACAGGAATACATTGTTGTCTTACTGCACTCACCCGATACTCAACTAGAATATCAACTTTCCTTGATATCGAGTAAATCGGCAATTGGGCAATTTCGTATAAATTTAAAACAATGGTGATGTGTCCATCATGGTACTTTCCCCGGTGAATACGGTCAAATAAGTTTTTGATTGAAAATTTAATAGGAAAGCAAAATGATTAATTGAAAAAATTGATTGTTGTCTCTCGAAGTTAAAACCGAGTATTTAGAAGAATATTATAATTAAGTGTGTTATTTCTTACCTTACAATGTGTTGAAATCATTTATCCATACTCTTCTTCATTTTTTCAAACTTTTGCGAATGTGAAATGAAAACCGGAGGTCCTACAATAAAAGTTTTATAACAGAAATTATTTATTTTCCAAGATCTAAAACTTTTATTTGAAACATTTTTCTATCCGAATTAAAAATTAATACGCAATCGTATCATTTGATCTTAACGGAGGTGTTCAAAGTGAGTGCTTTTTCATAGAGTTTTCATCATTTTTTATTTATACCTAAAAATAATTTAAAGGATCATTATATATAACACCTTTAAGGTAAGTACTTATTTATTGTTATTAATTTCACAGATTAAGAAATCTATGTTAAAAAAGTAGTCATAATTTTTTATACTGCCATCTATTCAATCCATTAAAGATACACATCGTTATATTTCTTTCAAATAAATGTAAGTATATCATTTATTTGTGGAAAATGTAACCGATTTTGATTCGAAGGTTGAAGTTATAAAAACTGCAACCTCCACGTAATCTCTATAAATTTACTTCTGTAGGTATCTTTTTAAACACTAATTAAAAATTGTTAATTTAATCAACCATTATATAAGTATAATTCAGTATATTTCACTTATTCTATTAAATTAAGGAGCATTTTTAAAATACTTAAGGAAGATGTAATTCTCTCACTCACACAGAAACACTACTACAAACCGAATAAAAAAACGAAGAGTAATGTTACTTAAGAATTGTAAAAGTAGGCATAATAGTTTCATTTAACCATAATTTGCATTTTATAAATAAAATTAATTGTGATAAATCCATACTAATTGGCGTCGCTCAATGTATTTATTAAATTGAGATGCTATGCTGTTCGTATAAAGCACAAGAAAGTCATGGATACTGAAATAATAAAAATGGTGATGTGCCCATCACGTTACTTTCTCCGGTGAATTCGGCTAAATAAGTTATTGATTGAAAATTCAATAGTGAAGGAAAAATGATTAATGGTAAAATGGATTGTTATCTTTTAAAATTAAAGCCAAGTATTTTGAAGAATATTACAAGAAATAGCAAACTTATTTCTTACCTTACAATGGATTTAAAACATATTTCCACACTCGATTTTATTTTTTTAAGCTGAAGGCGATTGCGCATAATGTGTTAACTATGACTTCAAAAATAACTATTTCATTAATTAAAGTCTCCACAGTCAACATAAATAAGATTAAAGAAATAATTATTTTATGAAGTAAATATGAATAAATTATTAAAAATCAACCAATTACCCGAAACTAGTCGAAAATTTAAAGTTATTCAATCTAATCTGTGTTTTATTGGTTGATTTTTAATTAATTATTCATATTTATTTCATACAATATGAACTACCAAAGTCTAAATATTAAAACCATTAATTATATTAAATAATTATTTATTTCAAAGGGAATTTATCGGGTATACGAAATTCTTCCGCTAATAAAACGAAATCTGAAGGTCCTACAGTAAGAGTTTTATAAGAACAAATATTTATTTTTTTAAGATCTTAAACTTTTATTTGAAACATTTTTCTATCCGAATTAAAAAAAGGAAAAATCGCTTAGAGTAAAGTTGCACTTAATGAGTTTTGATTCTAAGCAAAAGCTTTTCAGATCATTCCAATGCAATAAAAAGCTTTGGGTGTAATCCAATTAACCGTTTATGCGCTGTCACGGAAACACACACATACATTTTTCAAAACTCGATAGAATAGAGTCAGGGGACCTAAAAACGTGCAAATTCGTTGAAATTGTCGATTCAAAAATTTTTACGATCACAATACTTTCCCTTGGACAAAGATCTGGGGAAAGTAAAAATTATAAGTAGTTGTTTAGCAATTTCATCCGACTGGTTTGGTGGAAGAAAGTCGACACTTACCATATTAAAAAAGTAAGCTAATTAGTGCTTTAATTATTGTGGTTATTTTAACAAGGTTTATTTGTTTCAGAAAAAAAAGAGAATCACGCTTTAGGAATCTAATACCAGAAAAAAAAAATAATAAATTTCAATTTGTTTTAAATTGTTTAATTTTTTTTTATAAAATATTTGTTTCTTGTCGTTCTTGTCGAGCTTTTTTATCTTATAAATCATAAATTGATCTTAGTAATTGCAAAAATTATATACTGAATGTTAAGAATCAAGACGTAGTCACAACAAAATAGGATTCATTTGAAAGGTAATTAATTGTAGTGCATTTTTGTTGAATATCAAGTTGATTAAATCATTTTTAGATTTTTGTAATAAATCATTATCTTACTATGTTTTAATGATTCAAATTATTGCTTAAAATTTCAGAAAATGCACGCAATTAATTGTAAGGCAGTCTTGCTTTGACTATTTTTTTGGTTCACAATCTGTATATATAATGTTTTATACTGAATTTACATAGTACATTTAATACAATTTTAACTATATAGTTTCTACACTGAATATACTTTCTGTATAGGTGCAACTATATTGCTACTATATATAGTTATATGTAGAACCTATATAGTACACTCTATACAGTTTTAAGTATATAGTTACTATGCTGAATATATGTAGTATTTTATATCGATCGTATAACAAAAATCGACCACAAAGTTGGCGTTGGAAATCTCGAGTCATGTCAGTACTAAGATCACACGCGTGAAATGATGGTTGCGGTTAAACAGTGTCAGCATAACAACTAGTACTTTACGCGTGCGCGTGTTGTTTTAGTTCAGACATGACTTTAGATTTCCAATGCCAACTTCGTCGTCGATTTTTGTTATTCGCTCGATATATAAGATCAACTGCATTGCTATAATATAGAGATCTATGTAGAACCTACATAGTACATTCTATATAGTTTGAACTGTATAGACATATATATAGTATCTATATACAGAAATGTTCACAACGCTATGTAGTAATTATACATATCTAGTTACTATATATAATTTCTTCCTGGGTATATACCCCAGAAATCAACATTTTTAATAGTAATACACTTTGGCCGCAATACTGTTTCGTATAGTGTGAATAACCGGATATATGATATTTTCATCATAATTGTCAGTAATAACTATTATCAAAAATAATATATTATCTACTCACTATTTCTAGGTCCCTAGTGTATTATAAAATAATTTTTATTGTCATACATCATATTTAAATTAACATTTGAAATTAATTATTTTTTGGGTTTATTGTTAAACAATTGAATTGAATATAAATTATTTTTATACAGCAACTTATATTCATTTAAAATGTATAACATTACCAAAAACATTTGATGAAATTTCAAGAATCAAAAGAAATTTTTAATTTATATTTTGTCCTAATACAAATCGCAATAATATATGGTGTATGCGTACAATAATTTTATTTTGAAAAACTTTAAAACAAGGCAAATACGCCATTATGATTGGAGTGTTCGTCTAATTAGTGTGTAAACCATACTCTTAACCGCTTTTGTTCGAGTGCACATTTAGACAATACGACGATGACTTAGTTTGATTATTGCCGCCGGCTTTGGGTGATTTGTGCCGCACTCCCGGGAGCTGTTGAGCAGGATTTAACTAAAATTCAAACCAAAGGTCAGTTTTCCTTTGTTTTAGTTTTGCCTTAATGTTCCTTCGTTGTAAACACCATACAGTGCCGAGGATCATCCCCATTAAGGCAAATAATATTTAATATAGTTCATTAGAATTTTTTTAAAAGGTGTAAAAGGTCTGTATGTTAAAACAGAATTTTATTCGCTTGGTCATTAATTTAAATAAAAAAAATCAAATTGATTAATTTACTCAATTGAATAATGAATTAATTAAATATTCGTGAATAAAAAAATGTTGAATTATACATTTTTTTTTAATTTGATTGATTGAATTATGTGAAGATCAAACTGATAAATAAAGCATTAATAACTTTTCTTCACACTTTATTTGTTTTACCAAATGTACATTTCGGAGTGACCATTATCAATAGATTTAACACTAAATACTAAACAGATATATAACATATTATATAGACAGGCGGATTATAATATAAATGCGGCGGAAGTAAAAATACAAAAAAAACGTGAATTAAGAATGGGCCGAAGGGATGAGGGTGGCGGTACAAGTCAGGTAAAGAGAGGATTAGGGGAAAAATGGTGATGTGTCCATCATGGCACTTTCCCCGGTGAATACGGTCAAATAAGTTTCTGATAGAAAATTTAATAGGGAAGCAAAATGATTAATAGAAAAAATTGATTGTTATCTTTTAAAGTTAAAGCCGAGTATTTAGAAGAATATTATAATTGTGTTATTTCGTACCTTACAATAGGTTAAAATCATTCCTCCATAATCTTCTTCATTTTTGCAAACTGGAGGCGTTTGCGAATGATAAGTTGAATTTGACGGAACTTTGACGTTTTATTTGTCATTAAAATAATTATTTCAATAATTAAAATCTCTAAGGGAATTTATCAGCTAAATGCTTAAAAATGAAAACCGGAGGTCCTACAATAAAAGTTTTATAACAGAAATTATTTGTTTTCCAAGATCTAAAACTTTTATTTGAAACATTTTTCTATCCGAATTAAAAAATGAAAAATTGCTAAGAGTAAAGTTGTACTTAATGAGTTTTGATTCTAACCAAAAGATTTTCAGATCATTCCACTGTTATAGCCGTTTATGCGCTATCGCGGAAACACACAGACACACACACAGACATTTTTTAAAACTCGATGGAATGGACTCAGGGGACCTCAAAACGTGCATATTTGTTGAAATTGGCCGTTCGAAAATTTTCACGATCACAATACTTTCCCTTGGACAGGGGTCCGGGGAAAGTAAAAATATAAATTATGGTAATACATTTAAATCTAACAGGGTGTTGTGAAGCAGACGAAATTCATAATATTATTTTCGTGATTTTTCATTTGAATAGCTTTCAGCATGTTTAATTGATAATTGTTTTAGTAGCACAAAATAACAATCGACAATATTAAATGTCGATTGTTATTTTGTGCCCGGTTTCCAGTAAAAAGTTAGCTACTGCGGATTTTTCGTAGTTTAGATGTTTGGCATGTGCTATGTGTTCTTTAAATCCGATGTTAAGGTTTCTCTGCGTGTGACCAATATAAACTTTATCACAATTAGCACAATTGATAGAATATAAACGAGATTGGTCAAGATCATCTGGTTTGTTAAATGTGTTCCATATAACTTGCTGAAGTTTAGAATTTAAATAATATGCGGGAAACGTTTCAATAAATTATATAAGAAGTACAACTTTAGCAAGTTATTAAATTCATTTCATTATAACCAATCAAAATTTTCATTTATGAGATTTTTTTTTAATAAATTCTGAGTGTTCCAATTTTTATGAAAGTCAGTACTAAATATATGATACATAATTTATATACAATTAATTAAATTGTATATTTCAGTCATATTTCATATTTTTATTCCATAAACATATATATAAATAAATAAACATATTATATATAATAAATATGAATAGTTTATTAAAAATCTACCAATAATATTAATAAATATTAATTCATTAAGGTTTTATTTCATATATTCATTTCTTTCTTTCCTTACTTCCACATTAATGTCAATAACAAAATAAGAACAATTACATTAAATTTTATATACAGCTATATATTACAATTACAAATATACATGAAGCTGTTAGTCTGTCATCGGCTACCGACCAGAGGTATTTCTGCTCTAAAATAATAATAACTTTTTTTATTAACAAAATTAATTTTATTTAATAGTCTAACTTTAAAAAATATATATTTTTCTTTACTTCATTTAATGTTATTTCCACGCGTAGAAAAGAAATATAGTTTCATAGACATACCTACAACATATGAGGACATTCCGCACATACCAACAGAACGTAATGGAGTTGTGCACATTCCCCAGCATCCATGAGTCTAAATATTCCTGCGCCATGATCAATCATCCTTTCAATGTAATTGTTTTATTAAAATATCTATTTGATCAGCGGGCAAACATTTCTGCAGAGCGCCGTGTTTAATAATCCAATTAATAACGTTTCCAATTAATAAAATTAAACGAAATGTTAACGTTAATAATGATAAGTATTAATTAATTCGGAATTTATTACATTAATTATGATAGTTTTCAGAATTAATTATTGATAATCATATTAATTATGAATTATTTTGATAATTAAATAATAAATATCGATTAGGTCGATTTTTATATTCTTATTTATTTGAATCACAACTGCGTAACTAAGTTCTATTGAGAAATATATGGTTGAGGCCGTTGAAAAAAATCTATTTTAAATAGAAATAATAGAAAAAAATGGATTTTTTGTTTCATCATTGCAAGGTAGAACAACCACTGCCATAATTGTTTCAATGCACAGCATTATCAACAGGCAGTTGATGCAAATGAAAAATGAGTCGACAGATGATGATTGCGTGTATAGAAATAATTAAAGCAGTATTTGTTGTAAAATAAAATGTGAAATTAAAAATCCGAAGTGTTTTTATTATTATAAGCATTGACCCATCAAAATGTTTTCAAAAATCATGCTTTTGCAAAACACTTTATAACATTAAAATTAATAAAGAAATTTAATTAATGTTTTTGCTATTTAATAAGTAAATCTCTAGTTACACAAAATCAATAAAAAAAATCTATAGAAATATACGCTCATTATTAATAATTAATATTATATAACAATTTAAAATCGCTATGGTTTTGATCGTTTCTACTTGATAATAAATATCAATTTTAAATGAAACTATTACTGTGTTTTTTTACAACTTTTATTGATTATGTATGTTCTTAATTAAGGGTGCGGTTTGGTAGATAGAGATGGCTATAGAATTATTGGCAGTTAGTAATTCGAGTTACATTGCTGTTGTGATCAATGACCAATATTGTATTATATATTAAAGCAATCTTAAAGAATGCAGGATTTTTAACTGATAAATTAAAATGCACTGTTATAATTTGATTTTATAGAAAACAATTATGAAAGAAATTATGAAAATCTGTCAGTTGTTTGTCAATTTTTAATGCATAGTTTTGCCAAAAAAAAAAAACGTACTTAATGAAAATTTTAAAAATTTCCCTAAATTCTTCATTAAAATAAGTTTACATTCATTGCCTATTAATTTCATTATATCTTCCAATTTTTTATTCTAACTGAAACTAAAGAATTCGGGTGATAAATAATAATTGACTGTTTTTTTTTTTTTTTTAAATCAGGACGATATTTTTAGCCAAACGTGTAAAAAATGCAAGTACATATTTACGTTATTAATTCTGGAGCCCGACTTTTTTATAAATGATTATTTTCATTTTAGTATATAGCTGCCTCTTTCTACTAAACTGCAACCTTAAGTACGCATCAATGTTAACTTTGTTATTAGTTGAGCTAGGGAGTCGATTATATTATCAAAGCAGCAGTATTTTTTTCTGAGGATTATTACGGAGTAAGCACAAAAACAAAAGAGCATCGCTTTTTAACAAATATTTTAACAAATATTAACAACACAATTTTTTTTAATGGAACATCCTCAATATTTTATCATAACTTGATAGAAAATTGAATTTTTAACAAAAAAGTCATTATACAGCATTACAAAAAAATACAAATAAAATAGTTATTCGCATATTAATATTGTATTTTCTGTAAAATTCAGTAGTTCTAAATTACAAAATAGCAACAAATAATGAAAACACAATTTGTTTCCCTAATTTTTCCTTCCTTCCTTCCTTCTTCATTAATGTATTACACAAAAAAATGTTTTTTTTTAATATAAAATGTGTAATATGTTAGTGACATATATTGTAAATGCAAGGCTTTGGCGCTCGATCTAGAATTCATTTTTTTTAATCAAACATCATAACTGTCGTTCAAATTAATTACATAGGTGATATTATTTTCATAATTATTTGTTTTTGTTTTTTATAACAACTTAATTTATTTAAAAATAGAACGATAAAATAGCAATAACTTCGTTATTTGTGACTTTTTTGTAATTGTTCATTTTTTTTTTTCTCACATATCACTCTTACAGACTTCTAAACCATGTTTTAACTCTCTTTTCGTGATTTGTGTACGATTTAAAATATTCATTTTTTTGTACCTCACACTCTGTTCACTTAAAAACACAGTTCACTTTTTTTCTCACACATATCTCTTACGGACTTCTAAACCATTTTATAACTCTCTTTTCGTGATTTGTGCACGAATTAAAATATTCGTTTTTTGGTACCTCACACTCTGTTCACTCAAAAACACAGTTCACTTTTTTTTCTCACACATATCACTTACGGACTTCTAAACCATTTTTTAACTCTCTTTTCGTGATTTGTGCACGATTTAAAATATTCGTTTTTTTGTACCTCACACTCTGTTCACTTAAAAACACTGTTCACTGTTTTGTCTCACACATTATGCTTACAGACTTCTAAATCATGTTTTAACTCTCTTTTCGTGATTTGTGCACGATTTAAAATATTTGTTTTTTTGTACCTCACACTCTGTTCACTTAAAAACACTGTTCATTTTTTTTTTCTCACACATATCTCTTACGGACTTCTAAACCATTTTTTAACTCTCTTTTCGTGATTTGTGCACGATTTAAAATATTCGTTTTTTTGTATCTGACACTCTGTTCACTTAAAAAAAAAAACTGTTCACTTTTTTTGTCTCACACATATCTCTTACGGACTCCTAAACCATTTTTTAACTCTCTTTTCGTGATTTGTGCACGATTTAAAATATTCATTTTTTTGTACCTCACACTCTGTTCCCTTAAAAACATTGTTCACTTTTTTTATCTCACACATATCTCTAACGTACTTCTAAACCATTTTTAACTCTCTTTTCGTGATTTGTGCACTATTTAAAATATTATTTTTTTTGTACCTCACACTCTGTTCCCTTAAAAACACTGTTCACTTTTTTTCTCACATATCACTCTTACAGACTTCTAAAACATGTTTAACTCTCTTTTCGTGATTTGTGCACGATTTAAAATATTCGTTTTTTTTTGTATCTGACACTCTGTTCACTTAAAAACACAGTTCACTTTTTTTTTCTCACACATATCGGATATTATAAAATTTTATTAAAATAAACTTTTCTATAAAATGGAGATAAAATGGATATAGGTTGTTCTATTGAAAAAAATGTTTGTTTTGTTAATATCTTGAAAACAAGATATTCTTTTGTTTTTCTGATTTCGACATTGTAATTCCATGAAAATTTACTACTCTCTAGCTCAACTAATAACAAAGTAATTAATGGTGCGCCCTTAATGTAGAACAACCTGTATATACAGGATGCTACGTTAATGTTGGGAAATGGCTTAACCTCAGGTTCCTAGATCTAAAATATGATGATTCAACCGAAATTATCTATATACAAAAGTTAACCGTTAAGCCAGATGTTGCCATTATTGTTATTATATTATTGCTAGTTCAAAACAAGATATTTAGGTATTTATTTATAGGTAATTTTAAATTTTACATTTAACATCAAGTAATGATACTCATATTAACTCAAATACTAAATTTCAATAAAATCGATTGAAGCATTCAATTGTTATTAATAAAATAATTATTGTTTTATGCAAGTTTGAAAATGATTTCTGGCTTAACGATTAACTTTGGCATATAGATAAGAAAATAATGCATACTAAGATAATACCTTCCTATTGAATAATAATTTTAAAAGTCAAAATTATTGTCAATAGTTATTATAAACTACTGTCAGGTTTTGCCATAGTCTCTCCCTTAAGCTCTCTTTTAGCTGAAACTTTTATGTTAGACATTGAAGAGAAAATATTTTACTCGGACCCAAAATACACGTATTATTCTGAAATTGATACTTCCACGATGTGTTCGCAATCACTAGCGGTACATCTTGACAATTAGACAAGGATAGGTGCCTTAACCTAATTAATATCATCCACCCAATAATGAAATTTACAATGCACAGCATTATCAACAGGCAATTGATGCAAATGAAAAATGAGCTGACTGATGATGATTGAGTGTATAGAAATAATTAAAGCAGTATTTGTTCTAAATTAAAATGTGAAATTAAAAATAGCGTTACAAGTTGACATTGACACATCAAAATGTTGTCAAAAATCATGCTTTTGCAAAACACTTTATAACATTAAATAAAGAAATTTAATTAATGTTTTTGCTATTTAATAAGTAAATCTCTAATTACACAAAATCAATAAAAAAATCTAATCTAATTAATAACATCCACCCAATAATGAAATTTACAATGGAAACAAAAATAGAAAATAAAATTAATTTTCTTTATATATGTATAACATTATTTTAAAATTATTCAAATAATTCATTATGGTCTCCTCTTCCTGAGACAAGATGCATTTCTACCAACGCCGTTGGTACTATTGATACGATATTCTTCAGGCTCTTCATTTGCCATATCGTTGATGCCTCGATGGCCCTCACGTGGTTCCCACATGGTTGAGGCACTTAGGGGCCTCACTCGGAGCACCATTTTGTATTTTCTGAACAATAAGAAGTCGCAAAGAGCTAAATCGGGTGAATAAGGCGGGTGTTTCATCATGGTGATTGAGCTTCGGGCCGAAAAGTCACCCACAACGAGAGATGTGTGAGCAGGCGCGTTGTCGTGATAAAGGATTCACCTGTCCCCTTGCGCCAAATCCGGTCGAACTTGGGCTACACGAGCTCTGAGACGTCTCAAAACTTCAACGTAGAAAATTCCGTTCATTGTCTGGCTGCGAGGGACAAATTTTCGGTGAACAATGCCCCTAAAATCAAATAAAACAATCAATATTATTTTCACATTGGACCTTGGTTTTTGCGACTGTTTTATTCTCGATTCCCCCGCTTGCTACAACAACTGGCTTAGAGATTTCATCTTCAGATCGAATTCGTAGAACCAAGACTCGTCTCCAGTGATGACCCGGTTGAGAAAGTCCTCTCTTGCCTCATTTCATGTTTTTTAGTCGGAATTTCGTGGACGATTGTGTTGGGGATTGACAGATCCTAGGCTATCATTCTAATAGTCAATCGAAGGTCTTTAAAAACACATATATTTCCCTCAGAACTCGATGTGGAGGGGCGTCCTGAGCGAAGGTTATCTTTTGCGTCTTAACCACTTGTTAACGGTAGGTTCCTTGAGAGACATGTTCCAAACACACAAAAATATCACGGCCTAGCTTTGCAAGAAACTTGATGTTGATGCGCTGTTTCTCAAACAGAGAGAGCTCCATGGCGACTGCAAGTAAAAATGGGTTACTTTCAACAAGCAGACATAAACCCTTACTTGCTTGCAGAGCGCTCTGTCTCGAACTGATCGAACCCTGTACGATTCTATAGCGGGGGGACCACCGGGACGCCCCACCGCAACGCCTTGACACGTCCCCAGAATTTATTTATACGTATTTTCCGGACAAACCTCGTAACAGTAACTATCTAGAGATCATTATTTTCCGAAAACCTACCAATGTAAATTCAACAATTCCGCTTAATTCCAACCACTACATATCCCACAAACTTTCTGCATACTATTAAATGGCAACAAGAAAATAATCGAAATCGGAATTATGAATGGCTTCGCATCCTATTTAATAGAAAGTCTAATTAATTAAAAAAATACCAGAACACAATGTATCAAATTTACCCTAAATACCAAACTAAACAAATATATCTTACATCATGCTAATTTACTTTGGTAAAAGTACTGACGGAGATTACTCGCATTTTCAGAAAAAAAAAAAAACAAGGAATGGCATTTAAGCGAAACAAAAAATTCTTAATTTTGCTGTTCAATTCTAAAGATAAAATCAAGATATACAAAAAATATGGGGCGTACAACAATTGTTGTTCCGATATACAGGGTGAGTCACCGAAGTGCCCGTCTTCGATATCTCCCGTATCGTTAGAAATTAATAAAATTTGTTTAACTTCTGAAGACGCATAATGTAAAATTATTTTTATATATACAAGATGACTCATTTCCGGGAATTGATATCATTTTTATTTAATAAAACATCCTATATGTTATAGTTTTATTCGAATCCTCTTAAAATTGTCTTTACATCAAAATGGTTTGAGGTTTTCAGTAGTCGTTACTGCAGAATTTTTTTTTTTTTGAAAATGTTAACAGTTGCTTCAAACAACGAAGATATAAATAAAAAAAGAAAATCGTATTTTTCAGTTTTTTATTTTTCATTTTTCTTGAAAACAAAGAAACTTAGCCCCGTTTTCTCAACGGAATATTAATCAGCATGAAATTCTGCAAAAGTGCCGAATTTAAACCTACCCTCTATCTCTTATAATAAGCGAGATCCCCATGGTGGGACTCCCTGAATATATGTATGTGTGTGTATATATATACAATCCGTTAATTTACGGGATTTTCGTTTTATTAATGATATTTTAAATATATTTGTTTTTAATTTTTATTGCTTTGTTTGGTATTATTTTTTTTTTCTATTTACATGTTTGTGTGGATTTATATATGTACCCAGTTTGTGCTAAATGCTATTGCATATCCATATATGTATGTATATGTGTATGTATATATGTATATAAATATATAGTTATGTAATTTTATAGTTGGTTTTATTTAGTTTTACTTTATATGTGTATATACCATGAACCACTTGGGATCTGCTTTAATATTTGTATTTGCATTTTTTGCTGCTAATTTATATATTTTTTGTTAGAAGTAGAATGTAATATTGTTTGATTTTTAATGTTAATTATACACACGATTTTAATTATAATATTATTTAATAGGTTTGGTATAATATTTATATATTATTTTGTTAAATAGTGAATTTCCGTTAATAAAGTTATTTTTGACAACTTTCAAACATCTGATATTTTAGTATCTATGCATTTTTGTATAATATTATTATACGTATAACTTAAAATGGAGAAAATATGAGAAAAAAGTAAATATTTCGGCCTTTGAATTTAAATAAATTAGAAATTTTAGGAAGCTAAATAATAATAATAATAAATAAAGAAAACCCTTTTCTAAAATCTTACACGTATATTTTGGTCAGATTTTTGATACAATATTTCTATTATCTATTTAGTAAAATAAAATATTATTAAGTATTTCAATAAGTAATAGATTAAAATAATGAAACTCTATAATTTATAAATAAAATATTACATTTCACAACCATTTGGCGAACAAAAACGTGCTAGAAGTGTATGTTTTGATTATTTTGGAAGTATGTTTTTGTTAAATCATATATAGAATCATAATCTTACAAGATATAGGGTTTTATTGCGTCAAGTAGAAAATATATGTAAAAACATAGTTCGGTTTAAACATTGTGAATGTTTAAAGTGAACTCAGACGTATGAAAGTATGCTTTATTGTTACATTTATTGTTACGCCTATCTGACAGGACATTATTAATACATTTGGTTTGATTACACATATATTTCAGAATCCTACATTCCTGTTATCTGGTTTAAAAAAGCAGCAACGTATCATTCCTTTATTTTACAATTGATAAAGAAAAATCAAACCTATGTTTATAAACATCTTAATTATTTGTAATTAAATAAAAAACAATGTTAAGGCTATTTTATAAATTCCTGTTAATACCAAGGAATATTTTTTTCTCGATTCAAATAAAATCTTTTCGATATAAAATAATAATAAAAAACGATAACTAAATGGTATAACTTACTTCCTGTTAAACGGCTTATGAAGACTATATGTCATACTATAATGAATAAATTGAACCCGGATTGCGGAGGCTTTATTAGTGATTTAATTATATCACTCCGGGCATGAGAACATTTTTTAAATTGTTTTTCATGTTGATTTTCGATACAAACCATAAAACGCGTACGCACGAAAAACTTGGACAGGAAGAAAATCGAAAATTCCAAGGACGTTAACAAGATCAGGTTCAACGTGTTACACATTTAATGCAAATTTCTGATTGTTGACACTATATAAACCGAGTTTTCGATAAAACGAATTAAGTTTCAACTGAACAAGTCGAAGCAATTGATCAACATGAAGGTAAATAGATAAGCTTGATTTATAACTAATTATTGTTATAATATGAATTGAACTTTATTAATTTTAAATAATAGCGACTTTACTATAATAAAATATTATTTGAAATTATTCATTTATTATGGATTACATAATAGCATTAGTGATTTTTCATATAATAATTTATACTTTTCAAGAATCAATTTACCCCATATAGCTTATATTGTGTTTAAAATTGTCAATAATATATAAACAACTGGCAGAAGACAGATGGTTTATATAAAATAATGTCAATTATTTTAATATAAATCTTTAAGTTTTGAATTAATGGTTAGAAAGTTCGTTTCGAATATTTAGAAAGAGAAAGAATAATTGTTACGATTGATGTGTAATTTTAAACAAAGGTTATGTTATATTTTGCGTTCAGAAAAAAAAAATGGTTCTACAATAACTATTGTACATATTTTTATTTCTATAACAACATAATAATATAATTCCTTCACATTGTTTCTAGTGCATCGTAGCTCTTTTCGCCCTCATCGCCGTAGCTAGCGCTGGATACGTAGCCCCAGCTTTCTACTCGGCCCCATATGCTTATGGAGCTTACCCATACGCCCACGCTTACGCCGCCCCATACGCCTACGCTGCCCCAATTGCCCACACCTACGCCGCTGCCCCAGTTGCTGCCATTCCATCTGGGTACGTTTACACAAACCCATTATATTTAATCAAAATCTAATCACACTTTATTTATAGATACGTTGCTCAAACCCGTGGATCCCTTCATGTTGCCCCACACCCAGAAGGCCCATTCACCGCCAGCCACCACATCAACACCGCTCCCGCCCCAGGAACCTTGTAAATACACTTGTTTTTTATATAAGTGAGCAATAGATTTCAATAGGAATTTTAATAATGTGATAATACAATTTTTTAATTAATAAAATTTCAACAAACATTGATGACATTTTTTAAATTTTTACATAAAACTTCACCATTACATTCGTTAATTTTTCTTTATACGCAGGGATTTCCCAAATCGATGCGAAAGCTTTTAAAGGGTAATTTTGCAACTAAAATAAAATAAGTCATTCAAATATTAAAAAAAAAATACTTTCTCTCATTGTTAATTAAAGCCTTCTAAAATTAAGGTAGAAAAATGTTTTTTTCAGATAATTGTTACTTTTAAACCGACTCTTTTGACAATTTTTATAATGCTAAACTAATATTACAAAAGAGGTGAAAAAATCAACTTTTCTGATACATTGGGTGAGAGCGTTCTAATGCATCAACATGATTCTATTTCAAAATATGATTTTGAAATATAATTTCAAGCTGTAACTTGAAAATGTTTGATCCCACGTATTATTAAAATTTTCAAAGTGCATTTCAATTAAACTCAAAAAATGTTGTGGACTACGCCTCTTTGCATTGCATACGCATCGGATAGGTGGGAAAAATTCTGCAAAATAACACTTTCAGAGCATTTTATTGAATTCCGTCAAAATGTTACTTCTTAAATATTCAATCATTCTTGTGTTAAAATTATTAATTATCTAATGCATTCAAATGTTAAATCAATTTATTTCGTATTGTGTAAATTCGGTTTAAGCATGTGAAATTACTGTTGTGAGTCGTTAATGGGACAAACTACCTTAATTTTAATGTTGTGCATCGTATCAGACTAACCCCAGCAACTTCTTTCACAAGCTACTTAGCGGTACAGACTTTGAGTCTGCTATTTTAAGAAATAATAATTACTCGCTGGTAGGGCATTATTCATAAAATTCATTTATAGCTTCATTAAAACTTAAAGACCATATTTAAATGATTGAAATAATTTAATATGAATCAAGCAAACTATACCAACATTTTAACATCAATCTTCTTCAACTTGAAATATAATTATATTTTATAAAGTACTTGCATTATTTTATCTTAAATTAAATAAAAATAATTTGAAAATAATGAATTATTCCCTCTAGCCACTGAGACATTTTAACTTATGTGTTACCGGCGTTCTACCGTGAACGCCGGAAACCAGATCTCAGCAATAATTTACGCTGCACCCTAACTACGGGCGACATTTTTATTACAAATATTTTTCAATACGCGGAACGACGGTCCCGCCTTATTGCTTCAATCTTTTGATTTTTTTTAAAATGAGTAAAGTTCGTTCGGAGCGTATAATTTAGGATCCTTGACGAATCCTCGTCAAATAGATGACCCACGCATATCAGGCAGTTTCGACGAAAATTACAACCCTCTCAGCGATTTCAAAGACAAATCGAAATTCGCGCGGAACCGACCGTTACGCGATCGGAGCACCAGCCGAGGGTCGCTCCGCAAACAAAAGGCCGCACCAGCCTTCTTGAGCCGCGGGTGGTTTATTGGGGGGTGTCCGAAGCGACAAGTGCCGGACGAAAAGGTCGCCTAAGCCGAAGGCAATAAACCACCCGAAACGAAACAATAGCCGCGAGATGGATACATGCCTCGCGAGTACGTCACATGCGACTAATTAACATCCTGTACCATTCAATCGCTGAGAGGAAGACGATGCCAACCACACCAAACACGACATAGGTGTTTGGTTTCGTTGCGTCGATAATACATGCTGACCTGATATGCAATCATCACTAATTACGCATTTTGACGAGGATTCAATTAGCAGAGATATTCCATAGGTAATAGCCACGTCCCTGTCAGAAACATTTAGTCAAATCGCGCGCGGGAATTTATATTTTGAACGTCGGCTTTTGTATTTTTATTACCCCCCTTCTATTGTTATTCAGTTTTTAATTAATTACAGGCACAATTACTTATGAATATTTCTGCTACGTATGCCAAACGATGCGCAGTGCCATCCCACGTCGTTTGGTATTAGTTTTAAGCTAGATTAAGCTACCTGCGCCTACCACAGGCAATAAACACTAACCGGTGCGTTACCTGCCAGAGCAGGTAACAACAAATGGTGCAACAGGTGTAAGTAGTAGTTGTGCACCTGATTTTGCTGAAATCATTTTTTATATTTTTTTAAATGCAGAGCATTTTTTTTTAACTGGCGATCAAACTCGGTGGTCGCCAGAGGGGTAAACGCGGTGGAGGGATGGCCACCAACCATTTATATACCCCGAGGATTTCGCACAACAAATCAGTTACGTTCATCCATTCAGGCAGATACGTCTTTTCACTCAGACAGTTCAGTTACGTCTTTTCGCTCGCATAGTAAGTTACGTTCAGTCATCATCAGTTACGTACATTCGCTCGCACAGATAAGTTATGTTCAGTCGTTCATGAGATACGTCTTTTCGCTCGCATAGTTCAGTTATGTTCAGTCATTCAATGAGTTACATTCATTCGCTCGCACAGATCAGATACGTCTTTTAGCTCGCACAGTTCAGTTATGTTCAGTCGTTCATCAGTTAGATACGTCTTTTCGCTCGCATAGTTCAGTTATGTTCAGTCGTTCATCAGTTACGTACTTTCGCTCGCACACATCAGTTACGTTATTCGTTCGCCCAACGACAGTTAAGTATTCGTTCGCCCCGACGCATCAGATTCGTTCATTCGTACAGATAAGAAGTATTCATTCACCCGACGCAGCAGATACGTTCTTTCGCCCCTCAGACAAATCCTGACTCATTCGTTCGCTCTTCAGAAAACCACATCAGATCAAAAAAAAAAAAGGTTAATCAAAGTTTTTAAGTGGCGAGCCCCACCTGAGGAAGAGACCTGGAGGACAACAACAACACACGCAGTAAGTGCTTATTTGTACCTCCAGGACACTCATGTTCTATCCCCTCAACGAGCTAGCTGTGCCATTTATCACGGTCGTAACGCATTTTTGCGGGTACACTCCTTCACAGGCTCAAATTGCCGCCCAAGGAGGAGTGTGCTGACCGCGTCCGGCCACGACGCCCAAGCGCCGCGACGCCTCCGGTGATATATGTTACATAAGTACTTTAAAACAAATGTACAATAATGGACACTTGCTGTTGTGTAACAATAACGTATTGCACAATACAGCAATTTTTGATCATAAAATATTTATTTCAAACATTTAATTTAATTGTGATTATATAATGCAGAGAATGAAATACCGAAACCCGTTTCTGCAAATAGTCTTGCATTACGTATTTTTTTGCATTAAATATTTTCGAATGAAAAATTATTGCATTATACAATATGTTATTGTTATGCAACAGCAAGTGTCCATAATAGAACATTTATTTTATGCATATCTTCACAACCAATTCTCCACTATAATTTAGTTCTATTTCATGACCGCTCGCGTCTGCAATCACTCCTTGACTTTTGATTATTTTATTATTATTATTTAACGTCCGTTTTTTTTTTATTTTCGCTTGCAGACACATTTTTTATGATTTTGCAAACTCATCTACATAAACATATTATCAAACGCTTTTCCGTTCGAGCAAACTTAAAAAACCCACACATACAACAATTCACATGCAATCATTCCACACAATAATTTAATAATTCAATGATTCACATATTAATCAGTATTCCACTATCGCCACAAAATTACAACAGATAAGTATAAAAAGATATTATAAAATTAGAAGAAAAATTGCTTTTCAAGGAAATTAATCCATGAAATCAATCAATTATTAATTAATAATAAAAACATTAAAAACAAAAAAACAATTTAGTTTATCCTCCTCCAATTAAAGAAAACTAATCGTACTTTACTGTACTGATTACTTTAGTCTCCGAAAAATGCTTTCAGTTAATTGTCTGATTATTATTTATAATGGAAAATCATGAAGATTAGTCTCAAATTAATTGATAAATTTAAGTGTCTAATAGTTAGAAGCATTTTAAAGAAACATAAAATACAAATTTAATCGAGAACTAACTATAAACAATTCCGAAGACAAATATGATAAAAACACAGAATATGGTATTTATTTATTATAATGTGGGGATTGTTCTTTCTTTACCCTAATTTTTCATTTTTTTGCACTACCCCAAAAAAACACACTTGCCCTGAGAATTGAAATGACATTATATCCTCGGATATAAAAGAATTACCCCTCCGACCACACCACAGAACGAAAAACATCAACCTCGTCTCTTCACGATATGTCAGATATTTCTGCTTCTTCTTTTCTTTTAATTTGTTGTATAATTTTTTGGTCATTATTATTTAATTTGTCTGTATTTTTTTATTATTTTTTTGTAATTTGTTTGTATATATATAATTATTGTTGTTGACTTAAAATGTATTTTAATTTTTTTTCTTTTGTTTGAGCTAGTTTCTGGGTGAATTAACAAGAGCTAACCAAAGTCCCCGATAATATATTTTTTTTTTTTCATAATTTTATAACCGTCCCCTCTTAATTGTTAACCCCACCATCAATAATAATATAATAATAGAAGTATATAAACGAAATACTCATCTCACCTGATGAAGCCACTATGTGGCCAAACAATTGTGGTGGTACGATAAAATAACTTTATTTTATTTATTATTTAATATGGAGTTTCAACAAATAAAAATATCTATATTACAACATAAAAAAATTAATATTACAATGTGTTAATCTTTAATAGATTTTTTTAACAAAAAAATAAATTTGTTAAGAGGTAATCTGAATTGCTAACTATTACAAACTTTTTAATATTTTGTCATTTTTCTTAAAATAATTACTTTAATCTCTGAAAAATGCGTTCAATTAATTGTCTGGCTATTATTTATAATGAAAAATCATGAAGATTCATTCCAAGTTAATAGATATATTTATTTTTTTCGTTACTTTGGCAAATAAAATGGTACACTACACAAATTTTGGAATTACAGATATGAATTTTTATATGGTGTACTAAATGAAATTTTAGAAAATGGTATGGTTTTATTTGACATCCGTCTACCAGATTTTTCTTAACATTTAATAACCAATCTGTGAGTTATCTCAAACAAACGTATCTATTATTTCTCTCCCGTTATATTAGAGCGGATAATTTTTCACTCTTTTGTAGTAACATTTTAGTGTTACAAAAATTGTTAAAAAAGTGGTATTTTATTACTTACAATTATCTGTTAAATTTGATTCGTCATTTCGCTTTACTTTAGAGGGCTTCAACTTTGAGAGAGAGGTTTTCTCAGCAAAAAAATATTTGAAATACCCGTCATAATTTTCTCCACAAAATCATGTCTTAAAAATGTTCGCAAAAATTTAGAAACAACCTGAATATGTTAAAATATGATCAAAATAATTTTTCAATTATCAGTAGTGGATTAACCCCTTAACGACTATAACAAAAGTTTTCAATTACAAAAAGTGTTGGTTGGGCATATAGATAATATGACCAATGAATTTTACAATATTCTCTATGTAGCCTTGCAGCAGTTTGTACGAATAAAACGCTTAAAGTCATCGACGTATGCGATTTGGTTTTCGTCTGAACCAATTGGTTTAATAAAACAAACAAAAAATGGCCCATAAAGCATACAAGGAGTGTGAAAATTCATCAAGTTATAAGAAATTTAAAGATTTGCGTAACAAATGTGCTTGTCTTAGAAATCAATGATCAGTATGTGAATTCAGTGAATACAGACATTAATATCAATTCAAAAAATTCTGGAATTTTGTAAAAGTTACAAACTCAGTCCCTGAGTTTCCTGAAATAATGCATGTCAGTAGTAAAATTAGCAGAAATGGTTCTGAATGGGTAAATTATTTGAAAAGTACTTTTCTACTGTATATAGTTTTGATAAACCTACAGATATTTCCATTTACTCTACTAATTCTAATGTTATCCATATGCCTGTTCAAATTTCTAAAAGTGAAATTTTTGATGAAATAAAAATGGTAATTGTACGAGTCGGGAGCCACATTTTTTTTTTAAAGATTTGTACTTTTTCCATTTCATCATCATTATTCATTCTCTTTGATGTATCTGTTAAGCAGAATATTTTTCCTGTAGTTTGGAAGAAAAGCTATATAACGCCACTATTTAAGTCTGGTAGGAGGGATATTATTTTAAACCATCGAGGTATATCAATACAATCTAGTATACCTGAGTTATTTGATAAACTCGTATCTGTGAAGTTTAACTGGATGTGTAAAAATATACTTATAGAGCAGCAGTATGGCTTTCGTTCTGACAGATCGTCGACGTCTACAAATCTGTTAACATTTACATCAGATATTATAAATGCTTTCGAATGCAATCACACAGTTGATGCAGTTTTCACAGATTTTGCTAAATCATTCGATCGTGACATCACGATATTTTAGTGTCGAAATTGCTTACATTAGAACTTTTTGCTAATGTTGTTTCTTGGTTATATAGCTTTTTGACCAACCAAACGCAATCGTTAAAATAAAAAAAAAATATTTGTCAAAAAATGCAAATGCCATCAGGTGTTCCCAAAGAACGCACTGTGGTCCGATATTATTTTCACTTTTTATCAATGATACTGCTCAAGTTATAAAACACACATATTTTGTTCTTTTTGCGGATGATCTTAATCTGTATAAAGAGATTATATCCTTTAATGATTGCGTATTGCTACACGAAGATTTAACCTCTAATTGATGCTATGTACGGATTATGTTGCTATCGTGCATACGCCGATATGTTTTTTTTTTTATAAACTAATTCATAAGCTCGTTGATTTTTCTTCTCTTCTGGCATAAATTTATTTTTCTGTTACGTTATCAAATCGAACAACAAGACTTTGTTTCGTTTTCGAATCGACAAGACAAATTATGATGAAATTATTGGTCGGCAAATAATTTATCTATGCATCCAAATTTCGATATTTTTAACTGAACTTCGCCCTCTCAATTTATGTTAAAACTTGAGCTTATCATATCTGTGAATTGTAATTTGCCATGTATATTTGAAATCTGTATTTTAAACTTTTTAAATTTAGTATGTTGTTTAAAATTATTATGTTTGTTTTGTATATGCTTGTATTTATGTTTGTGCACATATGTATGTATATTTTAATGTGTTTTTAATTTGTAAAATGGTTTATCCGTCAAATAAATAAATAACTATTGTCGTGTTTCCCAATGTCCAATATTATCTGATCTCTCCCCTGGTTGAAAGTAAAACAGCATTTTCGGAAAATTTTATATTTTTTTACAATATGTGTTAAGTGAATGCCAGTGCCAAAACTAGTTTGTACAATTTCGATGAGGCAATTTTTATTCTAAAGATGTAGAACGTAGACCAGAGAAAAAAAAAATTTTTTGCTTCACAAAGTCAAGAAAATTATCTATTTTTGAAGCGTATCATCAGTAAGGACGAGAAATGCTTTGCCCACCACAGTGTAAAGCGCAAAAGATCTTGGAGTAGAAACGTTGAATCAGCTCAAAGCAATTCAAAAGCTAATATACATCAAAGATGGTTATGCAAGATTTCAAAGGAGTCGCCTCTACTGCTAGTTGGACTAATTGAACGATTTACTTAAACAAAGATGGCTAAAATTGATCAATAGATGAGATATAGTGTTACAACGGGATAATATGAAAACAAATACAAGTTTGAGCACTTGGCAAGCGCTTTTAGAGCTTGGATAGGATCAGTTTTGCCGGAAAAGAAAAAAAAAAAGAGATATGAATGAGAATGGATAATATTTAACTGAATAAATTTAAGACATTCCGTTTGATGAATTGCAAATACTAGTAATGCAAGAGGGGCATTAAATTCGAAAATGGTCTGCAAGGAACCATTCATTAATGGATAAAGTTCAGCAACAGAAAATTCTGTCAACCATTAGGAGATATTTGAAATTCGACACCAATTTATCGTTGATGGAGTTGGCTACATTGATATGGCAAGGCGAATGAGTTGGGAGAATAAAAGGAAGGTCGAAAAGGATGTGAAAAATGTAATTATTCATTTGTTGTGTTTGCACAAGATGAAGAATATGGTTTAGTCGAAGGGAGATTGTGAAAAAAAGTACCAATCAGGATAACAGTTGTACTTTTACACCGGTAACGACCACGAGCGATATGGATGATCTACACTTTCTTCATCAGAAAAAAAGTATAATTCGAGACGCTGAATAGAAAACTGCACATGATTAAATGTGAAAGGTGCTGATATTATTGCATTTAAGTCTAAATAAAATTTATTTCTTTTGTGAAGCAACAAGTTAATTATTGAATCTATCAAAGTCAAAACACGTTTTTGAAAAACACTAAACTTAGTATTAATTTGTGGTTGTTCATCAAAAAGGAACTGAGTTTTTATAAACAGTCAGTCATTGTTTTAAACGTTGAAATTAAGACAATCTGGAATTTCTTTCACATAAATAGCAACAGTATCTATAAAAAATGGTAATCTAAATCTATGACAGCTGAAATAAAATTATTGGAAGGCAGTAGAGTTGTTATTAAGTTGTATTTCTTTATCAAAAATTAGACTGAGAAATGGTCTTTAAAAGTTCTGAAGTGATAATTTCAGTTTAGTGTAGTTCAAGTTAAATTTAAATAATTTTTTTTTATAAATTTATTCAACGGATTTAATATCTTGTACGGTGTATTAGTTCCAAACTACAGGCAATAATAAAGATGTAATCTAACTAATCTAACTGAGGATGATTCGTTTATATTTCTTTCTTAAATACGGAATTCGTTTTGGTGATATGTAAATAAGAAATTATACACGAAACCTTTAATGTTGACTTTATCACAAAACGTTCAAAACGCCACAATATGTGGTCTATTCATCGGAGCTATAGGAATGATATGAGTTAAATAAAATATATTGATAGGTTATGTAATTACGTTAATCAATTAAAATAATATACCGTCATTATAATTATAAACACATCTTTATTCAGACAAAAGATAATACAAAATAATATAACATAAATAAATACAATAGATGTTGTTGTTAGTCTGACTGACCTATCAACCAGAGATCTTCTACCTGACCTATATTATTATCTAAATTATTTAAATAGTTATAGTTGGATTTAGTGTATATATGTCAGCAAAAAAATGCATTTACCGGATCAAAAATATTAGATAATTACAGGTTCTTTAAAATAAAATAATAATAAATCCAATATATAATCGTAATTGATATAATATATTCAAGAATATTTAAATGAGGGATATTTTTTCGAATATATATTTTGTACTGGAGTTTTGTAAACATTGTTCATTTATAAATTTATTTGTTATAATCATTCGTAAATGTTATGGACCTCTCACGAGAATTAATTGAATAGTACACACTTACGAAAGTTTACAAATTTCGTTAAATATCAAAGCTATTTTCATCCAAAGCAACGCACATCCTCACATCTACTTTATTTAAAACAGCAATACGGTGGAGATCTCGTGAGAAAGTTCGCACACTGAGATACTGTATCGTAAGAGCCGCCCTGTATAAACCCAAAGGCCGACGCGACGCCTTAATTTTCAGATAAAGTCACTTTAATTACCGACCGTTCCCAGCTACCGGATTAAGAACGGCAGATCTCCGAGAGTCCACGACAATACAGAAAGCTGATATTCGCCTTGGGCCTGGTTTATTACACGCTCCGGCTCCCCATTCATTAATTCTAACTTCACCGAGTGCAATAATGAATAACCCGGAGTCAATTTCAACGAGATCGAGAAGAATTTATTGTTTGATTAATGAATTTAATTCCCGCACGAGATAAATTCAAGTTGCTTGTAATTTATTGTTGTAATAATACCTCTACGATTTTAACACGAAATATCATATTTCATACTTACATATAAATCTTGTTTATAATAATTTATTTTATTAATATTATGTCCAATTAATTTATATGTGTAAATGTAATACTATGCTACAACTAGAGTTCGTGGGTTTTACACATGTTGCTCATTAAGCAGAAAGGAATGTATTTTCCTTTCTTTTTTCTCAAACTACTTCCTTGACTGAAATCGTTTCTTCTCCTTCAACCTTTCCATCGTCACAAAACATTTATAATTTAAGTACAAAAATTCATATTTTATTGTTTCATGGAAATATTGTTTATAACAATTTATTTTATTAATATTTTGTTGTAATAAAATCAACCCTAGTAAGACTAAAGCTCATGGCCAAAATCAGTGCTTCTAAATACATAGGCACGGAATGTCGAAATGGGGTGGGAAATCGAAATTTCGGAATCTACTCGGAGTCCACGCGAGAGAACCATCGTAATGCAAACATCTCCCTTTAACAATCATTTCTTAAATTAATTTAGATTTTTCTTTTCATTTAAATAAAACAATTAGTCATTAATGTTTTAATGGAAAATATAAATATTTATCATTATAACTTTATGCAAAAATGATTGTTACAATTTAACCCGCTTACATCAGAATAGTGCGCGAGAAGAGTAGGCGCTCAAAGGCCAGGTATACGTATGTATCACGAAGACGTTTCCGGAGATCGCAACGTTGACGGTACGTTTGATTGATTTTTTTTAAAAATGTATTTATTTTGTTGAAATTACAAGATTGTTCACATTGTTTATTTTAATATATTATTTGTTGTTGATGTCGGTAGTTCCTTGTATTTTTCCTATATGTGCTCCTTCCTTCTTTCCTCGCCTCATGATGTCTGGGTTGGACCCTATCTCGGGCTATCGGTATCGAAGGAAACTTGTTGCTTCTTCTGATTTGGACTATTCCGTTATAGTATTTCGTTGTTTATTAGTTTATGTTTTATTTTTAATTTAAATGGAATAAGTTTTAATGATTTTATATTTGCGGGTAGTTTGTTGTAAGTGTTTATTGTGTCCGTTGTCAAGTGTTGGGTGATTTTTTTAGTTTTGAATTGATCTGTTCTAAGGTCTGATTTTCGTCTTGTCCTGTAGTTATGTATTTGTTTATTTGGTTTAATTATTAATTGTGTTTTTATTAAATTGTGCTGTATTTTGTATAGCATTAATAAGTTGTTATATGTTATTAGTTTTTCTATGTCTAATTCTTTTGTAATTTCATATAGCTTTTCTGTACTCGTTTTTTTATCTAACATATGTAGTGTTTTTAGTATTTTATTTTGTTGTCGCTGTAGTATTTGTTTATTTTTTGCAGTGGTGTTACCCCATATTATTGATAGGTAGTTAATATTTGTTGTAAACAAGGCATGGTATACAGATCTTCTTTTATGTTTTGGAATGTATTTTCTTAAGTGCTCCTATCGCAGTCGAGTTCTTCTTTCTTATTTTATTTACGTGTTCGTCCCACTTTAAATTCTTATTTATTTTAAGTCCTAGGTATTCTACTTCATTTACTTGTTTTCCCATTTATTTTGATGTTAAGGCTTATTTGCTGTGATTTTATATTAAATATTATATAGGTTGTTTTTTCTTCGTTTATTGTTAGTAAGTTGCTGAAGAACCATTTTTCTAGTTTTATTAGGTCTAGTTCGATCATTTTCTCTATATCGGTTTGGTTATTTTCTGTGTATAGTAGGCAGGTATCATCGGCGTAAATGTATGGTATACCTAGTATTTGCTGCTCCATCATGTCGTTTATGTATATAATATACAGTATTGGTGGTAAATTGCCTCCTTGGGGGACGCCATATTGTGCGCATGTTTGTTGACTTATTGTTCCATTGACTTTTGTTGTTTGTGACCTGTTACTAAGGTATGTTTGTAAAAGTTTTAATTCTTTGTCTTTTATTCCTATGGCATTTGGTTTTTCAGTTAACATTGTTTTTGATATTGTATCGAACGCCCTTTTCATATCTATGAAGATGGCTACGACTATTTTTTTCTTATCTAGGTTGTTTTTTATGGTATCAATTAAGTCATATGCTGCTGATAGTGTACCGGAATTTTGTTTAAATGCATACTGTTCGTGGTAGATTATATTGTTTTTCTTTAAATGATCACATAATTTTTGTTGGACTACTTATTCAAGAACTTTGTTTAAGGAGGACAGCAAGGATATCCGTCTATAGTTTTCGGGTTTTGTTCTATCTCCTTTTTTAAATAGTGGTATTATCGTTGTGTTTTTCATATAGTCTGGGTATGTTCCATTGGTGAGTACGCTATTTGTTATTTTTGTTATTATTGGTGTTAGGTGGCCTTTATTTTGTTTCAGTATATCATTTGTTATGTTGTCGAATCCGGGGGCTTTTCGGTCTTTTAGATTGGTTATTATTTGGTTTATATCATTATTAGTAGTTGCTTTAAATTTCATAGTTTGTTTAATTGATCGTGTATTAGTGGTTGTAGTTGGTAATGTTGTAGTATGTTTTATTTGTCTTTCTGCTAGTATTTTTCCAATATTTGCAAAATAGTCATTTATAGCATTCGCAATTTCTTTCGGGTTTGTTGTAAGGGTGTTATTTTTTGTTATAATTTTTTCGACGTAATTCTTGTTTTTATTTTTTGTATTGATCTGCTTATTAATACAGTTCCATAATCTCTGTGGATTGTTACTATGTTTTTGAAATTTGTTTTTAAAATATTGTGTTTTTTATTAGCTTCTGTGTTTTTCTTTTTTGGTTGATGTATCTATCTTTGATTATTTCATTAGTAGGGTTTTTCTTGTGTCGTTTATATGTTTTGTTTATTTTACGTATCTCTGTTAATATTTCTTCGGTTATTCATGCGCTTTCTGTCGTTCGTTTGATTTTTGTTATTTTTTTGTTATTTTCAATTATTTCCTGTATTGTTTTTGACAATTGTTCAAAGGAATTTATTTCTTTTATGTCGATGGTTCTTATATGTTTGGATATTTGTGCATAGTTTTTTTTTATCGAAGTATTCGTATTGTGTCTTTTTCGGCGTTTTTATATTCAGTTCAGTAATTATAGCGTTGTGGTCTGATACGGGAGTGTGGTGTATTTTTATTTTCTTTATTAGCGTCTCTTTGTTTGTGATAATGTGGTCTAGTATGGAGTGTTTTTAAAGTTTGTTCGAGTGTGTGCAGTTTTACATATTGTATTCATTATGGTATAGTTGTCTTCTAACAGTGTGCTTTTGTAAAGTCGAGTCTTGTTAGTCTTTTCTAATAAATTGATATTAATATGTCCAATTATTATGTGGTTCCTTTTTCTATTTATGAGGTGTTGCTTAAGGACAGATTTCAATTGAGTATGTTACATCGGGAGGTTTGTATATTAAAGATATTATATATTTGTTGTTTTTTATTAGAGCAGTAATAATTTGAATGTTATGTTTTGTGATGTTGGTTAATGTTTCGCATGCTATATCCTGTCTGATATAAAGAGCAATTCCGCCTCCTCTTGTATCTCTGGAGTTAAATATTGTTTGATAATTATTTAAGTCGTATAGGTGCTCGTTTTCGGGTGATAGCCAGGTTTCCGTTATTGCGATTAGTTGAAGGTTGTTAAATAATAATAATGTTGGAATGAATTCCAATTCTTGGTGTTTGTTCAGTAAGCTTCTTATATTATGGATATATATGCTGTTCATTGTTAGGATTATTTATTAATTGTTTTTTATGTATTTTTCTTTTATTATATATTTTTTTCTAAATCGCAATAGGATTTTATTTTAATTTTGTCGCTCGCATCAGTTTTTCTAATATATATACTGCCATCTCTCGTCCATAGATACTTAATATTGTGTTCTTTTTTTAACAGTCTTGTTTTATAGAATAGCGTATTTGTAAATGTTGTTAGTTGTTCATTAATATATATGTCTGTTTCGGTGCCTTTTAAATTGCACTCTTTCATGGTTATAGACCCTATTGTTTTTCTCGCTTCTAGTATTTTTGTTTTCATTTCTCTTGTTCTCATTGTTATTATAATGGGGCTTTTTTCTTTGCGGCTGTCTTTTCTTTGTGTGTTCACAATATCATCTTTTTCGATTTCAACGTTTATGTTTTTTAATATTTCTAAAACCACCTCCTTAGTCTTCTCATTTTTTTCCTGTTTTGGTACTCCTGTTATTATTATATTGTTTTCCATTTTATCCTTTTCCATCTTTTCTAGTTGATATTCCAAAACTTTAACTCTTTCATTTAGCTGTTCCTTTTCTTTTGTGTTTACTGTTAATATTTTTTTAAGTTCTTGTATTTCTTTCTGTTGTTCATCGAATTTATGGCTTAAAAAATCAACTGACTTTTGTAGTTCTTTCAGTGCGTCCAGTACTTCCTTACTGGCGGTCTCTTTTTCACTTTCATTCGAATTACCCGCCCTAGATCTGGGGTTTTTATTCTTTGTCATTATTTATTTCAATTTTCGAATGCGAATTTATTAGATTTCCGATTTGTTAGATTTAAAAAGTGTATTTCCTCGGGGCTTGAACCAAAGTTCTTTACAACTATATGGTTTTATTTTAGTGGTGATGGTTTTGTGCCGTTTGTTTATAATAATGAGTTATTGTATAGAGTCGACTTATGATATTTTAGGTTATGATCTATTGTTTCCAATGGATTAATTTATTATTCTCTATTGTGGTTATACGGATCGAAACTTTAATTTCACACCTTTTTGTTGATACGCTGTATCGGTCTCTAGTTAACACTTATTTGTTTATAGATTAGTTTTTACTAATTTTATACTTTAAAGGATCGCGTTGCTGTTTCACCTTCACTTGACATATTGTTTTAATTTAATTTATCAACTTTGTAATTAGAAAAGGCAGAAGCTGTACTAATGAGGCGTGAAGTCACGTGTCTGCGACTGACCTTATATTACCCATTTTGTATTTTTTTTTTTTGCATTAAATATTTTCAAAACAAAAAATTGTTGCATTATACAATATGTTAATATTATGCAACAGCAAAAGTCAATTATTGAGCAATTGTTTTGAGTACTTCTGTAACATAAGTAAAAATGTCACCGTAGCAAGGAGGGAATAATTTATTAATTATTTCCAATTTCTTTTTATTTATTTTATCCAACTAAACTGTTTTTCTTTTTTTCTTTTCTTTATAGAACAGAATGTTCTAGTTCTATCTATATATGCGGAAACAACTTAATCGTAAATATACAGGGTGTCATAAATACCTCGTACATCCCTTATAATTTTCAAAGTATGTTTTTGTAAAAAATGATGAAAATATAAGTAATTTGCGGATGAATTATTTATTGGCATTTATGGTTGGTATTTATTATTCCCTCAATAGCTATAGCGATATTTTGACTTACGTTACTTAAGTAGTTTAAAACAAATGTACATTAAAACAACTACACATGCACAGCATGTGTTTAAGTGTACTTACGTAGCGTAAGTCAAAATTTCAAAGTAGCTAAGGAGAAATTAAATTATTAATTATTTTCAATCTTTTTATTTAATTTATATTTTATTTAATAATAGTGATCATGTGAATAAATCATTTTTTCTATTATTTTCATAACTGAATTTTACAATAAAAAGTAATACATATAAGTTATAGTTGGATTTAGTGTATATATGTCAACAATAAATGCATTTATCGGATCAAAAATATTAGATAATTACAGGTTCTTTAAAACAAAACAAAAAAACCTCCAAAATGTAATCGTAATTGATATAATATATTCAAGACATATTTAAACGAGGGATATTTTTTCGAATATATATTTTGTACTGGAGTTTTGTAAACATCGTTCATTTATAAATTTATTAGTTATAATCATTCGAAAATTTTATGGATCTCTTAAGAGAATTAATTGAATAGTACACACTTACGAAAGGGATGTACGTGTGGTTTAGAATACCCATTCGCCAAAACATATTTTCTTGAGCTTAAGAATGCAGATAATTCTTTTTAAATATTGTAGCTGTAGTTATATAGTAAATACATTACGATATAACTGCACGAATTTGCCAATTCATAATTATTTCAAATTCGCTATGAAACGAAATCAAACTTTGAGACGAATATAAAAGACAATATACCGAACATTTGTTATACTTTTCATTCCAATCCCAATATTGTTTAAAAATTTGTTTCATTTCCTTTTCTCATTTAGTCGATTTATTTTCATTTCAGTCCTTCGTTAGTCTATTAACAAAGTAAATAAAATACTAATCTTCAGCTAATGTATATTGATTTTTAATTTATTTCATAAAACTATATAAGCTAAATATATGCAGTATGGTACTGAATATATTTATTGTTTTTTTTTTTCATTAATTTTATTGCTATTTTAGAAAATCTGGAATATCACGGGATTTATGAAAAAATGTTGTACCGAAATAACTCAAAAACTACTTGCTCTAATTGGGATGCATAATACATTTATGTTGCAAATTGTATTGCCAGTCATCCTATGAGATAAAATATATATACAAACATCTTTATTCACACAACATCATTACATAATCGTATATATACATTTATATTTAAATAAGAAAACAAATATTGTGTTAGTCTGTCCGGGCTATCGACCTGGGGTCTTTCTGCCCTGAGATATAATATTGGTCATTCTATTTAAAAAAAATGAGTTATGTTTTTAAGAGGGCACTGAAATGTTGACAGTTTTGGAATACCTACTGTCCAAATTAAGAGATGTTAAGTCTTTTTGTTCTAGATCGATCTGTTACTATCAATTCCAGATGTCGCTGGTCTACCTATCTTGTTCCTACTAGAAATTATAGGCATATTTCTAAACGTCAATTTGAGATTAAAATTTGATAAATAAATGTTTATCTCAAAAAGTGTAAGAATTATTTAGACATAAATCCATATGAGTGGTTAGGTAATTGAACGGGGGATCTGAAAAATATATATATATATATGGGGTGTTCCATTTAAAATAGCACGAAAACTCAAAATTTAAACAATATGTTCATACCATCTCATTCCATATACATTAAAACCTAGGATCCCAGGTTATAGAAACGAATAGATAAACAACAAACCCGCAATTAATTCGTAAAGTTGAATAATTTGTAATATGTAAAAGAAACGCTACACAAAAAATAAATATTACAGTTATTATAAGAGATAATAATCTGAAGTTTTTATTTGAATGAGTATATACATTGTACTTTGAAATGTCGTAAGATTTTTTCTATCTATTAAATTGATAGCAATATTAACATTTCTGTAATTCTCAATTTTATAAATGATTTTTCAAAATTTGAAACGTTCAATTCTTTTTGTAGGGAAATAATCAAAATTAGATTAACACCATGGTAATCTGTACACATTTGTCTATAAGACCATGCCAAATTTATGTCAAGAACGATCCAATAAAAGGAGATATGATTTTTTTAATTGTGAGCACCCGTAATTTCGATGTAAGAATATTATTTTATTATTAGTAAGAATTACGCATTACTTTTGAGCTCCAGTGTATATTTTATGTTTTTACCACTATTTATAATTCTTACTATTGCTCTAACTAATATTTAAAATGTACAGACATATTGACAGAAAATTAAATGAATATTCTGCTTGTTTATTTATTATTTCGGAAGAAAAATATTCAGTTTATTGTTCAAATCAAAAGTTAGTTAGTTTAATCTGTTAATGTTGCTTGCTTAGTTTCAGGAATTTATTTGTTCATTTTATTTAATCCTTCAGTATTTTGTTTCATTACAAAGAGAAGAATTACAGTTACCAAATCTATGTGAGTGTATTATTTTAATAAACATTGAATTAAATAAAATTTATCGTGCAGATATTAACAGATTTTCTTAATTAATACAACCAATTTCAGCTCAGATCATTACTTATGAGTGAATGACGTTATTTATCGAACAAGCAAATCAAGTTTCAATATCCATCATAATTAACAAGGACTACGGTGATTTAGCGTATCAGCGTTTTGTAACTTTTTTATTCCACACATCAGTTAATTCGCTTGGGTAGAGTTAGTGATTGACACGATGTCGGATTACGTGTACGTCCGCACGTGTTCCCCAGTGGCTTCCCAATTCCGCGGTCGGATGCAATAACTCCGAGTTATCCCCCGCATCGCAAACGGCGTGCTACCACAAACTAGATTGCGTTGCAGAATGCGCACGATGTGCACTATATACACGCAAACATCTGGAAATTCTGCTCGCCCGAACTGTATACACAGTATCCCACGAAATATGGCATGCTGTATAAATTTTGATTGTCTGGCAGTTTTGAGGTTAATGGTAAGTTTGTTGTGTTTCCATAGGTCAGTAATGATGCCGCGCTCTATATGTTGATGTTCCTTCAGAATTCACTTCAGATGTACTTGTAGATTTTTATGAGATACTTACAAAAAAATAAAATAATAAATTTGGCCCATTCAATATTCTACTCTATTTATTATTCTCTTCGTGGTCTGTCATAATTTTCAAATGATCTTTCTTAAATTTATTTAAAAAAATAGTTAAAATTGATTGTATCTCTGATTTGAAATGTCATTTTATTATACGATATACAACCGAGTAATAAATCGATCGATTATAATTTGAAGCTATTCACTTGTAAACTCTTTACATGCGAGTATTACTGATATGTACACAAATTTAGAAAAGAAATATATTTTTTTCTATCAACCTTTCCAACTCATCAAACTTCATTCATATATTGTCTGCTTCTTTAGTACGAGCACTTTTGGTGGCATACTCAAATTCAGGAAAATAATTTAATTAGAGTTTGAGTAAAAATTGCTGAAAATTTTCTTGTTTGAAATTCCAGTTTGAATAAACTTACCTCTTCATTTTGGCTAGGGGCCGTGGTAGGTTCTATTTCAATCCAAACGTTTCGTCCACATTTGTGGTCGGTACTTTTTATAGACCAGTAGATAAAGAACTATTTTTTGGGATCGAGAATGCGAAATGCATCATAGCATCCCTACTATAATTTCACTTCGTATGATAGGACTATAATAGGATATGTTAGACTGACTAAAAAAACTCGTAAAAGATCAATGGAACTCATGTAGTATAAAATGACTGATGGGGGGGATGTAGTGGTTTTTGGAGTGCTCACTGTAGGTGATGCCAAGTACCATGATTTTTGAATGCAGACTCATCTGAAAATAGTATATTGACGAAGAAATTTGGGTTAGTTTCTATTTGTTAAAGTGCACATGCACAAAATACTACTCTATTAAGAACATCATCTCCATGAAGTTCTTGGTGCAATTAAATATGATGATACTTATTACGGTGCAAAATGTTAACAATACTACCTAAGGAAATTCCGGAATCGTGTTGTAATTGTCGAGTACTTATTTGTGGATTTTGCTGAACAGCTGCGGGCAGAGCTATTTCATTACAAACTCCTGTGACAGTGTTTGCTCGTTTTCTTTGTTTGGGTTTTAGACTACCATCCGATAAAAATGTTCTAACAATATTGTAAAAAAAAAAGACCGCGATCGAACATTATCGGGAAAACGCTCAGGGTATAAGACAACATCCGCATCAATATTTCTCCTACATTCGCCATAAATCAGAAACATTTCAATTTTTTCTTCTACGCATGCATGAGGCATTGTTTAGTTGTAATTGTTTTTTTAGAAATGAAATAAAAATTAATTCTGTAGAAAATAAACACTATCCAATTTTGTTTTTTGTGAGATATGCGCATGTGAGTCGACTCATCGTCGTTTTATGATGAGTTTTTACACTTGAAGGTCGAAATTGGTCGAAATTAAAGCAATTGTTTAACTTGCTTTAATTAGAAAACTATTATGTGTGGTATGTGTGAGAGGCATGAAGACTCACACATTCATGTACTTTGATTTCATATGTATTTCTGAGGAAAATCCCATGTTCAACGATTTTTGTCACGAATACAAAAAAATATTTCAGATAAAACTTTTTTATTTTTTCCCCGGAGTATTCAAATAAGTATAAAATAAGTATAACAATGTGGCAAGAGAACTAATTTTAATTATAATTTTTGTTTATTCGATGTGCAGTTTTCGAGACATTTCAATGTTTTCACTTAAATTAAACACCGTGTATATACAAGTTATAATATATATGATAGGTTTTGATAAGGAATTTTCAATGCGATCTTGCAATGTACGTGGATTTAAGAATCCTTTAATCATTTTGATGAATGGTTCGGATAGTTTAAGAGTGCTGTGTGTAATTGACAAATATGAATTGTGAGAGGTTCATCACATATTTATCAGTTACGTGAAAAGGCGAAATACTAACGTGTATAAAAAGTGTATCTTCGTCTAACACGAACCAATATTTGACTATTTCTCTTATTCTCATCCATTGGCGTAGAATCGTCTGGGTATATCAGGATGCTCATGCGCACCGTAGCAGGGCCAGGGTTATCCTAAACGACCGTCGTTCATCGTCCGTCATATAACTACGCGTCTCGTCTCACCCCTCACCTCGCTGAAGTGTAGTGTGCCTATATACTCGATGATTTTATATCTCACAGCGTGTCCTGTCGTTTTCGTCTTAATCATGCGCGCCGAAGTTGAATTGTAGTCGATCCGAACAATTACACACTATTTTCCGCAAACTATAAGACAGTTTGAAAATATAAATTAGATTATTTCATTATAATTAATGTATTGTTCCGAACTTTACTTGCTCGGCTGTTATTGCTTCTACTGATATAAAATGTGGACATTTAATTTTCATTAACTTAAAATCCGTAATTATTAATTTCAGCACCAATAACAATTTTAAATTCCTGGCTCACTTAATATTCCACAATTCGTAAATTAATTAAAAAAATAATATATATAATAATTATTTAAATATTTGATTACGAGTAGTAAATTGCTGCAATTTTATATTTCGTTCAAAATTTGAAGATCTAATTTCTTGCTAGACTCAATATACCATATAATATTGTCCCTCTGATTTATTGTGTTGACAGAAATGAAAATCCTTATTTAATTCAATTCATAGTTTTGACATTTAAACATAGGTAGTCCATATTGTAATAATAAATATGAATAGATTTTTGAAAGTCTACCAATAGAATAAATGGAAACACAGATTAAATGGAACAACTTTAAATTCACGACTAGTTTTGGATTATGAGCATACTTTTCAGGAGAATTTAATTTATTTAAATTTCTATGTTTATACAATAATTTTATTGAAAAAGGTATATTGATTTGTGGGACAGGCAAAATAATTACGGTCCCAGCATTCGCTAATAATGTGAAAAAGAAAACTACTAAAAAAACATCCTCAGAATCATATTTGAATTATTTTACTGAAATAAACCAGATTATTTAATTATAAATATATTGAACTACTGAAAATTAAGTGAAAATTAATGAAATTTTTAGATAAATATTATATTAAATTGAAATTAAAAATTAAATATAAATATATATGGTTAATTAATGGAATACTTTACTTTATTCTATGTCGGAAAGTTGTGTTTATAACACAATGGGGTTTAGACATAAGATATGCCCCATCAAATTGAAAAGAAGAAAAAGACCTATCGAATAATGACATAAAATAAGGAGCATTCCATTAAAAAAAAAAAAAATGGGTTATACCGTTTTGAAATTTGCGAAGTCTGGCATGTTTCCCTGAACACCCTGTACTACTAAATTTAAATTGCTCATTAATAAAACGTTGCTTATTAACCACACTGAGATATTTGCTAAAAGTTATTCTTACCTTCAAAAAACGAGGTCGCTACGATTTTTTAAAGTTGAGCTTGCTTATGCATGATCCTTGAAAAAAAAAAATTGTAAATTGGCAACACTGTAACATAATAAAAAACTAAATGAACAACAATGTAGAGGTTGAAAAATGTCATTAGAAAAGTTGAATAAATACAGGGTGTTCCATAAAAAAACAAATATTTTTGTCATACCGCAAAATTGGGACACCCTGTATGTTTGAAAATAATTTTACGCCATAAAGATTTTTAAATCAATAACTTTTTGTACGAAACATTTTTTTATTTTTTTTTTCACGGGAAAGGCGCTAGGAAAGCCCGACGCACTGTTGCAGGACCCTGTATATCCAATTGGTCTTTTAGGAGCATACCTTTAGATTTGAGTTTATTTATCTCTAGTTGCTCAAGGAGGTTAAGTTTTAGGCCTTTATTGCATTTGTGGAGAATCTTAAACTTATCGTTAAACCGATGATTTTAACCAAGTAAATGTTCGGCAAACGTAGAGTGACCTTTCTTTTCCAAAAAAACATTTTTTATGTTCTTTGATTCTGGTTAGAAAGCCACGTCCCGTTTGCCCAACGTACACCCCATTATAATCATTGCAGTTTAGTGCAACCTGATTTATTGTTACGAGGGATTTTATCTTTACAGTTATTTATAAATTTCAAAGAGTTTTCCAATTATTGGAAGGAGATTGATTGACCGGTGATTTTGAGGTAATTTCAAAGCTTTTTCCGGCTTGGGGATTAGAATGACAGTGGCGTATTTTTACGTCTTTGGAAAGTTGACTGTTCTTAAACAGGCGTTATGAATGTTTGTTAGGAAAACTTGTGCTTTGAAGTTAGGTGTGCTTAAGTTGTTGTGTCTAGGTGCTTTCTTATTAGGCTCTGCCTTCACTTATCTCTTATAGAGATGTTGGTTCGAGAGTTTTTCAAAAAAAAAAAAAATGATTGTTTCAAGAAAAGTTTGTTGTTTATTAATTTAAGCAGTCAAAGTCATTGGGTAAATCGCAGGTCCCCAGGATGAGCGATTTGGTGACGTTGCTCGAGTCAAATTTATAAAAACGACAAAATTAGAGTGCAATATTCAAATTTTACTTGAAAAAATGAACTTTTAATGTTTTTTTTATGATTATTTCAAGAACATATAATTAAATTACACCTGTTTATAAATATTTGAACAATTAAAATATTTAGAATGTATTTTTCTCATATTGAAGAAAACTTGTTTATTATATTCACTGGACTATGTATTAACAGAAGTATTATTAATGTCACTACTTGACGTGGAAAATACTCCGCACAGATTATCAACTAATTTAGTATTGTGAATGTTATCCAATTGCAAATATGGTTTTAATAAATTAGCCATTTATTTTAGTTTTATCCAATTCGCCAACACTAGCTTTTGCCAATTCTGACATTGCAGATACTCTATTCGAGTGATTGGTTACCTTGATGTTGCTTGTTTTTATACCCATGGCGTCTGCTGATTCTTTCATTCATTTTGCAATGGTATTTACTCCATATTTTTTTCAATTATGGATTAGGAGTCAAATAAGTCCATCATTGGTTATGCCTTTAGGATGATGTTGAAATAACTGTCTAAATAATCTAACTGGACATTTATCTATATTTACTTTATTATTTGATGTAACTTGTTGCAGCATAATTTCTAGTTTCTTCCTTACTGATGACAGGATAAAATGTTAAATAATGCTACCAGTATCTTTACCATAATTATCTTTTTTGGCGTAAAAAATGTTATTAAACATTTTGTTGCCTCCCTCACGCCAGGTCAATTCGCTGCAATGCGAAAAATTAGGCGTTGTAAACCATCCGTCATTTTATCATCATGTAAAGTAATCATTGCCATAATTTCCTCTCTGGGTATTATACCAGCATTCATACTTCTCTTTGTGAGAGTTTTTTTAAGTTGACGGCATTTAACATTTCGCGCATCTCTGGCATTTTTGAACTCAATATAATTGAAAGAGTCAAATTTTACCTTATAATTTTCAAGTAATATTCCTGTAGAAGTGTCGCTGTTACATTCCATATAGCTTTTACAGCAATTTCTTTAAAATCTGTCCCATTCACCCTATTAATGTTGAAAGCTCATAACTTTAAAATATTTCACAGTTCTTCTATCAGTTTGTCTGCATAAAGTTTGATATCATTTGAATAAATAAAATGAAAAAAATGCTTCCGGATGGTTTCATACGTTTTGGACATATTTATTCGAATAGCTGTACGGATTATTTTGTCGATAAAGTGAACACATACACTATCAAACCGGAACATCGCGTTTATAGAAGTGCTGACTATGAGACGGACTGATTTTATTTTTTAAATTTATTTCGTTATTATGGAAATACTAGAAAAACGTCACCATGGGAATTTTAATAAATGAAAAAAAATTGTTAGTAGGAATGTTTTTCTAAATCGTCACGTGGTGCAGATTCATTCAATTTCATTGGTTTTTACCATCATGAGTGAAATAATAATTTTTAAATAATGTAAAATATGAAGACAAAACTGATTATTTCCTATCATTTAGACAGGTTCTAATAGGAAAAAAATTTAAAATGTACTTATATCTGAAAAATATCACTGAGTATTGCATTTATTTGTGATGCACCATTATAATAACAAATTTGATAACAAAAACAAAGCCTTCACCCCCTTATACTCAGGTTATAACATTAAAGACAGATTTGTTTTCCGGGAGTAACATAGACCATTGAAAAAATTCTAGTCATTCTAGATCACATACTATGTTTCATATCAAACGAACTTATCTATCTTTAATATTTTAGTTCTTAAAAGCTACACAATTATTTGTTTATCCACTGTGTATAATTGTATAGATATTATTCGATAAATATACTGTATTCTCTCAACCAAAAAAAAACTTGTCGTTATTCTTCATTTAGAATGTAAAATTTGTGTCAATACGGAGTTTCTCTATTCAACAAAAACATAAAACAAACCTTAAAACACTATTGTAAAATCCACACTCACTCACCACAAAGTACTCGAGGACATTTATATAAATAACGAGGATACTCTCCGCTTTGTGAAAATAATGTTTTCCGTGTATTGAAGCACAGAAAACGTGCACGGATCGATTATTTTCGTAAAGCCTAAATACCCAAGATTTATCACGGAATTAACTGGGATATCCAGCTAATTTCCTTCTTTATACAACCATTTTGTAGAAACTGTTATACGTTGTCGTAAAACGAAAGTTATTATAATGAAGATGGATTCATTATTGTTTATTATTATTATTGTTTTTTTTGTGTGTGAAAATATAAAGCCTCATTACACAAAGAACCCTCTCGTCATTAGGAAAAATATCCCCTCGCTCGGTGGCTTGTTTTAATTATCGCAACAGACGCGTAATTATTAAGAGCGCTTAATTATGCAACATGAAAGCATTCCATCGGGAGCAGTGTTCCTCAACTTGTTCGGCTTCAACTAACAGCACTAAAATTTATGTGTGCGGCGTTTAAAAATTACTTCCCGAAGTTTCCAGTTTACGTGTAGAATGGGTAACTTTCGCTTTGTGTGTTCGTCTTTTTTTAAACGAATTAAATCATCCGGTGGCACGCACACAGGAATTTTTGCCATAAACATTTTAAGTAAATTGTAATGTAGATTTTTATAGTTTTATTTTTGTATAATTTTGTATCGTTACATATATACATGGTGGCGCAAGATTCCGGCGAAGTTCAAAATCTGACTTATTTACAAATATACAAAAAATGTTACTTACATAGTTTGTAGCTACTGTTAACTTCACATTTTAAAATTAGTTTTATATAAACAGGATGTTCAATAATCACGTGATGTATCAAACCCATGTTTTTTTTTATGGAATGTAATACTGTTTATGAAGATTTTCGATTCTATGTTTAAAAAATACCATTTTTGATATAAGATTTAATAGCCCGATTTTTTATATACAAGGTGAAGCAATACGCAAAATGTTTTTTTTTTATTTTCTTACGTAAATGGGACACCCTATATGTTTTATACTATTTTAATAGAAAATTGATCACTTTTCATTTTTATATAAAATATTTAATAGATACCGTTTTTTGAGATATTTAATCTCAAATACAAATTTGGTATAGATTTTTTTATCAATGTAGGCCGCGCCAGACAACTGATTTATTTAGTTGTGAAAGTTACGCTTAATATCATATTTAATAAGTAAAGTACATTTTACGTTATATTTTGTCACACTGGTGCAGTTAAATATTCTTCTTCGATAAATAATTAATATAATTCTTAAAAACTAACAAGAAATATATTTTTTGGTTATTATTCGAAAAATATTTAAAATATTGCTATATGCTTGTTAAATTGATTTATTTAAACAATTCATGTTGACTGAAAAACCGATAGTAGATCAAAGTGAAAGAATTTAATACTTATACAAACAGAATTAGCAGTAGCAGAATTACAATTCTTTACAAATATTTATATTTACAATACATATTAGTGGGTTAGTAGTCATGGCCTATCGACCGGAGGTCTTTCTGCCTTCAATACTTATTTTATTATATTTTTTAATATTAAAAATTTTTATGTATTTATTCACGCATTCATTTTTTTTAATTCAATATTATTCAAATATTTTAATTTTTTTAATATGTCCTAATAAACATTATAGCTCCATAAATAATTGTCGACGAACTATTTTCTTTATATTTTGCATGGCGCATGCATATCTATTATCATTTGAATATACTTTTAAGTTAAGAATTAAATGTGTTATTAAATGTTAGAAAACAATTATGAATTGCATTTGTTTCTATTATAACCTACTTAAATTATAGAATATAAGCGAAACTTATAATTTTGTACTTTGGATTGAAATTGTTAAAAACCGGTAACAGATAAGGGTATAGTAAAATTAAAGAACATCCAATTTTCTATCGAAATAGAATTAAATATATTTCTTATATTATTAAGCATTTTTTCAATTAAATTGCTTTAACAGAAAGTTTACATCGTTTTTCAATTTATATTTATATTATATTTAGTTATAAACAATTGAATGTTGAAATCAATAGAAGTTTGGGGCCTTATTTTTTCAAAATTGAAAACGAAGTAAACTTTCTGTTAAAGCAATTTAATTGAAAAAATGCTTAATAATACAAGGAATAATCGTTTGTTACCATAAAGCAAATGTTGTGTACAGGGTGAAACAATACACAAAATGATTTTTTTCTTTTTTCACTTAAATGGAACACCCTATATTTTTTACACTATTTCGATAGAAAATTGATTATTCTTTAATTTTTGTATAATAAACTATACCCCTATCTGTTACCATTTTTTTCACAATTTCAATTCAAAGTACAAAATTATAAGTTTCGCTTATAATCTATGATTTAAATAGGCTATAATTAAAACAAATGCAATTCATAATCGTTTTCTGGTATTTAATAACATACTTACTCCCTAACCTAAAAGGATATTCAAATGACAATCGATATTTAAAGGCGCATGCAAAATATAAAGAAAATAGTTGCTCTACGATTATTTAGCGAGTTATAATGGTTATTGGGACATACTTTTTAAGAAAAAAATTGTAAAATGTTTGAATGCTATTGAATTAAAAAAAAATGTGAATGTGTGAAATAAATACATAAAAATGTTAACAAAATATAATGATATAAATATTTTATTATTTCACTTAGTATCTATTTTCGGTTTTTCAGTCAACATGAATTGTTTAAATAAATCAATTTAAGAAGCATATAGGAATATTTTAAATATTTTTCGAATAATAACCAAAAAATATAGTTAATTTAACAATTAAATTAATCATTTATTGAAGAAGTATGTTTAACTGCGCCAGTGTTACAAAATATAACGTAAAATGTACTTTACTTACTAATTATAATATTAAGCGTTGAAAGTTACTAAATAAATTAGTTGTTCTGGCGCGGCCTACTTTGGTTAAAAATTCTATACAAAATTATTTAATCAAATGCAATTTGGGAGAATAAATTGATGATAATAATAGGAATCGTAAAATCTGTTTAAAAATAAATTATTAATATTAACATACCTTAATAGAAAAAATAACTTCCAATCCATTCCTGGTGAATCGAAAACCAACTCACCTCCACCACTCACTAATTACCACTTGCTCATAAACAAAAATAAATCGCGTTTTTAATTATTAATAATTTCTAACGTTAAAACTTAAACCGGAATAGTGAACACTGCGCGTTTTCGGACGACTGAATCGAAATACAAGAGCGCAATTATCGCAAATCAAGAAGAAAAAAACGATCGACGACTCACTCCGAGAACGCATTCCTGAGATAAGAAGATTCGTTGTACCTGGATCCTGGCGCACAGCCAAGAACATACCTATTTAAATTGTTACTTTCCCCGGACCCCTGTCCAAGGGAAAGTATTGTGATCGTGAAAATTTTCGAACCGCCAATTTCAACAAATATGGACGTTTTGAGGTCCCCTGAGTCCATTCCATCGAGTTTTGAAAAATGTCTGTGTGTGTGTCTGTGTGTCTGTGTGTTTCCGCGATAGCGCCTAAATGGCTAAATGGATTAAGCCCAAACTTTATATCTAAGCTTTGTATAACAGTGGAATGATCTGAAAAGCTTTTGGTTAGAATCAAAACTCATTAAGTGCAACTTTACTCTTAGCGATTTATCATTTTTTAATTCGGATAGAAAAATGTTTCAAATAAAAGTTTTAGATCTTGGAAAATAAATAATTTCTGTTATAAAACTTTTATTGTAGGACCTCCGGTTTTCATTTTATAAGCGGAAGAATTTCGTTTACCTGATAAATTCCCTTAGAAATAAGCAATTATTTTTATGTTGGCAGTGGAGACTTTAATTATTGAAATTATTATTTTAATGACAAATAAAACGTCAAAGAGCAGTCAAACGCCTCCAGTTTAAAAATATTTAAAAAGGATGTAAAGAAATTTTATCAAGTCATTGTAAGGTAAGTAATAACGCAATAAATTATAACTTATTTGACCGTATTCACCGGGGAAAGTACCATGATGGACACATCACCATTTTTTTTATTAAATTCTCATTTATCCCGTGGTAAAAAAATATGTATGAATTATGATGTATTTTACTTAATACACTTGATTATTCGTTTCACTAAATTATTTTATATTTGTGTTCGCGTAACTTTCACAACTAAAAAAATTAGTTGCTCTTGCACGGCCTACTTTGATTAAAAATTCTATACCAAATTTGTATTTGAGATTAAATATCTCAAAAACGGTAAACAGTAGCTATTTAATATGTTACATAAAACATGAAGAGTGATTAATTTTCTATTAAAATAGCATAAAAAATATAGGGTGTCCCATTTAAGTAAAAAGAGAAAAAAATCATTTTGCGTATTGCTTCACCTTGTATATAAAAATTTGTTTTAAGAGAAAAAAGTGTATTTCTTTTATTATTAAGTATTTTTGCATTTGTATGGCGTTGACAGAATGTTTATTTCATTTGTTGTATATTTATGGCTTCTTTCTGTTAACAATGTAATACAAATGAAATAAAGTTTAAAAAACAAATAAACAACCAACTAAGCACACAATTTAGTAATCTTTTATCAACATAAAAATGTCGCTTTTTTTTAAATTAGGGCTCTTTACGATTGACATGTATTTCAATTTGTTAAATCTTTGGTTATTGGTTGGGGAAAGATATATTCTTTGTAACTGATATATCTATACCGACAGTATAGATTATATCTCCTTAAACTGTATATAAAAAAATAACAGTTAGGCAGCAATACTACCAGAATTCGTGAATTCAAAGAGATTGATAGTTTCCAAGGTTTCGTATTTTTCAATTTTTTGATACCTTAAGTCCTTTTTATTTGTAGTGTTTGTTATAGTACATTTATTAATAAAATATACAAAAAATAAAAAAGCTATTCAAATAAAACACTAATATCATTATATTTTTTTATGTTTTATGTCATTATTATGTTTTATGTTATGAAATGGAAGTTTCAGCAATGTTATAAAGTAATATTTTTTAATTTACTTTTGCGTAAAATGTGTATTGAACCTTACATGACAAAATGAGGCAAACATATTCTTTCAAATGTTTCTACTTAACCTAGAAATTATATTTCTTTGAACGTCCATTTCGAGATATATCAATAATAATAACATTTTGTTTTTGTAGAATAATGCTTACTATTAACATATATGAAAGACAATTATAATAAATATGAAGGATATTATTCCTGGAATTGTTGGAGTTTTTCATATATCCAATATCAATTATATATTCCTTCATATTGTATAGCACAGACTACAAATCAGCCTGCTCTATGTATTTTTAATGCTAAAAGTAGCTCTTTCTCTCTCAAATAAAACTATTTCCCCTTTCACTCAACAGCCACTCCAGGTGGCGCTGTATAGAATCTGTTCCTGTTTTATAATATATGCTTAAAATATGGTTATCTTAGGATACAATTAAATATGTTGAATATTTTGTATATTGTCACAAATTTTGTGCATATTTTAAAACTTTTTTTTTTAAATAGCCATTAAACCTTTCCAGCAAAATATAAATACATAGCCATAAACATGTAATTATAAAACCGTTTATTCAACAAGAGATTACTAGAGAAATAAATAATTATGCACGCTTCAATATGTAATTTTAGGAAAGCCCAGCAGTGCGGGAAATTATTTCTGGGAAATTATTTCAATGAACCGCGTTAAACCAAAACAGTGCTTAGCAGACCAGCATTACAAGAGATTCTATACCTACTAATGTATATTCCTAGCTCATAATAAGTTAATTGTATAGTTAAGTTTTGCTTATGGTGTTAAATATTCATGTTCAATGAAAGCAACTACTCGTGTATTAAGTTCTGTGTTTACCATCGCAATGGCAATAGGAAAAGCGTCGGAATGGATCAAACCACATCTGGAATTAATATTATATATTCTGCCGGCCTTGTGGTAATACACTAAGTTTTTTTTTTTGATATTTTTTTTTTGTGTAGTGGGAGGGGAAAATCCATTAATGGACGGAGTGTTCCAGATTTTTTCTAGGAGACTACCGACTAAAAACCGCTACCACTTTACCGGCGTCGACTTCTAGGATCATTTGCCGGTCTTGTGTATAAGGTGCACTGATATATTTTCTCTGTTTTGTCAGCCACATTTTAATGAAACTTACTAACTAATATTACAGTGAGGAATATAATAAATAAGATGATACAAATTAAAACTGAAAGAAACACAAACCTAATCTACAATAAATATAAAACTTACACCTAATATCATATAAGGATCCGACATCGAGGTAGTAAAGGGATCCCGATGCCGAAACTTAAAAACTCTTAACCTAAATGCTCATTGTTGTAAATGGACAATGGATCGAGACGACACATTACACTAAAATATAAAACACACTAAAGGTGATATCGGATTTGTAAACGGACTCCGATATCATTGGACAAGACAAAAGACAATACAATAATAAATGATAATAAATTAACATAAGGACGGTACACCTAAGCTTTAGCTTTAGTTTCACGTAGGAAATTTATAACCTTCTCTACGGACACCTTACTGTTACTTAAAACGGACGCCACATCACCACCCAGCCTCAGCCTATCGCGTTGACTAGCGTAGGCTAGACATTCCACCAAGTTAAAAGTTTGTGACAATGGTGACAAACTGGTTGTTCATCATCGGTTAGGAGATGAAAAGAGGTCAGGTTAGTGTGCCCTATGTGCAAACGGCACAGGGCAACCTCCTCCCTCCTTGAAAGTTCCACCGGCGATATCCAGCGTGCCACTTTGCAATTATATAATGTACTGATGAGGGCTGAAATCCGGAAACACGTGTCTACAAATAGTCTTATATAACGTTTTTTTTTTTATTTTGTTTTTTTTGCATTAAATATTTTCGATTCAAAAATTGTTGCTATACAATATGTTATTGTTATGGAACAGCAAATGCCCATTATTGAACATTTGTTTAAAGTACTTATGTAATATAAATAAAAAATGTCTTTTGCAGAAAACAATTTATCGAAATCGCGCATGACGTCCTCTAACGGTTACTTCAATCGGGGATCTTTTAATCAATTTAATTAACAATTTTGCAATTACGTAAGGCACAGCTGTACTGATGAGGGATGAAATCCAGAAACACGTGTCTGTAGATAGCCTTATATTACGTAAGTTTTATTTTATTTTTGTTTTTTTTTTGCATTAAATTTTTTCGATTCAAAAATTGTTGCATTATTATTGTTATTGTTATGCAACAGCAAACTTTTATTATTAGACATTAGTTATAGTACTAATGTAACATAGATCAAATTGTCATAGCAGCTAAAGAGGAAATTATTTACTAATTATTTTTAAATTATTTTTATTTAATTTATTTAAATAACTGTGATCAAGTGAATAAATCCCATTTTTCTATTATTATGGTATAAAGATTGTATCAAAATAGTAATAAAGATATTCAATGATAATAATAATCGATGAAACTAAAAAACAAACAAAAAGTTTACTCTATTTAATTTTCAGTATTTGTATTAAACACAGAATATTTTAGTAATAGATGAATTCGTACTAGTTTGTAAAGCGAGTCACAAATAAAATAAAGAAAATAAACATACATTTATATAGTTTTCAATATGAAACCAGTTTGATGGATTAATCGTGACACGTGATGATACAAGTGAGAGAGAGAAAGGAAGTTGCAATGTTGAAAATTGAATAGGAAAAAGGATTGCGAGAAATGTATTCGTGATTCCTGCTCTTTTCATCTCTGCTGGTTCTAAAGCGAGGGACCGAAAGGGAACGAGGGATTCATTTCGCCCTTGCCGGTCCCAGCGCGTGGAAACGGGAGATTTTCCACTATCTCTCTCTGCCGTTCCGCTCCTGCCGTAGGTCTTGGCAGCTTCCAGTACTCCGTGGCCGCGTGACCCAACGCCACCCCCGATAACGCTTCGCGTCGCGACGCATTAGCGAATCGAGTACGTTTTTTGTTATCCACGAGAATAAAAATAGAACAGAACATGGAATTATTTATGTGGAAGTTCATTACAGTGCGGTGTATTTTTTATACGCGCCTTCGCGTTTTGTTTTATAGTGCTGTAGAAATGCTTATTATCGAATAAGAAACTGCCCTTGAAAGTAATCATTATGTTATTCTGTTTTCTAAGGCAAAGCTAATCGTTAACGACGATTTTGGTAAGTCTCTTAATACTTATCTTGAAATTGTATTTAGGTTTTGTTTTAATACGTCAATATCATATCATAACCTAAAACATCACATTCAATATAAACAAATCAAAAAAATGACTAACAGTTAAAGTTAATCATTTTTTTAAATGTAATTATATTTTACTAGTAATGTCATTAACTTTTGAATATTATTCCATAATGTATTAAATAAAAATGATTTGAAAACCAAGTGAATGAATACTCTTTTCTATTTATATTCCATAATGTATTAAATTGTATTAAATAATTTTATTTAAGTTTGTTTAATATACTTTGATAAGTTTTAATATAAACTATATTCTTTCTTAACGTGTTTAAGGGTTAAAAACATTGGACCCTATTTTCTTCCAATGTTTATTTTTTTAATATCGTCGTTGATACATTTTTTAAACTCTACTTTTAATCACAAATATATTGTTTTATTATGTTTTTTGAAGTTGTTAGTTCAAATAGTTTAATCATAACAAAATTGAACACTTTTAATTAAAGCTGTGATTGGCACTAATATTCTGATTAGTTAAATACGGCTTTAGTTACGTGAAAAGTATACGATCAATTATTATCACTTTGCTTAAATCTCTATTAGATTTAGATAAGGTTGGCCACGATGAAATTTGCAGTTAACAATAATGCCAATTTTAATAGCTTACTATTTGACATTTGCTTAATATTTTACCCTTATATAGTCTTTTTGTTGGAAAGTTACACATCTTACCTGTTTAAAAATCATTGTAAGCTATAAAAATATTAATCTTTTTTTTAACAATTAATTTTGTTTAAAATGGAACGGTCGTAAATTCACACTATTATGAAGTATGTGTTCTTACATGGAAGTACGCAGCATGCAGTATAAAATAGATTTGTAAGGTTAAAGATAACTTTAACCTTACAAATGTGCAACGCGGTCGCTCAGAATCAAAGGCAATAATGACGAACTGCATGTTATCGTTGAGTCAGACCCATCTCAAAGTCTCTACAAATTATTTTTGAATCTTAGTATTAGCAAACAATCAATATTAACTAATTAAGCTCAAATCTGTAAAGTGAAAAAGTTGGATAAGTGTATTTCACATGAACTGAGTAAAAAACAAAATAAAAGCGGTCGAAAATTTGCTTGATATTGCTTACTCGTCACAAATGTCATCCATTTCTAAATAAAATTATCACTTGTGATGAGAAACAGATCCAATATGACAACCTTAAATGAACAGTACAATGGTAGGACAAAGATGAATCACCAAACATACTCTACAGCGTAATATTCATGAAAAGAAGCAAATGACGAGTGTATGGTGGTGTGGCGCAATTGTGATCCATTATAATTTCATGAGACCTGGCTCATCGATCACAGCGGAAGTATACTGCAACCCACTGGACGAAACGACGAAGCGAAGCAAACACTTAGTGAAAATCAGCTTAAATTGGTCAACAGATCGACTACTATTTAATTGCATGATAACGCTAGACCATACACTGTACAAATGACTGTAGCAAAACTACAGGAATTGGAGTTGAATTTTTTTTATCATCCTTACTCATGGACCTGACTACCACTTCTTCCGCAATTTAGATAACTTTTTAATAGGAAACCAATTTAATTCCGAAAATACTGAAAAACTTACTTTCCAGGAATAAAATGACTCTTGTCATTGGCAAAAGTGTATTGAAAATATTAGTGAATACTTTAATGAATAAAATAATTCCTTATATTTGTGTATTATCAATCAACTTTTTATCTGTAAATTGCATTCTTGACTACCTGATATATTCGCAGGAGTATTAGAAACAGATTTTAAAATTGACGTTTGGAAAAAATCATAACTTTCAAATAGGCGAATGAAAAAAAAAATGAAATTTTGTATGAGTATATTATACTAATGGGTAAATATTCAGGGTTATTTATAGAAATTTAATAAATTAAGTTGTTTTGATAATTTTATGGATCTCCAGAAACATATTTAAGATAAAATTTCGTGTTTTAAATGGCACAACCTATATCTATAAGGCTTTTTTTGTAGAAAATTGCATTGTCTTTCAAAATATATTGGGTGTGAAGAAAAGTCATCCATATTTTTTCACTTTCCATGCCTTTATTTAATATAGTTAGAGTTATCGCATTAAGGTTAAAAGATGCGCCGTTTCATGATTCCTTTTTCATATAAGTCCTTGATCTATTGGCAAAAAAAAAAAACTGGAACAGATGATTTTCACATGCATGTCATGAAGCCAATTTTACACCCAGAAAGGAATTTTGTAAAGACCTGAATAGATGATAATCGCTTCGTACTATGTCCGGATATTGGTTTGAAGTTTCGTTGGACGAGTAAAAATAAAACAAGAGGTACGTTTTGATGTTACATTATATTTAACGGAAACAAATTGCATCCTAATAAAAATGTCTTAGAGCCCTTTACGGTCGCTGGTAGTTGAAAATAACAAAAGCAACCCCATGCGGCGACGGGTCGCTGGTCGGATTTTGACCTGGTTGGGGACTCGCGCTATTGAGAGGCAACACCGGACTATAAGGAGGATATGTAAGAATATCCCAACGAGCTCCCGGAGTCTTGATGGAACACAACCCTCTTCCTATTGACTAAATCTATCCATTTTTGGTCAATTTCCTGCTTCAAGCGGTCCAATTGCTGACATTATACATCCGAATTAAATGTTTGGTCAGGCTAGAGCAGCTCATAATGTCTCCTTCCAGTCTTACCAATCTAAAGACGTCAATCCAGGATGGGAGGATGGTCCTTTGCCCAAGATCTTTCTCTGATATTGTTATCATAGGTGATCCATTTCACATCTCCAGTTACCATACGCTTGAGAAATGGGTCGACTTTGTTATGATTATTTAGCAGAAATTCGCAAATGTAAATACGATCCGGCAAACTTCTTTATGTCAGCTCATGTGGCACCCAATCTTCGAGCTTCTTGGTATATCCATCCTTCCGTGATCCAATGGTCCAAAACGATTGTTTGAATGATGCAACTTGGCAATCTCTACGCTGCCCATATGCCGGTCTCCATTCACTTTTTCAATGATTTCATCGACGTTTACGATGACAGGACCACCAGAGCGTGTAGCGTTTATCACATAAAAATTTCCGAAATAGAATAGATATAACCAAAATTGCGCATTATTTTCTACATGGAAAACATATAAATTTGGTCAATGATCGAGAAATTGATAAAACATCCAGCTACAAATGGTTGACAAATGGACAGTTATTCCCAGAATCAGAAGGCTTCACCATAGCTATACAGGACCAAGTCATAAATACACTTAATTATAGAAAATACATCATGAAGAAAACAGTAGAAAATGATTCCTGTCGAAAATGCCACCTTTTTCCGGAAACTATTGATCATATCACCAGCGGATGCACTCTATTAGCGAATACGGACTATACACACAGACATAACACTGTTGCAAAAATTATACACCAAACACTTATAAATAACCATAAATTTTCTCAAAATTCAGACCCCTACTATAAATATAATCCATTGCAAATTTTAGAAACCGACACACATAAATTATATTGGGACACTACACTACTGACAGACCTAACAATAACGGCTAACCGACCAGACATTACATTAATTGACAAAATTTCCAAATTTTCGTATATTATAGAAATTTCAGTACCAAGTGACAACAATATTTAAAAAAAATATAAAGAAAAATTTGACAAATACCAACCCCTTGCATTTGAAATTAAACGTATATGGAAACAAGAGTAGGTTATAATAGTACCTTTCATCATTTCGGTAACCGGTATTACACCGAAAACATTTCACCAAAATTTAAAACTATTAAATTTACCCGATCGAATACACAACACAATACAAAAGGCCACTATTCTTGCAACACTATCTACAGTGAGAAGATTTTTACAATAATTAAGAATTTAAAATTTGTAATTATACCGTTAATTCTTAAAAAAAAGAAACCAGTATATAAACTGAGAAATAAATAAATAATAATAATGATTATAATAATAATAATATATGGGTGTTCTTAATACTAATACATATTTTACACAAGTCATGGTAATAAGATATATTTTTTTAATTAATTAAAAAATCCAATAAATATTCGTCCCAGCTGTAATAGGCTTGATTGGCTAAGTGGCAACATTTTAATCGATTCAGAGGGTTTATTATAAAACATAAGCCCCCAATTTCTTGGACCGTTTCTTATTTTCGCTACGCCGGCCGATGTTAAGAACACAATTAAATAAATATTGGGATGGTAGTGTTAAAATGTTTAGTGATAAATAATGGTTTACAGTCATCCCGATATTTTGCCCCAGCAATAACTCTAATTATACGCCTCTGGATAGCGATGCCTGCCGTACACATGTTCCATGCCATAACACATTTGGCTATGAAATGTTCCATAGTATGCCGCTTTTAATACATGAAAAGCTACCTGACCAGAGAGACTCCTTAATATAAATTCTACGGGAAAGTTTCGGTGCTGGTGTCTCTGTGTTTTTGTTCGAAGTCATTGTGGAATCAATTTTTAAACCCAAAAAATTTAAATAGAAAACAGTATTCATTCACTTGGTCACAGTTATTTAAATATATTAAATAAAAATGATTTGAAAATAATTAATAAATTATTTTCACATTTATCTCTGTGACTATAGACTTACCTACGTAAGTACGTTAAACAAATGCACATTAAAACAACTACTTCCCGGGCAAATACCCACGCCGGACATTGAATTACATAATGTACACCTGCTGCTGCATATCAAATATTGAATAATGCAACAAAATTTTTGATCCGAGAAAAATTTTATGTAAAAACAACAAAAGGAACGTTACATAATATAAGGCCATCTGCAGACACGTGTTTCGGGATCTATCCCTCGTCAGTACAGCTATGCCTTACATAATTTAAAGATGTTAAAATAAATCAATTAAATTAATTCAATTAATTATGCTGATTGTATTTGAATTAATTTAATTGATTTATTTTAACATCTTTAAATTATGTAAGGCATAGCTGTACTGACGAGGGATAGATCCCGAAACACGTGTCTGCAGATGGCCTTATATTATGTAACGTTCCTTTTGTTGTTTTTACATAAAATTTTTTTGGATCAAAAATTTTGTTGCATTATTCAATATTTGATATGCAGCAGCAGGTGTACATTATGTAATTCAATGTCCGGCGTGGGTATTTGCCCGGGAAGTAGTTGTTTTAATGTGCATTTGTTTAACGTACTTACGTAGGTAAGTCTATAGTCACAGAGATAAATGTGAAAATAATTTATTAATTATTTTCAAATCATTTTTATTTAATATATCCAAAAAATTTGCTTAATTTGCAAACAGATAAGAACCCCGAACGATTTTCTTTGGCATGAACGCTATGTTAACAGTCTTCATTTCATTTAGTTGTAATTCGTTAACATTAAACCATGACTTGGCTTCTGTCACAGCTTCATCACCAAGTCTCATACATTGGTCAATGTTATCACTTGACATCATCGGCATACATTATAGTTTTTGCCCCACGCACAGGATTAGCAAAATAATTGATGAACATTTAAAAAAGAAGTGGTCGCAGAGTGGAGCCTTGGGGGATGCCGTGTTTTAATAATAATTTCTTGGAAGTTACGCCGTCCATCTTAACCGCCTGATCTTAACCGCCTGATATCTACCAAACAGACTACATGATTAACAAAAGCCATAGTTTAACATAGATAACAAGTCATGGTTGACAAAGTCAAGTGCTTCTGTCAAGTCCAGATAGAAGTAGCATGTGTTGTAATGTTGCAACAGTATTAGTTTTATTTGATTTATTATTGATTCAACATTTATTTTAAATGATCCATTAAATTGATCAGTTGATATGATACCATGCTCAGCCGTAAGTAATGGAATCTTAATGTTCGTTTTTATTATTTGCCATATTGCCTTGTTCTTTTTTTGTTAGATTTTAAAATCAAGTTATTATTCGACTTTATTTTGGAGAACTATATTTATGCCTGTATTTTAAAAATATATCTTTCAAATTCGGATAACTTAGAGAAGCTATTCGTAGGCAATAGAGTTTCTCTCTCATATTATCCAGTTCATTATTAAACATAATTTTTGTCAGAGGGTTTACTTCCAAGCTTTTTTTTAGGTCATTAAAAATATCATTAAATATGTTATGAAATATATATATATATATATATTTATACAGGATGGTCCACGAATAACGGCCATTAAAGGTTTTCAGGGTTCCTGGCCACGCAAAAATTACAAAAAAAATCTATATTGTACGGCTCAATACGACCACCTCATGGAACATATTTTGACTTTCTTCAACTTCCCGTTATGCCGGAAATAGCTTCCCACTTTCTTATTTTAAATGGAAAACCCCATATTTTCATTTTTTCTGGATTCCTCATTCAATTGCCCACTCACTCATATGGATTTGTGTCTACATAACTATTACGGCTTTTGAGATAAAAAAATATTTGTGAAATTTTAATCTCAAATTGATGATTCAAAAAATGCTTATAACTTCTAGTGGGAACTAGATAAGCATATCTTATTCATTGTACATTAATGTATAATTTAAATTTAATTAAAAATAAAGTGGAAAATAAACATCTCTAATGGTATTTAAACCCACGTCCCCTGATTGCCGGTCAAGTGCGCCGAGTTTTTTTCTTTTCAAGAAAGTTGAAAAAAAGAAAACAATAACTGTTTTTTTGCAATAAATACATTCTTATAGCACTGTTTTATGATCTAATCGATGGCGTACTCAATTTATATAATAGAATGTTTCGTTTCATTTAATCATCATCATCTTTCTAATTGCTTATTGACGCCATATTGGTTTTCTATCAAATTAAAATCGTCTGTTATTTTCTGATTACAATGATCCTACACATGATTACTTTATTGTGATAAAACAAAAACATTGTTAACACTAAAAATATCCGTTTATCATGAAACTAAAAGTAATCGTTACAATATGTAATGTAACTTGTAGCATTATGCAAATAATATTTATGAAAAAAAGTTTTGCAATGGAGCAAAAAAAATACATAATGAAATTTTTTACAAACCAATGAAACAAAAAAATGATAATATTAACATAAAACATATTTCTTTAATTTACGTTAAAAAAACAGCCTTGACAGAAAAAGTAATTCAAGGGTATTACTTTAAATTATTTATTGTAGTATAAAAATATCCTTTAGAAATTGTATTGAATTTCAAGAAGAAAATATTAATATTTCTTAATTTCCCAATTGTTCAATTATATTTTATGTTCTGGCTATGTATCTTTGTTTTGCTTTTAAATAAGCTAAAACCCTATAAAATATGATTTTTTTTAATTCTAAATTTTGACAATAAATGACAGAATTACATCCATCTGGTTACTACAAAAGGGTGCTTCTGTAGTGATAATATAGAAATTAAAATAAAAACATAATTAATTACAACAAAGGTATGATATGTGATATAATAATAAATGATAAATAACGAATATGACGTCCATAAAAAAAAGAAAGTTGATTATGATCCAGATGAAACGAAACATGCTATTAATGAATTGATTATTTTTGGTGTATGGTAATATTAAAAACGACTGTAACTTATTTTATTTTAAAAATAACTATGGCATATGTTATATCGGATTAAAGGGACAAATTTGTCCTTTACAGTTTTTTTCTATCTATGATAATAATAGAGATATATTGATTTCAAAAAATTGACACATTTTACTTTTTCAAAATATCTAGTTACCCTTGACTTTTTCAAATATTTTAAAAGTCATTTTATTCGTCTTATAAAACTACACTTCTTTCCCCAATTAATAGTTTTTCTATCTCTTATAGTTTCCGAGATCCCCATAGAGAACATCGAAAAAAAACTCACCCTGTATATATATATATATATAAATATATACATTAAGTGAAATTTAACAAAGTGAATTTAATTAACAATTTAATTAAGAAATATATTTGAATTTATGGGGTTGTAGCGTTTCTGCGTTGTCTTTCTTGCATTCAAGGTTTGAAATCCAGCCGCTTTCCACCTAATTACGCCCCAAGAGTTTTAGCCTACCGGGACACATCCCGATATCCCGTCGACCGTATCCGCTCCTGATTGATGGTTTAAAGTATCTAGAGCTTTGTATTAGCCTGCACGAACTTACTACTTAATCAACTGTAACTCCGGTACAGATTCAATTTTTGCTTTAAATTCTTACATTTGTAAATATTTGTTTTTATTTGTGTCTTACTTAAATCACTTGAATTACTAACAAAAACATAATAATTTATAGTGTAATTAATAAAATAATCTTATTTTAATGTATACAAATCTTGAACATTATTTTGCTGAACGCTATTCAAAAAATAATACACGGTTAAAACTAGGTTGTGGAAATTATTGTTTTGAAACAGATAATTATTTATTATTTTATTAATTTTCGTTAAACATCCGATGCAGCAGTTTCAGTCGAATAAGCAAATGCAATATTATTAAACTAGCGTTCTGAAATATTCACGTTCCAGTTGCGTTCACATTAAAATTATGATATTTAAATCTAAATCATATTTATTAAAATCACTCTTTTTTGTAAAGTTATATATATATATATATATATATATATATATATATGTTATAACGTAGATTTTCGCGGGCGTAACATGTTGACGCATTTATTCGGGTTTGTTCCCGCGTGTTTTCTTGGAACTGGTCCATTGAATTTTCTGATCGACGTTTCGATGACGTCGCAGTCATCTTCGTCAGGAGTAAACTATTAGATTGTATTGCTCTAGCAACCACTTGTTAGATTTTTACCAGTTCCCTTCAGATAATAATGTCGAAATTGAAACAAAGGGCACGAACACATCTTCAAGATCAGAAAATAGAAGAATCACCAGAAGCCAAACAAGAAACACGAACATCTAGTTGCAATGCGTAAAAATCTAACAAGTGGTTGCTAGAGCAATACAATCTAATAGTTTACTCCTGACGAAGATGACTGCGACGTCATCGAAACGTCGATCAGAAAATTCAATGGACCAGTTCCAAGAAAACACGCGGGAACAAACCCGAATAAATGCGTCAACATATATATATATATATATATACACAATCTTTATTGACAAAACCAATACCATCAGTTATGTTTAGATAGCGGTCGACGATAACGTGTGCGGCGACGTTTCTGGATAATTTCGTATTCCGTATTGAGTCACATGTTATTCTTCTAGTGTTATAAAGTAAATATAATTTTGATATATCGTTAGAAATAGAGTTTATTATATGTCCAATTAGTAAGACACGGTCGATACATTTTAACGTTATGCTCACCGAAAAGCTATTTAATTCTAACTTAGCAAAATGTTTGCGTATGTGTGTAAATTCTACAATCAAAAAAAAAAAAATCGGTGCGATTTTCTCCCTTATTGAAAAATGTACTCGAAGCGTCTGTAAATGCGAATCAGTTGTGCCTCCGTGTGGGGTCGAAATGTTCATAAGGCTACTATAAAATATCAATGTTGTGTTTTGGTTCTCTCCAATTTAACGTTTTTATAAGAATTTATTAAATTATATTAGTGTTCCATTGCTGTGTTGACATGCTTTGTTTTATAAATTTCATAATTCCTAATACCTATCATTTGTAAAAGAGTTTGACCTTTTTCTAGACGCCCATATTGTTTATCTAAAACGGTAATCGCCCTGCTCTTTTAATTAAAAATATGCAAAAAAATACGTCTTTGAAGAAAAATATAAAAGAAATGTGGCTGAAAGGCTTCCGGTCGATAGCCAATTCCTACAAGAACATTGTTTAAAAAAGTTTAAATAAAATGTAAAAAAAGTTAAACCACACTTGTAAGGAAAATGATGAATATATGTACAAAATTGAATAAGATACACTCCTTCCTCATTTTTTATACATTCTATGAATAGCTGAAGAAGCGATGTATGAAAATTACATTTTTTGAGAGTTTAAATTCAATTTTATAAAAGGTGTTCAGGACTCGACGTGATTTTTAACAAAGGTTTTTATTATATTATTTCGTCATTGTCATTTATCTTTTCTCATAAGATTGAAGAAAAAAACTTCCTCGAATTCCACAAATACGGCAATAAAACGTCCGTTTTTGGGGAATTCGTGAAATCGCGGTGAAACCGAACATCTGGGATGCACTCGGACGTGCACGAAAACGGTCACCCTAATCTGCAAACTTTCTCCCCTAAACAATTTTTTTTTTTACCTGCGACGCGTCCTGTAACATCCGCAGCACACGCCCCCACATAGTTGTAGTGTAAATTTTATCTTAAATAATTTTTTAGAACCACTTACTTACGATCATTCGAAGAAGAAACACGCATTTTGTAAAGTTTAAATTGTATAGTATCTGTAAATATTATTTGTTGGAGTTAATACAAGTATTAGTGTTAAAGATATTTTATTTCAATCTCCACATCTATGAACCATCGGTTGGATCTCAGAACCAGGAGATCTCAACAACCGAAAGCTTCCATGGTCCGTCGAAACCGGATATTATACAAAGTTAATAATTTCACAAGTAATCGAAATTATCACAACCACGCGTGTTTCCAAACCAACAAATCAACACACTCGAGGATTCAGTGACGCCAGGTCCAGTAGCGACATCAAGTTCACCACCCCGAGGAAGCTGTCTTGATTTGTCGAACATTCACATCATCGAGGCCTTCTTCAAGCGTCAACCGACCAACAACGAGGAAGCGCTCTCACACCGCATCGTCTTCGACGGCTACCTGCAGCACGAGCTTCGTTGCAGACCGCCAGACGAGCCCGAAAAGTTTTGTAAATTAAGTAAGTCCATTCCTATCTATATTTTCCAACAATACAGCGTTTTTATTTGTGTTAACAAGTAATCATGAATTCTGATACGTTAAAATCACTCATTACCAAGCGCGCAACTTTAAAATCAAGCGTAACGCGTACCGATACATTTTTCAAACATAATAGTAAAGGTATTATAACCGATAAAAAACGTAATGAACTCGAATCTCGCTACAATAATATTTTACCAATAATTGATTCATTTAATTCAATAATGGACGAGATCGAGAAAACTGATGAAGATAATATGATGTCTCACATTGCAGAAAGAGAAGCATTCGAGGATTCATATTATCTTATAAAATCAAAATTTGAATTATTCTTTGAAGAATTAAACAAAGAGCCTACTTTAAGTGCAAGTGAGAATTCAAACATATTAATAAATTCACCGCAACTCAATAATTCAACTCCTAATGTTAAATTACCTACATTAAATTTACCAAATTTTGATGGCTCGTATGATAATTGGAATCAATTCTCGGAAATTTTCAAATCATTAATTCACAATAATGAAACTTTAGATGATATTCAAAAGTTTTATTATCTACGTTCGTGTTTAGTAAAGGATGCAGCGAAAACAATTGAATCGGTCACAATAACTTCAATTAATTATGAAACTGCATGGAATTTACTCGAAGAGAGATACAATAACAAAAAAATAATAATTAATAAACATATACAAGGTTTCGTTGAATTACCTAACGTAGAATATAACTCACATAGCTCACTTAGATCTTTCTTAGACTCATTGCAAAGTAACTTACGAGCTCTTGAAGCTTTAGGTGAACCTGTTCAAGAGTGGAGTAGCCTACTAATTTATTTAATGACTAAAAAAATAGATATTAACTTAAGAAAGGATTGGGAATCTCAAAACAATTCAAACGAAATGCCCTCCTTCAGCACATTTTTAGCTTTCTTAAAAAATAAATGTGAACTTTTTGAATTATTAAACTCTAAAAATTCCAATTGTCAAACACAAAAGCCAGTTAAACAAATTAAACAAACACACAAACTTAGTATAAATTCAGCCACAACTAGTGAAGCCCTCTGCTCCTTTTGTAAAGGCACTCATAACATATACTCATGCGATGAACTGATTTCATTATCTGTCGATGATAGAATTAAAAGGGTAAAAAATATTGGTTTATGTACGAATTGTTTAAGAAAGGGCCATCCAAATAATCAGTGTAAAAGTCAATTTGTTTGCAAAAAATGTTTTAAGCGTCATCATACCCTGTTGCATATCAATTCAGACCAAAATGCAGAATCAAAACCACAAATATCTACAGTTGTTTCAAATCATGTCGCACTAAATTCTTTTATGCTATTGGCAACAGCATGTGTTAAAGCTATAGATACATGCGGAAACGCACATAATTGTAGAGTTTTGCTTGACTCTGGCTCACAGGCTAATTTTATAACAAATAAAATGTGCGAAATATTAAAACTTAATTTGGAAAATACTAACATACAAGTTGTGGGCGTTAATGGTAATCCGGTTAGTGTTACATTTAAAACTGAAGCCAAAATCGAATCAAATCATAGTGCATTTACTGATACTATTTCATGTTTTGTTTTGGATAAAATTACTGAGAGATTACCTTTATTTTCATTCGACTCAGCAAAATTGTCCATTCCAAAAAACGTAACATTGGCTGATCCTGCATTTAACAAAAATGGTGATATTGATATGCTAATAGGCACACAATTATTTTGGAATCTTTTGTGTATTGGTCAGATTAAGTTAGGTGACAATATGCCAACTCTGCAAAAAACTTTACTTGGTTGGATAGTTGGGGGACCTGTACTTGCTAATAATAATTCGAAAATTATTTCCTCAAATTCGAGTATTAGTATCGACACACAAATTCAAAAATTCTGGGAAATTGAACAAAATCTCAATTCTACATCTCCTTTTACACAAGAAGAAGGTTATTGTGAAACAATTTTTGCAAATACCACAAAGAAAATAAATGGCAGATTTGTTGTTGATATTCCTTTGAAAGAAAATTTTAACACATTAGGTGATACAAGACAAGTAGCTCTTCAAAGATTCCTGTCAATCGAACGAAAACTTTCGAAAAACTCTGATTTGAGACAAATGTATACAAATTTCATGCATGAATACCAACAACTAAACCACATGACTCCCATATGCGAGTCAAAGATAGGAGAGTATCCTATAAGTTATCTTCCCCATCATCCGGTTTTAAACCAGACTAGCACAACTACTAAATTACGAGTAGTGTTTTATGGTTCAGTCTTATCAGATTCTGGAATATCCTTAAATTCTGTTCAATATGTTGGTCCAACAATTCAGTTCGATCTCTTTTCAATATTATTAAGATTTAGAAAGCATAAATACGTAATTTCAGCAGACATCGCTAAAATGTACCGACAAATTCTAATAAATCCTACACAAAGGTCTTTGCAAAGAATTCTATGGAGAGATTCTCCAAATAAACCGTTACAGTGTTTTGAATTAAATACTGTAACATACGGCACAGCTTCTGCCTCATTTCTGGCAACTCGCTGCCTAAAACAACTGGCTATTGAGAATCGAGTGACAAATCCTCTCGCATCATCGGTCATAGAGAATGATTTCTACGTCGATGACCTCTTAACAGGAGCTAATTCAATTGAAGAAGCAATCACAATCAAAGCTGACGTGTCGTCAATACTCAACTCAGCGGGCTTCCCTTTGCGAAAATGGTCGTCAAACGACAACTCGATTATAAATGATTTGTCTTCGAATCAAACCAACCTTGTTGATTTATGCAATACTGACGAAGTGAAAACTCTTGGAGTTGTCTGGAATTGCAAAACTGATCGCTTTCACTATTTAAATATGGACTTTTCGACCACTCGTGTTACAAAAAGAATCATCCTATCCAGTATAGCACAAATATTTGACCCACTCGGTTTATTGGCTCCTATAATAGTAGTCCCAAAAATTATAATGCAGCAATTATGGCAAATGAAATTAAATTGGGATGAATCCGTTACGTCTGATCTGCATACAAAATGGTCAAATTTTCTTACTGATTTAAACCATCTTCATCAGATCAATTTTGAAAGGCATGTTATATGCGACGATGCACAAGAAATTCAACTGCATGGGTTTTGTGATGCATCTGAAACTGCGTACGGAGCGTGTTTGTATATAAGGTCAATCGACAAACATGGGAGGATTCACATACATTTACTCTGTGCTAAATCAAAGGTTGCTCCCCTTCGTAAAATAAGCATTCCTAGGCTAGAATTATGTGGAGCTCTCCTATTAACTAGGCTAGCAGATAAGGTTAAGTCAGTCTTAGGAATCAATTTCAATAAGGAGTACATGTGGTGCGACTCAACTATTGTCTTATGTTGGATTAAGTCGCCGTCAAACCGTTGGAAGACTTTCGTTGCAAATAGGGTTAGTGAAATACAAGATAAGTCTAATAGTAATGATTGGTGTCATGTAAGGACCGCTTCAAACCCTGCAGACTTAATATCTCGAGGCTCAACAGCAAAAATAATAGTAAACTCTGATCTCTGGAAGAGAGGACCACACTTTTTGAGTCAAACTTCTGACTTATGGAGCATTGCTCAAATTGCTTCACCTACTCATATGCCTGAAATTAGAAACGATGCTAATGTTAGCAACATAACAATTGAGAATTTTGAGGTGTTTAATAAGTTTTCAAGATTCACAAGCTTACAGCGCACGATTGCATATTGTCTTAGATTTGCGCATAATTGTAAAAACATTCCTGAACGAAGACTAAGTGGAATATTGTCTCTTGATGAACTTAATAACGCAACAAACAAATTGATAAAGATAGCTCAAAAAAATTGTTTCTCAATCGAAATGTATGAACTCTCAAGAAATCGACAAATCCCTGCTAAAAGTTCTTTGCTCTCTTTGAATCCAATACTTGATGACGAGGGAATATTACGTGTAGGAGGTCGATTAAATAACAGCTCATTAAGCTTCAATCAAATACATCCAATTATATTACCACCCAAGCATAAATTAACATACCTGATTTTGAACAACTTACATATCAAAAATATGCATTGCGGTCCCGAAACACTACTAGCACTAGCTAGGAATCAATATTGGCCATTACATGGTAGAAACGCATGCAGAAAAATTGTTCATAATTGCCTTAAGTGCTTTCGAGCAAGGCCCGCTCAAATTCGTCATAAAATGGGAGATTTACCCTCACCTAGAGTGACACCTTCCCCTGCATTCCACACGTGTGGAGTAGATTACGCCGGCCCAATTTTAATCAAAAATAAAAAGGGTAGAGGTGCAAAAACTGTAAAATCTTACATTTGTGTGTTTGTTTGTTTCGCCACCAAAGCACTGCACTTAGAGTTGGTGAGCGACTTGACCACAGATGCATTCATAGCAGCACTGCGTAGGTTTACTGCAAGACGAGGCAAACCATTACACATATATTCTGATAATGGTACGAATTTCGTAGGTGCTAAGTCAGAATTGCGTGACTTAGTCGAGCTTGTGAATCAAGACAAATTTCAAAATGAAATTATTTCGGCTATGAGTGAGAATAAAATACACTGGCATTTCATACCACCACGCTCGCCTCACTTTGGTGGTTTATGGGAGGCGGGTGTAAAATCTGTTAAAACTCATCTCCGTCGTACTATTGGTGATGTGTTGTTGACGTATGAGGAGTTATTGACTTGTTTAACACAAATAGAAGCCGTCCTCAACTCCCGTCCCTTAACTCCTCTTTCAAACAATCCCGACGATTTAGAACCCCTAACCCCTGGACATTTCTTGATTGGACGTCCGTTAAATGGCCTTCCGGATCCTGATGTGGGCCATATACCCGAGAACAGGCTTGGACGTTATCAATTAATGCAACGAGTCACCCAACATTTTTGGTCTCGATGGTCGCGAGAATATTTGTCCAGTCTTCAGGGCCGATCGAAGTGGAAACGAGATACACCGGACAGCATCAACATCGGAGACATGGTTCTCCTTCGAGAGGACAACCTGCCACCCCTCCAATGGCGACTTGGCCGAGTCGTGCAGACGCATCCAGGGAATGATGGCGTAGTTCGTGTTGCATCCGTTAAAACTACTACCGGAATTGCAAAGCGCTCAGTGAAGTGCTTGTGCCCCTTACCAAAGTGTCAAAATTAATTCAAATTCTGTATTTTGTGTATTTTGCATTTTTGTATTTTTGTATTTTTTTTTATTCATTCTCGAAATGAATTGTATAGTTTGTAATTTCGAAAGACATACTTAAGTCTTTCAAGGGGGGCGGTATGTTCAGGACTCGACGTGATTTTTAACAATGGTTTTTATTATATTATTTCGTCATTGTCATTTATCTTTTCTCATAAGATTGAAGAAAAAAACTTCCTCGAATTCCACAAATACGGCAATAAAACGTCCGTTTTTGGGGAATTCGTGAAATCGCGGTGAAACCGAACATCTGGGATGCACTCGGACGTGCACGAAAACGGTCACCCTAATCTGCAAACTTTCTCCCCTAAACAATTTTTTTTTTTACCTGCGACGCGTCCTGTAACATGCGCAGCACACGCCCCCACATAGTTGTAGTGTAAATTTTATCTTAAATAATTTTTTAGAACCACTTACTTACGATCATTCGAAGAAGAAACACGCATTTTGTAAAGTTTAAATTGTATAGTATCTGTAAATATTATTTGTTGGAGTTAATACAAGTATTAGTGTTAAAGATATTTTATTTCAATCTCCACATCTATGAACCATCGGTTGGATCTCAGAACCAGGAGATCTCAACAACCGAAAGCTTCCAAAAGGAATTAAAAAAAAACAATAGTTATTAAAAGATAGGCCTTATATGGGATATGTAAAGGTAAATAAATGTTTTAAGATTATAAAAGTGTCATGTAAACTTACGTATAAAAGCAAACCTCTGCAGTCCTTTAGATATAATTAAATGTGATTTCCAGATTGTAGAGTATTGTTAGAATATACACGCATATCATTTATAGAATTCACTCTCACAGGGATTAAATGATTTAGTGAAAAATCTTATTGAAGAATTTCCTTCCTTTTACGCGAAAAGCGTACATTTTCTTACATTCAAATTCAGGTTATTGTCACATCGGTTTGTAACATGATTTTAAACATTTTGAAGTGTATTACAATCTTGAATTGAATTTACACTTTACACATCGAAACACTTTCACATCGACCGCATATAAGAGTATGTTGGACCAAAGGTTTTCACAAATATCATTAATAAAAACGAGAAGAAACAACGAACCTAAATGGGAACCTTTTGGTTCTTCTGAGGTCGTATTGATTATTATATCGGAAGTTACATTAATTATCTTAGTTATCATAGTTCTATTGCAAATATACGTTTAGAGCAATTGAAACATGATCTTATTAACACTGCAAATATACGTTTAGAGCAATTGAAACATGATCTTATTAACACTACTATCGAATGCTTTGAAATCAAAAAGGATTGGCCATCTAGCTAATCCTTTTTTAAAGCATCCGATACAAATTAAATTGTATTAATTTCGTTTAATTTGATTTAATATAATTTATTTAATTTTGCTGATCGTGTTTCGATTAATTTAATTAATTTATTTTAACATCTTTAAATTATGTAAGGCATAGCTGTACTGACGAGGGATAGATCCCGAAACAAGAGTCTGCAGATGGCCTTAAATTAAGTAACGTTCCTTTTGTTGTTTTTACATTAAATTGTTCTCGGATCAAAATTTGTTGCATTATGCAATATTTTATTGATGTGCAACAGCAGGTGTACATTATCTAATTCAATATCCGGCGTGGGTATTTGCCCGGGAAGTAGTTGTTTTAATGTGCATTTGTTTAACTTACTTACGTAACGTAAGTCAAAAGTCACAGAGCTAAATGTGAAAATAATTTATTGATTATTTTCAAATCATTTTTATTTAATATATCCGATATAAAGTTAGAATAAATGAAAAGATTAGTCTTAGTGGACATCGAAGGACAAAAATGTTGTTCATCAATTATTAAAGGCACAAGGCACGAGCCTGTATTTCTATACAATTTTATCCAATAACTTCAAAACACATAGTTGAATGGCTACAGAACGACAAACATTATGTGTGTGACCTGACTTAAAGATAAGAATAGCACAACAGTGTTTCCAGGTAGCAGGTAATATACCGCCTTTAAGAGATTTATTAAATGATAATAGCAGAGGAAAACACAGTACATTGCCTCACATTTTAATTATTGAAGACGAAATTCCATTAATCAAAGAGGACTGTCTAACTTTAAATCCGAAATAGATTCGGTTATGTTGTGAAATGGAGTTTACGTTTAGGACTTAAAATTTTATTACGTGGAAGTAAATTATTAAAATATGTGATTCTATTATTATTTCCCTTTCAATGGGATTATACAGAGAGATTTTGTTATCAATAAGCATTTCGCAGGAGGCTGATTTGTGTACAATTTGAAAGTCTTCCATATTTTTTTAATTCTAAACAACTTTTTCTAATACACTCTTCTTATACATTGACTAGTTTTTAGAATTTTGACAAAAAACACCCTGTATATTAATTCAATATTTTAGTCTGAGACTAATCAGAAATGATTCTCAGAATATGAAGATTTAACTCTTAAAAAATGTCATTTACACCTTATGTGAACTCAATTCATGGGCACATAGTATATACATAATCTTTATTGACAAACGTAATACAACATCTACCTATAACATAAAATATTACAATGTATGCTGGCTAAAGACCATTGGACTTTCCTCCTGGATTTTGTCTTTTCGATTTACTAGAGGCCCTGAAAATTCACTAGTTTAAGTCTAATCCCGGAATTTAAATAATTAATGATCAGACCAACCTAATGTACATTTCTATGCATTAAAATTAAGCACACAGAGTAAGTTATAGATTAATACGGACATGATGAGTTTTCTTGTTACGAAAAGATGTAGATAAATTTCTCAATTTCTTTAATATCAAAATGCCGCATTATTTAGACAACATTTAAAAAAAAATCGTATTCTAGCTAAAATAGAAGACAGTTTTTCTATTAGACAAATTGCTCAATACGGTCGACGGGATATTGGGATGTATATACAGGGTGTTTCAAATTCGAGTCTCACCATGGGGATCTCGCTTATTATAAGATTAAATTATTTAAATTCGGCACTTTGGCAGAATTTCATGCTGATTAATATCCCGTTGAAAAAACTGGGCTAAGTTTCTTTGTTTTCAAGTTTAATGAAAAAAAAACTGATAATGCCATTTTCTTTTTTTATTTATATCTTCGTTATTTCAAGCAACAACTCAATACAATGAAGACATTCTTATAGCACTTTTTTATGATCTAATCAATGGCGTACTAATTTTACTAATAGCATGTTTCGTTTCTTCTGGACCATCATCAACTTTCTTATTTCTTATGGGTGCCATATTGGTTTTTTATCAAATTAAAATCCTCTATTTTTTCTGATTACAATGATACAAGAACCCACGTCCTCCTCTGCCCGTCATTACTATCACAGCGCGCGGCAGGTGAGGATCGCTCTTATTAATTAATTTAATTCAATTCTTTTCGTTTAATTTTATTCGGTTTTGATTTAAATTGAATTAATTTCGTTTAATTTAATTTAAATTGATTTAGTTTAATTTCATTTAATATAATTGATTTAATTTTGCTGATTCTATTTGAATTAATTTAATTGATTTATTTTAACATCTTTAAATTATGTAAGGCATAGCTGTACTGACGAGGGATAGATCCCGAAACACGTGTCTGCAGATGGCCTTATATTAAGTAACGTTCCTTTTGTTGTTTTTACATTAAATTTTTCTCGGATCAAAAATTTGTTGCATTATGCAATATTTTATTGATGTGCTGCAGCAGGTGTACATTGTGTAATTCAATGTCCGGCGTGGGTATTTGCCCGGGAAGTAGTTGTTTTGATGTGCATTTGTTTAACGTACTTACGTAGGTAAGTCAATAGTCACAGAGCTAAATGTGGAAATAATTTATTAATTATTTTCAAATCATTTTTATTTAATATTAAGATATATTTATTTGTGGAGCAGGATTTGCTAATAATGTGAAAAAGAAAACCACTAAAAAACGTCCTCAGGATCATTATTGAATTATTTTGTTGAGATAAACCAGATTAATTACTTATAAATAAATTGATCTACTGAAAATGAAGTGAAAATTAATGAAATATTTAAATAAATTTTAAATTAAATTGAAATTGAAAATTAAATATAAATATATGGTTTAATAATGGATTACTTTATTCCATGTCGGAAAGTTGTGTTTATAACAAATTATAGAGTTTATTAATACTAGACTTATTAACTTTTTTAATTTTATATGTTCTATTATACAAGATATTACATAATTTATTATTACTTTTAACTCCCATTCTATAGTTATTTTTCTAAATATGTTTACAATTTTTTTTTAGAAATTGGTCCAAAATAATTTAAACTTATATATTTTCTATTGTCTTCTTTAATTTCTGTTTGAATTTCTCTTTTTAAATCTTGTTGTTGATTTTTAGTGAGATTTTTTCACCTTTTTAGCAAATGCTGGGTAAAATTATTTTGCCAAATCATTATACCTTTGATTATTAAAAATTATATTATAAGCATAGAAAATTAAATAAATTTTGAATTCTCTTGAAAATGGGCTAATAATCCGAAACTAGACGAAAATTTCAAGTTATTTACTTTAATCTGAGTATTTTATTAGTATATCTTGAGTAATCTATTCCTATTTATTACTTTCTTTAATTAAAATTAGGCTCTCTTTTGTATTTATATCGAGTCCGTAATGAAAAATCTGTATTCTTACTATTTTTGCATCTTACACTTCTTAGTTTTATTTAATTATAATAATTTAAAGTGCTTTCGGGAACTTTTTTTTATTTTTAAAATATATTTTTCTAAATTTATATTAACGAGCCTCCCAGTAAATTTAAGCATAAAAATGTCGCGACTGTTGGGGTCTAAGTCACGGAATAGATTGCTTTTCATTATTTCAATTATTTATGAAGTTATTTAGGTATAAACTAGAGGAAGCATTTCAGGTAACTTTTTTCGCACTTTGTTATATCGCAAAAACCACAATGGCCAAAATAAATAAAAATGAATTAATAGGTAACGTCTAATCATGAAATCAATCCTTAGGCGAAAATAATTTTAAAAATGAATAATTTACTTTTAATTTGGGTTAACAATTTACACTGAATTCTCCATATATATATATATATATCATTATAAAGAAGATTATAAAAATAATTGTTTATTTCTAAGAGATTTTATCAGGTAGATGAAATTTTTCCGCTTATGAAATGAAAACTGAAGATCCTACAATAACAAAAATTCTATAAAAAAATTATTATTATTATTGTTTATTTTTTCAAGATCTACCAATTTGATTTGAAATATTTTTCTATCCGCATTAAAAAATGAAAAATTACTAACAGTAAAGTTGCACTTAATGATTTTTGATTCTAACCAAAAGCTCTTAAGATCATTACACTGTAGTAAAAACCTTAGATATAAAGTTTGAGTTTATCCCTTTAGACACACAGACACACACACAGTCGCATAAACATACACACAAACACACACAGACAATTTTCAAAATTAGATGGAATGCAAGTTTTGCTTATATCAAAACGTGCATCTTCGTTGAAATTAGCGATTCGAAAATGTGTAATAGTTATGAGATGTGCTTAATTTTATTGCTCAGATATTATTTTTATTTGTATCTAAATAAATAAATACAAACGATACCTAGCTGTAAGTACCTAGTTTGATAATAATTACCATGTAGTCGAAATTAGTCAAATAAATTAATAAAGTGTAAATAATATATTGGATGTATATTAGTTCCGTTGCCAAAAATTAGAGGCTTATTGCTTAAGAATTTATTATTGACAATCAATAATTATTTTATTTATTGGTTTTACTATTTGCAGTTAATAATAAATTAATAAAGATTAATTAGGAATTTGTGTATTCAATCTTTATTTATTCTTTTACTTCAACATCTTTATATTAATTCAATCATTTATAATTAATTGTATTGCATTTTGAATTGAACGTTTGAATACTAAGAAAATACAAATTTAAAAATTAATAAAACATAGACGTTTGGCGTTTTATTAGTATGTATGTACCGATTTTAAATTGTTTATTATTCAAATAAATATTAATAAACCATAAATAAAATAAAACAAAAATTCACATTCAATTTAATAACGTTAAATTCTTTATCAATGTTGAATAGTTCGTTTATTTTCAAGAGAATTTATTCAATGTTATTCAATGTAATGAGTAGTTTTAATTTATTTTATTATTGTTAAAATTTTGATATTTCATTCATATATTATAATACGAACTTTCAACATACTAGAAATATTAGAAATATTATTTATTACTTTTACTGATATTAAACGCTTCTGATATTATAAAGTGTATTTCAAGTTTTATTACTACTAATGCGTGTTTAGTGGAAGTGTAGTTAACAATATATCAGCAAATGCCTGGTGCATGCACCATTTATGCCAACATTCGTCATAGGTTATATTGCTTTTCTCTGCAGTTCTTCCTATAGTGTAGTATTAATGTTATCACGTCAGAAAATATATACGTTCACTATATGTGCTTTGGTTCAAATTTCACATAATGGTTAAAGACGATTTTCATAGTCTGTTTTTTTTTGTGAGAAAAGTATTATATGGACGAACTATTGAATATATAAAATTATTGTGTATTTACGAAAATAAAATGTATTTGTATTTAATTAATTTATTATATTTGATAGATATAAAGCATATTGATTTGTTGAATATAAATTGCAGTTCGAATTTATATTTCATCGCTCCTTCTACCCATACACGTCCGAAATCGGACTTCCTTGTAATTTGGATTAGCCGTTCTCAATCTACCGTACTGCGTGTACACAAAATTAGGAAACAAAATCGAAAGTTTCATTCATTTTTGCCAGCAACTGAATGTCTAATAAATCCCGATTGCCTATTAGTGTATCCATATTTTTAGTTAGTTATAATTAATTTAATACAATTTTTCAAAACGAATGGCGCGGAAAGTTTTTTTTGTGTATACAGTCCACTTCATAATATTTATTAGTTTGCATAAATTCCCTCACTCTTTTGTTTTTTTTTTAATTTAACTCAACAAATATTGTCATTTAATGTACAGTTCGATCTTAAAAAATAAACGAAAAAGTGAATTTAAAAAATTATTCTGAAAGAAATTATTTGTTAAAAATAATGTTTACTGCCTGAAAAGTAATATAAGTCAAGTTCAGAGATTGACATAAATTGTAGTTCAATTTTTATTGTAAATAACGATCGTTTAATGTTTGTCGAGATTACAAAATATCCGCAAATAGTCGACGCATTCGCTATGTATGCAGACATTTGTCACCGGTTGTATTGCTTTCCACAGCTGTTCTTACAAAGTTGTAGTAGTTTTATTTCCACTTAGGAAAAATACACAGGCGCTATATATATGGTAAATCAATTCAATTCAACGTAATACTTTTACAGATCTATGAAATGCGCTCACTTTTACTCCATTTATTATAATGATTATATAAAAATACATGCTAATAAAATGCAAATATTTTATGTTAATGAGAATAGTCGAATGTTTGACGCTTCTAATATCAATGAGAATCTATTCCATTCTAATCGATATCAGAAGCGTGAAACTAACAAAATATGAGGGGATAAATCTTTTATTTGTTTTGGGCGTTGATTCAGTGCAAACAATTCTACTATTTATTTAATTAATATCTAAGACATTATACTCAATTTATGTGTAGGTGATCTTGAATCATAAAAAAAATAGTTTTTGTTAAATTAATTTAAAAAAGTTTATTTGAAACAAACAGAAAATAGTCTGTGTGATATATTGATAAAGGTGACTTCTGATTAGTTTTGCACAATATTAAATATCACACTTTTTTTTCAATAAAATTCTATTTTTTTTTTAGGAAATAAATGTTTTGATAATTTCCGCATTACTAATTAACATAGACTAACACAATTTTCACGGGCTAAGTGATGACTAATCTAAAGTCTTCTCAAGTCTCAGAAAGGGAAGCCTGCTGACGTATTTTCGTCATATTCTATAATGCTTCCGAAGACGATAAATTAAGACTATGCGCTACCTCCTACGTGGCCGATTTCAACAAACTGAAACTATTATAATTGATTGATAAGGCTGATAAATGTTGAAAGTTCATTTTCACGTTTATATAAATAAAACAATTTATAACTTTCAAATATATTGTAAACTCGCTACAATATATTTGAAAGTTATAAATTGTTTTATTTATATAAAAGAGAAACTATTATAGCATGACGCACAGTGGTCAAAAACCTTCCTTTGCAATAAAAACTAATAAAAATAATTTAATAATGTTTTCGCTATTTAATATAAAAATGTTTCCTCTGCATTTAATTAATATCCTCGACAAATCCCTGCTTAATCATTCCATCTGTATCAGAGTCCATAACTCCATATCCAAGAGTTTCACACCACAAGGTCTTCCTCAAGGCTCACCACTATCCACACTACTTGTAAGATATAAATCCAGGACCTATACAATTCCAATCCCAGCCATTTCAACCCCTTTGCATATACATTACTGTATGTTGATGATACAGCCTTCCTTATGAAATTAAAATTAATAATTTTGATGTAACTTTAGATCCGAAAATCTCCTTCATCAACCACTCCCATATTATAAGTTAAGCATTTTATAGTCCTCATATATAAAAATAAAGGCATTTCAACAGCAACGGCTGTCCATATACACGAAATGATTTGTCGACCCCTGTTCGCCCAAATGTTTTAACAAATTACCAGGTTCCGGAAAGGTAAAAAATCAGACACCCGAAAAACTCACTTCATAATACATCTATCTCCTTCCTGTATGAATATCAAATATCAAACCCATTTCAGGTCGATTACAGACACTTTCCTTAAAATTTTCCATTAACCCCACCTACCCATTATCCAACAGTTATGTATTCCTCGAAATATCGAATTTATCCATCCCTCACAAACAATTCATCACATAAAATTTACCGGACCAAGATACAGATAATTGATGATCATAATAAAATAAAGACTTCCGGAAAGCCGTTTCCCTGAAGCACATTGTATATATATATACTAGGTGTCTCAGCGTACGCGCCGAGTAGCTTTACGGCTAAATGTTTTTTTTTTTTTTTTTTCAAAATCAGCAAAATCGCAGGCGTATGTAGGTCCATTAGGACCATATTTTAAAATTAGTTTCAAATATACATGGTCTCCCATAAAAGCATTGAGTATCATAGTTATATTTATTCTTATGGAATACCCAATATTTTATATTTTTTTTAGATTCGGTGACGATACAATATAATACTCGCTGAACATTTTTTTTTAACTTTGCATCAACATTGAAACAACACTAAATCTACAACGTTTTAAATCTATTTACCCAGTTTGAAAATAAAACTATACACACACAAAACTAAGCTGGAATAATTTAATAATCTTTATATTCTTAATATAAACCCTCATTTTAAAGTTAATATGATAACGCTAATAATAACAAGGGAAACGTTAGTCTTCCGCGGGTTTTCGAGGTCGGATTCCTGGAGATCCCACCTTGGCTCATGCCAAGTGTGAGGTGTCGAATGGATCTGGCCTCATACAAGAAAAGCGATACGAGCCCCTACTTTCTAAGGGGTAAATTTAATAGTATCATCGCTGAATACCCGCACTCCCCGCGGCTGTACACGGACGGCTCGAAAAATGATCACGGGGTAGGTTGTTCCGTCATTATTGACGGAACACCGCATTCGTGGTCGTTGCATGAGTCGGCCAGTGTGTACACCGCAGAACTCTATGGTATTTATCAAGCCCTTCGATATTGCCTTTATGATCACCACAGCTCATTCCTCATTTGTTCCGACTCTCAAAGTGCCATACAAAGCTTGACGTCGTTATACTCGGTCGATCCGCTGGTACAGCTCATTCAAGCCTCGATATTCGAAGTGTTTCGGATGCGAAAGACGATTGTTTTCGTCTGGACTCCGGGACATGTCGGTATCGAGGGCAATGAGCTGGCCGATGAGGCTGCCCGTCAGGCGGCCGAAGCGGATAATATTGATGACATCCCTGTGCGACCAGATGACGTCAAGCGTTACATTAAATATATAATGTTACAGAACTGGCAGCAGAGTTGGAACCGCTCCGAGAGTAAATTAAAATCAATCAAACTCTCCGTGACACCGTGGAGCTCGCCGGTCGTCTTAACGAGGAGAGAAGAGGTCGCCCTATGCCGTTTGCGTATAGGGCATACTAATTTGACCTCTTCTTATCTCCTCACCGGCGACGAACAACCAATCTGCGAAAATTGTCACGACATACTAACGGTGGAGCATGTACTAATGGAATGTCCAGCCTACGCAAATCAACGCGCTAGGCTGAGGCTGGAAGGTGATGTGGCGTCTGTTTTAAGAAACACAAAGGGGTCCGTAGAGAAGATGGTCAACTTCCTACGTGATACAAAGTTACTAAAGCGATTGTAGGGTATGTGTCGTCGTCTTATGTGTTAATTTATTATAATTTATTTAGTTTTCGTCCAGTGTGTTTGTATGTTTGTGTTGTATCGTTCGCTCTAGAGTCCTTTTACAACTCTAGGGCATTTAGGTTAGGGTTTTAGGTTCCGGCATCGGGGTCCTTTTACAACCCCGATGCCGTCTCTCTGTGATATTAGTTTTAGGTTTTAACTTGTTTAGGGTTAAGTTATTTTATTTTTATAGGTGTATTTATTTGTAGATTTAAGTTTTATTTTATTTATTGTAGATTTAGGTTTTAGATATTTATTATTTATTTTAGGATTAGGGCTCTGTGATATTAGGTTTAACAAAATTGTCTGTGATATTAGGTTGTAAGTTAAATAGGGCAATGCCTGACACAATAACACCTCAATGTCAGAGCATACTTTCTGAGACCGGCCAATGACCCTGGCAGTCGACGCCGGTAAAGTGGGAGGGGTTTTTAGTCGGTAGTCTCCCGGACAAAATCTGGGAGGAGTCCGACACTCCGTCCGTAAATGGATTTTCCCCTTCCACAGCCACAAAAAAAAAAAAAAAAAAAAAAAACAAGGGAAATATTAACGCTGCGCCGCGTAGCTTCAGTTAGTTTGTGCAGCCGTTCGCTTCTCATTCGGTTTATAAACCGGAGCAACCTTCCAATCGATCATTCACTTATGAATTTAATTATTGGAGGTAACTACAATGTTTTTATATACATACATGTCCCAAATGGCTGACTTAAAATATTCCGCAGATAGTCATGGGAGGATGATTAATCAATCTCACCTTTAAAAATAATATCGAACGCTATCAGTCATGAGATCGATTTCCAGTGGAAGTTGGTGCATTTATTAGGAAGAATTATTTGCGACTGGCAGCCACTATCAATCAATTATGTAAATTTAGCGTGTTGTTTCAGAAGGGAGCGAATGGGATGAGAACTTTTTCTAATAAAAGGGAGCAAAAAGGATTTACAGGTGTTGGCAATTAAGGCAAATTTTCGTTGTATCAACTTTAAACGAACATTAAATATTAATGTAATATTGTTGCAATGTTTATTGTGTCCATATTCCTTAGTAGGTAAATTTGTAGAAAATCAATATTCATTAACTATGAAGGTGGTCTACAACCCTAGACATTGTTAGTGTTTTATTATAGAAAAGAAATGAACTCTAAATCGTTTAACTGAATTGATAAATTATGTGACACTATTAATACGCTATATAAATTATTATTTAAACATTTTCACACTTGTTTCATAATAACTTCTAGGTAATCGAAATTATAGTCACATTTAAAAAATACAATGGTTAAACACAGTTAAACCATTTTTATTTAGAGGTTTATTGAATATGTACGACAAAAAGGCCTATAACATAGCAATTAAACATTTTGAACTTGTTACATTTTTTTCCAGAAAACTTGACCTATAAGATACAAGCAAAGCGTTTTATTAATTTTCTACCTACATATTAATAACAATAATATTGTTCACTTTGTTAATTTTATAATTCAACAAGATTATTCGAATGTAATCTTGTTGAATTAGCATATAATCTCTACATATACAGTAATTAATAAATTAATGGATTCTCATTAGTGAAGTCTCAAGAACATGATGAACCCTCTTAAGCAGATGCTTATCTAATCCCTGCATTCGTTCCTCCGATAAGACCCTACTTATGAACTAGCATTAATATGTAACGAGAGAATGAGAACGTGATTGATTTATGCAAATAATTCGCAAACGCGCGCGTGGAAAACAGAAATTTACATGTCGAACCCTTTGTTAACACGCCTGTCTAAGTTGAATTGGGAAAGTGTCGAACGCTTCATTAAACCATTCGCGTCCTCTCACTCGGATAGCGCCATTTTCCAACTGCGCGTTTCATGCGTGAGAAAATTCACATCCAGCACTAACGGAATCGTCGCACAGATAGATTGAAAAACAACCATTCCAAATAGTGGATGGATTATGATGAGCAATTTTATATTAATATGTAGGATTGAACATTTACAAATATATATATATATGTAATTATTATTATCATTACAGTTAAAACTAATTATAATATATTTATAAATATGATCTTAGGAAAAATAAATCTGGCTTAACGAAAAATATAAGAGTCAGGCAGAAATACTTCATTATATACTCAATTTTTGTAAAAACGTAATTGTCAGAATAAAGATATTTGTAAATATAAAAAAGACGTCCACCTTAAAAATATTAATAATATAATATAAATAAATGTACTTTTTCCAATATTTTGCATTTTATAGTATATTCACAATGTATACTTATTATAACCCAAGAAGAAATTTATATAGTTTTAGTTACTACATTGTAGCTATATTGATTTTAGATGGTAAAACTATATAGTGTTTCTATATAGTTCCAACATAGAATATATATAGTAATTTTTTATATGATCATTTTAACATAGTCAAATCGTTGTGAATTGATAGATTTTTCTATATTGTAACTAAGTAGTTTTACTATATAGTGACAACATATAATAATTATATTTATTCATAAAATAATTTTACTACCTAGTTACTATATAAAATTACTATTATAGAACTATATAGTTTTACAATATAGTTTAAATATAGCTTCAACATGGATTTAATGTATTCGTTAATAGTTTTACTATATAGCTACTACATACAAATATTGCATGGTATGTATATAATTTTACTATGTACTCCCTACGTAATTTTGCTATATCATTAATTCTAAATAGGTATTATTATTGAATCATATCACGAACCATTTTTTATAGATATATATATATATATATATATATATATATATATATATATATATTATAACAATTATGATTGTTTTCCTATTGTTATCTGTCTGTTCCAAAACAATCCAAAGTGCTGTGTAGTAGCATTTTAAATTGAAAGATATATTAACTATATTAATTCCCATATCAAAAATTGTATAAGAGAAAACTAATTAATAATGAATACAATTTTTCTAAAATTTTCTACTACACAATTGATTGCATCAGTTTCGAACAGATTGTTTTTATGGAATGTGCGCATACGCAAAATTGGCTGTACAAATTGCTGAGCATGAAATTAGGGGATTTGCGCATTCGTATCATTTGATCTTAACGGAGGTGAGCAAAGTGAGTGTTTTTTATTTATTTTTTTTTTTCATCTAGTTTTCATCATTTTATATTTATACCTAATAATAATCTAAAGGATATTATAAATAAAACATTTATGGTAAGTACTTATTTATTGTTAGTAATTTTATAGATTATGAAATTTATGTTAAAAAAAGTAGTTAGTAAATTTTCGTACTGCAATATATTCAATCCATTAAAGGAAATTCACATCGTTATAATTGATGCAAATAAATTTAATTATATTATTTATTTGTGGAAAATGTAACCTCCAAGTAATCCTTATCAATTTACTTCTCTGTGTAATTTACTCTTACATTATTTTTAATCAATTTGTTAATTTAATCAACTATTGAATGTAGAATTCAGTATTTATCATTTATTCTATTAAATTAACGCGCATTTTGCAATACTTAAGGAAGGTATAATTCATTCAATTTATTTAATATAGAAACACTATTACGAACCAAATGAAATATATAAGAGTAAGATTACTTAAGAATTGTGCAAGTGGGCATAAAAATGATCAACATAATAAATTTAATTGTAGTAAAAATAAACATTAATGATGAATAAAAAAACATAACAGAATAATATCGAGACTTAAATGAAAACAACTATTTAAGTCAAACATTACGCATTCGTCTCCCAAAAATTATTAACAAAAAATAATACACGATAACCATCGACTATACAATAATAAAATAATCATTAAACTCTTTTCAAATTTAACTCTTCGGTAAAATAAACCTTGATTTGTAGTTCTTAATTTTCACTTCACTTTGACTATTTAATATCATAAAAAATAATACGTAAAAGCTTCCAACGCAAAACGAACTAATACGGTTAAAATAATACTACTCAATTAATTGAATTTGAAGGAATTTACTTGAAACAACACATTCACTTATCTGAAGATTCCACCGGCATCTCTTCCTCTCGCCAAAAATATTTCTTATTCTTCCATTCCACAATAATACAGCTTCAAAATCTAGTAGTCGAAGAAAAATCAGAACGATGGGTAGTCGGTCGTAAAATAGATTTTAAAACGATCTCCGCACAGGAATCAGGATTTAATTCAGCCGTTTAATCTCAAATTTGACTGAATATAAGATGCCTTTAGATCAGATGTGGCCTCTCTTGGATTTATTGTAATTTCTCAAACTTGTCGAAATATCATGCAGATAATTTCGAAAATCACAGGACACCGCACGCAGCATGTGTCTTTTATTTCGCCTGAGCACACAGCTCCTCACCGGCAAACGTTCAGAATCCAATAGACTTAATAATCAATTAATCAAATTTAACCCCGCCATCCCTTTTCGAATTAACGAATTTTAGGTATTTTCGAATTATCGAAAATTAAGACATTTTGAGATACACGGGTTGCCTATAATAAATGTCTGCTTTTGAATAGAATTTAATTATTTTTGTTTATCACTTGTTTTGTTAATTACCCACCATTTTAAAGATTAGAACCGGGTAATGAAAAACTCGAACGTTACAGATCGTCTTTGCTAGCAGAAAATTTCATGTCTAATTTTGAGAAATCTCTTCTCAGTAAAACAGAGACAACACCTGTGTTTTATTGCGCAAGATATGTTGATAACATACTATGCATTTGGATAGGAACTACGAGACAAATTAGTCATTTTGAAAACCTAATGAACTCGATTAATAAAAATATACAATTTACAACTGAAATGGAGCCAGATAATAGTCTGAATTTTCTTGATATAACCAACACAAAAATTAACCGTTCACTTAAATTTAAAATATATAGGAAAAAAACATATAGCGACGCAATAATTCCAGCCAATTGTAATAATACAAATAAAATTAAGTTTAGTAGTTTTCATTGTTTCATAAATAGATTAATTAATATACCTTTAAGCAACTCAGATTATATACAGGAAATAAATATAATTTATAAAATTGCAGAAAACAATGGTTGTAATAAGGAAATTATCAATAAGCTCATAAGCAAACATAAACAAAAACAACTGCAAAAATATTTATATGCACTAAAAAATTAATAATGAAAATAAATGGGATGAATTATTAAATGACTTATCATTTAGGATAGCCAAGCAAATCAAATGGGGTAGAATTAACATCATATGCTCCAATCCAACCATCCCAGGAACATTGTTAACTAACAACAAATATATAATAGAATAAAATAAAAAATGCGACATATATGAAATAAATTGTAATGAATGTGATGCATTGTACAATAGTCAAACCGGCAGATCTTTTGAAAAACGATTAAAAGAACATAACAAAATCAATCATTGATAAAAAAACAACAACTGGTTTCTCTAAGCATTGCATTGAATTCAATCATTTTTTTCAATTCGGACAATTTTAAGATATTATATAAAGGTAATAAAGGGAATCTTCTTAATGTCAAAGAAGGACTGGAGATTAGCAATGCAATAAAATCGGGTAAAAATGTAACCAACAATCTGGAAGAGATTTGGAATTCTCCTATATTAAAATCCCTCATCTAAACAATTATGAATAAGAAATAGAATGGCATACCGGCATATATACCTATAAACAAATTCCTTTGTATCATTCCTTTGAAAATGGTTTAAAAGACCGAAAAATAAAAAATTGTGAAACCATACCAATTTATTTAAACCTTTACATTGGGTCTACTTGAACTTTCTTTTTTAAGCATTATTCCATCTACCCTGTTACCCGCACTTTGTCCCGTCAACATATTTTGTATATTTTATTTATTCTTATTACAAATGAGTAAAGTTCACGCCACTTCAACTTAGGTTGCATAGTGGAATCTCGTCGAAAATCTAACGCCCTCTCACATCAGAAGGTTCAACTTCATCCCTCTGGCGGAGAAATGTAACACCTCTTGCAGCTATCGGTACTCCAGTGGCTCACAACCACAAGGGTCTACTGTCCCTGGATTTTCCCGGATCCGCCATATCTGGCCTGACCTCTCTACCTGGACCGATGCCAGAGAACCGTTCAGCCGGGTAACAACGAGAACCTCGTGATGTCACGGTTTTATGGCCCCACGCTTGTACGCAGATTATAATAAAACGGGCCAAAACGGAAAAACCAGATTGTTTTTCGCGTAACCGCGAATTACTCCAGGATATGCCACTAAATAGCTGGAAGAGAGAGCTTCACAATGGTCGTATTTCGAAGCCAGGGAACCATATGGAAGCTTATTAAAACTTCAATATTCTGATGTGGGAAGCAATTTAAGATTTCCTAATTTTCCGACGAATTTCCACGCCGCAACAAGTATGCATAAACAATTGCCTTAGTCCTCTTTATGTCTGGACAAAGTTTCGTTAATATAAATTAACGATTTATATTTTATTTTGCGTCCGGACATAATGATGAATTATTTGTTAATAAACTAACGTTCATTTTTCTGGTAATTGTTTATGCATAAAGGCAGGAAACACTTTCAATATATATAGGTGTTTCATTTTTTTGTATACATATATATATATATATATAGAAGTACCCGATAGCAAACCTTTTTTATTTTTCTTTCCCCGGACCCCTGCCCAAGGGAAAGTATTGTGATTGTACAACAATCTATTTTTTCAATTAATAATTTTTCATTTACTATAAAATGTTTATTCAAAAACATATTTGACCGAATTCACCGAGAAAAGTACCATAATAGACACATCACCATTTTTTGTGCTCAATATGCGGATGACACACAACTATTACATTCTTTATTTTATAAAAATATAGGCTAAACTACTTGCAATGTAAATTGCTACCCTATTGACTAATAAACGAATCAAATAAAACATCAGCATCTTATTAAACACTTCGAAACATATTTTAGCTACAGAAGGCGTTGGTACCTATTCTGTAAAGAACTTATTGTTTATTACAGACAGCGATTAATATTTTAAAAGTCACATCTATCAATGTATAACACGAGGTTGCAATGATTTATGCTAAGGATTAAGAATTTGTGTGTGCCCGCACTCATGGCAGCTCATACGCCGCCACTTTTTTATTTTTATATCAAATTTAGATTTTATGGGAAAGGAAGGAAAGGTGTTTGATATATTTTTGTTCTGAAACTAGCGAATTACGTAGATGGAAATAGTTGTGGATTTTTTTTTGAAATAAGGGTAATCTGGATAGAGGTAGTGTATAGAGACATGCTGCAAGCTCAGAATAGAAAATGTATCTCATCAGTTTAAGGTGAATCAAGGGTTGACTGTAAATGTGGCTGATAAAAAAAATATTAGTGCTGGGAGAAACAGGCTTTGATTATAAGCCAATTTATATGGGTGCACAAATCAAATGCTTGGTGAGATACTTTGGTAGGTATTAGATCGTAGTACCCTATTAGTGTTTTGTTTCTATCATTCTTTATATTCCTTCATCAATAATAATTTATGACTTTTTTTCAACACTTCACTCATTACTATAATACTATATAAGCAGTTTGTTTATTTATTAATAACAGTTTATTATTACCTATTTATTTGTATCTAGTTATTATAAATAAATATCTTAGTCTCAAAATTTGTCTAAATTATTCCTATTTCTTCTTTTTCGCATCTAAAAAAAATCGCACATATTTCACCCCCGCCGGTTCATCTTGTGAAAATTACTGGAAAATTTGAGGCGAATCGAAAATGAGGCTGGGGGAAACGCGCGCGTGATAAGCCCGATTCATCTGATGGCCCGCTTTATCAGCGAGGGGTGACTTTTGTAAGACTAATGACGCGCGTTTTATCATCCCTCAACTGGAAAAAAAATCGAGACGCATACGAAGGAATTCTGCGTTTTTTTTTCTCTCACGCGTGATTTTTTGTATCCCAGAAAAAAATTAGGTTACCTGTGTTATTTTTTTGGCGAAGGAAAGATGGAAAGAAAATATTAAATTTCGGCCTACGAGCGGAAGACGATTAATATTCTCCGCCTCATTTTAAAAACATAGAATTGGAATTATGGAAATGCGAAGGGGAATTCAGTTTGTTTTCTTTGAATTATTATTTAATAAGATATTTCCTACAGGAATAAAAAAATGCATAAATCTCCAAAGGGATTTTATATAAATCTTAAATTTTGTACTAATAAATAAATCTCATAATATTTTAAAAAAGGAAATGGATTGAAATAATCTGAATTTTAATTTTGTAATCATCATTAAATTAATATACAGTGCGTTCACAGTGATCGGAAAAAAATAATTTAAATTGCTCGTGATTATTTTTGAGAAAAACGCGCAGACTGGAGGATTAGTATTTTCAATTGAACATCTTCTTCACTAAGTATTTTATATACATGGTGTCCCGTAAACAATTGTCGATACAAAGTTACATTTTTTAAATGGATCACACTATATAGTATATATCGACCTGTCCGATCGTTTTTCTCGAAAATAATCACGAGCAATTTTAATGAATTTGTTATTTTAATTGTGAACGCACTGTATATATACAGGGTGTCTCAGCGTGCGCGCCAAGTAGCTTTACGGCTAAATGGTTTATTTTTTCAAAATCGGCTTTCGCAGGCGCATGTAGGTCTATTAGGACTACATTTTAAAATTAGTTTCAAAAATACAGGGTGTCCCATAAAAGCATTGCGTATCATAGTTATATTTTTTCTAATGGAATACCCCATACTTTATTTATTTTTATTTTTTAGATTCTACTTCAAAATTAAGGTTAACTTTCATAATACGTTCATATGCCTAGCCTAATAATTTTTGAAATATTTAAATATTTTTGGAAAATTGACGTTTCGAACAAAAATCATAACTTTCAAATGGGTGAATGAAAACAAATAAAATTTTGTATCAGTGTATTAGTCTATTGGGTGAATATTTTAGGCTATTTACAGGAATCTAAAATCTAAAGATGGTTTAATAATTTAACGTTACTCCAGAAACACATTCAACGTCAAATTTCGTGCTTATTTTAAATGGCATTCCATATATCTGTCATCAATTGACCTCAATCTCGATAAAGAAGGTGTAGCTAGAGCGAAAAAAAGGTTAAACAAATAATTTTATTATAGCTTTTTTGAGCTCTAATTAATCATCGCGTTGAGAGAATTTATTTAACTGTCATCACACAATGCCCGCGTACGGAACATTGCATTCAATGAATGTGAGATGTTATCCAACTAAATTGTATGAGTTTCTCTGGGGAATTTTAATATTTTTATATTCATTTAATCTTGGTTATGTGCCGATACTTCTGATGATGAACCTGGTTTCTGCAACTACAAAATCAATCGATGCTACAGGGAACCCTTACAAATTTCGAGGTGGAGGTGTGTTGATGTACGGGATACAATTCTTCCGTGTCTGTGAAAAGATTGAAATTTCTGATCGATGTTATCTATATTCAATCTAATGCTCCATATAGCGAGCATCTTCTTGAGAAGCTTGGAGACAACTTAAATGATAATTTTACTTATATATATAAGGTGATTTCCGAATTGTAACATAGAATGGGAACAAACAATTTCTATCACATTTAGCACACTAAACTCTTTAGAAGTCAATATTATTACTAAGATTCAGATTTAATATTGATGCTAATTTTGCAATTCAGATCGATCTACTTGATATTAATTCTTTAAATTTATCCTAGCCTAATTGGAATTGTAGATTTCAATTTAATTTTTCACAAACTAAAATAATATTTTATATTTTTAATCCTCTCTAAACTCAATTAAAAACAAGTCCAACATTGTATTCTCTAACAATTTCTGAATTACATACGTTTATGCTCAAGAAGTATATCGGTGGAGGAAAAGGTAACCTTGGCAATAGCTAGGTGTGGATCCGGGGTGAGAGGATGGAAGGAAAGGAGTGGGAGGGGTGTGGTAGATGTGTGTTTTGTGAGAGTGGCAGGGATACGTGGAGGCATTTGGGTAAGGAGTATGAGAGTTGATGAATGGTTGAGAGAGGATAGAGCTGGCGTAGAAATACTGAAAAGACTGGAGTAGGAAAAGGAGAAGAAAAAAGAAGAATTAGGTTAAGTTAGAATTTCTATTAAGTTTGAGTTTATGCCAATAAATGTTTTTTTAGTATTATTGTACATACATATACACATTTGAATAAAGATGTGTAGTTAGTTAGGAAAGATAGAGACAGGGACACTATTTTGCACATAACCGCGCCCGTAGTAGCGACTAACGATTTCAAAGAAACAAAAGAAGGCGTAAGAATACTAGACATCAATACAAAGTATTAACGAAAAAACTATTCGTATGTGTGTATAAAACTCACGTGGCAAAGAGAGTAATAACAAAAATATATAAGGTGATTCTTGATCTATACGTATAATTGCAATTGCGAGTAATTATATTTCGTGATGTGTAGTAATGGGAAATTTAAAAAATCTAGTGAACGTTTTTTTATTAATAAAGATAAGAAATTAATTATGCAACTTAAACAGAAGTATCACAATAAGTATTCGAAGTAATTTCCTACGTTTTGAACACACAACTGATCGCATCTAATCCATCCTCAATTATACGCACGGCATAAACAAGCATGTTACCGAATTAACTAAGCAGACTCATTATACTTCGGATAGTACACCAAATTTTTCAAGTGTCCCCAAAAATATTGTTAAGGGGATTTTGATCAAGCGACCTAGGAGACCGAATAGTTGTACCTCCACAACCCATCCATCGTCCGGGAAATAAATTATTATGAACCACATTGGCAGTCGAAAGTTAAGATTAACTTCCTACAGTAATTCTGGTTAATTTTTTAGCAAAAATTCTAAATAACAGTCAGTGGTTAAACGGTTTAGGGTTCCATTCACAGTTCCAGTCCGTATATTCACTGAAAATAATTGCTGAAAGATAATTCGTCGAATGGCGTATGGGTCGTCCATTGCCCTTAAATGCGTATTGTGCAAATTGTGCATACGTAAACGTTATGTATAAAAAGTTATATGCCATAATTTTTCCTTTACAAATAAAGGAAGCTTTAATTTGACTGATAGATACAATTTAAGGTAAATGCGATAATTTTATCAGTTCCCAATATCATTCGCTTAATCTCTGTTAATGAAAAAAACTTTTACTACACTTTTCTTATTTCCCATCACTATATTTTAAGAACTATAATTCCTCGCAATTATGCGTATTAGTTAAGACTCACTCTGTGTAATGCCGAATTACAGGTTAAAGTGCAAATGACATGACTTTGTTAAACTAATTAATTATTAAATAAAATAAAAGAATTTAGATCAGGCGACCTAGGAGACCGAATAGTTGTACCTCCACAGCCCATCCATCGTCCGGGAAATAAATTATTATGAACCACATTGGCAGTCGAAAGTTAAGATTAACTTCCTACAGTAATTCTGGTTAATTTTCTAGCAAAAATTCTAAATAACAATCAATGGTTAAACGGTTTGGCATTATAAAGGGTTCCATTCACAGTTCCAGTACGTATATTCACTGAAAATAATTGCTGAAAGATAATTCGTCAAATGGCGTATGGGATGTCCATTGCCCTTAAATGCGTATTGTGCAAATTGTGCATACGTAAACGTTATGTATAAAAAGTTATATGCCATAATATTTCCTTTACAAATAAAGGAAGCTTTAATTTGACTGATAGATACAATTTAAGGTAAATGCGATAATTTTATCAGTTCCCAATATAATTCGCTTAATCTCTGCTAATGAAAAAAACTGTTACTACACTTTTCTTATTTCCCATCACTACATATTAAGAACTATAATTCCTCGCAATTATGCGTATTAGTTAAGACTCACCCTGTGTAATGCCGAATTATAGGTTAAAGTGCAAATGACTTGACTTTGTTAAACTAATTAATAATTAAATTAAATAAAAGAATTTGAAAATATTTAATTAATAAATTATTTTCTCTTTTGCTACTGTGATATTATGACTTATGTTACATAAGTACTTTAACAAATGTCTAATAATAGACATTTGCTGTTGCATAACAATAACATTTGTATAATACAACAATTTTTGAATCGAAAATATTTAATGCAAAAAACAAAAAAATAAAATAAAAGTTACGTAATATAAGGCTATCTGCAGGCACGTGTTTCGGGATTTGATCTATCGTCAGTACAGCTGTGCCTTACATAATTGCAAATTAATTAATTAAAAACGCACAGTCACATCCGAGATTCTCGATGTAATTGAACGCAGAGGTTATATCTGGACAGGCAGGTTGCGCCACAGTCATGGTATGACTGCAATTAATTTAATTAACAACTTTGCAATTACGTAAGGCACAGCTGTGCTGACGAGGGATCAAATCTTGAAACACGTGTCTGCAGATAGCCTTATATTACGTATTTTATTTCTTTAATTTTTGTTTTGTTTTTTGCATTAAATATTTTCGATTCAAAAATTGTTGTATTATACAATTGTTATTATTGCGCAGCAGCAAATGTCTATTATTAGACATTTGTTAAAGTACTTATGTAACATAAGTCATAATGTCTCAGTAGCAAAAGAGAAAATAATTTATTAATTAATTATTTTCAAATTCTTTTATTTAATTTATTTAAATAACTGTGAAAAAGTGAATAAATCCTTTTCCTATTATAATTAATAATTGTTGAATTTGTATTATACGAAATGTTACCAAATGTTTGTATGAGTGTATCGAACAAGTTGCTTATAATAATTAATACTAATTAAAATAGATATAACTAAGAGTACACTATACAGAGCTGAATGGCCTGAATGTTGGGTTCGCGACGATCAAGCAACAACAACATATATCTATATTATTTGTAATAACTCAATGGCTTGTTAATACTAATAGTATAAGCAGTAATATAATAATCTGTAACTATTTAAATTAATTAACACAATCCTTTGATTATAATAAAATCAATAAATTCATGAATTATTCAAGTTGATTTGTGGACGGTGGCAAATACAATATAAATGATTAATTTGTTCGACCGCAGTGGCAATTACTACAGAAACATGGCTAATACACTAATTGCAGTTACGATTTAATAATATATATTTCAAATTCCAGTAATTGGAGTACAATAATCAATCATCGGTAATAATTTATTGTTTATAATAATCTTCAAATATTCAATTAATATTTGCATAACTTTTTTAAATGAATTCATTCAAATTTAAATTAATTTTAACATTAAATAGACCATTGGGTAGTCTAATAAGAAAGAACTTATATTAAATTATTAAAATCACTGCACGAGGGCCATTTTACACACAGACAAATTGTCGCAGAACTTCATATAGAAAAATATTATAAGTTCATGTAATTGAGATACATCAATTTTTATAATATATTTCTCGCGAGAATTCCGTCTTTCAAAATAAATAATGTATTACAAATAATCGTTGATTGAAAATTATGTAGATGCGAAACGCATATGCCCTCTTTCACCCGCACAGTTATTGCAGGCATCCAAGGTAGATCGAGTGACACATATATACATATGTGTAAAGGTATGCTGAACTAGCGCCTCACGTGATTTCAACGCCCCCCTTGCTTCTCACCTCCCTTTCGGTCATTCAGATCTCGTGACGTAGACGAATTCGAATATTTTCGCGCGTACACCGGCGAAAACAAGCATAACCTATTTCACATTGCGTGCTTTCTAGTTCTTTGTTTACGCAATAAATACAACTTAAATATCGACTTTTGAGGTTATTGTTTATTATAATTTTATTACGTTACAAATATTAAACAATTTAATTAATATTAGTATTTTTATTTTAGTAATAAATATTATAAAATAAAACGAAAATTAATTATATTAATATAACCTAAGGCCGTATTTTAGTTTAGTCGATAGCGACTCAAAACGAAGATGGAGCGATTCCAAACAACGGTTGATAGAGAGAAAACTCCGTTTCGATATAGTTTAATTTATTATTCTATAACTATTTTAATCATATTTAAGGCGTGAGCAGTAAGTTACTCTGACGTCATGAGATCTCCCATTAAATTCCCCCCATTCTCAAATTTTCTATTCCATCTATCCTTTATACATATACTCAAGCGTCGTTGGTAATCGACAATATAAATTATAGGCGTTCAAAAACAAGGACGCCAACCCAAGAAGCAAAATGTAATCGACAGTATAAATTATAGACTATACAATTCTAATTTTAAAAAGGTTATAGTTATTTTAGTAATGTTTATTTTATTTTATACTTAAAACGTTTTTCAATAACCTAAAATGTGACGGAGGTAAAAAAATAGCAGCAAATGTTGAAGTACAGTACTTGCTTTTTTTATACATTTGATTTTAAATTAAATATTGACAAAAATCTCCATTTAATTACTATTTAAGTCAGTCAGAATCGTGTCATCGAAACAACCTATTAGCAGCTCGCTTTCGAAACAGGCAGAACAACCGAATCCACCTGTGATAACTATTCAGACTGTTCCGGAACAGGTCAGAGCAACTGTGACCAACTGTCGCTTTCTTGACCACTTTGGAAGTTGGTATAACCGGTTTTATCGGCAAAGCAGAGATATTTCGGGTGCTGAAACGCTTGAGGGCGTAAAGGGGTAAAGAAATTATATACAGTGTATGGAAATGTGATCCCCCTTTTACTCGAGTCCGGGACCGAGAGAAAAATAAATTTATTGTTCTATAGTGCAACAAAATTATTAAAATTGAAAAATTATTAATTAAAAAAAAATGGATTTGTTGTGTATGTTATTTCTTACCTTACAATGGCATTTTTTTAATTTATCCGGGGAAAAAACCATGATGGACACATCACCATTTTTAGTATTTTTAATAGCGCACCAAATGCGAAAAAATGAGTGAAAAAACTACCTTTTTTCACAGATCGTAATTTAAACACGAAAAAACTTTTTCAATTTTATTCTCCGTTAAGCTCCCAAAATTATGTTGCACTTTTGGACAATAATTTTGTTTTTCTCTCCGTCCCGGACTCGAGGAGAAAGGTGCGCGCATTGAGTCCCAGTTAAAATTTTGTAATAGAAAGAAATTTTTAAAATATAGCCAAAAGAATGTTTAATTGAACATAGACCAAAAATGCAACAGTAGCCTTCTTTTTAGCTTTAATTACCGAAAAAAACCCTTAATGCGTTTTTCTGTAATTAAGGGAATCTAGTCTATTTCCTGAATGCTAGAAATATAAAATATATTTAATATATATACAGGGTGTCTCAGCGTGCGCGCCGAGTAGCTTTACGGCTAAATGGTTTAATTTTTTCAAAATCGGCTTTGGCAGGCCTATGTAGGTCTATTAGGACCATATTTTAAAATTAGTTTCAAATATACAGGGTGTCCTATAAAAGCATGGCGTATCATAGTTATATTTTTTCTAATGGAATGACATATATTTTATATTTTTTTCAGATTCTACATTAAAAATAAAGTTAACTTTTATAATATATTCATATGCCTAAACCTAATAATTTTTGAAATATTTAAATAATTTTGGAAAAATTGACGTTTTGAAAAAAAATCATAACTCTCAAATGGATGAATGAAAACAGATGAAATTTTGTACCAGTATATTAGACTAATGGGTAAATATTTTAGGCTATTTACAGGAATTTAAAATCTTAAGATGTTTTGATAATTTAACGTAACTCCAGAAACACATTCAAGGTCAAATTTCATGCTTATTTTAAATGGCACACCCTATATCTAATAATCCTATCTTGCAGAAAATTTTATTGTCTTTCGAAAAGTATAAAAGTATTTTTTACCTAAACCTAATAGTTTTCAAGATATATGCATTTTCGTTAACTTTTGAAATAATATTTATTATTCATAATATGGAAAGTCGATACAAAGCGCCATCTATTGTTCAATATAATATTTATTATTATTATTCCATAAAGGCAAGTGTTTAGTTATTGTTTATAAATAAAGTCAGTTGACCCAACAAATGATTTTCAAGATATTTCCTAAATTAATACACTAATTTTATTAATTGTTAATATACTAATTGCATTATTTATTTACACATGTGAAAATTATTTGATAAAAACTTGTTAGAATTGTAAAACAAATATAACGAAATACATCAAATAAATTGACGAAATAGAATTAAAAGTAATTTATACTATATTTTCAAAAATACTACCATCGAATACATAATTCAATTTTATTTTAAATGATATTTTGACATTTCTCAGCATATTAGGTATAATTGATCTAAATGTATTATTAATTCTGCTTCCTATGTGTTCTTCCAATTTATTGCTTATTAAACCACCTTTTTTGACGAATATTCAATGGAATTAAACTTGTAATTGTGTCTCCTCATTATCAGTTACTGTATTCGAGGTAGTTTTTTTCAAATACTTCATATTGCCTACAGTTTTGAATGTATTTAAAACTTCCTCTACTGTCTTCTTATTAGGATGTCTTCCACCAGAGAACATTTTGTACACTAAGAGACAATCTTAATAATATTACATTATTATTAGAATCATGTTAATTCTTTCATTTAAAGGAACATTATTTTTTCAATTGTTAGTAATAATACGAATATGTCAATTAAATTTGCTTATAAACAAAAGCCTATTCGAATAACTGGCAATAATAATTATTAAATTAAGCAATAGATGGCGCTTTATGTTACATTGTCATATTAAAATAATAATGACGAAAATTAACAAAAAAGGATATATCTTGAAAACTATTAGGTTTAGGTGTAGAATACCTTTATACTTTCTGAAAGACAATACAATTTCCTATAAGATAGGCCTATTAGATATAGGGTGTGCCATTTAAAATAAGCACGAAATTCAACCTTGAATGTGCTTCTGGAGATATGTTGAATTATCAAAACATCTTAAAATTTTAAATTCCTCTTAATAGTCTGAAATATTCACCCATTAGTCAGATATACTGACACAAAATTTCATTTGTTTTCATTCATCCATTTGAAAGTTATGATTTTTTTTCAGAACGTCAATTTTTCCAAATAAATTTAAATATTTAAAAAGTTATTAGGTTTAGGCATATGAACATATTATGAAAGTTAACTTTATTTTTTATGTAGAATCTGAAAAAAATATAAAATATGGGTCATTCCATTAGAAAAAATATAACTATGATACGCCATGCTTTTATGGGACACCCTGTATATTTGATACTAATTTTAAAATGTGGTCCTAATAGACCTACGTAGGCTTGCGAAAGCCGATTTTGAAAAAAATAAACCATTTAGCCGTAAAGCTACTCGGCGCGCACGCTGAGACACCCTGTATATATACAGGGTGGCGCAAGATTATGATGAAGTCCAATATCTCAGTTATAAAGAAATATACAAAAAAATGTTACTTACATTATTAGTAGCTACTGTCAAAATTCACATTTTAAAATTAGTTTCATATATACAAGGTGTCCAATAATCACGTAACGTATCAAACATATGTTTTTTTAAATGGAATGATATATTTTTTATGAAGATTTTCGATTCTACGTTTAAAAATAATCATTTTTTGTATAAGATTTAATAGGTCAATTTTTCATAGTTTAAAAGTTATAAACAAATGAATGTTGAAATCGATAGATGTTTAGAGCCTAATATTTCAATAATGAAAAATGAAATAAACATTCTGTCAACGCCATACAAATGCAAAAATACTTAATAATAAAATAAATACTCTTTTTTTCTCTTAAAACAAATTTTTATATACAAGGTGAAGCAATACGTAAAATGATTTTTTTCTCTTTTTACTTAAATGGGACACCCTATATTTTTTATGCTATTTTAATAGAAAATTAATCACTCTTCATTTTTTATATAACATATTAAATAGCTACCGTCTACCGTTTTTGAGATATTTAATCTCAAATACAAATTTGGTATAGAATTTTTAATCAAAGTAGGCCGTGCAAGAACAACTAATTTAATTAGTTGTGAAAGTTACGCGAACACAAATATAAAATAATTTAGTGAAACGAATAATCAAGTGTATTAATTAAAATACATCATAATTCATACATATTTTTTTCCCACGGGATAAATGAGAATTTAATAAAAAAAGTAAATAAATATTAAGCTGTAATTATTTTAATACGCGATAATATTGAAAATACAACAATTTAAATAAGTATGTTTTTGGCTGTGCGCCAGGATCCAAGTACAACGAATCTTCTTATCTCAGGAATGCGTTCTCGGAGTGAGTCATCGATCGCTTTTTTCTTCTTGATTTGCGATAATTGCGCTCTTGTATAACAGTTGTATTTCGATTCAGTCGTCCGAAAACGCGCAATGTTCACTATTCCGGTTTAATTTTTAACGTTAGAAATTATTAATAATTAAAATCGCGATTTATATTTGTTTATGAACAAGTGGTAATTAGTGAGTGGTGGAGGTGAGTTTGTTTTCGATTCACCAGGAATGGATTGGAAGTTATTTTTTCTATTAAGGTATGTTAATATTAATAATTTATTTTTATACAGATTTTACGATTCCTATTATTATCATCAATTTATTTTACCAAAGTAGGCCGCGCCAGAACAAATAATTTATTTAGTAACTTTCAACGCTTAATATTATAATTAGTAAATAAAGTACATTTTACGTTATATTTTGTAACACTGGTGCAGTTAAACATAACTGTTCTTCAATAAATGATTAATTTAATTGTTAAAAGCTTACAACAACTATATTTTTTGGTTATTATTCGAAAAATATTTAAAATATTCCTATATGCTTCTTAAATTGATTTATTTAAACAATTCATGTTGACTGAAAAACCGAAAATAGATACTAAGTGAAATAATAAAATATTTATATCATTATATTTTGTTAACATTTTTATGTATTTATTTCACGCATTGACATTTTTTTTTTAATTCAATAGCATTCAAACATTTTACATTTTTTTTTTTTAAATATGTCCCAATAACCATTATAACTCGCTAAATAATCGTTGAGCAACTATTTTCTTTATATTTTGCATGCGCCTTTAAATATCGATTGTCATTTGAATATCCTTTTAGGTTAGGGAGTAAGTATGTTATTAAATACCAGAAAACGATTATGAATTGCATTTGTTTTAATCATAGCCTACTTAAATTATAGATTATAAGCGAAACTTATAATTTTGTACTTGAATTTGTTAAAAAATGGTAACAGGTAGGGGTATAGTTTATTATACAAAAATTAAAGAACAATCAATTTTCAATCGAAATATTGTAAAAAATATAGGGTGTTCCATTTAAGTGAAAAAAGAAAAAAATCATTTTGCGTATTGTTTTACCCTGTACACAACATTTGCTTTATGGTAACAAACGATTATTCCTTATATTATTAAGCATTTTTTCAATTAAATTGCGTTAACAGAGAGTTTACATCGTTTTTCATTTTTGAAAAATAAGGCCCCAATCTTCCATTGATTTCAACCTTAAATTGTTTATAACTTTTAAAATATTAAAAACTGACCTAATAAACCTTACGTCAAAAATGATTAATTTTAAGCGTAGAATCTAAAATCGACATTAAAAATATGGCATTCCATTTAAAAAATCATATGTTTGATACGTCACGTGATTATTGGACACCCTGTATATATGAAACCAATTTAAAAATGTGAAGTTTTACAGTAGCTACAAATTATGTCAGTAATATCTTTTTGTAAATTTCTAAATAACTGAGATATTGGACTTTATCGGAATCTTGCGCCACCCTGTATATATATATATAAAAATAAATTTATATAAATGAAATATATATAAATGCTAGAATATATTTCACTGATTACAGGGGTGTTTCACAGTTTCAAAAATAGAATTGAGAATCTATTGTATGTTGTCATGAAACGTTAATAAAAGATTGGGACAGTCAATGGATCCATCGAACAGTTTTTTTATAAACAAAATGTCAGCATGTTTGCGCCTAGTTTCAAGACTAGTAATATTTAGTTTGCTCAATAGTTCACTGCTCGAAATTTAGCAAATTTTTGCTGTACGTTACCGGCTCCGTATCAGTACGACCATATATTAAAGATATTAAATGAAATCAACCATATCGGTCAAATTAAATCAAACTAATATAAATTAAATTAAACCAAATTAATTCACATTTAGCGGACGAAACAATGATTCTCGGTCGTCTACTTTGTGGACCCAATCGTTGACGATGCCACTTGAAATTAGGTAAAAGGTGGCGCTTGCGTCGTCTTTAATTTATTACAAATTAATTCAATTTAAATCAAAATCTAATGAAATTAAAAGAAACGAATTAAATTAATTAATTCTCGAATCTTTGAAGCGCTTACTTCTTGGTACATTTTCAATATTAGGATAAAGAAAACAGTAACTTTTTTATTCTACTTGATAATTTATTTCACTGTGACTAGTTTCGACTACACGGTAATCATTTTCAAACGAATGATTGTCCTGTGGTCGAAACTAGACACAGCGAAATATATTGTTAGCTACCTAGATTTTTTGGTTCGATTACGTAACATTTATTCGTGTAAAATACAGAGTTCTATTATTAAAAATTATTTCGGAATTATTAGGTACATTCATTAATAGTCGTGGAGATTTAAAAAAATATATATGATTGATGTAATGGAATTATTTATTTCGACGAGTGTTACATTTATTTCAAATTTTGAGTGCAAAAAATCTATTCTCTTTGAAAGTAAATGAAGAAAGGTTGGTTAATTGCATTATTTGATTATGTTCGGCTTAGACAATGAATTTATGGGAACCTAAATTCCTGTCTATGTTCCGAAAAATACGGACAGTTAAAGTCCGTAACATGGACAACGTGCGGGGAAACGTGCGATCCAGATGATGCGAAAAGTACCTGCTCCGGTCCACTAGAAGAATTTTCGACCCTCGCCAGCGCAGACACCACGTGACTTCGACCCAAACTTCAACCCCCACATTATTTATATTTTTGTATATATTCAATCATCCGTTGTTCAGCTTTGTAAGTGTAAAGTTAAGTAAATTAAAAATGTACGAAATTTTATTTAGCCGAGTCCGCATTATTTTTTTCTTGCATTTTGACGTATTAACAGATTAATTAAATTCTTTCTCATTTATAACTATAAGTAATATCTTGTAACTATCTAGTATTTGATTTCCTACACAGCTTATATTAAATTACATTCAACGAAATTTTAACATAAATAATATCGCTTATAATAAATTGCAGTTTACTCCATTTCCTTTTAAACCTTAAAAAAATCCTATACATTCCCAACGATATTAAGTCTGGATTTTGCCCTGATGATTTATATGCGAGCTTGTTACCGGCGCTTCATTCAAAGCGTCGTTAACACATATCGCAAAAATATTTTATTGCAATTTATTTTCCTCATTCCGCGATTATTCAAATGAGTAAAATCTGCACCACTGTTATGCAAATTAATATAATACATTGTTTGTTGTATGCAGCTCCAAGAAGATCCCCCGCCGGGTCACCACATCTGGCAACACGAAGGTATTAGATTTTTTCCCCGTAATTACTTTTGAAAAACGTGTACTTTCTCTCAGCTACCTGAAATCGGGTAAAAGGGATAAACATTCTTCCAATGGGTAATAAAATCGTCATAAACGGCACATTCCGTTCGCTCGCTAATTGTTTTGGGAACGTGCATTTTTAAAAGGGATTATCCCAAATATTTGCGCGCCGCGCAATAAACGACAAGAGATTAGCGACGAACAAAGGGACATCGTAAGATGGGAAAACCACGGAGTTTTTCGCGTATGTGACGAATTACGCGAATGTAACTTACACCATTGGATAGCTGAGAGAACGTCCGTTAAAATGACATAAGTCATAAGTCAAGTATGCGCAGGGGAAGCGCGTTGTTTTAGAAATAAACTTCGTGTTGTCAAAATGTGATAATGGCTTTCCGCGATGGATCTTCGCGGAGTTGTGTATAAATATGTATATATACATACGTGTGTGTGTCGTGTGCGGGTGTGTGTGTGTGTAAGCACATGCATGTTCATTAACAGCAAAATTAATTATTTACATAGAAAAAAAAACAACATTCAAATGTTGTGAATGTTTTTTTTTCTTTTGTTTTGTTTTGTTTTTTACTAAATTTCGTTTATAAATTGTTTTGTTTATAAATCAGTAACCATCCTTCGCTTGAAATTATCGGATAGATAAGTATTTCCGAAACGGCACCGATGGTGGCCGGGCGAAGAATGGTTACCGCACCCCCGAAATTTGTGGTAGGGGTAAGGATTCGGCATTTTGTATAAATACCGAACCACCCCGTACCACGGTATCAGTTAAGAAGTTGTTTTCTACGTCCTCACCACGCTGCTACTACGGTAACACTTTGTATCATTTTTTTTTTTTATCGTTATTATTATTACTTTCTTGTGTTGTTGTAATTTTTGTTGTTATTGTTTTATTGTGTCTTTTTTTTGTTATTGTCTTTTATTTTTTTTTATTTTTGTTGTAAATATATTGATTTAATTTTGATTTTTGTTTGCTCTTGGTTATACCACATTCGAACTTGTACGAGCTAGCAAGGTAATCCCGGGCACCGATTTTTATTAATTTATTTCTTTTTTTAATTGAAATCGGGGACTTTGCTTCAAAAGAGCAAAGCCCTTAATACACCCCGGTGATAAGCTTTGCTTACGAGAAAAACGTCTTATAAAAAAATCTGGGGCACTTTTTGTTTCATATTATCATATAAAGCATCCAGAAATCGTTCGCGAGCGCGTGGGATTTAGGATCTGAATTGAGTTGCGTTTGTAAATGAAGCGCAAAAAACGGTTTGATCTCAAAAAAAAAGACAACGCCCAAATTCAACGAAAGATCTTATTATTTATTTCTTAATAAATGTATAATTTGTATTATACAAGATGAGTGGTAATATTTAATAATTTTCAGATAGAATTGTATATTGATTTTTTTAGTAGAAAATTAAATAAATAATATGTATAATTAAAAAAAAAACAATTTAAAAGTATAACAAATAATATAAAGCCCAATAAATCCAATATCATAGTTAAAGTATACATCAAAACGTTAGGCATGAAAATGTATTGTTGCCAAATTTAGTTTTATTTAAAAAAAAAATGAAGAAGTCATCAAATTGTTTGAATTTTCAAATTATTTATCATCTATCCCATTGAAATTTTATAAATGTGTAAATGATTATAAGTTGTCTTGATTTCAATAAAAATATTTAGAGAATAATACTAATTTTCAGACACATAAAATATTTCAACAGCCTCGACAGACGTTTTTAAGATTTTTTTTTTTCATTTTAATTGTTAATACAAAATTAATCAATCTAAAGATTACCACACCTTTTCAGGTCATGTTGTATACGTAATTGTTTACACCCATTAATGTTAAACGTGTTAATCAAGTAATGTGTACAGCCAAAGTTGCATAAATTAATATGTTATTGTTATGATTATAATATAAATGTGCAAGGGCCGTTGAACAGAAACAAGAATTTTTGTAGCGAGTTGTGCGAGAATTTTATATAAACTTTTTCGCTATAATTCTATATATATATAAATATTTTTCCCCATATTACACAGCAAATTATTGTTGCGGAAAGTTCCCCTACAAATGACGTTTACTTCCGAAGCAGTTGATAACTGTCGAATTAAATTATGAAAAAAAAAACTTACTTCTCTCAGAAACTGCCACGATGTTTAGGATATAAGCAGAAGAGAGCAATGTTGGATTCAAAATTTACACTGTTTTGTAGGTTAGGACTGTACCCGATGGAATGTCCGTGTGTTTTTTTTTTAATATTCCGCCGGACGATTTTTATTGCAACCGTCAAATACAAACAAACACGGCATTGTCCATTGTATGCTATGCTTATCTTTGCTGGGAGATTGATTTACATAATTTTTTCTATATTATTTCGTTATTGAAAAATTACTAGATACGCAACCCTATGGACAATTGTGTCCCCGGAAAATGTTTCTGCTAAAAGATGGGTCTGTAGTCAATTGGTCACCGAAAGTGAAACAGACAGAACTCTTAATCATTCCGTCTCACTTTAAAGGCCCGAGGCTGCTTACATAGTTGCCAGTGTTCGCTGGCTTCGCATATAGATCAACCAATCTGATTGATTTGCGACTACGAATGCGGATTACGCGGGGATTCACATCGGAATTTTGTGTGTCTCCTTCGTATCATGTATAAACAATAAATTCCGGTGAAATTAAAACCATTTCTACGCATTCAGTAAATTAATTTTAAAACAGTTACGTTTACCGCTTTATAAATATAATTTGTCAATAATATATTTATATAATAAAGGTGAAGTTTATATTATTTGATAAATTATATATGATAAATATTGAATAATACAATGTTCAACTTTTTAAATTAACAATTGATTAACTAGAAAAAAATGTCAAAACTGTCAAACTTCAAAACTAAAAAAAACGTCGATTATGCAGATTATGTTAAAAAAATTAATTGTCAAAACATTGAAGATGTCAAAAAAACTATCGTCGACCATGAAATTTCTGCTTTTAGAAGTGAAAATAATAACAAAAATAATGGTTTATTAACGATGGCCATTGAAATTATCAAAAAAGCAATAAATTAATTGTCAAAAATTTCAAATGTTAAATTTAAAAAAATAAATGTATTATTTTTTCAACATTTGTGTTTTGAAAAAAAGACATTATTTTGTTTTCATAAATTAAACATTTAAAAAAATGTTATTTCATTTAAAATTTAACAATTTCACAACTAATGTAATATTTCCTGAGAATTTCATTTTTTTTGAGAATTTTAATTCTTTATGGAAAATTCTAAATCGACACAAAATTTGTTAAAAACGACGAAATTACAAAAAAAGTTGAAATTTTAAAAATTGCAGAAGATGAGATATCAAAAAAAGTGAAATCTCAAAAAAAATGACAGAAAATGACTAAATGTCAAAAAACATGAATTTTAAAAATGACATACAATGTTGAAATCCCAAAAAGTTGAAAGTTTAAAAAAATGACAATAATGAACGAAAAATAGTCAAATTATGTATAAAAAATGTCAATTACTTTTTCTTTGCGATTTCCAGGAAATCAATCACTAATTTACAAAAACATCACATTTTTTTTTAACATTTTCTTAAAAATATAGCTTTTTTTCGTTTTTCGAAAATCCAATTTATTCTTAATAAATTTTGTGTTGAAAATTTTTTGGTCGTTTTAAATTTTTGTTTTCGTTGAAAGTTTAAACTTTTTCTGTAAATTTTAAAAATTAACATTTTTTTTACAAACGTAACTAATTTAAATGATCATTTTAATTAATTAATTTATTATTATTTTAGGAGGGGGGGAGGTTGTGTAACGAAAAATGTCGAAAGGTACAAAGTGTCAAAATTAATCAAAATTGTCAAAAAGTGTCAGTAATTTTGACTTTCATACTATCACTATGAAGTACATTACTTCTTATATAAAAATACTAAAAATTTACCAATAAAATATCTTTGAATTCCCAAAGTTTTGGGTTATTAGTCCATTTTTTTAAGAGAATTTAATATTTGTTTTATTTATTTTACTGTGGTTATAATTGTATATATTTTAACGTTTTAGAAAAAAAAAAAAAAATTTTAAAAATATTAATCAATTATTCAATTATTTTTTGAATAATATTTTATTTAATTTAATTTAATTTAATTAATTATTTTCTTTTTATTAAAATATTTTTGATACTGCTAATAATTTTTAAATATTTTTTCTATCATGCATATAATTTTTTAATTTGTATATTATTTTTTTTTTTATCGTTATTATTATTACTTTCTTGTGTTGTTGTAATTTTTGTTGTTATTGTTTTATTGTGTCTTTTTTTTGTTATTGTCTTTTATTTTTTTTTATTTTTGTTGTAAATATATTGATTTAATTTTGATTTTTGTTTGCTCTTGGTTATACCACATTCGAACTTGTACGAGCTAGCAAGGTAATCCCGGGCACCGATTTTTATTAATTTATTTCTTTTTTTAATTGAAATCGGGGACTTTGCTTCAAAAGAGCAAAGCCCTTAATACACCCCGGTGATAAGCTTTGCTTACGAGAAAAACGTCTTATAAAAAAATCTGGGGCACTTTTTGTTTCATATTATCATATAAAGCATCCAGAAATCGTTCGCGAGCGCGTGGGATTTAGGATCTGAATTGAGTTGCGTTTGTAAATGAAGCGCAAAAAACGGTTTGATCTCAAAAAAAAAGACAACGCCCAAATTCAACGAAAGATCTTATTATTTATTTCTTAATAAATGTATAATTTGTATTATACAAGATGAGTGGTAATATTTAATAATTTTCAGATAGAATTGTATATTGATTTTTTTAGTAGAAAATTAAATAAATAATATGTATAATTAAAAAAAAAACAATTTAAAAGTATAACAAATAATATAAAGCCCAATAAATCCAATATCATAGTTAAAGTATACATCAAAACGTTAGGCATGAAAATGTATTGTTGCCAAATTTAGTTTTATTTAAAAAAAAAATGAAGAAGTCATCAAATTGTTTGAATTTTCAAATTATTTATCATCTATCCCATTGAAATTTTATAAATGTGTAAATGATTATAAGTTGTCTTGATTTCAATAAAAATATTTAGAGAATAATACTAATTTTCAGACACATAAAATATTTCAACAGCCTCGACAGACGTTTTTAAGATTTTTTTTTTTCATTTTAATTGTTAATACAAAATTAATCAATCTAAAGATTACCACACCTTTTCAGGTCATGTTGTATACGTAATTGTTTACACCCATTAATGTTAAACGTGTTAATCAAGTAATGTGTACAGCCAAAGTTGCATAAATTAATATGTTATTGTTATGATTATAATATAAATGTGCAAGGGCCGTTGAACAGAAACAAGAATTTTTGTAGCGAGTTGTGCGAGAATTTTATATAAACTTTTTCGCTATAATTCTATATATATATAAATATTTTTCCCCATATTACACAGCAAATTATTGTTGCGGAAAGTTCCCCTACAAATGACGTTTACTTCCGAAGCAGTTGATAACTGTCGAATTAAATTATGAAAAAAAAAACTTACTTCTCTCAGAAACTGCCACGATGTTTAGGATATAAGCAGAAGAGAGCAATGTTGGATTCAAAATTTACACTGTTTTGTAGGTTAGGACTGTACCCGATGGAATGTCCGTGTGTTTTTTTTTTAATATTCCGCCGGACGATTTTTATTGCAACCGTCAAATACAAACAAACACGGCATTGTCCATTGTATGCTATGCTTATCTTTGCTGGGAGATTGATTTACATAATTTTTTCTATATTATTTCGTTATTGAAAAATTACTAGATACGCAACCCTATGGACAATTGTGTCCCCGGAAAATGTTTCTGCTAAAAGATGGGTCTGTAGTCAATTGGTCACCGAAAGTGAAACAGACAGAACTCTTAATCATTCCGTCTCACTTTAAAGGCCCGAGGCTGCTTACATAGTTGCCAGTGTTCGCTGGCTTCGCATATAGATCAACCAATCTGATTGATTTGCGACTACGAATGCGGATTACGCGGGGATTCACATCGGAATTTTGTGTGTCTCCTTCGTATCATGTATAAACAATAAATTCCGGTGAAATTAAAACCATTTCTACGCATTCAGTAAATTAATTTTAAAACAGTTACGTTTACCGCTTTATAAATATAATTTGTCAATAATATATTTATATAATAAAGGTGAAGTTTATATTATTTGATAAATTATATATGATAAATATTGAATAATACAATGTTCAACTTTTTAAATTAACAATTGATTAACTAGAAAAAAATGTCAAAACTGTCAAACTTCAAAACTAAAAAAAACGTCGATTATGCAGATTATGTTAAAAAAATTAATTGTCAAAACATTGAAGATGTCAAAAAAACTATCGTCGACCATGAAATTTCTGCTTTTAGAAGTGAAAATAATAACAAAAATAATGGTTTATTAACGATGGCCATTGAAATTATCAAAAAAGCAATAAATTAATTGTCAAAAATTTCAAATGTTAAATTTAAAAAAATAAATGTATTATTTTTTCAACATTTGTGTTTTGAAAAAAAGACATTATTTTGTTTTCATAAATTAAACATTTAAAAAAATGTTATTTCATTTAAAATTTAACAATTTCACAACTAATGTAATATTTCCTGAGAATTTCATTTTTTTTGAGAATTTTAATTCTTTATGGAAAATTCTAAATCGACACAAAATTTGTTAAAAACGACGAAATTACAAAAAAAGTTGAAATTTTAAAAATTGCAGAAGATGAGATATCAAAAAAAGTGAAATCTCAAAAAAAATGACAGAAAATGACTAAATGTCAAAAAACATGAATTTTAAAAATGACATACAATGTTGAAATCCCAAAAAGTTGAAAGTTTAAAAAAATGACAATAATGAACGAAAAATAGTCAAATTATGTATAAAAAATGTCAATTACTTTTTCTTTGCGATTTCCAGGAAATCAATCACTAATTTACAAAAACATCACATTTTTTTTTTAACATTTTCTTAAAAATATAGCTTTTTTTCGTTTTTCGAAAATCCAATTTATTCTTAATAAATTTTGTGTTGAAAATTTTTTGGTCGTTTTAAATTTTTGTTTTCGTTGAAAGTTTAAACTTTTTCTGTAAATTTTAAAAATTAACATTTTTTTTACAAACGTAACTAATTTAAATGATCATTTTAATTAATTAATTTATTATTATTTTAGGAGGGGGGGAGGTTGTGTAACGAAAAATGTCGAAAGGTACAAAGTGTCAAAATTAATCAAAATTGTCAAAAAGTGTCAGTAATTTTGACTTTCATACTATCACTATGAAGTACATTACTTCTTATATAAAAATACTAAAAATTTACCAATAAAATATCTTTGAATTCCCAAAGTTTTGGGTTATTAGTCCATTTTTTTAAGAGAATTTAATATTTGTTTTATTTATTTTACTGTGGTTATAATTGTATATATTTTAACGTTTTAGAAAAAAAAAAAAAAATTTTAAAAATATTAATCAATTATTCAATTATTTTTTGAATAATATTTTATTTAATTTAATTTAATTTAATTAATTATTTTCTTTTTATTAAAATATTTTTGATACTGCTAATAATTTTTAAATATTTTTTCTATCATGCATATAATTTTTTAATTTGTATAACCACAGAAATATAAATAAAACAATTTTTTATTCTCTCTACTGGAAACTAGACGAGAATTTAATGTTTTTTAATATATATATATAAAATAAAAATAATATTTTTTGTAGTTTTTTTTTTTCTTTCTATTAAAGGCAACACATATATTTTATTGATTTGCGAACTCGGCATTAAATTAATAGATGGCTCAAGAACAGCTGATTTAATAAATAAAATTATGTGCGGCAACACAGCATCAATGATTACGCGAAATTTTTAGATGTCACCACATGTCGATGCCCGCCAACGACGCTTGAGTATATGTATAAAGGATAGATGGTATAGAAAATTTGAGAGTGGGGGAAATGTAATGGGAGATCTCATGACGTCACAGTAATTCACTGCGCACGCTTTAAATATAATTAAAATAGCTATCGAATAATAAATTAAACGATATCGAAACGGAGTTTTCTCTCTATCAATCGTTGTTTGGAATCGCTCCATCTTCGTTTTGAGTCGATATCAACTAAACTAAAATACGGCCTTAGGTTATATTAATATAATTAATTTTTGTTTTATTTTATAATATTTATTACTAAAATAAAAATACTAATATTAATTAAATTGTTTAATATTTGTAACGTAATAAAATAATAATAAACAATAACCTCAAAAGTCGATATTTAAGTTGTATTTATTGCGTACAAATAAAAGTGTAATAGTAAATTAAAGATTGAGTCTTCTTCCTTCATAAAATTTATTGATTGCAAATGTATATGTCAGTCACGATGTGACCATTCGAATGCTTAAAAAAATGTATTATTTTTTTATAATAATACAGTGTAGTAATGAATTTAGTTATTACCATTTTTCTCAGTAACAATAGTATGGATTACCTCTTCGAAGAAGTGCATTTGTTTGTGTAAAAACCTAAAGAGTGCAACATTTTAAAAGAGTGTGGATCAGTAATAAAATAATACAAAAATATGTAATGTCCCGCAGACAAACAAATTAATGTATTACGCCCGGTGATAACAATTTTCAAATTTACTTTTCGCATGGTCGCTGAAAGACCAAAGTATAACTAAATAATGAAACAATGAATGGGCATAAACAAAGAAGTAGAAAGCACGCAATGTGAAAATAGGTTATGTTTGTTTTCGCCGGTATACGCGCGAAAATATTCGAATTCGTCTACGTCACGAGATCTGAATGACCGAAAGGGAGGTGAGAAGCAAGGGGGGCGTTGAAACTATGTGAGGCGCTAGTTCAGCATACCTTTACTCGATCTACCTTGATATAACTACGCGTCTCGTCTCACCCCTCACCCCGCTAAAGTGTAGTTTGGCTAAGTGCTAGACTATTTTATATCGCACAACATGTCCTGTCGTTTTCCTTTCAAGCATGCGCGCCAAATTTGAATTGTAGTCGATCCGAACAATTACACACTATATCCGCAAACTATAAGATACCTTGAAAATATAAATTAGATTATTTCATTATAATTAATTTATTGTTCCGAACTTTACTTGATTGAATGTTGTTGTTTTTACTGAAATTTTCTTTAACTTAAAATCGGTAATTATTAACTTCAGTGCCAATAACAATTTTAAATTACTGGCTCATTTAATATTCCATAATTAGTAAATTAATTAAAAAGTAATATATATAATTATTTAAATATTTGATTACGAGCAGTAGAATTTTATATTTCGTTTAAAATTTGAAGATTTAATTTCTTGTTAGACTCAATATACAATATAATATTGTCCCTCTGATTTATTGTGTTGACAGAAATGAAAGTCCTTATTTCAATTAATAGTTTTTACATTTAAACATTGGTAGTTCATATTGTATTAATAAATATGAATAGATTATTGTAAGTCTACCAAGGAGAATTAAATTTATTTAAATTTCAATGTTTATACAATAACTTTATAGAAAAAGATATATTGATTTGTGGGGCAGGCAAAATAATTACGGTCCCAGCATTCAATAATAAGGTGAAAAAGAAAACTACTAAAAAACGTCCTCAGGATCATTATTGAATTATTTCGCTGAATAAACCAGATTAATTAATTATTAATAAATTGAACTACTGAAAATGAAGTGAAAATTAATGAAACATTTAAATAAATTTTAAATTAAATTGAAATTAAAAATTAAATATAAATATATGGTTTAATAATGAAATACTTTATTCCATGTCGAAAAGTTGTGTTTATAACAAATTATAGAGTTTATTAATACTAGACTTATTAACTTTTTTCAGTTTTATCTGTTCTATTATATAAGATATTACATAATTTATTATTACTTTTATGACCCACTCTATAATTATTTTTCTAACTATGTTTGCATTTTTTTTTCTCTCAGAAATTGCGCCAAAATAATTTAAACTTATATATTTTCTACTGTCTTCTTTAATTTTTGTTTGAATTTAAAAAGTGCTTTCTTTCTAATTCTTGAGGATGGTTTTTAGTGAGATTTTTCCACCTCTTTAGCAAATGCTGTGACAAAATTATTTTGCCAAATCATTATACCTTTGTTTATTACAAATTATATTATAAGCATAGAAAATTAAATAAATTTTGAATTCTCTTGAAAATGGGCACATAATCCGAAACTAGTCGAAAATTTCAACTTATTTAATTTAATCTGTATTTTCATTTATTTTATTAGTAAATTTTGAATAATCTATTCCTTGGGCAGAAAGACCTCCGGTCGATAGCCCATGACAGACTACCAACCCACTAATATGTATTGTAAATATAAATATTTGTAAGGAATTGTAATTCTGCTGTCTATTTCTATTATTTTCTTTAATTAAAATTAGGCACTCTTTTGTATTTATATTGAGTCCGTAATGAAAAGTCTGTATTCCTATTATTTTTGAATCTCACACTTCTTAGTTTTACTTAATTAAAATAATTTGAAGTGCTTTTCTCAACTTTTTTCCCTGTAATATAATTATTTTTTAAATATACTTCTCTAAATTTATATTAACCAACCTCCCAGTAAATTTAAGTATACAATGTTGGGTATAATGCCGCGACTGTTGGGGTTGGACGATTATTAAAATATCAACTAGCGAAATATTGAACATAAACACGCAGGCGTTCCGTATTAATTTATCTGGGTTACTAAGTTCCGTATGCTATCGTTTTCCATCACCCACAATCGCATAATTTATCTTACAGCGCATGCGCAAACGTGTATTTCCACAACAATTCTGTGTGTACGCTACTGTATTCAGGGAGACAACATCCCCACCTCCAAAAAGTGCGACGAGCATCGCCACTCGCGAGCCTTTTAAAATGATCATTGAAAAATCGTTACATTATAACCCAAATATTAAATATATACACTCGAAATTAACCAATATTTTGCGTATATTTATTTTCTATAATTCTAAGTCACGGAACAGATTGCTTTTCATTATTTGAATTATTTATGAAGTTATTTAGGTATAAACTAGAGGTAGCATTTCAGGTAAATTTTTTCGCACTTTGTTATATCGCAAAAACCACAATGGTCAAAATAAATAAAAAATAATCAATAGGTAACGTTTTCTAATCATGAAATCACTCCTTAGGCGAAAATAATTTAAAAAAATTGAATAATTTACTTTTAATTCGGGTTAACAATTTACATTGAATTCTCCATAAGCGCCCATATACACACAGCCCTCTTAAAGGAAAAAAATCGTGCAGAAATTCACTTAATCACTCCAGAAATATTAGACATTATTCAACGAGCTTTTGTAAATAGATCGTCTCGTCGTTAGCGGACAGCACTTTATTCATTTAGTTAAGGATTGATTAATTAAATTTTGTTATTCTCTCAATTTCGCGTATAAAATGCATTTTGGTAAATGTCGTCGTTTCATAATCGGTTGATAAATCGTTTTTTTTTTATTGTATTTAGAATGAAAAAAAAAATATATCAATTGAGGTGCAAGAATTTTTAAAGTTGGGGTTACTATCCCTTAGGGGCAAAGCGTGGGGAACTGAAAAATGTACGTTAGGATAGTAATTTAAAATGTATCCGTTACTTTTGTGAAGCACTGTATATTCATTGTATAGTGCCATTAGTCTTACTTACCATTTGAAATGTCTCAATTGCAAATACCTGAAACAAATTGAGTTCTTCGCATAAGATGAAACGATTTTAGTGATGACTGTTTTACAAATTCTGTAAATTATCTGTTATATTATCAAAGTGTTTATTGAATTCTAATGTATTTATATAGCAATTTTTTTTTCATTTAAATTTGATCAATCATCATTATTTTAGAGATAAATTAAATTGACGTATATACTTATTGTGATATAAATTGAAAAGAGTATTCATTCACTTGGTCACAGTTATTTACTAAATTAAATAAAAATGATTTGAAAATAATTAATACATTATTCCCACATTTAATGATATTTTCACTTACGTTACATAAGTACTTTAAACAAATGTACATTAAAACAACTACTTTCCGGACAAATTTCCCGCCGGGAATTGAATTACATAATGTATACCTGCTGTTGCTTGCATATCAATAAAATATTGCATCATGCAACAAATTTTTGATGCGATAAAAAAATCCAGTGTAAAAAAAACAGAAAAGAACGTTACTTAATATAAGACCATTGCCACTATCACTCCTTAGTAAAGTTCGGCCTTACATAATTTAAAGATGTTAAAATAAATTAATTACATTAAATCAACTACACTCTGTTAAATTAAATCAATTGTATTAAATCAAATTCGAAATCGATTTAAATTAAATTAAACCAAATTAATTCAATTTAAATGAAAATCAAATAAAACTAAACGAACAAACGGGCAAAGGAGGGACGCACGAGGTCAGATTTGAATAAACGCCTCACTGACTATTTATATAAATAAAATAGTGTTTATTCACTTGGTCACAATTATTTAATAAATTAAATAAATATTATTTGAAAAAATAATTAATAAATTATTTCCACATTTAGCTTTGTAAAATTGTGACTTACGTTACGTAAGTACTTTAAACAAATGCACATTGAAACAACCAAGTAAGTCAAAATGCCACAGAGCTAAATGTGCAAATAAATTATTAATTATTTTCAAATATTTTTTATTTAATTTATTTGTGATATGTATTCTAAAGACGGTTGATAGCCGTATATATTAAACATAATGTTTATGGTATATGATGATTTAAATTGCTTCTAGGATTAAATTTTTGAAAACACTGTATAGTTCAGAAATCACGTTAGTAAGTTTACGTTGGATATAATACCATAAGATAGACAAGACATAATTGGTGTATTTTCGCATCTTCAATACAAAATTTAGCATGTAAATTATTTTTTATGGGAATATTCTTATTTCGATTAATTAAATTTAAAATGTTTGTATTGCAAATAACCAACAGAAAACAGTGTAAATAATTAGAATACGGATTTTTAACAGCAAGATTTCATATGAATTAATCAATAACTTCTAAGGTAAAACATGATATAGAATTTTTATAATATTTATTTATTTACATAAATAGTTAAATAGTTTGTACATACAATAAAATTAATAGCTTTATTATTAATAATTATTAGGAGTAATTAAATGTGATATTTTATTCGGTTGTTCAAAACTTTTACAACTTTTTCAAGGCGTCCGCTAATATTCCCATTTCTTGATTAATATTCGTCACTAATCTTTCCAACTGTGGTTTTGAGTCGAGTACTTCGATGCTCTGGGTGTAGGCGTTGTAGCGGACTCCGAAAGATCTTGGTATCGTCGCCGCAAATTTTCTAGGAAAGAAGAAAAAATAGACAATAACAAAAAGTTTGTGTGAACCAAAGAAATGTATTCAGAATTAATTTAATAATTACTCTAAGCCTCCGTATGAATTACTAAAGCTTATTAATTATATTCCGTTATTTTTCCTCTTAAGTTATTATATATTCTTTATGCAACTGATTCAAATGAGTTGATAGAATAGTTTCAATGATTCGAAAATCAAAATCACGATATATTGAATGATATGACATAGAGTTCACATAACTCTTGAAAACACATCTCCAATATGTTAAATTGATTGGATGAGTTACGTGAAGATCAAATGTAATTGGTAAAAACCACTAATAACCTTTCTTCACACTGTGTGAATGCATTTTGTTTCTGTTATGTTTCATAAATAAAGTATTTATTGGAAATATCGAGTTCTTGAAGTATTACTGAATTTGTTTGAGTATATCATCATCATATAAATAACAATATATGATACAGTACAAATCAGTTTATTGCGAATTTTAAATAGATCATTTTCTAGCATACTTTACATTTTTTTAAGGAAGGATGGTAGATGGAATATCAAGGTTATGATGAGATGAAATGAGGACATTTTTTGACGTAGGTATCTAATCTGTACGAAATTTATATATAAGTAATTTTTCTATGGTGATGACAAACACAAATATCCATGGACTCGCGATAATTATAATTTTGGAGAAAATTTTCTTGGCAGGTGGGATTTGAACTCGAACTCCACTATAAGTGAATTTTAAGAAATTTACATAGATTATTGAATTATTCCAACTAAAAAATCTAATAACATTTTTTAATTAATTAGAAACTGCTAGTGATTATATACTTACATCATTTTATTTTTGGCGTCCTCGAAACTCTCGGCGACATAGTAAATCGGCTGGTATTCGGTGATCGGGTATTTCTGTAGGCAAGTCTTGGGCGGATCAAACGGCCTGATTTCAGCTTTGTCCTCCAAACAGTACTGGAGTTCGCCGAATGAAGACAAAAGTCCGGCACCGTAAGCCTTCAAGTTACCGTTTTCTCGACAAAGACCGTATTCAACCGTGAACCAAAAGCACTAAAAAAGTTGTTAGAATTTCAAAAACATTGTTAGGGATTAAAATAATTAATAATAATATTTGTAATTATTGAATATAACAATATTGCATGCTTAAAAACTTCATTAATAACAATGTAGATTTTTTTTTAAATTTAATGTGTATCCTATTCCAAGAAACGTAGCAGGATATAGTGGTATATAATAATAATAATAATAATAATTATTTTTATTTTCCAACGGAAGAATCCAACAAGGGAAAATATACAATCAAAATCATAATATAAGAAGAGTACAAGCAAAGTTAGTTAAATTTATATATGCCATTAAAATAAGGAAAAACAATTATTATTTTTTCTGGAATTTTAAATTATTTCTATTTAAAAAAAGTTTCGATACAATAGTTCAATTACAAGAACAGTTTTAACTTTAAGACCTTGCATTTGAAAATATAGTTGTTTTGGCTTAGATATTAATCTAAGGTTTTCATAGACTTATGTAATCATTTGAATGAGCGGGTACTCACTGTTGCCAATTTTTCGATGTATTCATCGGGAGCGCCCAAGGAAGCCAAACCTATTTCTTGGGAGAACTGGGCGAAAGCGGGATCAGCGAATAACGGGACGTGTCCTAAAATTTCGTGGCAAACATCCGGTTCAGGGGTGTAGAGAGGCTTGCTTGAATGACGTATGTACTGTGTCGAGTGGAAAACTCTAAACGCCAAACCTGCCAGGAAATCTCGTGAACTTAAAAGTCCGGCTACCGGTCTCAATGTAAATCCAGTACAATCTGAAAATAATAAAAAAACAATATTTTTTTATTAAATATAATTACAGAAGTTACCTAGTAAAACTCCACATTAATATTATTGATAGCAGAAAGATCTATGGTCGATCGCCATTTAACAATTAATTAGTTTTTCTGTACATAACAAAATTGATTAAGTTTCAATGAATTTTATTATGTACATGTAAACTTAATTATTGATAAAGATTGTTGTTATCTTAGAAATATCTCAACCCTTTATTATTGTTCACTGAGGAGTCTACTTCATTATGCCTGGTAAATACTTTCAAACTGAATATAGGGAATTCAGATTATTCTGCAGATTACTGCCACTCATTTAAATTTAGAGAATTTCCAATGACGCCCATCAAAATAAGATTTTTTCTTCGTTTAGCTAGGTGTTATTCACTTAATTTGAATCAAAATGCAGAGTATTCTCTTTTAGTTAATATTTAAGGAAAAAAATATGCAATGTACAAAGAAACATTTCAGACAAAATCTTAAGGGTTTTAAAAGTCATTCAATTATCTTAGAAGCATCCCTCCCCTACTAATATGGGGTTACAAAAGTACAACTTTTATTTTTTAAGTAAAAACCCTAATTTTATATTCAGCAGTCAGATATGGTCACCCTACTATAAAAAATATTCATACCAGGTTGAATCTGTCCAAAAGAAATTTTGTAGATACATTTCATTCAAACTCAATTTGCCATTTACGAATTATGAATTGGTATGTAGCTATTTAAATATAGAACAATTGGAGGTACGTAGAAAAAAGTTTGATCTGTTTTTGTTGCATAACATAATATCCGGTCATACTTCAACAGATCTGCTTCAATATTTACATTTCCACATTCCCACTAGATCATCAAGACAAAAAACCATTTTCAGAATACAGACCGCGTCTTCGATTTATAAATACCACAGTCCTATATACCGCTGCATGAGATTAGCCAATCAAATGAATAATCAGGATAAATTTGATTTATTTGGAACGTCATTTTGTACATTTAAGAATATTGTAAATAAAATCACGGGCAGTACATTGAATAATTCTAATTGATTATTTGTATTTAGGTTTATTTAGTTTAAGTTAGAATAAGTTATATGTATGTTTTCTTATATTTTTTTTAGTATCCAATTTATAATTTGTTATTATTTTATAAAAAAGGTGTTATCCGTTAAATAAATAAATAAATAAATAAACAGAATCACCAAAATATAATTTATTTTAATTATTTTAAAATCATTTTTATTTAATTTATTTAACACAGTTAACCAAGTGAATAAATACTATTTTCTATTTATATTAAGAGCCAGTAAGGCGTTTATTAAAATCTGAGCCGAGAGAAGTTTTTTTTTTGTGAATTTACGATAAAATATATTAAGTAACGTTCTTCTTTTTGATTTAATCGGATCAAAAATTGCATTAAATATACTAGAAATAAATAATATTGTATACAAAATAAATAAAAGTGAATTAATAAATAAATTATATTTAAATAAAAATGATTTGAAAATAATTAATAAATTATTTCCACATTTAGCTCTGTGACTATTGACTTACTTACGTAAGTACGTTAAACAAATGCACATTAAAACAACTACTTCCCGGGCAAATACCCACGCCGGACATTGAATTACATAATGTACACCTGCTGCTGCATATCAATAAAATATTGCATAATGTTGTTTTAATGTGCATTTGTTTAACGTACTTACGTAAGTAAGTCAATAGTCACAGAGCTAAATGTGGAAATAATTTATTAATTATTTTCAAATCATTTTTATTTAATATATTTAAATAACTGTGACCAAGTGGAATGAATACTGTTTTCTATTTATATTAATAGCCAGCAAGGCATTTATTCAAATCCGAACCGAGAGAAGTTTTTTGTGAATTTGCGATAACAACAATACACGAGCGCACGTCCTCCTTCGCCGGTCATTACTATCACAGCGCGCGGCAGATGAGGGTCGCTCTTTTTAATTAATTTGATTTAATTCTTTTCGTTTAATTTTATTCGGTTTTGATTTAAATTGAATTAATTTGGTTTAATTTAATTTAAATTGATTTAGTTTAATTTGATTTAATATAACTGATTTAATTTTGCTGATTGTATTTGAATTAATTTAATTGATTTTTTTAACATTTTTAAATTGTGTAAGGCATAGCTGTACTGACGAGGGATAGATCCCGAAACACGTGTCTGCAGATGGCCTTATATTAAGTAACGTTAATTTTGTTGTTTTTACATAAAATTTTTCTCGGATCAAAAATTTTTGTTGCATTATGCAATATTTTATTGATATGCAGCAGCAGGTGTACATTATGTAATTCAATGTCCGGCGTGGGTATTTGCCCGGGAAGTAGTTGTTTTAATGTGCATTTGTTTAACGTACTTACGTAAGTAAGTCAATAGTCACAGAGCTAAATGTGGAAATAATTTATTAATTATTTTCAAATCATTTTTATTTAATATATTTAAATAACTGTGACCAAGTGGAATGAATACTGTTTTCTATTTAAATTATATTTGTTCATATCCACAAATTCCTATATTAATAAACACGTCATTTCTCAAACAATTCACTTCAACACTCCAAAATTAAAAAGCAAACATACAAATACCCTTTCCCAAATTAATCAAATAAAAACGACAAATCTACCGCGAGATAAGCCAGAATAACTCAACAGAACTAAAAATACTTTTCCATAAACTCAGTAAATTATAAACACTTTAATACATCAATATAAAACTTATTTAGATAATTGGGCTTGTCAAAAAATTTATGACAATAAGTTAAAACAAATTGAAATAAAGTTATGAAACTAAGAAGGTACAGACTTATACAGACAATCACAAACATTTACGTTCCAATAACTAAAGAAGCGACGAACGACAGACAAGAAATCGCAGATAAATTCGCACAATAATTTGTACAGGTATACAAACAATTAACAGATGATACATTTGACGAAGTAAATGATGGGTACAATAATTTTGTTATATTACGGGGGGCGCGATCCACGCGGTTGGATTTTGAATTTAAGTGCTGGATTTTAATTAAAATCCGCGGGATGCTAGCCTAGCACAACCGTCCCTGTTATTATTGCTCCTTTTATATATATATATATATATATATATATATATATATATATATATATATATATATATATAAAGGTGGCAAGTTGCGCTCGTGAAAACACGACGGCTTTGGTAATAAGGGTTAGCTCGGCATGAGAACTTTAGCTCAGGGTGTTATTTAGGGTTCTCGCTTAATTTCATGTAAACGTGATGGGGTTAGACAAAATGAATAATAGTGCACAGACAAGAATTAAATATATTAAAAGACTATCAAACAAAATTAATTAAGGCAAAAAAAAAAATTAAATGGAACAATATTTTTGCAAAATATAAAAATTTACAAAAAAAAACTTACAAGAGTTGTACACGTGTCCGATGGACGAAAAACTAACCGATGACTGTACGTGTCCGATGGACGAAAACTAACTCGTTGACTGTACGTGTCCGAAGACGAAAACTTACTTGTTGACTGTACGTGTCCGAAGACGAAAACTAACTGTTGCTCCGAAGAGTGAAGGGAAACTTACGACTCCGAAGAGTGAATGGAAACTTACGACTCCGAAGAGTGAAGGGAAAACTGACTTAGGGGTTGAACGCGTCCAGTATTTAAGGGCGCGCTCAACATCCCTTAAGTGGGGGTAACAGCGCGCTCAGTCGTCGGATGTGCGTGGACGGCTGAGTGTCACCCCGATACGCAATAATATTACATATTTATATTATTTACAATTGTTTCAGACTTATAACGAAGATCAGGTAATTGCAAAAAAAAAGAAAAAAAAAAAAACAACGAAATGAAATTAAATATTAAAACATAATTTTTAGTCCGCGAATCGAAATTATTGCACGGTAAGTTTATCATTAAATACTTTACTGGATGCTACTGGACTTTGCCGTCGATTTTAAATAACAATACTGCCGAGTATTGTTGTGTTGTTGTTGTTTTTTTTTTTTTGAACAACAAAATATATAAATATAAAATAAACAAATCAGTTCTGATGACCAAACTCCTGCTTGGCCATAGAAATACAATATAGTCAATTTCCTTGTAGCATCCAGCGACAGATAGCACTCGCTATTTATTAGTTTTTTTTTTGTTGTTGTTGTTGATTAGTTGTGCAATAATTTCGATTAAATTAACAATTTTATCAAGAACTGTACTTTTTCCTTTTTACCTGATCTTGTTACAAGTCTGTACCTTTCGGGCGGTGCGGCCGGCGCGGTGCGGCGAAAAAGCTATTAGGGCCGCAATCGAGAACAAAGCATTACGGCGCGCAATTATCTGGCATGGGTTTTTCGAGGGATTTGGAAATCCAAAGTTTTGGTACAGATGTGCAAATTTTTCTGTACCAAAACCGTTTAAAAATTCCATGCCTGAAAGGGACGATAATCCGCTTTCGAATGCGCCGTAATACCTTGTTTATGACAGAAATAAACGAGATTATACAAATTTTATTGCCTCAAACAAACTTAACATATTTTATAACAAAAGAAGGATTTTACTTGTGCGAGCGATTACGCTGCAAACACGGAATGAAATTATGAAAAATAAATTATTTAATTAATGAAATGACGTGGTGACCGATGATCGCGAATATAAAACAATTAAAATCTGAGGGACCGGCGTTCGCGATATGAGCGCCGGTAACAGTTATAAACAAAATACACGATTAGAAATTATCTAAAAACATTTATTTTGATTTCCTTGACAAGAATAAGAATACAGCTCCAGAACATGAATATAAAACGTAGCATCCTAAAGTCTTTACCTGACGAAATCAACCAATACCTTAAGATCTTAAATTTCTGTTTCCAAACCTAATATATCCGTACTGAATGGAAAAATGACCTTTCCTTTGTATCCAGTTATAGACTCATCACCCTCTTACCCGTTATCTGTAAATTTGAGTCGAAAATGCAGATAGCCTAGTAATTATGATTTACAGGTGCCTTTCATTAAATATTTTCGACTCAAACCATTACAATACACAGTAGTGCTGGTATGCAATAAGGAAATATCTATTATGCATGGATGTTTGTTAAAAACTTATAGTGAAACTAATTTTTGCATAAATATAAAAGAGTATTTATTCACTTGGTCGGAGTGATTTAATCAATTAAATAAAAATGATTGAAAATTATTAATAAATTATTTCCACATTTAGGTCTCTGACATTTTGACTTATGTTACGTAAGTAATTTAAAGAAATGCACTTAAAACAACTACTTCACGAGGAAATACCCCTCCGGATATTGAATTTGCATAATGTAAACCTGCTGCTGCATATCAATAAAATTTTGCATTTTGCAAGAAATTTTTGATCCGAGAAAAATTCAATGTAAAAACAGAATAGAATGTTACTTAAAATAAGGCCATCTGCAGACACGTGTTTCGCGATCTATCCCTCGTCAGTATAGCTCTGCCTTACATAATTTAAAGATGTGAATTTTTCTCGGATCAAAAATTTCCTCCATGTTGTAATTTTTATTGATATGCAGCAGCAGCAGGTGTATATTATGTAATTCAATGTCCGGAGTGCTAGTTGCCTGTAAATTAGCTATTTTAATGTGCATTTGCTTAAAGTTCTTATGTCACATAAGTCAAAATGTCACAGAGCTAAATGCGGAAATAATGAAATTAATTATTTTCAAATCATTTTTATTTAATTTTTGCAAAAAAAAATTTGGAAAAAAGGGATTGATCAAATTTTATTAATCACACTTGTTTAATGTTATTGTAATATACAATATTTGATCATGTTTGGAAATTCTATGACTTTCTCTCTCAAATTCAGAACCACGCCATAACAATATTACGTTTATAATTCCGAGCAATTTATGACATTGTTTGAAGATTGATCACTGTGAAAAAGCAATATCATAAATTGTCTTTAATTAATCTAAAATGAATTTACCTTTCAAAAAGTTTGACACATCCTCCAATTGTGGAATATTATCTTCCCTGTATCCACAATTCTGCACCAATAAAGGAAACACGTGATTGTGTTCCTTGCAAGCGTGCGTTGGATACAATTTGGTCAGTTGTCTGAAAACCTGAGCCCAAGTGGAAATCTCTTCCTGTGTGTAATCAACTCTGGGCAATGGCTCTCCGTGTTTGTAATTGAAGGCGATATCTGCGAAATATTTCCTGCGCGCTCTGTAGACAGGATCCGTGAAGCCAGGGTGGTCTGAATCAAGTTCTGCGCCATACGAGAGGATTTGATTGGCGAAACGATCTAAATCGCGTATTCGTCTTGGAAACCATGGGACGGTTTCTAAAAAAAAAATGTTGCGTTAGAAACAAATATTTGAACTTATTCTCTAATTTCAAAGATATTTTTTAGGTAATTGTGCGAAACATTATTGAAAATAAGATTAGCGATTAATGAGCGAAAATATTTCTTTTCGGAGCTGGGCATGCGACAAATTCATAGAATTCAAATCCGATCGAGTAGATTGAATCTTATGAAGACTATATCAGATATAGACTATATTTATTTTAATTAACATAATTTAAATTACCTGTAATACAGATTTTTTCTATAAAATGATATAGTTGATTTTCTTCCCCTATTTCTTCTAATTTATTTATATATGCGAAATATATCTGACTAATAAATAAAACAAGCAAAGAAATAAATGACAATTATTTCCTATTAATATTAAAGAAAGAAATTTACTGGAAATCATCGCTAGAATTCGATCGTTCCCTTTTTTCAATGCTGCAAAAATTACTTTCACTGTTAGTTTTTGACAATCTTCCATCCATTACAATTAATAATTGTTCTGGCATGCAACAACAAATATCCATTGTGTAATCCAATATTTGAGGGGGAAAATTCCCGGAACGTAGTTATTTCAGTGGACATTTTTCAAAAAATATATTGTAAGTAATTCTTGCAATCTCTCTTTAGCGAACATTTTCGGTAAATTTTCTTAACTTAATTTTATATAATATAACCTCAAACATTTATTTTTTTTCGAGGATACTTTCCAGCTTTACATCTTTCATTGTCTAAGAAGAAAATGTAAACATCTTTTGAGATAAAAATAAAAAAATAACTAAAGGAAAATTAGTTTTAATAAAGAGATAATAACTAATGACTAAAAGAAAATTTAATTTGATTTAATATTTTCTGTTTCAAAACTTAGCGACTGTTATTGTTTCACTCACGTAACGTTTTTCATCAGCAGGCTGGATATTTACCTTTGTTATCTTTATAATTTGGCGAAATTACGTTAAAGTAATCGCTCTTGTTTTTGACGTCGGCTATAGCAGCAGCTAGGTCACCATAGGGGGCACACTCCACCATGAACTCGTATTTGCTGGGGGCTCTGTTCGACGGCCTAGACTCGATGTGGATCAGATTGATTTTGTTTTTCTCGAAGATTTTTAGATAGCTCGCCAGTACACCCACCTCCTCGGCCGGAGGAGAGAAAATGAGGCAGGTGCTCTTTATAGAGTTCTTTCTTTGCTTTATGCAATTATCATCGGAAATTATTGCAGGCTGAAAATAACGAGAACAATAGAGTGAATTGGCTGATTTTTTAAATTAAATGTACAGTTTTTTAATAAATATTTTGTAAATAAAGAATTCAAAATCAAGTTTTATTTATATACCTCATGGGTCACATTTTAATTATTATATTTTTTTGCTTTGATATTCATTAATGACCTGAATGCGGTTTTTAAAAACTGCTAGTTTATAAGTTTTGTCAACTTATTATGGCATTTAAAATTATGATTGCTCTCGATTGCATTATGACATTTACCGCCTACATAAATGGTGTAAAAATAACTATATTTTCCAAATATTTTTCTATGTCAATCTGTAATATTAAAAATGAAACCTGACACTATTTGTCAAAAACTTATGGTGCAAGTAATTTTTGCAGTTGGAAAAAGGGAATGATAGAATTTTAGTGAACATAGTTAATATTTTTTTATTATATTAAATAAATATGAATAAATTATTAAAAATCAACCAATAAAACGCAGATTAGATTGAATAACTATAAATTCTCGACTAGTTTCGGGTTATTAGCCCATTTTCAAGAGAATTTAAAATTTGTTTTATTAAAACTTCTATGGATATTTACATTAATGGATATATTGATTTTTTAATTTTTATTTTAATTTAATTGTGGGACAGGCAAAATAATTTCGGTTCCAGCATTTGCTCACAAGGTTGATTTTTAATAATTTATTCATATTTATTTAATACAATATGAACTACCAATGTCTAAATATTAAAACCATTAATTATTTTTTATTAGTTAATGTAACTTTATTGTAAATTAAATAATTGCAAAAGTTTGAATCATTTCAGATTTATTATAATATTAATTCAATTTCTTTTAATATTCATATTTCAAACATTTTATGAAGTGCAACTAACTTGAGTAAAGATTTGTATGACGTGTTAGAAAAAAACTTATATTTTGATTGCATTATGACAGTTTATTGCTAATTGGTTGGATTCCATCTCAAATATGCGTAAGCTATCTGGACTCCGCTTTAAAACTTTAAACTTAGACGATTAGAAGCCGTCCAGAGAATATTTCAACAATGTGTGGTGTCTGAACTATAGTTGTCACACGCTCGTGCCGTGTGCATGAAAGCCCTCAACTTAACATGTTTAAAGAACCGGATATCTATTACCGATATTTGCCTTTTATATAGCATTTTAAATGGATTACATCCTTATATTATATCCCTGGCTCTTTTGGATGCGATTATTGTTACTTAGCAGAAACTTCAGAATAATTACAAAATTTTCTTTGGATTATCATCGCACAGTGTTTAATTGATAAACATCATAAATAGCTGGTACTCTAAGACAGTTTGAAAATGTAAATTATAGTATTTCATTATAATTAATTTATTGGTGCGAACGCCACTTGCTTCTATGCTTTATTGATGTTAAATATTTGGCAAAATGTGGGCATTTAATCTTCATTATTTAGATATAGTATAGGAAATTTTCATTAACGTAAAGCCCGTAATTATTAATTTCAGTACCAATAACAATTTTAAATTTCTGGCTCACTTAAGTTAAGTTGATAAATTAATTTAAAAATAATAGATATATTAATTATCTAAATATTTGATTACGATCAATAGATTGCTGCAATTTTATGTTTCGTTCAAAATTTGAAGAATTAATTTCTTGTTGGAATCAATATGCCATACAATGTTGTCCCTCTGATTTTTGTGTGTGTGAAATGAAAATATTTAATTCAATCAATAGTTTTAATATTTAAACATTAGTAATTCATCTTGTAATAATAAATATGAATAGATTATTAGAAGCCTACCAATAAAATAAATAAAAAGACAGATTAAATGGAATAACTTTAAATGCACGACTAGTTTCGGGTTATGAGCACATTTTTAGGAGAATTCAAAATTTAATTTATTTAAATTTCTATGGTAATATAATAATTTTATAAAAAAAGATATATTGATTTGTGTAGCAAGCAAAATAATTTCGGACCCAGCATGTTTATTATTGCGCTTTAATTTAAAAATAAAATACGTACATGTCGGAACATTTTTCACTTTTAGATTTATTAAAAATATAACTTTTTCACTATTTTACGTAAAGCAGATTTCCATTTGGATATTATTATGAACACTTGATAAATAGAAAATAAATAGAAACAAAAATAGAGGTAACGGTAAGTTATCTAAGTTATCTAATTTAAGCATAGAATATTGTATATAATGCCGGTAAAATATTCTAAAGCAACACGCAGGCGTTCCGCACTGATTTGTGTGGATTACTTGGTTCTGTATGCTGTCGTTTTTCATCGCCCAAAATCCCTTAGTTTTTTATTTCCCCCGGCCCCCTATCCAAGGGAAAGTATTGTTATCGTAAAAATTTTCGAATCGCCAATTGTGAGGTCCCCCGAGTCCATTTCATCAAGTTATGAAAAATGTCTGTGTGTGTGTCTGTGTGTTTCCGCGATAACGCATGAACGACTAAACGGATTGAAATCTAAGCTTTTTATCACAGTGGAATGATCTGAAAAGCGTTTGGTTAATATAAAAACTCATTAAGTTAGAAATACAAGTTGTAGATCTTACAAAAATAACAATTTTTGTTATAAAACTTTTATTATAGGACCTTTATTTTTATAATCTTCCTTATATTGGCTGTGGAGTCTTTAATTATTGTAATAATTATTTTAATGACAAATAAACCGTCAAAATGATTTTATTGAAATAATACTGAATATGTTGCGCGAACGAAAGAAAGTGGTGAAGAAATTATATAAAGTGGATGGAAATTTTATCAAGCCTTTATAAGGTAAGAAATAACAAAATAACTTCTAAATATTTTACAAAATTTAATTTAATAACTTTTCATTTACTATTGAATGTTCATTCAAAAACTCATTTGTCCGAATTCACCGGGGAAAGTACGATAATGTATATATCACCATTTTTTATAATCTTCTTTGTGTTGGCTGTGGAAACTTTAATTATTGAAATAATTATTTTAATAACCAATAGAACGTCAAAGTGCCGTCATTATCAATTTATCATTCGGAAACCCCTCCAGTTAGAAAACAATAAAAAGGGTATGGAGAAATGTTTTTAATCGATTGTAAGTTAAGAAATAACACAATGGATTATAATATCCTTCAAAATACTCGGCTTTAACTTTAAAAAACAAAAATCCATTTTTTTTTTTCATCAATCATTTTTCCTTTCATATTAAATTTTCAATCGGAAACTTATTTCACCGAATTCACCGGGGAAAGTACCATGATGGACACTTCACCATTTTTTAATTCGGATAGAAAAATATTTCAAATGAAAGTTGTACATCTTGAAGAAATAAATATTTTTTTGTTTAAAACTTTTTATTATACGATCTTCAGTTTTCATTTTATAAATGGAAGAACTTAGTCTACCTGATAAATTCCCTCAGAAATAAACAATTATTTTTATAATCTTCTTTATGATGGCTGTGGAGACTTTAATTATTGAAATAATTATTTTGCTGCCAAATGAAAAAAAAAAGCTGTCATATTAAAACATATTGTAAGGTAAGGAATAATAAAATAACGTCTAAATATTTGGTTTAAACTTTAAAAGGCAACAATCCAAATTTTTATTAAAAACTTTGTATTTACTATTAAATGTTCATTCAAAAACCCATTTTTTAATTCGGATTGAATAATATTTCAAATAAAAGATGTGGATCTTCAAAAAAATAAATAATTTCTCTTATAAAACTTTTATTGTAGAACCTTCAGTTCTTATTTTATAAGTGGGAAAATTTCATCAACCGATTAATTCCCTTAGAAATAAACAATTATTTTTAGGTCAAATAAAACGTGTAATTTTATAGAAAATGAAATGAGAAAATATAATTTCTATTTGTATTATTTGTTTCTATTATTATGTAAATGTCGTTGTAGGAAATAAAAATTAATAATAATTATTTTTATTAAATGGTTTTGTAAAAGATATAACTTTGTTAAGAATGGCAACTGTATTAAAAATACAACAATCCCATACAATTCCTCGAAATTCAAACTAATAATTACAAATTCCCTCGAACGAATACCTATACCAATCTACCCAAGTCACATTAATGGCCCAACGTATGGTAAGCCTTTTCCAAAAATTGCAAACTCTTAAAACAAATCCCTTCGAAATAAATTATATATTTTCCCGAAATCGAAATAAACACACATTAGTTTCACCATTCATCAATTCTTCATTACGTATCAATACAATTGAGCTAGCTAGCGCAGATTTTTCTAAATCCACATCACCATAAATTCATGAGAGTGCAGAAACACCTCAGGTTGATAGCCTAAGCCAGACTAACACCGTAATGCATTTTTATAATTGCATTATTTTACTCCCATCCCGAAAGATATTCTCATTTTGTTGTTGTCCCAATCTGGTTGTTTCCACTTTTGTCTCTTTTTACCTGAACCACTTCGTACTTCCCTTAAAAAATTGTATATAAAATTTAATGTAATTGTATGAATAAAGATATTTGTATATATATAGTCACAAATTACTCTGAAATTTGTAATACATTTATTATTTAACATTCGTGTGCCAATTATTTTTACATCATCTTCATTGGAAATTTTGATATAATTATAGAGAATTGCGTAATATACATAAAAAATTATATTATTAAAATCTTGATAACAGACCATTGACCTGAGATGTTTTCATTTAATTTAAATCACTATTCATCGTTAGCAGTCGTTGGTAGTACATCAACCTTTAGCACGCAAAAAAAAAATCCCAAGGGTACATGGTGATCTTTCTTATTGCAGACTAACATCTACGTCATTGTATGTGATAAATGCGCATAATTTCATCAAAACGAACTATAAATATTTTCTCAAGTTGCGAAAGTTTTGATTATTCCCACTTATCGAAAAACATGTTGTTTGGGGAAACGCAAACGTGATTTATGGATTTTGATATGTAAAGCGTAATATTCGTAAAATTATCTCTATCTCATTTGCACACTTTTTCCAAATGTAATTAACTCTATTAATGAAAAAAAAAAAAATGTTTCAACAAATATGTGCCTCTAATTGAGATTTTACAAAATTATATACAGGTACACCTAATAATGCGTAGCGAATTAAGACATTATTGATAATACGTACCTTTTGAAAACATGTTTAACAATAATTTAATAGGTCATGCTGTAAAGCAGCTTTTTATGAGATAACTAATTTCATATTTCATAGCGATTCAAACGAAGCGGTATATTAGTTAAATAATCAAATACATTGCATCACACACTTATGTTAACCTGTACAATGACATTATAATTTAGTTGAAAATTATTTCAGTTAGAATTAACTTACTAATACAAAAAGTTAACTGTCATATAAATTACAAAATCAAAAAATTATGAATATATCGACAGAAATACCTTCGGTTTATAGCCCAGGACAGACGAACACTTTCACTTATTGTGTAAAATTAATGTTAAAAATATATGTAATTGTCTGAATAAATATCTACTATATAATCAGTCTCATATATAGAATATAGACAAAAATGATTAAGAAATATATGTAATAATGTATTATTATGAATACCGGTGCTAACAACTTATAGAAAATCATATAAAAAGAATTAATTTACTCGATTGAATAATTAATTAATAATTTTCTCTTTAGCCACTGCGACTATTTTGTCTTACCTAAGTACTTTAAATACAAATATCTATTGAAACAACTACTTCTTGGGAGAATAATCCTCCAGACATTGAATTACATATTGGACATTTGGTGTTGCAGAGCAATAAGATATTTTATGATGCAAAAATTTTTGATTCGATAATATTTAATGCAAAAATCAGAAATCGTGAAAATGGTAATTAGTGATTTAATTTAATTTAAATAATTATGATCAAATGAATACATACTCTTTTATTTATTATTATTAACTTCTGGTATTATTACTGCTTTTAATTTGAAACCTAAAGTATTTAAATTACTTAAATTATCTTCTTCATAACATATAAATTAACATTGTTGAATTATCTCCGTTATTTCTTAAATACTCAATGTACACTTTAATTAATTTATTTATTATTACAATGAACAGAAATATAATCAAATAACATATCATACAAATCAAATCTATATAAATGTATTTATAATACGAAACATTGACAATTTCTTACATGAACTTGAAAACGAATAAAAGGCTCCAAATATAATTCTAATCTATTATCTAAATATAGCAAAGAATTATCTTTAGCAAATCAGAGTTAGAACCTTTCAATATTGTACTAACTCTGTTTATTATTTTTTGTACATTCTAGTAATAGTAAAATGAAAAATATTTGAATGTTGTTGAACGTTACCTCAAAGTAACGTTAACATTAAAATAAACGAAAAATAATTATTGTGTTAATAAATACTCAAATTATTAGAGATAAAACACAGTAAATATATTTCATGAATTAAAAATATCTATACTAGAATCCAAATAAACTAAATTTTTAATAAGTTATTATATAGTTGAAACATAAAGTAAATAATCTCAATGGTCAGTACAAATACGAACGTTTGATTCCACCATTGAAAATGATGACTTTCTGATGGAAATGTATATCTCGATTAACAAAAAATAACAGTATAGAAATGTTTATAATAATTATTTATAAAATAAAATATATACTGATTACAATATTATATACTTACTTCAATAACTTCTGTGTCTCCGTTTCCGTAAACCATTTTGTCTCTTGGTATTTATCAGATTCACAAACTCATTAAACAATAAATATATTAAAATATAAAAAATAATACTGTTGAAAAATGTTAAAGAATTTTAAATCTCTTATTTTTATAAAAATGCTGTTTATAAATAATATTTATATTTAAATTCTTTATATGTTAATTTTTAACTAAATTAACTAATTATTTCTTTGGTTTTTGTTATCGCTAGCTATAAATTTAAAACATATATCCTCTTTTGCGTTTAATATTTTAGTGTTCTCTAATCGCTTTCAATTAAATTAACTTGTTTTATTCTCTTTTGTAATTCTTTTTCTCTTTAAATCAAAGAGCTGTTGCTCGTTTCAAATATCAACACAAACTGACTTTCGACCACACTACGGAATCTTTGATATACGCCCGCGGGCCAAATAATTCCCAGCCGTTGTGACGTTAATCATCCAATTGGAAATTCACGGACAATAATGGCGTAACTTGAACGGCTAATTACGATTGTTGCAAAAAAGGAGCAATAATAACTACACCAAAGCACAACACGGAATCGGTGCAATGTCGGCTGGGTTTTGCATCATTTTTACCTTTCATGGGCATTTTAATTGGATTTCTCGGATACGATTTGCTTACTATTATCCGTGAGCTCTCTTCGCGCGTGATTATTATTATGTTCGCTTGGTTGTTCTTGGTTTGAATTTGCCGATTGGGATTTCCACAATTTTAGTGTTTAGCTGTAAAGTGGATCAATTTTTTTCTTCATCGCATTTCGGAAAACTATTTTTTTAGTTGTTGTCATATAATTTACAAGGAAAAATCGAAACCATAAATAGGGAAATGGAATAATAAAAAGACTTTTAATAGTGACTAATTAATTTTTAGAACGTCTTTTTTAGAACAAAAATTTCGAAAACATTTCTGTGACAGAAATGTAACCATATGTGATACATTCTACTAAATTAATACATCATATTCCTACCTTTTTTTACATACATCTAAATTACGAATAATTATTCCATTGAATGAAAGGCTATTATATATTTAATAAAATGTTCAAATAACATTCATCTAGCGTAACTAGTGATGACCAGTTATAGCCATTACATATTACTGAAAACAATTTAATTAATTGTTGTAACATCGACTATTACTCAACTGTGCTCAATGCCGGTAAATGAGTATAGATTATTGTTAATTTTTTTTAACCGTACATATACGATTTAATTTTCTTTGTTTACAGTAAATATACACTAATTTATAAAAAAAGGAATTATTAATTTTTTAAAAAAACATAAAAGTATAATTGTACTAATTAAATATTTAATAATTTAAAGAATACTACACCTACCAGCCTATACATCTAAAGGCATGTCAAACTGAATATATTAATCGTGAAGATGAATTTGTGCCGCTTGAAGTTACGGACGACGACGACATTGTCCAACATTGTCTCAGATTCAGATTTCATTCGGGGCTATTCTCTATTGGATATGTTACGTTTAACGTGTACGTTATTAAAGTATGGCCTTAGAAGACAAGTGCAGAATATATTAAAATTCTACCCATGTGACAAATTCTACTGATTAAAAATAATAACTAGCAATGGTAGTTCTCGAAGCGTAAATTAAGGATCGAAATCCAACAAGAAAGCATTTTAGGGCTATTGCTTTTTATCATATATATAAATGATTTCAGTAAGGATGTTCATAATAGTAAGGTCATGAATAAAGGTTGAAGATACGAGTATAGTGGTAAAAGGATGCACTTTGGACCAAGTCACAACTGTATGTGATGAAAGCATGAAAATAGTGAATAGTTGGTTTCAGGATAATAAGCTCATATTAAATGAAACCAAATCACAGTATCTGTTATTCAATAATTCATTAAATGTGGAATATCTAACGTACAAATCGACCATAAGTTTTTCTGCCCTGCGAATTTTATTTTTACATTATTTGTTTTTAATTTGTAAAGATGAGGGATTTATATATTCCAATTTGTTCCACTTAACTACTTCTTCGTTTTTTACACTGTAAAAGTATTTAGATAGTTTTTCTTTTTATTTTTTTCATTAACATGTTACTAATTACCTACAAAATTTAAACGTCAAAATGATTTCATATTTTTATAATACAGAAAATGTTGCACCAACGAACAAAAATGGTAAAATATATATATGCAGTGTATGGAAATTGTTTCAAGCCATTGTAAGGTAAGAGATAACAAACACAACAATCCATTAATAATTTTTCATTTACTATTAAATTTTCAATCAAAAACTTATTTGATCGAATTATATAGAACGGAATATTAAATCTGTTTCATATCTGTACTTTGGATGAAAGAAGAAGATTATTAGATATGATATTTCTGCATAAAGTGATCAATGATTACATACACTGTGGTGAGTTGGTTGAGATGCTCACTTTTAATATACTGCGTGGTTCTCAATCTCGACAGAAGTATATATTTTGACCTAACATAGTACTAAGCCTTCAGTTCGTAAACGCGTATGATGCGATATGCTTTAAGAAATGATTATAACTTTATTATGTTTCTCTAATTCTACTTTTTATATTGGAGATATAAAATAAAGAAATAAATATGACTATATTTTTGACAACGTTTCTCAGTATCAGAGTTTTATAATTGTAATCTCCACAAATACGTCTTAAATCTCACAAACCCAAACCTGATCAATTCCCTATGTGTGGGATACACAGGTAATAAAAATATAAACTCTAGACGTAAATTCCCCAGTAGAATACTTTCTGAATTCAATTTTTCTTTTTCACTTTTTTTATTCATTTATCTATGTCAATGGGGGCTCGTAGGTTACTTTATGTGAGGCTCTACAGCGCAGGGATTACTCAATCCAAGAGCACGTCGCACAGTAGGATAAAAGAGCAAAACCTATAAACCCAACATTCGTTTTGGGCGTAAATCTGTATGTTTCTTTGTCCTTGAATAGTTTAAGAATAATGATCCGAAGTTATTGTCTCTCAATTTTATTTTTTACCGCTGTAATTGCGCACTAAACAATTTTAAGCCTAATTTTGAGTTCAGAAATTTATTCTCTATTGCTATATTGACGCCATTTTTAATTAACAATATATTACATACTATATGTGTACATATCAAGGAAATACTTTATAATAATTGCCGCTCCAAAACAACCAAAAGAATTACCGTAAAACTATCGGGCAGAAAAACTAATTTTGAAGTTGTCTTCCTTTAAGCTGATCTCAATAGGCCATGATCCGTGATACATTTGAGAACATATTCCTATATAATCATCTGCTTTTACTTACGTGTTCAGTCGGTATATGTTAAATGGTAAAGCAGTACATAGAGATTTACATATTAAAATTTGAAAAGTACTAATGTTGGCTCCTCCGGTGTATCCACCAATTTGGTGTCAGTCGAGTATAGTTTTAGAGCCGAACCGGTAGCCCTTCTCGTTCTTCGAGGAGAGCGGTTGAGTCTTCGTTAATGGTAACGAGTAGCTTCCTCGAATCGCCTTCTTCCCATCCATTTAGCTGATGAGCTCATGGGTGGTATCTAGGTCATCCGGCGCAGATGGGATGCAGGCCCTGCATCTTGGTCTGTTATATTTTCCCATGTAACAACCTCGATGCAGGCTCCTGGTCATATCTCGCCGACCTTCCAAATTGCTAGTTCCTCAGCGGATCTCTGATCTGCACAAGCTACCAACCTTGAAATGCCCTAGATGTCAGCCAATGTCTCAGCATTTCGGTGCGGATGCATTGATCGTAGATGGTCACATAAATTGAAACTGCGTGCAGTCTACGTATCAAAAAATATTAATGTTGCCATTGATTACATATTCTTAATTATAAATAAAATAGTATTATTCAAATTAATGCTTTATAAGAGCATTACACATTTAATTATTTCTTGAATTGACCATTATAAATATAATAATTATTAATCAATTGCCAGTTAACATTTATTCAACGATAACAACATTTAAAAATAATTAAACATTAGAAACAACATAATACAACATTTAAATTCAACAAAGTAAAAAAGTGTTTCATTTATTACAATTGAATTACAATGTATAACAAAGTAGAAGCCTCAACAATTAACAAAAATTTAAATTAAATTTAATTTAAACAAACACTAAAAATGACAAAATATTGGCAAGAAAAAAACGAGAATCGTATACTGAGGTTTTGTTTTGATCCTAACTGATACGCGTGTTTTTTTTACTTTCCCTGGACCTCTGTCCAAGGGAAAGTATTGTGATCGTAAAAATGTTCGAATCGCCAATCTCAACGAATATGTACATTTTGGGGTCCCCTGAGTCTATTCCATGATCAGAAACGTTATATCCAAGCTTTTTATAGCAGTGGAGTGATCTGAAAAGCTTTTGGTTAGAATTAAATTAATTGCAACTTTACTCTTAGCGATTATCATATTTTTATTCGGATAGAAATAATTTTCAAAAAAGTTGTAGATCTTAAAAAAAATAATACATTTTATCCGAAAAACTTTAGTTTTCATGTTGTAAGTGAAATAGTTTCGTTTGCCTGATAAAGTCCCTTACACATAAACAAATATTTGTATGACAAATATTTTGTCAAAATGACGTCATATTCCAGTAGTGAATAAATCGTTTATGAACAATTACAAAAATGTTTTAAAAAATTTATATAGTGTGGGAAAACTTGTAAAGTCAGTGTAACGTTAGAAATATCAAAATAACTTATAAAATTCATCTAAAAATTTGGCTTTAACTTTAAAAGACAACAATTCATATTTCAATTTGATAACTTTTTTTTTACTATTAAAATACTATGATGGACACATCACCATTTTTAGGGATAATTAATCTTTGATTAAAAATAAAAATATTCATATATCAAGCAATATTTTCAGGTTATAATATTTTTGGAAGAGATCACTTTAATTTCATTTGTTAGATATATATAATATCCAGTTTACTTTTATTTTTTTTTTTTTGGGAGCGGGGAAATAAAAAATGCTCATCCCTTCCATAATCCCTCCAATAAATTGAAAGGATTATGATAGGGTATGTCAGACTTTTACTGACTAAAAAACCCCTTAAACCAAGAGAATAAATAAATTCTATTCGGCTTTATTGTTTACTTTTAAAGTTTTAGATGAACCTTATATATGAAATCGCTTAGTAGTAAAACTCCACCCACAGCTTGGGATTGGGGGGTGGGATTTCACCACCCTTCATAAGCAGGAGCGGACGAGCGGATGACAGAGTTTGTAAGTACAAGTCACCGAGCAAGTCAGCATTGTTGATAAAAAGTCCGAAAACTATGTTATAAATCGGACAATAATGAGTTTTGTACTCATCTTGTAATTACTTCGATATGTAAATAAAACACAAGTGACAACCTACTTAGCACTTTTATTAGCCAACCGGCCACCGAGATTTAACACTTAGAATCATCTAAATTTTTAAAAGGATTTACTTTTAAAATTATCCCGATATGTGACGTCAGCTCTATCGGACCCTATTATGTCCAACTACAATTATATTTTTTTATAACATTGTTCTTTACTTTAATAAAGTAAATATCTTTCCATCACAGAGGATTATTACGAATAAATAATTATTCCCTTTTTTAGTGATATTTAAAAGTTGGTCACTATTGTATAATTATCACTCAACCACCATAATCTTAATATTGATGGAATGAAAAAATGGTATTAAATTCTACATTTTTTGTATCCAATTTGAGTTAAATATCTAAAAAAGCTGCAAATAATTTCCTTTATATTACACAATGGCTTCGATTGTTTCTCAATCCACAACTGCGTGCTATATATTTTTAAATCAATAAAGATTTCACAATGTTTAATTAAAAACCTGTGTTTTATCAAAATTATTAATTGCGTGATTATTGTGACCCCTATACATAGGGAAAGCATAATTACACAATAACCAGAATTTATAAGAAACGTTTTTTTTTAAGTTTTTTGTATACTTCTTATTACACGTTTCTATTATACTTAAAATATGTTTCCTTTTTTTATTTGCAAAACATCTTTATTCGTACAAATACATGATAGTACATTAGAATAACAATAAATTTATTTACTTTACAGGATTATTTAAAATTGTTCCGGTAATTCCCAAATAATTCTCCAAATGTTAGAATTTTCAAAAGAGTTTCAAATAAAACTTCTTTCGACATATATAATTTATCATTGAAATATATTTTTTATTTGCAGGGTATTTATTTTACCTAGATGATAGATATTTTTTTACAAAATGCATTGTTTTTAATTCTTAAATACATAGAACTACATTTGCTTTATCATTTCCTTTTGTTCGATCCATTTACACACCATATCGTGAAAACCATAAGATTTCAATTTTAGTATCAATAATGAATGGTTAACTTTGTCGAATGCGTTTGAAAAATCGATATAAATAGCATCAACAGAGTTTTGTTGTTCAAAGGCGTTTGATAAATATTGTTCATATATCAAAAGGTTGGTAGAAGTTGATCTGCCGTGGCGAAACCCGTGTTACTCCTCAATTAATACATTCTTACACATTCAATATAGTTATTCTGAAATTAACTTATCGAACAGATTAGGAATTTTTTATTGGACTGATATCCCACGACAATTAGTGATATCATCTGTTTTGCCAGATTTAAAGATTGGTATTACATAACTTTGTTTCTATTTAGTAGGAAATAATGCCTTTTTAAAAAAGTAAACAATATATGTAGGGGAGGTGAAATAGTACAAACACATTCTTCTAACAGGCTGCTTGGAATACCATCTGGACCCACGCTATTTTTGGATTTAAGTTTAGTTATTCGATTAAAGATGTCAGATAGAGATACATTCAACTTCATCTGCAAAGCTTCTATATCATATTGATTAATCGGTGTTTCACTTGAACTGCTAAAGTTATATACATTCGAAAAACAGTCAGCAAACAGGTTTGCGTAATGTTGCCCATCCCAACTGATATTTTCGTAATAAGACATTATTTCAGGATACTCTAATTCCAGATTATTTTGTTTAACAAAATTCCAGAACTGTCTTGGGTTGTGTGCAATGTCATTATTTACCGATTCGATATATTTCGCGTATAAAGCATCTCTTAGATTATTGCATTCGTACCGTAAAATTTGACAAGTTTTATAATTATTTGAAGTTTTACATTATATATATTCCTTATGTGCATTTTTTTGAGATTTATTAGTTTAATTCATTCTTTTGAAAAGAAAACTGGAAATGTAGGATATTTTACACGTTTAATTGGAGTAAATCTACTAATGTCGTCATACAGCACAGAGTAAAATCGTTCTAATAATGTATCAATATCCTATAAACTTGTATCTAATATTATTGACCAGTTTATAGAACCCAAAGAAGCATTCATGGTAGTGAAATCTATTTTATTAAAATCATAAATATATTCATTATATTTCAGGTATCTGGTTGATTTGTAATAATTGTAGGTTATTACATAAGGAATATGATGATGTTTAATCTCAAATAACGAATGCGTAGCTTTATCAATTAATAAACCGTCTTCAGCAAATATTAAATTAAGAAAAATGTTATTTTAGTTTGTAATGTTACACGTTTGCGACGAATGATGATAGTTGAATCTATTGACAATGATATTGGCTTCAGGAGAAGTAATAGTGTTATTCCATCATCAACGTTTCTGGTCGAAAATCAATTTACATTGAGAATGTTATAATCCCCACAAATAATTAATGTACAGTTCTTAAATCTATCAGCTATGTTGTCGATAGTATCGCAATGAAAAACATATTTCCCAATTGAAGAATTTGGAGGAAAGTAAGCGGCCCCTATCACACGTTTTTGAGAGTTAAAAGTAATACACACAAACGTTTGTTTAACAATATTAAACAAGTGAGTTCTTTTCTTGTGCCGCGGACTAGAATTCATTGAGTTGCGATCGCATCTATAAATATTAAAATGATAGAATTTTAGTTCGCTAGAATCTATATTTTCGTCTAGCCAAGTCTCTATTATAATAATTATATCACAACAGCCACAAATCCCAGTATTCATTAATGATTCTAATTTAGTACGAATGCCTCCGGGGTTACGAAAATATATGATTAGTTTTTTGTGTGATTTCCGCTATAGTTGGGGCGTTCGTGAATTTGCGATTTAATAATTTTTGGACAGCCGTTAATAAATTTGATCTGTAGATTTTCTTCTCTGTTGACTTTTCTTTCATTAAGTTCCTGTAGACATTTATTCAGCTCGTCTTTTTGCCTGGCAGTCCTATCTTATACAAATTTGATTAAATTTCGATCCAGCTGTTTTGTTTTATTGAAAATTAAATTTACAGTTTCCTGATTATCCAAAATAGCCTTTGTGGGTGTTGCTTTCTTGTTTTTCGGTCCAACGCGAAACAATTTAATTGGTGTAAAGTTGATGTTTAGAGGTGACAACGTTTCATTAAATAAAGCAATTTCATTTTGCTGTTTTTTGTTTAAAGAAGACCCTGTTTGGTAAGGTATGTTATAAATCATAACATTATTTTTGCTTTTCATGCGATCCTTAGTCTCATCAAATATATTGAAATCATTTGTATTAACATTGGTGAGGGTTTCTTTTAAATTTGAATTTTCCAGAAGTGAAACGCATTACTTAAGATTTTTGAACTGTTCTTGTATCTTGTGAAGTTTCAAGTTATTTTCGTAATTTTGTAATAGCATTTTTAATTTCTGATTTAAGTATAGAAATAAATTCTTCTCTGAATAATGTACGCATGCTGTCTAAGATTTAATATTGATTAATTAACATTTTTCTATTCTACCATTACTATATTAGAAGTAGGTGTTACATTTGGGCATACTGATTTACTCGCTGCTTAGGACAATTCAGAACAGTCAGTATCCATCCTTTGCCATTCGGTTTAGAAGATTCTGCTATGTAATAAGCGATATATTTAAGTGATAATTCTTCTAGGTAATTTACGTGAAAACGCCTAGTATAACCTGAGCATTTAAGAGCTTTGGAGAGAGGTCCAAGATTATAATCTCATATTACACAAGCTCTAGACATTATAATTAATTAAGATGAGAGGAAAATACACAACGGAAATACTTTTCACCACTGGGCCGATAGTAATTTAAAGTTTACAAACACAGGGTTGGTAGGCCATGGATTATGTAAACAAAGTAAAACAGAGGTGAGATTAAAAGGATAACTGATAAAGATTCGACGATCGGCGATGAAAATATACCGAGCTCGCAAAAACGTTCGTACATTCGACCGTCCGCAGATAAGATCCATTAGTAATCAATAAATATGGATTTCCAATTCTCTCTACGAATATATTTTAATTTCTTACCATGGATGTGTTATACTCACGGGTATTTAATTTACTGCATCCAGTGTAAAAATGTAAAGTAATTTGTCACAGTAAAATCCGATTAAAATTTATTTTATTTCGAGAGCGCACAGAAACGCATGTTCACACCACCAATTGTGGGTGCGTGGGATATAAATCCAGTGTTATCGGTGCATAATAATGATTAATGATGATTAAAATACTTAGGGTTGGTGAAATAAATCAATTTGTATATAAGTGGAACTTGGCTGAGAGACCGATGGTCGATAGCCATTTTAGAAATGATAAAATAAATTGTATTGTATTTAAAAATGTATAAATACCGCTATAAAGATGATTGTATATATTTATAATAAGTATTTAAGTGGGAGAATATTTAAAATTCATTAATCTGTATAACTTAAAAATGATGACTTCTACAAAAAATTATTTGCAATAAAAACTCTTAGAATTAAAAAAAGATAATATAATGGGCTTTCCACTTGAAAAAGGAAATTTTACCAAATTTTGTTGATATAGAGAGTGTTTAATTTAAAATGAAACACTCTCTATATTTACATTTGAAAATATCCAGAAGAAGTTCCTTTATATTTCTAAAAATAAATAAATTTGTTCCTAAAGACACTTTCGAAAAATTTGTTGTAAAAATCGACATTTAATTCTTAAAATTATTTTTTTTACATGAAAATACAGATTTAATTAAAAATATTCCTACAAAGTATTGTTAGTTAGTTAATCTTAAAATCCAAAAATGTAAAAATTTATAGGGTGTTCGATTAAAAAAAAAAGCAAGTTCACCCTATTATCTAAGTAAATTGAAGACCCAGTGTATTCAAAATGTGTTTAAATGATTATCGAAGATACTTTTATTCATAACGTTTTATTTAACAAATTTACTATTTGAGAATTATTTAGGTGTTCCGGTAATTTGAATAACATATTATAATAACAAGTGTATATTGTTGAAACCATAGTCCAACAATTTGTATAACAAATTTGAATCTTTAGATATGAATAAAATATTAATAAGTTGGTACATCTGGGATATCAACCAGAGACAATTAGATTTAACCAGAGATTGAGAGTGAAATAAAATAATTTTGGAAAATAATTTTGGAAGATTTTCTAAAGCAGCAATAGCCCTATAGCATCAAGTTTGAGAAAAGCTTGCTAATTATTTTCAAATTTATAGATTTCGTGTGTGAAATTTATTACATTATTTTTTGACAATGCAAACAGAAATGATTTCATGTGTAATATTTGTTATATTAATTTCTGACAAAAAAGTCTGATGCAGTAATTTAGGTGCAATAAATTAAAATCCTTACTTGTAATGACACTAACAACCAACAAAAATAAATTATTTTAAAATGTTTCCGCGGAAATAGCCTACGTTAGATCATTTTCTCTGTAATACTATACTCATTAGGGGGACAGTAAAATGAACACATTTATTGACTTAAAGAAAGGAAGTATCGATTTTTAAACAATTAATTAATTCTTATGTGGAAAGAAATAAAACACTATGCTTTGTTAATTGGCTTCCGTCAATAATTGTAACATTTATGGATAACTTTATGTAAATTAAAGTGCTGTAATACTAATTATATACTTTTAATTTTCGTTTTTGTATAACATCTTTATTTTAATTGTTACCACATTTTTCGAAACATTAAGTTGCATTAAGCTTTTTTTTTATTTTCGTAAGAGCGACACAATTCGACTTTTTTTTCGAAAGTGTGTACTTGAGTTAATTGCAACGGATGATTGCCTTCTTAATGAATGTATTAAGTAACTAATTATCTTTTTTACATGATTCATTGAACTTTTATACAGTGAGGATTTTATTTCGTTGAATATAGCAATTTGTTCAGTTTAATATTATTTCAAGTAATCATTAAAATTTAATTAATTAAAGAGTTCTTTACAAATTCAAACCTATTAAATAAGTATTTTTTCTGGCATTAACTAAATAAAAGAATTTGAAAATAATTAATTATTAATCAATCACTTTCTGTTTTGTTACTGCGAATTTTTGACTTACGTTACGTAAGTACTTTAAAACAAAGACACAACAACTACTTTTCAAAAGAGTAATTAATTAATTATTTTCAAATTCTTTAAAATAATTTACTTTAAATAGCTGTGACAAAGTGAATAAATTCTTTTTCTTGTGTTGTTTTTTGCAGTTTTCGCCATTAGTAATTCATTGAAAACTTGAATATGTTAAATTTGCTGTTGGTTATTGAGACTTCTACTTTATCACACATTTGAATTCAATTTTAATAAATGATACATTTTTTACTGTGTTTGTTTAATTTGGATTATTTACCGACGAACTTAGCGTGTCCAAACAAATGTTTGTTTTCATAATAACACACTAAGATTGGCGAAACTATAGTCAACAATAAACAATTCAAGTTATACAACTAAAGTAAAAAATGTTTCATTTATTATTTTTTTTTTACCTATAATGCTTTAACATGGATTTTATTAAATTTCTAATAAGCTAATGTTGAGTGATATAAAATCCGTACTTAATAGAATCATATTCCGTCAATTTATCGATTACAATAAATCGTGAATTTGATTTAAGGATCCCTGAAAACTTTTAATCGCAATTATTCGTGGTCCAACCTGTATATATATATATCAGTTCATTATTTAATGAAATCTACCAACAATTATTTATACTACTGATAACAAAATAATTTACATCTTCATTGAAACCACTAGATGTCACTTTTATAAAGATTAAATTTTATATGAATCAATGCCAATGTCAACTCCATCATTGGATAATAAACGTAAACAAGGTCGAGTACCAATAGAAGTGAACGCCGCCACTAACAATCTGGAGATAATAATTGAATAATAATAATAATTGAACAATTTAACAATAACTATTACATTAAATGATTATGAAACAAACGGGACAATTTATATAATAATATGAATGTAAATATACAATATACTTTCTTTAATGGAAGAAAATAAAATACATATCATGATTATTAGAAGCTATATCTATTGTTTATATATATATATATATACAGGGTGCGTTTTTTTTTTCGATGTTCTCTATGGGGATCTCGGAAACTATAAGAGATAGAAAAAGGGTTAAATGGAGAAAGAAGTGTAGTTTTATAAGACGAATGAAATGACACTTTCAAAATATTTGAAAAAGTCAAGGGTAACTAAATATTTTGAAAAAAGTAAAATGTGTCATTTTTTTAAATCAATATATCTCCATTATTATCATAAATAGAAAAAAAAAACTGTAAAGGACAAAGTTGTAGAAAATTTTACACAGATTAATAACAAAAAATAAAAAAAAAATTCGCCCATATTTTGGGAGATATGACACAAACTTACCTTTTTTTAAATGGAAACAATAGTTGGCCATGACTTTATTAAAAGGGCTATTTTTTCCCTTTAATCTGATATAACATATGCCATAGTTATTTTTAAAATAAAATAAGTTACAGTCGTTTTTAATTTTACCATACACCAAAAAATAGTTAGCCATGAAAAAGACAAAAGTAAAACAATGGCCGTTGTTTATAGCAACGAAATCAATATTTAATTTATTATATTTCTTTAGATTTGTCAAAAGCAACATAAAGTAAAATAATTCCGAAATTATCAAAATAATAATAGAAGAAAATTTTAAATATTACATAATATGCTCAAAAAGTTCACCATTATTATTATGGCATAAAGTACATCTTTTTAAAATCGAATTTGTGGCTTTTTTGACTTTTACTTTGTATATATTACCACCAGTCATTTTTCATTCTACTTTTTAATTTTATTAAATATTAATGGTCGCATAAAATGTAACGTCATGTATTTTTGTATTTTCCACGTCATATTGTACCCGCGGGCCGCGTGAATATTTAATTTTTACAACTTATTCAGTTTTTGGAATTTTTAGTGTAATCCGTTATTACATTTTAACAATTGTGAGTTGGGAGTACCCATCGGCACCTAAATAACTGTGCTGAAAAACTCCATTGTTGAAATGTTCTCAAGAATCTTTTGTGCTCGGCGAGGACGTTCCCACGCCGGGGTCGTCAAAATTATCGCGTTGCGGAGTTTTACAGCCTAACCTAAAGAAATGCAGCTTGGAAATCATCCGAAATGTTACATAAGCCTAGTATGCTATATTTTCTTTTTCTATGACTTTGTCTTTTCACCCACTCACTCACTCACCCCAAGTCCCTCTTCTTCATCTCATCACTTATCTTAACCACCGCACTCTGGTTTGAGATTTTATTTTGTGGCAAAACTCAATTTTTGAACTTTTACTTTATGTTGGTTTAAGTTCACTTTTATGATTTCCTATTTAATCATTAATCGTTGTCATTTATATACCTGCCATTAGAAATCGATAAATACAATGCCAAAAACATTGCACACTCGAAGGTTATGTTTATGTACATCTGTCACGCTATCGAACTGCATTATAATTTAATATAAATTCTGATAATCGAATTATATATAGTAAGGCGCTTAAAGAATATGCCTCAAGATAAGTGGTTTCATATTTTGCTATGTCTTTTGTTATTTCTAATGCGGTAGTGTCATAATTTCAATCAACAGAAGCGTAATCTTGAATTGATAAAATAAAGGTTTAGATAAGGTTTTAAAAGTTTCTGAAATGTAACTAAAGTTGTATACTAACCCTCCATGTTTATACTAACAGGATCTGTTTTAACGTCTTTTAGATTCATATGTGTTGCATATGATGTATAGAGAGCAGCAAAAAGTACAAAGTGTCGATCTAGTGAGGTAATGTCTTTTTTATTGAAGAATGTGATAAAAGAGGAAATCACGCATAATTATGAAGCACCTATTGCTACGAAAATTGATTTATTTTGCATCTACCAAAAAATGGAATAAATGTTATAGAAAACAAGGAAGGTTTAAAACTGAAAATTCAAACTGGCCATCAAAAGTGATGGTAATTGAAAAAGAAATTTTAAATAATCGTAAGCCATCGAGTTGCATCATTACTCTCCACTTAGCAATATCATAACATAGAGTTACTTGCACAGACTACATGTTACGCTGCAAGAATAGGAGAACACAATTTTTTTTTTTTCTTTTTTTTTTTCCTTTCTTATGCAGCATCGACTACTACGGTCATTAGCTGCGTATCGTTTTTATTACAGCATATTGATACTTTCTAATATGTGCTTATAACTAATATCACAGACTTAGATCGTATAATAACAAACTAAAATATATATATAAATACATACACTGATGATAAATGATAAATAAATAGACGATACTATAAATGGGAGATCACATACTAAGAATAAATATCACAGATTTGACTAGATAGTAGACTATAAATAATTAATTATCAGACAGACTGGTGTAAAGGGCCAGATAACATACACACGGTTCAGATTCAAATTTTTTTAAGGAGTTGTGTTAATCTTAAAAATTCTAATGTTACTTGGCAAGATTCCTCTTCCATCATACCTTTAATTGTTTCGGGGAGCCTTAGTCTGCCTCGTACATCGTCGTATACACTGCACTCCAGTAATATATGTCTAACCGTTAAAGGTCGCTTACATGACTCGCATATGGGTGCCGGATCACCCACGAGGAGATGTGAGTGGGTTAGGTTGGTATGACCAATCCTGAGGCGAGCTAGTGTTACCTCGTCTCTCCTCGCTAGCGTAACCCGCATCTTCCATGGTGTTACTGTGAGCTTTACCTCCCGCAACTTGCTATCAGCGCTCGCCCAGTCAGCCTGCCAAGTACTGCGAACCACCGATTGTATGTAGGTATTTACGTCCTCTGGTCGACAGAAACCAACATCAATATGGTCTTGCTCAGCTGCTGATCGAGCGGCTGAGTCTGCTAATTCGTTACCTTCAATTCCTATATGAGAAGGCACCCAGATAAAGCTAACGTTCTTTGATGAAGTTAGTAGGTGATTCATAGTTGTTAAAATATTGAGAACCAGAGGATCATCCGTTTTCTTATTGGCGATGCTTGTCAAAGCTGACTGGGAATCTGAGATAATAACATACGTAGTGTTGTTGGACATATCGCAGTAACGCAGCGCTTGCCAAATCGCGTACAATTCCGCTGTATATACAGTAGCTGCATTAGGAAGTGACCATGAGTGCACCGTATTATTAATAGCGATCGCAGCTCCCACTCCTGTTACGGTTTTAGAACCATCTGTATATACAGTTTGTGCATCGCCCCGTTGTAGAATCAGACTGTTAAATCGGGATATCACGACATGGGGATTAGAATTTTCCCTGCTTAGATGGACCAACTCCCAGATGACCTGTATAGCAGGCATAGCCCATGGTGGGACTTCACCCCACGTGAAGTGTAGACATAACGGTAAGTCCACTTGCCTCTCCTCTCTAAATTCCCGAACTCTGACACTCAACGGTCTAGTAATTGTGGGTCTACAACTGTATGCTCTATGATGCTCATTGTTGTTAGAGAATATAGAGTAATTAATATGACCCGGGTCAGCTAATACAGACGTCTCGTATCGCGTAGCGAAGTTTAGACGCCTGTAGTGCAATGGCATTATTCCCGAGTCGCAGCAGAGACTTCTAAATGGAGATGTACGAAAAGCTCCTGTAGCGAGCCTAATGCCCGTGCCATGAATACTATCCAGGACTTTAAGGAGGGAACGTCGAGCAGACCCATAAATAGCACAGCCATAGTCCAATTTAGAGAGGATAAGCGCTCTGTAAAGCTGTAACAGCACCTCCCTACTTGCTCCCCAATTAATGCTTGCAAGGCATTTAATTACATTTAAACCTTTTTTGCACCTATCAGCCAGTTCATTTATGTGCTTATTGAACCGGAGCGAACTGTCAAATACTATTCCTAGGAATCGATGGCTATCTACACAGTGAATACGGCATCCTTGGATGAAGATACGTGGATCCAAGTGGGGTCGCCTGAGGCGACAAAAGTGGATACAAGCGGTTTTCGCTTCGGCAAATCTAAAGCCCCTCGCCTCAGCATCACTGACAACCGTATTGATTGCTTCCTGTAATTTGTTTGAACAGAAAGCGGTAGTTGCTCCAGGAGAACACAATTAATCATTAAAGTATAAATTGAATAAAGTGAATATCTTGTTGAATTTTGAACTACCATGAAATGTGAGTTGCATGATTTCATATATTTATTTTCATTTATTCATTTTTCATTTCTTATATTCTACTTTCATTTTGTAATCAACTTTTAGCCCTTTTCTCAATTTGTTTCATCACCTATTTAATTCATTTTATATTATTTGTTTCAATTCAATTTGTTTTATTTTTTTTATTTATTAAAGATGCATGTTCTTTTGAATAAATTTATTTTATTGTAGTATTATCTGTCTAAGTAATTTTTAAAACCAAATCGTCGAAAGGCATAAACACATATCTTTTAACTCTTACATTTTTTATATTTTAACCATTTACATTTTAAAAAACATACTTCTTTCAAAAATAAAGTTTGTTAATTATAATACATGATAACAGTGATGGGCAATTACCCAGAGAATAAATGTTTGGTGATATACCCAAGGAATATATCCACAATATACAAAAAAACGGATAAATATAACTGGTATATTAATAAATTATAACTAACATCTTTATTTATTTCTATATATAACCTTATAATATTTATCACTATACATATATTTACAATGATTAGCTTATATATATATTTAAATTGGCTATCGATCAAAGGTTTTTTCTGCCTGTAAAATTATATTTAATATTAAATTATCTTTCTAGTAATTATTTTACTTGTAATTAGTATGTAATTTTAAACATGGGAATTAAAATCATTCATTTTTAATTTCTAACAATTAGAGTTTAGGGGTATTTATCAAAAATATGTAGTAATTGTTATAGTAATTCAGTATTAGTAATATATATATTAAGAACATAAGTATAAACATTAACATTAAAGGTTTATAAGCTTAAGAATTCACATCCAAAATATTTTATCGTCAAGCAAATTTTCCTTCATGATTAGAGGAAGTTCAGCAATCACTTCTTCATGTCAGCCTTTTTGAACACCCAGTAATATTAGAGACACACTATATTTGATTTTGATAAAGCCTTTAATTTTTTTTTTCATTTTTTTATTATATATGCCATAAAATTGCATGCAGAGTCACATCTATAAATATCGCCACAAAGTAGATATAGTGTGTGGGCTAAGCATCCTAATACGGTAAGGTGTGGGTACTTTTTCTGAAGAAGCCTAAAGGATTTTTGCATGTTTGGAGCCTTATCACCTATAACACAACATTTTTAGCTCGATACTTTTCAGTAAAATCTGTCATTTTTACGTTCCCCGGACCCCTGTCCAAGGGAATGTGTAGTGACCGTAAAATTTTCAACAAATATCTACGTTTTGAGGTCCCCTGAGTCCATTCCATCAAGATTTGAAAAATGTCTGTGTGTGTGTCTGTGCGTTTGCACGATAGCTCATAAACGGCTGAATAGATTAAACCCAAATATTATATCTAAGCTTTTTATAACAGTAGAATGATGTGAAAAGTTTTTGGATAGAATCAATACTCATTAAGTGCAACTTTACTCATGGCGATTTTGCATTTTTAATTCGGATAGAAAAATGTTTCAAAGAAAAGTTGTAGATCTTGAAAAAATAAATGATTTGTGGTATAAAACTTATATTGTATGATCTTCAGTTTTCATTTTATAAGCGGAAGAATTTCGTCTTACTGATAAATTAATTTAGAAATACACAATTATTTTTATTATCTTTTTTTATGTTAGCCGTGGAACTTTTATTTATTTAAATAATTATTTTAATGACAAATAAACCGTTAAAATGATTTCATATTTCAATAACACTGAATATTTTGCGCCAATGAATATAAATGGAAAAGAAATTATAAATAGTGTATGGAAATATCAAACCATTGTAAGGTAAGAAATAAAAAAATGCAACAATCCATTTATTGAATCAATATTTTTTCCTTTACTATTAAATGTTCATTCAAAAACGTAATTGACCGAATTTACCGGGGAAAGTACCTTGATGGCCTCATCACCATTTTTTTAAATCGAAATTTACTCCAGCAATTTTAAGTTTAGTGGGATAAATCCCAGTGGAAAATGAATAATTGACTATATTAGTTTTAAACAAAAACACTGTAAACTTTTCTTCATTATATATTTACTTGTTCCAAATGAACATTTCGATCACAAAGTGATCATTATCAATGGATATAAATGATACAAACTAACACAAAACTTGTAAATATATTAAATGGACAAAAAGGTTATATTTACATTAGTTTTATTTATGATGAAGTATGGTATTTTATTCAGTCCCTTGAATTTTTTATTTGCAACAGTTTTAATAATCCTTATATTTCTGAGCAATCAACTTATCTTGGAGCCATACCACAGGGTTAGTGAGGAGATTTGCAGAAAAAACCTCATTGGTTGGTAGGTATCGTTGAGTTAAATATTTATTAAACTCGTTAGTATTTTGAAACAAGTTGTTATTAATATTTACAGTTATCATATCTTTATTTTATTATTCTTTATATGTTTCTTAATAACTCCCCAGGAAATCTTTGTTATATTCTTTGAGTTGAGTATATTTTTTGTGATTCAATTTCGGTTTTCTGTTTTCAATTCATTATGTCTTGATTTCAAATTTAAGAAATTTGTTTATTTATAAATCGAATAGAGATCTTTTAATATATTTGACATAACTAATAATAAACAGCTGAGTTTTTTTTATCATTGTCGTTTTATGGTGAGTTTTTGCGCTTGAAGGTCATTTTTTTGCTTTAATTAGAAAACTATTATGTGCGAGAGCCAAACATTCGTGTACTTTTATTTCTTTGATTTCATATGTATTTCTCAGTAAATCCCCATTTTCAACGATTTTTTCCAATTTTGAATTTTGTCGATTATAGCGTCGTCTGTCACGAATACAAAAAAATATTTCAGATAAAACTTTCTTATTTTTTCCCGGATTATTCAAATCCATACAAAAAATGGGGGTTCCTATTTAACTTTTCTATTTCTCACCTTCTACCCCCTAGGGGGTTGAGGGTAGTAGGTCGAGTTTCGTATCATTAGATGTCCCCCTCAGAGGCGAACAAATTTTAATTATTGTTTTTTTATTCGATGTGTAGTTTTCGAGATATTTCAATGTCTTCACTTAAACTGAACACCCTATATAGCTACACTAGAATGTATCAATCTAATAACAATGTAAATTACACTTTGTTTTCTCTTAATTAAAGTATTTGTCTTAATTTGTCATAGGCACTTGTAATAATATTTTGTATTATGTGGAAATTACAAATATAATGGACAAATGTTCACATGTATCAAGTTTCAACAAGATTTCGGAATCTTGTTCACATTAAATTCACGCTATTTTGAAAAAATGAATCCCAAGGATACATTCATTTAATAATATATTATATATATATATATATATATATATATATATATATAATATTCGATATAATACCCAATTTTAATATACCGGGTGCTAATCCGGCCACTCGGTAATAGCAATTTACATTTAAAATCACACTTTTGCAGTTTCCTGCTGTTCAGAATTTAAAATTCTACATGATAGGTCTGTATTTATTTTCAAAGTAGTACTAATAGTACAAGAAAACGAAGATATAAATTAGTAATCATTTGTTATATATATATATATATATATATATATATATATATATTCATGATTTTATAACAAAATTTTGCGTCATCAACAACTATCAATTGTTTTTAATAAAATCAAATTAAATGCTCAAAGAGACCTCCATTAGCGGCTAAACATTGATCAAGTCTGTCATAAAAACATCTGCGATCATTTGTTTGGTGATAAATCTGGTGAACGAGCAGGCCAATATACAGGTCCGCCTCGTCAAATCCAAGTATTTGGATAGATAATATTTAAATACAAGGTGAGGTCTCTTGTAGAATGCGTAGAACATCCATCCTGTTGAAACCATATCACATTTTTTCCTGCGACAGCATCTATAACGGGGCTAATCTCCGATTAAAGCATCTGATCGTATTTTCTCCCGGTTCGGTGCCCAACAATAAAGAACGGACCTATAAATTAGATCTGTATATTCCTAACCATAGGTTGACTGACTGCGGATATTGGGAATAGTTATCGATCACCAAATGCGGGTTATTCGTATCCCGATAACGATAATTTTGCACTCTTCATTGATGGTGAAGAAAAACAAATATTGTTAATGATATATCTATCCACATTCGCCATTTCAATTAGTTTTTCACATAAAACCTAAAACCATGTCTGGCTCAAAAATCTATTGGTAATTCGAAAACTTGTACGATTTCAACTTGTTCTTCTTTAAAATTTTAAGAGCTGTTGTATTGTGCAAATTTAAATCGTCGCCAATTTGCCGAATACTAATGCGGGGATTTGAAATGGCCGCAGCAATAACGTTTATTTCGTTTACATTATCGTTTACATTTATTTGAAGTATGTGTTAAACAGGGCTGGCAGGGTTTAAAAACGTATCCATATTTTGCTTGGTTTGAAACCACGTACTGAATCGTATAAATAGCGGGTATCGGCCGATCGGAATATAAACCAGCAAACAAGTTTCGAACTTCATTTGCACTACCACCGAAATAAAACCACTTCAAAAATATGGTTTGTTCAGAAGAAATTATTATGAATTACTTAATTGAAAAGCGCACTTAAATATCGAAACGAAGTGCGATTTTACGAATAGTAAATATTGACTGTTGTTGATGAACCAAAAGTTTGTTTTAAAATCATGTCTATTCTTATTATTTTTTTTTCCAAATTATTACTAATTTATATCTTCGTTTTCATCTATTAGTACTATCTTGGAAATAAATACCGACCTATCATATACAATTTTCAATTCCGAACAACTTTGATCTCTTATGCTTTTGCTCTAAAATAATTTGGGGAGCAGGAAACTGTAAAAGTGTGAGTTCACATGTAAATTACCGAGCAGTGGGATCAACACCCGGTATATGCAGTGTATACCCAATTTTTATTTACCTTCCCAATAGGTATATCGTGTGTTGAATTGTAAAGCAGACCATAGAAATTTACATCTACAATTTGAAATGTGTTGATATTGGCTCCCCTAATTATTTGACAGTATCGGTCTATTTAAATTATTTTTAAAGCTTATTAAGCTGAATGATTTGGAACCTTACTCGATAATTTTTGAAAAGTATTTACCAAGAAAATTGAAAAAAAAAAAACTTTATAATAATTTTGAATTAAAATAAAGGGTTGCCATAAAACGTTATGATAGGTATTCTAATAGATAACTGTTAAATTTAAATTTACAACGAAACCATATATTCTAGACAAGAAAAAAACTATTTATAATCAAATCGTTTTACTCAGAAAATAGTTTAAGAAGAGTACGTTATTTGTTCAGTGTTGAATTTCCGGAAAAGACAGTACCCAGCAAGAGTACCATTCAAAGAATTGTAGAAAAAATCGAAAATAAGGGTACAGTATTAAATCACTGCAGATGTACTGATGGACATAACAAATGAATAGATTAGAAAATGAAAATGTTTTAATTGTGTTGGCGGAAATTATCGAAAACCCACAGACTAGCATAAGAAGAAATGCTGCTCAATTAAATGTTCATCATAGTACAGCATACAACATTTTAAAGAATTACAATCACAAATCTTGTAAATTCAAACAACAACAACAACTTGATGGTGATGCAGAAAGAAGGCAAGAATTTTGTTTTATAATGCAGACAGGGATTTTTTAAAGCGCATTTGTTTTACCAATGAATGCACATTTACATTAATAAATAATGAACCTAATGTTAAAAACTGTAGAATATGGAGTAACGAAAACCCTCATCGACATGTTCCTACTAGAACACAATATTCGCAAAAAATAATGTTTGGGTAGGCCTTATTTGTCACCACATATTTGGGCCATTGGACCGATGGAAATATAGACAATAACTGGTTTCAAATGGATGGATGTTCAGCACATAATTGTAGACATGTTAAGCAATATTTAAATGATATATTCCGAAATAATTAATATAATTATTGGACCAAAATCGACGATCCCCTGGCCTGCAAGATCTCTTGTATTGTTCCCAAATGATTTTTTTCCTTTGGGGTCACTTAAAATCAAAAATTTATAACGGAATTTCTTTCGAACATTTAAGCGACTTAAAAAAACACTATCCGAGCTGAATGTGAAAAAATATCACTGTATATATTAGCAAATATTCGACGGGAATAATCAAGATGTCAATTTATGAAAATGCATTGTAGTCAACTTTCGTTAATTTGTACAAATTATTAAATAACTTTTATATTAATTGTTGATTTTATTTAGTAATTCATTAGTTTCCTACGTGAGCTACGTTTTTCAACCATGCCAATAAACTGTTAATTGTATTTATAAATCTTAGTTTATTTGATTTTTAACATATTCTTTTAACACATCTTCCACTAGACCTCTTTAAATTAAATCTGTTTATTACTTTACCTTCAAAATGTGACAATCATATTCTCATGGCACACCTTTAATTTTTATCAGAAACCTATGTAATTTTGCCATTTTCTCAGCTTTACAATTCAACACCCTGTAAACTCACTACCAATGACTGCATATTAATGTAAAATTTTAAAATCTTTATTCAGAACTAAAATGCTGTGAGAGGCAGTCGTTTCGCCACACTTAAAACCTGCGTTTTATTATTAGTTTATTGATAACATTGATGAAAATATAATATAAAAAATTAAAAAGTAGGTGGTATACGTTTTATTTTTGAATTTAAAAAGGTTGAGAGAATCATCTATAAATTAATATAATTAAATTGGTTAGATATGAAGAAATAGACTATTTTTACCCAGTGCGAGTAAACAAATGATGTAAAATTACACGGGCTGTTACACTTAAAAAAGTATTTTTCAATACCGCTATAAAGCAATTTTCATTTTTTAAAGTTCGGAATCTACACAGTTATATACATATAAAAACAATTATTGTTTTATGTTAAGATAAGGCAAACACATTTATAAAGCGTTTGAGAATCAGATATAAACAAATATAGTTAAATATAGTGAATTATGTAAAAATATACAGCGTGTTATATTTAAAAAAAAGTTTTGTCAAATTTCTAATAGTGCGAATTTCATTTTTTTGTATATGAAACGTTTGTAGTTTACGCATAAAGTTATATAAATTTATCAATAATTATTGTTTTATGTATAAAAATAAGGAAATCACACTGGAAACCACGATAAAAAAACAGGCTCTATATTTATACTTGTATTTAATATATATATATATATATATATATATATATATATATACATATATATATATATATTCTTTTTATGCAAATTATGTTAAAAATCAAATCTTTATTTTGTTTTAAATATCATTAATTATACTTAATAGCAAACATAAGATTGGTATTTCCACGGTTTGAGTATGGATTGAATTAAGCGGGATGGATAACGATAAGGAAAATACGCAATAAACGATAAGCCAGCCATTAATGAAAAATTAATATATGGTATGATTATTTTTAATCAGAAACAAATATATACCCAATTTAGAATGATATTTAAATTTGTTAGTAATTAGTAAACAATATTTATTTATAGCTTATTAAGAATAAACAACTCCATAACAAGGCACAAACAAAATGTGCCTGAGGTGAGGAAGAACACGAAAATAAATGTATTACATTCACACACATGCGTATACGTACTGGAAAGAATGTGAAACATAAAATTAATAATCAAATATACAACATATTTGGAAGAGCAACATTGGTGTAGCAAATAATATGACAATAAATTATTTAAAAATAATTTGAAAATAAATATATGTTAAAACAACTATTTATAAATCCCTCCAGACATTCAATTACATATTGGACATTTGCTTTTGCATAACAATAACATATTATATAATGCAACTTTTTTGATTCGAGAATGTTTAATGCAAAAAAAATGCATTATATAAGTCTATCTACAGGCACGTGTTTCGAGATTTATCTCACATTTTGCAGCCAAAATAATAAAAACTAAATAAACATAACCGTCTCAATACTATTAAATATTGTAAATAACTCAATAAGAAAATTAGTTGTAAAAAGTTTATAAGGTTTTTTTTTTTTGGTAATAAAAGCTAAAAAGAAGACTACTTTTGCATTTTTTTTTTCAAAATCTATTATAGTTGGTACATTCGGGTTTACTTTCATTTAAAAATTTTAACTGGGCCCCATAGCGTAGTGGGTACGCTTCCACGAGTCCGAGACGAAGAAGCCTTCACGGCGTACAGCCCGCAGCCCGAACTTTTCAATTGAAAAAAATATATATTATTGTCCAAATTTACAAAAAAAAGAATAGGTTGCTTGACGTAGATTAAAATTGAAAGAGTTGATTTTTTTATCAAAAAGACGATCTGTAAAAAAAGTAGTTTTTCACTCATTTTTCTACGTTTGTTACGATATAAAAAATATTTAAAATAAACTTTTTTGAAAGAAAAAGGTTTTATGTAGCCAAGCTTAAACGTTAATTAGATCGGCGGCAATCGTATACGCCACTTTGAAATATATGGTTTCGAGAAAAACGCGTTTAAAGTTTTCGATTTACGACACAAACGACTAATCTAAGTTGGCAGTCAATTAAGCCGTCAATGATACTATCAAAAGTTTTAGTACCCCAAACATCCCTACTTTACCTATAAAACCGGTTTTACCGACTTCCAAAATGGTCGGTACTCCTACGCTCCAGAAGCGTCAAAATCCGGCCTGTGCATTTTTTTCATTGATGATTCTTTTTCTCTTACAACGAATTGGAATTTCGAAAAACCATTTTAGGGGCATATTTTATAGATATCAAGGATTACGAAAAGCAAAAAATGAAGAGTGTTTGATGATAATCTGGTTGAATGGTAGCTACCGTCACTCAGTCAAAATAAGTATAAGCTCTATTGCCTATCAAAATTATGCCACTTGAAAACATTGTGTTAAAATTTCTTGCTCGGTTTTGTAATCCCATTATTTCAATTGCTCTTTAGTTTCTAGTGTATATCATGAATTCATAAACTTCTCTGGATTTTAATTAAATACTACCAAGCTTTGACCACTTGTTCTTCAATATGAACAAGATGTATTTTAATTTGGTGCCCTGTAAAAATACGATCGAAGATCTCTTGTGGATCCCGACCACCTCATATGACTAGCTCTAGCTTCAAATTATTATTTAAAGAAATTACTTTGGATTATGTTAAAATATGTTTTCAGGGGTTCACAGTGACATAGAATACTAGGAATGTCTTCCCCTCATTCCTAGGAGAATCTACATTCGTTTTTTGCTGTTAGGCTCAATTTATTCATTTGTTTATTATTGAGTCTACAGTGTCCTGTTAGTGAAATAACTGTTTCTCAGACCATTTTCTCTCTTACTTTAGAAAATCTCTGTTATATTTAAACAATTGTTTCATGTTGAATAATTTTGTGGATTACGTGTTGCCTATTATATTTAGAAACACATGGCTGAGTTTGTTGAGCTGAATGTATAGCAGTTTGATACCATCCTGGTGTCACCGGCGGGTCCGATTAATTTTATTTTATTTCGCGATTCAATTAGACAACGGTCCCATTTGCATTTCATTTTAAATTAAAAATACTCTTTCAGCTAATTTAAAAATCTGTTAAGTTCGGAATAATCACGTGGCCCATTGAACTGTTAATCCTTAAGCCATAAAACAATAAAATTTCGGTACATTTTGGGATTACAATGGATGGATTGGCGAAAACAACCGATACGTTGTTTCCCCAAATAACATATGTTTATCGACCCACGCACTTTTTGAACAAAGAGTAGTTAATCTGAAATTCCAAAATGTAAAAAAAGTAGCAGTTGAAAGTCAGCAGTCAAAAATCATTAAATCTCCTTTATGTAGGTTATTGGTTGTGGAGACTTTAATTATTTAAATAAAAATAGCTGTCCGTTCTCCTACTTATTTTTTATTAAACTAAATATATTTCGGAAACTATGTTTCGATCTTCAGTAGTGAAGTTTATATAAATAAACTATTTTTATTTAAATAAATAAAAATAATAATCATTTTCTTTGAACCGTCATAAGCAGTTCTCAAGTCGGTATTCCAGTGTCGCTGTATTTATTTGGTAATGTAAGCAGTTTTGATTTTTTTAGTAGGAATATTTTTTACATTGCGAATAATTGTACAAATTGTAAATTTTTTTGTTATTGTTTATTTATTGTTTTATTTGTCGTTTTATTTTTCTGAGAACACGTATTCAATGACGTTAATTTTATTTCTGCCACTCAAAATGAGTACACGTAATTACATTTGCTTCAGAATCAATTTATAATTCTCTTAACAGTTCTACCAGAACCAGATCGAAATGACTTGTTTATCCAACGTCGCATAAGTGAAATTTGTTTTTTAACTTTGAATTCCCGTCGAATTAATACTTCGACCAATATATAATAATATGACATACATAAAGTAAAGAAATAATTTTGTTTTTATCAATTTTAAATGATAATATGCATTTAATTAAAATTTAAGTTGATTTATATTTAGATTTTTTACATGTTTTGCCAATGAACTATCAGAAATGAGAAATAATGAAAACTGTCTAAAAATTAATCTTTTATTTAAAGTATATTGGTTTACAACAGACATTAGTGTAGGAATTAGAGGTGGAGAAAAATATAAGAATATCCGCTGTAGCACTTATATTCGCTTCAAAAGTTTCACCGGTGGTGTGCGTGGTGTGCAGTTACACATAGTCCACTGTAGACCCCTAACCTTCTCAAGATAGGCTAGCAGTGTCGAGGCAGTAGATCTCAGATATTTGTCATTTCTAGCCATTCCTCACTTTTCTACTTCATTTTAGCGCTGGGCAATATCCAAGTATATGATCCGCAGTTTCGTTCACCAAACAACACCATATACAATCTGGTATTGCGGTAATACGTTTTAAATTCTCTCTGGACATCTGTCGGTATACATAGGCTGATCTTTCATTTAGATCCCGAAGGCTTTCCTTGAAAAGTCAGTAGACTGTTGCATCTTCCCATCTACATCTAAATTTCTCGAGGCTCTAGACATATATCGACTCATTTGGGAAACTTACAGGTGCCGGGCCTGTGAATGATCACACCGGCCAAAATTCCAGCCAATGCCTACCACCCAGGACATCTGGATTCTGTTATGTGTCGAGGCCTTTCTAAGTTTATTGTGGCACACTTTAACTGTCTCTGAGCAGATGTAGTTTCTACTCAGAGACTGTAGAAAATGTCTACTCTCTGTGAGGATTATTAAACATTAGTAAGTTATGCGCTTATACGGTGGGTCATAACTTCTACTCCGTGTGTTATTCGTATCAACTGTAATTTCTCAATGGTTGTGCCTATACCTATGGGTATTTTATTTTTAATTTATAGGATTCTCGAGTAATTTCCGAGGCCCGAACCCTCATCTGTATAAAATCTTATAGCAGGTTCCCACTTCTATATTGTGGTTTCGGTGGTGTGTTCGCCACATAGGTGGGTGCACTGGTACCAGTGCCAGACTTCAGTTAAGATATGTCTCCACGGACAGTCTTCCAGAGGTGACTTCTGATTTTGTTTCATTCTTGTTGACCACTGGTTGGGGAAACCTGGATTAGACAGATAAATAAATTACATGTTTCCTGTAAACGCAATAAGTAAAAGACATGTTTGTTTAAACTGTTTCTAGAATGTAGTTATTCTAGAAACTTTAATATAATAAAATGATTAATATTTCGGGAAAAGTAATAATCGCAATTAAGTCCAATAAACAACCTAAATTTTTACAACCATTAATCGATATGTTATAAACAGCATTACTCAACAATTTAAAATATACATGTATTTTAATACTCTCTTTTTCTTTAATTAGCAAAACATAAACATCGAAACGTTATTTACGCTTATGAAAGAGTCGATAATGAATTTATTTGTTTCTGATTAATGATTCTTTTTCGTGAACTGTAATCGATGTTGCCGATTGGAGAACATGCAATTCAGTTGGATAACCTTACGACACTATAATTAATGTTTTTATAACGTACTAATTATAACGATCCAGTAATGTGTATATCGTATGATTATTATTTAATAAACAAATGATTGAAAAGAAAGGAGGGGAACGATTGGCGCACGCGAAAACGACAATGTTTGTAAATAACTAATAAAAAGATAGTGGTGATGTTGTTATTTTTTTTGAGATAATTTTCTATAGATATAAGAATATGAATAATTAATATATTATCAATAATGAAATTAAATGGTTTAAAAACGCTACCTGATAATGATCTAAGACCGAAACTAGGCGGAAAATAAAATGAAATAATGATAATTTGTTTATTTACAGAGTTTTACCTATCCGCAATGTAATAATAATTACACGATATAATAAAATACAATAAACATAGTACAAGAAATGCATAATCCCCCATCATTTTGTATAATGTTAATTCAATAATTATGTGATAATAAATCTGAATGATCAAGTTTATTAGGCGAATCTTCTGAGATTTCAAATAAAATAGAGCTTATTTGAAATCTTAAAAGATTTTCTTTCATAAACATAAAACATAACATAAAACTAAAACTACAATATGCACAATTGATAAGTTATCTACAGTGTGTTCACAATGACAGTTACAATTCGTTTAAATTACTCGTGAAAATTTTTGAGAAAAAAAAAACGATCGGATAGGTTGATTAATATTTTTAATTGCGCATCTTTTTCACTAATTTTTTTTTATGCGTGGTGTCCCATATGCAAATGCTATTGCCTCTTTAAAACAAATGTTCAATAACGCCACAGTAGTTATTTATTAATTATTTTCAAATCTTTCTATTTAATTTATTTAAATAACAGTTACCAAGTAAATAAATATTTTTATTATATTATTTAATATTTATTGTTAAGACAAAAGTTTAAATTTGAATAAAAAATTTCCTACATACAAATTTACTCTCTACTTCTCTTTCAATGGACATTTTTCCTGAATGTTGGAAGGAAACTTTTCTTATTCCATTATTAAATCAGGGTCGAGAAATAATATAATATATATGTATGTATACAATACGTTATTCCAAAAGTCTTGGATATGCTAGTTTCAGAACAAATGATGAGGGCATGTTCTGCTTGGATAGTCGTTGAAAAACATTATTTCCTTAAGAAAAAAATGATTATAACTAACTTGTGTGCACCATGGTTTTCTGTCGGATGCATTGGAGAAGTGGTCTCAAATATACTCAGTGTATATTAAGTCTCTAAGGCTTTGGACAGATTGCAACATAATATTCTGCTGTATATTCTTAAAGCTTTGTGTTTCGGCTAAGATGTTGTTCAATAAATATAAAGCTTCATAACCAGCAGGTTTCTACTGGGAAGGAATTGTCAAACAAAATTAAAGTCACATCAGAAGTACTATAGGGTTCACATCGTGAGATTGTCATTTATTTTATTTATAAATAATATAGAAATTAACATTAAAACCAGTAAAGATCTCTAGTATGCGGGCGACTTATATGTTTTCAAAAAAAATATTTTTTTGTCATTGCTTTATTGTGCTATGATTTTGAACTGGAGTTGAACCTGAATCAATGTGTGTATGTACTACTTTATCAGGGACGTTTCAATAGCTTTAACTATACAATAGAGAATACTGTTTTAACTAAGATCCATACAATAAAAGACCAATGAGTTATTTTTTTTTTTTCATTGAAAATCTGCTTTGATATACTTATAGAACACAAATGCAAGAACGAGTTAAACGTTCTGGTGTTCTTTCATAAATTTTCGAGTGATTTTAAAATATCTAACATTCAAAAACTAGGGTCATCTTTATACGTTCTCATGTAAAGTATCCGTTTTGTGTACACAATGGCATATTGCAATAAAGTTGAGGGGATTTCTTAAAAACTAATACATTATAAATGAGTTAAAGAATTACCTTGAGTCACAGTGGTATGTTAAAAAAAACTTATAAATGAACTCATTAGCGCCAAAAGAACATTTTTGGAAATATTATTCTTAAACTGCAATGATTTATTTATTGATCTTAATTTTAACATATCATGTTATTCTCAGTCTCGCCACGATTTTTTTAAATTACCTTCCATCACACAAATTATATGGTATGTTTAGTCCTTTAAGTTGTATGATGCAATGTGCGAATCTGATAATCAATGAAAAAAAAATATTTTCGAATAGTTTTTTATAGATTCAAATCATATTTGCTAAAGTAAATTTATCCCATGTTATTTGTAATTAGAAGAATAAGTATTTATACTTTCTGTATTATTTATATAATTTTATTTTGTTGTATACATTTACTATTTTAATATATGTGTTTTGTATTTGCGCTTGTGTTCCATTAATATATTAATATAAATATTAAAGTAACTATGTAACATATAATTATTGTATTTTCATGATATGATAATGTGTACAATAATAAATATAATTGAATCAATTAACTTGATGCTCCATATTTTTTAATAATTCTATTCTAGGCTATATTCTATTATCTTTCTTTGGAATTGATATTTTAATATAAATAGAAAAAAGTATTCATCCACTTGGTCACAGTTATTTAAATATATTAAATAAAAATGATTTTAAAATAATTAATAAATTATTTCCACATTTAGCTCTTTGACTTTTGACTTACGCTACGTAAGTACGTTAAACAAATGCACATTAAAACAACTATTGAATTACATAATATACACCTGCCGTTGCACATCAATAAAATATTGCATAATGCAACAAATTTTGATCCGAGAAAAATTCAATGTAAGAAAGAACAAAAGGAACGTTACTTAATTTAAGGTCTTCTACAGACACATGTTTCGGGATCTATCCCTCGTCAGTACAGCTATGCCTTACATAATTTACAGATGTTAAAATAAATTAATTAAATTAATTAAAATACAATGATATTTTAATATATTTATTTTGCTTTAGAATTGATTTTAAATTTATCTATTTTCTATAGTTTTATATGTATTTAAGAAATGCGTATTTGGGGGACTGCATTAGCTATATACATCTTTTTGTAATATAAGCAGGAATGCATTAAATAGCTCTTTAATGGTGACACTAAGATTGCATTTATTAATATCCGTCATGTTTCAACAGTCCCTCTAAAGTGTCACTGCAAATGTTTAGATACATTTCTTTTCGATAGCCCTTTGTATTTCCACATACATCAACATTATTCCAAAATTGATTTAAATCTGCATCAATATGACGTTGAGGTTCGATTCAGATTCGGTGAATTTTTCTATATAATTTCTTGTTTAGAAACGCACACGATTTTTTTTAAACTTCTAAACGTTTCCTAGAGAATCGGGGATACGTAATGTTTAACATCACATGAGCTTCATTTTGGTTAATTTAATTAATTCGTTATTTGCGTATTTGAAAACTTAACAGGTAAGTACATATAAAACACATTAAACATCATATTTTTAAATTTTTGAATATTTTCATTAACAGAGTTAACAAAACCATAATTCCAATTTACAGAAGCTAACAAAGTCGTACACGTAATTCACTTGCCCCTGAATAAACTCATCTGATCGAAGCGATAACTATTGAATACAGTATATGATGAATACTCTGATGACACAAGAAATGTACAGCAGGATCCACTTTTAAATTAAAACAATTATACAAAACTTAATGGTGTACCTCTATTATTTGTTATAATATTAAACTGCCTTAACCCGTAAAATAATAATTGAAATAAATCGAAATAAACTAAGCGTTTCGATTATCTTTGAACCACTTTAATTTTATAGATCTTTAATCATTATTAAGAGATAAATGTTAGGCTAAGTGACTTATGTCTTAAGGAGATTTGAAATTATGCCTAAATTTCCAACCCGCCCTGACAGTAAATATTTTATTAAAAAAACATTTTGATCACTACTGTGTTTCAAATGATTATTCAGAAGACTATATTAAATAAAAATGATTTGAAAATAATTAATAAATCATTTTCATATTTAGCTGTGTGACCCTTGACTTACGTTACGTAAGTACGTTTAACAAATGCACATTAAAACAACTACTTCCCGGGCAAATACCCACGCCGGACATTGAATTACATAATGTACACCTGCTGTTGCACATCAATAATACTCTTTTCTATTTATATTCAGAAGACTGTTGGTTAACATTTTTATTTATTTATATAAATCAATAAGTTACAATAAGTCACTCAATAAATGGGAAAATTAAATACTAAGCACTGGTGATTTTATTTTGATGTCAAATATATTATTTTATTTACTATATTTCCCTTCTTACTTCTTCTAGATATGTAATTAACGTATGATTTAGAAAGCCAGTACTATTTTTAATACGACAAATTCATTTTTCCAGATTTTTTTTTTAAATTTGAAGAACCATACTGTAAAAATTTCAGAAAAGCACGTTGAAAAAAAAAAAATAGGTTTTATAGAAAAGTATTATACTCCTGCTACTAAAATGAACAAAGTCGAGATTATTTGAAAATGAATATTAAAACTGAACAAATAAAGCGAGCTGAGCCTAATTTAAGAACGAAAAGAAAAACCTTCTCAAATAAAACTTCGGTAACAATATTAAAAAATAAGAATTCATGGAAGGTTATATAAAGTTTTAAAATTCAATTAACATTTTTTTGAAAGGCGAACTTTATGTATTTAAAAGCGCGATCGGAGATTAGAATAAGGGCGGAAAGTTATTTATATTCGCGCCGCTTTTCCGGTTCGGAGAAAGGGAGAATTTAATTCGATATTCCGAATTTATTGGCACGTCGATTTTAATAACGATAAATCGTTGAACGTCGTATACTTTTTTAAAAGAATTAATTTACTTAGGTTTAATTTATCTTGTAATATTAAATAAATAATATACAAATTAATATCGACTAGTTTACATGTTTTTGTAAATTTTTCACAGGGGCCATACATTGATTATATTAAAATCAGATCCTGCCTGATTTCATTGTTTCACGACAATCATAATATATCTGTGTACAGGATGGTGCATTTAGGTGGTGCCTTGAGTTACGCTAGGATTTTAGCAAAATTCGTCCTGAACTTCACTTCGTGCTTAGATAGTACGCCCCAGGTGCAATACTATCTAGGGTTTTCCAGCCACGGCAGGTTAGAACCAGGCTCAGGGTGAATGGTCCCCGTAGGAAACCCCTGGCCAGCAAATCAACTCTAGCGACCTCGACAACACATGTCAAAACAAAACAACTAGAGGATGCGTAGAGGGTACGCCCCCCTTCACCACCTTCAGCAACGTAAACAGAAGTGTGTGTTTCCCTAAACTAAGGTCTCTATAAATGCCTTGACTATCTACAGCTTCAACTACTTACACGAATGCACGTGTATTAATAATCAGTAAATACTACAATTAATGGCTTTAGAGTTAAATAATAGGAGTAGATAATACATAAAGCAATTGAGGAATAATGCTCAGTGAAAACTCATCTCTGGTTACTTTCTTCTTTTCAATTGAAATATTATTCAAAATTGACAACCTGTTATTTGTCAAGGCAGCTTGTATTTCATTTAATTATATTATTTAAATCAGAGTATTTAAAACATGTAATTATTATTCAAAAATTAAACACAAACATTAACAAATTCAAAGTATATTCTACAATTGTAAGTTTTTAACAGGATAATTGTCACATGTAATAAAAAGGGAATACAAATTTCACAAACAAATAGAAAATAACCCCCCTCGTCGGCAAATTGACGGAGATAGGATGGTAGATTTATTTATTTATTCATTTCCCAAAGGAAAATTTCTACTTACAGGCAAAGTTATATATTAATACAAAATAATAAGAAATATAAACAAAAAAAAATACATTAAAAAATAAACCTATTCTAACAAATAACATTTAAAGTGTTTTTAAGTCGGATGAAAATGTAGACAAATTTGATGAAAACATCAACACAATGGTAAATATTTAACATATTATTTGAATGAAAATTTAAAAAATGTCTTGTGCTATGTTTATTGCAATAAAAAGTTAATTAGTAACGTGTCAATAATTTCGGAACATAAATGTTACGTAAGCTAAGAAAAGAAAAAAAAGACAAAAAAGGATTGTCAATGTGGTAATGAATATGTTTTTATACAGTTAAAGTTGTAATATATTTGTGTCGTTGAAGCATTGAGGGCATTGAAAATTCATTAAGCAATATTTCGTAACTAATACTAATTAATGTATATTCTCCGTGCTTGAACTTGTACAAGTATTAAAGGATTTTTTCTGAACCTTCTCCAATGAATTAATATATACTGCGTATTTAGAACTCCAAACAGGCGCAAAATAGTTTAATTTACTGGGAATAAACGAATTAAATAATGTAATAATAATGTGTATATTTTTACGATCGAAAAGATATGATGGATGTTGCAGAAATATTGCGTCGCGACTTTTACGTAGACGATGTTTTAACAGGGTTATTAGCACTGCTATAGCCACACATAAATTAATAAGTTTATTACGCAAGGTACCTTTTTAACTCAATAAATTTAATTCAAACAATTCGGAAATCATATAACATTAATCGTTATTAGGATTAAAGTTATATAATTTCCGAAATTTATATAAGCCGATTATTTTATTAAACAATAAAGAGGTAAATACATTATGCCTGCATAGGTATTCTGGTAAAGATGTTTTGGTTTATAAGGTAAATGATTTTGTGGTTAAGTCATTGACAAAAAGGTCAGTTCTTTCCTATACGGCAAGCATATTCGACCCATTAGGTCTCATTAATCCAATTATACTTCTTTATAAATTATTAATTAAAAAAATGTGGTCTTCAAATTTAAGTGGGATGAGCCATTACCTGATAGAATGGTAGCTATGCGGGAGAACTTTACTCGTGAATTATCGGTACTAAGAACGGTAAAAATTCCACGAACTTTTATCAATTCAAATAATGAAATTGTGATTCATGGTTGCGCCGATGCTATTTTTGGAAGCGGTGGTCTTTGGAATACTTAGGACAACTGCAGAATAGATCGAAGTGGAATATGACAAACCGAAACTTGGTAGTAGGACAGGTAGCAATCCTAAAAGAAGAAAACTTACCATTTACTACTTGGAGAACTGGCAGAATCGTTAACCTTCGATCTCACTAATTTATTCAATATGAGTTAGTGTTTTCCATATATTATTACTATAATTTTCATTATATTTGAATTGTTGTATGTAATAATTTTGTTGATGTTGGTCAGCCGTATTTACCGGTTATACATTTAGGCATTAGTAAATGAATATTTGCTGTAATGTAGTGTAATTCTATGAATTGCAACGGGGCGGCATGTTTGGGATGTTATCCCACCTTGAAAATTAAAACTGACAAAAAATCAAGTCATTGAATACAAGTCATAAAAAAATCATTCTGGTGTGTTCAGTAAATTTTTGACCGTTTTTCATAAATAAGTCTTTCTCGAAGAGCGCTAATTCTTAACTAGTGAAACAAATTTTAATACCTGGGTTGTGTATTTTCTGAATATAGTGAGGTAAACATATATTATATATGTATAAAAAGGCTGGAATAGCAATCGGAAGGATGAGGAGTATATTGCGTTGCTTTCTAGAGGGGAATGTGGGTATGAAATTAATATGGTGAAATGCTTGTATTAGAGTTATAATGCGGTAGAACTAGAGCACAACTCCAGAGATTTGGGGCCGATTGTATAAAGCGTTGTCAAGTCCGTGATTAGCTAGCATGTTGTTAGATTTAACACCATGCTAATTTCATGTTAAGTCGTATTCGGTTTTATAAAGGATGATTAACATGATGTTAGTTAATCAACGCTCTATAAAACGTTATTAGGGTTTTTTGGTTCGATGTGCAACGGTTGGTAATCAAAAAAGTTTGTTTTACAACGACCTCGGAAAACGAATGAGAATATGGACATAAAATTATATTTCCTGTAATATTATGGCTAGATTTTATAAACATTTTCCGGAAAATAAAATTAGAATGCAATAAAATGTAAATTTATATTCATTTGGTGGTTTTCTTTTAATAATTTTTGTCCGTGTTACATTTTCGCTTCAGTGTAAAATCGTACGTAACCTCAAATTTTCGAAACGGGAAAAACTTTCCGAACGAGTGTTTTGAATTGTGGTTTCAGTACTGCCATTCATAGAGTCCCTTTATTATTAATTCTACAGACAGAGGATCTGTGAAACCCAACGTTATCAACAAAAACTTGTCGAAACGAGTCAATAACGAAGAAACGGAGAGCCATGAGAATGGAGTTTTGCTTTAACGGCATGATTTTTACGAGTAAGTGGCTCAATATTTCTACCAATTAATGATGGTAGTTCTCTGAATGCAATTTTATTAATCGTTTATTTTCTTTCTTATCATATATTTCATATGGATTCTTTGTTAAAAGAAATCGCCTCATTCGGAGAAGAAGTTTTGGCTGTTCATTAATCACACAATTGAATGAAGAAAATTTAATATTGATATTTTTGTAATTAAAATTATTGCTATTTATAAATAAAGACTTATTTTTCAGAAATTATCTTACTTTTTATTTAAATAATTCCAAATCATTTTTTTTTAATGCAGGTTATTATTAATTGCTTAATCAATGGTCGAGCATCGATTAACTAATAAGTGACTTGACGATACCTTAACATTAAAGTAACGTCAACTAGCGATGCGTCAAATATGGCTGAAATTGTTTTATACAACACAAAATGCACGTTAGCATGATATTAGCGTATCGTTAAAGTTGACGAAGCTTTATACAACCGGCCCTTGGAATTGTAGAATCGCCAGAATGTAAAGGGTGCCATTTGGAGGACAACACCGCGGAGAATATTCTTGGATTTTGCCCAGCACTAGAAAAGCCATACTGGGTGAGTAATGGCCAGAAATGGCAAAAATTAGAGATCTACTTGCTTCGGCACTGCTACCATATCTTGATGAGGTAGGCTGGCTGTGCTGATACATGTTCTAAGGCCTAACCGCAACCAAAAAAATGTCTATGAGGTGGGAGGCAATGAAGAGAAAAGTGAAATATGAAAGGAAGATGTATATATTAAGGTAGGAAAGACTTTTCTAAAAAAAAGTGGTGTGATACTTATAATGATTATATTAGCGGAAAGGGTATACGGCGGATGAATAAAAGAGAGAAATTTTATGAAAAAATAGTAGGATATGACTCATCACACTTCAATTTGAAGACCACATTTTCGAATTAATTATAATTTATAAAGAAGTATAATTGGTCATGCCTGTAAATAGAGCAGAAGTGGGCGAAGTTGGAAGCAATAGAAATAGAGTATGGGGAGAGAAGTCTTGACGTGGAACTTCAGGAGCGTTGAGCTTATATCGAGGATGGCAATTATAACTCGCACTACAAATCCTTACAGGAATAGCTAAATGACAAGTAGCCGCGGTTAAGCCAGTGGAAGAAGAAACGTTTGGGATTTGGATTGTTTTTTTTGGTTGTTTTAATTTATGTATGTATTCCCTTTATTATGAGAAATGTATTTATTTGTATCTTCTTTTAATGCATAATTAAGGTTTTCTACTAATAATACAGTTAATTATTGTTAATTAATATTACACGATTTGGATTCTACGATTTTGGACTAATTAGAAAATCTTTTAGCAGACAACTTTGTGTTGAATGCACAATTAATTTCATTAGAATTAACTTTAATTTTATTGCTGGCGCTGTTTGATCAAATTAACTGAAGAAAAGGGTCATGTTGTGGACAGGAATGTAAATAAGCTGATTTATATTTAGAAGTGCGGGTGAAACGTTTATAGGTCTCGTTAATTTAGGGCGGTAATTAGGTGCCAGAAGGGCTTTAAATCGGAGGGTGTTAATAAAGGGTATATCTGGCATTCCTAAATAAGACGAGGATTAAACTGTTATTTTCCAATGGCCCCAATAATCATAAATTCCGTTCCGTCGATCAATATTTACGTTCTCAATAAAAAAAATAAAACGAAACTTGATGAACGTTAATTAAAGGATGTAATAAAAACGATAATAAAACGAGTTTATATTGGGAGTTAGATACAAACACGTTTTCTTTATCCTAATATAATTGATCAGTTTGAGAATGATTATCCTGTAATCGAAAGTAGTCACAAGGAAATAAATTGTTTATTTGTATAAAAAAGTGGTTTTTTTTTGTACATCAACAAAAACTATTTTAAATTATAGCTGTATACTATAGGTTTGTTATTGTGACTATAGATAGAGCTATTTTTAATTATGAAGCTTCTACTTCATTAGACATAGTTTCAATTAATATAGATGGCGGCATAGTTAAGTCGCTCGTTTTCGGACAGTGATCTAAATAATATTCAAATTGACCTAAATAGATTGTACATTGTGTGCAACTTATGTGTCGAAAGAGATAGTTTCAAATGTGGTATTTGCGATATCGTATACCATACCATACAAAAGTGCTCACTACAACTACTAATGTTCTTGAAGAAAGAAATAACAGAGCTCCAAGAAACTGTGAGTAACCAACATAAAATAATGTCCAAAGGTTAGATAATAATAATTTAACCTACGAAATTAAAACTCTAAAAAAAAGGAACCAGGCAAACCTCAAAGCTCCGGCAACACCGAAATAATTAAGTAGAATCCTGTATTAAAAATACACACTAAGTCCTACAATAGATGTATCTGATGTTCCCACCTATGAAGTGGGAAACTGTAATAATAATAATAATATCCAACAACAAAAAGTTGAAAATGAAATTTCTCAAAAAAAAATAGTAAACATTCAAGTGGCGAGATACCGAATGAACATTGATACAAACAATAGAGAAACATGTATAGATAATGAAAAATAATGAATTCATGCGCGTTCACAGTAGCGAATTTTCAACAAAGAAAATGGATTTTCGTTTCTCATCTACATAAAGATGTTACCCCACATTATGTAACTGAATATTTAAAATCTAAGGCAGGAACAGCATCATATGTGGTCACACAGTTAAAACCTCGACAAGAAAATGCAAATTATTCATTCTTTAAAATTATCGTTCCAATCGAAATCTCCGATGTTATTATATTGAAACATTGCTGGCCTGCGAGGTCATTTGTAAACAGATTATACTTTAAATCCAATGAAAGAACACAAAAAAACCCAAATTTTCATTCGAGTCGACCCACATCACAAACCACATAATTTCAAATAAAAAAACCTTTATTGACATAAAACCACAATATAACAACCACAGTTATAAAAAGACAAAACAAAAGGTATTCCTTATACATATTCAGGCTTTATTCTCCCTCTTCTTCTTTTCCCACACCAGCCTCTTCAATATCTCTACGCCAACCCCATCCTCTCACATCCAATCCACAAAACTCCTGCTCCCTTCCACACACTCCCTACATACTCCCCCACATTCTTCACTCATATGTCTCCACGTATCCTTGCCCTTGCAAGCAGGATCCTTTCCTCCCTCGTATAACTACCATTTTGCAAGTAATCCGGAAGGGACCAATTTACCTGCCACCTTTCATATATTAGGTTATACCCACTCCTCCTTATACACAACTGCCTCTCCTGCATCTCCACCTCTCTTAGCTTCACTCTCATCCACTCTCCGACATTTACCCCTCCTTCCAGCCATTAATTTGCCAACATCTCTGACATCCCTGCCCTCTTATACATTTCCCTTCACATCACACCCCATTTTCTTTTCGTTCTTATACTTGTTTCCCACACCTCCTTTACTACCCTTTCACTCCCCAACTCACTCAACCTCCTTTCGTACCTCTTCCATTGTCTCCACATGCATACTCCATCTATTCGTTTCCCGCAGCAGAATATATCTGGGGGTCGATTTTTCCACCCCCAGTATATGCTTCAGGAGATACATCTGCTCTCTTTCCACACATTCATACTCACACAACCCCCATACTTCCACCCCATACAACAAGATTGGTCTTATCCAAGCATCCCACAACTTACATACTAACACTATATTTCCCACAAACCATCTTCCCCACTTGCCTCTTATTACCCCCCAAGCTCTCCTTGCCTTTCCCTGAACCCATCTCGCATGTTCCTGGTATCCCCCAGTGCTCTTAAACATAAACCCCAAATACTTAAATCCATTCACCCTCTCAATCACCTCCCCCTTCCATTCCAGTTCACCCACCTTACCCTCTCTCCCTCTGTTCCTAAACCTCATCCACTTTTTCTTCTGTACATTCATACATAATCCTCTTTTATCCATATACCTTTCCAATCTCTTTAACATTTCTTTCACCTCTCCCCATTCTCTCGCCACAATTACCACATCATCCGTATACGCCAACATCCATACCTTTTTTCTTCCAATTACCACCCCACCCGCTTGCCCGTCTCTCAGCACTCCTTCCATTTCGCTCATATACAAGTCAAAGAGTAACGGGCTCAGCGGGCAGCCTTGTCTTGCTCCCCTCCACAATCTAAATTTCTCAGATACATTTTCTCTTACTTTCGCTCTCGCCCATGTTTCCTGATACACTCTTATCACCCATTCTACCACTTCCACACTCACTCCTCTCCTTTCCAAACATTCAATTAATCTTTCTCTCGGTATCGTATCATAAGCTGCTCTTAAGTCCAGAAACACCGCATACATACTGCCTTTTTCTTCCAGTACCCCTCAACCATCCTCGCCAGCGTAAAGATTTGATCCCTTGTCCCCCTCCCTCATCTGAAACCTCCCTGGGATTCCGGAAGCATTCCCTTGTCTTCCACTTCCTTCTCCAACCTATTTTTCACCACCGTCATGGCTATTCTATATCCAGTACTCATAATAAAGATCCCTCTATAGTTCTTCCTTATCACCTCCTTTTTATATCGGACACATAACTTCCACTCGTCAGGCGTCTGGTATCTCAGTCTCCCCTCTCCACATATCATTCAACAACTCCCTGCATTTCTTTTTTCCTTCCATCCCAATTCTCTTTCACATTTCTGCTTTCAAGCCATCTAATCCCGCCGCTTTTCCACTTTTTATCTCCTCAAAACCTCTTTCCACCTCTTCCTCCGTAAACTCCTCGGCTCCAATTAATTCCTTCCTCTCTCCCATTATACCTGCTGCTCCACTGCCCCGACTGCATTTTTTTCGGTCCACTTTTCCAATTTTAATTCCGGTACACTTCTCGCTTCCCCTCTTTTCAATATCTGTCACATCTCTTTTTATTTGTACACCTTCTCATTTCAAATATAAATTCTTTAAAACTAATGCATTAAAATATTCAAAGTATTGGTAATTCAACTAACAACTTAGAGGCCCTCATGGAAAACATACATGGATGCCAAGTTTTAGGAGTCTCCGAACACTGGCAAACTGACAAGTTAGAAGCAATGAAATTAAAAGAATTCCATCTAATCTCAAGTCACTGCCGACAAATAAAGGAAGATGGTGGCATAGCTCTGTATGTCTACGATAATATTTCTGCGAAAATGCTAGACCTGAGTGTAGTGAAACATGATCATGTTTTTGAGTGCGCGGGTGCAATTATAAGTGCGGTTAATGTCAAAATTAGCGTAGTAGTCATCTATAGACCACTATATGGAGATATAGACACTTTCTATTAACTGTTTGAGTCACTATTACTAATATTAACAAAGCTAACAATATCTTCTTCATAATGGCCGATTTCAATATTAGTTTTCTTAGTGAATGTCCAATTACGAAGGACAATTAACCTCATTCGATTTAGCCATGAATCATGTGTAGACAATATCATTACAAATGCTAAAACTGGATATGTGTCGTCAGCAATACATGCAGCTATCTCTGACCATTCTGAACAAGTATTGCAAAACTCAGTACAAATTCCAATTAAAAGTAATCCAAAAAAAAAAAAAACATAGAATATTCTCTGAAAACAATATTATTAACTTTACCACTGATATAGAAGATGACAATTTTTAAATATTTACGAGGAAAAAGCTGTAGATGAAAAATATTCAAAATTTATAAATATAATGTCATTGTATATAAACAAACATTTTCCATTAAAAACAACTGTGGCTAGAAATAATAAACTCCTGGACACAAATTTCATAAAGAACGAATGCTCCTTTACCATACAATATCAAGACGGCAACCAGAGTATACAAACGTTTTTAAAGAAGCACAAAAGATATACATACTCAAATCTATTATCATTTTAAAAAAATAAACAAATTGAACTTAAAATAAATAACTCAAAAAATAAATCTGGAACAACTTGGAATATTATTTCAAATATAACAGGCAGCAAGAATAAATATAAAAATAACTTTCCAGATACCAATAACTTTATTCAGCTTGCTAATGATTTTAATACATCTTTTAATAGTATCTTGAATAAATTTTCACTCAATAGTACCACAGTTTCATCAATTAATATACCTCTAAATCAATATTCTATATTCCTTGAACCAACAACAGAAAAAGAGTTAATTACATTAATCATAAAAATCTAGAATAAACGAAGAATACGACGAGATACCTATATGTATTATAGAAATGTGTGTTAAAACTACTGCTAGACCACTATGAGAAATAATAAATAAATGTATGAAAGACGGCATTTTCCCAGATAAATTGAAATATGCAATAATAACATCTGTTCACAAAAAGGGGGACAAAGATGATATTAATAATTATCGACCAATTAGTATATAAAGTACATTTTCGAATTAATTGTTACCAAAATTAGTATTTTTTTAATTAACATAAATTATTCACTCTAAGCCAGCATGGATTTATATACGCTAAATCTCTATTAAAGGCATTATAGGATTGAGATCCTGCATGTGGAGTATTCTTGGATTTATCAAAGGCGTTCGATACTATTAATTTTTCAATGTTATTGTCAAAGTGATAATATACCATTCGAGGAGTAGCTTTACAACTAATAAGCTCATATCTATTCGATAGAAGGCATTCTACAAAAGTAATTAATTCAACCAAAGAAATCGATGTTATATCTGAGACCTTACCCATATACAGGGGTATACCACATGGTAGTATTCTCGGACCTCTACTATTTTTTAACTTTATAAACGATCTACCGCTTATTGCACCATTTGACATATGTATACAAAATTATGCTGATGATATTAATATATTAATAAAAGTGGATACCTACACTAATCTCAACGTCATAGGCACATCTGTCATGCTCTCAATTGAAAATTGGTTTAAATACAATAATTTAACACGAAATTCGGATAAAACGAATTGCATTTATTTCAAGACTAATCCAACTCAGGTTACTCCAGATAATATTATTTTAAATGACTGTTGTAATCCTTTTGTGCAATCAAAAAGCTTCTTAGGCATTACTCTAAATGAAACTTTATGTTATCGTTCTCATATTGATATTGTATGCCGTAAAGTGAACAAAAAGTCTTACGGATTACGTGTACTCATAAATTCCACAAATTACACTATTTCAAAATTATTTTACTATGCTAACATTTATTCTCACTTAAGATACGGTATCATTTTCTGAGACAAAAGCATTGGTGTAAATAAGATCTTTATTCTACAAATAAAAGGCTATTCGCATTCTACACAAATTGAACTACCGTGATAGCTGCAGAGGCGTATTTAAGAAGAATAATCTCTTAACATTCAATGCTATATACATATACGAATGCGCCAAATTTGAAGCATGATAATATATTTACAAATTCTTTATTTGCTTGTTCTCATAATAGTCAACATGGGCAACAGTTCATTCTACCTCGTCACAGAGTAAATGTTTACCAAAGAGGTGCATACTATTCATGTATAAAAATAGTAAATAACATCCCAAAATTCATCATAGAAATACGAACTTAATAACAAGAAAAAAGGCGTTATTCGAATTTCTGTGTTCAGTAAAACCATATACCCTGTCGGATTTTTATGTGCATATTAGAACTAAATAATTTAATGCTGTACACTTTGGCGCTAGTTTGTAGATTTGTGTATCTACTAATTTGATATTTTTTTCATGTATAATGATATTATATATCTTCACGTATGTGTATATGTAATGGATGTACATAAAAAAATAAAAGGAATTTATTCATTTATTTATTTAATCCTTATTTAGAAATTACGCATGAACGTATAGTTTTATTTAGACGACCATAATAGTATAATATTTGTATATTTCAAAATCAACTAATTAACAAAACTTTGAGTTGTTGCTTTTACTTGTTTCTACACTTTGATATTTGATAAAGAATGACAATTGTTGTTTTCCATATTTTTATTCAAAATACTGACATTGTTTCGATCACTTTGAATTTATAAAATTAAACACTTTTTTAACTTTGATAGTACAACTTATAATTTTATTTTAGTGACTACAGTTTTGAGGCATAGAGCTCTATGCATAGAAACTGTAGTCACTAAAATAATATAATAAGTTGTACCAACAAAGTTGAAAAGTGTTTTATTTAACATAATTCAGTAAAGGATTTAGTGCATACAACGTTAATTAAAAGTGTTTTATAAATCAACATTTCAATTATTGTTATTACCAAATTAAATAATCCAGTCTTTTAAGAAATAAGAAACGAAATGTACTTTTTTGCACATAATAAGTTGTTTCAAGACATCATTGCCAATAAATGAAACATATTTAAATTTTATCAAATTGTAATGAAATTGAACGAATGCGGAGGCACAAAAAATCCGCTTTTAAACTTTTTTATTATAAACGTACTCCACATACAGCAATACCATAGTTCGGGACATTTTTATGTTTATTCAAATTTTCCCCGTAAAAAGGAGAGCACAAAATAAATCGAGGCATAAAACCAACGTCTGCAAACACAACACGATATATGGTTATTTTTATATCGATATTTATGCGTTATTAAAATACGGGAATAAAATATTTTACAAGCGGAAACGCAGCCCTTTTTTCCTCCTTCGATGGCTATATTTATGAGCATCGAATCAAAAAAAAATCCAGCGTTCCACGACGTGGAAGAAAAACCGTCTACTTTTTATTTCGATTTATAAATAAAAGTATAAAAAATATGAGAAACCGTAGTTGTACAAATTACTTTATATCAGGATATTGTTTGTAAAAGTACGCTCTTTTTTTAGAATTTTAATTGCACATAAAGATTTAATAACTTCATCATAATTAATTAACTAATACCGTTTGTAATTTTAAACAAACGCAAATATTGCCAAGGCTGCTAATGAAATATTCCTTTTTTTGTTAGAAGTTCTTTTTTGCTTTACAAATTATTTGACGGTTATTTAAATAAATAATTTATACCAGCATTGCAAAACAATTGACATTGACTCTTTTTTTTTTCTCTCTGCCATATCTTAATCCGTTGCCTATTTTATTCTTGTTATTACTTACTACAACGGGTACTGTAGAAGTGTTTTTTTCCTCTTACCTTTCTTCTTGGAATACAATGGGAAAACATGATAAAAGTAATTAATCATCACAACCTGATTTATTATGTGTCGGTAAATGAGAGAGTAAGTAATGTGGCAAGTAAAACAAAATGTCTTATTTGTTATAAATATTGTCGTCAAGTATGTCTAAATAATCACGACTGCGAAGTTACTTTAAAGGATATAATGAAAACTGTTATAGATTTGAAAGATTCCTCGAAATGTGATCGCTTATCATCCGAAAATATTGAAATGAATAAAATTTTATCTGAAATGGAAATTCTTAAACATTAGAATTCAAAGTTGAATAACAAGATTCATCGATTATTGGTTAAAATTAAAGATTTAGTGGAAATAAATGATTCAGACACCTTTAATAATAAAATTAACTTAAACCAGTATAATGAAATATTTGACGTAGAATATTTAAAGTTATGCAAAGACAAAAACGTGAACATTCAATAATAATTTTTAATGTTACTAAAGGTCACAATGATGATGTTGCAGTTTAGCACTTTTTTATGTTTAGTCGAGGAGAAAAATAAACAATATTTAGAGATAACTCAGTATATTAAGGCACGTCATGTACGACATTTATACTCTAAGAAAAATCTGACGATGGGCGTCGGTGCTTGATTGCATGAGCTGCTTTAGAAGCATTTTCCTGTTTAACTCTAATGTAAATCCCAAGGTATGATAGCTTGTTCTGAATCTTTCGGTTGAATGTGATCTCGAATTCTTGGTAGATTTTGTCTAGTACTTGGCAGAACTTCTTCTTATCCTTTCTGACGATAAGTCAGTTCTCCAAATCGTCGTGGCGGTGGAGCACTTATATCATAGAGTCATTTTCATTCGCAATTAGTTCAATTGTCAATAGATAACAATATTTTTAGATTATATCACTTTATATATTTCTTATGTGTACCGTCAAACGGGGTAAAGCGGATCAAAATTTAACGTTTGTAAACATTTTTGCATTGTTAGATACCTACTTAAATTTTGCAAAAAATATATATTAATTGTGCATTCTTCTGCTCTCTGATACACCCATTAGTTTTTTTTTTCTTGCGATGCACGTAAAATCTCAAATTTATTTTTTAGGGTGATCCCTGATTTTTAGGGTGGAGGGTAAAGCGGATCACCCATAATATTTACTTGCAAAACCACTTTCAACGCATCGCGGGTAAAGAGGGTCTCTGAATTTTTTTGTTTGTTTAATGTTTCCATCGAGGATTTCATGGAAACCACACGAGGGAGAGAGAGAGCGAGAGAGAGAGAGAGACAAAACCATGTGAAATAAATGTAGAGTCGGTTATTCTCAAACATTTTAATGAAAAAAAAAAAATGTTTTCTCTTATATAAATGACTGAAGAACTTTAGACTACTCTAATGAAAGTGAATCGGAAATATTTCTGAATGAGAATACTCCCCTCCTCTCAGCATTTCCAACCACTTTCTTATATATTTGACACTTCTTCACGATCGCAACATTGTCAACTTCTGGGTAGACAAACATTATTTGTTTGGTCGCTTTCTTTTTTCTTAGCACATTGACTGTGTATTCATTATTACGATTTTCGGATTCTATTTTACCAATATACAGCCTATCTCTCTTATTTGTTGAATTTTCTTTTTCTATGATATTATCTTCCTTTCCTTCGGAAATATTTTCTTCAGATATTCCGTTCAGCCCTTCGTCGTCGTTTATTTCTATGTCTTGTTCCGAGTGGTTGTCATACTCGAGTTCGTCTGGTTCCGATTCAATTAATGTTGGTAGAAGATCAGCTGCTCCAATGCTCTTTCCTGCTGAAACATTAACTTTTTTACCTCTTTTTGGAGCCTGCTCATCTCCAGATCGCATCTGATTGAGATGTGTCACAATAGTATCGTACCACGTTGTTTCCATTGCTCTTTCAACATCTTGTTGTTCTTCCCGTGGTCTTATGCAATTTTTCTCAAAACTGCATCTGGATTAAATGGAATGATGCCACAAGCCTTGAATCCTGCCTCAACATTAGTCGTTGTTCTGCCTCCAACTTTTCAATTGTTTCATTCAACAATTTTGGAAACACTGTCTTCGGCAATAAACCTCGATTTTTCAACATCCATTTTTCTAAGACATCGCGCCATGCGCCTTTGAATGGGCGAAAGAATGTGACATCTAAAGGTTGAAGGAGGTGTGTAGAATTAGGTGGCAAGAGAACAAATTTAATGTTATTATTTTCGCATTGCTCAATAACGCTGATGGTCAAATGACTACATAAATTGTCACTAATAATGACCTTGGGACCATCTAGATTACGCATGAAAGGTAAAGCAGTTCTTGTAAACCAATCTTCAAATGTGCATGAATCGAACCATCCACTTGGGGTACGGTTATATCTCGAACCTGGAAACCCGCCTTCTGTCCACCCAGGATATAAATACTTGGCTTTATATGCAATATAGGGTGGTAGTAACTTTCCATCTCCTGATATGGCAAACACTACACTGGTGTTAGATTTGGAAGTGTATATTATTCTATGGGCATGTTTTATCCCACGCTAACTACAACTTTCACAGAACCCGGATTATCAGAGAAGTTCGTCTCATCATAGCTGATTATGTTAGATGGCAATCTATCTTTCAAAGTGTTATTCAAATCACTGAAATATTATTCTATAATTTCTCAGCTAATTTAATTTTTAAATTTGGATGCTTCAGCATGAAAGTTTTGAACTAGTCTAAACCGGGTAAGTTTTCACGGAACTTTGCCTCTCGTTTTTCATTGCGATTTAAATATTGCTGCACCATATACCTCACATCGTAACTTTTCATCTGAAATCCCCATTCGGCGCAAATCAAAATAAATTGAACCAATTTCTCCTCCTCCAAAGTCTTAAGCGCTGGCAGCCTACCATAAGCCGAAAGTTCATTGTTTTTGTCATTCACCCATCGATTCAATGTTATATAAGGAACTGAAAACTGTTCGGATGCTTGTCTCAAGCTAAAAGTTCCTTGACGTACCGCTGCAACTGCCCTTTTGAGATATTCTATATCGTAATTCCGATTTCCACGCGGACCAATCTTCTTCCGATAATTTCGAGGCATCCTTACGACTGAAAGATAAATTCTGGATTTAAATAAACCCTCATCCGCTTTACCCCAATAAAATAAAATTGTTCAATAAAAAATCTGTAAGTACATAAATTCCCGGTCTGTAGAAAAACTAAGGTTATGACTAGATTGCGGAAAGTTAATTACATAAACATGTCTTGCAACAAATTCACAGCTGTTTCCACTCTCCGCTCACCTTGTACAACCGTTTGTTTTCACCACATGCTGAAATCTCTGACAATAGTTTTCAATAAATTTCGAACTAGGTTATAATTCAACAACTGGTAACAAAATCACAATAGACATCAGCTGATCAGTGGCCACATGCGCGCGCGCTCTCCAGTGGCGTGACTTTGAGGATTCATAATTATTAGTAAAATAGTATACAAGTGATCCGCTTTACCCTGTATGATCCGTTTCAACCAATTTGACGGTACATTCCTCCAGCTTTGAGTGCTCTTGATAATGATTGTTTGTATATATATCTCGAACAAAACATAGATTTTACCTAAACTATGTCAATTCTCGGTTACTAATTTACCATCGTATCATTCGTAATGTGTTAATGGTGCCAGATTAAACCAAGAAGCTAATACTGTAAGTTATAAGTAGATGCAACTCATATATATTAAGTAATGGTGCTCAATTTGAACATTTACGGTAATTTATATATATATATATATATATATATATATATATATATATATATATTGTTTAATGAAAAATTATCTATAGTAACACGCAATTTGGACTACATTTCGAACACAATGTCTACAAGAAGAAATTAGAGAGTGAAGTTAGGAATTTGACCAAGTTTGATTTATTGATATTTAAAATCATTCACTGTTTCCATACTTTTTAGACTTATTTTATGCATAATATTTATATTTTTATAAAAAATCATTTTCAATTATCATTTCTTCTCATTTGGGTTTTGTGTTTTATAGTATTCAGTTGAATATCTTAGTCATATAAAAGTAGACTTAATTCGGTTTCTTATGCTTATTAAAGAATAAGTACGTACTGTCACTAGGTGAAAATAACAATTTTTACTAACTATTGTAATTTCACAAAAAAACTGAGAGGGGACTTAGTAATGAAATTTTATATTTTAGTCGCTTTATTGAAAACAAAACAATTAAACATATTGGCAGATACGTGAACAAATAAAACTATAGAAGTAATTTTAAATGCCCGAATTATCTTTGATGAATGCCCGGAGTTCAGGAACGCTGGCGTAAACGCCTGGATATCCTTGAGCAGCGCATCCATTACCCCAAGATACAACACCTAGGAGCTTGCCATCAACTGCCAATGGACCACCCGAGTCGCCCTAAAATAAAACATTTAATTTTCGTATACTATGAGACATTTTTTAATTTATTTTAATTAATTATAAAGTCCTACAAGTCAAAATCATTGTTTCACTTTGTTGGCTCGGATGTTGATGAATTGTGGAATAAGAGCGAGAATGAACTGAGAAACTGAATTCGTTTCAACTCATTTATTCCTGCCAGGTAGGTAGCGGATGCCTTAATAAAATATTTATAAAAAAAGAATAACCTTAATCAATTTTTAATTACCATTTATTAGAGTAAACTTTTAGCTTTAGCTTTTCATTTATTTCCATTTCAATAATATAAAAAATATGTTGTTAAATTAAATAAAAAGAATTTGAAAATAATTAATATTTTATTTCCTCTTTAGCTACTGTGGCAAAATTGCCATAATAAGTCAAATGACTTATGTTATATAAGTACTATAACAAATGTCTAATAATAGACAGTTGCTGTTGCATAACAATAACAAATTATATAATGCAATAAATAAAAAAATAAAATAAAAGTTACGTGATGTGATCGATAAGCCAGCTTTGATGAAATAATAATGAATCACTTCTGCGCTAGACCATAAAATATTCACCATCAGCATCTCTTCAAAAGTTCGTCATTATTGACCTTTGATACTGGGCGGCCGCATGGTGGAACATTTGTAATGTTAAAGTTACTAGTATGACATTTGGCGAACCAATTTGATACACTATTAATGTTTCGCGCGGTCTGCGATGCCCAACTTCCACATAAGAACTAATACATCATAATAATGCAAAATTGCCAATCGTTCCATTTTCAACAAAATTAATTGTTAAGAAAAAGTTTCCGATAATTTTTATAGCTTACAATAATTTCTTTAAACAGACAAGGTGTGTAACTTTCCATCAAATAAAAGAAAATATAACGGTAAAACATTAAGCCAATGTCAAGTAATAAGCTGTTAAAGTTAGCAATATTTTTAACCACAATTTCATCCTTACTTACCCGATATTTATTTAAAATTCAAAATTCGTAGAAGTCATAAATAAATTAATCAAACTTACTTGACATGAATCACCTTCACCGTTGACGTAACCGGCGCACAACATATTGCTCGTAATTTCTTCTGGTTCGTAGTACGTTTTGCACTCGTCGTTGCTCATAGTCGGTAATTCGATATATTGCAATTGTTTCGGGGTGTCACCACCTTCCTTCAAATCACCCCAACCACTGATCACGCACGTCGTGCCATCTGCAACGTCGTTGGTATCTTTCAGTTCGATCGTGGCAACTCCCGGTCCAAAGATGATATCTTCAGCCAATTCGACAACGGCGATGTCGCAGTCGTAAGTGTCCTCGTTGTAATTCTCGTGGCTGATCGATTTTTTGAAGGCAATTACTTGACCGCCTTCATCGTGGTAAGAAGAACCAACGCGGATTTTTTGATCGGCATCATCGAATCTTAAATAAATAATAAAAGTACTGTAAATATTTCATGATAATATATACAAACATCTTTATTGTCACATAAATTCAATATTTTTTTTATCTTTTTCCTTTCCACCGTTAGGTGTAAGGAGTTTTTGTTTAGTGTCTGTTTCTATATTTTTCTCTCCATGTCTTTCTGTCCTTGGTTCAATATATGGTACAATTAATATATTTATGGATAATTAATAATTAAAATTTTGGGCTATTTGGGTTAGTCGTTGGAAAATTGTGATTATGTTAATTTTGTCATTTGGGAGTGTGTTGGTTAGGTTATGAGTGGATTATTTGGCTGTTGGAATTTGGTGAGGATACGAGCTGCGGTTTTAATTGAACTTTGGACTTTGGTTTTAATTATTATGGAATGAGGATTAAAAGAAAGTTAGGGTCGAAAGTTATACCAAGATTACGGAAGATTACGGTATTGTTAATTCTGTTATGATAATAATTAATGCTGGGCAAATTATGCTTGGAAAGTCATTATAATTTTTCCAATCATACCATTATGTTCGATTATTACGGTTGCAATTGAAATTCTTCCCGATAATGATTACTTTTAACAGACTGATCATCAGATAATTTCCAAATTGAAAAATACTCTTCTGCCTGTTATGTATGATGACCATTATTAACGAGTTAATTACATTTATTATTAATTAAAATTTTTTGCGAGATTGCTTATTCTAATGTTATGTTTAGTTTTATTTTTGTTTTATTTAATAAAACATACATGTTTTGAATAATTGTGTTTTAATTCGCTCGCACATATATTTTAGCTTTACTGATTTTAAAAACAATCAATAATATATATTATCTCTCTCTAATAAATATTATTAATCGATATTATAATCGGCAAAGTAAAAGCTTATATACGAATTAAGACACAAGAGAAAGAATTTCTTTGTTAACAGATAATTAACAATAACTGCGAATAACACGTATTTACAATACATACGTAATTACATCATTCGTTTGTGTCTGTCTCTGACTGTCAAATGGCTATCGACCAGAAGACGTACTGCCAATATTAAATAATTTCATCGTACGTTCGTCGTTAATGAGTGATTCACCCCTTAAATGATGCAATGAACGATAATATAGTTAGTGTTTAGTGTTAGAACGGAAGTTACAAGAACTATTTGTAAATTTTTCTTTATTTTTCTTTCTAGATTCTTGTAAGGGATCTCACTCAATAACTTTGATATGGTATAAGGTGATATTTGGAGAAGTGGAAAAAATACTGGATCAGACTGTTTTCATGTTTTTTCTAGTTTGACTTACAAAAAAGGGAAATGTTCTCTTATTGCTAGTTTGTTTTTGATCATACATGCTGAGACATTTTATATAAGGAGATGGATAGTTCTGTAATAAGTACGTTTTGATTAGGTATTGTTGAAGGAATAAATATATGGGATAATTCTTCATTCTATGAATTATACGAGTGTCTAAATATTGTAGAGGAGTATAGAGAGAGGTGAGCGTTGTAGAAACCTTTGATTAGGGGTTGAGGAGAATGCTTAATATCAACTTTAAGAGATATTTTAGAAAATAATTAATAAATATAAGGCAGGTTGGAAAATTAAGGAGATGTCATTTATAGTGGAGTCCTTTATGTCAATTGGATATCAAAAAATAAAGTTGCAGAGTATTTGCCTTCGAGGTGAGATGTCTGTAGATTAGAGGTAAGGATTTATTGTGGAATCATGCTAGAGCGCTTAGTAAAATATTCAAATTGGTAATTAGGAATATGATCAAAAATTAATGATACGATTTTATTCTTGAAGAAATAAGGAATGCTTTTTATCACGTTTGGGTATTATTCATACCCAAACGTGACCAAACGATCCTTATCATCCATTGAAATGGAAATAATTATTTTGATATTTGTAATTAGGGATGTTAAGTATGTGATTTACTGCGATAAGGCTTTTAAAATGCGCATATGTGCGTGATCACGTTCAGAAGCAGCGTTTTATTTTTCATTTTTCTATAATAATGTTCTGTTCATGTTTCTTTAATTGGTGCTTGGGTTTTAAAATAATTCTTGAGCATGTTTAAAGAATATGTGGCCAAAGTTTATGTCGTATTAAATTTTATAAATCCGCTTAATGTAGTCAGGAAAAATTTCGGCAATTGTGGTTATGTCTGTATTGGTGTACGAGTCTATTATTTGTCGTCGTCAATTTTCCTGTATTTTGATACATTTCTATTTACGTATACATTGCGTATTACATGTGTCTAAGTTCGTTTTGTTTGTTGTCTTTATTGAGTTTTTTAAATGCCAGTCTAGGTTCCTTTGTGTCTGTAAATCTCTAAGTCCAATATCACGGTCTCATCAACGTTTGTGTTTTATAAGTCCAAGGACAGAGTATTTATAGGATATTTCGATAATCTTGTGGCTATATTCTTGTATATAATTGAATACATTATTGTTAACTTTATCAATGGATTTTGGATTAATGTTGGAGTAAAATCTTATGGATTGGGTTATGTTGTTGAGATCACAGTTTTCATAATGGAAAATATATTTATAAGCAATCCTGAAATTATAGAACGTAATTTGTTTTATAATAATTATTTATCAAAATATCGTTATTCTTAATCGTTTTTATACACAGGGTGGTGCCATTTGGATGGTTTTAACAGAGAAACCCTATTTCCAGACTAGATAGAGAAAAACCGACTAAGGTATCAGCTGTGGTGTATTAATATTAAATCTTCCGCTTTCTTTTCAATTTGCGGCCATATTGTTTTTTTATGCAGAATGCGTTTTTCGGGTTTTTTTCACCCGGCCTAAGCGAGGCAGTATGGTCTGAGCCGCGCATGCGACTACATGCTTATTATTGTATTAATTTAAGGAATTTACACGGTTTCGAATAAATATTATTTTGTGGGCATTAACCGTGTATTTATTATGTGGATGATAATCCTGGAATATACCAGAATAATGGCGACAAGGAAAATTGGCAATAGAATCGGTAATTTCGCGAGTTCGCGCAAGTCCGTGTAATGGCGGAAGAAGTCATTAAGGTCGAGAATGCCGTGGGGCATCTAAGGGAATTTGATCCGACTGGACTATTCTCGGCGAACGAGAAGAAGAGGGCAATACTTTTAAATTCCTTGTCGGAAGAAGCTTACAAGTTGGTTTATGACCTGTGTTTGCCTGAATTTCCGGATGATGTTAAGTACGAAATGCTATAGGACGTTTTAAACGAAAATTTTAAGTATCAATTGTCAACATTTGTTGCAAGATATAAGGTATATAATGCCACGAAGAGTCCATCAGAAACAGTGAGAGAGTGGTCAGCACGTGTTAGAAGTTTAGCGACTCATTGCAATTTTGAAGGTGAAATAGAAAAGGCCATGCGGGACAAGTTTATTATTGGTTTTGAATAAAGCAGTGCACAGGACTGATTATTTGAAGAAAATTTGTTTATTACATTTGCATAAGTGGTGGAAGTTGCCTCGGTGAAAATGGCGGCAGGATCCAGCGCAGATTTTCAAGGAGAGGTTAAGATGGAGCCTAGATTGCTTCATGTGACTCCACTTCATCGGAACCGACCAATCAAGGAGGTTTGAAAAGAAAACTCTCAAATATAGACTTATACATTTATAACGGAGATAAAATAATCCCTTTATGTATTTGTGGATTGAAATTTAAATTTAATTATGTTGAATTTTATTTAGATGTTTATATTATTAAAAACGGCGGCGGTATTTTGCTAGAAAGAGATTTTTTGATAAATTCTCAGTTAAGTATTAGTACCATGAATTGCGTTAAAGACGATGTAAATATGATAGAGGGTAAGTTTAAAGATTTGTTTACGCCCGATCTAGGTTGTTTCAATAAAGGGGAGATTTTCTTGCAATTAAAAGAAGGAAACAAAATGCCAACATTTTTTCGGTCAAGGCCTTTGCCTTTTGCAATGAAACAGTTAGTTGGAAAGGGGTTAAATATACTAGGAATTTTAATTCTTGTTATTGTATTAATTTAAGGAATTTACCCCGTTTCGAATAAATATTATTTTGTGGGCATTAACCAGAGTTGCCAAGATGTAGGACGTTTCTCGATTTTCTGTTATTTTTAAAAACCGCAGTAATTTCATAGTTTATCAAAATAATTTATTTCTGTAAAAACATTCTTAAGGCACTTTTTTAAACAAAACCCAATGGTATATTCATTTTTTTTTTCAATATATTACGGTTTTTGAAAAATAACATGACAGCATAAATAACAAGTTATATTTTTTTATATGGACATCAAAGTCGGCTATAGTGTATTAAAAAAAATATTTTTTTCTTTGCTGTTTACAAATTAAGGGAGATATTGCATTTTAAATTTTAAGGTTGTAATCCCCGTAAAATTGACTAGTACTTTACTAGTTTAACCGATTCTCTAGCTCAACTAATAAAGTTAGCAATGGTGTGCATTTCAGAACAACACGTATAGTTGAAGGTATATAACACTATTTACGAAAAGTATCTAAAACTCTGAAAAATTGAAATATTTATTAATATATATGGTGTTTCATTAAAAACAACATAACTTTGTTTTTTGTTTTTTTTTTATATATATAAAGCGTATTTCAATTACACTGTAGAATAAACAATTTGTAAATATTGTAGTGCTAAAAAATACAAAAGATATATATATATATATATATATATATATATATATATATATATATATTATATTGATTTTGGGATCCCTTGAGTCCGTCAGGGCAATATTTAAAACATGTTTGTGTGCATGGCTGTGTGTAATTTCATGTTTATAATTTCAGTCCTTAGTTTCCATACAATAATATTAATTTTCTTACCCAACAACACAATGAGCAGCAGTGAGAATGTGTCTTTTCCCTATGATTGAGCCACCGCAGTTATGATCGCCGTCGTACAAAATGGACACTTGGTATGGAAAATCTTCAATGTTTCCCGGTTGTCCATTGACGATGCGGTGGTCAGGACGAGGTTTGGCCGAAACTGTAATGTAAATTATGTATCAAGCAAATCATCATGAAATTAAAAGGAATGAATTAATAAATAAATAATAATTATAAATAGCTAATAAGAGCCTTTATTAAACATTATATGTCAAAATTGCCATATAAAGTATAAAAATATATAGAATAATAATTACATTGAATTGAATTAACGTGCTTTAAAAAAATCTTATGACAAAAAACATTTGGTTTATATTAAGAACGACTTTATTATTTTTTTAACGAATTTATTTGCTTAACATATTATATTTTTTCTGGTATTTTATTATAAAATGTTTGACACCTATTATATAGACATTAAGCGAGTTTTTTTTATATTAAAAGTGCAATTGATTGTAAATTCATTAATATGACATACATCAGTTAACAATGTTTAAGGAATACAAAAATAATATACCTAATTCGATGAAAATTGCTTCGCAATTGGCAGCATGGTTTGACAAGCGAGTCTTTTTATTATTTCTCATCTAAATATACGTATTGTGTCATTGAAAATACAGCGTTTTATGAAAGATCTAAGCAAAAATTAGTATTAAACAAACATAAATATACAAGGTGTCTCAGCGTGAGCGCCGAATAGCTTTACGACTAAATGTTTTTTTTTTTTTTTTCAAAATACGCTTTCGCAGGCGTTTGTAGGTCTGTTAGAACCATATTTTAAAATTAGTTTCAATAACTAGTTTCCATCAGAGAACGTTTTTTTACACTAAAAGTTAGTTTTCATAACGTACAATTATTATTAGAATCATGTCAATTCTTTTATTTAAGGAAAAAATCATTTTTGCCGTTGTTACTAATTACACGAATGTGTTTATAAACAAAAGCCTGTTAGTATAACTGTCCATAATAATTATTAAATTAGGCAATTGATGGCGCTTTATATTACCTTGTCATATTAAAATAATAATGATTATCATGAAAAATAACAAAAATAGATATATCTTGAAAACTGTTAGGTTTAGGTGTAGAATACCTTTATACATTAGATATAGGGTATGCCATTTAAAATAAGCACGAAATTTGACCTTGAGTGTGTTTCGGGATATACGTTGAATTATTAAAACATCTTAAAATTTTAAATTCATCTTAATAGTCTAAAATGTTTACCCATTAGTCAAATATACTGATACAGAATTTCTTTAGTTTTTGTTCACCCATTCGAAAGTTATGATTTATTTTTTGAAACGCCAATTGTTCCAAAACTATTTAAATATTTCAAAAATTATTAGGTTTAGGCTTATGAACATATTGTGAAAGTTAACCTTAATTTTGATGTAGAATCTGAAAAAAAAAAAATATGGAGTATTCCATTAGAAAAAATATAATTGTTATACGCCATTCTTTTATGGGCCACCCTGTATATTTTAAAATAAATTAAAACGTGGTCCTAAAAGAGTAAAAGCCGATTTTGAAAAATATAAACCATTTTGCCGTGAAGTTACTCGGGCCGCACGTTGAGACACCCTGAATATAAATCACTGTTATTGAATAACCGATGCGATTGTTGACAGTTACTTTGTTTATATAATGCAACAAACAAAATGATATAATGAAAAAACATATAAAAACAGACTAGATTCTTGGCACTTCTTCATCCTTATTCACCTGACCTAGCCCCCACAAGCCAACCACTTCTTCCGCAATTTGGGCAACTTTTTATTAAGAAGACAATTTAAATCCGACAATGCTGTAAAACTGATCTTTCGGAAATTCATTAATTTTCGTCTGCCAGGGTTGAACAACCTGCCGCTTAAATCGAAAAATTGAATAGATAATATGGGTTCATATTTTGATGAATGAAATAGTTCCTTCTATTTGTGAGTACTTAGCCAACGTTGCCTTTTTTTTAGACATTTCATACTTTATAACATGACATTAATGCCCGTTTGCACCGATTTTACTTTAAGGCCTCCTTAGTTAAGGATTCCTTAAAAGTTAAGGAAAGAATAGTAGAGATTGGATTGCACCGCTCATATAAAATCTCCGCTTAGTTAAGGTCTCCTTAGTTGGGGGAAAATCTAGTGGAAAGTTAGTGCCTAACTTCATGTCGTCTATTATTCTCGCTTCCTAACCTTGAAATCATAGAAAATTATTATTAATTTTAGAAAATCACAACTATTTCGGAGAATTATTACCGTTATAAACATTATAGAAATCAAAAGAAACTTTAAATAATATATTTATTTAAGAATGTATACATTTCACCATTTTTTTATAACATTATCGCTCGCTTTCTCTACTTTATTCGTTATCTATAAATTTATAGGTTAGAATCAGCTGTACGTCAACGCTAAGGAAGCCTTAGTGAAGTTAAGCCGCCAACATCGGCGGCTTAAATTTAAGGAGACCTTAGACATCGTACGCGCGCGGTGCAAACCAAATGACATATGTTAAGGATTACTTAGCACTAAGGAGTACTTAAACAAGGCGGTGCAAACGGGCATAAATTGTTTACTTTTTCATTTATATATATGCAATTTGTTGAAATATACTATGTTTTTATTATTATTTTTTTTAATATTTCTCATTAAACAGCTTGTTTAATAATAACTTATACTTAACTTATTTTTTTATATTCTGAGTGGGTTTATATTAGTTAGATAATAATTTACAATTAGTAATAAAAACATTTAAATGAATATAAAAGGATAGTAAACCCTGTTTTTATGTATTGACCAACCAGATTTCGGATTTATTTCCTTATATTCTTTGATTAGTTGAGTGTATAATCATTCTACGATTTATTATGTAATGACATTGATATATAAATGCCATTGATTAATTATTTGATAAAAAAATTCGAATAATAAATGAAACCTTCAATATTCCGCCACAAAATTAATCTTTATGATAATTAACGATTTCAGATTATATTAATAAATGGTTAGTATTAATATAATCTGAAATTTAATTTGAAATCAAAAGTCAGAATTATCCAACTTTATAAAAAAAAAACACCAAAACTTGTTAGTAAATAAAAAGATTATAAGTTTCACACAAAAAAAAATACCATAAATGCTCAAAATAATTGCTTTTTAAAAAATGCATCAGTTACATCATCATTTCTTTAACACGTCTATTGCATTTAATGATAAAAATTTAAAATATTATAAAAATATAATATATCTGAATAAATTGCAAAAGGAACATCAACATTATCAATTAAAATACAACTGAATTCTATTTAAAAAAAAAAAAATTAATCCTGCATTTCTTTTATTAATGAAGATAGAAAAAAAATGTCTTAGATGTTATAAAAATCGGAAATTAAGGTTTACTGAAAATCAAAAAACCTCGCAGATATGCCATCGATTTTTTTATATCTGTTCTAACAACCGTATATATATATATATATATATATATATATACTGTTTGTTTGTTTGGAATTGTTAACATGCCCCGATATTTAGTTCGTAAAAATTGCAAAATTGCGTGGAAGTTCTACTGGGTTTCTTGAAAGTATGTACAATTCAGTCAGAATGGAAAATTAATATTGTATTCATAGTCACTGTTTAGTGTAATAATTACTTGGTATGTAATAAAAGAAGTGTAACTAGGTTATTACCGCTTATTAAAATATCTGTTCATTTTATTTTTATCAATATTCTAATTTTGATTATAAAATAGATAATTCACTCCAATAAAAATGTAACGAAGTTGTTGAATAAAAAATAAATTATTTTTCTACTTACCTGTAGCCAAAGCCACACAAATAATGGTCGCTAATCGGAACATTTTCGCTAAGTGATAATAAATTTGATGCAGGTATATTTATAGTTCAATCAAATAATAAGGTTATTTGATAACAGATACGTTTACCTCATTATTCCATGATATTATTATCAAATCAATATCTTAAGTGTAATATAATCCCATTACTACCTAATAATACTCAACAAGTTTGAGATTATTCACTTAATTTTTGTATTGGATTTATATTGCAAGGATTACAAAAATGATATACATACAATGGTACTCACATATAAAAAATACTTCACTATTGTTAATAAGGTATATAGACGTAGATTTTATCTTTATCACTAAAAACAGTTACAAATCAAAACTGCATCTTATATGTATAACTATGTATTTGAACAAAATATATAGTTATATTTTCCGTAAGTTCATCTTAATGTAAGTTCGCTACATTTTTTTAGAATTAAAAATAAATGATGTTTGATAAATATATTTATTTTGTTAATTTTAATGGAATTTAGTTTTACAAATAATTCGACCCGCGATATTTTTAAAATTGCAATTTCAATAACGTCGTTTTGTTGTGGTTGTGTAGTAACCCTTAATTATTTAACAGGCCCGTTATTTATGTCAACATGCATTATCGATACATACCGTGTTTTCACCTGTAAATTAAATGGGTGACTTATGGACAACAAATAGAAGACATTAAGTGAGTTTTACGGGAAGCAGCACTAATTTTATTTTAATAAGGCATTTTCAGATATTAATAAATGATTACATTAATTAAGTTTGTTAAATATGTGTACGCCTTATTTTGTCATATATTAATTTGCAGACATGTGCATTTTGACTGAAAACTCAAAAAAAAAAAATGTGTGGGACTACGCGCTTCTGATCCGCCTTTGCTTCGAAAGGTGGGGAAAAAACCACTAAAACGAACTGCTCCGAGCATGACTATTTTGAAGTTTCGGTTTAGTGGCAGATCGGCCCTTGCTCTCCCTATTGAAATTGCTGGTAAATTGTACAATAGGTCGGCGGGAACGACATCTTTGATATGATTTCGTTTTTGTCATTTGTGGTTCTGTCGCAGATCGGCGCTTGATCTCCCTATGAGTTAAATTGTACTTTCGGTTATGTGTATGATAGGTTAGGGGAAACGACATCTTTGGCGTGTTATTGCATTTTTTGGTTATTTGTGTTTTCATCGCAGATCGGTCCTTGCTCTCCCTATTGCAATTTCGAGTAAATTGTACTTTCGGTTTTTACTTTATTCTCAGAATCGGATTATTTTTTTGTTCATTGTTATTCATTATATTATGTTTTAGTTATATTTATGTGTAGTTATAGGAATAGGTACATTGTAATCGTTCGAGGTGTGTTTCATCTTAGAATATTTTTGGATTATTATTTTTGTTGTTTTTCAACGTGTAATTCATATTTATGAATTGTGTTGTACTTTCAATTGTTTTTATGTGTGGTTTTAAGATAGGCATTTCATAATCGTTCGAGTTTGTAGTTATTCGTTCGAGTTGAGCTTTATCTTAAAACGTTTTCAGGTTATAATGTTTTTTGGTGTTTTTTCAACAACGTGTAATTCATTTTATGAATTTTGTTGTACTTTTAATTGTTTTTATGTGTGGTTTTAAGAATAGTCACATTATAATCGTTCGAGTTGGTAGTTATTTGTTCAAGTTTTACCTTATCTTGAAACGTTTTTAGGTTATAGTGATTTTTGAACAACACGTTGTTGAATTTGTTATTCAACAACGTGTTGTTCATTTTAATGAAATTGATCTGAGAATAAGTATTATTCGTTCGAGTTTGTGTTTTTTTTTTTTTTCATATTAATTCGTTCATAAAATTTTGACTTAGAGTAAGTGGGTAATTAATTCGTGATATGGTTTGATATATCTTTCGAGAGAGTGAAAAGATTAACATTAAAATTTCAATTCAGATCTTAAGTGTCTCCTAGTGTGAAACTTTTATAACAGTACGTACTTATAAGGTAATGATGATATAACGATGGTGTTTATCAATTTATTTGCTATATGGATCTAATGAATGGAAATGAGAGCTCTCTTAGTGTAGAATAAAGTTTCTTATGCAATAAATCGAAAGAAAGAGTGATTCCCTTTAACAAGTGGTCAAATTATCAGATTAGGTACCCAAGTTGAAGAAATGTAAACGTTCTTAAGTGAAAAGAATTTGGTCATTCACGTGCCCACAACCAATTCTCTATTATTTTGTTATAATTTCCGGCTTTTTAATGTACACACGATCGCGAGTACTTTCCGCATTCCTTCTACTCACAATTAAGTTTCCGTTTTTTCAAAAACCCGATTGCTTAATTTCACGTCCGCCCCCGTTCACGAATCTCGTCCAACTCCCTGATTTTCTCTCACAATTTCTCTTTCACGCAATTTTGACTTATTTGAAACTTTTTGCTCTGACCATGTATGGTCATGAAGGCTCTTTCATTCTTGCAAGCCAACACCCGTTCCCACGCGTCCGATTTTCGCTTATTTTTCTTTTCTGCATAATTTTGCGTTCATGCACGTGAAGACTTCCCTGTCTGAAATGTCAATATTTATCTTTACAAAAGTAAGTTCTTCAAGCATAATGTCGAGTTTAAGTAAAATTGAGGCGAAGCGCATGCAGTACTTCCCCGTTAGAATATTAACATAATAAATAGTACAAAAATAAACAGTAACTTAATTGTTCGACTTTCCCGTCCTAATATGAATCAATTACATTATACAAAATATAAACAAATAAAATTGCCACAGCAAAGATGCATTGTATAGATAATTTCCGTTATTTAATTATTACTTTTTAACAATTTTTATCAAAAAAAAATCTGGATACACCCCAGTTGGAGCTATTACATTCTTTCATAATCATTCTAATACCGTCCTGTATGAAACCAATAAAATCACTCATATTACACAAAACCTTGATTGTGGGGAGCAAGAATTGCATACTAAATAAATATGTTCTTAATAATTATTATTTGCAATGTGTTGATACAATTAAATATCTCGGCGTTATATTTAATTCTAAATTGTATTTCAGAAGCCATGTGGATTATATATGTAAAAGAAGTAGAAGGTTGTGGGGTTTTGTATGGCGATTATCTTCACCTCTCGTTGTATCATTTTTAAAAACACTGTTTTGTTCTTTAATTCGTCCATTTCTAGAGTATGCATCTCCTATATGGTCTCCTTACCTAAATCGATGAGACGCCGTAGACCGTTATTCAAATTAAATTCTTATTCCTCATTTTTTGCCATGAATAATGTAATCAATATATTATTGCGTACAGCTAATTCATTTTGTCATTGCCAATGGTTTGAGTTATTAAATTCTAAGCACCACATTTTTCAAAGAAATCTACATTTTTATGTAAACATAATCTTCAACAGTAACCATTGCAGTTTTTGTTACATTAAATGAATACTTCTTTATTTATAATCTTATGTAGCAGCAGAATGAATATTTATTTAGTTCACTCATTTACGTATGTATCCTATAGATTTTTAATTGAAATATTGTAAAATGGATTATTCCATAACTAAAGTATAATTATTATTCTTTCCACTAATTTGGCAACTAACTTTCACTTTCATAGTACCTATGTATACCTCAAACTCTCGATGATCTAATAAAAATCAAATCCTCTACATCAGCAATGCACCAATTCATCTAAAGAATTAATCGGAACTAAGACAATGTCGTTAACTTGTTTTGTTGATTGTTGAGGCTTTTATTTTACTGTACATCTTAAATCACAATAACAATACTAACTGTTAGTTTGTTCATAACACCTTAAGGGTGCGGTTTAGAAGACAGAGATAGCTATGCAAATATGGGCAATCACTAATTTGAGTTAGATTGTTGTTGTGATCAATGAACAATATTGTATTATATATTAAAATAATCTTAAAATAAGCAGGAATTTCATCAGATAAATTAAAAATTATTTTAATATTTAGTTTCTGTGAAAAATAATTATGAAAAACAATGAAAATTGATCAAATTTATAGCAAATTTTAAATTAAATTTTTGCTAATAAAAACTTGTGCAATGAAAATTTAAAGGATTTTAATAAATTCTGCATTCAAATAACTTAGCAGACATGACCTATTAATTTCATTATATCTTACAATTTTCTTTTCTAACTTAAACTAGTAAATTGACGTAATACACGAAAATTAACGATTTATTTTTTATTTAGACTGATACTTTATACTTGGTAGATAAAAAATTTAAATACACATTCATATTATGAAATCCAAAAGAATAGCTCTATTTTCAAACGATTATTTCCATTTTACTATATAGCTATCTCTTTCCACTAAACCGCAACCTTAATGTAGTTCACACTATAGTCATAAATAAAAATATTCATTTATACAATATAAAAGCGTATTTAATTACGAATATTGTTAACCATCATGATCTTTAAAGAAACCGACAAGAACTAGAAGAAGACTCGCAAGAGAATATAGCTTGATATATAGATCAATTACATTTAATATTTTATACATTTAAGTAAATAAATTTTTAAATAACTAAATATTTGTATATACAGGGTGTCCGGCTAATGTTGGTAAATGGCTTAACCTTAGGTTCCAAAATATGTTGATTAAATCAAACTTATCTTTATACAAATGTTAATCAATAAGCCAGGAATCTTCTTCAACATTAAATAAAATAATATTTATTTTATTGATTATTGAATGCTTTATTCTATTTCAATGAAATTTATTATGGTTAAATACAATAATAGAATACACGATTTGAGTTAATATTGACACTAAGTGTAAAATATAAAATATCCTCTAAATAAACGCATAAATGTTTTTTTTTTTTTTTATTTGGACAAGTAATAATATTTTTAAAAATATTATTTGAATGAGTGTTCAATTTGGAGTATTTTTTGTCTCTGTAAATTCCGATAATTTTCTCAATTTGATCGGAATAAAGTAAAATGCAAAACAATTCCTTTAATTCAAGATAAGATAATTTATAGAGGAATCGAATAAAAATTATATATAAGATGTTTCATCTAAAATAATAAAGATCGCGTCAATTACGCAAAATGTGACATCATACATTTATTAAAATAATTTTACATTATGCGTTTCCAGTGGTCAACCAAATTTTATTCATAAAATTATACTGAATTTCTAAAGACACGAGAGATATCGAAGAGGGGCACTTCGATGACTCATCCTGTATAAGGATGACAAGGGCCGAATCCCGAAACATGAGTCTACAGATACCCTCACAGCAAGTATTCTTTATGTAATTTAATGTCTGGAGGAGTATAGGCCCGAGTAGTTGTTTTAATTTACATTTATTTTAAAGTACTTATGTAAAGTAAGTCAAATCGTGACAGTAGCAAATGAGAAAATGATTGATTATTAATTAATTATTTTCATATTATTTATTTTAAATAGCTGTGACCAAGTTATTAAATCCTTTTTCTATTGTTATAAATGAAAATAGATTAATAAAATGATTAATAAAAATAAATATTTTTTGTATCATTAGTATTACTCAAAGTGATTTATCACAAATTATTAGTAAATATAAACAGAAATAATTTTATCGAATCGGAAAGTGCGGAAAGTGTTATATTTGCCATGGTTAAAAAGTGAGATTTACTAAAAGAAATGGTGCCAACAATAATAAACAATAAAGGAAAACTATACAGATTACTTTTATAGATAAATATACATTCGGGCTATATGACACAATTTAATTTTTAAAAACCATATACATACATTTTGATTTTCTGTTGTATTTGTTATAATATCAACGGCTAAAATAAGTCATCCATTTCGATTCACGTTCAAAATTTTATAAAACTTTAATTTAATTAAAATTAATATTGTATAATACTGTGTGTGTTATTGAACAAATAATAGTTTCTATTATTTATATATAGACCCGTATTCTTTACTTAAGCAAGTATTTTAAAATGAACATGGCTTAATTAATTTCTCATTTAACCCGCGGTGAAACATTTTTCGATTAATTCATGATAATTTAATTAAAATTAAAACGCTTAGTTTGTTTCACTTATTTTAATTTTCTCCGACTAGTTTCGACCATTGGTCATCTTCAGGAAAGAATGTAGACGTTTTTAACAACTAAACATATACAGGGTGGGCCATGAATAACTGTCATTAAATGTTTTCTGGGTTCCTGATCGCGGAAAGTTTTGTAAAAAATCTATATTGCACGATTTAATGCCACCACTTCATGGAAAGTATTTTGATTTTCTATGAAACAATGAAATATATACTATCAAAATTGACAGATGTTAAATTTTGTAATTCTAGATGGGTCTATTACTAACAATTCAAGATATCGTTGGTCTGTCTATCTCATTCCTACTACAAGTTATAGGCATTTTTTTAGATGTAAATTTGAGGTTAAAATTTGACAAATAATTTTGTATCTGAAAAAAACAGTAAGAGTTATGTAGATATAAATCCATATGAGTAGTTAGACAATTGAACGGGGAATCCGAAAAAAAAAAATAGGGTGTTCCATTTAAAATAACAAAGTTGGTAGCCATTTCCATGGGGTGGTCGCATTTAACCGTGCAATGTAGATTTTTTCAACATTTTCCGCCATCAGGAACCCTAAACACTTTTAATGACCGTTATTCGTGGCCCACCCTGTATACAAATTCATGCTATCATAAAATCAGGTAATAAGAGCGGACGTTATTGGTTTCCTTCGCTTTAACGCCTTCATAATTTTCAAAACCTGCCACCCCCCCCCTCAAAAAAAAAAAAAAAAACAGTACGTTCCACTCTTTAATTTACCGGCTAATATATTTCCACCTAATGAAAATAATTTTAAGATAGAATTAAATTTAATAAAAATAATAGCTGTTGATAATGGCTAACACGAACAATTAATTGAAAACCGTGTAAAAAAGAAAAAGAAAACAATTAAAAAAATATTTTTATTGTGAAACAAAATCTGAAAAATCAATGTCATAGATTGGATTTTCTTAACAATCTGTTTGATAAAATCACACATTTTAATAAATGTAATTTTAATGTCATAATGACCAACCCATTAAACCTACAAAGACTTCTAGTCAGTAACAAATCTGTGTCTGAAAAACTTGATAAGTGTGGTGTTTATCAAATTAAGTATGGTGATTGTGATAACATATGCATAGGCCAGATTGGGAAACATTTTGGAACACGCATAGAAAAACACAGAAAATCAATAGTTAAAAACAAATGTTCAACCGGATTTGTAGAACACTGTCGGGTATAAAGGGCGGTACCTAAACTTCCGCGAGGGTTTTAAAATTAGGAAGGCGCTAAAGCGGGGTAAACCAATTTTAACTCTCCTATAACGTCCCGCACTTATTACCTGATTTTATGATAGCATAAATTTGTATATATAATTGTTAAAAAAAATGTACATTCCTCCCTGGTGATGACCAATGGTCCAAACTAGTCCGAGAAAACATAAATAAGTGAAATAAACTAAGCGTTTTAATTTTAATTAAATAAGCCTGAATTAAAATACATGTGATTATTATAGTAGGTTATACAGTTCTCACAAAAAAACAACCTTGATTTTATTTCAATGGATATCAATTAATAAAATTAATAACTCGTCATGTTTTCTTTCAATATCTATTAAAATTATATAATAATTATGGTTAATTAAATGCAATTACCCGAAGAACCTCGAAAACAAGCACCTTCCCTTTTGACCGAATAGAGGTTATTTTTTGTCAAGCGAATAAATTACATATTTGTTCTCACATTGATAACACTGCGAATGGTCTGGAATTCCTAAATTTCATTTAAATTAAAATTATAAATGAGATTTATAATAAAATGTTCAGTATATTTTTTTTTAATTCAAATATAAACTAACACTACACAATATATTAAAACAAACTATCTATAAATATATAATTGTAAATTAATTGTTCATAAAAATCCTTATTGAAATTAAATTATGTACTTTGTTTTACTACTTACAGTTTGAAAATCATTAAGTGATTTTGCTGTAATTTTCTCTAGCGTAATAACCTCTGTAAAAATAGTATGTTGGAATCACGACGTGAAAAATGCAGTAAATTACATATTAAAAGATAATAATAATAAAAAAATGGTGCGCTGTCTAATTTGTTTTCAAAATGATTGTAGTATATAAAAATTGCCCCCTTTATGAGTTGTACATTGATCAGAAAATGTATTTAGCATATAATTTATATTAATTATTATTATTTATTTATTCACTGAATCAACGGATAAATCTAGTCACAGATTGATTTACAATATATCAATACAAACATAATTAAACCAGACAATAAACACAACACGAGATATGAGCGCATTATAATAAATATTCTAAATACTCAATAATCAAGTTAAAGAACGCTCTAGAAGATATACAATTAAATATATCAATATCAGGATGAAGGGAAACTAAGTTATTTTATAGTAAAACATTGAATATAATGGAGACTTAGGCAAAATATAAAATATAATAGTGTAAATCGAATTGACGCAGCAGTTCAATATAATTGTAGCCGGCCTCAGGATACGAACTGAACTTCTTAAATTAAAGATATTTGACAAATGTCTTCCGGATAATCTCGATAATCGAGAAATATTTGATATAATATGGATCCCAGGCGCAACAGGTATTTTCAGGTTTGATCTCACAAAAGAAAAGTACAGTATCTTAATGGCGTCAGTATTCATAATTATTTAGTATCTCATATAATAAAGCCTAGATAGCGATTAGGGTCCATTACTACTTTGACAATATTATGTCAATATATGATAATTTGTTGTCAAACATCACACGCTAGTCTTTTAAAGTTCAACTTGGGATAATACATAACCATTGATCATATAATCGTACGTTATTTGAGATTTATTCTTAGTATAAGACAATGTCTTGCATTTAAAGTTAAACTATTGTTACTACTACACCACGCCACTGTCTGGTCGAGATTATGGTAAAGATTCACATAATCATCTAACATATTAATAGGACGATACATTTTCAAATCATCTGCAAACATTAAGATGTTATTATTAAAGTACATTGGAAATATTGTTTATAAAACAATTGAACAGTATCGGTCTAAGAATAGAACCCTGTGTGATACCCGATGAAACAAAAAAGAGACTAGATTTAAAACCTTTTGTTACCGGCGATTAATTTTAATCGTCGTCAACAAAATTAAAATTTTTAATTTTAATTTTTTTTTCTTTTATAAAATGAGTTTTGGCCAGCACTCTACCTGCCGGCCGCCGCGGATTAACCATCGGGTCAACATTTACCTGACCCGAGGTTGGAAGATCACCGCCCGGCCCTCCGGATTATCGTGCAGCAATTAGGGCCCGAGCAGCAGATTAAGATGCCCAGGGAGAGGACACGGGCCGCCGTTGCAACTTGAAAGAAGAGAGATTACAGATTAACGTAATTCTTTCAAATTGCATTTTAACGGTTGTATTTAAGAATTCGTTGGAAATAATTATTTTGTTTACGATAGTTATTTTCCAGTGAATTCTTTGCCAACGGCCACGTGGTCCTCGAAAATCATCCCTACTCCAGACGATTTTCGGCGATTAAATACGGGATGCATCCACCCAGATCTTCAGTCCACTCTGGTGCTGTACAGGGGGCAGCATGTGGATTCATGAGGAACTTTTGTTCCTCGAAATTTAACCTTCTCTCTGAGACAGGAAACTCTGACCGACGCAGACGCCAGATGTTCCAGACGTCGTTCCTGCCAGAAGAAGTCGACTCCAGGACCAGTGCTTCCTGAAGTCCACCGACGCCGAGCTTCACAGTTACCGGTGTAACCGTCTCGACGCCATATCGACGCTACCAGTGTTGTGTCCCTTGCTGGTGCCGGATCCAGTCCAATTCAGGAACCTGCCGACTCCAGGAAAATCAGCCCGACGCCGACGTTAGCCGTTCCGCCGTCGTTCCTGCAGTCAACACCGACGCCAAGCACCTAGGTTGCCAGTACAACCGCTTCGACGTCAACACTACGAGGGTAGTGTTTGTTCCTGCCCCTGGATCCAACTCCGACGCAATAACCCACGGACTCCGACGCCGAATTCCGACGCCGATCACAGGACGCCGAACTGCCGCCTGAACGCCGCTTCCATTCAGACGCCGACGCTACCTCAGGTCTACCTACATGTACACTGTGTGACTGCTCTCTCTGTTTTTTTTTTTTTGCTAATTTTTTTTGTAAATAAATTATTTAAAAACCCGTTGTGTTTTAAAGGTTAGTTGCTTCGTCTTTAAATCAACCTGAGCTAGTTGATAATCAGCGTGAGGTACCTTCCCTCCCGTTGACACTTTGTAGTCTACAAATATTCATGAGGTAATTATAAGTAAGCTCTAGATATATATGTGTAAATGACGTCGACTTGAATTCGGCTTTCTAAATTATTCGAGAGTATTTGTGATATTTCAAAATTTTTGGATAAAGTTCTGTTGAATTTAACTATTTTACACTTGAATTCGATCATCCTATGTTGGAAACAATGTTTCACCCCGCGGTCGTGATTACGACAAACTTCGTATCCATCTAAAAATGACTGCCGCATAACTGACAACGTGCTGTACGAAATCGAAATCCATAGTCATCGCATGTAACAAGCGACTTCGAAAAAATAAAATCTGTCAAAAAATAATAATAAAAAAAAACATTAACCTAAACGTCAAATTTATTGGATTTCGAGCAGTCTGGAATGGTGTTGTAGTGGAGAATCAAATAAAATGTGTAAGTAAGAGGAGCTGCTACTATGCTGGGGCAATCCTTAAGTACACGATGGTATACCTGCGATACCATCGGGTCCCGAGGTTACTTTATTACTTAGCATTCTAAGTAGTGATGGGCAAGATCGACCAAAAAAGATCGACTACTCGATCCTTACAAGTGATCGAGCCGCTGGATTTTCATGAGCGGTTCAATCATTTTAATGGGCTCGATCTTTTCGGATTACTTTTTGGAGTGATTGTTATGTTATGCAGCTGGGCTCGAGCAATGATTGAGCGAATCGACCGGTATAGGTAAACTCCATCATTGAATCACACTATTTCTTTTAGTTATTTTGTTTTATGCAAAGTGAGACAGCCTTTATTAATTTATTTACTAAATACAATTATAATTTAATAAACAGAAATACAATGAAAAATAAATAATATATAGAAAATTTAAAAAATCAGTATGTTATTTCATCTGGCAATTATTGTAATAAAAGCGGTCTTCTTAATTCTTTCGTAATTTACTTTCATTGAGAGAGCATAATTGACGATTTGTCGACGTCCACTTTTTTTTGCAGCCTTGCTGATTTTTTTTAAGATGTGTTATTATTTTTTTAAACTGCTTTATAGGGATAGTTTTTCTGTGCAGAGAGGGGGTGGATGAATTTGATTTTAAAAGAATAATTTTACAGCGGTTTTGCGAATGGTTGTGATTTTACAGATACGTTTTAATATGAATAACAAGTAAATTTTAGTTAGAGGCTATTATTTTTCGGGGTGTATTTTTTGGGGGAGTCCTTTTTGCGGTGGATGATTTTATATAATTTTCAAGGAATAATTTTATAGGGGTGGTTTTTAAGAGGGGTTGTCATTTTCCAAATACGTTTCACAGCGTAGTTTTCTAAGGAAGTGATTTTCCATGAGGGTTATTTAAGGGTTTTCTGATCAACTTAATCGACTTGATCTGTTTGATCCTCCTGATCAGTGCCATCGGATCGATCTTTCTGATCAGCTCGATCTCTTCAATCGACTCGATATTTGCAATCGCCTCGATCTTTGCGATCGGCTCGAAATTTACGATCGCTAATTACACATCTTTTGTTATTAATACTGAATATGGAATAATAAATGGTGCATCTAATAGTCTCAACGCTGTTAATGGTTTTATTAACAGGCTGACAGGCTCGATCCTTACGATTGGCTAAATCTTTCTGATCAGCTCGAGCACCTCGATTCTTTAACTGATCAATAATTGATTGATCGATCTTTGAAATGATCGATCTTGCTCATCACTAATACTAAGGGCTACAATTACTAAATCATCAGTTACTTTAAAGATGTTAATAAAATCATTTACAAACTTAGGACTATTGTATGCACCATTTATTACTGGTTTAGTAGAAACGGCAAATGACTTAAAAAATTGTGCAGCAAAGGCATTCACTATTTCCAGCGGTGAGGACATGCTAACATTTCCATATTCAGTATTAATAATAAAAGGTTTATAATTTGCTTCAGAGAGAAGTTTTACTTCGGAGCTTAATTTAGAGTATCTAATTTTGAACAACTGGGAGAAGTAATTCGAATTTTTAAGCTTTAAATATTTATTTTTCTCCCAAATCTTACTTCTGAGCATACCTGAAAACCAGAGCGAAATTTACGAGAACAGTTAGAAAAGGAAGGGATATTGTCACGAAATACTTCGGATAATTTAGCATAAAATATAGATTATGCTTTTTCAACATATTGAATAGAAAAGATATCAAACTAATCGAAGAGCTGTATAAATTTGAGAAATTTGCTTTTTTAAAAATTTAAGAAATTATGTTTGAATATTGCTCATGAATGTACCTGCAGGTAAATTGATAGTGGCTTCAAGAGAGGAATAGTATTTATCTTCAGCAACTAGTGGCTCATTAAAACGTCTTATTATACAGTTAGTGTTGCTAAAATTTCAAAATAAGATTATACAAATTATAGATGAAATGAATGTAATTATACAAGCATAAACTATGAAATAATTATAAATAAATTATTAAAAATGAACCGATAAAACACAGTTTAGATTGAATAACTTTAAATTCTCGACTAGTTTATTCAATATAATCCGTGTTTTATTGGTTGATTTTTAAAAATTTATTCATATTTATTTCATACAATATGAACTACCAATGTCTAAATATTAAAACCATTTAGCATAAACTAGGTTAGTTGAATATCGGTTGATTTTTAACTGTCTGTGGTTGATCGGTGTATGGATTTTTTAATTTTAAGTATTTGAGATTTCTTGATATACTATAAATAATGTTGAATTCCATTTTCCATTTTTTTGTGGATAACGGAATAATGAAGGTTCTGTAGGCGAAGAAATTAAATTATGCTAGTTTATATTTCATTGGATCAAAAGAGTCTGTTTGGAGCTAATTAAAAACGTATATGGGTTTTCTGTATATTTGTTCAATATCATGTATAAAATGAATACTCCTGTAAAAAATATTAAGGGATGTAATAAAAGATTCAATGTTGAAATCAGATTTTATAATGGCAAAAACATAACGTAGCGAAACCAAATGTCAAATCAATTCTAATCAATTTATTTAAAGTTGAAGCTTCATTTATTAATAATTTGTAATATATTTTTCAGAAATTGACAACCAGCAGTTAAAATTAATACGATTTTTGTTAATTGTGAACGTAATGATATTTCTTTTTATTTCTTCTCAAACACGATAAACAACGAAATAAAATAGCTTCAAAATAAATTAAGTTACAACAAAATATTAAAGTTATGTAACCCATGTAAAATCTTTGCATTATTTTTGATCTGTACCGCCTTTTATTAATTTTTGATTAAAAAAATTGTTAGTAACTTTTACAAATCTTGGCAATGTGTATTTATTTTTATTTTTATATAACTCACAATTGCCATCCCCTTTTCCATTTGCAATCTTGAACCGTAAAGATTTTTACTTCCGATAGTTTGATACGACGGCGACGGTACATCAGTTACACTCAAACCTTTTTAATACTTTAAAACTCATTAAACTTTACACCGGAAGGAGTGCCTTAAAACAACTGGAACTATGGAGGAATTGCAGTTTTATGTGGCCTGAATAAATTATTCAAACTTGTAAACGGTCGCCCCCGCTCCCTTTTTTTCCGTCTTTCCTTTTGGCCCTTTCGCTCGCGGATGAATTATTTAATTGGGATGAATGCCAGAGATCTTATTACCAGAACGCATGAATTATTAATACGTTCATATATCCGGTTTACTCTTCAAACTTTATACCGACGGGCAATTTATTTTAGCGCTATGTTATAAAATCTTGCGTAATAATTTAATCAATATAGAGAGTTTCATGTTTTTCACTTCTTTTTAGATAATCTCCTTTATAAGTTAAATCAGAATCATTTTCCAAGCAAACATGCTCTCAGACTCATTTAAAATTATATTTAGTACTATACCAAAATACGATATGAAACAAAAAGTGAAAGAAAATATGTAAATTTAGTTCCTATAATATGACTTCAGACTAAATAATTCTACTAAAACTGCTTCTAGTAATATCATCCAACACATATATGATAAAATTCATAAGAATAATAATTGTTCGTGCTAAAGGCCCACAATATATCAGAACATGAATTTATTCTCCCTTCGAATTCAATTTATAATCTCCTATTTATTTAATATGAAATTTAAAGTGAAAACAAACAAAGCAGTAGGACTGCCAGAAAGTGTAGGTATTCCACTTATATTTATATTATATATCAATGATTTTCTTGCTCACTAAAAAGACTCTCACATTTGTATATTCGCCTATGCTATATTGGTTTTTTGTTGGCGATTGTAATACAAATTTACGAAATTCAAACAAATACACAATATGAACATACTTGTGATAAAACTGTGATCATGTGTTTAATTTCTCTTATTATTTAATTTTATTATTTACTTTATATTTTTATTTGTTTAAATTTTATTTTTACATTTTCTTAGGTAAATTATTGTTTCCATTATGTAATTATATACCCGTAGATGTTAGTTTGTGAAGTCATAAGCAACACTTATCTTACTTATTAATAGTTTAGGAATACTTACCTGATTATACACAAATATGTAAATTATTGTATAATGTAATCAATTATAATGGAGAATTCCGTAAAATAAAGTTAAATTTAGAGTTAAATAATATGATGAATCAGTTTAACGCATCGTGTGTATTCAATAATTTAATAATAAATTTAGAATAGTTTATGAATAATTCTATAATAGAACAAATCTGTAACACTTTACCATTTAAATGACAAATAATATAGGTAACACCCCATTAATTTTAAAGATGGTCATAGATAATAAATCTATGGACGACTGTTATGTATTATATTTAAGAATTGTATTTATTTTATTTATGTTTAAATGATTTGTATTGATCCACAAAAAGAAATGTTTTTTTTTTTGTACCAGCTACCCTATACCATGCAAAGCGCATGTACGAGCAGTTGTTCTATTATTCTGAATAAAGACACATATTTTAACATTTGAGTATAAATTAAAGTGCCTAAATTAAGAACATTATCTTATTTACCTGTTATGAAAACACCACAACAACCGTGTAAAAACATCTTTTCAAAAAGAAAACTAAAATATGACGTTTAAAGAATGAATTAGAAACAAGTAGCTTGCACTCAGTATAATGTGGTCTATTCGGCCAGAAGTGTTTATAATTTAAAAGCGCACTATAAGGCGAAAATTTAAAACCAAATACCACGAATCCTGTAAATTTAAAACAAATAATACATTAACCTTAATCTCTACATGTATATTAATGTTATTGATCAAAATACATAACAACAAAATACATTATATTTAAAGAAACAATATTCAAGAACAAAAGGTGTTACACAATTAATATTTACAAAAACTGAGTTCATCCAAGGATATAGGACGTATCGTTAGTAACTGCATATCTTTGAATCAATAAAAAATATTGTTCTTATCTAATATGTTATCTAAATATTAATCTTATGAAAAACTATATTTATTTTGTGAGTGATTGTAAAACTTATGTTATCATTAATACTATTTCTCAATATTCAATCAAGCAGGGCAGAAGGAAAGTCCTAAAATTAGCATGCGACAGAACGTATTTTAGAAATGGTTAAGAAGTATGAATATACAGGGTGGCGCAAGATTACGATGAAGTCCAATATCTCAGTTGTAAAGAAATATACAAAAAAATGTTACTTATATTATTAGTAGCTACTGTCAAAATTCACATTTTAAAATTAGTTTCATATATACAAGGTGTCCAATAATCACGTACCGTATCAAACATATGTTTTTTTTTAAATGGAATGATATATTTTTATGAAGATTTTCGATTCTACGTTTAAAAATAATCATTTTTATGTAAGATTTAATAGGTCAATTTTTCATAGTTTAAAAGTAAACAAATGAATGTTGAAATCGATAGATGTTTAGAGCCTAATATTTCAATAATGAAAAATGAAATAAACATTCTGCCAACGCCATACTAATGCAAAAATACTTAATAATAAAAGAAATACTCTTTTTTTTTTCTCCCAAAACAAATTTTTATATACAATGTGAAGCAATACGCAAAATGATTTTTTTTTCTCTTTTTACTTAAATGGGACCCCTATATTTTTTATGCTATTTTAATAGAAAATTAATCATTCTTCATTTTTATATAACATATTAAATAGCTACCGTTTACCGTTTTTGAGATATTTAATCTCAAATACAAATTTGGTATAGAATTTTTAATCAAAGTAGGCCGTACCAGAACAACTAATTTATTTAGTTGTGAAAGTTACGCGAACACAAATATAAAATAATTTAGTGAAACGAATAATCAAGTGTATTAATTAAAATACATCATAATTCATACAATTTTTTTATCACGGAATAAATGAGAATTTAATAAAAAAAAGTAAATAAATATTAAGCTGTAATTATTTTAATACACGATAATATTGAAAATACAACAATTTAAATAGGTATGTTCTTGGCTGTGCGCCAGGATCCAGGTACAACGAATCTTCTTATCTCAGGAATGCGTTCTCGGAGTGAGTCATCGATCGTTTTTTTCTTCTTGATTTGCGATAATTGCGCTCTTGTATTTCGATTCAGTCGTCCGAAAACGCGCAGTGTTTAATATTCCGATTTAATTTTTAACGTTAGAAATTATTAATAATTAAAAACGCGATTTATTTTTGTTTATGAACAAGTGGTAATTAGTGAGTGGTGGAGGTGAGTTGGTTTTCGATTCACCAGGAATGGGTTGGAAGTTATTTTTTCTATTAAGGTATGTTAATATTAATAATTTATTTTTAAACAAATTTTACGATTCCTATTATTATCATCAATTTATTCTCCAAAATTTCATTTATCAATAAATTACTTTCGCAATAAACAAATGCGATTTTCGCAAGACTAAAGTAGGTATACACTAGTTCTAAATTCATTAATGAATATTTGCTAGTTTGTTTTGCGATTCCTATTCTTTTAAATCGTCCACTTCGCAAAAATTATGTTTAACAATAAATTAATTTTGCAACAAAGAAAACATTTTTTTTCGTAAATTTTTAATCATTTTCATCACTTAACCCGCGGTGAAATATTTCTGAATAATCTTTGAAATTTTCCAAAAAACTAACACTTGTTTTTTTCTTACAAAATGTTATAATAAATGGAAAATATGCCGTCCCTTGCTCGAATACGCTTCGTCCTATGCTCGAATACGCTTCTATCCTATTCCATAATTACTTAAATGGGACACCCTATATTTTTTACGCTAGTTTAGTAGAAAATTGATCACTCTTCATATTTTATATAAAACATTAAATAGCTACCATTTACCGTTTTTAAGATATTTAATCTCAAATTCAAATTTGGTATAGAATTTTTAACCAAAGTAGGCCGCGCCAGGACAACTAATTTATTTAGTTGTGAAAGTTACGCTTAATATTATAATTAGTAAGTAAAGTACATTTTACGTTATATTTTGTAACACTGGTGCAGTTAAACATACTTCTTCAATAAATGATTAATTTAATTGTTAAAAACTAACAACAACTATATTTTTTGGTTATTATTCGAAAAATATTTAAAATATTCCTATATGCTTCCTAATTGATTTATTTAAACAATTCATGTTGACTGAAAAACCGAAAATAGATACTAAGTGAAATAATAAAATATTTATCTCATTATATTTTGTTAACATTTTTATGTATTTATTTCACACATTCACGTTTTTTTAATTGAATAGCATTCAAATATTTTACAATTTGTTTCTTAAAAAATATGTCCCAATAACCATTATTACTCGCTAAATAATCGTTGAGCAACTATTTTCTTTATATTTTGCATGCGCCTTTAAATATCGATTGTCATTTGAATATCCTTTTAGGTTAGGGAGTAAGTATGTTATTAAATACCAGAAAACGATTATGAATTGCATTTGTTTTAATTATAGCCTACTTAAATTATAGATTATAAGCGAAACTTATATATTTTCTATCGAAATAGTGTAAAAAATATAGGGTGTTCCATTTAAGTAAAAAAAGAAAAAAATCATTTTGCGTATTGTTTCACCCTGTACACAACATTTGCTTTATGGTAACAAACGATTATTCCTTATATTATTAAGCATTTTTTCAATTAAATTGCGTTAACAGAAAGTTTACATCGTTTTTCATTTTTGAAAAATAGGGCCCCAATCTTCCATTGATTTCAACCTTAAATTGTTTATAACTTTTAAAATATTAAAAACTGACCTAATAAACCTTACGTCAAAAATGATTAATTTTAAGCGTAGAATCTAAAATCGACATAAAAAATATAGCATTCCATTTAAAAAATCATATATTTGATACGTAACGTGATTATTGGACACCCTGTATATATGAAACCAATTTTAAAATGTGAAGTTTTACAGTAGCTACAAATTATGTCAGTAATATCTTTTTGTAAATTTCTAAATAACTGAGATATTGGACTTCATCGGAATCTTGCGCCACCCTGTATATCAAAAAGTATTCCTATATTTTAACAGGTGGATATGAAAATATACAGGCTGTTTCAAATTCGAGTCTCATCATAGAGACCTCGCTAATTCTAAGAGATGGAGGACACTTTTGCAGAATTACACAATATTAAACTCATATGAATGAATCGTTTATAACTGTGAATAAAGTAAAGGGTTATTATAAATGATGAATTTTCAAAAATTCGTATTTATTAAAGTACAAAAACAAAATTATTTATCTTTATAGCCAAGAAAACAGTAACTTTCAAAGTTTTTTTAATACCTTATAAGTGTTCAATATGTTCACCGTTTGATGCACGACAGCAGTGATATTCTTCCATAACATAACCCTATATTGTAGATCCAGGTCTTCACTTCCCCCTACTAGTTAATATTGAAGAAAGAATTCATTCAAAAAATAATGAGAGATGTTTTCCATACGGTTGGTTGGGGTATTCCAATAATTCCCATAAGGTGTAGATCCAGGTCTTCAATTCCCCCTACTGAATAGCATTGAAGAAAGTATTCATTCAAAAAATAATGCGAGATGCTTTTCATACAGTTGGTTGTGGTATTCCAATTAGGTGTGGATCCAGGTCTTCACTTCTCCCTGCTGGATAGCATTGAAGAAAGAATTCATTTAATAAATAATGCGAGATGCTTTCTACTCTAAAATTTGCGACTATTGCATCAAAAAGTGGATACATTTATAATGTATTAAAAAAATCTTTAAAATTGATTGTTAATTTTGGATTTGTACTTTAATAAATACGAATGTTTATAATAACACTGTATTGTATCCTGCCAATAAATAGCTAAGTAATTCGCATATATCAGAGGATATTCAGATTTGTTAATGACATTAAAACAATTGCAAACGAATTTTAGACGAACTGAAAAGTTTCATTTGAACAAAAAATAAAATGTAGCAAACTGAACAAGGATATACGAAAATATGATCTTTGGATAAAGGCATCAATGACTTGAACCGCAAGAAATTAAAAAAAAAACAGTGAAGCGGATCAGGGATCCCACAACAATTAAGCAAGCGGACGCTGATAAAACCTGTTCAGAAATATTGCAGCCTATTAAAATTCTAAAAATCATGGACAAGAAGATTATTTCAGATGGTCTATCATCCATCTGAAATAACTTCTGGGTAAGGACTGTCGATTTCGACTTGAAACGATTTATTATAAATAAAGTCATCGCGGATGTTGATGAAGTGCGTTGGGAGATTTAGTGATTTGATGGTATTTGAGTGGTATTTTATTGATTGGGTAGTATTTCTTGGAATAAGGATATTGAGTTCTGAGTAATTGTGGACATTAAATATATTCTATTGTGTGGGTGAAGTGTAGTCAAGGGAAATGGCAGGGATATAGGAGTGGTGTACATCAATAAGAACTGGGCAGATGTGAGAGCAGTGATAGACGGGAAGAAGGGAGATATATATTGGGAGGGGATTTTAACGCGAGAATGGGAGAGTTAGAGGGCGGAGTGAATGAACAGGGAGACCAAGTCGAAAGATCGTCACAGGATAAAGTAGTAAATAATGAGGGTAGAGTAATGAGAGATTGGATGATGGAGGAAGGATGGAATGTACTCCACGGATGCACGGAATGTGAGTGGGAAGGAAATAACACATATGTGGGACAACAGGGGTCGTCGGTCATTGACTATATAGCAATAAAGGAGTAAAGAGACCAGAAGTTAGAAGAATGGAGGTGCAGGAAATTTTGGGGTCTAATCACTTCCCAGTAGTGGTGGAGATTGGAATGGATAGAAAAGATGGAAAGAAACAAGGACAGTGGGGGTATAGGTTAGAGGACGGGATAACGGAAATTAAAAGGATGGGCCAACGTATGGAAAACATCAACTGGATTAACGTGAGAACTATGAAAGAAATGGAAGAGGTCATAATCGGATGTGGAAGCAGGGTGAAAATAATGAAGGGACAGAGATGTGTATGGTTTGATGAGGATTGTCGTAATGCAAAGAGGGAAGTGAGAAAAGCGGTGAGAGGGTGGAAGCTAGGAAGGGCAGAAGAGAAACATATAGCAGATGCAAGAGTTAGATACAACAAGTTATGTGAAAGAAAGAAAATAGAGTCGCTAGAACGAGTATGCGAGGAGATGAAGAGGTGTACGAATGAGAAGGAAATGTGGTCAATTGTAAAGAAAGGCGAGATGAAAGGTCAGATAGGAGTGACATTGGAAGAGTGGATTCAAAAGTGTAGAGGAATGAGCGGACAACCATCTGGGATAGGGGAAAGAGAGATTGTGGAAGATATTAGGGAGTTCACAGAGGAGGAAATAGATAAGGCATTTGACGAAGTGATGGAAGGGAAGGCGGCAGGTCCTGATGGGTTAAAAGCAGAAATGTGGAAGCAAATTGGAAAAGAAGGTAGGGACAGATTTGGATATATGCTGAACATGATGTGGAGATAGAAAATGGAAATTCCAAGTGCATGGCGAGTGGGAGTGATGGTGCCAATATACAAGGGCGGAGATGGAACAGACATTGAGAACTATAGAGGGGTGATGATTATGAGCACAAGTTATAAGATTGCCATGTCAGTTATAAAGAACAGGATGTAGAAGGAGGTTGAAGAGAGAAGGCTTCTGCCGGAGACTCAGGGTGGATTCAGGAAAAGAAGGGGGACAAGGGACCAGATCTTTACGCTGGCTAGGATGATTGAGAGAGTGTTGGTTGAGAAAGGATGCATGTATGCAGTATTTTTAGATCTGAAAGCGGCGTATGACAGGATACCGAGAGACAAGTTGATGGAATGTTTGAGGAGGAGAGATGTGAGCAAGGATGCGAGAGAATGGGTGAAAAGGATGTATGAGGAAACGTACGTAAGAGCAAAGGTGGATGGAAAGTATTCAGAAAAATTAAGAGTGTGGATGGGGGTGAGACAGGGATACCCGCTTAGCCCATTGCTATTCAATATATATATATATATATATAAGTGAATTAGATGAGGTGTTGAGAAAAGGGCAGGCGGGCGGGGTAGTGATTTGAAATCAAAAAGTATGGATGTTGGCGTATGCAGACGACGTGGTGCTAGTGGCGAGAGATTTGGCTGGAATGGAAGAGATGTTGCGAAGAGTGGAGAGGTATATGGATAAAAGAGGATTGCATGTGAATGTGAGAAAGAAAAAATAGATGAAATGTAGGAATAAGGGAAAGGAAGGTAGAGTGAGTGAATTGAGGTGGAAGGGAGAGGTAATAGAGAGAGTGAAAGTGTTTAAGTACTTGGGCTTCATACTCAAGTGTACTGGAGGATATGGCGAGCATGTCAAATATGTGCAGGGTAAGGCCAGGGAGGCGTCAGGAATTAAGGTGCAGAAATGGGGCAGATGGTTGAAGGGAAACTTCCTGATGGCTTGCAAACTCTGGGATGCTTGTGTGAAGCCCATACTACTGTACGGCGTTGAAACGTGGGGAATGAAAGGATATGATGCCTGTGAGAGAGAACAAGGCAGGTTCCTGAAGCAAATAATGGGGTTAGAGCCTAAAACTCTGGGCTGTATTTTGCTTCAGGAAGCGAATAGGTGGAGCATGCATGGTAGGTCTGTAGAAAGAGTGATAAGGTATGACATGAAGTTATGTGGTTTGAAGAATGAGAGGCTAGTGAAAGAGGTATGGAAAGCATGTGTGGGCGTAGAGAGGAGTGAGTAGAGGATGGACCGTAGAAGGATGTTTGAAAGGGCGGGGCTGTCGGAGAGTATGGCAAATGAGTGGTTGGAGAGGGGAGTGAACGTGGCTGCATGGATAAGAGAAAAGTGGAAAGAGGTAGAAGAACATGAAAGGCAAGTATGTATAAGGAAAAGTAGGTATAATCCAATGTATGTAAGGTGGCAAGTGCATTACCAAGTTTACCAAGGTATCTAGGCTCAAGGAGTTTGTTGGTGGAGGAAAAGGTAACCTTGGCAAGGGCTAGGTGTGGATCCGGAGTGAGAGAATGGAAGATATGGATGGGGGAAAGGTATGGTAGATGTTTGTTTTGTGATAGTGGCAGGGATACATGGAGTCACTTGGGTGAGGAGTGTGAAGGAGTAAGTAAAGAATGGTTGCTGGGAAGAAAGAGAGTTGATGAGTGGATGAGAGAGGATAGAGCTGGCGTAGAGATACTGAAGAGACTGGAGTGGGAAAGAAGAAGTAGATATTAGGTTGATGTGAAATTAATTTATATGCCAATAAAGGTTTTTTTTTATATATATTCTGTGAAACTTTTATTTATCTTACTGATGCCACAGTTGCTATAGAAAAAATTACCATGAGAAATTTCAATTTTATTATGAACGAAAATTATGTTTTAATTTAATCTTATTTAATTTTATCCCTATAGTCCGATTCATAAATAAAAATTGGGGGTCCAAATTTAAATTTCAAAGTTGACGCGTGCCTCACTGAGGGTGCAGCAGGGGAAAGATGATGTCCCCTTAGAAAACATTAATTTTTGGTCTCGTAACATCTTTTCGTAAGAAGGATATTTTTTTAGTTATTATGATTAGTCAAGTTAAATGGTACACTCGGTGTAGTATGAAACAAAATGTGAAGAAAACTTACTTTTTTTTAGATTTTCAAATTTATACATCAATATACTCTTGTTTGACAATGATACTTACAGTCCAATACTTCTCTAACTTTTCGATGCTCTTTTTACTAAAACGATTTGTATTTGCTCTTAAAATAAGGCATTTTTTTACAAAATATCATTCCCTTTCTGGAAACATGAAATATATGATTTTAATGTTTACAAGATGTCAGTAGTCCCTGGGGGCCAAATCTGGATATTGCGGAGACTGGGGAAGCAATTCTAAACGTAATTTAACCATTGTTATCATTGACTTGTGACACCGGACATTGTCCTGATGAAACAGGTATTTTTTCTATTATCTTAAGTGAATAAAATTCCATGCGCCTCCCAAAATATATATGCCGTAATCTTGCCAGCAAAATTTTGAGTTTTTGGTCGCCTTGGATGACTTTCACTAGCTTCTGTCCACTCAGCAGATATTTTGATTAAACAGATCCAAAAAATGCTTTGATTAGTCGACGCGTTGTTCCTGGTCCGGTATAAGCAAAAGCGGCACCCACTTCGAAAGCAACCTTCTGATATGTTCAATGTATCAGCTTTTTCACACAATTTAATTTTATGATTTAGGTGATTTTAAGACCGCGTTTAAATTCAGAGTACCAGTCAATAATAGTTGACTTGTTAATTATTGTGGCTTCTACTTTGCTATATGTTGTAATTTAATTTTGATAAATGAAACATACTTCAAATTATACAAACAAAGCAAAAAAAGGGGTTTCATTTATTAAAAATCAATAATAGTTGATTTCCCTGTCGCAGATTCATCCGACAGTACCATAAAGTGGTGTTTAATCAACACAAGAAATTCCATTCCATCCATTGCCTTAAAAATTACAAAACTGGGCTCACTAAGCGATTGTAACCTTTAAACCAACGGTCAGCATGCCATGAAATTTTGACACGTACTGGTTTAAATAACGTGGGTCTCTCAATAATATTTATATATCTGTTTTAGACAAGGGACTTACTCAGTTACCTGTTAATTATATACAGAGATGAATAAAACCAAACCTGAGATTTATAATGATTATTTTAGAAAATAAACCACTAAAGAATAAAAATGTGAACTTACAATCGTGCTAGTATTAATTTTATTGTTAATATAGATTTTAAATAAACATTATTGTAATTATCATTAACAAAAACAAAATAAATTCCCGAATAATATGTAACTTAAAATTTTACAACAAGAGATAAAATAGACTTATACACGCAATAAACTTTTGTAATAAAATTAATTTTACAAGCATGTATAAAATTAGACCATCTTAATTATTACAAATAGAAACATTGTAGGGAGCTACTTGGTGGTGCGTTAAACGTTTAAAACGTAAAACGACCGTATTTATTACCCAATTTATTTAGGCAGTGTAGGTGCAAGCAAAAGGGGAAATATTCAATTAAAACACAAAGAGAAACAGCATAATTATCAACCACTGTCTCTTAGATTGCTTGTTTATAAATATTCTATTTTACATATCTTCATATTTTATTTCCATATTTATTTCTTTTTTTTTTTTCAAATATTTAGTTAAATTTGCGGGGCTATTCTTTAAGGGAAATGTTAAGTTTAACGTGCACGTTATTTTTGGGTTGTTGGCCCTTTCTTACCTGGGAGGATTATCGCACGGTTAAGCGCAACACTAATGTAGATAAACATTAGAAGAAATCTTTATATTATTGGATACATACATATTTTGCGAAAAATCTTTAATTTTTAGTTTTATATTAACATATTTTTGTCTCTTGGCAATTGTATGAGGCATAATCAGATCACAACTGGAGTACTAAATACGAATCGTTTTAAATAATAAAAAAAAATCCATTTAATTCTCTATAACTAGGACACTAAAATTAATATAACGTTGTCAAAATTTTATTAAGTATCTTTATAATTACTGCAATGAATAACGGTATAAATGCATGTTTAATAGATTCTTAGATTTTACCATCGAAAACTGAACGAACTCATTTAGTAACCAGATAAATTAATGGAAATCATATATTTTTTGATATGATTTTAAAGTACGTTTAAATTGTATTTATATATAATGTATCTACTAAAATAAACACAGCACGAATCAATCAATCCCAATTTTAATGTCGAACCCAATTAGTTTTAATATATGAGGCACAATTTAATGCATTGTTTACATATGAAGCAATTATTTGTGATGAATTACATACATGATGTTATATAAATTATACGCACATATTTTAATAATAATTCCCATTTCCATGGTTATTTCCAATTGCAGGAAAGTAATTAAAATCTCTATACAATTTTGTAAAATCAATAGACTGATGTTATTTATGTTATAATAACATTACTATAATATTATTTAATAACTATATACAATTCAAAAATACTTCCATTATGCTCAAGTCATACATTAAATAATGCCGTTTAATCAGATAATTTATACCTCGATCGTATGAATGAAATAATTGACAAATATAATTTATTCAGTTATATTAATGAATATATTTCATTAATTTATCAGTTTTCAGGGAATGGTATTTTTTATGTAGCAAGTCAGAAAAATTAGTCTTTACCGAACGAGTCTGAGATTATGAGACGAGCGAGAAAAGCGAGCAAGGCGAATAAAGGCGAGTTCCATAAAGATATTTTACTGACGTGGTGCATACTACATTTTATCGCCAACTGTATACATGATTATAAAAAGGATGTATTATTTTTTTTAATTTTATTATATCGGATGAATGCTTTCATGCCGAACATAGGCAATTAACATAGAGAAACGGTTTTTCGCAGATTGCAGCTACATATTTCAATGTAGAGGGGTTATGTTGATATAAATTGAAAGAAGATTTTTATTCTCGTTTAATGACACACAAACTCATTTTTAGTTGCATTTCTTTATCTATATTGTAAATTCGAGATAAATTTGATTAAACAAAACCATAATCTCCATTCTGCATTAAGCAATACCTATCCTATTGTAAATCGATTTTTGAACATTTGCCAACTTCCTATTCGTTATCAATCCACACTCTTCAATAATTGCATTACTCAAAGAATAAATATTCAATTGACGCGTTTTAAAGAATTTGTTCTTTAGAAGACTCCATAAAAAGAAATCGAACGATGCCAAATTAGGAGATCTAACAGGGTAATTGATCTCACTTCCTCTTCCAATTCACCGCTTTGGAAATGAATTATTTAAATAATCTCTAATGTTTATTCTGAAATGAGCCTGATTTAGACGTGCGACTTCTTCAATTTCAAGGCTATCCTGAGTTATTAATAAATCTAAATAATTTTTAGAATTGAAATTTCCAATTATTTCGAAAGGTTTACCTGCCTGGTGGTTGTTCCAGCAACCACAAAAAATATGGATTGGCCCAGAATAATGTCAACTTATGTTCATTTACTTTAAATAAGGAGCCGGACATTCAAATCGAACTGGAGAATCCCCATCTGAATTTAAACCTCAGAACATAATACCCTCAAGAAATTAATATTTGGGCAGGCATTTTTAATTCACATATTATAGGCTGTGAATTAAAAATGTGGGTTGGATTACCTAGTGGTAAACATTTGAAAACTAAAACGGATGGAGGTTATTTGTCCTGTGAACCGAGAAAATTAAGGTTAATCAACCTTGTAGAGACGTTTTGTTCTTCTCTGTGTAGAGTTCAACGTGGTCATTGAGTATCCTTAAAACGAACCTGGAGAAACAGGCTTTTGCCAGCTGACGGATATGCTCTTGCACACCAATTTGCCAAATCACCGTACTCTGCGTGGTTTCCAGCCAGCGCATTTAGATGAGGGAGAGGCTCCTTCGAAAAGGATAACCATACGTTATTTTTGATCGTAAAGAAGCATCTTACAGGCTACGATATAGTAGTTGTTACGTGTGAGCTCCACGTAAGTCTATCATCAATTTGTAAAACTTATTTTGTCCATGGGATTGGTATTTCCCTTAAACAAAGTCTTTTTTGGAAGAATTTTTTTGGAGAACCCGCAAATTCTCATAAAAATATGGCTTCGTCCGCTACCTTAATAATACATTCGCCGTGACCGGAAGGTCTCAAACGAATGTATTATAAAGCAAAGGGGACAATATGGAACCTTATGGTATACCCGCAGTCATTTTGCGAGGCGCAGATAGGAGAATGCATAGCGGACAGAAAACATGCCATTGCTAAAGACATTTAAAATTAAGGGAGGCGGGATTTAAATCGATTCCTCGTGCTCTACTTTCTGTTGGGAAGCCTCGACTGTGAGACGAGTCCATTGTGTGTCTTTAAACACACAGACTTCTTCCTTAATTTCACTTTGTAGGCGATTGAGGCGGTTTTAGGCAGCAGGATAGCGAGTTTGCTGCCATAATCGCTGAGTGCGACTTTTTTCGCGTATTCTATCATGAATTTAGGTTTTTTTCTCACACCTCGGGTTTTAGAAGCCCCGGAAAGAGCAGTTTGGTTGGTGTGAGTGAGGAATTTAATTCTCTCATTTATCTGTTCTATATTCCCAGTTTTTGGAATTTTATAGAGCGAATCTAGCATATTTTAGTGAATTTTTGCCAGTTAGTGTTAGTAACTGTACTGGAATGTTTGTTTATGTCAATAACCGCCACTGCAATAAAGTTTAGGAGCAGATTGATTTTCTGCGATGATAAAGGATGACAAAAGTTGTTTGGTGGTGAGGCGACTAGGCCAGCTAAGATACTTGGCATTAAATTCGCCTCCGATTACAGTGAACACATCTTGGGGAAAGATGTTTTTGTAATCGTTAATGGGTGACTAATATAAGCTCTTTGCCCTTATTTTTAGTTTTTTAGGCGGATAATGATAGAAGTATATTTCAGATTCGTACTATCAGGATTTGGCAGGATAGAATAGAGATGCGAGTTGGGACACGCGTGCGATCGACGGTGCGCAACGCCTCTTAAAATTGGTACATTCGCATTTGTAGTCCGCAATTCTTCCTTTCAAAATGTGACAAGTTTGTGTTATTTTTGCGCCAAACCCATGCGCATGCATTTGTCACATTTCGTATGTATGGGAATCGGCCGCGTTTTCAAAGCGTATATCCATAAATGTATCGATTAAGCCGATCGTGGAAGTCTCAGTTTGTTTATAGTAATACGAAAAATATATATATATATATACACAAACTAAGTGTTTGTGTACATATATATATTTTTTTTCTTTCCTCAATTAAAATAAAACCGCGCGGCCCGCGCGTTCTCGCCCTATGGCAATGCACCGAAAACATGGACGATTATGGGACATACGAAATGTGACAAATGCATGCGCATGGATTTGGCGCAAAAATAATACAAACTTGTCACATTTCGGTGGGAGAATTGCGGGCTATAAATGCGAATGTTCCAAATTTAACAGGGGTTGCGCACCGTCGATCGTACGCGTGTCCCAACTCGCATCTCTAGGATAGAATTATCAAAGCTATCCCGCAAGAAAATAGCAGTGACTTGTAATGTATGGCTGTGGGTGGCCATTTATAAACAGGCCACGATGGTCAGAAATTATAGTTTCGCTTAAAAACAAAGTACCGATTTCATGGTTAAGCATAAATTCTTCCTGTTCGAAAAACTGACATACTTGTCAGTGTCGATGTTGTCAAGGTCGTATAAGGTGGGTCTAGAAGATTTTTACATTTGGAAGGTGCAGTTGCTCTTATGGTCAAGGTAGCGGATTTTCCATCATTTTGCGGTTTTATTTTTAAAACCATTTACTGGTTTTAGTTTTACTTGAGAACTAGACGATTTTTTACTTTTTTGGGGACGGTGCTATAGTGGCACGAGTTTCGCCGGAAGAATTGCCGTTCGAAATGGCACTACGGGAGCGCTTAGGTTCTTTTTTTCGAATTGCAAGATTTCTTCCGTTTTTTGAGATTTAACGACGATGAAGCCGTGGTCGTTGTTAGGAACAGTCGCTTCTTTAGCGGATTCGGGCTTTCCGCTTCGTTGGCGGAGACGGCGGTAGACTCGGGGGTGGTTGTTCCTTCTTCGGAAGAATCAAGCTAGCGTCCGATGAGATGTTGACGATTCGGGTTGGTAAAAGGGGGTGTTGTGGGTGTTCGAAGCCGCAAACTGCAGAGCCCGTGAACTGGGGCTGAGGATGTGGGGCCCTTTTTGGCTAAGCCGCCCAGTGAAAAAGGAAGGGGTTAAACATGCCCCCTAGATTTAATTCTGCCGTTGCACAATGGTCGATTTCACCAATTTAGCTGGACAAAATTCTAGGAACTGTAAATTTGAATGATATGAGTAAGAAATGGCTCAAATATATTAAAAAATAATTAATTGTAACCAAATTTTTATGAATGTATATAAAAAGGTATACTTTATTAAAAAAATAGATACACAAATTTTGAAAACTATTTACGTGATGAATTACATACATATTTATCCAGAATCAGAATCCTCTTCGTTTTCTTCTTCTTAAATCCCGTCTATACTTGGGTCCGCCAACAACTAAAGAACATCAGCCTGAAACGGATGAACTATCACAACCCCTTTTATATAAGGCTGATATGTTTGCAGGTTTCCTATTTTAAGGTATTTTAACACTTCACACTGAACTTTTAGTAATCTATTAATCTATTGATCAGTATTCAAGTAAATCTTGAAGATTAATTTCTGCGGTGGTCTCATTAATTTTAATTGTTTCTTTGCTTTAATAATATAATAATAGCATGGATAAATGTCGGCATTGTGTTTTTTTTTGTTTTTTGGTTGATAAGATAGATAAAAGATATTGCTTTTGTAAGCTTGTTATTTGCTATTGACGCTAATGCTTGTTCTGTCGATATTTTTATTGGCAAAATAATTTCAGGAGAATTCGCAGTAATTTCTTGTCAAATGTTAGCGCTATCTCATCTTTCTTCTGAACGCGAGCGAATTTGTGATGCAAACATTAGTTCGTTATATGATATTTCTTCTATAATAGACTCTATTTTGAGTTTTGATTTTGTCTTAACGCTACATTTTTGAAAATAATTGGGGCCGATCTGCTCGACCACAAATTTAAATAATAGGAAATTCGGTGTTTTTATCCAGCCAATCAACATTTGTCTTTGTAAATGTTTTCAGAGTATAATGGCTTCCTAACCACTTCTTTTTAATGTAGGAACAAAAATTCTCTACAATGGTCCTAACACGTTCATTGCTATTTTCGTCCTGATTTTATAATTTGCAATAACTTCTCAGTTATTGTCCGCCATACCTCGAATAATTGTTTTCGTGGCATGTGTACAGAAGAATCTGTAAATATCGAGAATCGGAATGAAATATTAAAACCGTATAATCTATAATTGTTATTTAATAGGTTAATGCAAAATTCAGAGCGCTAGCTATTTCATATTTTTTATAACTCAAGATGAATTTGTGTTTTCCAATATCAAAATTATTCTCACGTAGAAATTATTGACATACCTTTCGGAGTAGAATCCATGTTTAATTTTCAAAAACTATGCACAATAATAAAAATTACAGATAAAAGTTGGTATAGTATTTTTCAAGCTCTAGTACTGAGCAAAAAAAATTCTCTCGAGTACCCGCAATATAAATGCAATTGCTTTACAACATTGTAAATTTATAATTAACTACTGCGCACAGTGCGTGATTTATGGGTAAGAAAAATTTTCTACCAACATCAAATATTAAATTGTTAAAATACTGAAATAAGCAATTTTGAGTTTAGTTATAAAAAAAAACTCCACACAGCTACCCGCTCTACTCAACATTTTCTTATTGCTTAATGTGTTATTTCAATATTTTGAAAAATGTATTGTCAACTTTTACGGTAAAATTTACGGTTAATTTTAAACAGTTTTCCAAATATTTGTATATTTTCGGTGAAGGATATGAAATAAATTATTGTATGAAATATAAAAGTTATATTACAAAATTTTTAGTTGGTACTGAATATTATTATGATTTTTTTCCAAATCTCGTTTAATGAAATACATTTTTTTTTTGGAAAAGCTGTACAAGCATCAAGCCCACCTAATAGGCTTGATGCTTGTACTAATCTGGAAATCCCTGTAATTACAGATCTAGTTCGTCTTGCCTGGCGAGCAAATTGTCACTTTATCAACAGTTGCCTTAGTGTATACTTCGCTAGTGTTTTTCTTTTTGGTACTTTTTTGTTTACGACGATTACGATACTCTTACTCTTTGATTTTTAATACTGAATTTGGGATTTTTTGTATATAACGACCTTGCTTCTACTACGAATTTTGATTTGTGATCTGTGATTTTTAATATTATGAACTTCTTACCACGCCTTCGCTAACTGTACGGATTTTGATTTGTGAATTGTGTGACAACTACAGCTCTGTTTTTTTTACGGTGACTTCGCTCCTACTACGGAGAAATCAAGATAAATCCCCGGTCAGCTGCACTAGCAGCCGTGCTAACACTAATTAAGCTATCCAGGTTCCTCTGAAATGGTAGCAAAGCATTCTCTCATACCCGCCTCTCATGAAGGTGTTTTAAAACGTTCTCCCTGTCTTTGTTTCGGTGGTGATTTGATGTGTATGCCACATTTTTGTAAAAGTTATACTGTAACATATATCTGGGTTAAGATTCATACTGCTGTCGCTGTATCAGATGGAAAATCTACTTAAATAATGTTGTAATTGAATTGAAGAACAATCGTTCGAAATTTGTAATCACAGTTTCCTATCATCTCCCAATAATAAACAGTAAACATGAAGAAACCAGTTGACCACATCAGTAAATAAAGATATTAAACAGACATTTCGGCAGTCGACTAATACAATTGCAACCAGTTCGATATTATTTCGCCGATTCCATTATATTCTGGAGGCTATCAGCAATCGATTTACATAACATTTTTACACGTATGTAATTAATCCCTTAATATGTACTCAAAGACAAAATATTAAGAATTTTCGTTCAATAAAGATATTGTAGTAGAAAATTTCACTAGAAATAAACAGCTTTAAACGTTGCATATGTAACATTTTACAAAATAGATTTTTAAAAATAATTTACATTAAGGAATTACCTTAAGTTATACAAATGATCCTTAAAAGATTCACTCTATAAGATTGAGAAACAACAAAAACGAAACAGTGCTCTCTTTTATTTTCTTCTTCTATCCATTCCTTAACCCCCTGTCTGTGTATTTATTTTACACGCCGGATGCTAATACGAGCGCACCGAATTTGAATCCGCAAAGTTCTACAGAAACGAGGGAGGCATAATAAGGGCAGATAAGTATAAGCATGTCGATTTTCTCTTCTTTTTTTTCTAGCGGGGGTGAATAATTTTCCGTTTCCATTGTTTTCCATTTCCCCGAATAAAAGTTTTCTTTCCAATTTTAAGACTGCGCAGTTTTTTATACTGTTTTATTCTCTCAGGCGTGTAAAAAAGTGAAAATAATGACGTCTAATTTTTTGCCAACTTATTATTTTCTCCTTTAGCGAGGATTTTTAACGTGTTTTGTTCATAATCTCGAAAACATTTATACTGAGAGTAATGATGCTTGTTAAATATTCATTAATATGGAAGTGAAAATATGAAATTAAAAAAAAGATGTAAAATACTCTTGGTGAATGAATGTGAAATATATTTTAACCTTTTTTTCAATTGTTCGGTTTTGTTATTTATAAATTTAAATTCTTCTTAGGGTCGAATAATTAGATTTCCATATTATCAGAATTAAGTAGCTGCTATGTTTATCTTCTACTGTTTAATTCTCTAACTAGATATATTTTGAATACTATCCATTCATTTTCAGAAGCCTCAAATACATTAGGTGTACACTATTTACAATTGAAATAATAATCTTAAGCAAATTTTAATAGAAACTCATTTCACTCATTTCCTCTCAATCGAAACGCAGTAACTGCACTAAATTAGAAAATATGAAACGTAACTGTCAGGCTGAAATTGAATTATGGGACGATTAATCATCTACTTCGGGATTCCCAAACGAAACTCGTGCGAAAATAAAAAAAATACCTAAGGGAGACTCTGATTGATGTTGATGTGTGCGAGAAATACGGGTTTAATGCGCTGATGATTTTACGTAAGAGTTGACAGAGATGCGGGTTAATCTCGTAAACCGATTTCCTCCGATGAGACACAAACATGGATTAAAGGGGGGAAGGTGAACTAAATGAAATTGTTTAAGACAGGATTTAAACGTATATAAGCCGGTTGAAGAGAACGTACGAAGCTTTTTGTTGATAAATCTGTCGAAAATATAGAAATTATTTTTGCTATGAACGACAAGCAAATATGTATATAATAATTAACATAATATTTTATTCGTTCTAGGACAGGAATATACACAGAACAAGAATTCATAATAAAATAAACAAATTCTTTCAAACAGCTGATTATTATTTTTGAGAAAAAGGCTTGGACAGGTCGTGAAACGAAATAATGAATACATTTTTTTATTTAACATTGCATTTAGGTTTAAATCAATATTTACGTTATAGTAGAAAACTATTTTCCTATTAGATTCGTAGTTTACGTTACTACAACACGAATAACGGCTATTAAAAGTTTACAGGGTTCCTGACTAAGGAAAAATATGATAAAAATCACCGTTGACTGCGATCTCATAGAAAATATTTTGACTTTCTGTCGCTTCCAGCAATACCGAAAATGGTTACCAACTTTGTTATTTTAAATAAAACACGCTATAAATTTCTTTCTAGTCCCCATTTAATTGCCTACGCACTCATATCGATTTATGTTCACATAACTCTTACAGTTTTTGAGTTAAAAGTTAATTTATCAAATTTTGACCTGAAACAGACGTTTCGAAATGCCTATACTTTCTAGTGGGAAGAAGAGAGACAGACGAGAGGAATCTTGAATTTTTACTAATAGATACAATAGGTATTTCAAAAGTGCCAATATTTCAGTGCCCACTTAAAAACATCATAATTCAATTAAGACAATTTAGGTAATGGTGAGCACATTTCTAAGTCTTACGTTTGTTTGTAAGATTTATTTTCAAACGACAAGAAGTTGTTATTAAATATTATGTATAAAACGTTTAAATTTCGGTTTTTAATGTGGTACTAATATTTAACTCTTCAAATTATGATTCAATATGTGGACGGTGGAATTTTAGAGAACATGTTAGAAACGTCGAATGATACGAGTTTATGATTATGATAAATTTGATAAATTATGATAAATTTTAGTAATGCTAGTTTATCTCTTAGGTCTGTAGAAGTTTAGTTTTTTTTTTCATGAATATTAAGGAATCCATATAGTCTGGGACTATTTGGGTTCATGATTGGTATTCTTTTACTATTGATTTTTGGAATTTATGTGTACGGATTGCCTTCAATTCTATGATTTCTAAAGCTCGCAAAAAATCTGTAATTTTGTATCATATGCTGTTGGATCTAATATAACATAATTAACTTAAAACGTATGAATTCTACGAAAAACCGTTATTAATAAAAGCTTTTAGAAATAAAAAATATGATTATATACAAGGTGTTCTGCCAATTTTTTTAATTATAACTTAAACAACCAGTTTATTCAAATTTGAATATTTTTTAGAAAAAAAAAATGCTTTAATTTTATTCCCAAAGGTCCTTCTCAATTATTTTTTTTTTTTTCGAAAATTGGGTTCGATACATAATTGTAAAAAATATTTATTTATTTTATAAATTATTTTTAGAATTAATCTTAAAATTTAAAAATATCTTAGTAGATTGCTTGCTTGTATAAATACAAATTTTTATTTTATTTTTTTCTAAAATCGTTAAAATTATTTAGGTATTCAGATAATTTTGACTAACTCACAACAATTAGAGTTGCATATAATACAATACTAGCGATGGTGATTAATCTTCGAGCATGCGAATTAGGGCTGTTTGGTTTGAAAGAGGAGATGCGCGTGATGAAGAAAAGGGAAGAAAAGAAATGGCACGGCACGTGTCAGCGTAGTTTGTCGTGGAAATTATATTTAAATTGATATTATCTTTTAATTAATTCAAATCGGAAAATAAATACCAGCGTTATACCGCTCGAAGTTTTCATTGAAAAAATCAGCGTATTCAATTATTTTCTGGGTTCGTTTGTTTATATATTAGAAATATAAATAGACTAGAAAATGCATGTCGAAGTCAATCTCCAACTGGAGGCGGTAAATTACAAGCAAAATGTTTTTTTTTTTATTTTCTTATTTAAATGGAACACCTTATATTTTTTTATGAAATTTCGATGAACAGACAAATTGTTGTTCCATTTTGTATAACAAACTATACTTCAATCCATTGACGTTTTTTTTAACAATTTCAATCCAAAGTACAAAATTGAATGTTTCACTTATTAAACATGCAATTCGTAATTTTTTTCCTTCATTTAAAAACATATTGAATAAAAAGTTGTGTCGACAAATATTTAGGAATTATTTTAAAAGCTAACATATCTAACTTTTTAAAAATATTATTCAATAGAAATATTTGATATGAATATGTAGATTACATACATAGACATTTTAATGGAGGACAATTTTAATATTAACAAAATATTATATTTCAAATACAGAATTATTTCATTAGACTTGCTGAAATACTTTCGTTTTTTCAGCCTACACAAATTATTTAAAAATCATTTTAATAGGCATGTAAGAATTTTTTTTAGAATATTCCCAAAAATATATGTTTTGTTTGTTTCTAATAATTAAAGTATTTTTTATTGAAGAAGTATGCATAACAGTACCAATGTTGCAAAAATAATGTAAAATATACTTTACTTATTAAATAAGATATTAATTATAACATTGACTACTACATAATAAAAATTTAGGTATTTGCATTTTCATTTTAAATATCTTAAAAAGTAAATGGTAGTAATATAATATATTATACCAAAAATAAAGAGGGCCCGTTTTCATTTTCAAATGACATAAAAAAATATGGGGTGTTCCATTTAAGCAAAAATAGAGGAAAATCATTTTACGTGTTGCTTTACCCTATATATATATATAAATATTCTAAAGAAAAACGACTATTCCTTTTATTACTAAGTATTTTTCCAATTATATAGCGTTAACAGAATACCTATTTCGTTTTTAATGTTTGAAATAAATATTTTAAACATCTTTCGACTTCAACTTTCATTTGTTTATAACTTTTAAAATATAAAAAATCGACGTAATAATTCTTATTTTAAAAAAAACGTAGAATAGAAAATCGTTATAAAAATATACCAGTCCATTAAAAAAACAAATGATTGATAAGTCACGTGATTATTGAACACCCTGTATATATGATACAAATTTTAAAATGTGCCGGTTAACAGTGGCTACAAATTATATAAGTACTTTTTTCGAATTACTGAGATAATGGACTTCACGGCAATATTGCGCTACCTTGTATGAAACTACTACTAGACTTTGGTGTTAATTTGAGACACACTGAATAATATTTTTATCCAGGAATAGTACTATAAATCTACCAGATTGCATTCCTGTGATTTTATTCTGTCTTCAAATATGATATTTTAAAATGCTATTTAAAAAAATGATTTTCTAAAAAAATGTTTCAATAAAAAATATAGGGTTCCATTTAAAATAATAAAGCTTTTACGTACTTCCAGTGTAATCGGCAGTGATAAAATCTTGAAAATATTTTAATTTAGAAGAGAATATTGGTTGACATTAACAGTGCAAATTGCATTAGAATCTATCAATAGAAAATCCATATACTTCTAGGGTGAGACACCATGTACACGAACAGCGATGAACTGCAAAATTGGTTCTTTTAAAAAAGATTTTTGAGAAATTAAATTCAAAGAGTTAAATACTCTAATACTGTTCAATAAATGTAAACGAATTTATAATTACATTTATTTAACAATCAAAAAATATGCCGTTTAATAAAATACATGAAATGAAAGATGATTTTCCACAGTGTAGATTAATATTAATCAGAAACTACTACTACGTTAAACAACTGCACAGTAAAAAAACTATTTCTCAGGCAAATACCCACGCTAGAAATTGAATTACATAATGTACACCTACTGCTGCATACCAATAAAATATTGCATAATGCAACAAATTTTGATCCGAGAAAAAAATAATGTAAAAAAAACTACTAAAGGATGTTACTTAATATAAGGCCATTTGTAGACACGTGTTTTGGAACATATCCCTCGTCAGTACAGCTCTACCGTACATAATTTAAAGATTTTAAAATAAATCAACTAACGTAATTAAACTATACTTAGTGAAATTAAATCAAATTAAACTAAATCGATTTAAATTAAATTAAATTAAACCAAATTAATTCGAGTTAAATCAGAATTGTATTAAATTAATTAAAAAGAGCGACTCACCTGCCGCGCACTGCGATAGTAATGACGGGAAAAAGAATTAATTTAACATTTTGAAAAATGCCTATAACTTCTAATAGAAATAAGACTTTTACTAACAGATCCCCCTGTTAGTAAAAGTCTTATTTTTATTAGAAGTTATGGGCATTTTTCAAAACGTCTAATTGAGGTTAATATTTAAAATAAAATTAACTTAAAAACTGTAAGAGTTATGTGGACACAAATGGATATGAGTGGGTAGTAAATTTAACGGGGAATCCAATAAATATATAAATAGGGTGTTCCCTTTAAAATAACAAGTTCGACAGGTACCGGGTTGCGACTTTACCTGAGTTGTCGCAACCCCAACACTCATTTACATATTTTGTGTATTTGTAACGCGGACTGGTCGTCTGCTTAAGATATTTACGACACGCTTTGTGGGTGGGATCTTCGAAAAGCTACGAAAAACATCCCCTAAAAACCAACATCTGGCGTCCAGACCGCCAGTGCTCAAGACGCGGAGGTTGATATAGTAATGTGTTAACGTCATATGAGACGCATATGAACGCCCAGACAACACGTCCTCGTACATTCTTAATCTTAGCTTAATATATATTTTAGTTATTAATCAGCCTTTATAATTTAATTAGTCAGGAATATTCAATAATATAAAAACATATAAACGTAGTTGTAAGTTAATTACGATTGTATCTTGATAGGTGTAATAATAAACTGTTTTTAAAAAGTCCCGCGTTTCCACAAAACACTTACACTGGGCGTTTTGGCAAGAGTGTAATTGTAGTGGGTGAAAATAACGACACCCACCAATTCACATACCCTTATCACCTAAAAGGGCAAAGAAAACGATGACTTCTTCTCAAGACGCCAACGAGAAAGCGATATATTCTTATTTTCTTTAAATTGCAATAGAAGTATTAAGTTTATCTTCATTTTTTATTAATGGTCCTTCGAACAACAATCACTATAGTAGCCATTTCCAATACATCCGGAAGTGATAGAAAGTAAAAATATTTTCGATGAATAGATCGCATTCAACCGTACAATATAGATTTTTTTTTTTCAAAATTTTCCTTGGTCAGGAACCCTGTAAACTTTTAATTTTACAGGGTTCATGACCGAAGAAATATGTATGTTTAATACATTCTTAATAAAAAATCATTATATTTGCTAAGTTTTATATATTTAATTTGCAATAGCTAATGCAACTTAAAAAAAATCTATGTTAAATTGAAATCATAGATATATGTCAAATATGACGATTATTTTAAATGCATTTTTTGTATGAAAGTTTTGGCTAAAGCAATTAATTTTGCGATAATCGACGGCAAATACCCACGCCGGACATTGAATTACATAATGTACACCTGCTGTTGCACATCAATAAAATATTGCATAATGCAACAAATTTTGATCCGAGAAAAATTTCTCTAATGCGAAAACAACAAAAGGAACGTTACTTAACTTAAGGCGTGGGTATTTGCCCGGGAAGTAGTTGTTTTGATGTGCATTTGTTTAACGTACTTACGTAACGTAAGTCAAGGGTCACACAGCTAAATGTGAAAATAATTTATTAATTATTTTCAAATCATTTTTATTCAATATATTTAAATAGCTGTGACCAAGTAAATGAATAATATTCTTTTCTATTTATATCTAATTAATTATTTATTAATTATACTTTAATTCAAACAAAGCATCATTTTAGATAGATTTTTAAACTATGGATACATTTTAATCCTTTGAGTATTTTCCTAAAATTAATAAAGAAGCAGGTATTTGCATAAAGTTGTTATTACGTGTAATATCGCTATGTATACCCGTCGCGTCAATACCCGTTATAATACAGTTATGAAAATAAAGTTAAACTAAGACCATATAAAAATAAAATAATAAATATTTTAAGGAATTTTCAAAAAGAAAGTTGTTATTCAATGCATTAAAATAATAAAAAATCACAATTAAAATGGTAGATTAATAAAAGTTGCATTAGTAAATTCATGATATTTTCCATGAAGATAATCGTCCTTCTTAAGAATTTGGTTGATAAATTATAGGCTCAGTTTACAACATTCCACCCTCTGGCTACGCTCACACTACCTATAAATTATTTTTTGTGCTAATGTTTCAATTACTCACTCATAAATTGATAGGTGGAGCGAAATTGTTCCCTAAAATTATGAATATGAGTAATGTGTTTTTATTATATCTCGATTATTATTACTATTCTACAGGGTTGATATTGCATTATGCATGTCAATTTGACTAACATAGCTTCAAAATTTTAAGAAGTGAACAAAAAACTCAAATTATTAAATGGTTTTATGGAGGTCATTCCATGAATGAAATAGATTTTTTTGGCATACGATGTGACACTAAACACCAGTTAGGTCTTCCATGTTATACATTTTTTTGAGGAAGCTGGCTCTATAAATACTAGTTATGGGCAAGATCGGTCAAAAAAGATCGACTGCTCGATCCTTGCTAGTGATCGAGCCGCTCGATCTCTATGTGCGGCTCGATCTTTTTGATCGGCTCGATCATTTTGATCGGCTCGATCTCTTTGATCGGCTCGATCATTTCAAACCGCTTGAACACGGACCGTTTATTGAATATATATAAATAGCCTTATATAGAAATTATTTTAATTGAATATCTGTATACCAAAGAGTCTACAATTAACGTTTTGAAATTATTGTAGACGCTAAATTTAAAATCAAAACAAATTATCCTATTAATTTATAGTAATTTAGTAATTTTTCCGGCCTTGCTGCATTTATATTATTTAAGATGTATTAAGTAATTTCAGCATTATTATTCAAAATATTTGTTTTCTTTATTTGAAATTATTCCATATTTTCATAGTTATGTTACATATATTGAAAGAATCTAATTTTTAATTCTAAAATACTTTTTATTATTATTGATTTAAGTACTGTCAAATAATAAATTATTTAATAGACAACAGTTATTTAAATTGAAAAATTAGTAATTATTTAATTTAATGAACGAAATAGTACTTTTCATCAAAATGGTCACGTAAAAATGTAACTGGACACTATAAATGAGATAAACAGTTAATTTTCTATAACTATTATACTTCTTAGTTGGCATTACTAAGAAGTTACTATTACTATTAAATTACCGTAAAAATAACTATTTTTAAGGTAATTTAATAATTGTGACTAAATAGAGTACATTTTTAATAAAGATTAATATTAATTCAATTTATAATAGCCATTTATTTGATCCTTCTGATCGGCTCGATCCTTCTGATCGGCTCGATCTTTTTGATCAGCTCGATACTTCAACTGATCGATCATGGATTGATCGATCTTTGAGATGATCGATCTTGCCCATCACTAATAAATACATCATGTAAGTGCTGAAAGGAGTGGAAGCCTCATAGTAAAGTAGCTGAAATGCGGAAAATTATGGTTTATAAAATAATGGCACAAAATGATACGTTATCAACAAGAGCTCCCGGAGAAAATTCAGAAATTAATGCCAGAAAATCATACGATTCAACGTTAAAACAACTCAAGAGATTTTTGTGGATAACCATCGTTTTAGAATGGAATTTTGTTGGATAGAGTAACAATCATTGCGAATTTCTTCTATTATGTTTAGTGACGAATTGACTTTCCCGTGACATGGTCATTATAATCCTTCGGTAGTGAGATACTGGTCCCAAGAAAACAAGCACCAAATAATCAATTAAAGAAATCAGTACTCCCAAAAATGTAACGTTTGGATCGGCAATAACTTTATGGTTATTTGTTACTCGTTACGTTTTTTTTTTTTTAAATTGTAATATTAAAATTTTATTGTTTCACTTTGATTCCCTATTTTATTACAAATTAGAAATTACTGATTATTTACCGTTGGTCAGTTAAATAAAATATGTGTCTTAGCCATGCAAAGAAACGTACGAGGTAATTAAGTGCCAGGTAATATATTCAAATGCCCATATTCAAAATTTCAGGGGACAACGTGTAGACGCATGCCAAGTTACCTTTCACTTTATTTGAATCTACTTTTATGATGAGAACCTCAATGTTATAAATGAGACTATCAATTAATTCTGAATAACTTTTTGGTTTAATGAAAATCAACCTTAAGCTAATCACATCTAAAATCCTAGAAACTGTTTGGAAACAATTCAGAATAAATAATCCTACAATGCAACCAACCAAAAGAAGCACACATATGGTGGTAAAATTAATTAGTTTTGGGACCCTAAAGTTTTGTTAAAAAAAAGAAAATTATTTATATGTTGGAAGGAGTCCTTTACTTTCCCTACACCATTCTTGTCATTGATTAATAAAATATTTAATTTTTAAATTATCTACACATTTTCTTGTCGAAGTTTCAATTATAGACGAATTAGTTTTTCATAATGAATTTGCAGCGATGTTTTATCATATGAAATTAAACAAGGAAAATTTCTGGCAATTATCAAAAAAATCGATCAATCCCTTTTTCCAACTGCAAAAATTACTTACTCTGTAAGTTTCACAAACATCTATTGATACAACTACTTCCCTAGCATTTACCCCGCAGACATTGGATTACACAATAGATATTGGTTTGTACTACAACCATTGCAACGGTTTTGAGTCGAAAATATTTAATGAAAGTAAACAAAAAATAATAGTTACAAGGCTATCTGTAGACACGTGTTTCGGGAACCCTCATCAGTAGAGCTCCTTCCTATAAGCCCTTAGTTGTTAAACAATTTTTAATTATTTTTTATATACCATCTTCAACGACATCGTGGATTCATTAGGTAAGGCACGTGAAAATTATACTTAATATAAAAATATTTTTTACTCAATATTTCTTCACTTCTATTAGAAAGTTTATGTATGTGTATGTATGTAAAGGTGTGCTGTAAGCACTGTACATAGGTCTAAAAGGCCCCTAGCCTAGAATGTTGATTATTGAACTATAAAATAGATTTCTAAAAGTTAGCAGAGTACAAAAGATCTTTTAAAAGTTAAAATTGAAGTATTTATTTTAAATACGTTTGAATTCTTGAGTTTTATAGAATATAATAAAACAGCAAATAGTTTTCAACAAAGTTACAAAACAAGTATCACATATTGGGGGAATCACTGAATCAGCCCAATCACCATTTTGAATTATTCTTATCATCTTTAACAAAAACTGGATATTCCTGTTTAAGGGCTACTTTTTTCTCCACAGTAAAAGGCACGTGTTTTGTGATCTCGACGGGCACCGGGTTATCAATTAAAACCTTCACTGGATAAGGCACCAATTTTTCAACCGGAACACTTACTTCCTTATAAACCGGGTATGGTGCAGGAACTGGTACCTTCACTTCAAATGGGATGTGTTTTTCTACTGGATACGGTACCGGATTTTCAACTTCAACTTTCACAGGATAGGGCACGTATTTATCGTACGGTACATGTACCTCTTTTTCGATTTTCACTGGATATGGCTTTTCCACGTATTTAGGTACTGGATTATCGATGTAGATTTTAACTGGAACGGGAACGTTTTTGTAAACTGGATACGGCTTGTGTACATGCACTGGGACTTTAACAGGTACTTTAACTTCCTTTTCTACAGGGTAAGATACTGGTACTTCTACCTTATAAGGTACCTTCACGATTTTCTCAACCGGGTATGGTTTCTCAATATGCACTTTAACTGGATAAGGTTTGTCTTCGTATTTATAAACAGGAACACCCTCGTATTTCTCCACTGGGTACGGCTTTGCAACCGGTACTCTTATCTCGACAGGTACTTTAACTGGTACAGCAACTTTTTTCTCAATTGGATACGGTTGTGGGACTTCCACTTTAACTGGATATGGAATGTGTTTTTCTACCGGGAAAGGGATATGTTTTTCAATTGGGAATGGTTCGGGTATTCCTTTGAAAAAGGTGATTGTTTTTTCGACTGATGTATGGTGACCCAAATCAATGCTCACTCCTCGTTTGTCGTGCTTTTTGTCTCCAGTTTCATTTTTCTTCTCCTGCGCTTTTGCCGCAACGGTAGCGGCAGCGAGGACTAAGATGGCAACATATACCTAGATTAAATATAGTTAATAAGTTATGGATTTCCATATGGATCATTAAATAGTTTTTAAAACAAATTGAAATAATGCTTACATAAAGTAATACAGAGTTTTTAAAAATATATACTTTGAAAAGCATTCTCAGTTAACACCTGGCGAAATATGATGAAATACTATAGTATATGTATAAATAAAGGGTTAAACTTAACTATTTCAAAAAGTAATTTTGGAAAAAAATCTTTATTTATACTTATGATAATTTTTATTTTCAAAATTTTCAATTGTTTATGCTTGAGAAAAAATATATTCACTATTTGCGTCATCTCAGTGGACACAGCTAAGTATTGGAAGAAGAAATAATAAATTATCACTTAGAACTTAAAAATAAAAATAAAATGAAATTCTCTCGCTAACTTCTCTGTATTTATTTAACTTCCTCGTAATTTTTCATCAAACAAATTTCGTCAGAATTAACATTTTTATAAGAAGTAATTTGCGCAGTAAATAGAAAGATGTTGGTGAATCTAAATATTTTTTTTTCTTTTAAATTACTGTTAATTATATTGATTTAATGCAACATTTTTACTTACCAAAGGCTTCATAGTGGTAAACGTAACTAAGAATTCCTTTGATTGCCGAAACGAGACTGGATACTGAATTTGTTTAATTTCGGGTTTTTATACGCGATATTAGTTCATTAATAATTCAAATAACTTTAAATTGGGGAGAACTCAAGCAAAAAGCGTGTAATTCATTAATTTATGTAATACAATATTATTCCATTTAATAAGCATAAACTTATTCGAATGACTTTTTTAAATTGTATTAGGTATTTAAAAATTCTTAAAGAATTTGCATAAAATGGGGCGAAAACAAGAATAATTCTAGATTTTCGATATATTTAGGAAAATTGTTTTTGCGAAACTAATAATTGACTTACCGTATAGGATGTGACTAATCTAGTAGGACAAAGTAAATAAAATGAATAATGAAAAGTGGAGATATATATTATTTTAAATCTGTTTTGAGCAATCTATAGTATATATCAGCATAATGAAAGTCATCTTTCTTCATATTGTTTGTAATAACTAGCAGGCAAGTTCATCAACAATTTCTTTGTATTGTTTTAGTTTACTGCGCCTTTGAAAATTAGTAGTGTTACTAAATTATATTAGGACCAAATACAATTTTTCAAAATAGCATTTATTTTTGGAGGTATGTTGCAACATTTTATTAGAATAATTTGTAATGTAATTTGTAGGTTCTATAATAAACTAAAAATTAATATAGAATTCTAATTCAACTATTCATAAGTTTTATACTACACATCATCATAGCTTGCCGTTTCTCTTTATGTAGGTTTAAACATATCCATATTCCAATAAAATTAAATCGATTACATAGGTGGTAAATTGTAATATATAATAATATTTCTTTAGCCTCATTGAAGACAGCCACATATTTCAATCTTGATATAATGTTTTTCAATAATGACTGTTGTCATTCAGTTAAATTTAAATTTAATTCTAACGAATCAATATTAATTTATTAATATATTAATGATATGAGTCTGTACTCTTCTACTGAATAATTACTTTTTTTGTTATATACTTGTATCTTTAATTTGTAATATTATTTGTTATAATTTTATAAAAAGAAGATTTCGTTACTAAGCCAATACTAAAAAATATTTGTTTTTATCGTCATTAATGTTTTGCTTTTTATAATTTTATTGAAAACAGGATATTAAAATGCCAATAACTTCGTTATTTATGATTTTTTATAATGATCTATTATAACATTTTGTTAAAAAAAGGTATTAAAATATGTAGGGTATTCCATTTATAAATTGTTTGTTTTTGTTCTGTTTGTTGCAATCCCCAGAAAATTCACTAGTACTCTGTTAATTTAACCGACTCTCTAGCTCAACTAATAACAAGGTCTGCAATGGTACGCACTTAATACTTAAAACCTATCTACTGGATCTACCATTTAACCTGACAAATCAAAATAACTCAAAAAATACGCATCGCACGAAAAAATGTTACGATACCAAAAATTAATATTTTCTAAGGGGAGGCATCGTATTAATTTCTGGCTTCGTTGCTAGCTGCACACACACCAATCAAGACTATAAATACGCAAAAAGATATCACTGATGCAGGTAAATAGTTCGTACATATATCATGTGCTTATAAATCTAGATTATATTTTTGCACAAATGAATTAAATGAATTTAAAATGTATATTAATTAATTAAATTAATAATATCAGATCATACTGTAATTTTAAACTAATTATTTTTAAACAGATTATTTAATACAATGTACATTTACTTAATTTTTCTCTGTCTCTCTGGATTTCTTCTCAAATGATTTTCAAAGAAATAATGAAATGCCATCAAAGCTATCATTAGCTACAAAGCTGATAAATTTAATTAATGGCAATTGAATGAGCGGATCCTTCGATGGAAAAGTGGAAGGGAATTTCGACGTGCCGTTTGTTAAGTTGCGATAAAATGATTAACTCTCCAGAGTTACGGAATTTAATTGGGATTTCGTCGTAATCGCCTTGGCACGTCTTCAACAATTTTCCCATCCATTCTCTATAAGTTTACTCCTCGTGCATCAGAAAACAAACTTTTGTCAAAGAAATTGCGAATTTCAAATAAAGCGAAAACAATTTAATTAATATCATTAATTAATATAATATCCCTATGGCAATTTATTGAATGATTATATTAAACTGTGCCTTTTTGCATTTTATTTTATTTTTTGTTATATTAGTCGTACAAATGAAGTCCGACGTGGTTCAGGTATTTACTCCAGTGTCGCAGCAATCCTTAGCGGTTGATTTAGCCCATATTAAAGAGTTCTTTTTTACATTTTTTTGTACTATTAGTCGTACAATTGAATTTAATTCGTGCGTCGTTTCTATCCCGTGCTACGTCGAAAGGGCGTCAATAGTGATGTATTATATTTATTTTAAATCATAATATTGACTGTTCTTAAATACGTTTTAAGCACAATTTATTGCAAGTAAACTTGAATTTAAAGCACAATCTAAACGCCTCCTTTTATATAACGTTTTATCTGCACATTCTTAAAATCTTAAAATGGAACGTTGCAAAAGAAGTGCATCCACATGGAGCATATTTTATTACCTACTTGTATCTTCAGGTAACTATGCCCTCCCCATTCAATTTTGTGGCATCGACCATATGGAGGAAGTTCTACTCTGGTCAATTTTTGTGATGTCTTCTAAAGAAAAAAAAAAAAAAAAACAAATGGAACGTTTAAAATCTACCCGGTGTACTAAGTAGTTAAGGAAATGGCTTCCAAAAAGACTGCACTTTTCCCACATTAAATTACGTGATGAACCTGCATAGACATATATTTATTTATTAGATTTGGTGACACGGCATATCATTAAAAATATACTTAAATGAGAAATTGCTGTTCTCACTACATGAAAGACTGACAGCAACTTTAAGATTCGTACCAACTTGCAGGAGTTATAAAGTCTGCGCACATTCAAAGATAACTACGCTCTCCCGCATCTGAATTGTTGCTGCAACTGTACAAATTTCCTAACCACACACAACGTTATATCTGCAACGTGTTGAACTGTACAGACAAAACTTTGTACAAAACGTTAGCATATAGAGCATGCCTAATACATTTTATTAATATGATTACAGTGTTTTTCCAATAGAAAACACAATTTTTTAAATAGATATTTAAGTAAATATATTATCTTAAATAACTGTGACTAAATGAAAATAGATATTTTCTATCATTATTATTAATAATATATAAATTATTACTCAAATCAAACCATCTACACTTTACCATATACAAGCTGCCGAAAGATCCTCCTTACGAATCCTTACAAAATTTCGACACCTCAATAACCCCCTCCACAATCCCTCGACTAATCCACCCAAGTCGCATCCATAGCCCAACGTTTGGTAAGTCTTTCCCAAAAATTCAACTATTACAACAAATCCCTAATCAATAAATTCTGTATTCCTCGAAATCTAAACATCCTTCCCAAATATTCACACTCTAGTCTCACCATTCATCAATTCATCAGTATGAACCAAGACAGTTCAGCTAGCTGGCACAGATATTTCTAAATTCACATTACCATAAATTCATGACAGGGCAGAAAGACCTCAGGTTGATAGCCCAGGGGAGACCAACACCTTCATACAAAGTTATAATTATATTATATAATTGTATATTATATCAAGTTATTGTCTGAATTAAGATGTGTATATATATATATATATATATACATCTTAATTCATATATATATATTATAAAAAAGTGAAACTCTTGAAAAAAATCACTTGACGTGAACTTTACAACAAATCTTTTTCATAACAGTTATCATCAAAACTCGTGGTGAATTATTCTTTAAAAAAGAGCATGGTCCGAATGATATTTTTCATTTCTACAACTTTTAACAAAGTCCAATATAAAGTCTGCGATGCTCATTCAGAAAGTTGGTATAATAATTACGGAAGAAACAAGCGAGTGGGATCGATAATCGTCCTCGGAAACTCGGCGAGTTTTCAGTAGGGGCATTTTGTCAAAGGGGAGAAAAATTGTTTATATATTTATAAGTTCGTAAAGTTGTAATTGAATTGTTATTATGCAACGCTCCGATTCACATTATTCCATTAACTTTTAGCGGAATGGAAGACAATTTCGTTTCTGGTGTTAAATTAATGTATTTAACTGATTTTATTTTGTTATTCCCAGAGCTGTGAATGAATGAAATGAAAAACTATTTGAACAAGATGCATAGAAAATAATTTAAAACGATCTTATTGAACGTCAAAAGAGTTTACAATTATATAAAACGTAATGGGAGTCAGTTTTACATTATTTTCACTGCATCATGTTCGAATAGCTATGTCTTTCTATGTTTTGACCACAGAAGGCATATACATTTCCATATTATTTTTGTCCTGTTATATTTATTACCTAATTTAAACAAATAAAATTATTCATTATTAAAAATAAAAAAAAGCAAAACATGCAATTTTTCATAAACTATTTATAATAAACTCAAACTATTTATATAAAAGTAAGGCACGAATTATAAAACACTGCGCATAGCTTAATCGAATATTGTGAAACTATGGAATAACTATTTCAATAAATTGCTAGTACGTGACCATAATACTCGCGGAGCCGTCGGATATCCGATCATCGATATCTCCCCCTGATCCCGGGGGAAGGATGGAATGATTGCTAGATTATTTCGCACATTATTATCTGTCCCATATATTTGTTCCATTATATACACGTTGTGCTCGAATCGTTTCGCGCTTCGCATAAATATTCATACGAATATATAATACAAAATACAATATTCAATGTTGCAACAGATGCTTTAAACAAATACTTGGGAATTTGACAATTTCGATATTCGTTTGCCGTTTTATCAAATTCATTTTTATTGTTTTGAATTCAGGTTTCGTAAAAGTAGGAAATATATAACTTATTCTTAATTTAATTATATAAATATATTTATAAATAATAGTATATTTGACAAATAAATATAATGGCAGAGTAAGAAATGAATTTATTTCACATCAATAGATTAATAACTGATTTATTCATTGCTTTTTTTCAATTTATTGTGTCTTTCGTGACAGCAGCTGCATATTACTGTACCCTTATATGAAGTTCGGATGAGACGTTTAAATTCTTCAATATCTTCGTTCCTGTAACCGTTACAACTTCCTACAAATTATTATCATATGATTTTTTGAAAACTTTATTTTAAAGCTTGCTTCCAGATTGTTATTTTTTATTTTTAATTAATTGTAAGTTACAGGAACATTTTTGCGGATATTCAATTTAAAGCCAATTAGTTCATTTATATTGTACAAAAACAGTTGTTTAGAAGAAGATTATTATTTAACAGTGTCTCCAATTTTGTATTGATAATAATATTAATCTTTATTTTCCAACGGTATAACCAATTACCTGAAGAAGAAACAACGTTGCGAAACAATTATCAAGAAGTACACAACACAGTTTAAAATCATTATGTGTTTTATTTAAAGTGATCATGATTAAGGGGAGTCGGGACAAAGTGAAATGGTTAATATTGAAACCATCACCACTGCTTTATTTTTATTGTTAAAATGTTGCTTCTTCTCCCAGTATTGCATATACTTACTCACCAATTGAGATGTAGAAAATGTTGCTCTTACGTAAATATGTTTTCAATAAGGACTTTTAATTAAGTCGTGCATTATTTTTTCACTTTGTCCCGCCTTTTGGGGCAAAATGAAATATTGATTATATTAATACATATTATTGCTTTATTTAAAAGAACTAATTTGTTACATAAGATCATATTAAAAATATATTATAAATTAAGGATTAATTAAATACCTTAGATTTACTCTTAACCATACTTAAAGTTTAAAAAAACATGCTCGTGATATTAAAAACAATATAATAATTATGGCAAAACTTTTTCGAAACTGTACATACAAACAGGTATAAACATTAAAACAGCTGTTCTGATCTATAAAATGATATATCGCCCCCTAAATGATTATGCACCCATTCTATTTTCCACAATCACCCACTAAACTCTAAAATAATCAATAAAATTAATTCCTCTACGTCGCTACTTTTATACATCATAGAAGAACGCCTTCCTTCTCTACGATAAATTCTCCTAAAATCATTTTAATTACAAAATCATATCATTATTTCGTTTTCATAGAGACCCCGAAATTCCTCAGAAATATAAAACATTTTATAATTTTTTTACATTTTATAATTTTTATACATTTTATAATTTCATCCTTTCAAAAATGGCATTCCTTGGTAGAAAGATCTCTGATCGATAGCCATTTGATAGTGACAGTTACATAATTACCTTTTTTCATGTTTTGTTTTGTCAAGTTCAAATATTATAATAAGAACAAGTATATATGTATGTATCTGTGTGTTAATACAGATGTTAAATATATATTTCCCTATTGCTACATGTAGTCGTATTTAGCGATCCCAAGGAAACATTATTTGAGAACGTTTTTTAACAAATGTATTGAAAATATTCTTTCGATTAGTGTTCGTTTGACTTGTTACTTTGTTTAGCCGGTGTTGTATACTATCGTTTTTTTTTTCTTACAATTTAAGATGACCCATAATAAATTGGGATTGTCCTTAATGTTACTTTCAACATCCATTAAATATCTATTATATGCTTCAGTAATTAAGAATTTTGAGAGTGATCTTAGTACCTTATATTAATTAAAATAAAAGATATTTTTAATATTCATCCATTTCTGTCTGAAATGTTTTCATTTTTAGATGTATTTTTATTTCTGACGTAAACCGGAGCGTAAAATTAGATAAATTAAATAAAAATTATTTGAAAATAATTAATAAATTATTATCACATTTAGCTATGTGACATTTTGACTTACGTTACGTAAGTACGTTAAACAAATGCAAATTAAAACAACTACTTTCCGGGCAAATACCACCGCTGGACATTGAAGTACATTATGTACACCTGCTGTTGCATATCAATAAAATATTGCATAATGCAACAAATTTGTAATCCGAGAAAAATTTAATGCAAAACAACAAAAAGAACGTTACGTAATATAAGGCCATCTGCAGATACGTGTTTCGGGATCTATCCCACGTCAGTACAGCTTTGCCTTACATAATTTAAATGTTAAAATAAATCAAATATATTCAACCATAGCTGCACTGACAAGGGATAGATCCTGAAACACGTGTCTACTCTTTTCTATTTGTATAATTAGATCTTCCGTTGATTTTAATCGCAGTATGTAAGTTCAAAATTACATATATAGAAAAATAAAATATATGATTCATTTATATCATTACATTGCTCTAGATTTGACCAATCAATTAATCTAAGATCCTGATATAAGAGGGCGTTCGATTCCGTATGACACACAGGCCTCCTTTACAAATGTCAACTCTTCAATATATCTCTACATCTGATACACATCCTAGAATCATTCCTCTTCAGTGAGAATAAACAACTGTCACTCCTCCACCTTCAATTCGAACAAGGGGTTCTACAAGGTTCCCCTATATCCCCACTCCTTTACAATATCTTCTATTCCGACATGTAATCACTACCCAAAAATACGAAAATGCCTTCCTTCCGAGAATCTTAACGAAAATTATTTCTTGCAGGTAATGTTTAGCGTATAAAACAGTTATATATATATATATCATTGTATTTGAATAATTATAATTATAAATATATTTTTCGTGAAGAAGAAAAATGTATATTGCGTTTCCTATATTGTTTCGTTGAAACGATTGATGAAAAATAGTTCAGCGATAAACCCGACCCTTTATTTACATATGCATAACGATATTTTCTTTATCATCAAGTGACCAACACGTTTTGTATTTATTTTTGTGTGCAGAGTGTATATTTCGTATTACAACCGAAACACACAACATTCATCACTCGTAATGGCCGTTGTAAAAGTTCACCCCCGGGGGTGAACTTTTAATTGCGCGGCACACCCCCACTACGAATCCAAAACCCGCAGTTATACACAAACACACATTTGGCGGCAAAGAGTATTCTTTATTACGTGTGTGAAGCGAACAATAAATCTACGAATGAACCAAAACATTTACCTAATTTCATAGCAATTACTGTTTGATTGGTAAATAAAACATGTGACTATGTGATGGTTCAGACCCTACCTTATGCAAATTTATAATTTGTCTAAAAAGTTCGTTGTATTTTATATAGTAGTAACACTTTAATTAATTGACAAGGTTCGTTATTCGCGTTAATATACATTATTATCACTTACCGTGTGTGATTTATTCCTGAAAAGAAGATGTGAATATAACTTGGGAAGTGCGTTTAAAGTATGCAGCGTTTTATTCAAAATGGCTTATCTTTATTTAAAACATTAACAAATAAAATTATTCCCTCCTAAACCCTTTTACTTTCTTTACCTAGTCTTTTTTAAGAAGCCATGTGGATTTTCTTTGAACTAAAAAAAGAAACATGTGAGACTATGCAATTTTGCTCCGCGCATGTATCGAAAATATAAAAAAAAAAACATGAAAACAACTATCTCAGAGCAATTATTATGATATCGAAATATGAATTATGAAATACAAATAATTCATCACTTTTAAAACAGAAATTCGCATTTCAATTATCTATACGTTCTTTCAATCTTTTCTCTATTTTTTTTTATAATTTCTTGCAACTTACATGATTAAGTGACATTCAGAAAATTCCGCGGTCGCACGTCTCAATCGCCCGTAACTTTTACTATCCCGTATTTCGAGCATCTTGTTTAATTTTTTATTTTGATTCCCGATTTCGCGTGTTATATTTTAAAGAATCCTATTTCTCCGATAAGCTCTAGCGCTCTTCGAACACGGACCCTATTTTATTTCAATTCTCGAGACGCGAGTTTTACCATCGGTCCGAGTATCTCACTATTTAGTTTAAGTTTTTTTAAGTTGCAGACTATTACTGACAAACCAAACTTTAGGCTGCATTGTGATTTTTTTTCTTCAGAATTTAATGATCGGCGATGTGAGTTTATCTTTGCCGTTGTTAATTTCCTAATGGTATTAAAACAATTTAATATTTTAGTTTAAGGAACCGAAGGTGATTTATATTGTAAAAATGTTGTCGAATAATGATGACTTATTTAATTATTGTAAATTTTAAGTATATTAATGTTTAATATCTTTAAATTATTTAATTAATTGTATTTTTATATCCTGCGTAAACGGATTCCATCTCAATCAAAATCGTCCTTGAAGGGACGTTTGGTGCCTCTTTTGGTTAAGACTTCGATGTGATCTGTCAGAATTGTGACATCAAAATTGGAGTAATAAATTAAATAAAAATGATTTGAAAATAATTAATAAATTATATTCACATTTAGCTGTGTGACTCTTGACTTACGTTACGTAAGTACGTTAAACAAATGTACATTAAAACAACTATTTCCCGGGCAAATACCCACGCGGGGCATTGAATTACATAATGTACACCTGCTGTTGCACATTAATAAAATATTGCATAATGCAACAAATTTTGATCCGAGAAAAATTTCTCTAATGCGAAAACAACAAAAGGAACGTTACTTAATTTAAGGCCATCTGCAGACACGTGTTTCGGGATCTATCCCTCGTCAGTACAGCTATGCCTTACATAATTTAAAGATGTTAAAGACGTTTAACGTACTTACGTAACGTAAGTCAAGAGTCACACAGCTAAATGTGAATATAATTTATTAATTATTTTCAAATCATTTTTATTTAATATATTTAAATAACTGTGACCAAGTGAATGAATAATACTCTTTTCTATTTGGAGTAATAACTTTTGGCCAGCTGGCGGAAGTACTCTTGGACACTCGGACTTTTGGTATCGGATCTCAACTGTGAGTTCTGAAAAACCATTCATCACCGACAATTCTTCTGATGGATTTACTCTGCGAGGTATCCAGACTACACATTTTTTTTTTGAAATAGTCTTATAGGCAGGACAGCCATCAGTCATTTTTGTTCTTATGATTACCTTATAGAGGAGTATATTACTTGATTTGAATAGTTCGCTAGGTGTAAGTAATGAGAATTTTAGCGAAGGCGCAATTTGCCTTTGAGATTACAGAAGTCAGATTAGTCCGCTGTCCATTTGTAAACTAAGGTATTTCACTTGTTTTACTCAAGGAATGGGGGTTTCACTTATGGTCAAGTGTTTTGCGAGTTTTCGTGAACAAAAAAATCGCTTGAATTTTTTCGGGGTGAACCGCAAGATTCCACTAGTTTGCCTATTCCTCGAAGTTATTGAGGGCTATTTGATTTTTTTTATTATGTGTGGTATGTGTTTACCAGGATATTGGAAGCCAGTGTCGTCATCATATTGTGCTGTTAACACATTTGCTGTGGCTGGAAGGTCGTGTACAAATAACTGGTGTACCATTTAACCTGACAAATCAAAATAACTCGAAAAATACGTATGAAAACGTGTTTCGAGACCAAAAAATAATGCATCCTAAGGGGACATTATCCTGTTCTAAATTCAGACCCCTGCTGTCCCCTTTGTGGGCGAGGCGCGAAACAGCTTTGTAATTTTAAATTGGAACCCTCATTTTTTATTCGATAATCTGATTCTAGGGATAAAAATACATAAGTTCTTATTAAAACATTATTTTTATTCGTGCTGATGGCGCTATAATCGCAAAAATTAAATTTAAAATAAATAAAAAGTTAGTGGCTTTATACGCACTATTTTCTTCGGTCTTAATTTTTCAAGAAAACTATTGCTTTCGGGGGGATGTTTTTAGGAAAGTGTAGATTATATTATCGTGGCTGGGCGTCTTCTTGTTTGGCGCAGATTTAATTAATTTTCTGATATCTGATGGAGATGCAGGGTTGAAGAAAAGGGGCGTTGGGCGTTCTAGACGTTCCATTGCTTACTCAACTTCATCGAAGAATTCGTCAAATTCGGAGCGAAGGCGACCGTCAATAACCGGAATTGTTGTTCTGGTTTTGAAAAGACGTTTGGTAATTTTCTAAATTTGAAGGCGATGACGGGAAGTGTCGTCAGTAAAATGAATACATCATGAGTTTTAAACACCCGGGCTTCTTTCATTTATCGGGTGGTTTTTGTGACAGGACAGCATGTTTCCTGCCATAATCGCCTTGTGCAATTTTTTTCGCGTATTCTTATGCGAAGTGAAGCCTGGAGGAAACTGTTTTTTTTTTCATGTACTACTTTTATGTTGGAGGTGCCTGACATAGCTGTTTGAATTGTGGTTGTGAGGAAATTTATTCCCTCATTAACTTGCTTGATATTCCTAATTTTAGGAGCTTTTTCGAGCAAGTCGAGCACCCCCTGTCGTGAATTTCTAGTTAGTGTTAGTAACTGTTTTATAAAAATTTGCTTAGCTCAGCGCGAACACCCAGAAAAAAAATGGATTGTGGTCAAAGTCTAATTCGGAGGTGGACCAGATATCGATGCTGTGTTCGGTTGTCAAAACAGCCAGTGTTGCTGTAAAAACTCGGTGCAGTTTGGCTAACTGCGTGAATAGGAATAGGATGCTGTACTAAAAATTCGTAAAATTCGCCGCCATTTTTGTTTGTAATGTGGCTGTGCCATCTGGGATGCTTGACGTTAAATTCGCCTCTGACTATGGTGGGTACATCATCAAAGAGGTGAATTCCTTTTTCTTGGCTCTGCTTAAAGCGGATTTCCGCGTTGATGATTAGTGGTTTTTGTATTAGAACCACGGTCGGGGGTGTTCTTGCTCTCCGAGGAGGAGCAAGGGGATTTTATCGATACAATATTGATATCGGAGTCGCTGTTTTATTTAACTTGATCATCGGCGGTTTTTCTGCCGTTTTTCGTGAATTTCACGCGCAGGTGATTTGCGGCTTTTCTTCTTCCGTTTCTTGTATTTGACGACGGTGAAGTGGTCATTGGAGTGAGTGGTCGCCCCACTGGCGGAATCGTTTGTAACGGTCGTATTTTATTAGGTTTTAAAGGAATTCGAAATTGCCGCTAATTAATCTTAAATTGATGTCGCTCGCGCGGGCCACAAAAAAAAGGGATCGCGGACGGGCCGGCCAGGCGCGAGAGGAATCGGGAGAGGTGGCTGGGTAGCCTGCGGTGAATGTTGTGTTGTGTTGTGGTTGGGGATTTGTTTTGAGGTTAGAGAGTTTGAAGACAGGGTAGTAATTAGTAGATTGTGTTAGAGGTAGGGTAAGTGTTAGTATTTAAGTTAGTGTTGTTGTGTTGTGGTGCGTCTAGTGGGTAAGTGATGTTTATTCAGCTGCGCGCCGCGGTAGTGCTCTCCCCGCGCTAAGCGTAACGTCCGCGTAATGTAATGCGAGTAGCCACATAGGACCTCATTAATAACTTAGGCAGCAGAATTCTCCACGTTGCCGGAGCAACAGGCCAACGACAGGGTGAGCCATCCACCAGCAAGGCGTACGAAGGGAGCTGACATAGAACTTCGTCTCCCCCGGGTGCGAGCTGCTTCGAAGGTACAAAAACGGAGCAAAGATTCGCAAGACCCAACATTGACATTTGAAGGGTGGCCTAAGAGCGATCGGGCCAGGCGTACTATCTCCGGCAACGAACCAGTGAGCCGACAGCATTCATCTCATTAGCTTTATTTTTAAGTATTGTGGCTACTAATTTTATGTCATCCAGCGCAATTCAATTCCCATAATTTAGTCCCGTTGAAAAAAAGTTCAGATAATAATTAATTTTAAATAGGTCCCGATTTAGTCTCCGTTGTTTCAGTAAAGTGTGAAATTGAGTTAATAAAAAGTGTCATAATGAGATTAGATTGATTAACAGTTGCCACCCCCTTCTGTCGAAAGACTGGCGCCCAGTGATGCTGCTACTGAGTTCATATTAACCCCACCTCTGGCGTCGCTTATTTCAGTTAGCCGTGGCTTAGAGTAATTTAACGTTACACGTCGAGTTCGCTCTCATCCGAGAAAACATAATTGGTTTGGTGTGGACTTTGGGTATGTTGAAAAGAGTTAACGAGCTCTAATGATTTTTCATTTATTTTTGGAAGTGTTACATTTTTCTAGTACAGTTCTTCACTTTCGGATGTCAACTCACTCAATATTTTCTGTTAAAATGTGCGTGGACTAATATCGAAAAACCCATGAATTCTATACAAAAATGCTGTAACTTTGATGCTGATATTACTCTCCTATCGAAAACGTGGCTGAACAACTCAGTATTTAGTGCAGAACTTTTTTCTAACATGTTTGACGTTGCTCGATCTGACAGACAATCGTCCCTGGAAGGTGGAGGAACTATTTATCATTTTCCGTAATAACCTTAAAACATTCACATTTACGATAGAGATATCTACTTGATAAAAAAAGTCATAGGTGATTTTAATTTGCCCAATATATATAACACAGATTGTCACTGAACAATAAGGCTCATGTCTTAAATAGTTTACGGAAATTCTAAACACCAAATAATTCAATAATATAATCAACAGTAACAACCCACATGGCCCAGTCCTGTGTAATTTTGATATCAATTTAAATGTTATACACTCTAATTGCCCTTTATTTATCGAAGATACCGCGCTAGATATTATTGTACCACATTATCTGAAACCTATCTCTGACACCTTTCTTTCGAACGATAACTACAGGTACAACTTCCATAAAACCAATTTTCTAGCTTTAAATGACGAACTTCTCAATTTATATTAGAGGATTCTAGACTCATTTAATGATGCGAATGAAATGGTATCAATATTCTATGATATACTCTTCAATACTCTCAATAAGCACGTTCCTAGGTGTTTGACATCAAAATCAAAATATCCAGTTTGGCACACACGTTAAATCCGGCTAAACCACCGAAGCCAGTAGGATGAGTTTGTTTTTAACTCATCCTACAGGCTTCAGTGGCGGAAAACTGAAAGTTCTAAATATCTGGCGCAACCTAATTAAACACCTTATTGCAGAAGCGTAATCTACTTATATCTCCAACACTGAAAGAAATGTTAAAAAAAGGACCCCAAGGACCTATAGAAATGTATCGAGCAAGAAAGTGACAACGAGAATTCTTGGCAGGTTATATGATGAAAATCGTTAATTTACAACAACTAAAGATATAGTAAATGGTTTCGCGGATACCTTTAAAATGCATTTTGCAGTAATGCAACTCAAACCGTCGACACCATTTATTCTAAATATCCTCCTTTCATAATATATAAAGTAGATCAAGCAAAGCTTCTATTCATTATGGCATCCCTTCAAAACCAACTTACAGTGCATGATGACAAAGTTCAAGTTTTCTACTTAGATTTTTTTACATATTTCAGGTGATTATATGTTTGTCGTTAACTGCTTCAAAGACCTAGGAGTTACCTTTGACTACCCATATTGAAGCTATTCGCTGCGAGGCCTCCAGATAATTAGGATTTATACTGAGAAACGTTCGTGAATTTCTAAACACAGTGAGTTTTGACTCTGAAAATTAAACTAAAAAGAAGATTATTAATGTTTGCATTTTTTTTGAAATAATGTAAATGCTCTTTACAAAAGATCGGAGTGAAGATTGCAGGCGGCAATCCGAAGCGGTCACCCTTTCAAAGACTGACCCCTTTTGGCGGCGTTTGACGTTCAAAATCTAAATTCCGTTTTGATAAAAACAGAATTAAGAATTAGGCTGAAAGAATGCCCAAATAAGCAAAATACTACTATTAGTAGTCGGCGCAAGAGCGCAACAAAGCGACCGTTGCGTCTCTAGTTCCAATATGGATGAACATGTGTATGTGTGTGTGTGTGTGTTTTTTTTTTCAAAATCTTCGGCATTTTATCACTTCGACTCACTTGAAACTAATTAATTTTAAATATGTAGCCCGAATTCTGGATAATTCCTAACCCAATGCAAGTTTGTCCTTCCCTTCCACCACACAGCTAGAATCTCTAGAGAATGAAGATAAACATGCGTACCCAGACATACTTATCTCAACCCGCTCAAGTTTGATATCTTCTACGCAGACTAAACAAACATATACGGCATTTGTTTCTTTTAGTTTAAATTGAATGTTATTAATTTCAAGAAATAAATTGAACAAAAGAAATGAGCACAAAACCCATTACATTACAACCATCTGGTTAATGATAACCAGATAGTGGTAAGGAATGGGTAAAGAAAAGTGCAAAATGAAAGAATATTTTATCAAAGAAAGGATGGCGTAAAATGGGGAAAGTCCTAATTTAATTTGGGCTTTGTGAATTTTGAGCTCTTCCAGTAAATCTATTATTGAAAATACGTCTTTACTAAAACTATAATTATGTTTTAACAAATGGTTAACATATGTGGATGTAATTTACACTTATTAGTCTTCCTTTTTTGTAAATTATTCGAAATGATTGTTTGTAAACTATAACATTTTTAGAAGTTAATTAATAAATATCAGATCTAAGTCTCTTCCTTAGTTTTAGCATTTAAAAGTTTGTTTTTCTGTGAAAATTGTAATTGTAATAATCAAGCTAAAAATTTGAAATTAGGAAAAAATAACACGAAAGAGCGTATAGAATAAAATATAATTCAAATTAACAAATAACGAAAATACAAAATATATTGAGTAGTAAATAAAAACTTATTTTTATTAAAATTAAAAATATTCTTAACAACCAGCACATATAATATTATAACATTTGTCTTTATTTTGTGGTGTACTAATGTGCGTTTTTGTTTCAGATGCAGATAATTGGTACTTGATACAGAATTTAATACAATAGAAGTGGAAAGGAATATGAAGAAAATAGACAGATTCTTTAAACTAAAAGAATATTTAAATTTTATAATCATTTAAATTACTATTATAAACATTATTAGTTTTGCTACGACTAAGAGGAGACATTAATTAATAATCGTGTTTGAGTTTCAATCTCTATTTATAAATCAAGTGATAAATTATGAAAAATCTATAAATAATGCAATAATAATTATTTAATCGATGAAAATGAATGAAAAATATTCACGACTATTAATTACATTAAAATACTACATTTTTTAGCATTGAAAATTAATAATAATTATATTTTATAATTGTAATCAACAGTTTTTAGTGTACTAAATATGTGAACAAATTTTTATAGCTATATAATTAAAATGTGGTGGGTTTTAAGTATTTTCCTCTTTCTTCCAAACGCGGTAATACCACGATCTCGCTGCGGTGGTGTTTACACGGCACTCAGGGGCACCATCCAAACGCCGAATTTTCCGCAAAAATTCCAAGTGCCAATTTATTGCGAGTGGATCATCGATGCCCAGCACTTCCACTCCGAGAACTTTTCCATCATCGTCTATATGACTCAACTTTTCATCTTCGAGGGATTGACGTTCCACGAGTACCAAATTTATGATCAGACATATCAATTAAACGGTAGAGTAATACATGCGGTTACTGAAAGCAATGTGACTAAAGTCAGTTATGTGGAGGGCAAGAAGGATTTCTTGGTGATAACGTTGAAGTTGAATACGATAGAGAGCACGCATCTGCGTGTTTTGGATCATTTGCTGGATGTGTTCGGTTTTAATATTACGTATGAGATAACTACGTCCGGACCTAGGAGTGATAGATGCACCATGATTGATTGTGGTTTCACGGGAATTTGCTTCGACCATTACAAGTGAGTACACATATTTTATTCATTTATTCTTAATGCACATAATGAATATTCAAAATGAAAAGAATAAAATAAAATAGTAAGGAACGCATATGTTTAAGACCCGAGAACAGTATAAAATATAAAAATAGGGCAGATAGACCTCCGGTCTATACCCCAAGGCAGACAAATACTTTCATTTGAGTGTAATTGTCTGAATAAAGATAGCTTTGTTAACATATATAGAAACTTTGCTTGAGCATTAAACTTTAGTAAATGTACGTTTTTAAAATGCATGTTTCATTTTAAAAAATAACGCATCATTTTAAATACAGATAATTTTCAATATATTAGGATAAAATAGTCAGAAAATGTCCAATATATCATATTCAAACAATTTTTTTTAAAACTATACAATCTCATACAAAGGCGCATTTTCAAAAGTTTAAACCATACTTGTATAATATCCAAAATATTTTAGGTATTATGCACAGATATAAACCGTTTACAGCGTTTGAAAATATTATAGGGAATTCCCATATAATGTTAAAAAAATAGGGTTTTTATCTTTATTTATTAATCAATTCACATGACCACAAATATTCATAACAAATAACCTAACATTCATTGTTTTTAAGACATTGTATTTTTTAATGTTATTATATTTACAATAATATTTTTATAATTAAGCAGGTCATGTTGCATATGATTATTTGATTATTTGTTTGTATCATTGCTTCCTTTGTTGTAATTAGTTGATTATCGAAAGTTCTGCTACTTAAAATATATGAATATTATTGAATCGATAATATTATCACATTGAGTAAAAAAATATTAAGGTGGCCTAACGTTACAAGTGCTGGTTGTTGTAATAATGATAAATTGCAGAAGGTTTGAAAAACGCACGTATGTAATATTTATAATCAATTATCAGCAAATAATTCTAACAAAGAGATCTATGATCCAAACAAATGATCACGTTGTGTTGCCTGCCTTGTTTTATAAATATTCCAGTAAAATGATAAAATTTGTAAACAATCAGCAAAATTTTAAAAACCATTCCACTCGAATACATTTAATCGAGTATAAAATAATACTCATGTATCTATGTGTCCTTTGTACCTCACCTCCCCTAAATGTATTAAAAGTGAGACATTTACGTATTTTCCCGAAAGAGAGAGATATTTTAATATAAGTAAATTAAGTTGGTTATAAATTGAATAAAGATAATTTAATCAGTTTTAGATTTTCTGCATCTTTTATTTAAAATAGTTTTTAATTCGATACTTATTTGAATAAACTAAAAAAATCACTAACAGTAAACTAAAACTTTGTGTTGGAGGTTATTAGTCTCTTTGGAATTTAGTGCGCAAACATGTAATATAGAGCTTAACGATTGTATCATTTTGCCCGTGGGTACTGTAAACAGACAAATAAAAAAACTCTTTCTCAAAAGTCCAAAACGAAAATTTCGGCACTTGTCTCTATTTAAATGTTTTAATGATCCAAATTGTTGATGATTACTGTAATTGAATTTATTTCTAAAAAAATAAATAGAAAACAGCATTCACTTGGTCACAGTTATTTAAATATATTAAATAAAAATGATTTGAAAATAATTAATAAATTATTTCCACATTTAGCTCTGTGACTATTTGTTTCATTTAAATTGATTTAATTTGGTTTAATTTAATTTAAATTGATTTAGTTTAATTTGATTTAATACAACTGATTTAATTTTGCTGATTGTATTTGAATTAGTTCAATTAATTATTTTAACATCTTTAAATTATGTAAGGCATAGCTGTACTGACGAGGAATAGATCCCGAAACACGTGTCTGCAGATGGCCTTGTATTAAGTAACGTTCCTTTTGTTGTTTTTACATTGAATTTTTCTCGGATCAAAATTTGTTGCATTATGCAATATTTTATTGATGTGCAACAGCAGGTGTACATTATGTAATTCAATGTCCGGCGTGGGTATTTGCCCGGGAAGTAGTTGTTTTAATGTGCATTTGTTTAACGTACTTACGTAGGTAAGTCAATAGTCACAGAGCTAAATGTGGAAATAATTTATTAATTATTTTCAAATAATTTTTATTTAATTTATTTCTAAAATTTATTCTATTACGAAAAAAGTTACCACAGAGTGCTAGATTTGTTTGCGTGCAAATTTTTAAACTTTCAATATTAACGAAACTAAGTACACCATAATAATAATTAAGAAAGAACCATTCTCTAGGATTTAATAATATGAATTATAAATAATATTTGTAATCGGTTAAGAAGAAAAATATGAATGTATTTTTCTGTAAGAAGGCACTTAATGCCAAGTTTGTAGAACAACTAATCAATAATGACTGTAGACAAGTTAAATTTACCGCCTAAAAAATCTGGGGAGTTTTATCGCTCCAAGTTCGTGCCAAAGAAAAATGAACAAAGAGTAATTATATTTAACGCTAACTGCAACGCGTGTCGTATTTTGATATTGCATTTTTAAGAATCGAATGTATACCCTAAGCGATCTTAAGCAGTAATTCAAAAAGAGATAAGGAACATAAGTCCGGAACAGCTTTAATGTGTAAACAATAAATGTACAGGGTCCTGCATCACAGCTCAGTTACTAATTACGTTAGGACTTTGAAATTTAGGAAAATTTACTTAGGTCATAGGACGTACTTCAAAAATATTTTTGATTATACAGGGTGTCCCAAAAAATAGTTACGGTATGATGATATGATTTTTTAATTGCTTGATATTCATTTTATTCATTACTTAGGTGTATTTTATGATTACCTACTGTGACAGGCTTTCTTGCTACTTTGCCACCGCCTAGTGATTTTAAATTTCGCGGCGCTGGCCGTTAGTCATTTTAATTATACTTACTTCAGCACAACTGGGCACCATCCACTTGGGTGGTAGAAAGGGTTACTGCTGATCTTTACCTTTTGCAAGTTAGTAAATAGTAAGAAGTCAATTTAAGTTAAAAAGTTATGTATTAACTAATTACACCTGTATATGGAGATCAAATGACGATAAACAAGCAGTGACTAGGATCATAAATTAAATGATTTAATGAGAATAATAATATTCAAATTAATAACAAAGCTAAATCAATGAAATTAATTTCCTTGCCCCGGATTCGTAGGATGTATTGGTTCGTTCGTAAATGGGATAAGTGTAGCCTCACCATTTATAATATCTTTCGCGCCCACGGAATGCCTACTTGCATACAGCGGTAAACAATATCAAAAAGCAGCAAGCAACAACTCAATAATCAGCAGTAGCCGCTATATGTGTTACATTGAGAATACTCAGCGGAGGTGCAGTAAGCGGTGGGCTTTGTGCAAGTTAGGCAGACTTCCTGGCAGCAAATTTTCCGAGCTTAAATGTCTTCCATTTCGCCGTCGGTATCCTCTTAAATCCTCGATGATTGAGGTACCAAGATAGGGTTAACTACGGTTTAAAAGGTAAGGCAGTATCAAATTCTAATGAGACCCTACGTAGTACTGCGTCACAAACTCGCGACTCTGTGCGTAGCGTATATAGGAAATGTGGCTACTCTACAATTAACAAAAAATACTACTACGACAACCCCAAACAACAAAACACAAAACAGGCTGAACGTGGTGTGTGCCTTAAGCCTTCGACTCATATCGCTAATTAATCTAGCCTTATTACTTTCAATAATACAAAGAAAACATTTGTCATAATTCATGTATTATACTCATCAGAAATTATCCGGCTTACCTAGCACACACCTCCGCCCTCGCCTCTCTTTCTCTATCCCTACTCCGTCCGTGAACCGCGCGCCCCTCCACGTTCGTTAAGCGTGTTCTAGATATCGCAAAAATAAAATGTATCAAAATCATGAGCGTAACCAACGAAACAGTGGAATCTAAATACAACGGAACGTTCCAGAAAAAAATGGAATGTTACACTACAAACCGCTAAAATTTTATTGAAGTCGGTTTAGTAATACCAGAAAAATATTAAACAAAATGGTTTTGCGCTATTAATTTAATAAAATAATAACAAATAAAATAGGATCTTGTGAATAAAGTAATACAAGGTACTTATTAAATAAGGTCTAACAATCCTAATAGTCATTTTATTGATATGAATTACATGGGGTGTCTATTATTTAATGTCAAACTTATCAAACTTGAATGTATCTATTTTTTGTTTATTTTAAATTGGAACTATTGGAAATATATTTACATCATTCTATGCAAATTAAAAAAACAAATATTTTTACTATGGTAGTTATGATTAAATTTTTAATTCATTTTGGGAAAAAAGGTGTACTACGCCAAAAAATGTTTCAAATAAACCCACAATATTTTCGAGGGCCAAATTATCCTGTTATAGTAATTTTCGCCCCCCCCCCCACCCCCCGGGGGACTGAGTAGGAGTCAACTTTGAAATTTTAAATAGAAATCCCTTCTTTTTATTTTCATTTTAGATTGTACATCAGAAAATAAATAACTTTTGTCTGAAAAACTTGTTTCGAGTCGTGGAAATTGGCGCTGTAATTAAAGATAAAGTTGTTATTTTTAAGGTTGCGGTTTAGTGGAAAGAGATAGCTATATAGTAAAATGGAAATAATTGTTTGAAAATAGAGCTATTCTTTTGGATTTCATAATATGAATGTGTATTTACATTTTTTATCTACCAAGTATAAAGTATCAGTCTAAATAAAAAATAAATCATTAATTTTCGTATATTACGTCAATTTACTAGTTTAAGTTAGAAAATAAAATTGTAAGATATAATGAAATTAATAGGTCATGTCTGCTAAGTTATTTGAATGCATAATTTAGTGAAATCCTTTAAATTTTCATTGCACAAGTTTTTATTAGCAAAAATTTAATTTAAAATTTGCTATAAATTTGATCAATTTTCATTGTTTTTCATAATTATTTTTCACAGAAACTAAACATTAAAATAATTTATAATTTATCTAATGAAATTCCTGCTTATTTTAAGATTATTTTAATGTATAATACAATATCGTTCATTGATCACAACAACAATCTAACTCAAATTAGTACATACATATTTATATCGTTATCTCTTTCTTCTAAACCGCACCCTTAAACGATTATCAGCCTTACAGATGTTATTCCGAGAATCTCAGATCAATTACATTATCAACCGTAATGGAATAACCAAGCATTTTTCCTATCTCGCTAAATAGCGCTACATTCGCCAGAATTGACAACTGTTTACTGCAGGTCGAAAATAGTAGATATTTCTCTACTAGTACAGATAATGGTATTCTTATTGTCAATAAGAGTATTCATTATGGAATATTTATCTGAACAAGAGAAGATTCAAATGATATTAATTTATGGCGAGGCTCGCAGGAATGTCGACGATGCCGTCGCTCTTTATGGTCAGTATTTTCGCGATAAGCCATGGTCTCTTGCCACTCTTTTTCATCTTGTAAAACAATTTACAAGCGAGGGAAGTATAAAATCCATGCATCAAGAACTTCATGGAAATAATTTTAACAATCGGGTGGTGTTTTGTAATTAGGCATTCAGACAGACAAAAATAAACCCGCATTTATTTCGACGCGTAATGTTTTCGAATGAGTCTACATTCACCAATCACGGCGACGTAAATCGACACAACCTGCACTACTGGACTATGGAATATCCACACTGGTTATGTGAAGTTGACCATCAGCGTACATGGTCTGTCAATTTTTCGTGTGGAATAATAGGTAACAGAATAATTGGACCCGCATTTATTGATGATATGTTGAATGGACAAAAATATCGTGATTTCTTGGAGGATGAGCTACCGATATTGACAGAAGATCTAAATTTAGAACTGGGGCAGAACATGTGATTTCTGCATGATGGTTGTCCAGCCCATTATTCAGCTATTTCACGGAAAGTACTAGATCGTAATTTTCATGACCGTTGAATTGGTATAGGTGGTCCGGTTAATTGGCCTGCAAGATAACCAGACCTTACGTCACCAGATTTCTTTTTGTATGGTTATCTCAAAGATAAAGTATTCGCAAATTTGCCAATTACTGAGAAGGCATGATGGATCGTATTCGAAATGCTTGTGCACAAATTGATGAAAATTTAAGTTGTGTGCAGTTATTTAAAATACGCATTAATAAATGTATAGAAGTTGGGTTCATCATTCCGAGCATCTACTATAAATATATTTACTCTTTATTTCTTCTTCAACACAATTTCTAATTTATATTTTTAATTTATTTTTTTATTTATTTGCTAAAATTCACTAAAATTGCACATGTTCCACCATTTTTCTGCCTTGTTTTTGGGGCTTAAATGAAAATCCTAGTTCGATAAATCGCTTTTGTGGCATGTCGAGACACATGTCATGATCCCTCGAACTAGAATATTATCATACCGATCTTCAAGTTACCGTGCAATGGTAAGAGCAAATTTCCATATTTTCATGAAAATTTCGAAATTTCGAGGGCGCTGTGGAGATATTAAATATTAATCGATCGACCTTAAACTTTCTGTACTTGGCTTGGTTCCACATCTTTTCCGCACCCCATCACCTTAAACATGAAAAACTGGATTTTCGATACACTCTAATGACTATTGATTATTTAGTTAAACGAATATTAAATATATTCAAAGAACATAGTGTTTTCGATTTTTTTTTATTTCGGCTTGCTATTGGTAGTTACATATCTACTTTTTATTTGACATTTTACATGTCATTGGTTTTATCAGTTTTAAACTATTTATCAATGACATTTTAAAATGCCTCTGCAAAATTTATGAAGTGATTTTTACAAATGCAATTTATAATATGAAGTTACTATTCCTGTTTCGACAAACATTTTACCCCTGAAATATTTCAACTACTACATTATCAGTCAATATCTCAAAAATCTAAATTAACTGAATACGCATGCTTTACTAATTAATTTACTAATCAAATACTAAAGCGTGCGTATTTAGTTATAAAAATCCGCATTAAAAAAATTCAAAACGAGGCGTAAACGAGTGCAGAATTAGTCGGAAATATTGCGATAATACACATTCCGGAATGGGAAACATAAAAGACAACGCTTCAGGAAATAATTAACTTGGAATGTTTTGGGGAGAGGGCCCCATAAAAAGTAATGTCGTTCGGCGTTCTCTCAAAGTCTGAATATACACGGAATAACCGTTTATTTAATAACGAAGGTGGAATTCGAAGCGAGGTAGGGGATGATAACGAACGCTTCGAAAGAAGGTCGTACGATTATGATTATTATTAAATCGACTTTTGCATGGGAAAACATCTTTTTTTTTATTTATTTAAAAGTATCTTTACAAGTTGTTTCCTTGAAGAGGTCATTAAAAATTATTAGAATTGTTACAAATGTTGTTGACATATTTTACATAATACTTAATAAATGTAGTAAATATTATAAGCTTTTCGTAAAATTGCTTAAAAATACACAAACTATTTAAACACAATCTTTCAATTATAAACTGAACCGCAGTTGAAGTAATTCATTAAATTTAATATAGAAATTTGTTATAATCATATATATTCATAATCTTTATTCCTTACAAGTGTGGTTTAACATTTTTTTACATGTTTGACAATTTATTTAAACTTTAAACAATGTTCTTGTAGGAATCGGCCTTTCAGCCGATGTGATTTTTTTATTCGCATCTTAAATTTCACATAAATTGTATTTTATATTGATGTTATGGGATATTACACCTTCTTAATTATTTTCTTTTATTTTATATGAAAATCCTCAGTGAATAAATATACTTTTTTTATTTTATTTTTTTTTTTGAATTTATTACCCAATAATTACAACTAAATTACAGAATTATTATTTTACAAATATTATTTCCAAAAAATCTTTAAGACATATTTAAAAAAGGACAACAGAGAGAAAACTATATAAACGTAATTATAAAAAACTTAACTATGTAAATATTTTAAGAACCCAAAAATGTACTACAAAACAACACTGACTCGAACTAACAAAAGAAGCAACACAGATTTATAACAACTTTCAGGAATACACTTGTAAATACCAAGGATTTATATTAAATATATTAAAAATAAAACATCTTATAGTCAATAATAAAATATACTATAAATCAATAAATTAATTAATAAATAGAAAACAAATAAAATTAAAAGTAATTAATACATATTCATTAATAACGAAATCCCTAAATGGAACGAATGCGATTAAAAAATCCCGATGCAAGGACAGGGAAGGCAACAACTTCTGCAAGTGTTTATTGTATCAGAAATTTTTGTAGAAAAATGAAGAAATTATCATCAAATAAGACAATCATTACTTTACCATTGTTGAGATAAACAATTTTAAATTAAATTATTAAACAGCATATTTCGTAATATAGTATAAATTTAATTAAAAGTGTTAATTATCCCAATAAATATTAACATTCTCGCATATGATAATTGTAGGAGAACTCAAGAGATAAATAAAATTTAATTAGATAGAATTACCACTCCACTATTTGCACGGGATACATGTTATATATATATATATATATATATATATTAAGCCATTATCTCTAAAGTCACTAATTATTAGTTTGAGAAAAAAAACTGTCTTTTCGTTAAAACGTTAAAAAAAATATTTATCGCACGCAGAGGGTAAAGATGGTCTATTATTTAAATGTAAATATTACATCAATGAAATTACGAAATGATCTAAATAATCCTCTGGAAACTACTCATTCATCAAACTAGTCCTCTAATTTAGTTACTTTAGATTTTAAAGCTAACAATCAATCGACTACCCCTATAAAACACTACTGGTTGCGAGAAATAACTAATAGCCGCTCACTCGCTTAACTGATAGAAGCGACGTTTTGCGTTTTCTAAATTAGAATTCCATCAGCGGGAAAAGTTTCCGCGTTAAATTCCGCTTTTGGGTTGTTTCAAACTGTAATTACCGTTATACATAAATCCTATGTAAATTGTGATAACGCCGACATTGTCTTTGTGTGCATTTAAATTGGCATATAATTACAGTTGGGTTTATTTTAATTATTGTTATTATTTCAAGTTGTAAGTGTACACAGCGAAATTAAATGGAGAAGGAATGTTGATACTGAATGCGTAAAGTACTTACTAAGGATAGATTAAATACCCAGTATTTGAAATTGAAATTAAGTTAGTTGTAATGTACTATTTGAGAATACTCGTGGAATGAATGGATTCATTTATGACATTAAGGGTTTATAGCAACATAAATTGAAAAGAGATTTTTCTTCGTCTAATGACACCAATTTTAATTATTTTTCACGTGTAGTTATTTTATTGAAAATAAAATAATAAAGAGGTAAATTTAATTTAATATATCATTAACAAATCACCCTAAACCATGTCTTGTCAAAAATAAATGTTAAGTTTATGAATACTGTCATTAAATTAATTCTAAAATGTATTCCATCGTGGCAAAGGTGTTCATCATAATAAACGGTTTACAGCAGAAATAGTTACTGCGGGGTGCGATTTTTTGTCGATGGGAATACTCCGATTTTTTTACAGAATTAGGTGTAAACGTATATACTATGCGAAATAAAGTTCGCTTTATCGGGAACCTTATATTTTTCCCGCAAATCTCATTGAAATTTGCAATTTCCAAGTTATGCGTTTTCGCTAAATAAGCACAATACAGATGTAATTTGCATCAATGGTGAAACTTTCTCTAATAGTACGATGTAATACAAATTATAGTAATATTTTCATTTATGCGGCCAATAACACAATATTAAATTTATTCTAAGTTTGACGTCTATTAACGTTTTTTTTTTAATAATCGATATTTAATCCTTTAATAAATTACATCCATTTAAATTTTTGGTATTGAATATAGATGGCGCTAATTTTATAAAAAAATATTTTATTGTCTTTAATATTGAAGATTTGTTTGAATCCAGTTACGGACGGAGTGTGTGACCCACTAAAACCCTTTCAACTTACCGGCGTCGACTGCCAGGTTCATTGGCCGGTCTCATTATTATTTCTAATAAATGTAAAACGTAAAACTAGGAACACTTATTAAAAAATAAAGTTTATAATAAGTTAAAATAACACAATTACAACGAAACAAACATATAATAAATTAATATAATATAATAATATTTTAGTCCTTTGTTCACCTTTTTTTATTTTTATTACTATATGTACATTTCAAGCACAACGTGCTCTTTATAAATAGCTTTTATGTAAAATTGATAAATAAATAAATAAACATGTAACCAAAATTTAAAATACAAATGTGATGTATTATTAAAAAAATCAGACAAAGGTAATTTATTGAATGAAATCAATTAATTTTAATAAATTGTTATTTAACGGAGTTAAGTCATAATTGAAAAGTTTACTACATTTTTGTATATCTCAATTGCTTCTAACATATTTAGTTTTGAAGAATTGGACATTTTTAAAATTTTTAAATTGTTTAAAGAAAATTTATGTCCAAATGCTATTATGTGGTTAGCAATTACGGATTTTTTTCTGTAGTTTATATTTGAATAATATATGTGTTCTTTGTATCTTGTTTCAAGTTTCTTTTTGTTTGTCCAATGTATAATTTATTACAGTCACAGCATTGTGCTGAGTAAATGCCACTTTTTTCTAAATCATTAATTTTATTAAATGTATTTCCTAATAAAAAATTGTTTTAGTTTTAGAATTTAATTGATTTTTTCTAATTTTGTAGTATGATTAATGAAATATATCCTTTTTTTGTTTGTTAATTAATTTTTTAACACATCACATTTGTATATTCAATTTTTTGTTTACACGTTTATTTATTTATTTGTCAATTTTACATAAAATCTAATGATAAAGAGCACGTTGTGCTTAAAATGTACATATAGTAATAAAAATAAAAAAAGTGAAGAAAGGAATAAAATATTATTATATTACTTCAAGAAACTTCACGTACTCACAAACAAATAATAAATTAATAATAAATAAACACGAAAACTATAAAAATTATTTAAATAAGTTAAAAAATTGTCTAGAAAGGAGCCTACGAATGTTTGTTCCCTGGTACACCCTTCTTCCAACCTGGCCTTCTTCTCCTAGCGCGCTTGGGGCATCCGCTATCCTCCGATTTAACTTCCTTGATATCCGTGGAGGACAGAGCGTCACCGGCTCCTCTCTTGATGGAGTTGTCACTTGGTCAAGGATTAGACTCCACATCTACTGTGGTTGTAACCCCTGGATGAGCTAATCCAGCGCTAGGTGTTGGCTTTGCAGCTATAGCTGCTGCAGTATCCAAGACTCTACTGACCAGTGGTGAAATTTCATTTGTGGTTTGTGAGTTCACATTGATTTTCTTTACAGTGACTGCTGCAGATGCCGCCAGGATGTTCGCCACCGTCTTCTGATAAGGATTATCGGACCTTTCGGTGTTGGCTTTTGCCCGCGCCGATAATAACTTTGTTATAGCAGGAGTTATAAATATTTTCTCCTGCTGTATATTTTTGGTGTAGCGCCGACCTGATTGGCAGCACAGGACGTATCCACTCGTGGTCTGATCTGTGATTTCGTATTGACCCTCGGTGGTTTGAAAAGGGGAGACATATCGCGAATTTGTGACTGTACTTTCCTCCATCACTGTACTCATAATTTGGGGTAGCAGTTCCCTCAGTAAGTCACCGATAATGTTAGATTTTGCTGTTGCCTGTGAGTACTATAAACTCGCTTAGGTGTGACTCTTTTTTCGCCTCGAATTAAGATTTTTTTTCTTTTATCCTCAGTAATTGAATAGCGGTATCTTCCTTATATTTAGGACAATTTCGGGAACGAGCTGAATGATCCCCCTGACAATTAATGCATATTACTGGTTCTTCGCAGTTGGTTCCCTCGTGAAGTCCTTTTCCGCATGAACAAATTGCTTCTTTAACGCACCGTCGCCAAAACGTTGACACTTATAACAACGCATTGGCGGTGGTACGTAAAAGCGTACATGCAGATTGTGGTAGCCCACCTTGATTGCGGTGGGCAACGATGGACGATTAAATTTGAGAATGTGGCCCGGTGTATCCTGGATCACACCCTCTCTTTCAACAGAGATTCTCTTAACCTCAATAACTCCTTGTATTGCAAGGTTTTCCCGAATCTCCTCAATAGAGCGCTACATAATTCCACGGCAGTAATTTAGAGTACTGTGTTGTGTCACCGTGACCTCTAACTCGCCTAGTTTCTTCGTTTCTAATATTTTTTTGGACTGGGCGTTACTGGTTGCTTCAACAAATAATCCTTCCTTATTCTTCGTTACATTTTTATACTCCCCAATTACGCTGCTTCTTACTGTGTCAAGTTGCCTTCGGTTCTGACAACCTGCAAAAACCGAGGGATGTTGTTTTAAACTATTATCTATTAAATTAAATAAAATGAAACAAAGATGATTAAAAAAAAGGATTGATCGAATTTTATTGATCATTTCCAGAAATTTTCCTTGTTTAATTTCATTGTAATTTATTATCTATTAAGTTATTAATTAAAATATACAAGAGAGCATAAAATGCCCTAAAAAACATTTGTTTCGAAAACTTTATTCTAATTAATTCATTTTATACAGGGTGAGTTTTTTTCGATGTTCTCTATGGGGATCTCGGAAACTATAAGAGATAGAAAAACGGTTAAATGGGGAAAGAAGTGTAGTTTTATAAGACAAAAAAAATGACACTTTCAAAATATTTGAAAAAGTCAAGGGTAACTAGATATTTTGAAAAAAGTAAAATGTGTCAATTTTTTTAAATCAATATATCTCTATTATTATCATAGATAGAAACAAACTGTAAAGGACAAAGTTGTAGAAAATTTTACACAGATTAATAACAAAAAATCAAAAAAAATTTTCGCCCATATTTTGGGAGATATAACACAAACTTACCTTTTTTTAAATGGAAACAATAGTTGGCTATAACTTTATTAAAAGGGCTATTTTTTTCCCTTTAATCCGATATAACATATGCCATAGTTATTTTTAAAATAAAATAAGTTACAGTCGTTTTTAATGTTACCATCCACCAAAAAATAGTTAGCCATGAAAAAGACAAAAGTAAAACAATTGCAGTTGTTTATTCTAAACACACATTAATTCATTTCCATATTTGGTTTGTTTCGATAAGTTTGTTTTGTATTTTTTTCGTGTTGTAAGTTTTTTTAAAGTGATAATGAATTTTTCCAACGAAGAAAAGCGTGATATGCTTGTTTGTTACATTCAGTGTAATAAAAACGCTGCGGATGCTGCAGAACAATATTATAATCAATATATCGATCGTCGGCAGCCATCTTTACCAACATTCAGAAGAATTTACCACAATTTGGGTGAGTACGGATCCTTTACAAAGCCGAAACGAAATTAATGATGTTTCGGAAATAAACGTATTAGCGATTAGCATTGGCGATGATAGATCCATCCACATCGACCAGACAAATTGCAACAGAAGCAAGCATATCTCAACGGACTGTAGTACGAGTTTTGAAAAAACATAAATATCACCCATATAAGGTATCAATTTCACAAAATTTACATGACGGTGATACCAATAAGAGAATGGTCTTCTGTATGTGGTACAAAAACATGTGCCAAGAGGATAATACGTTCCCTACAAAAATAATTTGGACAGATGAAACGCGATTTACTAATTGTGGGATTTTTAACCGGCACAATGAACGTGTTTGGAGTCAGGAGAATCCACGAGAAGTTGCACAACGTAGACCACAAATTAAATTTGGATTTAATGTATGGTGCGGTGTGTTCGGATCGAGAATTCACACATTGAATGGAAATGATTACCTTCGTTTTCTTCAAGAAACATTTGAAGATATGCTCGATGATTTAAATTTATCAGTACGGGCAAGATTGAAGTGGTTTCAACATGACGGAGCTCCACCTCATAGCACGTTGGCTGTGCGAAACTATTTAAATGATGCTTTTCCTAATTCGTGGGTGGGAAGAAATGGACCAATCCTATGGCCACCTAGATCACCCGACCTATCCGTTTTAGACTTTTTTCTGTGGGGTTATGCGAAGAACAAAGTGTATCAACAATCATATCAATCCGTGGAGGATTTTAGACTAGCTGTACTTGAAACATTTTATTTTATTGACAGAAGAAAAGTCAAAAAAGCCACAAATTCGATTTTAAAAAGATGTACTTTATGCCATAATAATAATGGTGGACTTTTTGAGCATCTTATGTAATATTTAAAATTTTCTTCTATTATTATTTTGATAATTTCGGAATTATTTTACTTTATGTTGCTTTTGACAAATCTAAAGAAAGATAATAAATTAAATATTGATTTCGTTGCTATAAACAACTGCAATTGTTTTACTTTTGTTTTTTTCATGGCTAACTATTTTTTGGTGTATGGTAAAATTAAAAACGACTGTAACTTATTTTATTTTAAAAATAACTATGGTATATGTTATATCGGATTAAAGGGAAAAAAATATCCCTTTTAATAAAGTTATAGCCAACTATTGTTTCCATTTAAAAAAAGGTAAGTTTGTGTCATATCTCCCAAAATATGGGCGAAAAATTTTTTTTGATTTTTTGTTATTAATCTGTGTAAAATTTTCTACAACTTTGTCCTTTACAGTTTTTTTCTATCTATGATAATAATAGAGATATATTGATTTCAAAAAATTGACACATTTTTCTTTTTTCAAAATATCTAGTTACCCTTGACTTTTTCAAATAATTTGAAAGTGTCATTTTATTCGTCTTATAAAACTACACTTCTTTCCCCATTTAACCGTTTTTCTATCTCTTATAGTTTCCGAGATCCCCATAGAGAACATCGAAAAAAACTCACCCTGTATAATAAAATATGCAAACTCCTTACGACACCCTTGTCAACCCCTTACCACCGCTAAAAGTGTTCACAATAGTGATTAATTTCCGGGGTTGATTTTAGAAACAATAGATTTAAAAATATTACGGGCTTATCTAGTATCCCTTGCGTTTTCATTAACATTCAAAACATTTTCACATCAACCCCGATAGTTTTTTTAAGTTAATTCGTGTGTATTGTTTTTTATTTTATTTATTTATTTGCGGGAAACCCCCTTTTTACAAAAACAGTTTACAAAAATATTTTACTTATTACCTTAAATTCTAAATTAACTCTAATATTATATTACACAAGAAGTACATGTTTTTTTAAAACACGCTTAAATGTATATTTACACGAATCAAATAAATTAAACCACTCGTACTGATTTAATTTATTAGCCGATCTTAATATACGATAATATATATTGTTGTTCTTTCTTTACATGCGAACTCATCAATTATGCTAATGTTTTATTAAGAATTCTTATCAAACTTATTTAAATTAGTTCAATAAATAACAATAAGTATTATTTAAATTTATGTTGAATATTAGATATTTTGAACATAATAAGTTTTGAAAACAAATCAATTGAGAATACAACAAACAACAAACAGATGAACATAAATATTTTTTCTGGATAACAAAACATTATTTTTATTGTGGCTCTGGAAGGGGAAAATCTATTAACGGACTAAGTGTCAGACTCCTCCAAAATTTTGTCCGGGAGAATACTGACTAACAACCGGCTTCTACTACTATGGTCATTAGCAGGTCAGATCTGAATAAATGCACTAACTTTTTAGAATGTAGCACTGTCGGGCATTGCCCAAATCAACTTAAAACCAATATCACAGCTAACCTAAACCTATAATAAATAAAATAAAACCTAATCCTAAACAAATTAAAACCTAAACTTAATATCACAGAGCGACGACATCGAGGTTGTAAATGGACGTCTAACCTAAATGCGCAAGAGTTGTAAAAGGACTCTTGAACAGACGACACTACACACAAAACAGTAAACACATTAGAGAGTGGAAACAGAGTTGTAAAAAGGCTCTGATACCACCGGCAAAACATTGTTAAGAATAATATTTCAAATATTATTGTCTATGTGTATATTTTTTGGACCCTTCTGCTTAATGACTTATTTTGATCCTTTTTTTCCACTCACAATTGGTTAATTATTTTTATTAGTGGTATAAATAGTTAGAATAGGTTGAGTAAAATCAGCATTGTGTTGAGCTAGATGCTCAAAAAAAAACACACAGTTGAGAGTTAGATGCTAAAAGTTTACACATTATACCGAGTTAAGACAGTAGAGTATGAGGAAGAAGATATTGCATTAAAATGCGATATATAAGATATAAGGGTTATATCTTAGTGAAAAATTTAATGTATAAAAGTTTAGTATAGTGACAGCAGGTAAAAACATTAATTTGAGCAATTAGAAATCAACGATTATTAGTGTTGAACAAGTGTAAAAAGGTCTATGTGTTAAATTTTGTTTAATATAGGAAGTTAAGTTTGTTTCTTGTGTTGATACTATTGGCGCAAATCTGCATAGAAAAACCCCGATTATCCACAAAGTATTGAAGTAACTCTCTCACTTCAGAGTGATATTTAGAAAAGACGTACTTCAAGAAAATATTTTTGATTATACAGGGTGTCCCAAAAAAGTTACTGGATGATGATTTATTTTTTAAATAAATTACATTTAAAAAAAAAATACAGGGATTTCAATTTAAAATAAGATAAACTTTATTTTTCCTATACATTCAATTTTTAACAGTTTTACATTAAATTTTGGACACCCTGTATAATTGATATCAACAAAATTTGACTATTAGGATTATTAGACATTATTTAACAAATATCCTCTATAATTTTATTATAAGATCCTATTTTATTTTTTATTAATTTTTACTTTCCCCGGACCCCTGTCCAAGGGAAAGTATTGTGATGGTGAAAACTTTCGAACCGCCAATTTCAATAAATATGCACGTTTTGAGGTTCCCTGAGTCCATTCCATCGAGTTTTGAAAAATGTCTGTGTGTGTGTCTGTGTGTTTCCGCGATAGCGCCTAAACGGCTAAATGGATTAAGCCCAAACTTTATATCTAAGCTTTATATAACAGTGGAATGATCTGAAAAGCTTTTGGTTAGAATCAAAACTCATTAAGTGCAACTTTACTCTTAGCAATTTTTCATTTTTTAATTCGGATAGAAAAATGTTTCAAATAAAAGTTTTAGATCTTGGAAAATTAATAATTTCTGTTATAAAACTCTTATTGCAGGACCTCCGGTTTTCTTTTTATAAATTTTTGAAATAATTATTTTAATGACAAATAAAACGTCAAAATGCCGTCATATTCAAAACATTCGCAAACGCCTCCAGTTAGAAAAAATGAAGAAGAGTGTGGAGACATTATTTAAACCCATTGTAAGGTAAGAAATAACACACTTAATTATAATATTTTTCTAAATACTCGGCTTTAACTTTGAAAGACAAGAATCAATTTTTTCTATTAATCATTTTGCTTTCCTATTAAATTTTCAATCAGAAACTTATTTGACCGTATTCACCGGGGAAAGTAACATGATGGACACATCTCCATTTTTTAAACCCATGGCGCAAAACCATTTTTTTTTACTTTTTAATATTTTTGTGATGAATAAAATGTGTATAAAGCAATTTAAAAAATATGTAATCATACCGTAACCCTGTATAATCAAAAATATTTCCTGAAGTACATCCTAGGACCCCACTAAAGTTTCTAAAATTTCAAAATCCTAATTTATTATATATATATATATATATATATATATTTAAAAAATCTATATATTAACTCTAACACAGTCTCCTGTTTTCAGTTCTTTAATAGAGAATAACAAAGATATTTTTTATTAATATTTTAAGTGTCGAATTATTATCATAATGATACTTTTTTGTTAATATTTTGCCCGTGAGGCATTTTATATATACACACATTTTTATTCAGACTATACAGATAATACATAACAATATAAAATAAATAATTACAATACATGTAAGTATTAGTATGTCTGCGCTATCGACTAGAGGACTTTCTGTCCTGTCCTGAATTAATGATGGAGTTAAAGAAAAATCTATGGTAGCTAACTGATGTTTCGCACAAATGAATTGATCAATGGTAATGGGAGGATGTTTAGAAAAGATATTAAGCTTACGGAGAATATAGATTTTTTTGGTTAAGGCTTGGGTATGGATGGCTTTTATATGATTAACAATACATTAGCATGGATTTTTTCAAACATTGAGCTATATTCAATGTTATGAAACACTCATTGTATATAATCTGTTCAACCTGTGTACAGTTACGAGTTGTATTCACCTCTTTATTCCACGTTCCAGTAATATTTTGTTCGTCTTATTTTATTCTTTTTATTTCAGTCGCTTCAGTTGTAGCTGTTTCCCCGGATACGAAGGAATTAACTGTTCTGAAGGACCGAATTCTCTTTGCACTTCAAATAGCTGTAAAAATGGCGGCACGTGCGTGTAAGTTTAGTTATTTATGTAGTTATACCTAATGTGAAAAAAGTTGATACTGTTATGTTTTTTGTAATAGGATGGAATAGGATCTGCGAAGAAATAATTCGAATATCGATATTAACAAACACAAACATACAATTCTAAAACAGTTAAATAGTATTCTGAAATCAAAATATAATTATAAAAAGTGTTATAGGATGGCCTAAATTGCCTGTCCCTATAAGGAATTTCTGTTATTAAAAGAAATAGATAAAAACGGAATATGAAAACGGAATGAGCATCCTAGAGCTCTCTTTTCAAGACAAACTCAACTGTAAAAACAGAAATTAGCCATCGTCAAGTTATAGCTCAAAATGTAAAATTTTTCATTTTTGTTTTTTTATTATTATATCATTTATTTATTATTTTATCTTTTTCGAGGAGATTTCAAAGCAATTTACATATTTTTGCATCTGCATTAATTTATAAGATACGACAAATAAAATGTATTTTAATAAAAAATGTATTAAATACAAATCATATATGGCTATGTCTTAATATTATTATTATTATTTATTTATTTACGGAATCTCCTTTTCGAAATTTTTAATAAATCTATATAAACAATACCACTACACATTAAAATATCTAAAATCATTAACCCTTCCTAAGTGGTTAAACCTTTATAATCTAAGTTTTCTTTTATGGTGCTTCTAGAAATGAAAAAGAAAACATATAAATAATTTTAAAAAACAATGAAATAAGTTTATAAAAACGTATTACAAAAACATAAATCGATCGATCGATAACTAAATATATATAGGCCTATACTCAGAAATTATTAAGATTTAAAAGCGAACAATTATAATATTAAACGGCAGAATGAAATAAGTACGTATAAATATAAATCAACAATATAATTAAGTAACACAGATAATTGTGTCACGATCAAATAAATTATATAAAACAAATATGTATGATAAAACAATATAAAACAGTTAAAATAAGATATCGGATTCGTTAATGCGTTTTAATTTATTTTTAAATAAGCATAAGACTGCGAATAAATCTAAACTATTTAATTCCAGTAAAGCATTTGCAAAAAGCATAAGCCGGCCAATTAGACAAAACGTCCCATAGTTGGTTGGGTGAAAAATCAATCGGAACAATTCCTTATGTCTACTGTTCACGCCTCTTGGAATATTAAATTATAGCTTTCCAACGAGCTCTGCACAATCTATGAAACTATTGACCAGTCCATGCAAAAAAACGCATATCTAATAAGATCCTTCTGTTACGCTATGACCATCAACATTGAACTATGACTAAAAGTAGTGCTTTGTCCACTAATTCTGTGATGCATTGATTTTAAAAATCTTCCTTGAACAGCCTCATTTTTTTTTACAAGCAATCGAAGTATATTGTGACCATACTACCGAGGCACATTCCAAATGAGGTCTCACTAGCGCGACATACAGAATTTAAATCGTTCTATTATTGAACCCCACCGAGAACCTATTAACAAATCCCAAAATTTTTGAAGCCATATTGAAGATTGAATTGAAGTTTTAGGGTGCTTCGACAACATTAGTCATTTGCGTCAAAGCCATATTACAAATATTCTCAATATGTTTATTAAAACTAAGATTTGATGTAAACGACACACCAAAATCTCTGATTTGATAAGTATTATTTAGAGCATGATTATTAATCTTATATTCAAAGGCACTAGCACTTCTTCGACTAACGGATATCTTAAAAAAAATTATCTAAATTCAGGGATAAATGATTCTCGGCGCACCCCAGTTAAGTCTTCTTGAAGAAGTAATTGGTCTTCAATGAATTTAACACTCCGAAATATCATCAGCGTATAGAACAATATTATTACTTTGAATCATTATCATCAAAAAATAACAAAAATAAAACTGTGCCACAGTGAGAACCCTGCGGCATCCCGGATGTAACAGAAATATTATCTGAAAGTTCTGAACCAATACGAAACTTCTGTGTTCGATCACTTAAGTAGCTTCTAAGCCAATTAATTACAGCAGTGCCAACCACCATTGCATCTCTGTTGCACTCTGTCAAACGCTTTAGAGACATCGATGTAAATTGAATCAACCTGCAATCCGTCCTCCAAATTATTTGACAGAAATGTCTGGTAAACAATCAAGTTAGTAGTTGTTGATTTGCCCTTAACAAAACCGTGTTGTTCGTTTATTAATTTATTAGAGCATGACCATATTAGTTGTTCTGTTATTAAATAGTCTAATATTTTAGGTAAATCTGACTGTTTGCAAACCCCCATGTAATTAGATATATTTGTCCTACACCCATTCTTAAATATGGGTGTTAGAAAGCTTTGTTTCCAGCTCTAGGGAAATATTCCTGAAATTTAAGAATTGGAAAAATGGCATGAATTGACTTAGAGAGCGTGTACACTCATCTTTTCAAAAAATATTTCGGAATTCCATCAGGCCTTGCACTGCAAGATTCTGATAAGGAAGATATTTTATCAAAAACGTCTGTAAGCGATACTCTGAAGCAGTTTAAATTAATTATCTTGTCTATATTAAATTCATAATTTGATATAGTGGAAGCACCATAAACAACCGAAAAATGTAAAGGAAATAAATTAACGCATTGAGCTGTAGAGTCACTAACATTTTCTTTGAAAAACGTTTGTTTTGGGAAACCACGTGTTTAATGACAGCAGCTCACAAGGTCCCAAATTGGTTAGTATTACCTTGTATATTGACTTCTAGTTGATTAATGTATGCATTGTAAATTTGAGTATTTAGTTGCTCACATTTCCGTCTCAATTTTCTAAAATTCTCCTAATTTGATATTAAACCATTACTCTTATAAGCTTTATGAGCGGCCTTTATTGCCTTAGTTAATTTAATTAAGTGTTATTAAAACACTTGGGATACTTATGATTAATAAAAAAAATCACAGGTATGAATCTTATAAAACAAAATGAAAATATATTATTGAGATCACGAACATTATTATTTATAGTTTAATTTGAAAATAAACCGTATCAATCAATTCTTGCAAGAAAATCATTTATACTATTATAATCGGCTAATCCAAAGTCATAAATACTGTTCTGATTCTCCATATGTAAGTCCATGGTCATGAGATGCATATTTATATGATAAGGGACGTGATGAAAACACACAAAACATCGTCAGCACGATTCACTTTTATATTAGATATGTTAGTGAACACCAGATCCAAAAATACACCCTGGTCATTAGGATAATTATTAACTTGGAGGATATTATGATAATTGAACATTTTCGCCAACATATCTGCTGAATAACACGTATTTCCCGTACTTAAGATATCCTCATCCGACTGATCCCAAATCGCGTTAGGAATGTTGTAATCACCACACATGAGAAATTCACACTTTGGATTTGATGCATACAGATGTCAAGATCTTCTGCATATTTTTAGAGTAATAAATTCGATGCAGGTGGAATATAGAGTGCATTTTTTATCTAGGCCTCATAGGGATTTACATAGAAAAATCTTTTCGTCGTGTTAATGGTTTTTCTATGGTATGGATTTTGATCAAATTAAACATACATTTAAATTAGACTAATTTGTGCAAAGTTCAGCAGTTTTTAAATTATTTTAAATGCATTTAATGTTTTAAATAGTGATTTAAAATAATGATAATTTTAAATACTTTCTTAATTAATAGGCTTAGTTCTCTGACATCTACTGAAGTTGTCTACTTGATAGCCCTTTTATGTATTCCATCACCATTTTAACCTTTTCTTGGGTGGTATAAACCGACATTCTTTCAATAAAAGGAGTACAATAAATTTGAACACTTTGACAATTACGATTGATGTCAGTGAACTAAGCCTACTATTTAAAAAATATTCAAAATTATTATCATTTAAAATCAATTTTAAAAACATAAAACGCATTTAAAATAGTTTAAAAACTACTGACTTTTGTACATATTACTCTAAATTAAATGTGTGTTTAATTTGATCAAAATCCATACGATAGAAAAACCATTAACACGACGAAAAGATTTTCCTAGGTAAATCCCTATGAGGCCTAGATAAAAAAATGCACTGTATGCAACACTGATAATGTATTTATTAGATATTTTTACGAAGACCTGTTTCACATTAATATTACAAGAAATAATGTTCTTGGATATGTCATTCCTGACCGCAATCATAACACCGCCGCCCCTGGCCTTTGTACTGTTCGCCGAGCTCCTATCAACTCTATAAATATTGAAATTAGAAAGGCTAAGTTAGGCATTTGAGATCGAGTCATCTAACCAAGTTTTAACTAATATTATAATATGATAAATTGATACTAGCGTATTAAAAAAAAATAAGTTTGCCATTTAACCCACCAACGTTCTGGAAGTATATTTAATTTTTTTCTTGACGAATAGAGGGTTCACCACTATTGTATTTTATTATTAATCCCGTTTCACTTGAATTCTTTAGCTTAAGTAATTCTTCATTTAAAGATTTCCTAAAATTACGTTGATTCTGGGTTAGATCCGCTTTGGAATATATATTATTTTTCGGCAGTGAACGCAAAGCTTTTAAGAAGTCTACAGCGGAATGGCGATCATTGAAACATACTTTTAATTGTCTCGGCCTGTCAGATTGCTTTCCTATCCTGAATAATGTTTTCGGAGCCAATGCTACGCTAGGTTCAAACAATTGATATAAAGCATTTATCGTGCTGCAATTTTGCATCAGCTGACCCTGTTGATTCCGGAAGATTGAATATCATAACATTCAATGATCTGCGATAGCGATCCTCAACCTCTTGTATAATACTTTCCTAGTTGTAATTTATATTCTCACTGTTTAAGGATTCAGAATTTTCAAGCTTTATCCAATTCGCTATATCTAGAATTAATCATCTGAAGCATTTCATCCCTAAACCTACCGAAGTGTTCCACTGGAGTCTTATTAAATATTCTAATGTTAAAAAATTGCTGGATTCAGAAACAATAGTTGAGTCGAGTTTAATGTGCATTTTAGCACAAAACCAATAAATATTCTTATTCCTATTAATGTATATAATCATGTCAGCATCATTTAAGTCTGTACACTTTAAGTGAATACTTTTACATTTTCCCGAACATTTAATAAAAGGTGTATTTGGAAGAACAGCCTGATCACATGCGCCACATTTATTAACCATTACAATTATGAGGTTTATTGAATGAATTAAACTATAAAATATTTGTTGGGAATAAACAAGGATAACACGCTTCACATTACGTCATCGATCGTAGTGACTAATTAAAAACAAAACAAAAGGAGAGTAGACCTCGGTAAAATTGTGGTTACAAATATGGGTTAAAACGGTAGGTAATACAGGAAGTGTGTATTAAATTGCATTGTATTGTAATTCCGATTAATTTTAAAAATTCATTGCCAGTACAAAATTATCATTCAGAATATTGTCATTGAGCGGATTATCGCCCAGTCGCAAAAACACTGAATGCATTCGAGGATTAATGAGACGTGTGAAAAATCAATAAATTAACTGTAGATTACCAAGAAATTAAGTACGATACACAAAAATGTCTTTCACTGAGAGTGACAATAGTATAAGTGTATGCAGTGGACTAAAATATTATCTTATGAAACTCTATATAACTACAGAAAAACACAATGAAACTAAGGAGCACAAACTAGCGTGTTGATATTGAATAATAAATTCTTCTTTCATTGATATAGCATGTTAGTATGTTTAGTGTTCATTTTATAGAGATTAATGTCATATCAATTATTATTAAATTATGAGTTCTTTAACAATAATAAGTTACAAATTCGTTTAAAATATGTTTCAAATGGCTGAAAGAAAGGTCGATAGCCATTTTCAGAGTTGGAAATATATTGTGAACGTTAGTGTATTGTTAAATATTGTATTGTAATTATATATTCCAATCTCAGAAATAAAGATGTTTATGTATGTATGTTTCAAAATAGATGAAATCTTTTTTTTCCAAAATACGTAAAAAAAGCAACAAAGGCTTAATGCATGAATCAATAAATATATTTTATGTGAACATTTAATCACTACGACACAAAGTGAATGAAGTGGGATCATTATTATATGAACTGAATAATAAAAATGGCGTTATAATGCTAACGGAGCACTGGTTATCAACACAAGAAGCAGAACTTTGTAAAGTGAACCAGGTGGAAACAATATCCTACTATTGCAGGACGTCTTCAAATTATGAGGATGGGGTCTTATTCATCCAAATTTATGCCCTCAAGATGAGTGATGGATTTCCGAATATTCTCAGGATAAACATTGTGAATAGTGCAATACTTTTGTTTGAAAAATAAACCATTCATTATAACTCTTTGTGAACTGTCGAGAGATTTTAAGAAATTTTTAAAGATAACAAGTCCTCATTTAGAAAGCATTCATCGCAGAGAATGTTTTATCATTCTAGGAGCTGATATTAATGTAAAATTTGTCTCCAATGATAGGAATGTAATTCTATTCATTGGTCTATTAAATGGGGAGAATTGTATAGATAATACTTTTAGTAATTATATTTAAATAAAAAATCTAAAATTCAATTTCGATCATTAACTGATAACGATGAACTGTTCTTCGTCATCCGAAGATTTAGGAATATCCATTATGCCTCTCCAAGCAAAAACTTACTTCTTATTCTTCATCGACACTCTTATGTTTTGTGGCATATCTGTGTAAAGCAGATTTAGTAACATTATAGACCAGCAGCATCTCTTATTTTAATGATTTGACTAATTACAGCTAACATAGCTTGCTTTATCTTGGCTGCATTTTCTACGTGAGATTTGTTAGTTCTCCTAACCTTATTTTATCGATATGTATGTAACCCAAAAGAAACATATTTTGCCCATGCTCGTGTATATAGAACCAAAATAACATTAAGTTATACGTAAATCCTACGTATCTAAGTTATTTTATTAAAAATAAAATCAGCATTTGACCTAGTCATACCATTCAACATCATTTAGATAATGTACCTAATACAACTGTTCGACCAAAATAACTACTGTCCTTTGCAGTCCCACTAAGTACTATTCAATTGTTTGCCATTATAAACAGTGGGATTTATAGTGGGACAGTCCCAGTATTCACCCCATAATTGGGGTTTTCAGTTTATGAATTTACGTTGTCAACAAAAATATGAGCAAAATTTATTTCATACTTTAGGCGATTTGTCGAAAATTCTTCACATATATCATATGGTAAATAACGCGGATATTCGACTCGATTCCAACACGATAATGAAAAAAAAAAAACTTCTTAGAAATCAGGTGTTTGCCGGTTTCAGACAAAATAAACAATTTGCTGATAATATTTTTAACTGATAATAGAGGGCAGTGCACGTAAATACCGTTCTAATTAATTCGTATTTTCTTTAATTTATTTTGCGGGAAATTTCATTTGTCCCAGTATGTAACCTGTCACAGTATATATCAGAAGTAGAAGAAGAAGTTTTCAATTAATTTTTTTTTTTTTTTTTTTTTTTTTTGTCTGCTATGACAATCTTAATCGTAAAAAATTATCTGTTTGTTCAGGTGAGCCATTTATATCGATACCGAAACGAAATAGCCATGGCTATAAAGCCTTACTGTACATATGTCGAGATCAGCAAGATGTAGTTGATTACGAGCTACTAAAACCTAATAATCTTATTGCAGATGTATATCAATGTCATCCTCTTGCATGACATCGCTCGGCGATATATTAATAGAGTTGTGAAAGATACACTGTTACAGCTCGAATGGGAAGTTCTGCCGTGCTTACAACACAAAACAGCTGGCGATTACCACTTTTTCCGATCGATGCAGCATGGCTTGTCCCTTACACGGTTTCCAAATGCCGAAGAAGTGCAAAAATTGATGTAAAAGTAAAAGTTGTAGAAAATATTTTGACTGGCATATATTATATGAGTCTTTCTGAACGGGTACCTTTTTAAAATGAAAAAATGATAAAAATGTATGGGAACATCTAATAATACGAAAAAAGTTCATTTTTAACAAAATTATCGGAGCAATAATTGCTCTACGAATCGTTAGAATTTATTTCATCCGCATCGATTGCATTACTAACATGAATCGAATTTGGCTTTGCGTAATTTCGTGATTGGATTTTAAACCCGCAACGCAATCAAACTTTTGCGTTCCCACTACCCTGTGGGAAAAAAAACTGAAAAATTGCTCTTCGTTTAATTGGCCCCGTTTTAAAACCTATGAATAATTATATAATTTAGCGCGCGACTAGAAATTCTATCCCTGATCTCCATTTTATAATTAATCTATCAACAAAAAATGGAATATGTTTTTTTTTTAATTAAACAAACCGAGTTGATTATAATTTTGCATAAATTCGCCTTGATAGAAATAATGATCAATATTTTTTTTTTTTAATGCGCACCTACGTTGAGGTTAGTTTTCTTATTTATTGATTCGTTTTAATTAGATAACACAAAAAATAATTTGATACAAAGACTTCAGGTCGATAGCCCAGGACAGACTCACCTTCATGCGTATGGTAATATATAGCTGTATATAAAATTTAATGTAATTGTCTTAATGCAGATATTTCTATATATAAAAAATAATAAATGAAATAAATTTACTGTCTTTTACCACTATTTCTTATTTTTATTGCCATTCGAATGAGTAATCTGTAGAAGTCGAAACTCGTCTAATAAATAGTGGTAAAAGACATAAATATATTCCATTATTATAATATATTACCACAAACATGATTCAGATGATATTAATAATGTATTCTAATTAAACAAAATATAAATAAATTAAATTAAAATAATTTGAAAATAATTAATTATTAATCAATAATTTTTTATTTGCTACTGACTTTTTGACTTACGTTACGTAAGTACTTCAAGACGTATATCATATACTTCTCAAACATATACCCCTCCAAAAATCAAATTACATAATAGACATTTGCTGTTGTAAAGCAATAACATATTGTATAATACGATTTTTGATTCGAGAATATTTAATGCAAAGAATAATAACACAAAAGAAAATTGATTAATAATTGGTTATTTTCAATTTCTTTTTATTTAATTTATTTTAAATAGCTGCAAAATGAAAGAATCGTTTTTCTATTGTTAAAATATAAATATTTCAACATTAACATTAAGTAAGATTCATAAAAGAATAGCTTTTTATTCACTTGGCCACAGTTTTTTTTTTAATAAATTAAATAAGAATTGCGAAAATATTATAATTATTTTTATTTAATTTAAATAAGACTGCTTTAAATGCAATTTATGCTTTAAAATTAACTCGTGTTTGAATTGCGAAATAACTGATATGTACCATACCAGCAATGGAATATCAATTGGCTATAAATTAACTGGCAACTAGTGTTTCAGTGTGCGTATCAGTAAATGCATGCATAGCATCCATTTGTATTTGCATAAAGATAAAAGGTTTATGCGGAAATATTTATGCTCAGAGCATTTTAATCAACAACAACCAGCTACCCGTATGCAATATCAATTTTTACATTTTTTGCAAAAAAAAATATTTTTTTTAATTTCACGTTTATAATGAGCCACATCTACAAATATTGCATCACATGATAGGTTTTTTTCTCAAGTTGGTTTCACCTTGCAATTTACGCGTTTGTAATTCCATTTTTTTGCATTTCAGTAGAGATTTGTTTGAATCGGTGTCACTTCTTTTGAAATTAATATACTTATAAACATTTGTGAAGATTTAAATAGATTTATTTTACAAAAGCTAGTTCCTATTGTGATTCTTGAGGAAGCTTTATTTTAATAGATCTTCTATTCAAATTTACCAAATCTACTTGTTTAAAATGCATCTTATTTGACATTAAAACAGTCAATATATTTATATATTTATAAGGATCCAGTGACAATACATTAGTAACCGGATACTTTTTCAGCCTCTGAGTTAAATAGTTCCTCAACACTATATATAATTATATCATATTCTGCTTGCGTTTATAATTTTCTTGAATTTCGTGAATTATTTTGTCACCTTAAAATTGATGAGAATTAAGTTGATCTAATTTATCTTATAATGCTACGACAGTAGACTTTGGGCCATTTATATCATCACCCAATTTCCTACAGGTGTTGCAAATCCGAGAAAGTCTAGTTTTGCCACAATTTTCACGTTTCTAACTTAAATAAATAAAATACAAATAAATTTGTACGACAATTTGCATATGCAACAATCAACAGTGTTACTGGCATCGGCTTCTTTAGTACAACAAACACAAATAATCGTATTCATCCTGGAGTAATTACAACAGTACACAATTGAGTAGAAAGTGCGGTTTCACAAGTAATCTATTTTTATGCTAGCACAGTCCTTCACAGCGACTTGGAAAACTAAGGAAAAAAAAAAATACCACGAAGCGATTAATAAAAGAAAATACAGGTAGAAGAACTTACTCGGAAAAAGGAGAATGTTTTACAAAATTATGAAAAAAAAAAATCAGTAGTAATTAATAATTATGATGAGTGATAAAGTTAGCAATATTGTTTTCGTTTGAAATAATAAATTCATGTACAGTGTTTGAAATTATAATATATTAATTAAATTATTCATAAATTATACATGGTGAGTCACTTATCTTGAGATTCAAATTTCTCAACAATTAATGATTTCATCAGAAAAAGTTTCAAATAAACTGCGTATTTTAGAGAGGCGAATTGTTTTGTAGCGGAAAGTTCTTACAAGGCCCCCAAGGGGGATATTTCATAATTCCAAATAGGAACCCCGATTTTTTATTCGAGTTGTTAACTCAAAAAGACGTAACTTTTTTTTAACGTGGTGTAATTTCATCCTTTTCACTTTACCTTGCACAAAAAATTACGCGGCAATGATTTTGTAAAACGAGTATTTTTTCATTGGACGCTTCATAAAATAGAAGAAATCCCATTTTTTTTTCTCACAGATATTCTTTTCTGTCGAGCCATTTTTCAAAAATCGTGGTGTTAATAAGAATAATATAGACTACTGGAGTGTTGATAATCCAAAATGGTTCAATAAATTAATTACCAAAACCCATGGTGTGTTAATGTCTCGTAATTTGAAATTTAAGGCAATTTAACTAGGCAAAAATATCGAGATTTAAAAAAAATAAACTGCCTATTTTGCGTGAAGACATCACTTTGGAGACACGGCGAAATATGTGATGGATATTCATCTCATTTCTCAACAGTCACCCTAGGAGTACTAAATCGAATATTTTATGGTCGCTGTATTGGTAGAGATCGTCCTGTTTATTGACCTGCTAGATCGCCAGATCTTACCTCACCGGAATTATTTATGTGAATATGTAAGGGCAACATTTATATAGAAAGACACACTGCTGATGAAGATTTGACTCAAAGAATTAAAAACGCATGCGCTAAGATATGCTAAGAGACATTTTTAAAGTGTACAGCATTTTTCCACGAAAAAGTTATCAAATGCATAGAAGTGAATGGACATTATTTTGAACATTTATTTACAAAATTTTTACGTTCCTGTTGCTGTTCTCATTTTATATGCAGTTCTTGTTGAATTTTCGTAGGGAAAACATTAGCCCACGATGATGCCTGAATGTAATCCCGACTAATTGGACTTAGATCACGTGGAATAACATGCATTTTGGCGCAAAACACATCTACCATTTTTATAATTATTTTGCAAAATATTATGGATGTCGGTATGACGGGGTTATTTGTTAAAAAAAGGTACTATCGCACTTATTCAGTTATTCGAAGCAATTGCATAAATTTCTTACACGACATCTCGGCACCGACTCCCTGGTTCTGTCAATCTCACAAAAGTCCTTGATTATCCTTTGTCAGTAAGTATATTTTCCTAAGATCGAGTAAATTCTTGATATTATTAAGTATGGGAAAGTCTCCGCGAAGCGGTATCAACCCTACACCAACGTGTGAATAGATCCCATTTGCGATAATATTTTTAAGTGTTAAGTGAGTTCTTATTGTCCTGTCAAATAGAATAGATGCACAGATTTTTGTAAATATTCAACAAATGTGTTAAGTGAGAGTTAAACTCAACTTCGTTGTTTTCTATTAACAAACAAAAGTAAACATAACCAGGAGATAACCACACTCGCCCCCAAAATACAAAAATTAAGAACTAATACAATATAAAAATACGAATTACATTAAAATATTGTAAAGACATGAACGGCCTAAAGTACTAGAGGACAATCAGTGAGGAATAAAATAAATGTGAGCGGCAAAGCGTTGATTATCAACAATTATTAATGCTCGCAAATTAGTCGTCACTTTATTGCCAAATTTGCACAAATGATTGCTTTTTTGTACACTTTAAACCATTTGTTTTTTGGAAAGTCTAAGAGTACTCAATCGAATGAATATTGAATATTTATATCAGGTATAAAGATGTAATTTTAAAAAATATATGACGTGATTGGAATAAGCCATTTATTTGATATTGTTACGAAATTGGGTTAAATAAGACTCGGAAATAAGTAAAACAATGTGTATTTATTTATTTACAGTACACTTAATTCATTTAGTAACATCACACCCTCACTATTTATGTATAATGAGATGTTGAGCACTCGGACGTTCGTGATAGACTGACTGCCTGCATCGCCACTAGCGCCCGCTTATATAGCGTGCTTGTTTCTCGAACTTTCCAGAACTTTCGATGACGCCGTGTTTACCGTCGCACTGTGTGTTATTTGGAGCCGCGAAGATTCAGGCGTGGTGGAGGTATGCCAAACTCAAATTTATATTCGACTGAAATTAAAAATGTCATATTGTTAAGAATACTTTAAAACTTATAAAAATGAATTTCCAGATTTTTAGGTGCACCAGTGTAAGTACAATGAACCGTCAAAGTCGAACATTTCTAAAAGTTGTTCAGCGCGCGGTATTGTGTATCACATTTAATAACTTCCCAGCAGGCCCCCAAATACTTTGTCTGAACCATTTTATAACACAATCATAAACATGAGCTGCTTTATTTAATGACATATATTCAGTGCATTATTTTAATTTTGATAGTAGTTATAATTAACCAAAATTACGCATTGTTTATTATTAAATTTTCTACTTTACAGACGCCGAAATAAATATTATCAAAAAAGAGCAGTATGACGCACAGTGGACTGAATGCGAGAAAAACTGGTATTTATTAGTAGAAAACATCCGAATATTCTGAAACTTGGTATATAGGCATTTTTTGAGATCACCATTAAATTCCTAAGGTCCAGGTTAAAAAAATAAAGTTCAAATATGTCGGACAAAAATTATAATTTACTGTTCGATTTCAGTTTTTCTTATTGATTACAATAAAATAATTTGTTTATAATAATATGTAACAAAAATATCCATTTTTTCCAAAACCATAGAACAAATAATATATTTTTATTGCATATATATACAGGGTGAGTCATAGAAGTGCCTGTGGTCTATATCTCCCTTGACTTTAGAAATTCAACATTAATTTATTAATAAAACTTGCTTTACTACTAAAGGCGCATATTGTAAAATTAGTTTTATATATACATCTCATTATCTCCGAATTGATATAAACTTTGTTATTTCAAATAAAACACCATATATATTAGAATTTTTTTATTCTCCTTTAAATTATCTTTACACCAATTTCATATAGTAAGTAGTTTTAACTAGTTGTTTCTAAAAAAAAATATTTTCTAAAAATTTTGACAGTTTCAGTGGTATACTAAAAAAATCATTACCTTTTTGTGTGTCCTGAGGCGGAGAAATGATTTTTTATACATACTAAGATAATACCATTCTATGGAATAATAGCTTTTAATTTAAAATATTTTTATACAGGGTGCCGAACTTTAACTTTGAATATCTGACTTTTCAACCGGACGTAATTTATTAATGTTTTGAAAGGCGCCCGATACTTTCCTTTTTTTTCTTAAATTATAACAAAATAATATAAATATTTCTTTAAGCATACTGTATGCCTATCTTCATTTTTACAGTGAATTGAATAGTCGGACAAGAAAAACAATAGAAATGAGTGTAATACTTTCAAATTATTATTATTTAAATATAAAAATGAAAAAGGGCTGTCATATTAGATGTATCCATTTCATAAACCTTAATATACAATAATGTATGCATATAATATTACATCAATTGTAACCTATATTTCAAATTTGAAAAAAATATATCACCCCCAACTTGACCCCAAAAATTCCAAAACGACATACAAATATAAACCATAAATATCATTTTTATGAAGCAAATAGCTGCCCCAAACAGACCCTGTTTAATTCATAGCTAATCAAAAAATTAGTATAATTAATGATTTTAATATTTAGACATTGGTAGTTCATATTGTATGAAATAAATATGAATAAATTATTAAAAATCAACCAATAATACACAGATTAAATTAATTTAAAAAAAATATTTTTTTTAGGTTAAAGTTAGGTTTTTTTGTGTATAAAATTTATTATTATTTTTTCTCATTAAACCATTGTAAAAAATTTTAGATATAAGTTATAAAATGATTTCTTTTCACAAAGTACTGCGAAAAATTAAACATTATAAAGAAATATTTAAAAAATAATTAATTTATATATAAAACCGATAAAAAATATTTTTTTTGTTCTATGGCTTTTAAAAAATGCAAATTTTGGTTAAATCTTATTGTAAATAACTTATTTTATTATAAATAACAATAAAAAACTAGAATCGAACTGCAAATTAAACCTTAGGAATTTATTGGAGATCACAAAAATGCCTGTATGGCAAGTTTCAGAATATTCGGATGTCTCCTACCAATAAATACGAGGTTTTCTCGCACTCAGTCCACTGTATGACGTTAACTTAAAAAAACCGCCGGCAGTTTCCTATATAAGACTGTGTAAAAACGTGTATATAGCGAACCATGTTCGACAGTTATCATTTTTTTTCCTTCCGTATGTCATGTAACGAAAGCGACGGCGGGCGCTAGGAATCTGCTGCCGCTTAGCTTACCCCACGCGGATTGCTGTATGAAAATATAAGAAATAAGCGCGCTGTCGCTTTCGTTACATGACTTGCAGAAGAAAAAAAATCGTAACTGTCGGCCATGGATCGCTATATACATGCTTTTTACACAGTTTTCTAGAGAAAACTGCGTCGCACAGTGCTATAAATTTGTTTCCCGCCGGCCCTGGCAAAAATGTAACTAAATATTTTCATATTCTGTTAACGTGATCGTATTCTAGACATTCTAAAATCTATGCACACAAATTTTCATTACTATTGGATGCGTACATTTTCTGTAATTAATTCACAAACTTGAACAATTTTAAAAGTCGTATTTTTATATAAAATTAACATACATGAAAATATATTTTGTATAGTTAAATGTAAATACAATGAATTTGAATTTTTAAAATAATAATTATACACTTTGGGGATCATAATAATCCGAAGATACTTTAATTCAATGCTTTAATTACTTAAAAAAAGTAAAATCGTGTAAAATTATAACTGAAATTTCAACTTTAAAAATAAAAATACGAATCTATCTGTCAAGTAGTGTCAAAAATCTGCTTACACTACGATAATCTTCATACCATTTTCCATACGTCCATGAATTTCAAATCCGAAACGATCCGATTTCATGATTTTTTATTGATTGAAAAAATTTTCATACATATTTTATACGTTTGAGCAAGCAACGGGCGCATCAAGTGAGTGTCGTCATCTCGTTGATGCATATTCACGGCAACGCGCTTGCAATTTCGAGGGACGCGGAAGATTAAAAAAATCATAACTCACAAAATCGGATCGTTTCAGATTTAAAATTTTCATGGAGAAATATTTATATATTATCGTGGTGCAAATTAAATTTTGTCACTTCTTGACACAAACATTCAAATGCCTACTAAATTTTAAATTTAGTTTTAAATTTCACATATTTATATTTATTTATTTCCGAAGTAATTTAAGCTTTAACACATAATATCTCTGTAAATTTAAAAAGCCTAAAATGTGTATTTTTCACTTCAAAAAATCAGACTCATGGTATTTACATGTATCAAAAAAAAATATTTTCTTGAAAGCTGATTTTTAATAAAAATATAGTTTTAAAAATTATTGAACTTTGTTATTTAATTGCGGAATATTGATAGGCCTAATGTAATTGATAATTTATATTCCTAGGTTTTAACGTGTATAGTATACGATAGTGATTACAGAATATTGAAATATTGAGTTTTAACGTTGCCTTCCCGCATTACCCGGGGACCGGCTGGAAACAATTTTATAGCACTCTGCGCTCTGTCGAACATTCAAGAGTAATGTTTCCAGTTTCTTCTTTCACTTTCGTTATAATATTTTGCACATTTATTTCACTATCCCTAGACTGTTTACTTCTACTAAAAATAATTTAAAATATTATACTGGATATCTCATTAGTAACTGTGGGTTCGAGGGAATTTCATATGGTCAAAACTTCTTTTTTTTAAATAGAACATCCAGCATATTTTCATACAGTCTGAAATAGAATTCAGTTCTGCAATAATTGATATTTGCATTTCCTATACCTATCATAGCTGGTTTAATTATATTAATAAAATTATAAAAAATAGCTGATACAATTTCTATTTGTAAACAAAAGCAAGGTAAAAATCAATATATAAATAAATTTTACTTTAAAAGTGGCTTACCTTATATATCGAGCGTATAACAAAAATTGACGACGTAGCTGACACTGGAAATCTAAAGTCATGTCTGAACTAAAAACACATGAGCACGCGTAAAGTACGTTGACAAGTCAGTTGTCAATAACCCCTAATTATCGTAAACGTGTTTTCTAAGGTACATAAAACGTTTATGATTGAATCTTATTTTCGCAATGGGCGAAAAGTTGGTGGAGAGTGGCAGTATTCTGTTCCCGATTGTTTGGAGGAATTTCGAAATCAATTTTCCAATCTTGCCGTTGATGATAACTGTTTTCGATGCACTCTTCGGCGTGCTGTACAAGTCTTTCGTGACACTGGAAGTGTTGGTAGGAAGGAAGGCACTGGATTGGCAACAAAACGTACTCCAGAGTTAATTGAAAATGTGCGACAAATAATAGAAGATTCACCTAGAACTTCACTTCATGTGCTTTCACAATTAACTGAAGTATCAATTGGTACCTGCCAGAAAATTTTGATTAACTTGCGTACAAAAACTATATAAAATTGATTATCCTAGAAAAGTTACATTTTTCCGATGGTTCCTTCCAAACTTTGATGACGACTCCTTGACAAAATCTTTTTCACAGATGAGGCATGGTTTTATTTAAGCGGGTACATTAATTCGCAAAATATGAGGATGTGGAGTGCTACAAAGCCCGAGGATTTGTATGTCTAAGAAACTCTACAGCCCCAAAAAAAATTGACGTTTGGTGCGCCATAAGTCGCAGACGCGCAATAGGATCCATTTTTTTAACGTTACCCTAACAGGTGAACGGTATAGAGAAGAAATTTTGACCCCCTTTATCGAACAACTTGATGATGAAGAATTGTGATGTTGATATTTCCATCAAGACGGAGCAAGAGCACACACTGCTGCAGACACTATTGAAATGTTACACGAATTCTTTTATGATCGTATTATCAGTTTAAACACTGAACATGAATTCCCTCCTAGATCATGTGATTTTGCCATATGTGACTTATTTTTGTGGCCATTAAAAAAATCCATATATCAAGTACGTTTTAACAACTTGGTTCACCTACAGGAGAGAATTACAGAAAGAATTAATGAAATTAACCAGAATCCTTTAATGTTGCTGTTTTACTTGCGTTAGACGGAGTGAAAGTTGCCTGGATAGTGGCGGCGGGCTTTTTCAACACTTTGACTATTGTAATTTAAAATAAATTTAGTTACCTATTTAACAAAATTAAAATCTGACATGTCACTCTTTAACCGCAACCAGCATTTCACGCGTGTGATCTTCATACAAACATGACTCGAGACTTCCAACGCCAACTTCGTCGTCGATTTTTGTTATACGCTCGATATTTTGACGTAATATATAAGGTGTACCAATTAAAAAATCAGGATTTAACTATTCTATTTATAAATGTGAAGTATCAAAATAACAAGTAAAGATGGGGAATTGGGAATACCATTATTGTTCAATTCAGAAATAAATTCTACGTCATAATATATAAAAATATAAAGGGTATTTTACTTAAAAAAAGATTCACTGTGTAAAAGTTTTGAACTTTTTCTGCGTGAAAATTTCATTCATTGGATTTCATTAAGCCTTTTCGTATCATACATTGAAATAAAGTCTTAAAATGTGTTTACTTTTAGAACTACTTAAAAATAATTTAAAAAAAAACGGTTTGATTCGTAGGTTGCATCCAAATTTGCAACAAAAGGTTCTATTTAAAATAGAAACGATAGAACCTTGGTAATATTTTCATTGAGAATAGCAAATTGGCTTACATAAACAGTAAAATTGTCATAGAATCCATCAATAAGAAATACATCCACATTCAATGGATTCTGTATAACAAACACTGTATATTAATTTTATTAATGTTACTTATGTCCATCTTGCAACAGCAGATTTTAGTGCTTTTTAACTCGAAGGAACTCACAAAATTTGAGCATTTATGTTGGGACAACCCGATGGTAAATGCTCTTATAACATATAACACAAACACTCGAAAGCACGCGCGCCAAAAATTAATCTCTTTCAAGGTATGATACAGCCAATAGGGGACAGTTGCCATAATCGTACTACTTAAGGAAATCGCTTAAAATTGCCAAACTGGAAACGTTATATATAAAAGTAACTACCGCAAATGTTAGAATGGTACTTTATTTAATTATTTTAAAACATATCAAATAGATAAAAAAAGTTTATTATTTGTGAAAAATATACTTATTAAAGACACTGAAAAAGTACGATTTTTGAAACCGGTATCCAAAATCGTACTCCATAGTCCCCTAAATCATACCTTCATAATAATATCATGCATCTATAATAAAACAATATTGTTTGGCTCCCTAGGGTATATTTATTAAGTAACAAACATATTAAAAAACAAACATATTAAAAAACAAACATATTCTAAAAAACATAAAGAACTCATTTAAAATACAAAATTGTCAATTACATTTACAACATAAATAAATTCTTTCTTCTTTTGACACTCCTGCACAAGCCCCATGTACCCACGTTTTGCATCCTATGCATTGAATCATGTTTTCTAATCTTATTGCATCACATAAAATGCAATACCAATCTTCTTCATTTATGTTTACTAGAATATCTGAGGAAGAACAGGTTGTTGCATTATTCATGCTAACTTTTTTTTACTTTTTTGTTTTTTCTTCTTTATTCTTATTCTTTACTTGGGAAGTGGATTTCTTCTCTCCCAGACTGTTTATATAGCTTGAACTTGTCAGCTGTTTGAGTACTTCTTTTCTTAATGGTTGCTTTAGGAATGGAAGATAGCTCTGATATTGGAACTATCAGAGAATTAGCCATATTATCGGTTTTGCTATTATATTCCAGAGTTACAACTTCTTTGTCTAAAACTTCTATTTCGGTGTTTCCTTCTGGTGTTTGGAATTCAGCTGGAATATCATTGGCCACATTATTTAACAAATCGCTAGCCACAAAATCGGCTTCGCTAAATACAAAGCGATTAACTGGCCAACAACCAGTGGCTTCAAATGATTTGGCTGCATTAAAAACAGAGGCAGCTTTATAATAAGCTGTAGTTATTAAAGCTGCAACATCATATTGCGTAATACATTGACCAGCGTAGTTTGTCATCCACTGGTCTAAAGCTTGGTTATAATAACTTTGCATTGGTCCAAAAACTCCAATGTCCAATGGTTGTAGCCTGTGTGTTGTATGGCAATTGCAATAAAATAATGCTGTTAGCTTGTGTTAGTTCCAGAGCTTGCAAGTTTTTAGTGTGAGATGTGTGCCCGTCAAGTAATAAAATGACTTTTTTTTCTAGTGTTGGTTTCACATTATAAATAAAATGTTGCAACCACTTGACAAAAAGATCGGTTGTTATAACCATGATCAGCAACTTCTATTAAACTTTCAGGAGGAGTTCCTTTACCTAATGCTGAAAGCCTAACGGGTTTTTGCAAACCACAATTGTAGTATTGGCTCCTCTTTCTTCGCTAACCACCCTACCAATCCTCTTCTTTCCTTTTTCAGAAATTATTTTCGCACATTTTTTTAACTGTAGAGAATCCGGACTCATCCATATTAAAGATTCTAGAAGCATCAATACCATTACATTTGACAGTAGTTTCTAATAAATTAAAAAATTGATTCAAAGCATCTCTATTAAAACCCCTAGACCGACACATGGAAGTATTTTCAGCTTGTCTTACTGAAATATTTAGATGTCTTTTTAAAAAAGAATAAAACCTTTTTTTTCAGCAAGCTGGACTGTTCGGTTAAATTTGTGTGACAAATTATTTTTTACCGCTATTTGATATGCCAAACTCCTGATATCTCTAATGCTTAAACCAAAAAATGATGATTCTAAACGAATAATATGTTCAACAAGTTGATCTTCCACATCTTTTGGTAATGTTGTGATATTTCCATTCCTTTTCTTCGATGATAACGATCTTTTTACTGCACCCTCAAGATGTCGTTTGAAAGTAGGTTTTGGTATATTAAAACGCCTGCAGCACTCATTGAATCCGTATTTTTTTGAACGGTATGCCTCTATTGCATTTTTCATATTCTCTTCCCTCCATTGACCATAAATTCTTTTTGGCATGATTTCTAAAGCGTACAAAATATTTGAAAATATTAAGAAGTTGCAGTGGTTGCATATGATATAACGCCTGTTGCGTAAATCGTACCAGTACGATTTTAGAAACTGCACAGGAGTACGATTTAGGCAACTATGCATTATTTTTTAAATAGGCAGTTATTGCTAAAATAAGATATTTCACCTGCAATGTAAAGTAGTAAATATGTAATTTAGATATAAAAGCTGGCACTAAACATAAAAGTTAGAAGTATTTATGTTATTTTCATAAGCATAATGCTTAGCAAAAGTACTCAAAATATTACATCAACTTTACCTTATTTTTAAACTCGTCTTTTATTCACACACCCGGCACGTTAACCTATAACTTTTAGGTTATGTAGTACATACGTCAAACTTAGTATTAAAATACACCGTTAGATAGCATTATTGTACTATATTTAAGGAAATATGCATGAGGTACGATTTTGGTGACCAGTACGATATATGCAACTCTCCCCTATATTTTGTCTGTGGAATTATGTTTTCTAGTGTTCATTGCTCCCCCTGACGGAGGATTTACAAACTTGAAAATTATTTCCAGCATTTTTTCATTGCAAATTTTATTAACTTTTTTTAACGCTCTAGTTCCTTAGATATAACCGGCGACCTTTCTTATTTGGACACCCGGTACAATGTTTTTTTACACTCAGATGCAAAAAACAGATCATTCGTTAATTTATTATAAAAAAACGGGATTTTTTAGTACTACGTATAAAGCTTTTAGTGTTTTTCAACCATGGAAGCTACCTAGATGTAGAAAAAAATATTTCTCTGAAAAATAGAAATGGTGTCTGGCTACTCAGGGACGTGAGATTAATTTTGATCCAGCTACTGGTCTAGAAGATTTTAAGCCAGTTTGTTGCAACCTTAGATGAACATTTTTTTTTTCACATCTTGATAGTCTCTTTGATTGTAAAACACTCATCGAAATACTGAAGAAAAAACAATGTCCTGTTTTTTCATCTGAGTGTATAATAATTTAGACAAAACAACATTTACAAAAGTCTGAAACGAAAATAAAGAACACTGTAAAGTCCACATCTTAATACGAATCAAATAATTCATTTGTATCAAACTGTTTAGGCTTTGAAAAGCAGTGTGATTAGATATGTTGATATCCGGGCTATTATGCCGTTGTCTGTTGGAGTTTAATCCAAACGTTTCGCTGACATCTTCATCAGTCACCGAAGAGACACCGAAGAGTTCATACGCCCTTCGTTCACGGAGCCACTGAAGATGCCGACCACAGTTGTCAACGTTTGGATTAAACTCCAACAGACCACGGCCGCCTAATAGCCCGGAAATCAACATTTCTAATTCATTTGTAAATTTCGAATATCAATCACGTTTTCCTCTCCGAGTTCACCTACCTAAGGATCCCACAGGTTTGTCCTTAATTTGAATGGGCCCGTAAATGAAATTTATAAACAATTCACAACCCGCTTGCTAAACAAAGGATATACGGGGTTTGCCCGCAGGAGAAAATTGGGTACGTAACGAACAGGCACAACTATCACTCAGTGAGCAAATATTACACTCGCAAATTTTATTCCATTAATCCGAAAGTTACCTACCCTTACAAACCCTTGTTAGATGTTGAAAGCATCGATGTGAATATTTATTAGTGCAGCGTAATAGCTTTCGGAATAAAGCTATTTATAAATGTAGAATAGCAATATATTAAACGGATAAACTCTCTGTAGGAAAATAAAATTAAGGTGGAATATATTTATTGTGTTTTTTACTACTTGGCAATAACAGAAAATCTTGTCGAAACTCGAGTCGTATAATAAAATATATAGAGGCAAAAACATAATAAACCCACTGAAGAAAATGAACATAAAATTGTTTAATTAATATTACATGAACGTATAATATTCATTTAAATATCATTGGAAATGTGAACATTTGTTCAGTGAGATTATATTTCATTTATTAACATTCAAATGATCTGTTGGTCACTGATCACTAAAAAGCAGATAACATTTATTAAAATCTGTATAAATAATATGTAAGTGTTTTCAAAGTTATATTATGTCGATTTCTTCTATAATTGAGACTGTTTTTTAGCTATAAGATAACCTATACACTTTTGAAAGCACATGGTCGTTATTATTATTATTATTATTCGTAAATACTTGTGTTTCTGTGGGCATTTCTGTTCTACATATTCGGCCTTATTCCCTATCGAAAACGCTAAATATAAAGGTTGACACTTATGTTATGATAGGGGAATACGATGGCGTGTGCGGCAACGTTTATGGGTAATTCCGTATTTCGTATAGAGTGACACGTTATTCCTGCAGTGTTTAAAAATATATATATAGAAAGAGAGAGGTTATTAAATATCGAATTAGTAAGACTAGGCCGATAAATTTAAACGTTATGCTCATCGAGTAGCGTTGAATGGTTGATTTCTAACCTATCAAAATGTGTGTGTGTAAACTATGCAATTGAAGAAAAAAATGTACATGAAACATCCATAAACACTGCGATTTTGTCCTTTATTTAAAAACGTACTCAAAGCATCTGTAAAATGCAAATTACTTTTATTTCGGTGTGTAGTTGAAACATTCATAAGGCGATCATAAAAAAATAATTTGTGTTTTCGTTTTCTCTGATTTAAAGTTTATAAATTGTTATATGATTGTATTAAATTACAGTAATGTTTTATTGCACTGTAGAGCTGTTTTGATATGTAAATTTCGCTATTAACATCATTTGTACAGGGGTTTGACGTTTTTCTACCTAAAACAATAATCACTATGTTTTCTGAACACCCACAGTGCCCTCGTTAAAAAAATACTTGAAAAATTACATCTTTAACATAAAAAATCCATGTTTTGAATTATAGGAAAATTTATAAAAAGGCACACAATGTTCCTCAATTTTATGCACATCCTATGGATTCCTGAAAGAGTGAAGTATAAAAATGTTCTTTTTGATAGTTTACAATCAAAGTTACAAGACGAATAAGAAATTCGAAATAGGTAGTGCCGAGGATACGACTCGTATCGTTGAATATGAACTTTATATAGAAGCCTATATACGTGTTATGAAAACGTGACCGATCGTCCTGTTGAGAGCTAGGGTGCGCATAGTGGATTTCCCGTTAAGATTCTTAGGTTCCGCCCTCGCTATAGGGCCATCTAGCGTAAATTCATAACTGTTGACATTCAACGCTTATAACGCACGCGCCGAAGTCATTTCATACGAAGCGGACAACACGACCGACATAAGCGCAGTTTATCGGTTCTTCTGGTTTCATTCCCACTTGTAATTGTCACATCGCGTAAACTAAATAATATAATCATATTGCCTTAATTGAATTAAAAACGTATTAATATTTAACATCAACTATGAATTCATGAATCAATAAGTGTTTAAACTTAATTTATATCATTTCTGACTGCAATTCACGATTGTAATAAAAATGTATACATTTTAAATTATAGTATTTTTTTTTTTTTCAAAATTGAGAAACTAAAAATGTTACTAGATTGAGATATATTGTTTCTACATATGCTAATTTGACGTATATTAATATTACATAGAACAGTGATTTTTGTACCCCTAAAAATGGTTAAAATAAATAGAATTTATAAAATAATAAATAATTAATCATTTTTAAAATTATTTTAGTGGTATATTTTAACTATTTAATACTTTTACCGTGGTTCATACTAAAAATGTTGTTTATTAGTTAATTTTTGTAGATATAGTAATTGATTAGTAATTGATAGAGATAGTATTTTTAAACTTATAATAAAAGACAGAACGAAATATTTTTAATTTATTTATTTATTTATTTGTGCGCCCGTACCCTATATGTGGTATAGGATCGCATTTACTGCTGATGCTCGTCATTTCATATCTTGGACGAAATCCGATTATTATCCGAATGTATGCCTTCGTAATTTTTCTTCCAGGTTCCGCCCACTGCGCCTTTTAATGCAATCGAAGAATGCTGGCGCCATCTATTAAGAAAATTCTCATATTCGAAATGTTTATATTGTTTTTCATTCGATTATTATTATTTTTAATGTTAAATTTACTTCTAAATGTGTTATCATTTTATTTTTGAGAAAAACTTATTTATAATATTTTTTATTGTATAAACAATTTTGAAAAAATAAAATGATAGCACAACTAGGTAATTTTTTAATATTTTTTAGAGAAAATTTAAATAATTTATTAGTTAGGCCTTGTTTATAGTGGGGAGTCAAGAGCCTAGAGCGTATGCGTGCGCACTCAAAAGCAGCTAGGCATCATTATAAAGCGGTAAAGCGCGTTAAAAATGAGCGCGCCGAAAAGTCACTCCGCTGTTGGAGAGAGAGCAACGACATTTCATTTATCAAGATGACATCGAGCCGAAGTGATGTGGATTTCGTTTACATCAATGATTAATCATGAAATTATTACGGTAAGTCAGTTTAAAATACAATATCAATTTAAATCTAATTTTTTATGGTATGTCTTTTTTCAAGTACTTTTATTGTTATTTTCTTATTAGTTTTTTTAATTAATTAAAAATAATAAAATTATTTGCTATTTTATGCAATTACATTTATATTAATAATAAATACCTGACATAACATACATAAGGAGTTAGAATTAAATTAATTATATATTTTAAATTGACTTATTGTATTACAATAACGTTATTATCTTTTTTGATGAAATGCTGCCAATGATTATAAACAAAACCTCAGATGTGTATTTTTTAAAATATGAATTGTGTTGTTGCATGGCATTAATTGCAATAATAAAAGTTGTATTTCTGTTCTTTTATCTATTACATTCTCGCACATTAGAAATTTCAGATGTTAATGAACTTCAAGGTCGTTTATTAAGTCTTTTTTTTATTAACCGATAATATATATGTCGTAGTGGATTTATTGACCCTTCAAAAATGTTTAGTTGGTGGAAGGCCATGTAACGATACATTTTCCATTTAGAAAAAATAAAACACGTCTCTCGAGTGTGTTTATATTACGCATTGGATTTTTTGTTTACGATCGTTGGCAGTACTTCACGAGAGAGATAATTTATAAGCTGCATTTTTAGGAGAAAAAATATTTTATTAAAATCATTTACAAAATTAAATAAAATAAAATTTTCACTTTAAATACTTTGTATGAAATTATCTATAACTAGAATTTCATTATAATATAATAAGTCAATTTATAATACATAATTAATTTAATTCTAATTTTCTATGCATGTTGTGCCAAGTACATTATAATTTGAAGTGATACAATAATAATTAATATTCAATAATTCAATAACTATTACAAAATAAAGATTCGGATTTTTATTCGTATAAATATAATTAAAAAAGATGATTGATTAAGTAAAGGTAATTACATTACTTCCACTGATAATGATAGTAATAAAAACACTTGACAAGAGACACATCATAGAAAAATTACAATTAAATTGATATTGTATTTTAAACTGACTTACCATAATAATTTTATGATTAATCATTAATGTAAACGAAATTCTAATTACACACACATCACCTAATCCACATTTTTTGTATGATCGAACGATCACCGTCCTATCGGCTCGATGTCGTCTTGAGAAATGAGATATCGTTGTAATCGTTGCTCTCTCTCCAACAGCAGAACGACTTTTCGGCGCGCCCATTTTTAACGCGCTTTACCACTGTATAATGATTGTTACATTATCAACAGTACTAAACATCGCGTATGCGTGCGCACTCAAAAGCATCTAAGCTCTAGGCTCTTGACTCTCCACTATAAACAAGGCCTTATAATGTTTGTTAAACATCGCGAATGCGAACGCACTCAAAACCATCAAGGCTCTAGGCTCTTGACTCTTCACTATAAATAAGGCCTAAGTTTTTCTGGAGAAATAAAGGGTGGCTTTTATTTGAAGAATAAGACTCGCTAACATTTGTGTTTCACGAACTCATCATGATTTTAAAAAGGGTAGTTTTAAGATGCCTTTATTAGAATTTTATTTTAGATAATCGCAGTATAATATTTTCGATTATTCATTACGCCACCTACCAGGAGAGTTACAAAAGCTCTAGGACTCATAGTATCTAATACAATTGCAATTCAAGCGTAGCAACGTGAACGCCACACAGCGTTTCTGCGAATTTGCGATGAATGAAGCCATAGAATAATACACAGCAATATATTGGCAAAAATTGGAAACATATATAAAAAAGTCGTAATAATATATAAATACAAAGATGTTAATTTAAATTAATCAAACGTCGGTACGGCTGCGATCTCCGGTGTAAATGATCGAGTTCTGCGACGGACACGAATGCTACGCGTATTCTTAATAGTTCTCAACAAAAAAATATTCTAGACTCAGAATTAAATAAAAAAAAATCGAGGGCTATTAATTACAATAGAAAAGAGAATTTATTCACTTGTTCACAGCTATTAAAAAAAAATTAAATAAAAGTATTTTAGTTACAATTAGAATTATTAATAGTTACAACTAGAATTTAAAATATATATATATATATAATTCTATAAAAAGAATTTGAAACATTTTTTATTATTAATAAATTATTATATTAATTATTTTCGAAATATTTTATTCAATTTATTTTAAATAGCTATTACTAAGTGAATACTTTTTTTCTAAAAGTATGTAAGTTTATCATTGTTTTAATAAAAATTCACGTATAATTATAATAAAAAAACGGGTCAACCCTTTCATTCAAATGCATAATTGTATCTCTTTTTTGTAGTCCCCAAATAAATCAGAATTTTAAAGCTAATGTCGAAAAAAGGAGAATGTGGTCCATTTGTTATTTGAATATCTAATAACGCAGAGGACGCAAAAAGGGGGCTGTTCATCCGTACAGACGCTCTTTCCAACAAAACGCCAAATGAATTCAGAGATAAAAAATCACGCCACGGTCCAGAATATAACAAGAGCGATTTCGTGATATCGCTCTTGTTATATATTTTTTTAACTCGTATTTTGTTAGTAAATGACCGTACATTCATGAGTATATGGTAAAAAGAATTAATTTATCTTCCTTAAATATGATTAAAAGTTTAGCAACTAATGATATTTGTTTTCTTATTTGTTTTATTGTTTGTAATTCAAGAAATGCTATCCATTTCTTCAATATATTTTTTTACATTTTCTATAAATAAATTTAAGGTTATCGACCTTTAGATATTTTTGAGATTATTTCATTTGGTCCTTTAACAAATTTGTTTAATTAATTTATTTACTATGTTTTATTTGTTTGTACCTCGATCGTGCGTACTTACGGACAATGAATTATTTTAATTCTAGACCTAATGCTTTCATTTAAATACCTTCAAAAATTGTAAAACAAGTGTTTTTTTTTATAAATTTTTTAATTAAATTAAATAGCTGTATTGCTAACTGAAAACACTGTGTATTTTGATTAGCCATTAGTATGTTTCGTTCTTCATTGCATTGTTGATTTTTTAAATCAACTTAGGATAATTAGTAAGACATAATCTTTCAAAATGATTACGTATTTTATATCAAATCTTCTTTATGTTGGTTGTTGGCTGTGGAGATTTATATTATTTAAATAAAAGTAGTTGTCCTTTCTTCTACTTATTTTTTTATTAAACTGGATATATTTCGAAAACTGTTTCCATGTTTAGTAGTTGAAGTTTTGATAAATAATAGGTTGTTATAGTATTTACAACGCAATAGTGATAACATTAAAATATTTACAAATAATGTTGTCTATAAAGTAATATAAATATAATTATAAATAACGTGCTTTAAATAATTTAAATACTTTATATCAATCATGGACTAATATTAACAAATAAAACTTGTGTAATTAATGTTAATCGCAGATTGGTTCATTCACAATAAAAATATGTTGATTACGGATATTCTCTTATATATTTGTTGTATCATCCCCGATTATAATAAATGAGTAATAATAATAATAGCAAGAAGAAATCCAAAAGATGGATAGGAAAACACACAAGCTGCTGACCATCCATAAATTTCATCACTCTAAAGCAGATGTAGACCGAATATATATATAATTAATGCTTGTGACGCTACATTCTTTATGGAACCGTAATTTAATATTAGGTAAAGTAAGACACCTGTTATGTTCCATATTTTTATTTTCAGTTTCCTGACACGTGTTTCGATCTACACAGATCACTATCAAAGTTAAACTCAAAGGTAAACTCAGTTTAACTTTGATAATGATCTGTGAAGATCGAAACACGAAAATAAAAATATGTAACATAACAAATGACTTAATTTACCCAATATCGAACTGAAATCGCCATACAAAAGCACAGTAATGGCTCTTTATAAGTACGTTAGGCATACTAAAGATAAGTTTATGAAACTTGTAATGGAACATGAACAGTCAAAGGCTTGGTACTCCCTAAATATAATCGGAGAAAATCTAAGATATAGCTACCACATTGAACAATAGGAAAACCCAAGAGCTGGAAGAATTAAACACAAATTTAAAAAGGCGTTCTATGAAGAAAAAGCAACTAAACTGAAGTCTAAACCTCTTCATGGCCAATTCCATGTCAATCTGAACAAAGAAAAACGTGACGCTAAGCTGGATGAGAAGTGCAGAGCTAAAAGGTAAAATAGAAAGCTTAATTAACGCCGCTCAAGATCAAGCACTAAATACACATACCAAAAAGGATGATTCTACATCAAAATGTAGATAGTAAGTGCTGAATATGCAATGAGCGAGAACATATTAACTCTCATCCTACTCCGCCCTAGCCCCTATTGAATATACACATCCGTATAATAGAGTAGCCAATTATACTGATTGGAAAATGCTGAAAAATGCTAACATCTCTGTTTCTGAGAAGTGGTACGAGCACCAGCCCGAAAAAGTCACAGAGACAGACGAGATCACTATTCTTTATAACAAGGGAGTCAACAATGTCGGAAAAATCACATACCCTGACAGGAGAATGAAACAATGTCTCCTTATTGATGCAATACAGCGAAAAACTTTCAAAATACAAAGACCTCGAAATAGAAATATGACGTATGTGGAGTACTCACACCGGCGTGTTATCTGTGATTGTAGGATCACTGGAAACGATAAGAACTGGCTTTGAAAATATAATTAGCAAAATATCCGGAGATGTTTCCGCAGGACAAACCCAAAAAATTGCACTACTGCTCATATAATATGGAAAATACTCCCAGTTGGAGACTAGAACAATATAATCTAATCTTTATGCCAAACGATAAAAGGATACAACAAGATTTATTGTATAAATACAAATGTTTGAAATTACATAGCGTGGTGATTGTACTTACAACACTACACAACTGTTTTTCAACTAATCCATGACATTCGAAGCGTAGAATCAAGCACAATATAGGCAATTGTTAAACGGAATAGTTGTAAATATATAGACGTCTCTAATCAGTATATTACATTAAGGAATAAATATTTTACTTCGTAATTTGTAAGCAATATTAGGAGGTGTTTACGAAAGGAGAAATAGATTTTTACTTTCAGAAATCTGGTATTTTGTTGTACACTCTAACTGTTTGGACACTAAAAGATCTTTCTGCGAGAGTTGTCTTATGTACAGCAGGAGGTAGCAAGCTCCTAGAGCGTACATTAAGATTATGTACATCAGATCTGAATCTAATTTTGTTGTAGAGATAAGGGGGAGTTTTATAAATAAGTATTTTGTGGCAAAATAAACCGAAATGTAGTAATATGTTCGAATTTTCTTATACCATAAATTAATCTTAAACAAAATCAGCTGGATTTTGTTAGACAATTTCCGAATTAAATAAAAGTGATAAACGATAACGATAATTACAATAATTAAGGTGTGATAATATTAAGGACTCATATAGAACTTTAGACAAATATTAAGTTAGACAGTGTAAATCTGTTTCAAGTTCATACAGGCTAACTGAATACGGATGGAAATGTAATTATTAAATCGTAGATCCGAGTCAATTAATACACTCAGACTTTTGACGCAATATTTGATATATAATTTAGTATTATGAAGCAGTAACGATTAGACGCGCGATACGCTTTCCCTATATTTAGGTGGACCAAATAGGACAACTATTCAATAATAAAGAGTGAGCATTAGAATTGGAGCAGATATTAGCTAAATCGGTGTTAATGTTGTTGCTCAAATTTAGAGTGTCTCTTTCATGAAAGGGATAAATGAGTTGAGTGTCATCGGCGAACATATGGTATTTTTCTATGACTAACTTAGAAAATATTTACGATATATAAATTAAAAATAGTAAATCTAGGGCATTTACAGCGCCTTGTGGAACCCCTGATTTAATAAAAACTTCTTGGGGAAGAGAATTTCTTAAACGAACACATTGTGATCGATCGGATAGGTAGTTTTTATGGAAGTTTATCCCAACCAAATCGAAGACTATATGATGTAATACTCGAATAAATTCCATTGTCTTGAAAAATTGCTATATAGTCTACAGTTTCCTAAATCCTGATTGAGTTGCAAGGAGTGTAAAATAACAATTAAGAAATGAATTAATCTGGCGCTCAATTTCCTTTTCCAATATCTTGTATAAAGTACAAGTCATTGAGCTGAAGAGGTCTTCTTGGGTATGGATACAATATGTTTCCAGGCACTAAGAAAATAACCAAATTTCAAGCTTATTTTAAATGGCACACCCTATATATAATAGCTCTATCTTGTAGGAAATTTTATTGTCTTTCAAAAAGTATAAAGGTATTTTTTACCTAAACCTAACAGTTTTCAAGATATATCCATTTCCGTTAACTTTTGACATAATATTTATTATTCATAATATGGAAAGTCGATACAAAGCGCCATCTATTGTTCAATTTAATATTTATTATTATTATTCAATAAAGGCAAGTGTTTAGTTATTGTTTATAAATAAAGTCAGTTGACCCAACAAATGATTTTTGAGATATTTCCTAAATTAATACACTAATTTTATTAATTGTGAATATACTAATTGCATTATTTATTTACACATGTGTAAATTATTTGATAAAAAAATGTTAGAATTGTAAAACAAATATAACGAAATACATTAAATAAATTGACAAAATAGTATTAAAAAAAATTTATAATAAATTTTCAAAAATACTACCATCGAATACATAATTCAATTTTATTTTAAATGATATTTTGACATTTTTCAGCATATAAGGTATAATTGATCTAAATGTATTATTAATTCTGCCTTCCATGTATTCAATTGTTGTGTGAGGAGTGCTGTATATTTGATTTGACAGAAATAAATCCATTGGGATTAAATCAGAGGATCTAGGTGGCCATGCTCTTCTAATTTATTGCTTATTAAACCACCTGTTTTGATAAATATTTAATGGAATTAAACTTGTAATTGTGTCTACTCATTATTAGTTACTGTATTCAAGGTCGTTTTTTTCAAATACTTCATACTGCCTACAGTTTTTATGTATTTAAAACTTCCTCTACAGTCTTCTTATTAGGATGTCTTCCATCAGAGAACATTTTGTACGCTAAGAGACAATCTTAATAACGTTACATTATTATTAGAATCATGTTAATTCTTTTCATTTAAGGGAAACATTATTTTTTCAATTGTTAGTAATAATACGAATATGTCAATTAAATTTGCTTATAAACAAAAGCCTACTAGAATAACTGGCAATAATAATTATTAAATTAAGCAATAGATGGCGCTTTATGTTACATTGCCATATCAAAATAATAATGATAATGACGAAAATTAACAAAAATGGATATATCTTGAAAACTATTAGGTTTAGGTGTAGAATACCTTTATACTTTCTGAAAGACAATAACATTTCCTACAACATAGGTCTATTAGATATAGGGTGTGCCATTTAAAATAAGCACGAAATTTGACTTTGAATGTGCTTCAGGAGATATGTTGAACTACCAAAACATCTTCAGATTTTAAATTCCTCTTAATAGTCTGAAATATTCACCCATTAGTCTGATATACTGATACAAAATTTCATTTGTTTTCATTCACCTATTTGAAAGTTATGATTTTTTTTCGAAACATCATTTTTTTCAAAAATATTTAAATATTTCAAAAGTTATTGGATTTAGGCATATGAATATATTATAAAAGTTAACTTTATTTTTGATGTATAATCTGAAAAAAAAAAAAATAATAAAATATGGGTCATTCCATTAGAAAAAATATTACTATGATACGCCATGCTTTTATGGGACACCCTGTATGTTTGATACTAATTTTAAAATGTGGTCCTAATAGACCTACATAGGTCTGCGAAAGCCGATTTTGAAAAAAATAAACCATTTAGCCGTAAAGCTACTCGGCGCGCGCGCTGAGACACCCTGTATATATATATATATTGGATTCCCTGTTCAATTGCTTACCCACTCATTAGGCTTTATGTCTACATAACTCTTACAGTTTTTGAAATAAACAAATATTTGTCAATTTTTAACTTCAAATTGACGTTTCGAAAAATGCCTATAACCTCTAATAAGAATAGGACAGACAGACCAACCAGACCTTGAATTGTTAATAATAAATCCATCTAGAACTGAAAAAAATAACATCTGTCAATTTTGACAATAGGTATTTTAAAAATGTCAACATTTCAGTACCCACTTAAAAACAGCAAAGCTTTTTTTTTAATGAAATGACCATGCCAATGGGCGATTGGCAAGACAATTTGCAACATAAAAAGTATTAAGCATCCCAACATCGAGAGGAAGTAGTTTTTGAGTTATTTCCAAAATTTCTTTCCTCCCAAAAGGTTTGCACAATCGAGTACGGGAACGACTCATACGTGCACTATGGTCAGCTACTGTTAATATTTACTTCACCGAATCTGGAAAAAGCCATTTTCAACCTATCAATATTTTTAATCCTTCCATTGAATAATATTAAAATGAATTTTCGACTGAAAAAAGGTGATAAGTCATATTTTACAAAACATCTTTTAGATGAAAAGCATACTTATGAAAAAGATATACGTATCATAATCTATCATGCCGAAAAGGGTTGTAAAATGAATTTATTAGAACCTTTGGAAATACACAAAGCCCGCGCTATATTCCCTTAATAAACGACCAAGTTGACTTGATGTATACCCCACTTTTTCCAGCTGTTTTAAAATATCGTATATATACCTTTAAAACCTCTACTTTAAGTTACTACATGTTTGTTATGTCAAGCTAAAGTTGTCAAAACTACAGTCGCTTAAAATAAACAAGTGTTATACAAACAAAGTAATGTCTTCTATTGTGAAATTAACATGTATAACGAAGTAGAAGCCTCCACAATACAATATTTTTTATATAAGTATATATATATATAGACAGAGAGTTTTATGTAACACCGAACATACTAGAATGTACTCAATGTAAATTTTCCTATGTTCGATTTGTTCAGGAACGCATCAAAGCATTGAGTGCGATGTGATTGGCTACGATTTCTAATGTCAACTATTATGTCAAGTGCAACATGTATAATTATGAATATTATACTTAACCGCAGTGCATACCATACAAATCTTATCCTCCTTTGTATACATGTCCAACTCTTCGTCTACTTCTGCTTTAAGAGCCATTACAGTAAATATCACTTGCTTGTGATAACTGACAAGTGTAAGTCATTTTTGACGGAAAAGGGTGTAGTTTGGGTTGACTATATTATTTTTAGAAATAGTAGCCAATCACATCGCACTTTGATGCGTTCCTGAACAAATCGAACATAGGAAAATTTACATTGAGTACATTCTAGTATGTTCGGAATTACATAAATCTCTCTGTATATATATATATATATATATATATATATGAATTTATATCTTAATTTAAATTGTTCTGTAATTGGGTTAACCTCTTGAACAATAAAAATATTATTATTATTATTATTATTATTATTATTATTATTATTATTATTATTATTACTTTTATCTCATTATTATGTGGTTGTTTATAGGTTATGTATATGATTTACACACATAAATTTTTCTATAAAAAAATTCAAAGGATACTAACTAAAATAAATAAATCTTAATGAATTATTTATTTTATAACAATAACAAAAGATGTTACAAAGCGAGAGTAATTAATCCTTTAATGCGTGTACATTTGGAGATTTTCAAATTAAAGCAATTCAACAAACGCGAAACTGTGGGTAATATTCACGAGGGATAACATGTTAATTTCACGAGATAAATAGATTACATGTCCCTTACTTCCCCAACATTGTTATTCCGAAGGGCGCGATTCCGCGTACTCTGTTTGTTAAATGGAATGCTTTATTCATTAGAACTCCTGAGGTTTATACAAATCCGAATTTTATTTCATAAGTAAACCACATATTGGTAATTTATGCATTAACATTTTATTTGTGTGAAATACTTAATTTCAATCGTTTTACTTAACAGCAAATATGATTGAGTTATAAATGTAATTAATAAATAATGATTTATTGTCATTTTTTATCTTATATATGTGCATTCATAATAACATTTTATATTAAATGTAAATTTAATATTATGTATTCATAATTTTATTATTAATGCATATAAATAATAAACACTCGATTTACAGTTCAGGTAAACATAAATAAATTATCAGAGCAATTACAGTTCACATTAGTATTATTTTGACATAATTATGGAGGGTTTAAAAAAAAATGTTTCCAAAAAATATATTTTAAAATCTCAATTACTGTGAAAGAACCAAATCAGTGAATCTATACATTAACCGGTGAATGTCGACACACATCAAAAACGTTGGCGAAAAAACGAATATTATTCTTTTATTATTAAACATTCGCACCTTTTCCGGTATATGTCGACAAACACAGATAAGATTCGGTGAGCATAAAAACCGCTTTTATGCGTCATATGTGATGACTCAACAGTTTTTAATAAGAACAGTCTGGAATCGGACAGTGTTATGCAAGATAGCATGCATGCAGCATTAACTAATTTTTATTCTTTATCCGATACCCGAATTTATATTTAATCGCTACTACAGAGAACCATCATTAGTTTTATGAAAGGTTATGTGCATTAATTGCAAGTAAACGAGAAGACAATTCTTTTTATTTTTTCAAGAAAGGTACTCGAAAGTGCTTTCTGAAGTGATTTCTGCTAAAAATAAATGTAGTACACCGTTTGATTAGAGACAATTAAAGCGATTTGACATTTTAAATATAAATGATGAAGAGAAGTTAAGTGTACCGTTAAAAACATGAGAAACGAATCAGTACTGTTACCAATAACGAATTAGACACGGAGGAAGAACGCGCATGCTTAAAGAGCTGCAAGTTAAATAGAATAATATTACATATGAAGTTGTAATATTGTATTTAAAATTGTGCAAACAATATAAAATGAAACATAGTGCACCTAGAAAAGGTATTGTTGTGAAACCAATGGTCAGTTCGGAGTTAAACTCAAGATGTCAAGTGGATCTAATGGACACAAAGGGATGGCGATTACAAGTTTATAATGGTACATCAACATTTTTTTTTTTCGTTACGACCTTTAAAAACTAAGACAGCATAGGAAGTTGCATATCACCTTCTTCACAAATTTTTAACATTTAGCGCTCCAGCTATATTACATTCAGATAATGGTAGGGAATTTAGTAATTGAATCATATCCGAACAATGGGAAATATGTAAAGATAATTTACGGAAAGCCTCGTCATAGTCAAACACAAGGCTCAGTCGAAAAGGTCAATCAGGATATACAGAATATGTTAACTGCATGAATGAACGATAATGATACAAATAAATGATCAGATGGTTTATCTTTTCTTTTTTCTTTTATTTACCAAGAACACAACATACCATGAAGGTATACGCCAAATGTCATATAAAGCCCTGTTTAGTGTTAAACCAAAAAGAGGCATAGTGTCATCATCTCTGCTGGCGGACTAATTGTAAATATTGAAACCGAGGAACAGCTCGAAGAAATTGTGACTACTTTAAAAGAATATTCGGGTAGTGATAACCATATTCTAAACAAAAATACCATTGGAACGTTACCGCAACCTAGTACGTCGTCATATCGAGCACCATCTGAACAACACGAGTCAGTTTCTATAAAAAAAAAAAAACAGTCTCAAAAGAAAATCTTTTACTCCAAGCAACGAAAATGTTAGGAACCTCAAAAAGAAAAATTCCTCCTGTTCAAATTGATGATACCATACGAATACAAGTTCCTGACATAGACCGTTATCGCGCAGATGCCCAAAATGTGTTAGCGGTTGTTGATGGAATAGAAGACTCCGACTTTTATAATTTAACAAACAAAAATGGTACTCTCAAGCAGCTTTACACCCGAATTCAATTCATAATTTGTAAAGAGAAATTACTTTCTATAAATTAATTTTCTTCTCGGGAACTGACGCTGAGAGAAGCAGCTGCAATTAATTTAAGAAGTAGCGGGCAAGATTATAAACGCTGCCATTACAAATAGAAGTGCTCTACGACTAATTGCAGCTGTAAAAGCAAGGGATTCATGTGCAATTCAAAGTGTCATAATAATCTAAGTTAAAAAAACCTTTATTGGCATTAATCCATCAAACCTAACAATACTAAATAAACATATCCATTCTCATTATAAATAACCATCGAGCTTATAACAACAATTGACGACGAAGTTGGCGTTGGAAGTCTCGAGTCATGTCTGTACTAAGATCACACGCGTGAAATGTTCGTTGCGGTCAACATGACAACCAGTACTTAACGCGTGCGCGTGTGATTTTAGTTCAGACATGACTTTAGATTTCCAATGTCAACTTCGTCGTCGATTTTTGTTATATGCTCGATATATATACTAATGACACATTTCCATATATCTTCTTTTCTTTTCCCATCCCAATCTGACCACAATCTCCACGCCTGCCCTATCCTCACTCATCCATTCTTCAATCCTTCTTCCTACCGTCCATTTACCATGCACTTCCTTACACTCTTGCCCTAAACGGCTCCACGTATCCCTACCAACCCCGCATAACATATATCGACCATATCTTCCATCCTCTCTCCTCCAATTCACACCTAGCCCTTGCCACTCCCTTGCTACTCTGGCACCCGCCCATATACTTGCCATCTTCTATACTGTGGATTGTATCCACTCCTTTAAATTCTACCCTGTCGCTCTTGCCCTTCCACCTCTAACCATTTCTCTTTCATCTATGCCGCCACATTCACCCCTCTATCTAACCAACCATCTACCACCTTCTCCGCTATTCCCGCTTTTTCATACAACGTTCTCCTTTCCCTTCTCCACTCTCCCTCTCCTACATTCATACATGTTTCCCACACTTCTTTAACCAATCTTCCATTACCCAATCCACTCAATTTCATCTCATACTTTGCTACTACATTCATACCTGCCACTACATTCATACCTGACCTGTTTGCCTCCTGAAGCAGAATGTACCTAGGGGTTGATTTCTCCACCCCTAGCAACTGCTTCAGGAATATAGTCTGTTCTCTTTCAATCGGCTCACATTCCTTCATTCCCCACGTTTCCACGCCATACATCAATATAGGTTTCTAAACTTCGCTTTTCTAATATTCACACTTAATACTCGTTTATCCACAAACCTCTGCATCCTAGCTAACATATCTTTCATTTCACTCCATTCACTCGCCAGTAACACAACATAGTCGGCATATGCTATCATACAGTAATTGTACTTCCTTCATACCTTGTTGTACCCCACCCCTGTTTTTGCCCACATTTCAACTCGCACTTTTTCCTCCAATCACATAGTGCTATATTCATTCTACTGTCCTCTTTTGTTCTCCTTAGTACCTTTCCACATTTCCCTCTCCATTCTAAGTTGTTGCAATAAATAAGATTGTATAATTTTAAATTCAACTTTCGTGAACATATTTATTCCCAAAAAATACAGGAAACAATTTTAAACAAATATATATTCTTAAGAGAAATGGCTATAGACCAGAGGCATGTCTTTGTTTAGTTCGCTTAGTTAGTTGACGGTTTATATGATTACTAACTGTCTATGTCCCTTCCTGCAATATTTGGTGAAATGAATGGTATCAACTGGGTCAACTAAGTGCATAAATTTTGTAGTTATGTTTGGATCTCAAGGAATACATAAGTGTTGGATGATGGGAGGGAGAAGATTTCTAGTCTTTCTTTAATGTTTGAGATTTGGCTGGATTCGTACAGAAGGTTGGCCCTTAGAGGTTAAGACATTAGGATGTGAATTCTGGAACAGGATAGGCGAGTATTAAAGCAGGGGTCGACAAATCATTTTATACATATTATATTTGTTTTGAGGTTTAGGGAGTGTTTGATGGAGGTAAGTTTAGGATCTAGGATTACACCTAGGTATTTGCCAGTGGGAGGGTGATATGGGGTGGTCTTTAATTGTAATTTGGAATGGGGAAATACTGTATCTATGGAAATATGTAGTTGGATTCTCCCAAACTATTGTCTCCCTATCATTGAAAACAAATTCAGTTTGTAATTATTTGAAACAAAATTTATAAAACGCGTATTACTATTTCCCTTAATATTTTTAGGGGGAATATTTTTTAGGGGGAAAGAGAAGATATCTTTCTTATTAAAATAAATAATTTAATTTAGAGTTAGTGCCATTAACCCCTAATTAAATTCCTTCCCTTATAAGGAATTTAATTTTTCCGGGAAAAAATAAATTAATTATAAAAAAATATAATTATTGGAAACGTTTAGGCTCCAATAATTATATCATAAAAAACTTTTTTGTTTTAACAACTCTTACACAATATCCAATATACGAAAAAAGATTAAAACAATGTTTTGAGGAGTCTAACCCTTTTGGCATGAGATCCAGATATTAAAAACGAGAATGGTATATGTGTGAAGCTGGCAATAATTCAAACAATAACCTGGCGCATTCACCAAAATAATTAATTAATTACTTGCATAAATTTTATAAATGGTCACGAGTTGTGTGAAGATTTAAATGATTAATATAAGAAAAACAATTGTAAAAATTTTTCTTCATAAATATTTATTACTACTAAATAGGTATTTAAAATTTTAAGATGACTACATCGTAATCGAAATACGTAGTTAGAATAATAATAAATATTTGAGAAGAAAAGTTTTTACAAGTGTTTTTTTTTTATATTAATATTTGTATAAAATCACTTAGAAACCGTTTTTCACTACTTTATTTGTTACTAGATGTACATTTCGGACACAAAGTGACCATTATCAACAAAAATAAATGTAACGCTTTTATATAGGGCGTACCATTTAACCTGACAAATCAAAATAACTCGAAAAATATAAATCGTACGAAAAAAACGTCACGAGACCAAAAACTAATGTTTCCTAAGGAGAAATCATCATGTTCTAAATTCAGGCCCCTGCTGCCCCTTCAATGGGTTGGGCACGGAGCAACTTTGAAGTTTCAAATTGAAACCATTTTTTATTCAAGAATCGCATTCTAGGGATAACAATACATGCGATTTTATAAAACCGATAACAATTCTAACAAATGATCGTACTTTTTCACAAAAACGGTCAGGATACAAATTGCAGCATCGTCGAAATATCTCCTACAGTCGCCATATATAAAAATCATTTCAATTTATTCTTGCAGTATGTCTAAGTGCAATTCATGATGAAACGTTAGAAGAGAATGATAGAGTGACAAATAACTGTGGATGGTAAGCTAGCTTAGTATAATTATTCACATATTATCAATGTCATCCTCTTCTATCTTTTTATGATAGATGATATATCCATGTAAGAAAAAATAAAATGATTTTTTATTTATGGCGAATGCAGGAGAAATTTCGACGATACTGTCAATTTATATCCTCAGCATTTACCTGAAAAAGTAAGATCATGTACTTCATTTTGTAGAGTTGTTAATCGGTTTTAATAAAATCGTATGTATTGTTATCCCTAGAATGCGATTCTTGAATAAAAAATGGTTTCAATTCGAAATTTCAAAGTTGCTCCGCGCCCAACTACTGACAGAAATGTACAACCGAAGCGTGAAAAGCCACTAACCTCTTATTTATTTTAAATTTAACTTTTGCGATTAGAGCGCCATCTGCAACGAATAAAAATAATGTTTTAATAAAATCGTATGTATTTTTATACCTAGAATCCGATTTTTGAAGAAAAATGGGGGTTCCAATTTGAAAGTTGCTCCCCGCCTCACCCACTAAAGGGGCAACAGGGGGATGAAACATTAATTTTTGTTCTCGAAACGATTTTTCGTACGATGCGTATTTTTCAAGTTACTTTGATTTGTCAGGTTAAATGGTAAATGGTGGGTGGATTAGCGGGTATCGGTGCTGGCAGGTATAAGGTTATTAGTGGAAAATCCTAATTAACTGTAAATCTACACTAGATCTAATAACACATTTTCTAGTAGACTTAAATCAAAATTTAACAATTTATCTTTACGACGATTCATTTCATTTGCCTCAAGCATATTCAATTGACAATGTGAAGATCGTTTCAATAATTTTACGTTCTTTAATGTAAACTTACGACCTTGCGTGGTTAGTGACCACATTTATGTCTGGATTCTGGTATTTAATATGTGCAACATGTTGTGTGAACACTGATGGTGGTGGGCTCACGGGGATGGTTCTCAAGAAGTGCAGAAGAGTAACAATAACACGATTTATTTCAACTTATATACAATGATTCAACATGGTAGTCGAGGAGCTAGTGCCGATGCTCGCGGTACACCCCCTCATCCACCCCAACGATGCTTGAGTATATGTATAAAGGATAGATGGAATAGAAATTTTGAGAGTGGGGGGAATTAAATGGGAGATCTTATGACGTCACAGTAACTTACTGCGCACGCCTTAACTAAGATTAAAATAGTTATGGAATAATAAATTAAACGATATCGAAACGGAGTTTTCTCTCTAACAACCGTTGTTTGGAATCACTCCATCTTCGTTTTGAGTCGCTATCGACTAAACTAAAATACGGCCTTAGGTTATATTAATATAATTAATTTTCGTTTTATTTTATTATATTTATTACTAAAATAAAAATACTAATATTAATTAAATTGTTTAATATTTGTATCCTAATAAAATTATATTAAACAATAACCTCAAAAGTCGATATTTAAGTTGTATTTATTGCGTACAAATAAAAGTTTACTAGTAAATTAAAGATTGAGTCTTCTTCCTTCATAAAATTTATTGATTGTAAATGTATATGTCAGACCATTCGAATGCTTAAAAAAATGTATTATTTTTTTATAATAATACAGTGTAGTGATGAATTTAGTTATTACCATTTTTACTCAGTTACAATAGTATGGATTACCTCTTCGAACAAGTGCATTTGTTTGTGTAAAAACCTAAAGAGTGCAACATTTTAAAAGAGTGTGGATCAACGTAATAAAATAATAGAAAAATATGTAATGTCCCGCAGACAAACAAATTAATGTATTACGCCCAGTGATAACAATTTTCAAATTTACTTTTCGCATGGTCGCTAAAAGACCAAAGTATAACTAAATAATGAAACAATGAATGGGCATAAACAAAGAAGTAGAAAGCACGCAATTTGAAAATAAGTTTTGCTTGTTTTCGCCGGTGTACGCGCGAAAATATTCGAATTCGTCTACGTCACGAGATCTGAATGACCGAAAGGGAGGTGAGAAGCAAGGGGGGCATTGAAACTATGTGAGGCGCTAGTTCAGCATACCTTTACACATATATATATATATATATATATGTCACGCGATCTACCTTGATCCACCCTACACAATGAATGGGCGTCAGGGGTGGCGCATGCGCTTTAACATGTTGTTTGAATCTTATTAAAATATTTATTTGTGTTTGTCCTATGTTAATATTGTCGCAATTACAACAATTAGTGGAATAAATTCCTGATATATGAAAGCCATCTATTTCATTAAAAGTATTCCCCAGTAGGTTACTTATTTTTTTATATAGCAAGCTGCTGTTAGTTTGAATTTCTTAAGTATTTTTTTTTAATTAATTTTTCAATTACTGGGGAATAACTTAATCCTATATTTTTCATTTCTGTTCCTATTAATGAAGTCATGTTTAAAAGTTTATGTGAATGTCGATTAAACAATTTCTGTATTGTATTTCTATTATATCTAAGGTTTGATGCTATTGTGTGAATGAGTTGGAGTTGCTTTTCTCTGACTTCGGGTGACAACGGAATGATAAAGGCTCTATTAATCATGCTATTAAAAGCCGATAATTTATATTTCAGTAGTGCACAGGCTTCAGAATAAATATAATTAAAAGTGTAGGTTGGTTTTCTAAAAATATCGAATTCTAATTTATCATTCTTTCTTATTATTAAAATATTTAGAAAGGGCAAAAAATTGTTATTTTCTAATTCATTTAAGGATGAAACAAAATAATGAATATTGTAATTTAAATCTACTACAGTAAATATGTCGTCGACTTATCTGAACCAAATATTAAGAAGCTGGGTTGTTTTTTTTTGCAATGTTTTCGAAATTATTTAAAACAATGTCGGCTAGAAAGGGCGATAAGAGTTTTCCATGGCTGTACGAAGGGTTTGTTTATAAAATGAATTGTTAAACTCAAAAAAACTGTCCATCACTAGTTCAGTAAGTTGTAAATAGTCTTTGATTTTTTTCTTTGAAATCTGATTTTTTTATTAATATACGTTGTAGAATGGATATTATGTTTTTGATAGGAATGCTGAGGAGTTGAAATTTGTAATTTTTCTAACTGGTTGGATAATTCTATGACATTTTTAATGAAAAATCGTTTTCTGTCTCTAAAGTTTGAAATTGGGTGACTAACCATTTCGCAATTTTATATGTGGAAAATTTTATCTTTGAAACAATCGATCTATATTTATTTCCCCGTTTCTGGATTTAAGGCAGGTAATTTAATTTAGGTATTTTTGGATTAATTTACTTTTAGTTTTAAATTAGGTTTTTTGGCAATTAAATTTGTTAAGGCCTTCAATGTATCATTAAATTTTCTTGATATATGTATTTAGTAGGTTTTATTACTTGCGAGATATAGGGTCTTGATTCAAATAAATTATTTACTATGTTGAAATAGTCAGACCTATTTATCATTACAACACTGCTACCTTTGTCCGTCTTTAAATAAAACCAATATTTTTCTTTCAACTTCTTGACGATGTTGTGTGTGTCTAAATATTTCTTCTTGGTAGTCCTGTTCGTGGTTTTCTCCAAGGTTCACTTATCGGAAGCGCAAAATTGCAACGTGAGGTCAGGTGTTAGCCTAATTGATGCGGTTGACATATATCATAGATAACTTTTTCGATGTGGAGCTTCTTCGGGTTTACTGAATGTTTTAAACCCTTCATATTCTGTATTATAGAAAATGATTGACTGTTTTAATTTATAATTTACGTTTGCGTAAGTTCCGGTAAGTTATCTTGTGGAAACACATGTTCCTGTTTTTATTTTTACTGGAGAGATTTCAGTTTGTGTGTGAGACGTTGGATTTGTTTTTCACTTTGTTCGCTATGACTGTGTGTATTTTTTAACCATTTTGAAACAAAAAATAAGATTAAACTCAAAATGTTTGTAAATTAGCCATTTGCAATTAACACAGCTCAAACAATGCGATGATAAATGGCTTCAATGTATATTTTTTCTATTAACTTTAATGAATTATTCAGAAATATTAAAATGGAAATTTGTTTTCATAAAATAGTCAAAGCCATGTTTCTTTTTGGTTATCGAAACTAATTTTCGACCAATTGTGGTAATGTATCATTGATGAAAAGTATAAATATTCCCTGCTCATGAAAGTGATCCGTTTATGTACTTAAAAAAATAAATGTACTTTTTTACAGGGACATTCGTCGAAATAACAGACATCGATATCTCCCTTGTCATTAGAAATTTAGCTACATTTTATTAATAGCACTCAAAAAGCATAATTCTTAGTTAAAGTTAAAATTCCAATTTATTTTAGGATTACTTTGGATCGTAGGGATCAAAAAAATTATTAATTGGGTAAAATTGAGTTCTTAATATTTTTTTAAAATTATTAAATGGTATAATTAACAACGATTGATAGAACTAAGGCAATTACGCCTCCTAATTTATTAGGGATAGATCGTAGCATCACGTAAGCAAATAAAAGATATCATTATGGTTGAATGTGAACAGGGGTTGGAATTAACTGGAATTAAGTTAGCAGGATCACCCTATAGGTATCACATATACTGTGTATCCCAGTTTCCCGAACTTCCTTATTTATAATTCTACACGGTATATTATGTATTATTTCTTATTCGGTTCCTCTTTAAATTATTTTTGTAATATTGTTTGTACTTTTCATTAAACGTTACAAACAGTCTGATCGCAGGGTTAGTCCTCTAACTCTTCTTCCCAGCCGTAGTATGGTGTCCCGATCCTCACATTGGACCTTGAGAATTTCACCTTTGTAGAATCATATCCTAAACCTAGGCGGAGGGTCAGTATAGATGGTAGGACCAAACATAATCGTCTTAAGCTCATCAGAAAGGACACCCCTAATTATGACAGCCCTATCCTTGAGATATACTGTATAACAGCCAAAAATGTTTTAAAGAGATTCATTAGATTTTTTTAAATCTGCCGAAAACACAGTATTGGGACAATAAACTTACATTTTTATGAGTATATGATTCTTTATCCTTCCCTTTTCAAAATATTATTATAATTTCCTGAAAATATATTTGATAGAATACAAAATGAAAGTATTTAAACAGAGTAATTATATTAATTTGAAATTATTCACATATAACTTTAAAAATTGTTGATTCATAATAATTATTTTTTCAATCAATTTGATTTTGTTATTTCTAGTTGTGCATGAATTTAATTTGTCATTATTATAGACTTCGAATAAAAATCATCTCACAAAATCATTTTAAATGAATAAGTGTTGTTAAATTAATAATATTTAACTCTCAATAAAATATGAAGTTTATATGTATTTAAAATAGTAGCGTAATTACTTGAAGCGAAAAGTCATTTTATAATAGCGTTATATTTTTAGAATTAAAAATCGTCAATACAGAATATCTCTGCTTCGGGCATTTCGTATGCATTCGGTGTGATTTAAAGGACGTACAGCGAAAAGCTTTTCTCGTGCGCTCCTAAATTACGCCAAATGCATACGAAATATTCACGAAAGAAAAATCACGTCTTTGGAATGTTAAAATAAGAAAAAGAAACTCTCGGTGTGGAAATTTTATATACAAGCACATATTAAGTATTATATTGTGTTTTTCAGAAATTTCGTCTCACAAAATTATATCGGAAAAGATGCTAACCAAATTTGTTTTTACATCAGTGTAATATTTAACACAATAATATAAAAAATATATGGTATTAAGTATATACACCGTGGTTACTTTCAGGTATTAAAAAAAGAGTGAGTCCCATATTTAAAATGTACTTTGAACGGGAATAAATATATGATTTATTGAAAGACAATCGGTGGTGACGATAAAATATGGTTTCAGTACTATGAATTCATTAGAAGTAAAACTGATCTAAATGTAATGTTATTAAATAAATGGATAGGAAGACAATTTGAAATATTTTATCTGCTAACATAAAAAAAAACAAAATTTATACTTTAAAGTTTCAAAAAGTAACTTGTATAATTGTTCCAACTCATAGTCCATTCTAGAACTCTTGCCTAAGTAATCAGAATTATTTGTGATAGATTAAATTGCTTTATTTCATGAAATTCTTTTTTTTTTGTTTCATTTGAATCTAAACAATTTTCTTTTCTCCTACTTTTGTTTCATTTAAATTAATAAAATTTAGGAAAGTAAAGGACACCATTCATTTAATTTAATTCACGGTTTTGTTGCTACTTCATTCTTAAATTCATTAACTTAATATTATTTCAATCCCAAACTCAAATTATAGGAGTTTTTCAATGTCTTATGTTTAAATTACAAACTTTAATTATATTGATTTTTAAGTGCGCTTTAAATTATAATTTTTAAGCATAAAAATTAAATTAATTTAAACTAAATATTAATAAATAAAATATTCATATTAATTTAATCATTTAAATTCATATATACAAACATCTTTATTCAGACAGCAGAATTAAATATTTCTTTACAAATATTTATATTTACAATACATATTGATAGGTTGGTAGTCTGTCATGGGCCGGAGGTCTTTCTGCCCTGTCATGAATTTATGGTGATTTTCAAATAAGAACTTTGCTAGCTAGCTGAACTGTCATGTAAATGAGTGACGAATTGATGAATTGTAACAGAAGGGTGTTTATGCTTGGAATGGATATTAAGGCTGCGAGGGATGCAGAATTTTGTAAGAAGGGAATGGTTATGTGGGTTATTGACAAATTTTGTGGTAACAGATAATATACGCTGGGATATGGGAGTGATTTGGGTGGATTCATGCAGGAATTCGCATTTAAATACATTAATAGAGATTGAGTTTTTAATTAAAAATTTAACTTAAGGAATTTTTATGGTGCATCATAAATCGCAACATAATTAATTTTAATAAACAAATATAAATTAAGATTGGACAAAAAACCCTATTGTCGATAGCCTAGGAGCAATTGGTAGAGTATATATTTATCTATTGTCCGGCTCGTAATGTTATTCGATTTCCGAGAAAAAAAAGCACGATGTACACCTCTAACGTCATTAGCTTTATGCACTTATTCAATTTGTTGGTTATGTTTGTATTGTTATTGTTTTTTTTTTTTTGTTGAGTTTCGTGAAGGTTTATGTGTGTGTGTGTGTGTGTGTAATAAAACTAATATTATAAGATTAGTAAATGATTTTATACAAATATTTAAATCTTTTTTACAAGTTTACAACAACAATCAAATTAGTTCAATGTTTTTAAAAAATATATAAAAAAATATGTATGAATATAAATAAAATGAAAATGATTGTATTGCACTTCTATTAGAAATGATATACTTAATAGTTTCATTCATTTGTAGATGTCGTAGGCTTGTGCTCGTTGCACTTTGAAAAATTAAACATCGACATTCAAAGGTTATAGGTGTTCAATCAGTTTATTTTAAATTTCCACAAAATAAACAATTATGTAACGTTTGAACCTTCTAATCGTAATGCTCCGTTTAATACAAATACTTCAAGAGTATGTTCACTTTATTTAAAAAAATAGGATTTTGAAAGGGACTAGAGATCCGAATTATTAAATGAATCTCCAATACCGATTATTTTATGCATTTGTATAAAAACTACACACAATGTTATTTATTTTGTAATAAAATTAAATTGATATTAAAACAACATTTCGTTTCTTTTAAACAAATCGTAGGAAAATAATCTACATAACTAGTAATCCTTGAAGTTATCGTTTAATCGTATGAAGAATAATTTCAAACAGGGAAAATACAGGTCATTATTGAAAACACATAAAACATGTAATTGATAATTTACGATTAATGAAACACTATTTAATTATAATTGATTTATTTAACTCCAAGCTTCAGAATTTCTTGGCGCATTCAAAATAACCAATGTTTTTTTAAGCGAAAGTTATAAAGTAATATATTATTGAATTTTAAATAATTGTTATCATATTAATCTTCCTAAAGAAAGAGAACAGAATCTCCGGCTAAATTTGCTATTTTCTAGTATCACGGCTGGTAGAGTGTGTATGTATAGAAGGCCTATAGACGAAAACGCGCGCTTTGGCTTGTGATGTTACAGGTGTACACAGCCGAAATCCATTAAAAAAACTTGTAAAATGTATACATTTTGTAAACTACACATCTCCATAAAGAAATTAGAACTTTAAGGCCTAAAAAAAACTTGAATTAAGTGGTAGATGAAGTTGTATGTATCTACCACTTAATTCAAGTTTTTTTTAGGCCTTAAAGTTCTAATTTCTTTATGGAGATGTGTAGTTTACAAAATGTATACATTTTATAAGGTTTTAATGGCATTCGGCTGTGTACACCTGTAACGTCACAAGCCAAAGCGCGCGTTTTCGTCGATAGGCCTACCTTCTATACATACACATTCTACCAGCCTTGCCCTACGACTGACTAATACCATCATGTATTGATTAGATTAAATGATTTTATTGTAAAATGTATATTGTCTGAATTAAGATGTTTGTATATATATATATATATATAAATTAAACATTTTCTTATAATAATATTATACGTAAACAATTCTTGAATTTAAACAAAACAATTTTTTATATATATTTACAGTTTTATTGTGTTAATATTAAAAAAAATATTTTAACAGTGTTCTTTTACCACTATTATTATTTCTTTCTTTAGACAGCTTGATTTATAGTTTAGGGTAACGATGGCTAAATTGACGTCCCGTCCCTTCCGTTTAGCATTAGATAAACGATGGGCAGTGGAACGTGATGGTCAATAAGTATCAAATATAGATAGCCTCATATATCACTCTCTGCAGATTGGGAAGGGGGAGAAGGAGACAGGCCCTGAATTAACGATAAAGTCAAAACATTTCGAATCAATTGCAAGTTTTTTTATGTCTGGTTTAGCTTCGCAGACGTGTAGGCGTAAAATATATTTTTTATTACTGTGTTTTTAATTATCATTTCGTGAAATGAATCATATAATTTCTATTTTGTGAATATAACAATTAGTTTAATATAATATGAAACATTAAAAAAAGGCATTTATTTAGATTCACTTTTAAAAATGAAGAAAAATTACCGAAATGTATTATTAAAAAAAATAAAATTTACATTATAAAGATTATTATTTAATGGGTATTTAAATTAAAAGGAATATAACAACGTATATCCACTCGAGGTAAACGTGTAAACAAGACAAAGGAGCATTCCGTTTATCGAGGACGCATTCCTTGTGACTTATTAATAATTAACTTCTCACTTAACCCGTGGTGAAACATTTTTGAACTAATTAAAATATACCTTAATTTGTGCCTTATTATTTGTTTTCGTGCTAGCTGTAATGAAATCATCTTACAATTTTTCCGATTTGTCACAAGTACAGATTATCTTAAACACTTTTCATGAATTTACTTATACTGTAAGCAATATTATAACTAATTGAATAAATTTATTTTTTCGTCACAAATAAAGGTTATATTAAACTTTCTTATGAATTCACTTATATTGTATGAAACATTATAAATAAATGAATAAATTTATTTATTTTTCGCAAACTTAACAAGAAAATAAATATGAATAATAACCTATTCAGAGTTTACATAATTATAATAGTAAGTTAAAATACAATTTTTTTACAAATGAAACATTTATTTCAACCAAATCAGTGTTTCAATACAATTTCACTAAAAAACGTAAAATTTAACTTCTTAACGGTTAAGGCTTTCTCTTGGTGGTATATGGTCAGGCTAATAATGTCGAAACTATAGTAATATCAGTTTTGTTGTATAAACAAAGTTAAAGTGTTTTATTAATTTATAGTATAATTTAGATTTCATTCATGCCAATATTGGTGTAAATACATTTTTTTTATTTTCTTTTTTCTTTATATATACAGGGTGGCGCAAGATTACAATGAAGTCCAATATCTCAGTTATAAAGAAAAATACAAAAAAATGTTACTTACATTATTAGTAGCTACTGTCAAAATTCATATTTTAAAATTAGTTTCATATATACAATGTGTCCAATAATCACGTAACGTATCAAACATATGTTTTTTTTAATGGAATGATATATTTTTTATGAAGATTTTCGATTCTACGTTTAAAAATAATCATTTTTATATAAGATTTAATAGGTCAATTTTTCATAGTTTAAAAGTTATAAACAAATGAATGTTGATATCGATAGATGTTTAGAGCCTAATATTTCAATAATGAAAAATGAAATAAACATTCTGTCGACGCCATACAAATGCAAAAATACTTAATAATAAAAGAAATACTCTTTTTTTCTCTTAAAACATTTTTATATACAAGGTGAAGCAATGCGCAAAATGATTTTTTTCTCTTTTTACTTAAATGGGACACCCTATATTTTTTATGCCATTTTAATAGAAAATTAATCACTCTTCATTTTTTATATAACATATTAAATAGCTACTATCTACCGTTTTTGAGATATTTAATCTCAAATATAAATTTGGTATAGAATTTTTAATCAAAGTAGGCCGTGTCAGAACAACTAATTTATTTAGTTGTGAAAGTTACGCGAACACAAATATAAAATAATTTAGTGAAACGAATAATCAAGTGTATTAATTAAAATACATCATAATTCATACATATCGAGGACGGGTTAACAACTCCCACCACCGTTTTTTACACGATCGGCCGTAGTCGTGGAAGAAAGAGAGAAACGGTGTGAAATGCACGATTAGAGGACGTACGTTAATTTTTCATGCATCATTTTGGAATTGGCAGAATTGCTGAAGACCGCATAAATGAGTGTGTTCTCCCAATTTAAATAAACACTTCAGGCACGTTTTATGGTTGATTTGTATATTTCTCCATTTATTCGGAAATTTCTTCTACCGACCGGCTAAACGTTGCCTTGGATTGCCCCGGGAAATTTAAAAAGTTATTTATTTCAAAAATTTTATCAAAGATTATTATTATTGTTGTGTAGTTTTCGATTAATATTAATCTGCACTATGAAAAATCATCTTTCATTTAATTTATTTTATAAAACGAAACAAAAATACGGTATATTTTTTTAATTTAAAAGTATTAGAGTATTTAACTCTTTCAATTTGTTTTCTCAAAAATCTATGAGAAATGTATTGAAACCTTTTTTGAAAGAACTAATTTTGCAGTTCATTACTGCTGGTTCGTATACAGGGTGTCTCACCCTAAAAGTATATGGATTTTCTATTGATAGATTCTAATGCAATTTTCACTGTTTATGTAAACCAATATTCTCTTATTAATTTTATATTTTCAAGATTTTACCACTTCCAATTATACCGGAAGAACGTACAAGCTTTATTATTTTAAATGGAACCCTATATTTTTAATTGAAAATTTAGATTTTTACAAAATTCGAGTAACTGGTTTTCTGATATAGGGTTATTATGTCAATTTTTATTTAAAAAGTTATAAATGATTGAATATTGAAATCGCTCAATTTTTAGGGACTTGCATTTCAAAATTGAAAAAAAAAAATTAAATCTTCTGCCAACGCAATATAACTGAAAAAATGCTTAATAATTGAAAGAAAAGTAGTTTTTTTATCATAAAGCAAATTTTATATGCAGGATGAAACAATACGCAAACTGTTTTTTTTTATTTAAATGGAACACCCTATATTATTTATGAAATTTCGATGGAAAATTGTTTGTTCTTCCATTTTTGTATGACAAACTATACTTCTATATATTACCGTTTTTTTTTTAACAATTTCAATCCAAAGTATAAAATTGAATGTTTCACTTGTAGTCTATAATTTAATTAGGTTATGACTAATACAAATGCAATTCGTAAATGTTTTCCTACATTTAAAAACATATTTAATATAAAGATAATAGTGTGTCGACAAATATTTAGGAGTAATTTTAAAAGCAAAAAAATCTAAAAAAATTAAATGTTATTCAATAGAAATATTTGATATGAATACGTTAATTACATACATAGACATTTTAATGGATGAAAAATTTAATATTAACAAAATATTAAGATTCAAGTATTGAATTATTTTACTAGGCTTGTTGGTACACCTTCTGGTTTGCAGCCTACATAAATTATTTTTTAAATAATTTATGTAGGCTGCAAAATGATTTTCTTCTATTTTTACTTAAATGGAACACCCTATATTTGTGATTGCCATTTCAAAATGAAAATGGGCGTTACCATTTTTGAGATATTTAAAATCAAAATGCAAATACGCATATTTTTATTATTTAGTTGTCAATTATTTACTTAATAATTTCATATTTAATAAGTAAAGTACATTTTACGTTATTTTTGTAACACTGTTACTGTTAGACATACTTCTTCAATAAAAAATACTTTAGTTATTAGAAACAAAAAATATATTTTGGTCATTCTAAAAATATTTTAAATATTCTTATATGCTTATTAAAATTGTTTTTTAAATAATTTATGTAGGCTGCAAAACAGAAGGTGTACCAACAAGCCTAGGAAAATAATTCCTCCATTAAAATGTCTATGTATGTAATTAACGTATTCATATCAAATATTTCTATTAAATAACATTTAAAATTTTTAGATTTTTTTGCTTTTAAAATAACTCCTAAATATTTGTCGACACACTATTATCTTTATATTAAATATGTTTTTAAATGTAGGAAAACATTTACGAATTGCATTTGTATTAGTCATAGCTTAATTAAATTATAGACTACAAGTGAAACATTCAATTTTGTACTTTGGATTGAAATTGTTAAAAAAACGGTAATATATAGAAGTATAGTTTGTCATACAAAAATGGAAGAACAAACAACTTTCCATCGAAATTTCATAAATAATATAGGGTGTTCCATTTAAAAAAAATTGCTTTATGATAAAAAAAACTTTTTTTCTTTCAATTATTAAGCATTTTTTCAAATATATTGCGTTGGCAGAAAATTTATTTTTTTTTCAATTTTGAAATGCAAGACCCCAAAAATTGATCGATTTCAACATTCAATCATTTAAAACTTTTAAAATATTAAAAATTTTCTATATCAGAAAAACAGTTACACGAATTTTGTAAAAATCTAAATTTTCAATTAAAAATATAGGGTTCCATTTAAAATAACAAAGCTTGTACGTTCTTCCGGTATAATCGGAAGTGGTAAAATCTTGAAAATATAAAATTAATAACAGAATATTGGTTTACATAAACAGTGAAAATTGCATTAGAATCTATCAATAGAAAATCCATATACTTTTAGGGTGAGACACCCTGTATACGGACCTGCAGTAATGAACTGCAAAATTGGTTCTTTCAAAAAAGGTTTCAATACATTTCTCATAGATTTTTGAGAAATTAAATTGAAAGAGTTAAATACTCTAATACTTTTAAATTAAAAAAATATACCGTGTTTTTGTTTCGTTTTATAAAATAAATTAAATGAAAGATGATTTTTCATGGTGTAGATTAATATTAATCGAAAACTACAGAACAATAATAATAATCTTTAATAAAATTTTTGAAATAAATAACTTTTTTAAATTTCCCGGGGCAATCCAAGGCAACGAACGTTTAGTCGGTCGGTAGAAGAAATTTCCGAATAAATGGAGAAATATACAAATCAACTATAAAACGTGCCTGAAGTGTTTATTTACATTGGGAGGACGCACTCATTTATGCGGTCTTCAGCAATTCCGCTAATTCCAAAACGATGCATGTAAAATTAACGTACGTCCTCTAATCGTGCATTTCACACCGTTTCTCTCTTTCTTCCACGACTACGACCGATCGTGTAAAAAACGGTGGTGGGAGTTGTTAACCCGTCCTCGAAATGGAAGCTCTGCTTGTATTTCGATTCAGTCGTCCGAAAACGCGCAATGTTCACTATTCCGGTTTAATTTTTAACGTTAGAAATTATTAATAATTAAAAACGCGATTTATTTTTGTTTATGAACAAGTGGTAATAGTGAGTGGTGGAGGTGAGTTGGTTTTCTTTTCACCAGGAATGGGTTGGAAGTTATTTTTTCTATTAAGGTATGTTAATATTAATAATTTATTTTTAAACAGATTTTACGACTCCAATTATTATCATCAATTTATTCTCCAAAATTGCATTTGATTAAATAATTTGGTATAGAATTTTTAACCAAAGTAGGCCGCGCCAGGACAACTAATTTATTTAGTTGTGAAAGTTACGCTTGATATTATAATTAGTAAGTAAAGTACATTTTACGTTATATTTCGTAACACTGGTGTAGTTAAACATACTTCTTCAATAAATGATTAATTTAATTGTTAAAAACTAACAACAACCATATTTTTTGGTTATTATTAGAAAAATATTTAAAATATTCCTATATGCTTCTTAAATTGATTTATTTAAACAATTCATGTTGACTGAAAAACCGAAAATAGATACTAAGTGAAATAGTAAAATATTTATATCATTATATTTTGTTAACATTTTAATGTATTTATTTCACACATTCACATTTTTTTTAATTCAATAGCATTCAAACATTTTACAATTTTTTTCTTAAAAAATATGTCCCAATAACCATTATAACTCGCTAAATAATCGTTGAGCAACTATTTTCTTTATATTTTGCATGCGCCTTTAAATATCGATTGTCATTTGAATATCCTTTTAGGTTAGGGAGTAAGTATGTTATTTTATTAAATACCAGAAAACGATTATGAATTGCATTTGTTTTAATTATAGCCTACTTAAACTATAGATTATAAGCAAAACTTATAATTTTGTACTTTGAATTGAATTTGTTAAAAAATGGTAACAGATAGGGGTATAGTTTATTATACAAAAATTAAAGAACAATCAATTTTCTATCGAAATAGTGTAAAAAATATAGGGTGTTCCATTTAAGTGAAAAAAGAAAAAAATCATTTTGCGTATTGTTTCACCCTGTACACAACATTTGCTTTATGGTAACAAACGATTATTCCTTATATTATTTTCAAAATTGATAAACGATGTAAACTTTCTGTTAACGTAATTTAATTAAAAAAATGCTTAATAATATAAGGAATAATCGTTTGTTACCATAAAGCAAATGTTGTGTACAGGGTGAAAGAATACGCAAAATGATTTTTTTCTTTTTTCACTTAAATGGAACACCCTATATTTATTACACTATTTGGATAGAAAATTGGTTGTTCTTTAATTTTTGTATAATAAACTATACCCCTATCTGTTACCGTTTTTTAACAATTTCAATTCAAAATACAAAATTATAAGTTTCGCTTATAATCTATAATTTAAGTAGGCTATAATTAAAATAAATGCAATTTATAATCGTTTTCTGACATTTAATAACATACTTACTTCATAACCTAAAAGGATATTCAAATGACAATCGATATTTAAAGGCGCATGCAAAATATAAAGAAAATAGTTGCTAAACGATTATTTAGCGAGTTATAATGGTTACTGGGACATATTTTTTAAGAAAAAAATTGTAAAATGTTTGAATTGAAAAAAAAAATGATGTGAGTGCGTAAAATAAATGTATAAAAATGTTAATACTAACAAAATATAATGATATAATTATTTTATTATTTCACTTAGTATCTATTTCCGGTTTTTCAGTCAACATGAATTGTTTAAATAAATCAATTTAACAAGCATATAGGAATATTTTAAATATTTTTCGAATAATAACCAAAAAATATATTTGTTGTTAGTTTTTAACAATTAAATCAATCATTTATTGAAGAAGTATGTTTAACTGCACCGGTGTTACAAAATATAAGGTAAAATGTATTTTACTTACTAAATATGATATTAAGCGTAACTTTCACAACTAAATAAATTAGTTGTTCTGGCGCAGCCTACTTTGGTTAAAAATTCTATACCAAATTTGTATTTGAGATTAAATATCTCAAAAACGGTAAACGGTAGCTATTCAATATGTGATATAAAAATGAAGAGTGATCAATTTTCTATTAAAATTGCATAAAAAATATAGGGTGTCCCATTTAAGTAAAAAGAGAAAAAAATCATTTTGCGTATTGCTTCACCTTGTATATAAAAATTTGTTTTAAGAGAAAAAAAGAGTATTGCTTTTATTATTAAGTATTTTTGCATTTGGTTGGCGTTGACAGAATGTTTATTTCATTTTTCATTATTGAAATATTAGGCTCTAAACATCTATCGATTTCAGCATTCATTTGTTTATAACTTTTAAACTATGAAAAATTGACCTATTAAATTTTATACAAAAAATGATTATTTTTAAAGGTAGAATCGAAAATCTTCATAAAAAATATATCATTCGATTTAAAAAAACATATGTTTGATACGTCACGTGATTATTGAACACCCTGTACATATGAAATTAATTTTAAAATGTGAATTTTGACAGTAGCTACTAATGATGTAAGTAACATTTTTTGAATATTTCTTTATAATCGAGATATTGGACTTCATCGGAATCTTGCGCCACCCTGCATATTATATTATATATATATTATTTATATTATATATATATTCTTTGAATACATTTTGGTAAATATCGCCGTTATTTATTAACCGATTTTGATAATTTTCGTTTCGTTGAATTCACAATAAAAAATTTATCATTTGAGGTATCGCAAGGGGTGCTTTACAATTTTAATTTTTAAAGTTGGGGTTGCCACCCCTTAGGGGCGAAGGGGTGGGGGGCTGAAAAATGTATATCAGGATAGCATTTAAAAAATAAAAATCGACGTGTCAGAGCATTTTTCTAAAATATGTTTATTTACGATTTTATAGAATTTATCCGTTACTTTTGAAACACCCTGTATATATATATATATATATATATAAATCAGATTAATGTAAATAGTTATTTCATTTGAATAGACGATTAATTATTAAACTCTTTTAATGTTAAAGCGCATCCCATTACATCTAATGTTCAATAACGTTCGGGAAGCAAGCGTGAAAGTTAGTTTAATCGAGTATGAAACGCCATCTGAAAAGACGATGTTATGCTAAAACTTCTGCAGGGATTATTAATGCCGTTTACCCTCAACGCCTATCGTGGACGTTAATTCACGAAAATAATATTACTCGCTAAAAATAATTTTATATTTATATCTGAAGTAATTTAGTAGAAATATACAAAAAAAATAATTTTGGCAAAATAGACATAAAATACTTTTCAGTTCTCAATTAATAAAAATATATTGTAATTTGGAATTTATACTGGGCAAAACATTTGAAAGTTTTAAATGTATATTTATATTTAAATAAATCTACTCTGATGTCACATGATTCTATCTAATAAAGTTGTTAGGCCCAAGACCGAGTTTGTGTTAAATATGAAACTTAAATTTCAGAAAAATGGCAAACATATAGGACGTGGTATTCTAATATCTTCTATCTAATTCATTTTGTAATCTGATCATTATAATTAGTTCTTTCTGAAATTATTTAGATCTAATTGTTCATTTCCACATACACAGAAGATTTATTTCTAGCTTGTTTTTTTATAATTCGTGCCTAATTACTTAACGCGGCATGATTTTTTTTGTATTTTTTGTTTTAATTCTATCAATTTTAAGTTTTTTTACTAATCTATTAATTTGACTTTATTCGGTTGTCGGTTTTATGTCCTCAAGATTGAGCATTAAAATTGAAGCGAGTGACCCTATCTTTGTTTTATTTACTTCTTGTTAATTATATATGAATATAATACCTAATCTGGGTTATATTTGTAAATCTACACCTATCCCTCATCCAAATCCAGTAAATATCATTATAACCACTCAAATGCTGAAATGGCAGACATGCATTTTGTATATGGTCGCGCTAATGGAAATGGGTTAGAAGCTCGAAGGCTTTATATTTAGGGTTGTCTGTAAACTCTGGTTTAGTCAATTCCCATTTAAGTTGTTGATGATTTACGGGATCGTATTATCGCATCATATGAAAGTATTAGGAATACACGAGGATTATTTGAAAGAATACGAAATTCAATGAGACATTTTCAACATTTGTTGCGATTTTTATTATTGAAATTTTTTTAATGTAATTATTTATTTTTGTATTTTTTAATTGTTGTTAATTGTACAGTTAATATTGTGCAATTAATAGTGATTATTATTATTTCGTAATTTATAATAAGTATGAAAGAAACATTTTTTATACAGGAATGGTTTTTGATTTTTATTCTCCTTTTGTCGCTTGATAATGGCCCAAGTTACTGTTTTAAAAACAATATTTTGGATTTGGAGCATTCTAACAATATCGATTCTTGTATACTGATATAGTTCGCCTTTGGATAAAGACACTACTTTTTTCAGCCTAATAATCTCCCTCGTATTATCGGTACATAGGTCGGACATCTAGACTACGCGTTCAGTAGGAACTTAAACGATAATAATGCGTATAATTAATATTATCCGTATCTCAGTTACATACCATCCTTTTTTATAATATAAAGCTATATAACTAGTAAATCAAGTAGATTAAGTTAAATTTACCTTACAGGTTACAAAATATATCAAGTGTCTTGAGACGTCTTGAGAAATTTCAGGAAACATCATTTCTTATTTGAGTATCCCTTAATCATGTTTGATAAATATTTATAGAGGAAATTCCGACGGTATTACATTTTCTGATATTTGCATGTTTATTGTTGCAGACACCTGGGGGACACAGCAGTGCGGTGCGAGTGCCGAGCGGGGTACAGGGGTGAGCATTGCGAGACTGAAGCAGCTCCCCAGGCCGTTAGGAGTGAGTTATTCATTTTTGGCAATTCCAATTTATTTCCATATTTATCAAGTTTATTTATAAGATATTGCGAAAATGAACGTTTACGAGATAAATGAACTTTATTAAATGTAATAATGAATAATTGAATTACATAAATGCATTAATTATTAAATAGAAAAATACCAGCTTAATTGATAATAGTTTGCATTTTACGTTTGTGATTAGTTGAATCTATTATTAAAAAAAAATGTAAAAGAATATTTCATTTAATACAATAAAAAAATTACCGAACAATATTAAAAATAAATGTTAACATGGGATATTATTCACGCTATGTTATGTTATGTAGGCTCGGCGGGTCGTCTAGCATAAAAGAGTAATTTGAGACCCTCAATGTCTAAACCTCTGCATAGTCTACAATAACTTAAGGGTTAATGCGTACCAATTCTGCCAGTGGCAGAAAGTTGAAGTCTGAAGGGACAGGGCAAAGCATTCACCAAGTATATGCTCTCATGTTTCTTGTACCTTGTTGAAAAACCTGCACTTTGGACTTAGATTTACGTGATTTTATTGCCATTAATGAGACTCATTGTCTGATCATATGCATAACCTCATTTTATTGTAGCCCCTTTCCAAACATACGTGGGAGCATGTGCCAAAGGCCTCGATTTCCGCCTCAAATATCGATGGAGATCCTCACAGTGATACTCATTCTGACTCAATTCTCAGTTTTAGATTCGTCAGATAACCAAACTGCCGAAGAGCATTGTAACTGCATTGATTATCTTGCCAACATCCTGGCGACTGTGGATTGCCACTTCAATTGTTGAATCGAAATCATAGTCAGTTCACATGTAATCTTTGGGCATGTATATCGCTTTTTCGCATACGATATTGAGGATTTTTAGGTGCCTGTTAAAATATTCATATTTTGGAGAATCTGTCAGGATTATTCTTAAGGCGTCTAATGCTGCCTCCCTTTTCCCATGCAGATGCAGATGAGGAGCCTCCATTGTTCCAGTAGGGCACGAGTTCATAGCCCCTGAAATGCTCAATCATGCCAGTCGCTGGTTGTTCTCTCCGATGACTTTGTCCACCAGACGACGGATCCATAGATGATAATTTGTCTAATCACAGTGATAAATAGCCAATAAATCATCTTGCCAAATAGCTTACCACAAGACCATTCTTACTTACCGTGTCATCATGCTTTCCCCTTACTATGATGACAATATCGCCGGCATAGCCTTGTACAGGCCGGGCTAACTCCATAGAAAATCTGTCCTCTAAAATCTGCCTCGCTCTAACTTCATCGTTTCCACGGCCCAAATGGCGCTAGTTTTAAACGTTGACACAAAAATTGCACATTTGCTTTTATATCAAATTGTTTTTTGTTGAATGTGTTTAACATTTTGTCAAAGTTATTTTGTAAAATAATTGAAGTGTTTTTATTACTACGAGTGTTCTTGAATAATTGGTGGCCATGACAAGATTAATTTGTGTACAATCTGCATCTGGGGGAAGTAGTCCTTGGCATCTTTCGGCTGAATAAATCTATATCGGTAAAATTAATGTTATTTTTTAAGGAATAGTATAATGTAAAAACGTACTCAAATAATTTAAAATTTGTGCATTATAATAATATATATTTCAATGTATTGGTTATAAACTCTTTTATTTAATTTTACCGTTATACATGGATGGTGTGTGGATTAATTTTATAAGTGTCGCAAAACGCTGACAATTGTAAATATTTCCTATGAAAATAATTCATTTTTATCAGAATTATCAGCTGTGTGGGAATTTTCTTACTATACAATTAAACTTTGCAGTAATACAAGCATCTCTGATGAGATAAATTATAACGGAAGAACATATTCCTGTTAATTATTTTCCATTGTACAGCGCCACCTGAAATGCAGAAACGCTGTTGAGTGAAATAGAAATAGTTTTGTTTGAGAGAGAAAGAGCTATTTTTAGCCTTCAAAAAAATACACAGAGCTGGCTCTCTGTTATAGTTTGTGGCCTTGTATGTCAAATCCGTCGTTTGACAACACTGACATTAGTTCCACAGATTACCTTACCTAGATTAGTAACTCCAATAGAAAGATTCGTTCAAAGTTTCATTTAGTATGCCCCGGAAACCACAAGCGTCGCTAGTGTCGAATCGAGCAGCGGAATGCGGGGAGGAGGGAAATCCCGCGTTAATTTAAATTATTTTAATATTTCATATAATATTTCATACTTTGCCAATATTGTTTCACTATTTTTTAATATCAAATTATAAAATATAATCTGATATTATAATAGTGAAACATTGGCAAAGATATTTTCGATTTGTAAGAGAGGATAATCTTAAAACAAATGTTCTGCATTATTGTAATTTCAAAGGAACATGCAAACAAATAAGCAATAATCATATAATTTCATAATAAATAATATTTCTTGCAATAAATTGAGCCAAAACGTCTTAAACATGTGCTTTTAATAATTAAACATTTTTCTCAAAGACTGTTCTTCCTTTTTTTCGTATGTATATGTTAATAGTAACTTTTTTTGCAATGGATTATTTCATACAAACACATGTACTAAATATACTAAAGAATCTTTAGTAAAGATACATTTTTATAAACAAGTACAGCAAAACTTGACGACGATTTTGTAATTAGGGAAAATCCTAATACAAAATCAAATGACGCTTTGTCATATTTGTTTGCAAGAAATATTGTTTGTTATTGAATTATATGATTATTGCTTACCCGTTTGTATAATCCTTCAAATTCCAATAACACACGACATTTATTTTAACATTTTATAACATTATTTTTTGCTCACATTATGAATAAATTCCAAGATAAATCATGACACAAATTAAGGCTATACATGTACGGTAGCAGACGCCATGTTTACGAGTTCGTGCTTCAGCGTGTTTTTTGTTTTTGGGTATAGTAGGTGTAAGAGGAAGAAGGACGAAAATAATTTAGAAAGAGACATTTCTGCGTTCAGCGCTCCATGTGGTTTCCGGGGCAAACTACCAAACGTTGAACGGAAAATTCCTATGGAGTTAACAGGGCCTGATTAGTTCATCGACAACTAATGACAACAGCAGGGGCGAAAGAACCCCGCTTTGTGTGCACCCCTTTACTACGAACACAATTTCCGTCTCAACATCAATAGACATTGTGATCCTACGAACTTTGAGCATAGTTTTGGTGGCCATACCTATGAGTTAACAGAAGGTATTATCAAATGCACCTTCGATTTACAAAAATGCACATAGAGTCACTTATTTCCGTACGATGCTCTTCTCTTTTACACCAGTTGATGTGTGAAGGGCATTTGTCTTTGATTTACCAGCTTGATAGGCAAATTGATGTTTGTGGAGAGGAAACGACTGGAGCGCTATTCCTCTGATATTTCTTCCAATGATCTTCTCCATCGATTTTAGGAGAAAATAGGTGAGGCTTATGGGACGACATAACTTAGGCTCGTCAGTTTGGTGTTTGCCAGCATTCGGTATAAACACTAACACCACCACCCTCCATTACTTGAGAATATACCCAAGAGAATAGCTAGCTCTGAATATTTATGTGAGATGTGGCAATAATTTCCCTCTCCCCTCCTCAGGAGGGTTATTATGCTTCGAGTAAAGATTATTTTTCTAGTTTTTTGCTTTCTCTGGTAGTACGTATACCTCAAAGCCGATGGTATATGCATCTTTACTATTTATGGACTGTTATCCAGGAAAGTGAGCTTCTAAGAGTACTCTTCATTTTTTTTTCCGGGCTTCCAGTATATTCACGCTAACCCATGTTGAATAATAAATAAGTAAAGTGAATACTTATTAGAAGCAGAAAATATAAAAAATAGAATTAAAAGGCAATTATTGGCTTTTTGTTATACTTTTTCGTGCAATTGCGTTAAATGTTATATTTTGGATATTGAATTAATTAATATTATAATAGAATATTTTTCTTTTTGATCATTAATTAATTTTATATTGTTTTAAAAGTATTATTTAAATAATTGAATCACAATCGCAACTTCCCTTTTCACCCATTACAATTAATAAACACATTTTTCAATTGCAAATACCTCAATTTTACATTTGATCTGAAATTACATTTAAAATTCAAAATCCAACAACCTGACTACGTGTTACTATGTGTAACATCGAGATACATTAAAGTTTATTGTGTGAAAAGTTACCGTTTTTTTATGGGAGTTCGTATCCGATGAAATATTATTTTATTTGTTTTTAATTATTAATTGTTCAAGGATCATCACCTTGAACAAAATTAGTTTTTCCATAGTAAACTAATTATGTTAAACGTTTTTGGGCCTTTTTGATTTTCAAACACTACATTTTATTTTTTCTAACTTTTTTTTTATTATATTTTATTATAACACCTATATCTTATTTTTTACATATTTAAATTCTTCACCTGAAGAAGCTACAGAGTAGCGAAACAATTGTAGAGAAATTAATAAAAATAATTAATAATTTGAAGGGATAATAAATTGCGTCCGTCGCACCCCGGGCATGAGATTTTTCTTATTGTAAATATGTAGTTTAGTTTCTAGTTTTAAGGCATTCGTTGTACAGACGTAGAGAACAGATCTCTAATATAAAATCAAAACAAAAAAAAAACACTCCGTTGAAATTTATTTCATGCCGAAAGTGCCAAACTAGACTGCTTACAACAGTCCGCGGTGTAATTAATGGAAATAACCCCATGATTACCCCAACAGATGGTGTTCACGAATAATGATGAAATTGTCAATTGACTTTGAATTAAGTTTGGAACAGCATATTGGAACATTACCAATAAAACTTAGCAGAATATGCTTTTTACTTAAGTTTATCAATCAAAAGTTCTCTAAACACATATTATTGACTGCATTCAATGCGCACTTTCAGTCAAATGTCCGGTAAGACATCATACATTGCAGGCGTTGTAATAAAATATCATTTCAACGTCTATTTATAATACATAAACGTGTCATTCGAGCCCTATGCTCCCCTATTATAGGGACTCATGTCGTTTTAAGGATTGTAGAATAAATCAACTAACTAAAGATAGTCCATTTTTAGTAATTTTCAAACAAAGGCTCATATGTTTTTTTAAGCGAATGATGTTTATATACAATTGGATATTTTTTATGTTCAACAGATTGATTTATGTTTTTATTCTATTAATTAGTTATAAGTTACATTGTTTAGCGGGATATAACTCTTTTTAATTACATATTGTTCACCTAACAATATGTCATATTTATGGTAATATGTGAAACAAAAAACAACTGTTTTTTTTTTATTACTATTATTGATTGAGTCATCAATCAAAAGCTTCCAATATGTATTTATAATTGAAAATAAACTTTATTATTATTTGTATAAATGGTAAATATAGTTTCCCCTGATTTCAATGTTACTTATGAAATTGATAACTATCATAGTCCTTATCATTTGATTTTTCGTATACCATTTTATTGTAAAAATTATTAATACTGAAGCACCTAGTGATAGTGCTACCACAATTACCCCAAAACATAATCCATAATATAACGAGCATAGTGTGAAAATAAAATTATTTATTTATTTAAATGTGTATTGTTGTTATCTAAAAGTCAAATTTCTTTGTTTTAATCATCTGTTTATTTTTAATAAAATCAGTCTTGAGTTAACCGTCAATGAAGGCAGTACGAAATTTATTTACAACCCGTCCAGCGGTAGCATTATTATTACTAGTTTAAGTTTGTGACGTAAGTTGCAATAGTTTGGCGATGAAGATAAACTATAAACTAAAAAGTGAAAATTTCGATAGGAAGAATTAATGAGTTTGAAATCGATGTAAAAAGCTGGTCCACATACCTCGCACGTATCGAGCAGTATTTTAAGGCAATCGATGTGGCGGAAGAAAAGAAGGAGTAAATTCTTCTCACGGTAGTCGGAGATGAAACCTAAGAATTATTAATAAATTTGTGTGATCCAGAGAAACCTGAAAAGTGTAGTTATGATCAATTAGTAACAAAATTAAAGGATCATTTGGAACGAGCGCCATCTGCAATGGTGGAGATATACAAGTTCAGGCTGAGCAAGCAGGAAGAAGGGGAGTCCATTTCCCAGTATATCACGTCATTAAAAAGTCTTGCAAAGACATGCAATTTCAAAGCAGAATTAGAGAAACATTTGAGAGACAAATTTGTGTACGGAATCAAAAATGAAGCAATTAAATTGAAGCTTTTTTCGGAAACAAATTTGAAATATCAAAGAGCAGTGACAATCGCAATAAATTTAGAGCGGGCCGAGTACAATTTACAGTTGGTGAACACAGCCGACAGGGATGCAACAGCACAGTCATCATCGACGTGAGCAGCGATCGTAGGTATTTCAGCGATCTAAATATTGCGGTAGAAATAATTATAGATTTATTTACTGTTATTTTAAATAGACCATTTGCGATCATTGTGGAAATAGTGATCACATAAAATCAATTTGCAGATTTAATAAAAACCAGGGAGACAATAAATCACATCACTCTCTAAGTAAAAAATGAACTATAAGAAAACTCAGAATTAAATTTATTTAATACTAAGAATAATTCGGGTCATATAAAAGTAAAAGTAAAAGTTGCAGTAGACGGGGTAATATTGAACATGGAAGTCGATACAGGGTAAGCAATTTCAGCTATTTCTAAAGAAAATTATAAAAGGTATTTTAATCAAAGCGTAATCCAAAATAACTACAGCCTTTTTAAAACATATATTGGATACAAAATTTCGACACGCGGATATATAAAAGTAATTGCTAAATATAAAGGGCAATTATTTCCTAATTGTTTATAATTCCAAATGGGGGTCCACCTTTGTTAGGCAGGGAATGGATTTCAGTTTTGAAAATTTCAATTAATCATAACCTTACAATTTGTAATATGCAAAAAGATAGAATTGTTGGTGATGTAAATAGAATAATTGCATAATATCCAGAAGTTTTTAAATGTGGATTATGAACTTTTAATGGGGGTAAGGCAGATTTAATATTAAAAAATGTCAGTGTTCCAGTTTTTTGCAGGGCACGTCCTTTGCTTTTTGCTTTTGCGAGAGAAGGTAGAAAATGAAATACATAAATTAACGGCAGATAACATTAAATCCTAGGTTGCACATAAATAAATATTCTTTACCAAGTGTGGAAAATATTTTTGCGAATCTTCGTGGAGGTATTTTGTTTAGTAAAATAGATTTGTCGGAAGCTTATGCACAGATTGAATTGAATGAAGAGTCCCGGGAAGTAGTAACAATTAAAACCCACAAGGGTTTATTCACGTACAATAGGTTACCGTACGGAATAGCCTCAGCGCCGGGAATATTTCTACAAATTATAAATCAATTATTTGCGTATATCCAGGGTGTCGCGATTTCCTCGATGATATTTTAATAACCGGAAAAGATATTTAAAAGGATTGAAAGTTGTACTAGGTAAATTGAAACAATTTGGATTACGAGTGCGCCGTGATAAATGTAACTTTTATCAAAATTAAATTTCTTATATAGGTTATACGATTAATGCAGACGGTTGCATAAATCAAAAGAAAAGGTTGAAGCAATTTTTTGAATGCGAGAAATCTGCAGAATTAAAATCGTTTTTGTGTTTAGTAAATTATTACGCAAAGTTTATTCCGAATGTGAGCTACTGCATCAATTATTAAAGAAAAATTTTAAATTGGAATGGTCACAAAAATTTGAACAAGCATTTAACAAGGTAAAAAATGACAGCTTCACCAAATTTTTTAGCGCATTATAATGCAGAACTGCATGCATTAAGTTTGACATGTGACGCAAGTTCGTATGGATTAGGGGCAGTATTAGCACATACATTCCCTAATGGTTCGTGTAAAGTAATCGCGTATACCTCAAGGTCACTTACAAAAAATTAAAGACATTATTCACAAATCGATAAACAGGCTTTATCTATAATTTTTGATTACGACGATTTCATCAATATTTATTCGGTAGATATTTTACATTAAATACAGATCACAAACCTTTGTTGTCGATTTTTGGCAGTAAAAAGGGAATTCCAATCATTGCCGCAAGTCGATTGCAAAGGTACTCAATAATATTATCTGCGTATTAACATGAAATTAAATACAAGTAATAATTGTACAGATGCGTTATCGAGATTGCCGTTAGAAATTACTACAGCAAATCAAGATGATTTAGGACAATTGTTATATTTAAACGAATCTTTAAAATTAAATTACAAAACGGTGGCTCGTGAAACCAGAAAAGATGTAAGGTTACAGCAAATTTACTGTTGGTATTTACACGGTTTGCCAAGGAAAAGTAGATTCGCGGAAGATAAAACATATTTTAACAGAAAGGATCAAACACATGTCGAAGATGGGGTTTATTTTGGAGATATAGAATTATAATTCCCACAAAATTATATAAAATTATTTTAAATGATTTACATTCATCGCATTTAGGTGGAAATAAAAGGAAATCTATAGCCAAGTCATACTTTTGGTGTCCCAAGATGGATACCGAAATCGAACAGATTTGCGCTAATTGAAAAATATGCAATTCTTTAATGCCAAATCCACCAAAACAATTTTTATCGCGGACTGTACCGGAAAAAACCATGGTGGCGAATTCATTTAGGTCCACTACACGGAAATAAATATTTAATTATGACCGACGCGTATTCTAAGTGGCTAAAAGTATGTAAATTAAATAAAACAACGGCTGATCAAGTGAATACGTACTTAACATCTCTTTTTTCACGATTCGGATTAGTCGATACGTTAGTATCAGATAATGGCTCACCATTTACTTCCACAGAATTTGAAACATTTCTAGAAAAAATGATATGAAACATAAATTTTCACCACCACATCATCTCGAAAGCAATGGAGCAGCAGAAATTAACTTGAAAAATGTAAAATTAGCGTTAAAAAAGCATTTCTAGAAAAAAATAATTTAGATACTGCCCAACTGAAATTGATAGCGAAAAAAATATAAAATAAAAGGAAACATAGCAACAAATGAAAGTCCGGCTAAATTAATGTTTGGTAGCGAACTTAAAACACGAGATTTTATTTAGTGCATCCTCATACAAAACCAATAATTGAAACTTATAAACACAATGATGAAGGTCTGAGAAATAACAAAATAAATCTTAATTGCGGACAAAAAGTGTTAGTGCGTGATTACAAAATTCCGTTAAAATCGACTTGACGGGAAGGTAAAGTTGTAGAAAAAATGTGTAAAATAATGTATTTATTTATTTATTTATTTGTTTACATACAAACACAGAATGAGTAAACATTCCTATAAAGTAAGTATGAATATTACACAAAAAAAATATATATACACATGTAACACAAAAACATAAGTAATTAAATGAGACACATGAACAATACATATAATTACATCAAAAAACGAGCTAACAAACTTATAGCAACACTAAAAAAGATTTTCCTATTTTTAATAAAGAAGATATCAACACTAGAGTCCAGTTCTAACAGCGTATTATATAGGGAGCACATCGAAAAAATCGGGGATTTAATCAATATATTGGTACGCGGAATAGAAAGTTGAAAAAATCTGTTGTGGCGTGTATTACAAGGAATCTGAAAGAAAATTTGAGAAACAATCTCTGAACAGTTAAGGTTATTATTTAATATGTTATACAAAAATGTAAGTAAATGCGCTTGACGCCTGTGTTTCAGTGAATGCAGCCCAAATTTCAGTAAGAGTGACTCATATGAGACAGACCTATCAGGATAGATACCATATTTTCTTAAATATAAATATTTAACAAAACGTTTTTGCACAGACTCAATAAGTTGACAGTATTTATCATAACAGGGATTCCAAATACAAGAGCAATATTCAAGACGCGATCTAATATAAGCAAAGTACAAGGTGATAATTGAGTTAATGTCTTTAAATAGCTTTGTATTACGAAAAATAAAATCTAACAAACGGTTTGCAGATGACACTAAAGTCTCAATATGTAGATTGAAGGACAGTTTTTCTCGTCAAAAATGACACCCAAATCCCCAAAGGAATTAACTCTAGAGATTGGGGTATCATCTATTGTATAATCAAAATTGAAAAAAATTCTATTTCGCGAGAAAGACATAAATTTACATTTACTGGGATTTATAGATAATTTGTTAATTCTACACCATCTACTGATCGCATCAAGATTGTGTTGTAAAGCTATACTGTCATCCACAGAGAAAATAGGTTTAATGACTTTAAGGTCGTCTGCAAATAAGAAGGAGTCAACATTTATGTCCTTTATAATGTCATTAATGTAACAGTTGAAAAGAGTTGGCCCAAGTACAGACCCTTGGGGTACACCGGTTGCCGCGGTAAATATGTTCGATTTATGACCCTTATATTCAACAAAGAGTGACCTCCCCACAAGATAACTATATAACAAACTACAAAGTGAAAGAGGAAAACCAATATTATTAAGCTTTGTAAGTAATATACCATGGTCCAATCTATCGAAGGCTTTTGAAATATCTGTGTAGATCACATCAACTTGTACTCTGTCATCAAGATAGTGAGATAAAAGCTGCGTATGTAATGCAAGGTTGGTAACAGTTAAACGTTTAGGCCTAAAACCATGCTGTTTTTCAGTAAGTTTTAAATTGACAAAAGGAGATGTGTGATCATTAAGTACAAACTCAAAGCACTTCGATAGATTAGATATAATAGCTATAGGACGATAATTTACAATTAACTTCTTGTCTCCGGATTTATGAATTGGAATTATTCGTGTTCTCTTCCAAATATCAGGAAACGTACCATTCTTCAGACATAAATTGAAGATATGTTTGATAGGAGTAGATAGTGCTGACCGACAATCTTTTAAAATAAGGGCAGGTACATTATCAGGCCCAGCGCACAATTTATTACCCAGTTTACTGAGTCCGTCCTCGACAGAACGTTGATCAAATTCAGAGATATGAAGTACGTCTGTAACAGAAGAGTCGGTAAATGAGGGCAAAGAATAATTGTGCGCATATGACATTGAAAAATGTGACGCAAACGCACTTACAATATCATTTGTATTAGCTAGATTTTTATTGTTATAATGCATTGATAGAGGAATGCCAGAATTGGACTTAAGAGTGTTGATAAATTTCCAAAATATTTTTGGTGTTTTAGAAAGTGCTTTTTCTGCGTCGGATACAAAATTTGAAAAGTTGAGCTTTGATAAATGTCGTACTGACCAGCGCAGGTTAATAAGTTTAGATCTAAAGTAAGCTGACAAAGGATATTTCTTACATAATATAAACATTTTTTTCTCTCTAACAGCTTTTCATAGCTCAGCAGAAAACCATACAGGAAATTTATTATTCGATCTAGGTTTGGACGGGACGCATTCGTTAAAGAATTGAAATAATTTGTTGTAAAAGGTTGCACATGCATCGTGAACATTAGTAATTGATAAGATATCCATCCAATTAGCAGAACTAATTAAGTCGTATAGCTTGGGAAAGTTCGTTTTTCTGAAATTGTAACATAAATACTTAAAATTTTTGATACCTGGTTCAGTGACTGTTTTAAGTGGGATCTTAACATCAATATTAAGTGCTGGATGATACACGTCTTCAGTTACAACGGGAGAAGTTAAGGAAAGATGTATGAGCGAATTCAGTTAATAGACACTCTAATCAGATAAGGCACTCTAATAATTTTCAATCAGTGATGTTAATTCAAGTAGTACAGAATTGACAAATAATTCTAATACAGTGACATAAGGTGAAATTAATACAGAACTGAATACAGATAAGACTGTAAAGGCGGAAGGAATAAAATTCAGTTATCAGATCAAAATGTAAATAAAAACTAATATCTTAAGGGTTGATTCATAAGTTACAAAAATGATTAGATTAATTTTATTGTAATTTTGAATTTTAAATACGGATTTTATTTTTGGATTATTTATATTTAAATGTGTATTGTTGTTATCTAGAGGTCAAATTTCTTTGTTTTGAACATCTGTTTATTTTTAGTAAAATCAGTCTTGAGTTAATTGTCAATGAAGGCGGCACGAAATTTATTTACAACCCGTCCAACCGTAGCATTATTATTACGAGTTTAAGTTTGTGACGTTAAGTTACAAAATTACTAGACAAGCTCAATGGATATAAATAAATTATTAAAAATATTTTGTAACCATTACCTGAAAATAAAAGTATTTGTAAATTAGTTATTATTATTCTAACATAAATTTTATATTTTATTGTGACTGTGTCTGAGTATACAATAAGTTTAAGGAGACTAGCGAAATCTGTAAGCAACTCTGTAATGTTTACAATGTTATTTGCATTTCCTTCTCCATTTTGTTTGCAGCAAATATTTGCATCTTAAAACATGTACAATCCTTCCTTTCTAGATTTACGAGCCCCACCTGCAATATTTATTTTAGATTCCCTCTCTGTCCTTTGCTTTTGTTTTCCCTGCATTTAAATTCGGATCCATGGGATAAATATTAGGTCTCTTTGAGATCGTTAATCGAAGCAAGTATAATGTAACAATTTTGCAATTCCTATACATACAAAGTTATTAAATGTGTTGAATTTTAATTAAAATTTAAATACTGATATCAGTGAAACGAACTAATTATGTTGTATTTAAAGTTTGTGGGCTTAATTTTTATACATTTATAACGATCACATAAACTTAAGATTAAAGTTTACGATATTATTTTTGTAGAACAATACAACTGAATCAAAATACACTGTCTTCTGTAGATATAAATTTTAATTGCAAGTTAATAATAATAATAATTTTCTTTATCTTTTGCCTCCTTCGCACCATTGTACGTGACCAAATAAAATAATTAACAAATTATTTCCTTATAAGCTATTGTGACTTTTAACTTACTTTACGTAAGTACATTGAAACAAATTTATATTAAAACAATTTCTTCTCGGACATATACCCCACTAGATATTGAATTACATAATGGTCACTCGCTATTGCAAATCAATAATACATTGCATAATGCATCTTTTTTATATTAGAGTATATTTAATGTAAAGAGCAAAATTGTTAGGTAACGTAAGGCCATCTGTAGACAAGTGTCTTGGGATCTATCTCTCGTCAATACAGCTCTGCCTTACAGAATGTAAAGATTAAATTAAATTAAAATAATTAAATTAAATAAATTAAGCGTACAGTCCCGGCATCAATCTAAGACATAAATGACCGAGCTTGGGGAAGAATACAAACAATGGACACATTTTATCGTAAATCCAACAAAAAATATTCTCGATTGTACGTGACGATGAACGCCCATCATATTTACCATTTGTGGACAAACGACTACCCTCATCATTCCTTCCATTCTACGAATTATTTTATATTCTTTATTACATATGAATTTTTATTTACTTACATTGTAAGTAATTTTGCAGTTGGAAAAATTGCCAGAATTTTTTCCTAGTATAATTTCTTTGTAATTTAAATAATCAATAATATTTCAATTGTCCGCGACTCTTTTACACATTTTCATTAGGATGCAATTTAATTTTCGTTAAATGTAAATAGCCGTTTTCAAACCTTTTATATATATTTTGAAGAAATGTAAATGTAAACGTTTAGAAAATCGTACGATACGGTCAATATCGCTTTTATCTTCCCTTTCATAATCTTCTCCTTATTTAACTCGGTCCTCCCACTAATATTTCTAACCAATAGAAAAATAAGATCAAAAATCCCGTTGTGGATGTAACTCATTTATAAACTTGTAAATATATATGTTTTTTTGAATTCTATCTCTAGAATTAAACGTAAAAACATTAAAACGTACATCATGTTTTATTTTTACTCGTCCAACGAAACTGCAATAATTTTTTTGTGGTATTCAATGCGTATGATGTTTAATTTTCTAGTTTTGTTGTATAATTGAATTTAAGTTCATAATTACATTATTTGAATAAACACCGCATTGTTTACCTCACATGTTTGTTTTATTTATCGTCCACAAATTCTATTACATTTACAAACAAATCACGGCAGGTATGAATAATGCATATTGACACAAACAACGAATATGACCAATTTAAAAATTAAAGGGATGCACAACACACTGTATATAAGATACATAAATTGGAGCATTTTGTCTTAATGTTTGGACCCCGGCAACCATTACGGTACATATACAGGAGGTCATAAGTACTACTAAAATAATTTTAATATTATACAGGGTGTCCCAAATACCATAAAAGTATTAAAGTTTTCTTTTTTAATAGGGTATCTTGTATGTATATTTTTAATTTCCCCGGATCCCTGTCCAAGGGAAAGTATTGTGATCGTAAAAATTTTCTAATATCCACGTTTTGAGGTCCCCTGAGTCCATTTCATCGAGTTTTGAAAAAATAAACAAATAAAACGTCAAAGTGCCGTCATATTCAACATAACATTCGCAAACGCCTCCAGTTTAAAAAAAAAATTAAAAAGGATGTGGAGAAGTTTTATCAAGTTATTGTAAGGTAAGAAATAACACAATAAATTATAAAATCCATTCAAGTACTCGGCTTTAACTTTAAAAGACAACAATCCATTTTTTCAATGAATCATTTTTCCTTTTCTATTAAATTTTCATTCAGAAACGTTTCTTTATGAAACTTACATTTTAGTCACAATTCACTGTTGAAGTGCTTCATTATACTTAACTTCATGTAATATTTTTCAACAATATTTTCCATATTGAGAGAAAAGTTTGTATACTAAAGCTTTTACTTATTATTCACACAAATCTGCCCGTTGCACCAGTCTAATTTTATATGATTCAATAATAAATAATGAGATGTATTTTTTTTTTTTCAAAAGATTTATATGAAACGCGTTAGCGATCGTAAAAAGTTAATTGCGGATGATAGAAATAAATGGCCATAGAGGGCGATTTTTATAGAAAATAAATATTGTTTTTTCATTTATTTTATTAAAAGTAATATAAAATATATTATTACCATTAGTTATCTCTTATTAATAAATAAATGCTTCACTGATTTTTAATTTTACTGTATTAAGAACAATAAAAACTATTAATATATATTATATGTTTTTTTTAGATAGAAAGAACTTTCTAATTGATAAAATTATAATGCATATATCTATACCATATAAAAAAGTCATATTGTAAGTTTTAAATACCATATATTTGAAAAATCAAATTTCAGAATAAAATACAGTAAATCAAACTTGAGTACACCAAAACGTAACATTTTCAAATGTACCTAGTGATTTTGATTATATGTAAAACAACCAAATACAGTAATATAATTATTCTATTAAAGTATTATTAGTTATACCTTAAAAATCAAAAGCCATAGTTTTTAATTAGCACAATAGAAATTGTATTATGTAATCTGAGCGAATCACTATCATCATTAACTGGCTCTTTCTTACTATTAGTTATTAAAAATTATTATTACAAATGATTTCACATAATATTTAAATAACATATTATATTAATATATGACCAACACAGGCCGAGCCTCGGACTGTCTGCTTTATGCTATAAAATGCGATCTTTTATTCATACAGAACATTTGAAATGTGAAACTATTCTTTTTTAATCCACATGAAGACTTAGTACTATTTATAGAATCTTAATATAATTGGACCCCTGAAATATAATTGTTCTATCTCCTTTATAATTTATAATTATATAAGTTATTAACATTGATTTTATTGTAAAGCAATAACTTATTACTAATGATGGTGGCCCACTAAATAAGAATGTTCATTCAGTTGAAACAATAATTCATGTTTAAACAATCTAAATTGTTGGAACATCTCGAACTTTCAAACAGTGCAAACCCTTCCAATAATCGGACTACTCGAATACATGAAATCATTTAAACAAATTAGACGAACCGAAGCCTTATTTTCTCATTATCTGTTAGTACTTTTTAAATTGTAAAAGACGAATCACTCTTCTATTGTCAGTACTTGTACTGTCTTAATACCATTGAACACCTGAAAAATTAACAATACAATTATTTAAATAGAATTAAATAATAAAAAAAACGGAAGCTATCTATATAAATAATATAATTATGTTTATTGTTAGCAGAGCAAACACATGCCATAGTTTGTTTTTTAATCTTAAAACAAGGAACGATTTATTGTTTTTAATTTGATTATACCTATAACTTCTATAAAAAATAAAAACAAAAAAGATATCAATTTAGTAGTTATAAATGTATAATATAGGAAATATTTGCTGATCTTTACGACCAATCTTAATCTTAATTTTTGTGCAAGTTTACGCCTAATATGAATACTAAAAATTAGTAAAACATAACCATTCTTTTTTTCTTAATCTTATCCTCTTTTGCCCGTATTGGGTGTCGAGGAAAACATAACCATAAGACCAATAAATAACTTAATTTTAAAAAAGCACAAATATAAAATAATTACCAGGAATAAACACAATGAACTTATTAGTATCACATTTTTTTTAATATTATACTATGGAAAGAAATATATGAATACATTTTAATATTTGAGAATTAAGTATTAAAACTTTTTAGAAATTTATTATTACAAAATAATTTTATCATCTGTAAAATTGCAGTATTTTCGCGCAATTTATAATTTATCTAAAAATACTTTAATATATTTAACATCTTTATTGACAAATAACGTTACATTTTACAATGTGTAGTATGTGTGTTTACAATATATACAAAATTATTTCAATTTGTTATGTAACTGTCATTATCAAATGGCTATCGACCCGGGGTCTTTCTGCCTAAATCCTTTAATTATATTAAAAAATATACTATCTATGGATAATAGGTGACAATGAAAAAGATAAGCAAGTATATTTATGGATATGGTTTTGTAGCGCCATCTTTGTTTGCCTTTATTCAGTTGAATTGTTTAAAATGTGACGTTTATCTAATAACTAAAAATGTTCTTTTACAAAATAGCTTTAATTATAGAAATTCGGTGGTGAACAATGAAAAGTAGTGTAAAATTGATGTTAAATAACATATGACTGGCGATTGTTTAAAGATTTATTAATAATTCCTCATCCAATAATCCCGTTAAACGTCAAAAATCGTAATTTATAATTATAAATTTTAAGCAAACGGTAAGTCCAATCTTAATGAAACTTCTTCTCCGCGCTTGCTTTTTATAAGATTTGATGTTTACACTGGTAGAAATAGCCCCATTCTTTTCTACATTTTTTTAAAGCGACTCCTGTAGAATAGGATTCATCCTTAGTTTTTGAAAAACATATGTTTTCACTTTTTTTTTTTGGCTTTAAATATTAAAAATTATTTGATGTCAATCGTTGGCAAATAAGCTATCTGTCTCTATTTTTGTTTATTTTGTTGGAAACTTATAACACTATTAATCCTATAAAACGGAAACGTATTGGTAGGATCGCAACCTTAAATGTTCATTCAAGAACTTATTTTGCCGAATTCACTAGGGACAATTTTACGATGGATACATCACATTTCTTAAATCTATGTTCAAAATAACTCGTTTTCATTAAGGTTATTTGTACCTTTGGGAATGATGTACGTGGATTTCCGGCGGTGCGATATAAATTTTTCGTCTATCTTCTTGATCCAATCCCCTGGAAAATCCTGATCGCGGCTTTGGTGGCAACCCTCCTTCTTCGGCGTTGATTTTCTTTTTTGCAACATTACGTGGTTCAATTTGTTCAATTAATATTGGTAGGCATCTGCAGTAACATAATCGTTAGGTTTTAGTAGCTCATAGAGTACTACACCTTGTTGATCCCACCATTTGGTGGCAACCCTCCTTCTTCGGCGTTGGAGGCAATGGCGTAATCACTGGTGGAATTGCGGTGTAGAGTATAGCTCGTCGCTGGGCGTTCCGTAGTCTGCGATACTTCCGTGGTTGGTGGGGTTTGTTTTTACCGACATGACTGGCCATAATGAGCTATTCCCATAGCTCGTTATGTGGTGAGTCCTTAGATCGTGGGCGACTATGGTGAGTCTGTCGGGTGAGTCCGTGGTGAGACTATGGTGAGTCCATGATGGGACTGTCAATCCTGAATTAATTTTGATATTTTATACGGTGTTCGGAATTTATGCGCTTCACGTTTCTTGCTGCGTCATTTGACGGTGGCGGCGCACAGTGTTTTCTAATGACGCATTCTCGGACACGAGTACGCGCGGGGGGGGTATTTTTCAATATTCAACATTAGCCAAACTAAGTACACCATCATGTTCTCCATACTTCAGAACCCAGAAATACAAAATCTCAACAGTATAACGCTTATAGTTATTGAGTAATTAATTTATAAACATGGGACAAATTTAGAAGATAAATTCGAACGAAAATCGATACTTTAATAAAAAATCATATCTTTGTAACCGCTTGAAATATTTGTTTGCATTTTTTTTCTGTTTAAACTGAAGCATGTTCGCTTCAAATTATGAAAGAACCACTTTAATATCTTAAATAGTTTATGAATTAAAAATTATAAAAAATATCTAATTTTAAATCATGGATTTAAATTTAGCGAATCTCTCAAAATCACAGTTCAAATAGGTCCAATGTCTGGTTCACACCAGAACATAGCCACAAGTTTCCCCTTTTTGGGAAAGAAAGAATTTTTCAATTATCGAACCGATCTTTTGAGATTTTTTTTTGTATTATGAGTTAAACAATAAATTAAACACTTGGTTTGTTTTACTATTGTTTTCTATTTACTTGACTAGTTTCGCTTTTTATAGCATTATAAAAAGTGGATTACAGAAAGAATCGAACGGCTTATATTTTTTAACTTGTTATTAAATGCACGTTTTAATTTTCTGTCGAAAATTTCCTATAACTTGATGCTCTTAAACAAATCTTTTTTTTTAATAATTTCATTACCGCGCTTACGCTAATAATCTTAGTTAGTTATGGAATTTACATTTAGTTGATCTGTCACTTTGGCTTATAAAGTCACACCATGGCAATTTGTGCCATTGTGGAAATTTAAATAGAATACAATGTTGACCCTGTATTACTTATGTAACATAAGTCGAAATGCCACACTAGCTAAAGAGAAAATAGTTTATTAATTACGAGTTGTTTTTATTCAATTCAGCATAACAATTCTAAATCTACAAAAAAAAAAACAAGTATTCAAGGATCTATAATCATTAACATATAAACTAAATACTGTTAAGCTTATATAAATCCCATTTAAACGTTATATGTACCCAATATGATTTAAAATAAATATAATAACAATTTATTAACCAACAGATACATCCACCCAATTAAAGCGTTACATACACCAATAAAAAGTAATACAATATAGCAAATGAGGGAAGAAAAAATAATTACAAATATCAAGTAAATACAAAAAAATGCGTTAATAAGAAGAAATAATTATAAAGAATGCGTGTAAATGCAATGAGAGCATCAGTATAAAATATCCGCATTATATTATACATAATAACATATTGAATAAAACAGAGTTGGAATGATGTACTCTTAACTAGCCTGGGTACATGAAATGTAATTAGTTTAGTGAGAGTTGTATCGTCAATACGGTTATTAATTAATTTGTAAATATAAACCTGATGTACGCGTGTGCCTGCAACTAACAGTTACAAATTTAAATTCATGGAATTAGCTGGAATAAATGATCATATTTTCAGGATGAACTTTATATTTCGTGTAATATAGATAATTTAAAATGTTACCTTGAATACTCAGCCCAATGTAGCCCAATATAATTTTTGTTGTATCGTAACTTTCGGATTCACCAATTTTTATTTGCAGAACGCTAATTATTTCTTTGAAATCCCTTAGCTACGTTAGATCAAAAACTTGAGTCCAAAATACAAATTTACAGTTTAATTTAGTTACGAAGAGTGAGTCTAATCCAAAAAGGCGAAATTGTTCTTTTCAACGCGTGACAATAGTACATTAAAATGTAATAACGCACGCATTACACTGGAAAACAAAATATTATTATGGTGCAATGATCAATATTTTTGTAATGAGAATGAATTGGCGAATAGATAATATTACTTACGTTTAATTAAAATAAAATAAAATGAAACAAAGAAGATTCACGCATTTGCAGTTATTTAAATTACAATGTTTCAATAGATGTTACAATGTAAGTTAAAAAATAATTAGTTTGAAAATAATTAATAAATTATTTCCACATTTGGCTCTGTGACTTTTGATTTACGTTACGTAATTACGTTAAACAAATGCACATTAAAACAACTACTTCCCGGGCAAATACCCCTCCGGACATTGAATTACATAATGTACACCTGCTGCATATTACATAATGCAAAAAAATAAGTCAAAAGTGTGAACAGTGGTATTAATGGAAGCTTAATCCTTCCAATATATTAATGGTTTGAATACTGCTGACTATTGTTTAAGCGAAATCAAAGGTAAATGCCTATAATTAAAAATTGCCATCAATTCTGGTAGTAGGTTTCATTCAATTAAGAAATCTTCAGAATTGAGAAAAATTAAAATTTAACTTTGCTTCACGAGACTTGATCTCGCAACAACTATAGGAGATTTCTGAATTTTATATCTTAGTGAATTTCTTGCTTGAGTATTACTTAACAACTACTTCCCTTAATATTAGAATTGCTAGATGCAAATTTATCATTTTCTTAACTTTAAAAATATTCTAATTCCGAAAAAAAAAAAATGGCACAATATATATTGATCAAAAAAGTCTGTAATTGTAGTGTATTCTCGGGAGGTTTCTTTTTGTGGGAAATGACACTCTTATTGTTAACCCCAACACACTTTATTAAACCCCACACCATACACAAAATACCGTATGATAAAACGCTTATAATTTATATATTCCACGCGGTTCTCTTCTTAGCCCCATCGCCATTGTTACATTACTCTCGTTTTCGGTTTTTGGGGCGTGCGCAATTGATTACATTTCACGCACGCTCATTTATTACATATAATTAGCGTAGAATAAAATGTGGCAAATTTAAATATACATTACAGTAATATTTTCTATTGCATTTAGCCATCTTCATTGCAACATGACGATTCTATGTCTAAAGAATGATACTGGTTTAGCAGCGATCCAATAATCGATTCATATTCACACTTCTTCAACATTTGGAGATCATGTGCCAGCCTAGTGGTAATCATAAGACCCTATGGTGAGTACGCAGAATGCAGTAGAACTTCCCATACGAGCTATAATAGTGTCACTGAGCGTTTTTATGGAAGAGCATTACTTTGCGTCTATAATTAGCTAATGATTTTCTTTTTTTGCAACATTACGTGGTTCAATTTGTTCAATTAATATTGGTAGGCATCTGCAGTAATAGAATCGTTAGGTTTTAGTAGCTCATAGTGTACTACACCTTGTTGACCCTACCATTTGCATAGCGAGACTTTATGGCCATCAATATCTCGTTTTGGCGTGGTGTCAAGGTGGATGGCTCTCCTGGACTAATCCTTGTTATTTTGAATTTGGCATTATCATAGTAAATCCATTTATTATCACGAGTCACAACACGCTACAGAAAACTCTTTTTTTGCCTTCAAGCAATGAACCCCCAATGTTCAATCAGTTCTAAATGACATTTTCAGTCAATTTGTGTAGTGGACATTTTCGCTTCATTCGAATTATTCCCACTACACATGAACCTCTGAAAGCAGATTCATCAACTACTAAGCTGTCTGCAAGTTATATGAGAGTTAAAGCTGCGTTTTCGTTCAAAAAGTCGTGCAATTCTTTGTCTTCGAATTTCTATATTTCTCCAGGTTGTTTTTGTTATTAACACCAAAATCACAATATTAAAATAGTTGAAACTGGAACCAACACTTGGGATATAAGGGAGCAACATCACCATACGTTTTTATGAGTGTTCGATGGGCCTCGGCAGGAAACTTCTTCAAAACATGCAGCAACAGTAATTAATGTCAAAAATGCAATTTTTAGCGTCACATGTGTATACACTAAATAACTCAATAATACTAAATAGAAATCTGTTATTTAATGTAGAGAAATGTTAGAACCATGGAATTTAACAATTATGTTAAATTGTTTGAATTTATACTTCTCATTTTCACGAATAGAAGTCGTTGATTAAAATTCATACAAGAATTTAATTTTGTTTTAGTCTTTATTTATATTTTGACTCTCTAATATTTTCGCTATCAAATTATAGGCGCTAATTCGATTTTAAATCATGTTTGTTTACGTACAAACATTTTTTTTTTCAATAATGCTGTATAGATTGGAATATGAGACATCAACAACATAATCGATATCATCAATTAATAAGTATACAGAACTCAAATCTAATAAATAACAGAGACAAAATTTCCTTTCTTAAACTATCTATCACAATCTACAATAATTAGTAAATATAAATTTACATCTGATTTTATTGTTATGACACAACATAGTAAGAGTTGGTTTGAATCTTCGGGGACTTTTCATTACTATCTATCTAATAAATTATCTAAATATATAATAGAAAAGTGTTGTTCATTCAAGTGAATGAATACCCTTTTCTACTATCTGAATCGAGTCTGTTTGTTGTAAACGATAAGGACACGCACATTGTTCGCGTCCATCGCCGTACATGAGATCGCAGTACCGCGTAATTAATTTAATTTAACAACTTTATAAGTTAATAAGACAGAGACGCACTAATGAATTCCGAAATACGTGCCTGCAGAAGGCCTTATCTTAAGTGATGTTTTCTGTTTTTTGCATTAAATATTCTCTAATCCAATATTATTGCATTATACAATTATTTGATATGCAACAGCAAATGTTCATTGTGTAATTCAATAACTACTCGGGTATTTGTACGAGAAGTAGTTGTTATAATGGACATTTGTTCTGTTTAAAGTAGTTAAGCAACGCAAGTCAAAATATTATAGTAGCTAAAGAGAAAATAATGAATTAATTATTCAACTAAGTAAATTAATCATGTTTAATTTTTTTATTTGATTTAATCAAATAAAAACATTGATAACTCGTATTCCGTGGCAAAAAGAATGTTTTAGTTATTGTATTTTTATCTTTAAAAATACACTTTTTACAATACAAAAAGAGTTTACAATCTTATCATGTGATAACTAGTTTTTTAAGACAACATTTGCATCTTACATTAGTTTTTTTTAATCTACATTGTACTTGCACTTATGATAATAAGTAATAATACCCTAAAACGTAGTTAACAAGTACAAGTAAAGTGACAGCAACGAACACCTAATAAATGCAATGAATGGTTGGTAGTTGTCCACAAGTTTATGTCAAAATTTTGTTAATTAAACATTTCGATGAACTGTTGTACAATCCCCGTTTTAAAATTATTATTGCATACTCCTGGAAATTAAATTTTAATAAACGAGAATTTATTTAGCGAATAAAAAATCTCATCTCCTGCTGAAGCACGCCATATGCTCACGGTAAATTAGCTCCTCTCTTGTTGCTGACGCTCTCTCCCCCTTACTGCGTAACTTCGCCCGCAATCATCCCTCTATGTTAATCCTTCTCTTCCACTCTGCATTTTTAAATTTCACGGCTTTCCTTTTTTCAGGCACTATGCCCATAATTCACGGTGGTTTGGATTGTTGAGATAATTTGTGATTAACCTTTTTTAAATATAAAAGCATAGACAGTGATAAAACTAATTATTTTAGAGGAAATCAGTAAGTAGATAAAATTGTGATATTTTATATTGAAAGTCAAGAAAGCATAATTTTAAATGGATATTTGTTTTGAATCAATTCATTTTGTTAAACTCTTTGTGGCCGGTTGGCTATTAAACAAAGATAGTTTTTTAATGTTTGTTGTCACTTATTTAATCGCTATCGTAGCAATTACAACTAAACAACGTGAGTAGAAAACTCAGTATAATTCGATTATCCCGTGGGTATCGGACGTAAATATATTACAAGTACTCTAGTCAACGCTCACTATTAAAATATTGGACAGATATTACCTGTCTGTTAGTCCGCTACCTGCTTATGTAGGGTGGTAAAATCCCACACCTGGTCCCGAGCAGTGGGTGGAGTTAACTATAAAAGGTGCGAAGGCCTCATTTCTTGGTGACTAATATATTTTAAAAATTTTGGGTTTACAATTAGAAACAAGAAACAAATACACGTTTATTGTAAGAGAAACAATATATTCTCAGTAATATATCCTTCTATTTAATATAGCATTAGTTTGAAAGATATATTACAGAAAATATATTATGAAACTGTTTAGGGTTTAACGACCATTGTAATTAGAGTTTTTGATTGCCAGGCTATTAGGCCTAAACACTCGTACCGCTATGTGGATAACACCTTCGTCGTATGGGAACACGGGAGAGATTTTATGATACAGTTCCAACAACACATCAATTCGTTAAACCAGAAGCTACAAATCACGATGGGAACAAAGGACGATGTAAAACTCACCTTCCTTGACGTCTTAGTCATTAGGGTACCAGACGGAACGCTTGGTCATACAGTTTACAGGAAACCCACGCATGTGGACCGTTACCTTCGTTTTGTAGGCAAAAACAAGGACTTATCAAGACACTGGAATCGTGCTAAGAGGATATGCAAGCCAGCACATTACAACAAGGAAATAGAACATCTCTTTTTCGGTCTGAGGCCTAATGGCTACAAGAAGACGGACATTGGCAGGGCTCTGCAATTAACGAGTTTATCGAGGGAAGATACAAGCAGATCGATAAGTAAGGCATTTCTACCATAAATCCGCAACGGAACGGACAGAATCGCCAAAATCCTGGAATCCAAAGAGGTGACTATGATTTTCAAAACTACACAGAAGTTATCAGCGATGATTCGTTCGGTAAAGGAGAAGCAAGATCCACGCACAGCACCTGGTGTCTACAGAATTTTCTGTTCGTGTGGATCCCTCTATATCGATACAACGAAACGCAATGTTCATATACGGATAAGAGAGCCTCAGGGAAACTATAGACGAGGAGGACTGGAAATGTCTGCCATGGCCAATCACGTCTTTAATCCCAGACATAACATAATGTTTGACCAAACAGAATTACTTGATGAAGCATCACACTACCACGCGAGAAGACAAAGGGAGGCCATTGAGATTTATAAACATGGCGATAACTTCAAAAAAAGGAATAAACACTTAAGGTAAATCGAGTTTAGTTTCCAGTTCTACAGAAATGCACGCCAAAACCGCGGATGAGTCACCTGCAATTGATGAAGAGCACGGCTAGTGGTTCTGGTCCCCTCCCACCATGAAGCGTAAAAAACGATGGTCCCACCAGCATCACCATAAGTTACCCAGGAGATATCGAATAGTTCATCCATGGAGCCGCTAATAATGCCGACCGCAGTTGCCAGCGAGACGTTTGGATTAAACTCCAATAGACCATGGCCCAATAGCCCGAAAATCAACAACTGAAAATATATTGTCTCTATTGCAATAAGTGTACGTGATTTGTAATGGTTGAGACCTTACCTGTACATGAATTTTTAATCCACATATAAAAGAGCTGCTACTCACATACGCACACATTTAAATTGTCTGTATGCCAACCCTAGGTAGAATTACAATAAAATGCAATGGAGATGGTCAATAGTTTTGGAAGAAGTAAGAGAATTGAATGCTATCATTTAATAAAAAAAGGAATTATTTACAAATAATTAAATACACGATACCTGCGCTATCTATGCAAACCGTCAAACCGTTATTTTAATACCGCGATTAAAACATCTGACCTCACGGCGTCCGGTAACAAAAACTAGCTTGTTTCTCATTTTCTTTGTAGCGCCTCGCTGAAACCAGGCTCATCAGATTAGATTGACTTTCTCTTTCCTCTGGGGATGGAAATTACGGATCCTACCGTTCCTCTTTAACTGATTTGGTCCATTCTTTCACCAATTGTGGCAATTTTGTCTGTTGATAAGGTTCCTTTTTCTTTCCGTGACAGTTTCTGTTATCATTCGTGTTTCTTCAGGGCACGTTTGGAAATATATATATATATATATATATATATATATTATAACGTAGATTTTCGCGGGCGTAACATGTTGACGCATTTATTCGGGTTTGATCCGGCGTATTTCTTTGTAACTGGTCCATTAAATTTTCTGATCGACGTTTCGATGACGTCGCAGTCATCTTCTTTAGGAATAAACTATTTAAACGAACACGTCTTCAGGATCAGAAAACAGAAGAATCACCAGAAGCCAAACAAGAAACACGAATATCTAGTAGCAGTGCGTAGAAATGTAACAAGTGGTTGCTAGAGTAATATAATTAAATAGTTTATTCCTGAAGAAGATGACTGCGACGTCATCGAAACGTCGATCAGAAAATTTAATGGACCAGTTCCAAAGAAATACGCTGGATCAAACCCGAATAAATGCGTCAACATATATATATATATATATATATATATATATATATATATATATATATATATATGTATATATTGCGCATCCAAGGCTTTCCTCAGCAGCAAGTTGTTGATAGCAACCATCTAATTTTTCGTATTGATTCTTCGGCAAACTGCAATCTCCTGACCGTAATTTGCGATGGATTTTAAATCAGCGTTTAGAATATGAATAATGTTCTTCGTAGTCAGCTTGCTATCTTTCCTGAGAATGAGGTATTAGTCTTGGGCGTCTTGCTTATACGTACTTCAGGATGTTCATTTGCCAATCGATTATGATCCGCAGGTATGTTACTGAGCTATGAAGTAATTCTCTCGTGCTGTTTATTACGATCAGATTGCTGACTGGGCGTTTTCGTCCGAGGATGATGGGTGGATTTTTGACATTTATTTTAATATTCAAACAATGGAATATTCAGCGTATTGCTGAAGTGTTTGCACTAACGTTTTTGTTATCAGTTCTACCTCTTCACAATTGCAATCGTTTAAGAACAGTCGCCCGCGAACTGAAAAGTGTCTATTCCTTGTCTTTTGAAAACAAGTTGAAGAGGCTTGGTATGACTGGCGATCCTTATGGCAGTCCCTCGGCGGCAGTTCTCCAGCCTGAGTCCGTTTGTGTATAATCTCCAAGATTAGACATACATTTAATTATCAATTATTCCTTTTCGATTGCATCATTCGTTCAATAATGCAATCACAACATAACACAATTCCGGTAAATTACTTGACGAGCGCCAGTCAAATATCAAAATATAAATACCGGCAAGGATGCCAACGAGAGCAAAGTTATTTTGACTCTCAAATGGTTTGCTGCTGTGTTATGTACTTGGGGTAGTACGTTGCAATTTGTACCAATTTTGAATTCACTGCTTTACAATTACAGTTCAATTATTGCGTGTTTTGAAAGTCCGATTATCCATCCAGCTGGAGATTAACTTAACCATCCTGAAGGGAAATCCTGGATCAAGAGCTTATACAACAGTCCGGTCCTACAAACTATGTCATATGCTTTTTTTAGTTTTAGTTTTTTTTTTAGAGATATCAATAAGATGTGCTGATTGCTGGATGGCTGCTAGTTTCGGTCGAAAACAGAACTACTGTTTCGGGATCAGCTTGTTTCTGACGGTACTCTCCTCGATTTTCCTCTGAATGGCTATCTCTGCATTTTTTTTTTTTTTTTCAATTCAGGGAGGAGACTTTTTGGGCAACGATTTTCAATTTTAGCCAGATCCTTGCTACGTTTGGAAATGGTGAGTGATAATCATTGCCGATTTCCAACAAGCTGAAAATAAGGCGTTTATACGAGCGGCACGAATCAGCCAAGTAATCCTTTTTACAACTTTGTCATTTAGAAATTTTAGGGCGCGATTAGGGATTTCATCGGGCCCTGTAGCTCTCTTATATGAGAGTTTGTGAATAATGTCCCGAATGTCATCCCCTGGGATTGGTTTACGCCGCTGTACTTCGCGAGCTGGATGTTGTTAAGCGTGATGTCGACTGCCAACGATGTTTCCAAATCGTTTGAATCCTGGTTTGAAAGTGTTGGTCTTGAATCCGATGTTTTATATAAATTTCCCTCTGGTTTGGATTAGGATATTTGGGCTTTCTCGACGGTTGCAATGTTTGAACAGAGTAAAAAATCTGCGTTTATCTTCCATGACATTCTCAATTCTCCACTCCTCGTCTTTTGTATCCTGGAGCATTTTCTCAACTTCCCTATGCGGTTTTCTCAGGACCGACTTGTCATCGGGGCGATTAAATTTCTGCCACTGCTTTTTCAACTTGTTGTCTGCGAGGTTGGGTGAAATCGGTTTATTTTCCCAGTTTATTATTTCGAGGAACCAGTCAGAATTTAACTCGTGAACAGTTTTCATACTCGACGGATCCTTACTCTGATGTATAATGAACAGAACACTCACGCGGTACTACCCGCACACATTTTATTTTAACGCCGAACAAAAAAAAAAACGAAATTTTGGTGGAATAGTCATGTACGTATTTTTCCCGAAATTCCCTCTTATCATATGCGTCCTTTTTGCTCGAACCACCCAAACGAATACAAAAACAAATAATGCCGTAAATTAAAATCTACGTACATATTCTGGTATGACCTATTATAGATTCCTCCTAAAATGACAAATGTCAAAAAAATGTTGCATCTGTACTTATATGTAAAAGAAGTGATTGAATTAATAAACGTACCGTGTGTATGAGATTATGGAAATTTAATTTTACATGTAAAAAACATAATTTCACCACTTATCTAATATACATAGTATAATAGACTATACGAATGACAAAATTTTAAAAATCATAGAAAATGCGTTACTTCCTGAGCTTCAGAATAAAAGTACATAGAACAATATCCCAAACCTTTAATCACAGCATTTTTGCATTAATCTAAATTATCTAAATATTAACTATTTCAATGACGTATTGACGGTCAATTGTGCAATATGTAATGCAGGATTTTAGTTTTTATACCAATCTTTATAATGTAAACAAAGATTTATGAAAAAAAAAAAAAAACTAAAATTGTTGATACTGTCACTTTGCTTTGCGCTATTTGTAAAATAATTTCAAATGATAAAATTATATTCATATCTAACTTTTAATACTGAGAAAACTACAATATATTTTAAATACATTTATGTTTTACATTATTTAGAAGTTTATGCAAAATCATGTAAAATAATACAGTATTTTGATACTTACAACTTTTACTAACAGTAAGTTTTAAATATATATAATTAATAACTTACAGAATAATTTTCCTGCTATTTAATTATTTTTTGCAATGAAAAAGTATAAGAACTAATAAAATGTATTTTTTTTTTTTTTTTCTTTCAAATTAATTTCTATTTAATTTAATTTACATAACTGTGTGATCACAGATTTTCTATTTTTTCTATTATTCTATTATAATTAATAGCCAGCTAGGTTTTTATTTGAATCTTAATCAAGAATGTATTTTGTTCTTAACGAAAGAAACTCATACATTGTTCGGGTCCTTCGCCGAGCGTGATCATTTATACCTGAGATGGCAACAGGGACGGTACGTTTAATTAATTTTGAACAGCTTTAAAAGTTTATAAGGCAGAGCTGTATTAACGTGAGATAAATCCAAAACACGTATTCGTGAATGGTCTTATATTACGTAACGGTTTTTTGTTCTTTGTATTAAATATTCTCGAATAAAAAAATATTATATTATGCAATAATTTATAGCGCAGCAGCCATTGCCATTGTGTGGTTCAGTGTATAGGGGGGCATTTGCCTCGGCAGTGGTTGTTTCAATAGATGTTTGTTATTACTTAAAGTATTATGTAAGTCATAAAGTAGCTAATAAGATAATTATTTAATTATTCAATTGTGTCAATTCATTATTTTCAAATCCATTTTTTTTAAGTTCACTAACTGATTTTGTACGTCTATTTTCAATGAATTTTCACATTAAAAACAATTCAAATATTGCAATATGCATCGATTCATTTGTTTTGTTTTCAGATTGTGAAAAGTGCTTCCTTTTTTGTCCTTTCGATGGAAGAGAGGAGACGGTTTGCAAGTGTCCCGAGGGGAGCAATTCTACATTCAGCGATAGTGAGTACGCCCAACTTTCATATCTTTTATTATTTCTAGACAGCAGAAAGATACAACTCCAGTTTTACAATAGCAAAAGATAAATATAAGCGATAGTATTTATATATTTTATGTATTTATAAATTCATTTAGTATCCGTTATGCATTATTTAGGTATAAATACTTGTATTAAATAAAAAATTATTTGAAAATAATTAATAAATTATTTCCACATTTAGCTTTGTGACTATTGACTTACTTACGTAAGTACGTTAAACAAATGCACATTAAAACAACTACTTCCCGGGCAAATACCCACGCTGCTGCATATCAATAAAATATTGCATAATGCAACAAAATTTTGATCCGAAAAAATTTTTATGTAAAAACAACAAAATTAACATAAAATTTTTCTCGGATCAAAATTTTGTTGCATTATGCAATATTTTATTGATATGCAGCAGCAGGTGTACATTATGTAATTCAATGTCCGGCGTGGGTATTTGCCCGGGAAGTAGTTGTTTTAATGTGCATTTGTTTAACGTACTTACGTAAGTAAGTCAATAGTCACAAAGCTAAATGTGGAAATAATTTATTAATTATTTTCAAATCATTTTTTATTTAATATATTTAAATAATTGTGACCAAGTGGAATAAATACTGTTTTCTATTTATATAAATACTTGTAATTACTCACAAATAAATCAATATATTGCTTTTACTGAACTCATTAAATTTTTATTAATAATATAAACCACTTTAATATAATAAAGAATTATAAATTGAAGGAGAGACCTACATGATTTTGCACCAGATGCAATTTCAAAATGCTGCAGATGTTAGACTAATAATTACAACACACTGATAAAAAAATACTACCGTTGTACATTCGACGATACTACTCTCTCGAGGTATATATAATATTTTTAACACAAGCAAACACATAAAAAACACAATAACTTTTATGTTTTAGTTAGTTTTTATTAATATTTCACAATGACAATTTTAAAACAAGCCCGGGTTTTCAATTTTGTGCTTAAGTTAAGCTTTATTTGGATACGTCAGTATCCCTAAATAATTATGTAGCCAATTGAAATATTTACTAAATATTCATGGCAAACTTTATATGCCAAATGCCAAAGAATATAGTTTCTGTTTCATCAATCAAGAAAAGTATAAAATTAACTCATAATTAAATAAATCTTAAGCCACTTTATGGCCATAATATATGTTTATTTCCGTCCAGTGGCAATAAATGCAAACTAATTTCTATTTCTACTTGTGCAAAAACGTATGTGTGCTTTAAGTGCGTGTTCAAATGCATTTATTTCCCTAATAAATAAACTCTTCGTAACGATTGCTGACAATATAATGCGCAGTATGAACCGAGGTAGAATATATACGATTTGCGACAGGACTTACACAGCTAAGGGCCGTGCTCATTGTACCATGAATTTATATCATTACAACTTTATCATAAAACTTGTAAATATTCCTTTTACCATATATACTGCTCTCAGTTCCAATAATTTTATAGTAGATGCAACATTCTGTAATATTTTATTGTAATATTTTGCATATTACAAAGATAATTATTTCATATAGAAAAACATTATAATATATGTGTTCGGCACAAACAAGAATAAGCAGTTTTATAATAAAATAATTGTATTATTTTGTATTTCGTCTTAAAAGGGTTTTTACTGTAACAACAATTACTGCTATAATATCCATATTATTCAAAATTTTGTTTGTTATCTTAAAAATAAAATACCTGTCTGTATATTTACGATATTATTTACGATATAACTGTCGAAGGTGCAAGACTAAAAGTAAAATATGGGAAATTGTTAATGGATAAAGAATAGTATGTACGGAGCAAAAATGAACAGGGAGTTATAAAAAAGAACATAACGCCAACGCAAAAAACTAACAAGGCGACATTGGCTGGCAGACAACTCTTTAATGAATTATACATCAAATAAAGGAAACACGAAAAGAAATAAGCAATGTAAAGATAAACCAACATTAGTAGTAAATGAAAACAAGAACAAGAAAAATAAAAAAGATACGAATAACACTAACATAATAATGGAAATGGAAAGAAGAGGAATGCGGAATAAAAATTATTTACGTATACATAAGAACTATATAAATATTGGAATGTAGAATGTGAGAAGTATATACAAGAAAGAAACATATAAGAAAATTTCAAAAAATATGAAGGGCCGTACTACTACTGTACAGGAATCTAAACAAAAAATAACAGAAAAAATTGACTCGGTAGACTTTATATATTTTAAAAGCGGAGTAATACACGTAATGTTAGGAAGTGGTTTTGTGTTAAAAAATACGCCTGTAGAAATGGTTAAAGACCTCAAATCTATCTTAAAATAATATACTCAACGTATTCAATGAAGTAATATACACTATAACAGAAACCATGCCTTAATATAACATTAAGATAAATATTGGGGATTTCTACGCGAAAATCAGAAACGAAGAAATATATAATACAATCACTGGAGGAAAAATTCTACATAGTGTAACCACCGAGAATTGAAATAAAGTTAATCGAATTTGCCTTAGAACATAATATGTAAGTAATGAGCACTTGTTTTAATCACACGGACATACATAAGATCACAAGGGTTTCTCCAGATGGCCAAAGCAAAAATTAAATTGATTATCTACTGATGGAAAATAAACATTCGAATACAATTAAAACGTAAGAAATTAACGCCTTGCAGATTGTAACTCTGGCCTTTTTTGGTGATAGTGAAAATAAAATAAATAATACCAAGCAGATCTTAAAGCTGCAGAGGTTATTTATAGATCAGAGCAGGTATACCACGCTCTAATTAGAAGCAAGATATACGAAGCAATGCAAAACCTAGGTATACCGACAAAATTAATCAAATTAGTATGGATGATACCGACAAAACACTAAGTAAAGTAACGGTAGGAGGAAACATGTCGATGCCATTTGAGATCAATAGAGGTCTGAAACAAGGGGATCCGTTGTCAACTGTTTTTATTAAACCTGGTCCTAGAAAAAGTATTTGTAGAAAGTAGAATGCAAACAAAACAGCTTATATACCGAGTGTCTGGGATACGTGGCGAACATAGGAATTTAACATGTAAATTTAAATATGTGTAATTATTAGATCCCCTATTAATTTTACAGAAAAGTTGTAAAGGAACATTTTGAACAACATTTAATACAGTTTTCATAGAGTATCCATTTAATTTATATTTGTTCAACTCAAAAATAATAAAAATAAGTTTAACAATGTACCATTTAATAAAAATCCTTACCATGAGTTTGAAAAACGTCATGTTTTAGTGAAAATAATTTTGCTAGTCAGATATTAATTCACGTATTATAATTATTATTAATAATAATCTGAGTTATAAAAACATTTTACAGTGGCGTCAGCTTACGCAGAGTTCGTGACTTATATTCGGTTAAATTTAACAATCGACCAATTCTGCCTGTATCAACAGTTACCAAGTTTGTGAAAAAGTTTGAAAATACAATATAACGGCAGATGATTCAAAAGGTAGTTCAATTTCAACAAAATATTAATTCAAAAACATTAATATTACAGAAAATGGAACGGAAAATTCAATAATGAATTAGAAGAAAGAGTTTTGGGTTTGATAAATGCTGAACCAATAACTAGCATATGATGTATCGATCGTGAGTGCAACCTGTCTAAATTCTCTGTACATACGATTCTAAAGAAGCACGAATATCATCCCTACAAAAATCAATGTCATAAGTATATACTATTCGTAGATGAAGGAGGCAGGCGTGCATTCTGTAAAATAATACAGGATCGATCAAACACAGAACGAAACTTTTTGCAGTCTATCTGTTTTACTGATTAATGTACGTTCACACTTAATAACAAGCCCAACACACAGAACACGCGATACTGAACCCAGGAAAATCCACGGATATATTGGGGCAGGTATTTTTAAGAATAATATTCGGAGTTATTCCCTATCGAAAATGATACGTTTGACATACACGTCATTAATTAAATTCACATTATATGAATAAATTTCTATTACAAAAGTTGCTTAGACTGTGATAATGACATTAACGTACACTTTAAATTTAACATTTCCCTTACAGAATAGCCCCGATTATTGGGCCATTTGAAATTTATGCAAATAGAAAATCGAATTCTTATTTATACCATTTAATCGACCAGGTTGTACCTGCCTTAAAATATGCTGCACGTGATAAACAGTAGATATAGTATCAGCATGATAGATGTCCAACCCATTATGGTTTAAAATGAGGGACTATTTAAATACTAATGTTCGCAATTGTTGGATTGGTCTCGGTGGCACTATCAACTGGCCACAAAGATCTCCTGATTTAACATCATGGGATTTCTTTCTCTGGGGTTACCTTAAAAAACAAAATATTGAATCTTTGAGGGAAGCAATTTTTGTGGAGTGCAGATTAATTACAGATAGGCAGTTGACTAATATAAGGCAGGCATTTTATAACAGATTAAGTTATTGTTTACACCAGAATGGAGAAATTTTTGAGTATTTGCTCTAATATTTCCCATTGAGCGTAGATACAGTAAAATAAAAATTTAAACAAAAATAAAATAAATCACGAACTATTTGTAATCTGACGCCACTATAAATTATGTTGATAATGAATAAATTATCTTTCTTCTACTAATTACGTTTTATTGCATGTATTATAATTATTTTTCATCATTTAAATTTCGATAATAAGGATTCTGGTACAAACGTAAATTAAATGGATATATTTAATACAGTTTTTAATACTCTAAAAAATATTCCTTTATGATTTTTCTCTAAAATTAATAGGGAAGCTATTAATTACACATATTTAATTTTACATGTTAAATTCCTATATTCGCCCGTTATCCCAGATACACGGTAAGAGGCTGTAATTATTGAATACGCGGATGACATCGTTTTACTGACAATAACCAAGACTGAACTGGAGAAAAACTTTAAACAACTAGAAGGAAATTTCAATAACTATTGATTAACGACGAAAAAAAAAAAATTTGCAAATGAACGCTACAGACACTACAACTAATAACGCTATAATACTAATGAGAGAAAATAATAATATACTTTCGAAAAAGTTGAGAAATTTGAATTCTATGAATAGTAGTCACAAGTAAGGATGAAGAAGATGTGGAGTTAAGCAAAAATTGTCAAAAGGAAGTAGCGCTATAGGAATTTTAAATAAAATCATCGGGACGTAATGATTTGCGCTGTTGCTGAAGAAGATTCGTCAAAATCCAGCCTTCGGATTGCTACAGAAGTGGATTCTAACAGGGAAACGGTTCGAAAAGTTCTGAAACGAAATGGATTCAAATCTTACAAAATTTCAACAGGTTATCAGATATTCCTGAAGATAAGATTGAAAGAATGGTGTTCTGTGAAACGATGATGGAACGTACAAATGAAATTCCTAATTTTTTTAAGAATATTTGTTTTACGGATGAATCAACCTTTCCACTGCTAGGAAGGCACAATCCTAAGGTTATTAGGTTTTGGAGTAAGGAAAATCCACATCAGCGAATGGATTTCCGAACTCAATACCCACAAAAATTAAATGTATGGGCTGGTGTCATCGGAAATCATATTGTTGGACCCTTCTTCATTGAGGGTAATTTGAATGAAGTTAAGTATTTGAATCTTCTCCGTGATCAAATAATTCCAGCAATGAGGCAACTTCCAGGAGTAGAATTTAACCAAATATGGTATCAGCAGGATGGATGTCCTGCACATGACATGCTTAATGTGCGTGAATTTCTAAACACTACTTTTCCGAATCATTTAATTGGCAGAAGAGGTGATATCAGGTGGGCAGCCAGGTCTCCCGATCTAGCTGTAATTGACTTTTTCGTTTGGCATACGTGAAGCAGAATGTATATAATCATGTAAGACCTGCAAATTTAGAACAGCTTCGCCAAAGGATTATCAATGTGTTTTGAACCATTACACCTCTAATGCTTCATAATGTGAGAAGGAACTTCTATGAGAGATTAGGGCACTGTTTAGCGGTGCAAGGATCTGTATTTGAACATTTATTGTAAATTAACTTATCCATGTATTCATTTGTATTGTTTGTTGGTTCAAAAACCAGTTATTATATAATACTCATGCTAGTTTCGAATGTACTGTTGAAATCTTGCAATAATTATTTGTAAATTTATTTGCAGTAAATCAATTTCTTAAACAATTAATCGAAATGTCAACATATCTGTCATTCGCAATTAATAGCTGAAAGTATTACGAGTAACCATGGAATCAATTTGTTGTTTATTATCTATCCCGCTTCCTCCTATTGTTTGTGTAAGTAATACTCTCCAACGCATAAAAGCTATGTTGCGAGAATTTATTGTAGATCGGTATATATATGATGTTTTTAAATGGGCACTGAACTATTGACATTTTTAATTCTAGAGGGATCTATCAGTAACAATTCAAGATATCGCTCTTCTGTCTGTCTTGTTCATACAAGAAGTTATAGCAGTTTTTCAAAACATCTATTTGAGGTCAATATAAAGGTGTTTCATTTAAAATAATTAAGTTGGTGGACATTTCCGGTAGAACCAGAAGTGATAAAAAGTAGAAATATTGTCCATGAGATCACAATAAATCGGGCAAAATAGAATTTTTCAATTTCTTCCTCGATCAGGAACCTCGTAATCTTTTAATGACCCTTACTTAAATTACCTAAAGTTGAATTTAGTTAAAATAATAAAAAACGTAATTCTAAACTCTGAATCTGTTATGTAAAAAAAAATATTGATAGAATAAGAAAATTGAAATTGAATAATATACAGGGTCTTTTATCACAGATCCAGTCTTCGATAATTCAGTTACTAATTAAATTAGGACTTTGAAATATTGGAGACTTCACCCCCAAAATTTTATTGAAGTCGATTCAGTAATACCAACACAAAATAAAAAGTAAAAAAGAAATAGGTTTTACGCTATTGGTTTAAAAAATTATTAAAAAAATAAAATAGTATCTTGTGAATAAAATTATTCAAAGTACTTGTTAAATAAGGTATAATAATCCCAATGGTCAAATTTTATTGTTATGAATTATACAGGGTGTCTACAAAAATCTATATTTTTATTCCTAACAACCCTACCTCAATTCTCAACAGATTAAAAGTTATTGACAAAAAACTGTTTTTTCGACCAAAGGAATTCATGATTATATCCAAATATTTAATTTCATTTACAAATCCCAATCCTTCTTCCAGAAATGGATGTAAGGCATAATCACATGGATTTAAAAAATAGTGATGCATTTTTACTCATCGAGCTACAATCTTTAACAGTGCTTCCAGTCCTGGAAAAACGTTTGAATCAATCCTAAAAAAAAAAACAAATCGCTGTTTTCTAACACATTCCACCCTAACAATTCGGATTCCTAAATTAATAAAACTCGTCCTTTCCTCTGAGAATTAACATCCAATTGTCAAACTTACCACATTGATAATAAAAAAAAATCGCAATTTTTTCCTAGACATCCAAAAAGTCTTAGAATCGGTATAGCACAAAGGTCTCCTATATAAATACATAAACATCGCTTACCATCTCCTGTATCTTATTGACAGTTTCCTCAAAAATAGATGCCTGAAAGTACGAATCCTCAATAATCTTTCCTTATCTTTTACTCCAAAAAAGGCATCCCTTAAGGTTGCCCCTCTTCACACTCCTTTATAAGATATTCGTCCATACTGATAAAATGATTTGTCAGCCCCTTCTAGACTATGGTGCAATCCTTTTCCATAACCAACGCTTTCCAACCCTAAACAACACACGCAAACCAAGACATATTAAATCAAAAAATATCCCTTAAAAATTCCGCAACTCTACTATTAATACATTCATCTCATCGACGATTAAAAGATGAATATGGCATATAAGAGAGTGACTTTTATTTGAAAGAAGTCGATAGCCATTTGGTTTTTTTAAAATACAAAAAATATTGTAGTTACACTACACATGTATAAATATCTCAATAAATATGATTGTATATCTAATAAAAAGGCGTTCTTGATTAAGTGCAAATTTTTAATAAAATCATTTTTATTAATTTTAATTGTTGGGCTTAATATCTACTGATTAATTAAATTATCATGTTCGTTAATATACTTATTTTATAGCTATATTCTATTTATTTGCTATCTAATTTATTCCATCGTATTGTAAGTTTGTCTTTTACAATTTTTGTTTTAAATTATTTATTATATTTTTAGGGTTTGTTTTTAATTTTAATGTGTATGTTTTCATTGATTTTGTTCATAAATCTTCATTAAACGCCATTAATTAAATTGGTATTTTTCATTCCGTTTTAGTCAAATTAATGTATAATTATTTAGAGCAATAGCGCTGAGCTCAAACATTTATTAAATTAAATTGATTCCCCGTTAATCCGTCTTTTTTCTTAAACTAATAATTACATGTCAATTTAAGTTCACCACACGTGTATTTATAAATTTATTTATAATGCAAATATTTTTGTAGATAATGTTTAAAAGAAATAAAGAATTGTTATTTGTTTAATTTCAAAAGTAGATTTCACATTTTTCTTAAAATTGTTATTTACAATTACTTTGTCTTGGTTAGAAATCCAATATAAAATTTATCATTTGTGTTTTATTAGGCACGTATTTACGGTTAAACAGAACCAATAAATGCGTCAATGTTTTCACGGGATATTAATTAAAAGTGCCGTTACCGCAATAAAGTTTGTCCCGCCACGTCCCGGATAAAAGACAATAAAATACTGGATTATATTGGACAGGACGGGCAATAAAGAGGCCCTAGGGGTGTTTACTAACCCTACTTTTTGTTCTGGCGCGCTGTGAACGTTATAAAACTTGATGGCGGCAATTTGTGCACTTATCTGATGCTTGCTATAAAAAACTAGAACGAACTGGTCGACAAATTAAAACAAAAATATATTGACTTGATTTTGTTAAGCAATTTGCATACATGTGTTGTTAACTTAATTATAATCTTAAATATAATGATAAAGAGAAGGGGCCTTATTCCTGAAATTGATCTCAGATTTCGGTCGTATGCAACGTCAAATTCACATGTAAATCCTCTCTAAATGACAGATTTCCTGAATCATCATTTACCACATGGCAAAAATGATTTAATTTAACAAAAAGAAATTATAATAGAAAAGACTATTTTATCACTTGATCACAAAAAATATTTCACATTTAAAGTTAATTAACAAACATTTATAATACAGCGATTTTCCGTCATCTACCTTGTAGAAATAAATCGTTGATGATGCCACAATAAGTTAATCAGTAGATGGCGCTTGCGTTATACTCCCAACTATTATGATTCAATTTAAATTAATTATTGAATAGAATAGTATAATCTTAGTATAAAAAAAAATAATACTAATAAATAATGTTTTTTAGTATATTGTCAACTTTGAAATTTTTAAAAAATATTTTTTCTGCAATAACGAACAAACAGAACTGTTATATTTTTGTAAAGATAATTTAAAGGGGAATCAAATAAAAAATATAACATATAGGGTGTTCTATTTAAAATAACAAATATATGAAATTATGCATCTTCAGTGGTCAAGCAAATTTTATTAACAAATGCAGTATTTCTATTGACAAGAGAGATTTCGAAGACGGGCACTTCGATGACTCAACATGTAGATTAATTCTTTAGAGACCTAAGATAGAAATTGATTGTGTTTATTTATATATAGATAACTTCATAAAATTATGATAAAATTAAATAAAATAATAAATGTAATAAATGAAAACATTAAAAATTCTTCTGATGAATTTGAAATAAACATCGGGAAAATTTGCGATTTAGGTCATTAAACTTTCCTTTTCATGCACAAACATTTATTTAATACATTTTTTCATATTTTGCTTCATCTTCGAAATATTAGACTAAGCTAAAAGAAATGCCCCACCATTTAATTTCACTTATAATCGATTTATAAGCAGACTATTTCTATATAGTTTGAAGAACTATTATAAGACAAACGACGGAAATTAATTTGACTGTTCTATTATGTTAGAAGAAATATTAAATCGAGAATTGTTGTTGCTTTTAGGTATTAGTAAAAATTTATATTGCATGTCAAATAAAGGTTAACAATCTATGCTAGAAGTAATTATTAACATTTATTTATTTAATTGAAAACAATTTTGTTCGGGGCCAATAAATCTGCACATTCCATGCGTCCGTCACCGAGACGCACATCATCACAACATCTAATTTTTAACACGAGTCAAAAGATAATCTTGAAGTTACAATTTATGGGCATTTTTCATTTAATATTTTCGACTCAAACCGTTACAATACACAATTCTTCTGGCACACAACAACAAACATCTCTAGTGTAATCCAATATCCGAGGGGGTATTTGCCCCGGGGAGTATTTGTTTCAATAGATGTTTGTCAAAAAATGTAAATAATTTTTGGGGCATTCATAAAATGACAGATTTTTAGTGATCATTTTTAGTAATTATAATAATATTGATTTTAAAAACAATGCATTCAAAAACATTTCTTTTTCGTCGTAACAAGATTATTTATAGAGGTGTTATAATATATCATCACATGGGAGAGATTTCTTTTCGGGGAGAACTTGCTCGGTAAATTAAATTATAGGGTGAAACTTTTATTGATTTATAGCTTCTACGTTCCTAGAATAGAACAAGTATGACTCAGGCGTATTGATTTGCTGTTTAAATTGTTTAAATTACTTTAATTTGCATTATTAATGCTGAAATATCAAAAATCGTAAAATATTTACATACAAAATGTTATACAAACTTATTTAGTGCAAGGATTATTAAACATTATATTATCAATAATTTAAGCTTCTAATACGTTGCATATTATTTAATTTTAAATAAAATATTTTCTACCTTCGTTTGTAAAACTTTCATCAAAGTTATATAAAAAAAAAAACTACATACATGTTTAATTTATATATTAAAGATTACGTTGAATCAAGGGTAGAGAAGGATATCCTATTTCCAAATTATCAAGCCGTGTTTTGAGTAAATAGATGTAACTAATATGTGGATGAAATATTTTGTATTATCCAGCTTATATATTAAAGATATATTACAAAATTAAAGATAGAAAAGAGTTCAATGTGAATCTCAGTATAGGGCACGTGATCTTTAAAATGATATAAAGCATTTTTTTCAGATACGCAAAATAAAATACAAGTAATGTATACTGTTACGTAATTGATTAATTGTGCCAGCTACACTCGGTTCACTAGGTTTGGAAATCACAGTATTTTATAATATGACTGATTAAGTTGATAAGAAAAATATATTTATGAATTACTAAAACAAAAGCTAAGGACAAAAAAATGATAAACAACTAATGTAATAAATGAAATAATTATACGCACTTACCTAAACACCAGGCTAAGTTAATTATTTCCAAGTTAACAAACAAATTAATTTGTAATCCAAAGGCTGTCTCAATTATTTTAAGTATACTATTTGAAGGGGGGATATGTTGGGTAATTTAATTTTGCGGTATTTCAATATTCACGCCAAACGTCAAATACAATGAGAAAAATTTGATTTAATTTAATTTAAATTGATTTACTTTAATTTGATTTAATATAATTGATTTGATTTAACATTTTTATATTATGTAAGGCATAGCTGTACTGACGAGGGATAGATCACGAAACACGTGTCTGCAGATGGCCTTATGTTAAGTAACTTTCCTTTTGTTATTTTTACATTAAATTTTTCTCGGATCAAAAATTTGTTGCATTATGCAATATTTTATTGATGTGCAACAGCAGGTGTACATTATGTAATTCAATGTACGGCGTGGATATTTTCCCGGGAAGTAGTTGTTTTAATATGCATTTGTTTAATGTACTTACGTAACGTAAGTCAAAAGTCACAGAGCTAAATGTGGAAATAATTTATTAATTATTTTCAAATCACTTTTATTTAATATATTTAAATAACTGTCACCAAGTGATTGAATACTATTTTCTATTTATATCATTCATTGAATTTAAAATTAGAGAATAAATAATATTGCCATCACTTTAAAAAGTCTTGCGATATTTTAAAGTATAACGTACAAATCATTAAAATAACAAAATAAATTTAGATCATTTTCTCTTATAATAACTGTAATATATTTTTTGTTTAGCGTATTTTTCGCCGTATTTTACTCAAATTGTTTAAATGAGGTTTTAATGTATTTAGAATGAGATGGTATTAACAGACTGTTTACATTTTGAGTTTTATTTTTTATGCTTTAAAAGCAAAATTTGCGATGACACATCGCTAGGTGATTGAATATTTTATTAAATCATTTTCGTTTCCTGTTTTCATAAACAGAGCAAGTTAGCCTTCCATGTTGGACAAAATAACGACTCTCGGTCGTCTTGTAATCGTTGACGAAGCCGAATTAAATAAGGCAATAGAAAACGCTTACGTTATCTCCCAATTATTATTATGATACACCGTAGAATTTTTAATAATAAATGTTACCGTATACAAGGTGTCTCTACTTTTGTGGCCATTGATGAATATATCTCAGCGATGAAAAATTTGAAAAAAATTGAAAACGCCATTCTATAGAGCTTAAACAGTAGCAATAACAAAGCGCCGTTAATTTTTAATGTCTTTAAAAATAAATACAACAATTTTAAGAATAAAAAACCGAAAACTTGCATTTTTTATAAAATTTTGAAAATGATGAACCATGAAGAATTTCTGTAATAGACATACTCTAAACAGAATAACTTTTTCCTAATTTAAACCACTCTGTATCTTTTAGGGTTTTCAAGATTCCCATGCTGTGCATTCTTATCATGGATATAATAATATATTAATATTTTTCCAGAAGATACGTAGGATGTGGAAAAAAAGTAACTTATAGTATTTTGTTTATCAAATTATGCACATTAAATGTGATACACAACCCTATATAATAAACATAGGTGAATATGAAGAAAATTCAAAATAATTAGTAATCAATGTGAATTATTATTATAATTATATTAATTAATTATGAACGAATTAAAATAATAAACAAAATAATTCTTGTATTGAAAAGGTGAAAATGTGATAAATCTAAAATATTCAAGCGGTTTGTTTGTATACCATTTTATTTAACAAACCCCTCTGTAAATTTCATAACTGTATTTCAACGCTTGTTACCGTAAATGCATTTGCGGGGTCTAAACGCGTGAACAATTTATTCGCCCGTGCTTTTTCACACTTCAAAAATGATTTAATGGGTCCCTAATTTGCATAACAAAGCTGCTTAATAAATGTTTATACCCCTAAAATATTTATTCAGTGTCGCATAAATTGCGGTTTTACTCGTGAATGGACCACTAGTAATAATTATCTAATATTGTTCTGTTTTTTTTTTTAGAACAGAATGGATTTAAATTTGACATTTTGAATGTTTTTGTTTTGTTTATCTTTAAATTGGCTAGGATGCAATTATATGTTGTTCATAAATTTTATTGTTTTTACACAAATGGTTATGAAACACTTTCCATTAGTTGCTTAATTATTGTAAAAATGATTATATAAATTGTTTATAAAATTGGTAGAAGCGCCGGGTTATTGATGGAATTATTTCCAGCTTCACACGCATAAAAAAGAGGATTGAAAAATAATTCGGAGAAGTGAGTGGTTGCAGAGCACTCAATGTTGTTTTACGCATCCTGTACGTATAAATTTGCTTATTATCGCAAAATGTAATCACACTGACCGTAACTTCACCGTAACAAGTACAAAATGCATTTTAAGGGCAGGATCCTTCAAACGGTTGTCAGTATTTTCGTTTAAAAATCCAAACGGTGCTTTCAAAAAATAAACTAAAAATTACATCAAATAGGTATTTTTTTTCTACATGCAGACGTGAATTTCGTTTTTTGTTTTTTTTTTTTAATTTTTTTTGTAATTGTTATTTCATTATATTTTCATTTTTATATTTTGTGTTATATTCAATTAAAAAAAAATATCAGCTACATTTGGAAAATACTTTTCTTTCGATGTATTGTGAATGAAATGTAAAAATAATGTTTTTTTATAGTTTAATCCTCAAAAACATTAGCGAAATATATCTATGATTTTTTTTAAATACCGCTTTATTCGAGTAGCACATTTGACCTCTAAAATAGCGTAAAAGTTCAGGCACTAATTACTAGATGGCTGTAGTTAAAAAATAGGCAACCAGTTATCAACGCGTTGTCGGTGAAGCAGGACAAGCATTTAATTAATGCGTGATTCATGAAAGGGAATTTTTTGTACATATAAGAAATATTGACAAATTAAATAAATCACTGAAATCAAGATGGTAAATCACTATTTTATTAAATGTCTATTTACCAATTATACGTCCAGAAGTATGTAGTAATTTTATATACGAAAGGGATTTTATATTAATTTAATTCATTATAAATTAATTATACATCAATTCTAAATTGACTTGAATATATTTTTAGATTCTAAATATAATTTAATTCTTTAAACTTTCTCAAAAATGAACAGGGAAGCAGGAATTTGTATAAAATTGTGTTACATCTTAAATCGCTATGGGTAATTCGCGAGGGGGATTTTTTTTGTACACATATTAAATATTGACTAATTAAATAAATCACACAAATCAAGATAATAAATCATAATTTTATTAAATTTGTATATACCTAGTATACGTAGTATTTTTTATATGCAAAACGCATTTTATATTAATTTAGAGAATTTCAGAATTTAAACATCTATAAAAAACGATGCTTTATTAACTTTTAAAATCGTCGTATAATTAAAAGATATTTAATAAATTGTGATTAACTGCTAAATATCATCACCTATAAAAAATCGATGTTCAATTCCAATCATAAAAACATGTCAAAAGTGATATTTTTATATGAAAGTTGTGGCTAAATTTAGCTAGCAAATTTTATCACTTTTAATTGATTTTTAATTAATTATACATATATTCTTATATTGACTGAACCATAATTTTTAACGGATTTTTAAATTCTACATATAATTTTATTCTTTCAATTTATCTAAAAAAATGAATAGGGAAGCAGGAATTTGCATACAATACATGTAAATTTCAAAGTGTTTAAATATTATTTCAGAGACATTTATTAATCTTTTTGTATTTTTTTTTTGTGCAATTTCACCTAACACTTGGTTTCTCTAAGTTAGTATAATTAATTCAACTTTTTTATAATTCCAGGAGATTAATTCCAGATTTAGGTTACAATTTAAAAACTTGAATAATACTTTGTGAAATATACCTACTGATCTTTTTTAACCCAAAAGCACATTATTTTTTAAATAGGTTGAGTCACCGAAGTGTCCGTCTTTTTTTGTTGACATGGTGATATGAAATTTTGTATGCATACCAATTTGATATCATTCTATTCAATGATTATTTTAAATGTGATATATATTTAAATTTCGGATGATTTTGGTTCATTTATTAAATAAACAATTATTTCATTCTCACATATAGATTTTCCATAACACTAATTTATATTGAAAATAATGTTTATTTGGTATTTGTTTTCAATTTCTTTAATTTCATATGCTTGATTACTGTTGTTTCAATTGTTTTTCATATCAAACTAATCAATTCATTGTTGAAATGCCTTACAAATAATATTATAATAATAAAATATAAATGAAATGTTCGGAATTTCGGAATTTCATTAACAAAGTATTAGACACTATGAATAGAAGAGTGTTCATTCACTTGGTCACAGTAATTTAATAAATTAAATAAAAATGATTTCAAAATAATTAATAAATTATTGCCCAAGAAGTAGTTGTTTTAATGTGCATTTGTTGAAATTACTTACGGTACGTAAGTCAAAATGTCACAGAGCTAAATGTGGAAATGATTTATTAATGATTTTCAAATCAATTTTATTTTATTTATTAGACACTATCTTATTTGGTTCACTGTTGTTTTTTTTATTTTAATTTCTATCATTATATATTTGTTAAGAAAATAATGTCTGTTCAAGGAAGTGGTAGTGTGAAAAGGTTTTATTCAACATCATAATGAAAATAAATGTTACATAACCTCCCCATTCATTTTATTTTCAATAAAAAATGCATTGTAAATGTGTTAAACCAAATATGTATTCTGAAACATTGAAATCACATTTTTTATTTTAATTTTTGTTTCATTTAAAATCGTAACCAGAATTTTAAACACAACAAAACGAAGAAATCGTAGGTGAAATAACAGAACATATGATTTTGACAGATACGGAATTAAAAGAAGAGCGAAATAGGTTAGATGCACGGCAAACATGGCACCAAAGGAAAAATGTATCTTGAAAATATTAAATTCGTTCCCCTTTTGCACCCCGCACTACGCCAAAGCGTGAAAAAATACGGATCGTGACGAAAATAAACTAAGGATTTGTTCCATTGAAAAAATAATTGAAATCGTAGAGATGAGCAAATAATTTAATTCCATTTATGACTACCAGGGCGGCAGCATATTCGTCAAGGCCAAATTACTCGTGAAGAGCATTAAATGGCCCCTGTTACGTTCTAATGTATGCAATCCCCACATCAGTTAGTTCAACGCAATGCCTAAAACGACTACCCTCAATCTCGACCTTAAATAAACTTCACGTTTAATATGTTTCTATAATTGATATTTAACATTGATATTTTCATAAGTTATGGCTAATTTAATTTAAACATATACATTTCATGAAATATAATGAAACTTTATTAAAAATGTTTTAACAAATCAATGTTTTTCATAGATTTAAAATTTCTGATTTTTTCTAAAAAATGAACTTGGAAGCAGGAATTTGCATACATTTGTTTTTTTTATGTGTAAAATCGCTATGTATACTTCATCGCATCAACACCCGGTATATATAATAACCAAGAAAATAACCCATTTATCAAATTTTTAAAATTCTATTTATTAAAACCTTTTCATTACTTCCAAGATAATTATTAGATTGAGTTATCTTACGTTTTAATGTGTCCGTATTTAGTTTTATAATGTATTTATATTATTAATGTATAACTATTATATTGAATGCAAATAAATTTAATTTAACTTAATTTAATAAAATAATTTATTTAATTATTTTTAATTAATTCATATTTAATTTTAAATCAATATTGTATAAAAGGTACTCTTATCATGCTTTGGTAATTTACTTTCTCCATTAAACCATCAGTTTATAAATTATTCTAAGAGTACATAATTAAATTGCTCCTTGAATTAACACTTCAGTTCATAACTTAGTTCAATAGTTCAAAACTATGTTAACGATTAAATTACTTGTTAATACCATAAATAATGCTCAAAACATTAATTCCATATTAGAGTACAAAACATGATTTAAATTTAATTGCATCTCTTTAATTCCATATTAGAGTAAAACGTTTTCTTTTATTTAAAAATCATATCTAAGATATAAGAGTCTTTAAGAGCAGAAATGTATTAATGAAATAGAAATCCTGAAACGCGTATACACATTAATTAATTCAATGAGCAAATGATGTGAGTGTTATTTAATACTACTATATGTTCACACTTATATTTATATATATATATATATATATATATATATATATATATAGACAATCTTATATACATATTTTGAGTTATTTAAATATTTAAAATCGTATTTACTACATAATTTACGCTACAGATATATTTATCAAGAAATTTAGTATTAAATAACAGGTACAACATTTGCCTATCGGATTAATTAATGACAATTAAGTCTCTTCCATAATAAGTTTGTATTTCCCATTACATTTTATTATAACTGAAATTGCGCACCATCGACACACATCTGTTAAATCCTTAAATCCCTCACATATTAAATCTCTCAACTTCAACAAACACCTATAGACTGAAGCCGTGTATATCCTTCACAGAGGTCATGTTTTGTACAAAGTTACCGCCTTGGGTTTAATTTCTTGTCGTTTGGAATATTTCAGCGACGTATTGTAACAGAAAATATCATGTTGATTGATAGGTTTTAATTTTCAAGGGTTGATGAAATTATAATATAAATTTCACTTAATTCTCATTACCTAATGAAACATGATTTAATATATGAATTTTAACATTTGAAAACTAACTGTGTGTTAGTTTTACTTAAGAAAAATCCAATTTATTCTAAAAATGTTCGACATATAGCTATTATAAAGGAATGTACTGTAATATAAAAATATACAGGGTATCTCAGCGTATGCGTCGTGTAGCTTTACGGCTAATTTTTTTTTTTTTTTCAAAATCTAGTTTCGCAGGCGTATGTAAGTCTATTACGACCATATTTTAAAATTAGTTTAAAATATATACGGTGTCCCATAAATGTATGGCGTATCATAGTTATATTTTTTATAATATTATACTTCATATTTTATATATATATATATATATATATATAATATATAACTTTTATAATATGTTCATATGCCTAAACCTAATAATTTTTTAAATATTTAAATATTTTTAGAAAAATTGACATTTCAAAAAAAACTTTTAAATGGGTGAATGAAAACAAATGAAAATGTTTTATCAGTATATTATACTAATGGGTGAATATTTTAGGCTATAAAGCGTTATCTAGTTTTGATGTTAATGATAATGTTTCCACGTTTTACAACATTTTATATTCGGTAATACACAAATTTATTCGAACTAAATTTGTAAACCTGTTAAAATATCCTAAATGGTTCAATAGTGAATTGATCAAATTAACGCTAGAGAAAAAGCATGCTCATGCTATGTATAAATCCTCTGGTCGAACATGTCATTATGAGTCCTTCAAAAAGTTAAGAAAACAATGTAATACATTAAACGAGCTGTTGTATAATAGATATATTGATTGAATTGAGAATAAAATTAATAATGATACTAGATCATTCTGAACATTTCTAAAAAAAAAATCTTAGGGATTCCCAGAAAAAAATGTTTTATAATAATATATCTAGTAATATAACAGCAGGTTGCGCAAATTTATTTGCAACTCAGTTTTCAAAATCATATAATGATCTTAACTGCTCTGTACCTATTGATTGTAATGTAAAATCATTTTTATATTTGAACAAGCTTAGTCTGAATCTTCAAGATGTTTTTAGTCATTTATGTACTCTTCCAGAATCGTGCAGTTCGGATCCTAATGGCGTTCCCCCATATTTTTTAAAACAATGCGTCTATACCTTAAGCGGGCCCATTCACAGTTTATTCGAGGAGTCATTATCATCAAGAGTTTTTCCCATGTATTGGAAAAATAGCTATGTTATGCCAATTTTTAAAAGCGGATCCAGATCTAATGTGACACATTATTGTGGAGTATGCTATCCCGAATCTTTTAGATCAACTTTTCTCTGATCAATTGAATGTGATATGTTCATAATATACAAGGTGTCCCTGAAATGTCTGTACAAAATGATACCACATATTCCTGGTATCAAAATAATGCGATTTAACTAAATTTACTTCTATACCAAAATGCACGGTTACGGAGATATCGTCCTTCAAAAATTATTTTTTTTATTGATTTTTCTTAAATATCTCCCGATCGTTCTTTGGCAGCAAAGTGAAATTTGGCACACTTATTGGTATTAAGAAGGACTATCTTTTTGACCTTCTTTTGTTTTCCTAGATGCTACAGAAGTGGTAAAAAGTTGATCCTCAACTTATAAATCACTTCATAACTTTTTAACAGGTTGACCAATTTTTATTTTTTTCAATTCAAAATATAGGTATTTTTGTTTTAACGTTTTTTTTGTCTCTTGTTTCATTTTGGTATTTATCATGGTTTTACCAGAAAATTGATTTTAAAGTAAGTTACATAGCATAGCTACTGTTGATTAACAGTATTTATCAAATATACAGTAAATGCCATATTAATGTCAGTTAATATTTCAAATTATAAAAAACAGTTATTGCAATTTTTTAATCGATACAATGGAATAGTTATCATTTAATGAATTAACTAACATAGTTCTGGTTCATTATTTTAATTTTTATTTATTCAAAATGCAGGTATTTTTGTTTTAATGTTTTTTTTCTGTTTCATTTTGTTATTTATCAAGTTAACTTACTTCAATATCAATTTTCTGGGAAAACCATGATAAATAACAAAATGAAACAGAAAAAAAAAAAAACATTAAAACAAACCACTGTATCGATTAAAAAATTTCAATAACTGTTTTTTTTTTTAATTTGAAATATTAACTGTTTTTATTAATTGACATTAATATGGCATTTATTATATACTTGATTAATACCTACCATTCCTGGGACCAAAATTCGATTTAAGGTAATTTACCTCTAAGGTTAGGATATCTTATACCAAAATGCACGGTTATGGAGACATCGGCCTCCAAAAATATTTTTTTTTATTGAAACAAATATTAATAATTATTTAACAATATCAAAACAACAATAAAAAAAAAACAAGAATAAAATAAACAACATGTTACAATAAATGCTCAAAAAGATTTCCATTTTTTCTGATGCAGGTGTTTATCCTACGTAGTAAATTAAAATGTACTCTTTGCAGCATTCCTTCATTATTTTTTAAACAACTTGCAGCGTTTTCAATTCTTTGCCATAATTGTTCTCTTGACTCCACTGGTTTACTATAAACTTTTGACTTAAGGTAGCCCCATAAGAAGAAGTCCATTGGAGTCAGATCAGGGGATCGGGGAGGCCATTTGACTGGGGCATCATTACCTCTACCAATCCATTTGTTTGGGTAGGTTTGATGTAAATGATCCCTAACATTTACAGCAAAATGTGCAGGTGCTCCATCGTGCATAAACCACATGTCTCTTATGATCCGTAATGGCAGATCCTCTAAAAGGTCCGGCAAAACATTTATTAAAAATGCCAAATAATTTTCTCCGTTTAAATTGCCTGGAAGAATAATAGGGCCAATTAAATATTTATCCACTAGTGCTGCCCAGACATTTATTTTAAATTCGTGTTGAAAGTGGCCTGTTCTTGTAGCATAGGGATTTTCATCTGCATAAACATGAGCATTACGAAGATTGATCATGCCTTTTCTTGTGAAAGCGGCTTCGTCCGTGAATAAAATATGCTTACAAAAATTAGGATTTTCTCCAAGTTGGTTGTTCAAAAATTGGCAAAATTCAAGTCTCTGTGCAGGGTCCGATTGCAAAAGGTCCTGAGTTAATCTCATATGATAGGGGTGCAGTAGTTGTTCCCTTATTACTCGATGGACAACACTCTTTGCGACACCCATCTCAGCTCCCAATCGTCTGGTACTTATAGTGGGGTCCTCTTCGACTCTTTCGACAATTTCTTCCTCTATGGCAGCTGTCCTAACAAAGCGGCTTCGACCTTGATTCACTGTAGTCTGTTTAAAATTGCCCATTTCCCGAAGACGTCTCTCCACTGCAGCAAACGTTTGGTGGTTTGGTATGCGTCGATTTGGAAATCTTTGTCTGTATTCTCTAACACTTGCTCTTCCGTTTCCACTACAAAATCCATAAACCAGAACCATGTCTGTTACTTCATTAAATGAAAACTCTTCCATTTTATCGATTAAAAACTTTTAATAACCTTGCTTATTTTTATTTGAAATGTTAACTGACATTAATATGACATTTATTACATACTTGATTAATACTGTTAATCAACACTAGGTATGCTATGTACTTATTTTAAAATCAATTTTCTGGTAAAACCATGATAAATATCAAAATGAAACAAGAGACAAAAAAACTTTAAAATAAAATTACCTACATATAAAAATAAAATTAAAATTGGTCCATCTGTTAAAAAGTTATGAAGTGTTTTGTAAGTTGAGGATCAACTTTTTACCACTTCTGTAGCATTTAGAAAAACCAAAGAAGGTCAATAAGATAGTCCTTCCTAGCATCAATAAGTATGCCAAATTTCATTGTGCTACCTAAAGTCCATCAGAAGATATTTAACAAATTTTAATAACAAAAATGGTTTTTGAAGACCGATATCTCCATAACCGTTGATTTTGGTATAGAGGTAAATTTGGTTAAATCGCATTATTTTAGACCCAGGAATATGTGGTAACATTTTGTACAGACATTTCAGGGACACCTTGTATAGTTAAATGCAAATCAACTAGTACCAATTTGCTGATTTATCAGAGATACCTATCGAATGCTTTGAAGGAAGGTTTGTAGGTTGATTCAATTTACACCGACTTTTCCAAAGCATTTGATCGGGTGCAGCATAACATTCTATTACATAAACTCCGCCATGGGCTTCTTTGGTAATATGTTTAAATGGCTAGAGAGCTATTTGGTAGGTAGATCTCAGCGTGTTCGCATTGGTCATAGACCGGTTTTCAAGATGATCAGAAGTTCTACCTTTAAGCGGTATCAGCGCAGAAGAAGTCGCAGAAGGTATAATAACTTGTTGGAATTCTCGATTAGGTACTCCTTTACGCATCACTACAGACCAAGGTCGACAATTTGAATCCGATCTTTTCTCCACATTAAATAAGTTATTAGGAATTGAGCGAATACGAACAACAAGTTACCATCCAAGCAGCAATGGCATTGCAGTATTGAACGATTCCATCGCAATCTAAAAGCAGCATTGATATGCCACTCCAACGCAATTTGGGTAGAAGCATTACCACTAGTTTAACAGAAATTAAACTAATGTCTCACCAGCAGAATTGGTTTACGGCGAGCCTCTGTGCCCCCCTGGTGAAATTTTCATTCAACAAAATGAATCCATGAATGACCCACAACATTTAGTATCACGTTTAAGAGATATTATGCAAAATCAGCGCCCAGTAGATGCCTCGCAACATTCAAGCGTGAAACCATTTATTTTTCAAGACCTTAAAAGCTGTAAGAAAATCTCCCTTGGTTATGACGCAATTCGGAAATCACTGCAGCCTCCTTATACTGGATCTTATGATGTCATTAAACCCGGCGGAAAGACTATTACCATCCTATGTAATGGAAAACCAGTTTGTGTTAGTTTAGATAGAGTTAAACCTGCATACACTTTGGATACCCTCAGCTCACCTTCCACCAACGGACCTCAAGAAATTAAACCTAAACAGAAAGTACGCTTCGAGTTACCATGAACTCCGTTCTCGATGAGGGGCTGATAAGGCGGCTGCGTTTTTTAGGAAAATTAACGTCGCCATAGAAATAAAAAAGTCATTCTTTTGAGAAGTAAAAATACAACACAAGTTTTGAATTATAACTCGTCTCATTGATCTCCTTACATATCTGATACTATTACAGTAACTTCTGGGATGCCTCAGGGCGTACACTGTGGGCCACTATAATTTTTACTTGATAAATGATATTGTTTCAACTATAAAGGATAGTAAGGTTCTTATGTTTGCTGACGATTTCAAACTCTTTAAAAATGTTTCTACTGTGTCAGACCAGCACCAGCATCAGAAAGACCTAAATAACATTAGAAAGTGGTGTATACATAATAATTTAGAATTGAATTTCAGTAAATGCTTTCATATACGTTTAAAATACTACTCGTTCTCCCTGCATGATCAACAGTTAGCACTAGTAACAAAAATAAAGGATTTGGGGGTTATATTTACCTCAAAACTTGATTTTAAAGCACACATCTCTCATGTGTGCAATAAGTCTTTAAAATTGTTGGGTTTTATTAATAGTCATAGTAGGTATTTCAAAGATTTAACTGTAAAAATATTATATTTGTCTCTGGGACGGCCAGATATTGAATATGCGTCTTTGGTCAAGTCTCCATTTACAAACAGTGCCATCCATCAGATTGAGATGGTACAGAGAAAGCTTCTGAAGTTGATGTTTTTTCGCATGGGAAAAAGATTGCTAGAGTTCAGCCATAGCGAAATGCTTGCAATATTTAATTTGCATTCCTTAGGCGAAAGAAGAGCATTTCTTGACCTTTATTTTTTATTTAAATGAGTAAATGGGTTTGTGAATTACAGTGAATTAGTAGGAGCGTTGGACTTTAACATAACTCGGAGTATTCATTCCAGACAACGACAACTATTTCGCATTAGTTTTCATACCACAAAATATGGTATGTATAACCCTATTGATCGTAAGATGAGATATGCGAACGATTTATCTATCAATTAATTTTAAGCTCTTCACTTATTCATTTGCAGTTTTCATAGTCCATTTAAGCCGTATTGATATTTATTTCCTATCTCATTCATATTACATAAATTATTTTTTTGTATCAATATTTATTTATTATCACTTGAAGGTAGGAATAATCCGGTTGCATATTGTTTTCACTATGAACTGTATGGAAATAATAAATAATAATTTTGATGCGTATTATTTTTATTATGTATTTTGTCGTAATTTGTGAATAGTAATTAACCTTTTTTATACATATATTTTGTAATATTTTTAGTGTCACACTTTTCTTGCAAAATTTTTAATATGAAATTATAAATATAATAATTATAATTACATTTATAATTTCATATTAAATATATATATTTATATATATATATATATATATTAGAGGAATTTAAAATATTAAGATGTATTAACAATTCAACGTATCTCCAGAAACACATTCAAAGTCGAATTTCTCTAAAGTCGAACAGATTTATTTAATTTCTTTTCGGAAAATCTGGCTTTTGTCTATATCATCAAAATACTCGCGCATATGTCACGATGGCGAAGAAATTGCAATCCCAGATTAACAGTAGGATCGAAATTCCGTCTGCCAAACGAATTTTAATCATTTTTCTATTATATTAAAATTGAATCAACTTCAATAAAAACTTATTATTTAATTAATTTTAGTTTCGCCAAATCAAAATGATGCGCCGATAACACCTTATTACTACTATTCTCTCAAAAAAGTCTAATTAGTCGTTTCTTGTATATTTAGTTTCCAAGTTTGTCCCTCATTGTGGTCTTGTAAATTATTTTTTGGTATTTCTTAAGACATTTTTGACCTTAAAATTGAATATATATTTTAAGGTCTCACATTTTAAATGTTCCGCTGTCCTTTACCTTGTATTTCGTCTTATTATTAATTCTTATTCTTTCGCTGCTGTCTCCAATTTCTTAATCGCTGCAACGGGATTATCTTTTGTCTTTGCTAGAATGACAATATCAGCGTAGACCATAAAATGATTTTTGTAGTTGATATTGTCCACTTTGTCTAGATTCAACTTTTTCTTATTACTGAATCTAGTACAATATTAAATTAGGTCGTGGTTCTCCCTGTCTTAGTTTCAATGTAACATTAAAGTTGTTATAGGTTTATCCTGCTATAAATATTTTGTAATCTGTTTCTGTCGCGGTCATATTCACCTTGTATAGTATTTCCTTTTCACTGTTATAGGTTTGTTTAAAATCTATGAGTAACATATACAACGATAAATTTTGGTTATTTATTATTTGTTTTAAAATGAAGATCTGATTCATGACTGATTTTTTCTATCGGAATCCATATTGGTATGGTCCAATCTTACTTTATATTGTACTATTCTGTAGTATTCTATCCATTTATGATACGTTTATCAAAAACACAAATTTAAAACCAATATTAAAAAATATTTTCCTGGCAAGATGAAACTATTGTGTATATTGATAAGTTCGGTTGATTGATGATATTTTCGTCCCAATAACTTAAGATTAAGTCATTTCTCCATATTAACGGAATACCTTGTGAAGAGTAATCTACACGGTTGGGTAGGAAGTTTTGGATGATTTGAAATAACTGTTAAACACTCATTTTTCAACGAAACTCAAATTTATTTTTTTTTTAATAATTATGAAGTATTTCAATTAATACACTTGATTGTTCGTTTCGCTATTTTTTTTTTTTTAATTTGTGTTCCGACTAGTTTCGACTAGTGTCCATTTTCAAGGAACTAATGAAATGACAAGTACAAACATATCGATATAAAATTAAGATGATTGATAATGACAATGTCAGTCGTGATGGGGGAGCTCCAAATTTCTTCAATGTTGTTAAGAATTGTTTTTAAATAAATAGCGCTATTTATTTCTAGGCCTTCTCTTAGATTTAAATCTTGACCCTTGTTACCTGTATAAAATATTTTAATTTGATTATTATCGAAAAAATGATTATTTTCTATGCGGTGTTTAACTATTCCTGTAGAATTTGTTTTCTTTTCTATCGCTTTTCTGAGTTCTTTTAACCTCTTATTGAAAGTTCTTCCTGTTTGTCCTATATAAGAACTATCACTATAAACATTAAAACATTGATACGTACGAAAAATAAGAGAAGGTCTGTCTTATCTCAAAGAACCAGTTAGTTTAAAGTTATGCACCCACTTAATTATTGTGTCAATCTTCGGAACACGACCATGACGGCCAATGTTGAAATTCCTCCGAAAAAGTTTCTGTGTTTGAATGACATTGTTACTAAAATGGCGGCTCCTAATGAACCCTCTTTATCCACCAAGGTTCTCCCCACCTTGCGTGGTGCCCCGTTCAAATCATCCATGCCTCCCAGCTTATCCCTATATTTTAAATAATTTTATATCTATATCAGGAAAATGGGACACCTTGTATATTTGAAAATATCTTTGTCGTATGTAGCGTTAAAACCTAGATAATGTAACGTTTGATTTTTTTCCAATTTATTAAGTTATTTAGTATAAATAGACCGACCCCCTATTGAGTAAACACCCTGTATAATTACTGAATAATTATTTTATTTAAATAATTATTTAATATTTTTGATATTTTTTTTAGTACAATTGATCATAAATTCTTTTTTATAATACAATCCCAAAATCCTGAAAGCAATCCTTAAGAGCAGAGCTTGGTATTTCAGATCCCTTATGTATAAAGAGGAGGGAATATCTATTAATACAGCTCTATAAAAATGATCTGCCGGCCCCTGCTATAATTTGCCGCTATCCTTCACTATAATCATAATTCTAAAGTATTTAAGAACTTGAAAGTCACCGAGCGCACAGCTCCGAGAATTATCGCCAAAATCCGACAACCTACTAATCCTTTACATAATCAAGGATTCAAATACATTCATATATGATCTCTGCAATATTCCAACCATCACCAAACGTATTCAAACCATAATATTTTCCTCCAATCCCAATAATACTCGAATACTAAATCTCCTGTGTATAAAACCTTTCATAAAGATAAATTCCCCTCCATTACAATTCATCAATTCTTAACATCTCATCAGTTAGCGATCATGATGCTTGATATTACAAGGACATGGACTAGAAAAGGACAGGCGGGAAGACATTTGGTCCATAGCAAAAATATTTTCTAATAATGTTGTAAATATTAATTGTAACAGTGCTGGTATAAAGAATTTTGTATATATTTTGTATATATACAATCAATAATACTTATTTTTTATACAAATTTTTATTCATAGTGTATAACATAGGTATATCACTGTTAATATCCTTTTCGGTTTCCTCCCTGCTTCCTCGCCTCTGGATTCTTAGGTCTTAATCCTATCTTGTAGCTAACGGTATTAAGGTTTATTATTACTTTTATTCCATTTTTTATTATTATATTGTTATTATTATTTTTTTAATTTGTTAATTTTTTATTATAGTGTTCCTTTTATATTGTTTATATTTTTTTGCGTGTATGCTTTTTGTATCTTATTGTTTAGAATTAAGTGTTTTATTTTTAGTTTATATGCGGTGTATCTTAGTTGTTTGGTGTCTTCGCTTAGTTTGTTGTATTATATTATTGCATCGGGTGTTACGTTATTACATTTGGCTGTATTTAGATTTCATTAATAATTCTTTGTTATTTTATACCTATATTATTTAATATAAGTACTCCAGATCGAAACAATCAATTATTTATATTGCCTATATTATATAATATAATTATTACACAGCATCGATCGAGTCCAATATGTTCTAAACTAAATGTAATTAAATTATTGATAATCAAACCACCCGGACACATTGAAGTACGTTGATGATCATTGTCACAACAATTATCAATCTGCGTTAAAACAAACATCCAGGAGTTATATATTCGATACCACTAAAGCTGAATAGAATTCCTACAAAAATATTGTTCATCCCAAATAATACCTTCCAGCCAATTTTGTTTGGTTTCAATTTTGCATGGATGTAAATCAATCGGAAGCGACGTGTAAATTCTGCCCCAACAATAACTACTGCAATGTTTACATGTCGTTTAGGATTGATTTACATCCGTTAAATTTTCCAGATAATATAAAATACTGCGGACTGATTGATTTTTGTTCCACATTAAACATGCAACGCGAAACGAACAGTTTGATTTTAATGTATCTGACGGTTTTGCAAATTTATGCGTGTTCTTCATGCATGATTTATATTTCGATCATGATTTGCGGTCGTAATAATTTTATAATGTGTCGTGTGTGCTTCGTGTATAACATTCTGTGTAATAAAATTAAGCACACAAAATGCGTTAACGTTTAAAGTTAATATGATAGAAATTGTATGAGCGTGATATTATTTTCAAATTACGGTGTTATAATAATTAATTATAATTAATTGAAATTGGTGCCAGGTAACTAAAACATAAAAGTTAAATATAATAAAAAAATATCATAACTATTGCTTTATTTAAAAGGTGAATGTATGTATGTAATAATAATCGGAAATAAATAAAAATCGTTAATTTTATTTTTAATATATTCAATTTTTTTGTAGGAATGGAATAATATTAAGTTGAATAATCGAACTGATAGCTACTTTTTTTAATATTTATTAATTATTAAACAGTAATATATTTTATAACAGAATAGGAAAAATGCGCATCCATAAGAAACTATCACTCGTAAAATATTTCATTTTAATGAATTAAATATAAAGAATTTGGAAATAATTTATTATTGATTAACTAACTAAATATCTTTATACATGTAATATTCATTCATAGTTTGAACAATTATTTAAAAAGTATTTAAAGAGTTATGTTCACATATAATACATGATATACGGTACGGCTAACAACCGAAGGTCTTTCCGCCTGTCTATGTCCAGTTCTTGTCATTGTCAATCTAATTGTCATGATTGCTAACATCATAGTCAATATCTGCATAATTTGATGAGATGATATGATAAATTGTTGATGAAGGGTATTTATATTTTGGAGGGATATTTGTATTTCGGGGGATATATAATTAAATTAAATAAAAAGAATTTGAAAATAATTAATAAATAAATAATTTTCCCTTTAGCTACTGTGACATTATGACTTATGTTACATTAGTACTATATAATAATAGGCATTTGCTGTTGAATAACAATAACATATTGTATAATGCAACAATTTTTGAATTGAAAATATTTAATGCAAAAAAACAAAACAAATATTAAAAAATAAAATAAAAGTTACGTAATATAAGGCTATCTGCAGACACGTGTTTCGGGATTTGATCCCTCGTCAGTACAGCTGTGCCTTACATAATTACAAAGTGAATATATACGTTTTTAAATAGAGGAGATATTTGGAGGTTTGTGGCAAACTTAAGGGAAATAATCTCAAGGCGCTCTTTGATAGGCAAAGGAGAGTATTAGGAGTGTTGTGTAGTGGATTATTACAGTGTCGAATTTTCGTTAGTACTCTTAGGGCTAACCGTTTCGCAAATTCCAAGTTGAAATGTGGAGGGGTAAGGATTGCAGTAAAGGATGACAGAGTATTTGAGCAGGTGACGACATATCTTTTATAGATACACTTGGCAGTTTCAGTGAATATGCATTGTTGCTTATAAATTAGGGTTTTAAAAAGTTTCATTCCACTCTTCACTACTACCTCTAGGATTTTTGTATGAGGAAAATAAAATTGTTATGTTGTCGACTAAAATTGAATATGGGCAATGTTTCTACTTATGTTGAGGTTGACTGCGGTCGAAGGAAATAGGTGGTTGTCCAGCGGAAATGGGTCTCATTAGGAACAATAAGTCACAACCCCCTCCCCCCCAACCAACTCGACAATACCATTCTCAGTATTTGTACTGAGAACATCGTAGCTATTTTCGTAGGATAGAGATCGCAGAGCAAACTAAATACATTAAATTTAAAAATAAGTTCTTTTTTATGTAAAAGAAACTGGTTCTTCGAGAAAGTACAAACAGGGCATTGTTTGGACGGTGGTAAGGAATAGGGGGTTTTGTTTTGTTGAGGCTAAAAAATTCTCCAATTTGCGTACCAAATCTCAATGGCATCAATCAACACTTGTAAAGTACTTAACGCTTTCTGGATGAGGGGTACCTATGGATAAGGACGTGGAATGTACTATATTTAATAACGTGGTGCGTAGGTGATTAATGAGGTATAGAAGTGGATAGACAGAGAGGTTGATGTATTGGGGATTATGATTATAAATATCGTATATGAAAATGTTATATAAAATAAGAGATAGAGGGGGTAATTGTTGGAAATTTTGTTGGGGGGAGAATGACAAGAAGTAAGAGTTACGAATTATAACAGTTAAGGTTCTGTTGCTTAGAACGTTATCTATGGTTCTAACTATATTTGGGGGATGCCTAAAGAGTGACACTTAAATAGCAAACCTCGATGCCAAACTGAGTCATAGGTTCTATGTCTAGTAAAGCGATGGTCTTTTTCTTCCTAAGAGGTGTGCTTTTTGAGTGTTAAAAGTAATGACAGAGAACGGTATGGGGGTTGAGTGATAATTATTAATAAATCATTTTCCCTTTAGCTACTGTGACATTTTGACTTATGTTACGTTTAAATATTTGTCATCCATACTAAAATAATAAATTTGTTATAATTATAAAAAATCTACCAATAAAATACAAATAATAAAAACACATTCAATTCAATAACTTTAAATTCTCGGCTAATTTCGTGTTTCCGAGGAAGAAAATAATTTGTTCATATTTATTGTCTAAAATGTAATTAACTATTCAATTAAAAAATCACAATACGGAAGAAGTGACCGAGTTCTATTTTTTTTTTGTTTTCCGTTAAAGATTGCATATATTTATAATAACATTTAACATTTTATTGGTTAACATTTTGTACTAAAACCTGTAGTTTTCCCATTATGTTAAAAAACATCAATCGCTTGAATTTATATGAAATAATGGGGAATGTATATACTGATGAATATATGATTTTTTATATATACACTGAAAAATAAGAAGTGGGATGTATTGCAAAGGCATAATTTGTAATTAAAAAAATACAATATCAACCTTGTTACTCATTATTCGAATAAATATCCAGATTTCACAAAGTGAGAACAAAAGAAACGAACCGAAAGAGGCTAAACACAATAAAGAATAAATTACACACAATTAATAAATGCACAATAAAAATTGAATATGTACAATTCAACCATAAATGTTTTATTATACTAATGAAACAAATTTCTCAAATGAGTATCTCGTATATGAAAATTTAATAAATATAAAATATATTTGTATTCTTTTGTGTAGCTGTTCGAATGTAATAAACCAAATCGGCACTTGTATGGAATTGTAAAAAGGGAATTAATTACAATTCTTCGATAAATACGAAAAATACGAAGCATTTTTTAAATATTTTTTGTATAATCAATAAAACGAACAATTTCTCCCAGTTTCCAATTACCGTAATAACAGTAATTATTTATTACATCGACTTAAATAAAAATATACATATATTATACACCGTTGGAAGCATATAAAGATGGTATTAAGACTGAATGAAAATGTCATAAAAATAAAATTATATAAACCACAATATTATAATATATTAGTAGATCATAATATAATTTCTCTAAAAGAAAAAAAAATGTTTTTCTTAAAAATATGAATTTTGTTATGTTTTATTAATTTACATTTATTCTGACGATTCGCATGCGTGACCAGCTGGTCAGCTGGCGTCAAAACCATAGAAAACCTAGTCGAGATAGTGAAAGTTCACAAATCTACAAATAATCGCGCCAACTGCGGTCTGAATCTTAACTACTAAGATTCTAAAAAAAACAATTTTCTTTAGTGGTTAAATTTGATAAATACCATAAAGAACATGAGTTAAATTTCAAAACTATATAAAACGGTATTAAAAATCTAATTTGGATATCAAAACTCTTTTGAAATACAACAGGAAGAAAAATTTATACACTTGGTCACAACTATTTAAAATAAAAGAATTGAAGAATTCCATAAATATTAATCAATAGATAATTTTTAATTTAAAATATAGACTAATATATCAACCAACTATATCTAATGTAACAACAATTAATAATTTTCACTTCAAAAAAATAAAAAATATACAATTATTTAAATTTGGTTGGTTATAGATTTATTTACAATTTTAAAGTTCCAATAAAAAGACTGTAACTGGCGTTAACAAATTATCTAAAATTATGCATGTTTATAAAAGAATTAAAAACTACCTAAATGATGATAAATATATTTTCCCGTTATGCAAGTAGCCCCTATAAAAGGAAATCATTTTTAATAAGTTTAACGTGTACGCTATTAATTAATATTATGAATAAATTCCTCACTTAGCCCGTGGTGAAACATTTTTAATTAATAATGATATAAAATTAAAACACTTGTTTTTTTTATGTTTCACAGATTATACTTTATTCTCCGACTAGTTTCGGTCAGTGACCATTATCAAGGAGTGATGTACAAAAGAACAAAAATGCCGGTATATATACATTGAGCGGATTACATCGGATTAAATAATTACAAGTAATAAGAGCGGTCGCGATGGGAGAATGCTGGATTTCTTCCACATTGTTAAGTGTGGTTTTCCGATATTAATTTACCGGTATATTTCCAGACCTTCTCTGACGTTTAATTCCTGGTCCTTGTTACCTGTATATTATTTTTGTTGGAAAAGTGATTTTCCTCAATACAGTGTTGGACAAATGCTGTCGAATTAGTTTTATTATTTAAAATTGCCTTTCTATATTCATCGAGACGTATGTTAAAGGATCTCTCCCTGTTTGTCCAACATAATAACTTTCAGAATCACTACACTTTATTTTATCTACGCCACATCTGTTTAATCTGTCCATTTTTGATTTATTATTACACAGTAATTTTGTAAGTTGATTCTAACCCTTTGAAACATTTTTTTTATATTCAACGAAATATCACTTACATACTCCAATTTACACCATTTTTGTTTTTTTCTCTGATTGTTTCATTGCATAAAAATATTTGTAGTACTGTTTTAATTTCTTTTTCCTAATGAGTGTGTTTCTATGATTTGTGGGTTATAGCCATTATTTATTATTGTTTTAATGATATTTTCTTCTTTAAAATTTTCTTCACTAAGAGGGGTACCTATAGATAAGGACGTGGAATGTACTATATTTAATAATGTGATGTGTGTTATTTTGTTAGCATTTTTTGTTAGTGTTAACGATAATCTATCATCAACGCAGTTTTCGATATGCGATGAAGGATATTCAGCCGTAGCCCAACCCTCAATAACATAAGTTTGCGCGTTTGCAATGGGCGGATTGTGGCGAAACGGGAAAGATGGAAAAACGTGGCCGGCCGTATTGAGCTATATCACGTATGCGCTTTGAATATACAAACGGAGATTCGAGTGACACACCCGTGGGAGAGTTGAACACGAGACTTCACACAGTTAACATCGCGACGATTATTATACATTGTAAATGATATAATTTAATATACAGTTTGAGTTAAATCAAGTAATAATTTCATTTAAACGGTCCTACAATCAAGCAGTAACACGATCCGAGTTTGAATTTATAGCAGAGATCAAAGGTTTATAATCTGTAAAGATTATAAATTCGTGACCTTCAAGGTAACATTTAAACTTTTTAATAGCTAAATAAACAGTGAGCGATTCACGGCGGAAAGTACTGTATTTGCGTTAAAGTACTCCCCAACAGGGTCTGGTAAACCAAGCATTGCACAGTCGGCTAGCGCAGCCTTAACTGTTGTAAATGCTCGAAAAGCGGTTTGTGTCCTAAAAATTCTAATTTTGTTTGAGAGAAAATACATTCGTTACTTTGTATTTTGACTCCAAAAGAAGTTAATCGCTCAAAAATTTGTTACAAGGGACGAAAGTGTTCGTATTCATCCTTGCTGAAAACGAGCATATCGTCTATGTTCGCGAAGCAAAATGATAGTCAGCGTCCATAAATCTTTCAAATGTTTGAGTGGTGTTATTTAAACGAAACCTCATCCTAGTATATTTGTACAGACCAAAGAAGGTGTTGTGATTGCAACATCGTGTAAGAAACTGACATATAATGGCATTATTCCTAGCAATTATTAGATTTTTGTAATAATTGCGAAGGCGTTTGGTCGCAGAACCTTTCCGACGACAACAATTGCTGCAAACGTTTTTTTTTTCAATTAGTAAATCCCTAACTCCAATGGCAAGATAAGGCAGCCACGACTCGATAAAACTTGCGACTAGAATTCGTAATGCGTCAGTTCAAAAATTCTGCTTCGATCTACACAAAACAGAATGAAGGGTCGACGAGAAAAAGAAGTGCTTCTTCCATGACATGTAAGTGAAAATAGAAAAATTATTGGAAGTAAGCAGAGTAGTAAAGAGATTAGGACACAGAGGAGAAATGGAAGAAGTTTCTTCGAAATGCGAGAGGTCTCGTAAATATCACCTGTCACTAGGAATGTATCCTGGTGCTATCGGCCGCCAAGCTACGTCCGCTCAGTGTCCTGTTTAGGAGGAAATAGTGGAGACTTTTAATGATGTGTTTATTTTATTTTACGTCACATAGTAACGCTTAGAAAAAAATGAAAATTAGTTTTTATGTTTCTTAGCAACCTTATATTTTATCCTTGTGGAATTTAAAACTTTTGTAACACCATTTTGTACTGCAAATGCACGACTTCAGTGTCAATGTGTGTCCCAAAAGCACAGTCCTTATACAAGATTAAATATTCCCTAAACAAACATTTGTCTATTGTTTAATTAACAAATACTTTCTTAGGATCCTCAACTAGGGTCGTTTCTAAATAAGTTAGATCCAGCAAAGTACTTGCAATATTTCGCGTAGAACTACTAGGATCTTTCAATATCTTGCCCAGCAGATTCTGTTCAAGTTGCACCGTTCTTACTGTATCTTCCTGAACCTTCTCTTTATTTCAATGTGCCTGTTTCATAAAGACGTCGATGCATTTTTTTGGAGGATTTTTCGGTCGAGAACATTACATCCAGGAAACCGTTCGATGTGTAATCATCTAGCTTGTAAAGAATTGACCATCAGCAAGTTCATACATAAAATGCATATCGGTCATCTCAGCTTTCGTATTGTTTATATTTTTTGTACTTGATAAACTCATCGGCATACTATTTTATTAATGTAAATAATTAATAATTTCAACAATTATCAAATACGTGTGGTTGTCGCAAATTTTGTTAACCCTGTATCTTCCAAATAAAGGAGTTTTTCAAAAATCATAAATCACCATAGGACAAAGTATTCTCATACTAATCAATGCAGCTTCTATGTTTCACCATATCACAGTTTTTAAGAAACAAATACAGTTATATTTTTGTATATAGACATAATAGTCGATGGCCTAAACAGCCTTTCTTGTTATTTCCCATAGGAAACATACATTATTTTGATAAATATAAAAAGATACAGCAAAACCGAAAAACGTCCAGTATCCTAGCAACTATTCAAGATTTTGTCATGTACTTTTATTAATAAATGTTTCTCTAAAATCGAGCCGAAATAGAAATAAATTTTCTCTTTAAAACCATTTAAATAGTACCACCCTGTACAATATTATATTATCGATTGACGATACAGTATCACTTCAGCATAAATAAAAAGTGGGATGAGCCATTTAAAAACAAATTGCTCATTTGACAATCATACGCGCTATAATTTCTAAAAAGTACTTCAAAATATAATACATTTAAAGTAATAATTTAATATCATCAATAGTTATTTCCGTATCACCTCCAGAGCAAACCGACGGAGAAGAACAGACGTTCACAGATCATCAAAACGATAGACCGATTAACCTCAACCATTCTTGAAAACCATAATAGAACAAAATAGAAAGTCATTGAATACATCTCTTAGATGTTATGATGACGATTAAAAAATATTTTTTCGAATGTTTTGTCTTTCATTCCACTTTGTATATTCCACCAGATATAATAATTTTATTTCTTATATTTTTTACTTATCGAATAGAAACACACGAGAATGAACCCATAATTGATTTTGAACGAATTTACTAAGCGGAAATATTTACACTGTAGCATTTGAGATTGACGATGACACAATCGCGCTTTAAGCAACGGAACCCTCAATGTGTACAATACAAACACGAATGCCCACACAGTGACTAATCTGCACATTGAGGGCAATCCTTTGAAATAGTAACACAGACCGCGCCGACCGACTCATCGTTATTGTGTCGGATTTGTTTAAACGCAATCAAAAAATTGGATAAACAACGAATTGGTGGTGTTCCATCAATTGATTGAATGTGTGCGCGTTTGCGGATCTTTTCACACACGGAAATCTTTTTTTATTCGTTCAGTGTTATTACGGTCTGTTCATCTGTCAACGCAACTCGCAACCCTGGACACCTAAACAAAGAGCGTTTTATTCCCGGTTATTTTTTTGTTTCAATAAAGGGAACAATTTTTTAATGTAATCTACGTCGATTCAATACAAATTGACAATATATTGATTTTTTGTAATTATAGAACTGGTGGTTTTGCCGATGTTATATTGAATATTTAATTCTAATGTTTAATGTCTTCACAATGAAAGTATTGATTAAATTATTTTCCAGAAAAAAAAGCTTCGATGGGTCGACTATTTCAAACTGCACATATTTTTCACTAAAAATATTATGTCCCATAAGTAATTGCCGATAAAAAGTTATCTTTTTTTAATGGAACACCCTATATATTATTAAAATTTTGAATTTATCATATAATTTTTAAATCATTGATATTTTTTTGCAAGTAGTTAATGGCGGGTATAGGACATTATATACAAAAAATATATAGAATTTTACGTGTAATTTAAATATGTAAACGTATATAGAGTGTTTCATTAAAAATAATATAAGTTTGTATCGGGCATTTGTTTATGTTGTAACATTTTTTGTTTCTGTATATAACATGTTTAGTGCAGAAGATGAAATCGTCCTGTCTGAGAATTATTGTAAACTAGATCACCTGAATACAATTGATTTAAAAAATAATAGCACTGTGCAAGCTATTTTAATCTGTCGATATTTCGTTAAGAGTGGAAGATGGGTAAATGAAAATACATACAAAAATTATTTAGAATTTTCTATAGAATCCAAGTATGTAAAAATTCATTGGGTGTTTCATTTAAAAAAAAACTTGTGTTGGCATTCATTTATAAGAGATTCTGTATATAAAATGTTTCTTTTCAGGAATTGATTTTTGGCAGTTTATATGAATTTGTTCCTTTCATTGTGAATAGACAGTATTAAATGCACATTTACAATTAAGAATTTATTTAGTTAATGAAGGGCGGATTAAATTTCTATCTATGTCGAGATATTTAATCTTGTATGTTCGCTCTATATGTAATCCATATTCAGAGTTTCTAAATATCAATAGAACTCACAGAGGTATTCGTTTCCACATAACTATTGAAAATATGCAGAATACAATATTTTGAATTTATCAAGTAGATAAAATTCTTCCGCTTATAAAATAAAAACTAAAGGTCCTATAAAAGAGTGTTATAACAAAAATTATTTATTTTTTCAAGGTCTACAACTTTTGTTTGAACAATGTTTCTATCCGAAATAAAAAATGAAAAATCGCTTAGAGTGAAGCTGCATTAATGAGTTTTGATGCTAACCAAAAGCTCTTTAGATCATTCCACTGTTATAAAATGCTTAGATATAGAGTTCAGGTTTAATCCATTCAGCCGTTTATGTGCTATTGCGGAAACACACAGATACACACACGCAGATACAAACACAGTCATTTTTCAAAACTCGATGGAATGGACTCAAGGGACCTCAAAACGTGCATATTTGTTGATATTGGCGATTCGAAAATTTTTACGATCACAATACTTTCCCTTGGACAGGGGTTCGGGGAAAGTAAAAATGGTGCTGTATCCATCATGGTACTTTCCCCGATGAATTCGGTGAAATATGTTTTTGAATGAACATTTAACAGCCAAAAAAATACATAAAAAATGGATTGTTGTCCTTTATAGTTAAAGTCGAGTATTTCTAAGAATATTATAATTTAGTTTGTTATTTCTTACCTTAAAATTACTTCATACAATTTCCATACATATTTCCATAAATATGTAATTTCTTAACCATTCTTATTTTGACGTTTTATTTGACATAAAAATAATTATTTAAATAATTAAAGTCTCCACATCCAACATAAAAAAGATTATAAAAATAATTGTTTATTTTTAAGGGAATTTATAAGGTAGACGAAATTAATTCCGGGGAAAAGTAAAAATTAAAATAAACACGTTGTATAATAAACAAATAAAATATTTATTGAATAACGTGCATCAAATATGTACAAATTAAGTAAATGAAAGAAATTGATTAACGAATAACAAAACAAATAAAAAATGAAAATGTGAACAAGAGTATTACAAGTTAAATTAACTATTGAAATAAGCTTGCAGTTACAAAGTTTTACGTTTAGAATGGATTAATTACTTACTCGTGTCAATTAATTACTTCCTCATATCATTTGCTTATCCTCTTCTATACGCCGACGATACCACCCTATTTGTTCACGCTTCCACTCTACCTAAAGCTCTTAGCACTCTACAGTGCCTCATATACACAATCCAAACGTGGTTCGCCAAATGGCGCATTTCCATAAATCCTAACAAATTACAACTCCTTACTCATCTTCACCGCTCATCCAATTCACCCTTTACCGTCTCCATCACCAACCATACCATTTATCCCTCAGATCTTTGTAAATACCTAGGCACTCATTTCGATCCAAAATTCACATTTAAGACTCATTCCGCGATCCTGAAAGCAATAGTCAAGAAAAGTGCATATTTTTTAAAAGCTTAATATTTAGAAACAAATGTATTAGCACGCAAACAGCTGTACATATTTATAAAATGATTTGTTGACCTTTGCTTCAATACGCAGCAATCCTTTTTCATAATCCTTTTTACTTCCCCAAGGGAAAGTATTGTAATCGTGAAAATTTTCGTCTACCTTATAAATTCCCTTAGAAATAAACAATTATTTTTATAATCTTTTTTTATGTTAGATGTGGAGACTTTAATTATTTAAATAATTATTAGAGATGGGCAAAGTCAATCTTTTCGATTTTTTTTTGTCACTGCAAAATGAAGTTTATGACAATTTTCTTAATGTTATTTATAATATTAATATTGAGAAGTTTTACCTATTGATTATTGAACTCAATTTTATTGTTATTTATTAACTTATCTACCTAAAATTGGATATTTAGAAATACTCCATTACTAAATTCACTCGATTTTGCCCAACACTAATAATTATTTTAATGACAAATAAAACGTCAAACGTCAATTTGCAATAAAACAAAATATGTTGCCCGAACGAATAAAAATGGCTAAGAAATTATATAAAGGATGGGTCATCTAGTGGTTTCTTTTTAAATCATAGGTTATTTTGACACTGACATCTTTTTCCCGCTCGAAATCTTGACAGAAATTCGGTATCATTCCTCCGCGGTACGAAATGAGTCGCTTTACGCTTGAACAACGTTGGGAAATATTGCAAACTTATTTTAAAAGTGAGTGCTGTGTAGCCCAAACAGTGCGTTTGTTGAAAAAAGTTTTGGCCGAAATAAATCACCCACCGCGCCTGCTGTACGCAAGTTTGTGCAAAAAGTTCGTGAGACTGGCATGCTAGTGGACAACACTCATCGTCCTCGCTTTTGTATGGTGCGCATAGACGAGAATGTGGCTGCTGTAACCGAGAGTGTGAGACTCAATCCACGAACATCAACTCGCCGTCGATCTCAACAGCTCAACATTGCACGCACTAGCCTGAGGAGAATTCTGCACAAAGATCTCGGATTATTCGCTTATAAGGTCCAATTGACTCAACAATTGAAGGCGCATGACCATCCGCTACGTTATCGCTTCGCAGTTTGGGCCTTAGCTTGAATTGGATAACGATTTTGGGCGAAAAATCATCTTTTCTGACGAGGCGCATTTTCATCTTGGCGGCTACGTTAACAAACAAAATTGCCGCATTTGGGGCTCGGAAAACCCGCACGTTATTGTCGAGAAGCCAATGTATCCCCAGAGAGTGACAGTTTGGTGCGGATTGTGGAGTGGTGGCATCATTGGACCATTTTTCTTCGAAAATGAGGCTGGGAACAGCGTTTCGGTCAACGGGGAGCGTTACTGAGCCATGTTATCCGACTTTTTTTTAATGAAATTGAAGATGTGGATTCTGGTTCATGCAGGATGGCGCGTCATGCCACACAACCCATGCCACAATCGATCGTTTGCGCACCAAATTCCCAAATCGTGTTATCAGCCGTCTTGGCGATGCCACTTGGCCGCCTCGGATGTTATTCCAACAATCCAGAAACGATTCAAGCACTTCAGGCCAATATCATCCAAGCAATCCGTGAGCTACAGCTCGAAACCATCAACAAGGTCTTGGAAAATTGGAGTGATAGAATGCGCTTCCCATAATTAATGGGAATGTTTTCTCTTACTAATAAAGCGATAATACATGTAAAAAAAATAATTTTGTTCATTTTATTGCATTTTTAAAAAGAAACCACTAAATGGCACACCCTATATTCATGGAAATATATATGGACATTTTATCAAGCCATTTTAAGGTAAGAAATAACAAACTAAATTATAATATTCTTAGAAATACTCGACTTTAACTTTAAAGGACAACAATCCATTTTTTCATTTATTTTTTATTTACTCTTAAATGTTCATTCAAAAACGTATTACACCGAATTCGTCGGGGAAAGTAAGTAGCTAATTTACGAATAGCAGAAAGATCGGCCCTAAGAGTGCTAACTAAAATCCGTCACCCACAAAACCCGTTACACAACCCGTCAAACATCCTATTATATCACATCACCGAAGTCAGTTCTATTCAATTCCGTCTACAATCCCTTGCTACCAAATACGACCACTTCGTATTTCCCGTAATAAGAACATAATTTCCTACCGTAAATATTCCTCTACCCCAATTCTTAAGTTTGTTACATATTTCCATAACATTAGCAATCATGACAATTAAATTACACCTTCATTCTAACTAATAGAACGGCATTAGCAGTCAGGACCCGTTTATACAGATAATAAGACAGAAAGACTTATGGTCGATAGCCATTTAACAATTAATTACATTTGTGTTATATACTTAATCATATATTGATATGTTTTTGTAAACCTTTTTGCTAATAAAGCTTGAATCATCGAAGTACCCGTTTTCGATATCTCCCTTGTCGTTAGAAATCAGCATTAATTTATTAAAAAAACTTGCTTGATTACTGAAGGCACATAATGTAAAATTATTTTCATATATACAGGGGGATACCAAAAGAATTGGAAATAATGTTAATTTTAGGAAAATAATAGAAAAAATAATAGAAAATAGAAAAAAGGATTTAAATTATTGATAATAGAGGCTTCTACTTCGTTATACATTGTTTAAGGTTTTAATAAAAACGCTGATTCACTTTGTATAACTTTAATTTTATTTTAGTGATTATAGTTACAACAACTTTTCATTATCAAACTAAAACTCTTAGTTTGATAATGACAAGTGAAAATTGTTGTAACTATAGCCACTAAAATAAAACTAAAGTTATATAAAGTGAATCAGCGTTTTTATTAAAAGAAAGGATTTATTGACTTGATCAGAGTTATTTAAATAAATTAAATAAAAAAGAATTTGAAAATAATTAATTAATTAATAAATAATTTTCTCTTTAGCTACTGTGATATTATGACTTATGTTACATAAGTACTTTAACAAATATCTAATACTTATATTAAATAACACTATTTAGTCTTTCAAAGTCTATTGTAATATCGCTACAATTGTTTCACCACAATCTGGCTTCTATTTCAAATTGCTGTTAACAATGGTTTTCAGAAATCAACAATAGAAAAAATAATATCAAAAAAGCTGAGAAGTGTAATTATTAATTCAATTTATCCAGTTATAAAGGATAAATCATTACACAACTACAAAATTATCACATATACTGGCAAAACGAGTGAGAAAGTTGCAAAAATTCTAAAAAATAACAACATTAATATTGCCTTTAAAACAAACAATTCATTAGGAAATATTATAAAAAACAAAAAAGACAAAACTACAAAAACTCAACAAAGTGGTGTTTATCTGCTAACTTGTAAAGACTGCCCCAAGACATATGTGGGACAAACAGAAAGAACATTTGAGAGCAGAATAAAAGAACACAAATCCAGTTTCGAGCATTCACCACTGTGCAGATTCATAACAATAGCATATTGTATAATGCAACAATTTTTTAATCGAAAATATTTAATGCAAAAAACAAAACAAAAAATAAAAGATACATAATACAAGGCTATCTGCAGACACGTGTTTCGGGATTTGATCCTTCGTCAGTACAGCTGTAAGGCACAGCTGTACCGACGAAGGATCAAATTACAATTACAAAGTTGTTAATTTTATGTTTATATTTTTTTTTTATTTTTTTTGCATTACATATTTTCGATTCAAAGATTGTTGCATTATACAATATGTTATTTTTAGGACAGCTACAAATGGCTTTCACTCCATATAAATCAAAACATCAGGAGGATTAAACTGTGATATATTTCACAATGAAACCTTATGTATTTTATTAAGAACTTTATTCTACATAGAATGGTATACACCAATTGATTGTTATCCCGTAGGAAGGGGTGAAAAAAAAATTCTATCAGTTTTCAATATCGAGACATTAATTGATGTAACTAATAAACCATGATAAGTTTCACAATTTACCTGCTCTGTTTTTGTAAGGGTTTAATTCTGCAATGAATAGTATATAAGAAGTTGATTGTCACCGTGTGGGAAAGGATGAATTCTTTTTTATTTTTATTTATTTTTTTTTAAATCGAGATAATACTGTAATAAACTGTGATATGTTTTATTAAGAACTACATTAATTTATAAGAAACATAGCACAGTTTATTAATTATAGCAATTGATGTCTCGATTTTGGAAACTGTTGGAAAATAAATAATGTTTATTTCACTCTTACCCCGTAGGAAAGAGTGAAATAAATATTTCAATCAACATTGTAGAATAGTTGGGTTGGGTTGATTTCTAATATATTAGATACAAATAGTGTTTAAACAGTGGAAATATAAATAATTTATCAAAATTATACTGATCGGGTATCTTCGAAAATGGTATTGTTAACTTTTTGTTGCTAACTTCACATTGGTCCAGTAAATTACAAAATAGGTGACGTTAGAACTGGATTACGCACATTTTGTTTTTATTGTCAAAGATATTCCACAAGTTATCCATAATATTTACATAATATATTTAGATATATGTAAATAATTTATCGTAATGATTTTACTTCATCTGTAATCATAAAATTTAATCATACTGTAATGGTTATTGAGTGGCGTAAATATTAACTATACTATTTAATGAAAGATTGCGTCTCCTTTCTTCAAAAAAATTGTAAAAACAGATGTACTTTTCTGCCACAATGTGACCATTGTCATTATAACCTTCATCAATTATAATGGTCATATCGTGACCGAATGTCTTTTTTAAATAAAATTTCATATTCGTTTATAATTTCTCATAAAATATATATATATTTTAATTTAATGGTATTTTTTGTTTTAGCATTTATGGATTACATAGCAACCATTAACCTGGTGAACGCGCCATATCAGAAGCCGGCCCAACTAAGAATCTATGCTGAAAATCAGGTAAGCAAATTTTTATAAATCCTATTTGGTACTGTACACAAATAATTATATAACTAGGCATATAAGTAAATTTTATTAGTCCTGTCATAATATATATACAGGGTGGGACACAAATAACGGCCGCGGAAATTTTTGAAAAAAAAAAATCAAAATTGACCTCATGGTAAATTTGTTAACTTTCTTTCACTTCCGGTTCTACCGCAAATGGCTACCAACTTTGTTGTTTTAAATGGAACACCCTATATTTTAACTTTCTTTCGGATTCCCCGTTCAATTGCCTAACCACTCATATGGATTTATGTCTGCATAACTCTTACAGTTTTTAAGATAACAATTAATTTGTCAAATTTTAAACTTATATTGACGTTTCGAAAAATTTCTATAACTTCTAGAAGGAACAAGATAGACAAACCAGCGATATCTTAAATTGTTAGTAATAGATCCATCTAGAATAAAAAAATGGCATTTGTCAATCTTAACAGTGGGTATTTCAAAAGTGTCAATATTTCAATGACCTCTTAAAAATATCATTACTCATTTTTTTCAAATTGATTGACCAATATTTCGTCTGATTGGACGATTGGCAAGAGAATATGCAATTGCAAATAATTTAATACTAATTGTTGAGCCTTGTGTAATACCGTTTTCTAGCACGAACTGTGCAGATTCGGTATTCCCAACCCTTACTTTGAATAAACGATCACACATAAACAACTTTACATGCTACTTTAGGAGAGCTCCGTAATTCCAAGTCTTATCATATACTTTCTGTTCGGGTTTGGCATATAATTTTAACAAAAATTACTGCCTACGTGCCGATTCCTCGTTTGGGGAAATTTTAATGGTTGGTTCGCAGCCCATCGGAACGATCTTCTTGGAAATGCGGCCGGACAACGGGACCGAGGATGCTTGCGCCCTCTAACACGTTTGCATGTTGGGTTGCCTACATTGTATTTTCCCACATGTTTATCATAACCTTAAATTTGTGATGACTTGCTCAGCCATTGTGAAATAACGAAGCTCTAATTAAAACTACCCATCTTGTTTTTTCTAAAGTCATAACAACCAAGTGCTCTTACAAAGCACAAAATGCAATGAGTTAAACACAAATATATTCACTTTCTTTCGATCAAAAAACACCCCAACGAGGTCTCCTGTTTAGGATGGGGAAGCCCGCCTTGTAGCTTGCTAGTAAATCATTGGTCTTCAACACCCACACCAAGTGGTTGTTTACCATTCTTTCGAGGAGCTTACCGAAGCAGTTTGTCAGCGAAATAAGCGGATAACTATTCATAGGATCCTTGTTTGGTTTGAGAATAGCTAATACATTGATAATTTCCAGTAACTGGATTAGACACCCCTCTCCCATTTCAAGTTATACATTTTTAATAGATACTTCCTTATAAAGGAGGGCAGTTGACAGAAAAACTCATATGGGATATCATCTGGAACAGGAGCTTCAGACGTGGCCATTGATCTAATTGCATCATCGAGCTCTTTATTTGAGAATAAAGCAATTAAGTTTTCCTGGGTAGGTGAAAGACGGAATTCAATATCCTCTTTTTCTTAATTGCCAATTTAAGCTTCTCATTCCGCAAAGGAACGGATTTACCAACCATATTTCCACTTGGCTTTCGAATAAAACGACAAGCTGCTTCCATTACCTGTTGTGTAAAGTCTCTACGTCATCACTCATCGACATAGGCTGGTTAAAACTTGTTTGAAAGCCAAGCCAATATGCCTCGTCTAGACATCATCTCGGAGGAACAAACTGCCGTACTCGTCGAACAATGGTATTAATAGTGATCGCGAAGTAATTACTGCCGTATAGATCGTTCAATATTTGCTACGTTAGACCTGTGGCTAAACGGGGAGAACAAAAAAGACAAATTTATCGCAGGAAAAGACCATCTTGCGCTAAAATGCGTAGGGAATCTGTTGTTAAGGAGAACTGAAGAAATTTTCAATGTACCGGGTGTCCAGATAAGAAAGGTCACCGGCTATATCTTAGGAACTAAGACTCCTAAAGCTTTCAAATAAAAAATATATTAATAAAAGTGACCATGAGAAAATGTTGGAAATAAATTTTAAGTTCGTATCTCTTCCAGTAGGGGGCACAATGAACAGTCGAAAAATAATTTTGCGATTATCTCAAAAAAAGTTCAAATAAAGGCACGATAAAACTAAACTTTTTGAAATCATGATGAGTTCATGAAACAAAACTGTTACAGAAATTTTTCTCTTACTCTTGAAATAAAGGGTGGGGGAAGGTCCGAATTTATAAAGAGCAAATGTCAAATAACTCTTTTGTTTTTTAACCGATCTTAATGATTTTAATTTCATACGAAAGAACGTATCATACTGATTAAAACAATTGATAACAGCCATAAAAATAAGTAATTCAGTCGCCGCTAGATGGCGCCAAGTTAAAAAGAATATATTTTTCCTATTTTTCTTCAAATTTCAAATGGAATGATATATTTTTCTTCTTAGCAGTAGAAAATGTAAGAAATTTGGTGAAAACCGCATCTCAATACCTTTATTCTATCACAAATTATATATAAAAGAAAATTCTAAATTAAAAATTTCAAATGTCATTGGAAAACTTTTTGAGGTTAATAAAATTTATAACAAAAACAACAAAATTGAATTAGTTTATCACCACCAGGGGGCATTTTCTAAAGTGCGCTAAATTATTTGGATATACTCTTTCTTGAGAGGTGAATAGTTGGGGATGCTTATTTTTGGGTCATCACGATTTGCGAACGTTCAGATTTTTATTTTTTGGCCAAATTAAAAAATATGTTTTATCAATCTAGGCCCAGAAGTAGGAAAGACATATTTTTGCGGGTCTGAAATGCAAAAACTTCAGCAATACATATACTGCTATTGCTAGAGTAGATGTCGCTGCTTATTTAATTGTATAAAATTATGTGATTGTATTAAATATGACGGTGGATTCATTGGACAATTTTAAAGACAAAATTTTGATTTAAATTTGGCATTGAAAATGTTTTTCCATTTAGTTTTAATACTCTTTTCACCTGTATTATAAGAAATATATCTTTATTTAAAAAAATAGAAAAATTATTATTAAAATTAAAAAGCGCCCCCTACCGGTGACAAAATAATTTAATTTTGTTATTTTAGCTGTAATTTCATTTATTTTAAATTAACACATAAAATTCTTAAAATTTACATTAATAATTTTTAATTCTAAAAATTCTTTTAATTATAACTTCTGATAGAATTTAGATATAGACTTCCGGTTTTCACTGGATTTCTTTCTATTTAATCCTCTTTCTACTAACATTAAGAAAAATATATCATTCCATTTGAAATTTTTAAGAAAAATAGGAAAAATATCTATACTTTAAGTTGGCGCCACCTAGCGGCGGTAAAGTTAGTAATTTTACTGATTGTTGTCAATAATTTTAATCAGCATGATAAGTTCTTTCGTATGACATTAAAATCATTAAGATCGGTTAAGAAACAAAAGAGTTATTTGACATTTGCTCTTTATAAATTCTGACCTTCCCCCACCCTTTATTTCAAGAGTAAGAAAAAAATTTCTATAACATTTTTGTTTCACGAACTTATCGTGATTTCAAAAAGTGTAGTTTTATGATGTCTTTATTAAACATTTTTAGAGCTAATCGCAATATTACTTTTCGACTGTTCATTGCGCCCCCTACCGGAAGAGTTACGAACTTGAAATTTATTTCCAGCATTTTCTCATGATCACTTTTATTAACAGTATTTTTTATTTGAAAGCTCCAGCACTCATAGTTCCTGAGATATAGCCTGTGACCTTTCTTATTCGGACACCCGGTACAACATTGAGGTATAATTTAAATTAATTAAATATAACTGCGTCGTTTTGATCGAATTCTTCAACGTCCGCATGAATCCCTCCTTTCAGACCCCCAAAGCGGACTGTGGTAATTAAAATCATCCACTAGACGAACATATTAAGCTCATTCCAATATATTCCAATATAATAAAGTAAATGACTTTAAACTGAATCAATACTTAATTTTATATCATATTCAGAAATTATTTTTAATATATCGTTTGAATCATACGAAGTTCTCATGTAATTTCGTAATACTCAATTTTTATCTCTATTATTCGGCGTAGACCACTAGAATGAAATGGACATGCACTATCCTTTTCCAAATATCCAGATATTTGTTGAATATTTTTTGTTCGATTGTTGACGAAATATCACTTAAAAATTTAAATAAAAGATGTCATCATGCCATCAAAATGGTAATTGCTATGGTTTTAATGGCAACAGCTTTGAGACTGGTCATTAAGGCCTGTTGTGATACCATTGAGATAAAGACCCTTCCCCCTATACAACCCAATATCAGCACCTAATGAACTTGATAAGATTATTCTCCTCTACAGGTAAGAGATCCACCAATTCATTTGCATAGTGCGGACCGATGTAGTTTTAATTCTAAGGGAATTTTTCAGGCAGACGAAATTCTTCCGAATATAAAATTAAAACTGAAGGTCCTACAATAAAAAGTTTGATAACAGTTATTTATTTTTGCCAGATATACAACTTTTATTTGAAACATTTTTTTATCCGAATTAAAAAAAATTAATAATCGCTAAGAGTGAAGTTGCGCTTAATGAGTTTTTATTGTGACCAAAAGCTTTTCAGATCTGTTATAAATAGCTTGGATATAACGTTTATGTTAAATCCATTTAGCCGTTTATGAGCTATCGCGCAAACACCGATACAGAGCAGACACACTCTGGATGGAATGGACTCAGGGGACCTCAAAACCGTTGGAATTGGCGTTCGAAAATGTTTTTGATCACAATATTTTCCCTTGGACACGGGTCCGGGGAATGTAAAAATGGAGCAATGTTTGACAATAAACAATCGATTTAATTGTTGTCATTTTATAATTTTGTAATTTTATTAATTTATGTTTGATAATGACTACAAGATAGTCGAAAATATAGTGACATTCCAAGTGGAAACAACGTTAAAAGTGTTACTTACAAATACATATTCACTTACTTATCGATTAAAACAGCAGCCATCGTAAATTGCACTTACGTCGATTAAAACAATGGTCTTTTTTCAATAGAAGATTAATAGGAAAACATAATTTTATTTGCAGAATTGATTAAGAAAGATTACATAGATTTTACTTTTTCGAATTTTATTAAAGTAAATAAATAATTTTCCTGAAATTTAAAATTATAAATCAAGATATATCCGCAAAACACACCGAATTATAACATTAAATTACGGTAACCAACTGGAATATGTTCATATTAGCCCTCACTTAATAATTAATGAAGGGATATTTAGTTTTTTCTTGCATTAAAACTAAGTTTTCTTTTTTATTGAATATAAATATAACCACCTACTTAGTTTCACAGCACGGAAAAATAAAACTAAATAATTTATACATTCATTATTTCAATGTTCTAAAACCCAACTGGATTTCATCATTGTCATATTTTATAATTCAAAGTTCAGCATAGTTGCGAGAAGTTTTATAGGGCCAGATACAACTACAATAGTTGCTATTGTTACTCTGTTAATTTTCCTCTAGGTAGTAAGTAGTGTGGGAAGGGCTAGGGATCTAAAGCGATGGTCACGCATGTCGTTTCCTACGTACGTGCTTGTATTATATAAACAGTCCCTTATTCCCAAACACACGCTCATGGCGTATTTATTCACATTCCGTTTAAGACAAATTATTAGCTGACCAATCAACTGCTCCATCTTCATTCATTAATTCTCATTTGTCTTGAATGGGAATTAGTGTAGTATAATGTATTACAATTACTATTGTGTTTTCTGAATTACACAGTATTTTTATATTGCATATTGTTTAAAAGAAGAGACAAACGAATTCATCACTTCTTTGATCAAAACTAAAATGACTAAAAAAATAATGTATTATTACATTAAGAAATTATATACAGGCTGTAAAGAAAGTCCAAGGACGGTCAAATAATTCGAAAATTACACATCCAATTTAAAAACAAAGAAAAATTTGGTGTTTTATTTTTATTTTCCTTAAAAATGTATTCAATGACATTAAATACATAACTTGAACTCCACTCCACGAAAATTAGGGAACCTTCAGATGTTATTGCACATTTTAAAAATAATTCCCAAAAAATATTATAGTAACGCAATCTTTTAAAAAATTAACCTCACATTAAGATACTCAAAGGCTTAGATTTTCGAAATATTTTGTATCTACTAACTTTTTTACTTTAATTATTTTTTTTTTTTGTTGTTTTTATTTAAAATACGAAATGATACATATGATTTAAATTAAATGAATTAATTAATGAAAGATTAAAATATTAAAAGAAATAAGTTATTATATATGTCTGAATTATTTTGATTCTCTATGAGATGTTTATCTCTCAAAAGATCACGTTTCATATTATTCTTTGTGAATTTATAAAGAACTTATTTTTAAATTACTGTTATGAATACAAAAGAATACAAATAAAAGCTATGTAGTTGGTATCTCGAATTTATATTTTGTAAAAAAAAGGAGGATTCCCAGTTAAAACATCGAAGATATGTGTTTCATGTCATTCAATAGATTAAAAAAATAGTTTTTAATAGAAAATAATGTTAATTCACTTCGTCACAGTTATTTAAATAAATTGATTAAAAATTGTAATAAATATAAATGGTTTAAAATAAATAAAACATAAATCAAATTGAATAACTTTAAATTATCAACTAGTTTCTGGTTATCAGCCATTTTCAAGAGAATTCCAAACCTGAAACTAGTTGAGAATTTAAAGTTATTCAATTTTATCTGTGATTTATTTATTTTATTGGTAGATTTTTAATCATCTATTTATATTTATAAGTACAATATTAACCACTAATATTTAATGTTGTAAACATTTCTTAGAATTTCATTGTATTATTCGATATTATTATATTTATCAGATAAAATTATCTATCAGTAATTCTTGTTTTGAACAATATTGAAAAGTAAATATTTTGAAGAGAAGTAATTAGATTTTTGATATCCGAGAAATGTTTTCAACTGACTAATGGATGTGTAAATATTTTCATACAAAAGGACATAAGGACTTATTTTGTACACGTCTCGTCCTCTCGTTATAATCACTGTGTTTAAGTTTTACGTTTGTAATTGTTTTTGAAGCAGAACTGATTCGGCCTATGGGCTGATCAGATGTCTTTGCCTTTTCGTTAATAGTGAAAAAATGTAATAATTGTGTAAAGTTTGAATACAAGTATAAGTTAAAGTTTGAGCTCAGAGTTATTGTTGTTGACTTCTTGTCAATATGACCCGCAAGGTGTTATCAAAAGCTCCACATAAAGAGTGATAACATTAAATAATAAAACTATTAATTGCATTGTAATTAGACAGAATTTGAAAATAATTTATTAATTATTTTTAAATACATTTTATTTAATTTGTTGGGTAATTTTGTTTGTTTTTCGATTATATGTGTATTTTTTAAAATTATTTGACTATCCCTGGACTTTTTGTAGACCAGTACATACTTTTCTATTCTGATTAATATTCCTAGTATTTAATAATTGTTCGTATTAAAAGAATTGAAAATAAATTCAAATTAATGGGTTTTTATTAGAATTTTGTTCGTAGATTATTATTAAGTTTATTATTTATTCATTTTAAAATACATTTCTAACGCTGAATTTATTATTTATTTTGAACGACCATCATAATTTGCAAGAAAAGATTAAAACCTCTCAAAAGTACTTTATGAAAAGTATGTCCCTGAAAATTTTGTGACGTAAAATACAGAAGTTTATATTAAATTTATTTAATGGCGACAAAATAAGGTTTTCATCTACGTGATATCTATTTATAGCCGCAGTATATGCGAGTAATATAAGAGGATTCGCAGTGTCGTTCGAGGAAGGTATTAAATGTTAAGTGTCGGAAATTCCGTTTGAATACGATTTGCAATAAAATTTATCTATTGTGCTTCACAATTGATCTTAGATACGATATCGAATTGGTGATTACAATCGTCGATATAAATAATACTTCCTTTTTAAATAACCAATTTTATAATACAGTTGGATTTCATTTAACTAGATGTGATGTCCGAATCAAATAAATCAATATATTGATTAAACATATAAATGAAAAGTTATTTTCAATTAATTCTAATGATAACGAATTAATAGATTTTGTTAATGGTTATTTTTAATATAGGTTAGTAAAGCAACAAATTATATAAAACTAACTAAAAGTAGGAAAAAGGGATTCTCGGTTATTATCAGAGATAGAAAAAGACAGATTGGGCATCATCGAGCTTTTTTTTTTTTTTTTCAAGAAAAACTCAACGGCGAAAAAATAAATTAGCTATCGTCTTTTGTTTTCAAGTTATTGCCAAAATTCAATATTTTCAATTTTCCATTTTTATTAATATCTCATTTATTTATTATTTTATCAAAGTGAGAATTGCATGTTATTGATACACTTTTTCAAGGATAATTGAAAGCAATTTACATATTTTTGTTATCTGCATTATTTTAAAAAAATATAGCATAAAGTTATATGTTTTAAATACAAATCATATTTGGCTATCTTTTTAATTAATAGGTTGTTTTTTTTTTTCTCTTTTTAATGATATATCACGTTTGGTATGTTTGGTTATTATAGTATCGAGACCTAATTTATTTTATATACATTTAAATACTCTCTCAAACAAATGCAGCAATCACAAAAATGTTATTTCGTTTATTTTTTTTATGTTTGTCGTGTCAATTAGTTTTATGTTGTGCTTTAAATTAAATAATGTTTCAAAAATTACACGTGGACCTTAAATGCATTATCAAATATGCACAAATGCAGGGTGTGTAATCAGAGACACAAAAACATTAGAGTTCATTCTAAGTACGGATACTATACATTAATGTAATTAATAATTTAAATATTTAAACACTGGTGGTTCCTATTGTAATAATAAATATGAATAGATAATTTTAAATATCAATAAAATAAAAAAAACAGATTTAAATGAATAACTTTGAATTCTCGACTAGTTTCGGGCTGAATTTAATTTTGTTCCATTTTATCTGTGTTTTGTTTATTTTAGTGGTAGATCTTTAATAATTTATTCATATTTATTATATAGACAAAAACGATTTTGTAAAAATTGTGTATAAGAACTGTGTATAAACCATAAATCATTAAATGAATGAATATAATAGGATAAATATTTACCGAACGCTGTTTTTTAAAACGAGAAATGCAAGCTTTACTAGCATAACAGATCGGACATCCTTTTCTACAACACAGAATGTAATAAAATCTTTCTTATCGATATCGGAATACAGGCACTTATAAATTTAGGATTGAAGGATAAAGATATGTCATAGAAATACCATTGGCAGAAGAGCTAAAGTAAAAAAGTATGTTGATAGATTCAGAAATATGGCAGCAACGGGCGGAATTCCGATTAAATTCTTGGAAGACTTGAAAATGCCGAAGTAGGTTTTACTTGCATCATGCAATAAATAGTATATATAGGGTGTTCAATTTAAGTGAACACATTGAAATATTTCAAAAATTAAACATCGAATAAAAAAAATAATTAAAATTGAGCCGCCTCGGAGGGGGACATCTAATGATTTCGTATCATTATAATATTTGTTGAGGAATGCTTTTTTCGAAAAACCAAATTTTACACGAAATAATCGAAGCGTGAAATTACGAAATATATTTAAATTTGGAAACAATTCGCACACAAAATATGTGTTGCGAAATTTAGTGTTCGAAGTCTAGTCGTTATTCAATCATATGTACGCCAAGTCGATGGGATTTTGGGAACCGTTCATGCCATTTCAGAGTTCGCCAAAATTACGATTAACCATTTACAATCGTATTCCAACAAACACCATAGAACTATGTCGCTTATTTGAAAATATTTTGTTGGCCGCTCGTTTGCGCCAGCAATAAAAAAGATTAAGTGTCGAGGCTGGTCAGGTAATCTCTCATCCTCAGGATTATTTAAGAAATATTTATTGTTGGATAAGTTACAGTACTCAACTTATGAGCTTCCTATAACCCTAGAATAACTAGTCTGCCAATAATAAATATCCATATATAATCCTAAGGATATTTTTAGTACGTTTTCCAGTTCGCAAGCAAACCCTGTGACAGAAAATATTTTTCCTGCCGATAAAATAGGGTTTTTCTATTTAACGTATATTTCTAGTTTTGGCATATGTTATTGTATCTAAACTGAAAGAAACTGGAAACATCACTCTAGAATGTTTCACAGAGCGCGCGACGGTAAACGCGGCGTCATCGAAAGTTCCGGAAAGTTCGAGAATCAAGCACGCTATATTAGAGTACGCTAAATGATGTACACATCACCTATTTTAAATTATGTCATATATCGAAAACCGATTGTCGTCCACTTCAACCGATTAAGCCCTTATGAAACTAATGATGTAGACGAACAACAAATATGCGAACCCAGGCAGCTTTATGAATGAGCTGGCGGGAAATCGGAAGATCCGCAATGGCGTGACCAAGAAAGAAAAGAGAGATCTATTCACAATGCCCTCTGACTACGCCATGGTACATTGTGTAGGAAAGGATTTACTTATGATTAAAGGGATAATACTCAGGAGAAAGTTTGGAGGCATATAATACCTTAGGCAACAGAATCCTCTAGTCGGAAAAGTACTGGAATTAGAGAGAGATGGTCAGAAGATGTTCTACTTGGTTACAAAAGAAACCTATGGAAAATTGTGGTACCAGTTGATATGGAATGCGTTATGCGATTTTAAGATTCGCTTGATAGACCACGGAGTCAACAAACTGGCTATATCCTATATAAGATAGGATGCGGCCTGGATAAGCTAAATTGACGAGTGGTTAGAAATATTTTGTTTCAATCCCTAGACTAAACCCGCTATAATAGAGGAATATGCACCAAAGGAGTCGACTGTAAGTACATTCATTGGGAAACTATTTCGTGATGCAATAGTCTAAGGGGAAGGCAGTGTAATGAAAGTGAAAAAAGAAACTGGAAACATCACTCTAGAATTTTCCACAGAACACGGGTCGTCATCGAAAGTTCCGGAAAGTTCGAGAAACAAGCACGCCATATAAGCGCGCGCTGTGGCACTGCAGTCAGTCAGTTTATCACGAACGTCCGAGTGCTTAACATCTTGTTATAAATAGTGACAGTGTGTTCTTAATAAATGTGTTAAGTGTACTGTAAATAAATAAATAAACATTATTTTGCTTATTTCCGAGTCTGATTAAACACGATTTCCTAACATTATTTTACATAGCAAGACAGCTTTCAATTGTTTTTAGTTCAGAAAACAAATGAGTGGTGAAACACTCCGTTTAATGGCAAGGTACCCATTATTAATATCATTTGATAGATATATTTTTTATTTTTTCGATGACGTAAACTTTTATTACACAGCAATAGCAAGAATTTAAAAAAATAAAAAAACTACTACTAAAATTATTTCATAAATAACATGAATTTAGAAGTAAAGTATCTCTTTTATTTATCTTAGTAATTTATATTAATAATATTAGTCGTTGCGTCAACAAAAAGGTTCATCTAATAGAATCTAAGCTTATAGAAATTTTAATTATGGTTGGTTTTGGGGATCGCAAACAAACACAATTACGACTGTTAATGAACGATATCCAAATCGAGACAAGAATCAATCACCCAGTTTGTAGTAGTAGAAAAACTATGAAAGGCTTTAAGAAAACTGGTAATAAATACTAGTGCACTGAGATCTGCGACAAACCAAGATAAAAAGCTCTATATTTTACTAGAAATAAAAAAAAAATAAAATACTTCAACTCGTCGATTATATTTAAACCATGGCATGAGTGAATATTTACTCATGCCATGGTTTAAATATAATCGACGAGTTGAACAAAATATTACGTTGAAAAAAAGTTAGCATTCAAACCTACATTATTGCAAAAATTATTTGAAGATGACTACGATTGTACAGAATTTTGTGAATTTATAATGGAAGCGAATCGAAAATAATGAATTTTTTCTTAAAAAATATTGTTTTTTATTAAGCTACATTTTTAATGCAAATGTAAATAGGCATAATTGTCGGTATTTTGCTGATAAAATTACTCATTGGATGTTTTAAAATCAAACCACTAAAATTAAACGTATATTTGTGAATTTGCTCAGATAACATAATTAAACATTTCTTTTTCGTTGTACCACTATATTTTAAATTATTACATCAGCAAATAATTCCAACTTACCAAGCAAATCTTTACGATATTTCGTTTAAATAAAATGTGGCGATCATTTAAATTTAAGCCGATACTTAAATACAAAATGTAATTTCTCCAATATTGCTCAAAATTCGTTTGAAGCCTTTTGTAATTAATGGTAAATACTTTGAACACTTATTGCCAAGAAAACTTTATTTTGTTAATAATTTCGTCTTGTTTTTTTTTAACTATTACTTAAGAGACGCAAACTATTTTTGTTCAATTCTTTTATTTTCTTTTTATGTGTTTTATTTGATGATATACAGTATCTAAATTGAACTCATTGGTGATATTAACTTATAATGAGTTTTTAGCTTTTTCAAAACTTTTACAAACGTAATTTGATTTTACGTTATTGACAAGAGAAAAATCTCGATGAAATAAGCCTAACAATATGTATAATGGCATTAAAAAATGTTTCGTTACTCATTTGTTTTCTGAAGTAAAATTAATTTCATGCTGTCTTGTTATGGAAAATTACATATTAAAAAAACTTATGTTTGAATCTTTTTAAATAAGTTAATATTTAAGGAGATACATAGTATATTCCGAACATAATGAACACTCTATTATAACCAATAATATAACCATGCGAAATAGCAAATTAGCGGAAGTCATATTTACATTATAAAAAACCACTTTGAGGAAACCGGAAATTAAAGCCGATTTTTGATTTAAGCGACTAGCTTAATTTTTGTGTTTTTTTTTTTTTTTTCATTTTTCTACCTTTAAAGAATTTATAGAAATATTTTCTATGAAACTTATGTTTATATAATGATGGGTATATCCTCACAACGATTCATAAAGAATGAAATTCTTAAAATGCATATAGATCGATGGGAAAAATAGATTATTTCAATAACCGAATACGTAATAATCTATTATTTTTGTTAATCGAATAATATTTTTTTTTTTTCATTTCCGTGAAATATATGAATCAAAACTCAAAACTACAGTCCCTATAACTATTTGACAATAAACTTTCATTATCTTTTGTATTTGTAAAATAAATCGATTCTTCAAATAATCTATTTTGCCCATCATTAATAGAAAAGATATACAGAGTGTTTCAAATTCGAGTGGTATCATGGGGATTTCGCTTATTATAAGAGATAGAGAGTAGGCTAAAAATGGTACATTTGCCAATATTAATCAGCATAAAATTCTGTAAAAATGCCAAATTTAAACCTAGCCTCTATATCTTATAATTAAGGTCGAGATTGAAGGTGGTCTAATACGACTAGGACATTGCTTTAAACTAACTGATGTGGGGATTGCATATATTAGAATGTATTAAGGGCCATTTAATGTTCTTCGCAAGTAATTTGACGAAAATGCTGCCGCCCTGGTAGTCATGAATGGCATTAAATTATTTGCTCATCTATGTGATTTCAATGACATTTTTTAAGGAAAAAATCCTTCGTTTAGTTTCGTTATGATTCGTCTTCATTCGCGCGGTGGTGTAGTGCGGGGTACAAAAGGGGAACGAATTTAGTATTTTCAAGATACATTTTTCCTCTTTTCTCTTTGTAACGTATTTCGCTCTTCGAACGTATTAATCGCTCTTCCGTATCTGTCAAAATCATATGTTTTGTTATTTGACCTACGATTTCTTCGTTTCGTTGTGTTTAAAATTCTGGTTGCGATTTTAAGTGAAGTGAAAATAAAAAAATGATTTCAATGTTTCAGAATACATATTTGGTTGAACACATTTTCAATACATTTTTATTGAAAATAAAATGAATGAGGAGGTTATGTAACATTTACTTTTATTATGATGTTGAATAATATCTTCTCACACTACCATTTCCTTGAACAGACATTATTTTCTTAACAAATTTATAATAATAGAAAGTAAAAAAAAGACAATAAACCAAATAAGATAGTGTCTAATAAATCAAATAAAAATAATTTAGAAATAATTAATAAATTATTTTTATATTTAGCTCTGTGACATTTTGACTTATGTACCGCAAGTAATTTAAACAAATGCACATTAAAACAACTACTTCCCGGGCCATAATTTATTAATTATTTCCAAATTATTTTCATTTAATTTATTAAATTGCTGTGACTAAGTGAATAGATACTCTTCTATTTATAGAGTCTAATAAAATTTAAATTTCCGAACATTTCATTTAAATTTTATTATTATATTATGTAGTTATACATGATAATTATATTCTGTTTCTTCCTCTTTATGGTTTGCACACAAACTATAAAAATGAAAATATAATGGAATAACAACAATAATAGACAGTACCGAAAATTAAAAAAAAAACGCAATATTATCTGAATACATTTGGAAAGAACATTAATGCATGCTATATTTATTGCATAACGTATGTAGGAAGTATTAAGCAGAGATTAATTAAATATAATTAATTTTAAACTTTTACATAATTATAAAATTAATAAATATTGTCATACTTATTTACCAAACTATCGACTATTAGTAAAAAAAGTTTGGTAAAATAACTATATTAGTTGAAATGATTTTTTACTTAATGTTATGGATAAAATATTTTTAAATAATTTCATATTTGCCCCAAAAATATTTCCAGTTTCTTTTCGAGTGGGTTTTTATAATGTAAATATGGCTTCCGCTAATTTTTTATTTATTGGGAACTTATAATAATAAATCTACATAACTTACCAGTACCAAATAATTACGGAAATTTTATGTCTATGGTCTACGTATTAATTTTACAATTATAGAACTGCAACTGTGCATATATATATATATATACCAAATTTTGATCCTATATTTATAATAAAGGAAATGCTTGTATTATATTTTTCAGATTTGTCATAGTGTACAGGATATAATTTCCACACTCGAGGATTGTTACATATCGAATTTTGAGTAAGTTGCATTGTAAACTATTTGTCGTATCAATTTGATCACTTTATATATATCTCCATTTCTTAAAATTGTATTTTAGTTTAACTTAAATAGGGCAAATTTAAGTTAAACGAAAATACAATTTTAAATTTAAAAAAAATCATCCAAAATATTTAAATAAACTAAGAGATAATTATTTTTATCATAGAAAATATTCTCGTATTATTTCTATAATTTAAAACGATTCTTCTTTTAGGTCATATCAAGGCTATGTGGTGGTAACATTAGGAATATTAGGCTACAGAAAGGATGAAAGACGGTTGAAATCTGCGATAAACAAATGGTCGGACAGGGGACACATTGGCAACCTCACTCTTCTGCCCGAACATGAAATTGATCTTCAACTTCAACCACCACAAGCTCCACAGGTAAAACATGCGAAACTGTCAAAATAAATAAATCATTATTTTTTTTTTTAAAATGTATATATTACACACATTTTAATCTAATATACTTAAATAATAATTTCTTTTAATGAAGCCACTCATCTAAAAGTGCAAGCAAAGTATTATACTTACTAGTTTTAATCATTGAGCGCCGCACATAGGACGGCGCTCATTTCAAGAAAAATGAAAATCTAGGTTTAACTTGGACGCATGCTTTTACAATGAGTAGTATGCTCAACTGTTAACCAGCTAAAATTTCCAGCCTCTTCTTTCACAAGGGTTACGTGATAAAGTAACGCATAATGCATTGCGAATGTCTTAATTGTTTAAATTGACGTGTTTTAATTTATTTCTGTAAGTTAAAGAAAAGGGATAGCTATACACTAAAGTGAAAATAATCATTGATAAAGAGTCGGACTCCAGAATTAATAACGTGAACATGTTACATTTTATGTAGAAAAATATCAGCCTGATTAAAAAAAACAGTCAGTTCTCACCCAAATTCACTAATTCTTGTTAGAATAAAAAATTTAAAGATATAATGAATTTAAATGGTAATCAGTGTAAAGCTATTTTAATGAAGATATTAATGAATTCATTAAAATATTCATTAAGATAAAACTATGCATTAAAAATTGACATAAAACTGATAGATTTTTGTTATTTCTTTCATAATTGTTTTCTATAAAATCTATTTATAACAATGCATTTTAATTTACCTGGTGAAAATCCTGTATGCTTTAAGATTACTTTAATGTATAATTTAATCATTGATCACAACAGCAATGTAACTCGAATAACTAACTACAAATAATTATATAGCCATCTCTTTTTACTAAACCGCACCATTAAGAAAAATTATTTTTTTTCTGACGTTTTTTCGTACTATGCGTATGTGAACTCTGATGGTGGTGGGCTCACGGGGATGGTTCTCAAGAAGTGCAGAAGAGTAACAATAACACGTTTATTTACAAACTTATATACAATGTTTCGATATGGTAGTCGAGGAGCTAGTGCCGATGCTCGCGGTACACCCCCTAATCCACCCTACACAATGAATGGGCGTCAGGGGTGGCGCATGCGCTTTAACACACTGCCCCCGATTAAAAGGTGACTTTTAATCCACTTAATTACAAAATATAATATAATAACAAAATAAAACAATAATGAATGTAAATTACTTAATATAAGATACTATATCATATGAAAATTCTAATATTAATAACGCCCGAAGGAATATACATTAACGGTATCAATGTATCCCGCACTTCTTAGCCTAAATTCAACTTTTCACACCCTCACTCTAATGTAATTAAGGATGTGCGCAATTTTAGGTCTGAGCTTCCTCTGTTGTACTCTCCTCCATGGGCAAAATACAAATTTTTGTGATGGCTCGCCTGGTGGTGGCACCGCCCGGTGTGCGCAAAGTTACTGCACGAACGACTCCGTCGCCTCCTGGGTGAACCTCAATGATTCTTGCAGCATGCCATTTTGCAGGTGGATGGTTATCTTCTTTTAAAAGGACCAACTGGCCCACTTTACAGGATTCTTGCATGGTTTTCCATTTATTCCTATTTTGCATTTGCCCCAGATATTCAATGGACCAGCGCTTCCAGAAATGCTGGTGTATTTTTTGCAGATGTTGCCACTTCGATAGCCGATTAATTTTAATTCCAGCTAACTCCTCACATGGAATGGACGTTACAGCATCCCCAATTAAAAAGTGGCCAGGTGTTAGGAATGAACAGTCATTAGGATCATTGGAGATTGGAGTTAATGGTCGGGAGTTGAGTACTGCCTCTATTTGCACTAAAATAGTGTACATTTCTTCGAAATTAAATATGACTTCTTTAATTGCTCTATATAAATGATTTTTGGCGGATTTTACAGCCGCTTCCCATATTCCCCCAAAATGAGGGGAGCGTGGAGGCGAGAAGTGCCAGTTTATCCCTGATTCCGCGAATGCGCTCGTTAATGAATCTCTGTGATGCTCTGTATTAAATATTTCATAGGCATCACGCAGTTCACGATTGGCCCCCACAAAGTTTGTGCCATTGTCTGAATAAATGTTATTAACCTTTCCGCGCCGCGAAATAAACCTTCTAAGTGCAGCTATTAAAGCATCAGAGGTTAAATTGCTGACTAATTCTAAATGAATAGCCTTCGTTGCGAAGCAAACAAAAACCGCAATATATGCTTTTACAATATTTCGCTTTCTCTTTCCTTCACTTATTTGTACCGGACCGCAATAATCAACCCCACAATTAGAAAAGGGGCGCGAAGGCGTCACTCGCGTAGCAGGCAAATTACCCATTAATTGATGCAATGATGCAGGTTTATGTTTAAAACATGTTGTACAATAAAAAATAACCTTTCTTATGTGCACCTTTGCGGCAATGGGCCAAAAAGTTTGCCTAATATGAGCAAGTGTTGTTTGTACCCCAGCGTGAAAATTTGCAATATGAATATGTTTATAAATTAATTTGGAAAAATGATGATTTCCCGGTAACAAAAGTGGATGTTTATTTTCGAAATTTAGTGGAGAATTTTTTAATCGTCCCCCAACGCGAATTAAACCCTCGCTATCCAAAAATGGATGTAGTGACAAAATTTTACTTGTTTGTTTTATGGGTTTGTTATTCTTTAAATTAAATAATTCTTCTGGAAATGATTCCCTTTGAACAATTTTAGTCAATGCGCATGTAGCATGTTGTAATTCCTTAGCTGTTAACGCACCTATGATGCGCTGATTATTATTTTTGGAATTGTGTGCAAAGCGCAAACAATAAGCGACAATTCTTTTAAGTTTTCCCAGAGAAGAAAAATTTTGAATTAAATTTAAATTATTTATATTAGTTATAATAGCGTAGCATTTTTTAAAACATGTTTTCCGTTCCGGTATATTGTCAGGACTGAGAGGTGGCAGCTCATCTTCAGTGAACTTTTCTGTTTTGAGAAACGATGGCCCTTCCCACCACAACGAATTTTTAATTAATTTATCGGTACTAATCCCTCTAGATATAATATCTGCTGGATTGTCCTGTGTATTGACGTACCGCCAACACGTTGGCTTTGAAATTTGTAAAATTTTATTTACGCGAGCTGACACAAATGTCTTCCATTCTTGCCGGTTGCCTTTAATCCACTGTAGAACTATTGTAGAATCCGAATATAAAAATGCGTTTTGAATGTTTATATTAATTGAGTTGTTTACTTTCTGAACTAGTTGCGAAAGTAGCAGGGCTGCGCATAATTCTAATTTAGGGATTGTTAATTCCTTCAACGGAGCGATTCGCGATTTTGCACATAAAAGTTGTGTCAAAATATTATCTTTTTCGTGATTTTTTACGCGTATGTATACGCAGGCCCCATATGCGCTTTGACTAGCGTCTGCAAACCCGTGGAACTCAATTAAATATGGATTTTGACAATCTATAATGTTACGCGGTATTTTAAGTTTTACAAGCAGTTGTAATTCATTAAGAAAGTTCGTCCATTTACTATTAATTAATTCCGGTACGTAATCATCCCAGTCAATTTTGAGCAACCATATTTTTTGGATTAGTATTTTCGCAGTAACCACTACAGGATTGATTAACCCAAGCGGATCGAAAATTTTTGCTGTATCGGAGATTATTTCGCGTTTTGTGTATGGTCCTTCTTTAAACTTAGGAGGCTCATACAATAAAACATCACCGTGTGCATGCCAATATAATCCCAGCGTTTTATTAATATCAGCTTTGTTCAAAATGATTACTGTGTTTTGATTGACATCATCAAGACCACTTAGGAGGTCAGGATTATTTGAATTGAATTTATTTAGTTTAAATAACCCCTTTCCCAAGAGCTCAATTAGTTCGTCTCTAATCTTTAATGCAGACTGAATATCATAAAATCCCGTTAATAGGTCGTCTATGTAAAAATCCCTTTTTAAAATAAGTGACGCTTCCGGGAAAGTTGAGCCGTACTGCTCAGCTAAATAAAATAGACACCGTACTGCTAGGTAAGAAGCAGACGTTGTGCCGTATGTGACCGTAGTCAGTTGAAAAACGTTAAGTGGTTCATTCGAATTTTCGCGCCAAAAAATCCGCAAGAAATTACGATCATCTGAATTAATTGAAACCTGCCTATACATTTTGATAATGTCGGCAGACAAAATATATTTATATAAACGAAATGAAACTAATAAAGAAAATAAATCGTTTTGAAGGATGGGCCCGTTTATAAGCAGGTCATTTAAAGAAACCCCATTACTGGTTTTAGCGGATGCATCAAATACCACCCGCAATTTCGTCGTCAAACTGTCGTGTTTAAATACAGCGTGGTGAGGCAGGTAGTAATGGGGACAAGTGTCGTCTGGCCTTTCGACACGTTCCATATGCCCCAACGCCTGATAATCCCTCATAAATTCACAATAACTTGACTTCAAGAGTGGATCTCGGTTTAGCTTTCTCTCTAAGTTGTAAAACCGTTTAAGTGTTATTTGGCGCAACCACCCTAATTCTGAAGTGTCGTATTTAAATGGAAGAGATACCATAAATCGCCCGCTGTCAGTTATTTTTAGATTTTCTAGAAAATGCTTTTCAGCCTGACAAGTGTGTTCTGGTTTCTTATCTTCAGGAATGTTTTCGATTTCCCAAAACTTTTGTATTTCAAATTCAGAATTTTTTAAATTACTTCCTACGCCTAAACTAAAATTATCTATCTGCGTAACAAATTGAATTGCCGCACCCCCGCCAACTACCCATCCTAATAAAGTTTTATGTACAACTGGTAAATTATTCGGTGTTTTTAATTGTTCCGGACATAATAATCGCCAAAAAATAGACGAACCGAATAAAATATCTATAGGTCGCGGTTTATTAAACTCGGGATCTGCTAACGGCAAATTTTTGGGAATTTTTAACAATTCTCGATTAAATGTTGTTTGCGGCATGTAATTTGTAATTGAATTGACTACAAAGCAACACAATTTAAAAGCAACATTATTTATTTTTGATTTAATTGTAATATCCACTTTCCCGTTTACAGCTGAAATACTACTATTGATACTTGTTACATCTAATTGCGTCGGTTTAATTCGCGTATCAAGTTTTTTTACAAATTCTTCTGTAATGAAATTTGCCTGCGACGCGGTGTCGATTATTGCGCGACCCGTTTCAAAATTACTGTGTTCTCCGATTACATCGACCACCGCGGTGCAAATAAGCTCCTGACATACGTCAGTACTCAAAGAAAACACAGCAGTGGACGGATTATTAGCAGCGGATGAATTATTATTTACAGGTTCATTACGATGCAATAACGTATGATGTGGACGCTTACAAGTGCTACAATCTGCACCATAACATTTATTCAGACTATGGTTTGATGGCCTTAAACATTTAACACACAAACCGTTTTTTTTAACAAAAGAAAATCTATTGATCTGATCTATATTTTTGAACTGACCACATTTAATGATAGAGTGGCCTACATTTTTACAAAACGCACAACTTTTTTCACGCACTGAAGAAGAAGAGGATGCCTGTGCCTCAGAAAATTTTAATTTCGGTTCGCTATTACACGACGCACATTTTGCTTCAATAAATTGATACATTGAATCAAACGTAGCAAATTCATCCTTTTTTAATGACCGATCCCACTCTCTGCGTGTAATAGGATCAACTTTCATTCGCGTAATTAGAACTAAAAAATCGTCCCAATGTCGCGTGGGCCGCCCTAAAACCTTTAACGTTCGAATATTTTTCGAAATTCCGCGAACTATTCTCATTAATTGTTCCGGACACTCTTTAGTCGTGCCGGGTATATCAAAAATTGCTATTAAGTGACTTTGAGCAAGTTTCGGCCGGTTATTGTACGCGTTTTTAAGAGCTTCCCAAGCTTCATCGTAACTTTCCGCGTTTACTTCGGAAGCTGCAATCAAATCAGCGGCCTCACCACATAACGCACTTATTAAGTGATGATATTTTTGCGTTTTAGATAATACATCGCGATCGTGGACCATTGATTTGAATGCATTATAAAATGGGAGCCAATTATTAATATCCCCATTAAATTTTGGAATCTCGATTTTGGGCAGTTCCACATCGTTGCGAGATGATTGATTTACGGTAGTAGCACTTTGAGGTGGTTTATAATCGCCAACCAATGCATAATATTTATCCATAGCGGATAAAAATGAATTTTCAAATTCCCCGATCGCGTCTTCATTCTCCTCGGAATTAGGAGGTTCAATTATATCAATATTAGTTTGAATTTGAATGAATTCGTTTAAATGGTCTTCTATGCGTGTTTTACGATCATACGCAGCTCTATGAACTACATTTTCTGACGTAACCCCGTTAATATAAGTTACAAATCGCGTCAACGCTCCCCTCAAATATTTACGCCTTGATTTTAATTCGTCAATAGAAGTCATATTGCTCCCGAAATAAATTAAAATTATTTCAACTGACAGAAAACAATAAAAAAATTGAAAATCAAATAAATTTGGCAATACTCAAATAATAAGAGGAAAGGGGAGAAGGAACTGACCTTTGTCTTTTTCCTGGTGTTGACTCCGATTACCACGTGCTTCCTGAACTCAGCCAACTCTTGAAATCCAGTTCGAAGGACCAAAATGTGAACTCTGATGGTGGTGGGCTCACGGGGATGGTTCTCAAGAAGTGCAGAAGAGTAACAATAACACGTTTATTTACAAACTTATATACAATGTTTCGATATGGTAGTCGAGGAGCTAGTGCCGATGCTCGCGGTACACCCCCTAATCCACCCTACACAATGAATGGGCGTCAGGGGTGGCGCATGCGCTTTAACAGCGTATTTTTCTAGTTACTTTCATTACAAGCGCGCTGTATCAGCTGATCAACTCCGATGTAAACATTCTTTCCCATTACGTCTGTATCTAACCTGCGAACGCCTTGGAAGAGTACATATGAGGAGTCAAAGTTGTCAGACGAAGATAGTCGGGCAATGGACGCGTTCAGTCTCCCCTAAAATATCCTTTTTAATTTCTACGTGTATTTGACACACGTATTCGTCCTATTTATTTCGTATTTTCTGGTTATAGACCGCACTTTTCGAACGATCTGCATATGTAGCTTGTATATTAAAACGGTTTCAAATTATTAAAAGAAAATATGTTAGAACGTAATTATTAATTATACTATTGATTTTAGAAATTAGCTATTAACAATTAAACATAAGAGCATTTTGAACAGTTGTAGCAAAAATTGTTTTACCAAAAATGGGATACAATAATGTTTGTTTTTCTGATAACATTTATATAGATTAGAAAAATCAATCTCCTTGTCGTTAATATTTTTTTGTACATTGATTTTTTGTATTCGCATGCATATTCTTTTTTTTAATAATATAAAGGAAGATATATATACTTTTGACTAAAATTCTTCATATATTTTAACAATTTAATAGAATTGAAAGTAATATTTGACCTTCAACTAAAATTAATTTATTTCTTTTTATGAATTAATCGGCAACTAATTTAACTAATTAATAATTATTAAATTTACTACAAATTAAAAAAATACATTTTGTGGATAATGATCTTTAAATTAAAATAATAAAATAAATTTATTCATAAAAAATATAATAATTAAATTTTAATTATTTATTTTAAATTTGATAAAACATTTTCCAAACGAGGTAGGAAAGGATTTGCAAACAGGTACTGTGAAAAGACACAAATCCATTTAAACTGCTGGTGATTATTTTCGAGAAAAACGCTCTGACAGTTCGATTAGTAATTTCAATCAATTGCGCATCTTTTTCACTAATAATATTACATGCAGAGGTTCCCTTAAACTTATGCCGACAGAAAGTTATCTTTTTTAAATGGAACACCCTCTTTATTATTAGATATTTGGATTCCTCAGAGAATTCTAGATATTTTTGTATGTATTATCAACTGTTTATGAAATATTGACAGATTAAAATGGCCTTGTGCAATGCAATCGTAACATTGTTCTATATGTTAATTTATTTTTTATTTAAATTATATTCAAATGAGAAATTTTACAAAAACTTTTAGATTAGTCAATTATTGTCTTTAACTGTGCATCTCCTGGACTAACAATTGTATATACATGATGCCCAATAAACAAGTGCCAATAAAAAGTTCTATTTTATATTGTAACACCCTACATATTTTTACAAATTTATCTTCTTCAAAGAATTCTAGACATTTTTCATGTATAATTTCCTATAAATATATTTAACTGTTAACGAAATAATTCCTTCAACTATTAAAAAAAACTTAGTAACAGTCGTAATGGGACACAATTAAGTTTGAACGATACATTTTTAAGTGGAATTGAATACACCAATCGACCTGTTTTCGAAAGTATATATTAGCAGATTAAATGAAATTTTTCCTTTTATTGTGAACTTTAAAACAAACATTTTGTTTTTACATTAAATATTCTCGAATAACTGTTACATTATGCAATATGTTATTGATTTTCAACAGCAAGTGTCCATTATGTAATTCATTATCTGGTGGGGTATTTGCCAGAGAAGTAGTTGATCTAATGTATATTGGTTCACTTGCGTAACGTTACTAAAAAATGTTACAAATTCAAAATATAAAATAATTTATTCATTATTTCATTTTTTTATTGTTTAATTTATTTAAATAAATTTGCCAAATAAATGAATACTCTTTCCTATTGTTATAATTATCTAAATCCTCGCCAGCTTTTATTAATTTATTAGTCATTGGGGCTTCTACTTCATTACACAGTGTTCAAATTTATATAAAACACCAATTCACTTTGTTTGTAACTTTGGTAAATCAAATTATAGTTATATAAACAAAGTGAATTTGTTACTTTAAAATATTTTTCGTTTTCAAATTCATGGTTGGTTGTTTCGCTGATTTGTATTCAAAATATATTAATCAGTGAAATTGTTAACTTATAATCATTTTAATTGATTGATTAAATCAAGTCAGAGTTTAGTTTAAGATTTAACAACAACCAATCAACCAGACAAAGATTTCATTTTTACATTTTAAGTCACAATAACTTGTTGAATAAATGAACTGCTAGAAATTAAACAAGTACATAAATTATTTACAGTTGCGAAATTTCTATGATAGATTAAAATATAGCTTTATAAAGGGCATCCCACGACGAACAGAGACAATAGAAATTGCAAAGACCATTTAACTTAAAATGATTTAAATATGGTTACATTTGCGGATATACCGAAAGTAGATGTGAATTTGCTTATTACAAATAGGATACTCTCCATACTTATGTGTATACATATATCTAAGACTAATAGTTTTTGATATATTTTTGTTTTAAATAATACGCAGATTCTAAAAATTAAATAATATATAGTGTGATCTATTTAAATAATCAAGTTCATATGTACTTTTTGCGTAGCCGCAAATATTATATTTCATCGTCATCTGTTATATACCATAAAAAAATATGCGAATCGTAATAAATAAGTAAAAAGGAATATTTAAATGCAAATAACTTCATTATTTGTTTGCGTTGATTGAGTTACGTGAATATGATAATAGCTTGAATAAAAACACTTCCTTTCTTCAGTACTTTATTTGTTACTGGATGTACATTTCGGACACAAAGTGACCATTATCAATGGTTGGAATTCGTATTAAGTGAAGAAAGGATTTTAAGTGTTTTTATTCAAGTTCGTTATTTATGATTTTTTTTGTAATGATCTATTATATATTGCTTTGTTAATATCTTAAAAACGCGATGTTCTTATGTTTCTCTAACAATTACAATTGTAATCCTCGGAAAATTTATTACTACTTTTCTAATTTAACCGATTCTCTAGCTCAACTAATAACAAAGTTAGAACAACCTGTCTTTTAATAAAAATATCGGTAATTAATAACATTTAAATCGTGTTTGTACAAATATAATAAAGGTATTATTCAATAACGCATGATAAACAGTCCGTTCTGCTGAAAACAATAATCTCATTACAAAACCGTCGGCGATTGGCCCGAGGCGCGCGCTTGGTCGTGCGAACATCTCGAAACCACTTCACCCGAACATTTTTCTAGAAACGTATTTTAATAAATTCCAGAAACGTATACTTGTTTCAACACTCCTATCCAAAATAACACTGTTTCAAATAAGTGGGATCGTACACTTATCAAAACTCCGCCCATAAAGATTGATTCTTATTAATCCCGCTTCATATCAGCATTCTACAGGTCTATTTTATGGAACTTAAAAAAGTTGATTTTCGTTTTTATAACGAAATGTTATTAGCATTAAATTTAGTAAAAAAAAAGTATGATGGTATAGCGTTTTCCTTTTATTTGTAATTGTATTTGTATTTATTTACGGAATTCACATTTTTTACATAATAAAGTACAGTACTATAAGTATAACTAATAACAAAAAATAACAGTAGACTATTAATAAAAAAAGAGCAGAAGCAAAATATAATTAACAATAATATATAACTACTAATTCTAAACTAACTCAAACTATAATTATCCCAACTTAATAAGACAATTACTATTGAAAAAATATTGTATTTATACTGTATATATAAAATGATTGCAATCTCGAATACAGCAAGCAAATAGATAATTGACAAGATGATGTATGTATAATTATGTAAATGCATTGCAATAGCAAATACTAAAAAAATCAATTATAAAATATTAATAAAAACAATACAAACAATATAATGTAGATTAGAATAGGACGGAAATTATCACAGATTAGTTTTTTAATAGTATTTAAAACGGGACCCATATATGAAAAAAAATGAAGTAAAAAATTACATACACACTTATGACTAGTCCGAAATAATACTAGATAAAATGGAAGCAAACGATGATAGCGAGATTTGAAATGAGTAAATGTGTTTGCGAATAACTCAAAATTGTATTCATTGGCCAAATGGTTAGCGATCTTCATCATTCTATTCAAAGGGCTAAACATCCCATAGCGAGTGGAGTGGAAGGCAATTCTGAAAAGGGGCTTGTGTCTTGATTGAGGCCCACGCAGTAAATTAAAGTTTAACCTTCCCAGTAACTCATTACAATGTATGCTTCCATTTATTATTTTGTAAAGAAATGACATATCCAAAAACAACCTTCTTTCTGCTAACGACCTAATATTTAATTGGTTTAACATACCACTATGACTGAATGACCTAAGATGACCATGTATTCTATAATGCAATAGTTTAAGAAATTTACCTTGAACCCGTTCCAATTCAATACTTGCTGATTTTGTATATGGAGACCATATACAAGACGCGTATTCAGTATGTGGGCGGACAAGGGATAAGTACAATGTCTTAATTATATTTATTTGAAAGTCCTTTGAAAACCGATTTATAAAGCCCAGTGTTCTTAATGCTTTGTTACAAGCATGAGCTACATGGTCATTAAAAGATAGTTTTGATGAGAATATTACACCTAAGTCTTTTATTACTGAATTTTTCGCTAATGCATTATTATCAATGTAGTAATTGTGTTTACTATATCGACCCCGATAAAAAGGAACATAAACACATTTTTTTAGATTCAACTCAAGTCCATTATCTTTACACCATATGACGACATTATTTAGGTCTTCCTGGAGTTTGTTTTGTTCAATAGCAGAGTTTACGCACTTAAACATTTTTAGGTCGTCAGCATACAAAAGAAAATTGCTATACCTTATGTTCATTCCGATGTCGTTTATAAATAAATTAAAAAATAGAGGCCCGCAGTGCGAGCCCTGAGGCACCCCTGAAGTGACATTGATCACTTTGGATACACGCTGTGTCCTATCCCTCAGAAAACTTGTCAACCACTTCATAATATTAGTTCCAAAATCCATAAATTTCAATTGATTTAATAGAACATCATGCTGCACTCTGTCAAAAGCCTTGGAAAAATCTGTATATATTGAGTCTATCTGCGAACCATTTTCAAAGGCAGATTACAGATGTTCCCGATACACCATCAAATTGGTAGTAGTTGATTTTCCTTTAAGAAAGCCATGTTGTTCATCTACAATTATTTGAGAACATGCTCTCATAAATTGTTCCGACACTAATAAATCAAATAGTTTAGGAATTACAGACTGTATTGCAACACCTCGGTAATTCTCAATGTTGTTCCTGGAGCCACATTTAAAGATGGGCACAATGAAGCTATCTTTCCATTGCATAGGAAATGAACCTGAAGATAAAGATAGGAAAAAAAGTGAATGTATGGGTTTGCACAGCGTGTACACACATCTTTTAATGAAATATGAGGGGATACCATCTGGACCAGCCCTACAGGAATCAGGTAGAGAGGAAATTAAATAATTCATCAATAGTTACTTCGAGATTGCAAACATCAATATTCGCATCACACTTATTTAACTTATTTAATTTTTATTTTTTATATTTTGTAAAAAAAAATAAAAAAACTCAACGCAATGCCCACGGAACTAATAAATAGAAATATTAGCGGAAACAGATTTAGAAAATCTATAATAATAACGAGAAAACAACTTTATTAGAAAGAAAGGAGGTATAGCGCTCTCTTAAACCCGATATATCAACCATTTCTAGAAATACAAATATTACTAAAAAGTATAATATTAGGACGTTAGATGAAGAAGTATTGATATTATTGATGAGAATGTACCAAAGGAAGCAATTGAAGAATTCGAAATAAATAAACATTCTGATAGCGAAAGCGAACAATTACCATATTTATAGTGTTTTCTGTTTACTACACCAGTGCGTATTAATACGCACTCGCCCGGATTTTTGCATTTTCTGTTTATGCACTTTTTCAGTGCGCCCTGTCAACATCGTTTTCTGCTTACATAAAAATGTGCACTCGCCCCGACCGAGTGTAAGAAAACGACACGAGTGAGTGCATGAATTCCAGTGCAATATGGCCGACAAAACAACGAGTCATGTGATAGTTTGTGATGAATTGTTGGAATATTATTACATCTATGTATTTATTATGAAGGAATATTAATTCTTTCTCTTATCTATAATGAAATATATTTATCTCCTGTCATCCGGCAATATTTGAAAACCGGGGCAGTACAATACGTCATAGCTCTGGTGCGCCCTGGTCATAAAAATATATATTATTTTAATTTTATTGTAAATTTTGTACTTTTAAAATTGTGCCATTATTTATGTCCCCTACATAAATTGTTAAAGTAGTATACAGGATATTTTTTTAACTATGCCTCATAGGGATTTATATAAGAAATTCTGTACCTCGTGTTAATGGTTTTTCTATCGTTTGGATTCTCATAAAATTAAAAATATATTTAAATTATAGTATTTTGTGCGATCTTAAGAGGATTTTAAGAAATTTTAAAGCTATGATATGTTTTACATTTTGATTTAAATTGATGATAATTTTTAATATTTAATTTAACTTTTTTTAATAACTTTAAAATAAAGAAAAAGAACTTAAAGAAAATGTTCAGATTGTTGCCCATTCGCAACTGAACAATAATATATTTAAAATATCGTTTGCCTTTTTGGAGATATCGAAGTGTTATTTTTATCAATTAAACTAAAATAATATATATGTTGGCCTCGCCTCAATTGAATTCATTGAGAGAAAGGCGTATGTATGTTGATCTGTGTGTACTGTACAAAATTGTATATAGTTTGATAAATTGCAGCGAGCTATTGGGTTTGTTAAAATTTAATATTCCATCTAAAACAAGACATATCAAAATATTTCATGATGATTTTTATCGTACAAACTATAGCCGATACAGCTCGATAATTCGAATGTTAAAAACATGTAACTTGATTTGTTCTTCGCCTAATTTTATATTTTATGATTCATCATTTCACAAATTTAAGTACCATTTAAAATTAATTGATTTGTCGGCGGTTATTTCTGATATTTCATAAGCGTATCTTCTATATCGTGTAGAACTTTAGAATTATATACTTTCTCTTTTGTTTCTGTTCATCAATGTATATGAATTATTGTGGAGTTGTAGAATTAGTTACTATAATTTGTATGTTATTTACTTTAAATTTTTTGTTATGAATTTTGTAAAATAAATAAATATTTTTAAATATTTTTATTAAACTCCAACACACAACGTAATGATTTTCCCATGCAAATTACTGCGAGGCGTTGTTAAATATATATATATATATATATGTATCAAATACGCGGAATTCATCAAAAATTATAAAAATTATCACTTCCACGTATTTAATGAAGAATATGCAAAAAAATGCGACAATAACAAAGTTCAAATAGACATGATCGTCTAGAAAGCACACATCGTCCACTGTGCGCCTTTCCTAATTCTAAGTTTTCTAGTTAGTTACGGGAGTAATTATCCGGTAGGGCCAGTTGGGGCGCATCGATCCCTACATTAGTCCGGTCCCATTCCGGATTATAGCATTGTTAGCATCTTCCTGCTAATGATTTTAGATTGCCCTTTAACAAATAGTAACATTTGCATGCATTCACTCGAAACAATTATTCCCAACAAACTTTACTCGTTGATAATTTACAAATTTATTATACAGGGTGTAGAATTGATTCACGCTCCATAGGGATTTCCATGTTAAATTCTTAATGATTAAAAATTGGCTTGCCTAATTATTTTAGAAGAAAAATGTAAAGATCTTTCTTAAAAAAAACTTTACAAAAGAATATCATTACTTATTTTCTTACTTTCCATACAAAGGGAAAATCGAGGAAATTGAAAACCACTATTTTAGCAAGAATAAGTAGTGCCTTGGAATTGTTGAAACAAACATTTTTAACTATCATGTTAGCATTTAAGTTATGTATTATGTATTTGTTGAATGAAAAGATCCATTTGCCAGAATGGTACCATTGCGGTAATAATGCACGTGCAGTAAGTGATATGTTTGGTGTAAAATATCCGAATCGGCCAATTCCAAAACAGACATAATCATCCGCACATTTTAAACAAATTAAACAGTAAACAATAAGTGCAATTGTAATAAAAACGTCCTGCGAAATGTAAGATATCGAGGAAATGCAAATGCTGTCGACGTATTACTCACAGTGATCGAAAATCCCAATGTAAGTGTACGTCAACTAGCAGGAAATATTGGAATACACCACATTACAGCACATAAAGTTTTGAAAAAGCACCAATATCGTTCCTGCAAATATCTGTGTCATCAAGAATTACTTCCAGGTGAGAAGGACTGAGTTTTCCTACACTATTATGGAAAATTCAAACGAAGTTAGACATTTTTTTAGGAATGTGTGTTTTATGGATGAGTGTTCGTTTACGCTTAACAATGAACCACACCCACAAAACTGTAGAATTTGGGCTACACAAAATAATCATAAATATTTATAAACGAGAACCCAATATTCTCAAAAATTAAATATTTGGGCTGGTATTTTGGGGCATCATATTATTGAACCCTTTATCATTTGCGTAAATTTAACGTTTAAAAGTCTTTTTTCAATTATTTTTCGAAGAAATAACACCAGCTATCAATGAGGTTGCACAGGCTAATGAATGGAATGTTCTGCACATAACAGTCGCGTCGTCTGCCAATATTTATATTAAAGCTTTAATGGCAAAATTGTTGGTAGATGATACGAAATTTGTTGGTCTGCTCATAGTCTAGACTTTTCTCCCAATGATTTCTTTCTATGGAGAAATTTGAAATAAAAAATTATAGTGGTGACCGTTTTTAAAATTCAAGATCAGTGCGCAAGAATTTCGCCATATCAGTTAGCAAATGTCAGACGAGAATTTTTTGATAGAATGGGTTATTGTTTATTAGTGGATGGATACTTATTTGAACATTTATTATAGTATTTATTTATTATTACGTTTTAATTCCATAAATATAAGTTGATTCCTGTTGTTTTGAAAATTATTATCATTATTTTAAATAAGAGATTCAACTTAAAATATCATCCTCCTGATTTCAATAGTTCATCAAAGCATCGCTGGTTTATATTAAGGTGTATTTAAGCTTATGAGAATGATAAATACTTGTTGGGCATTAAAATCCATTTGCTAAATGAAAAATTACTTAAAATGTGTCTAAATTTGTGATTAAAACATTAACATGACAGCTAATAATAATCGGTTGTTTATTTCGACAATTCCAATACACGACCCATTTTTGCTAAAATAGTAGTTTTCATTTCCACGATTGTATGGATAAAATAAAAAAAATCCATATCGTTGGTTTCATACATATTAACACTTTTTCTCTATAATAATAAATATGTAATTTAAAAGATACATATTTCAAATTAATATTTTATTATAATTATTAGTTTTAATATTTAAACATTGATAGTTCGTCTTGTATAAAATAAATATGAATAGATTATTAAAACTCGACCAATAAAACAAATAAACACACAGATTAAATTGGATAACTTTATATTCTCGACTACTTTCGTGTTATTAGCCCATTTTCAAGTGAAAATTATTTATTTTATATAATATTTTATCAATTATTGTTATTGTAAGTCCCATAATATTTTCCTCTTTACTTAGATACTAGAAAAACCGAGTGTTTTTTTTTTTAACAGAAACGGGATTTTGTTAGTAATATGAATAAAACGTTTTGCGTTCTACAATCAAAGATGCCATCAGAATGTATGAAAGAAACATATATTCTTAAAAAAGAAAATTGGAGTCTAGCTACTTCAAGTAATTTTGGTCCAGCTGCTGGTCTATTAAGCCAGCTCTTTACTACCTTCGACGAACCACATACGCACAGCTTTACCACGGACCTCACAGAGTTGGTTTCTGGTCTCCACTGAAGTCACATGACGATTCCGTGGGTATTACGAATGATAAATCGATCATTGATGGCAGTCTTCACTTTGATCCTCTGTGCATAATGTCGAATGAGCAATTAGGTAGTAAACAACGCATAAGTTTAAATTAAATTATCGCTTATTAATGTTCATTACATAAACTGATAATTATCATATGCTGTTTTTTTACATCATTATTGTATTTTTGATTATTGTAAAACACTAATAGTGGCAACGGTGCGAATAAAAACGTAAATAAAATCGCTCCGAAGAGGATAAGCAAATAGTGACTCCGTCGAGAGATTTATTTACAAAAAAGTTAAAAAGTGACAAGATAGACGGAAATACACCGATAGACAAAAAAAGTGGAAAAGTGACGAAAACTGCAATCGAACGGAGAGGTTAACGACCTATACAAAAATGAAGGGGAACGGTGACGCACGACAGAGAAATGCGACGTTGCCGGAGTACAGACATTTACAGTACGAATAGGGAGTAGCGGCTCTCCAGAGGTAGACAGCAGTTATAATTGAGAAAGCGGTACAAACAATTTAAGATAAATGAACAAAGAGAGAAAAAGAAACAGGTACAACGAAAATAAAGAAGAAAAAGAGGAAGAAACGGGAATCTTCTCAAAAAGCAAAAAAATCTTAAGGTCACCAGAACAAAAAAGCTACAGGAAGCAAGGAGATTAACCGCAGATACAAAAGGGACCATAAGAGAAACAGCTAGCAAACGGGAGGAATCCGAAAAAATGGACGAATTAAAAGACATGATGAAAACAATGATGCAAGAAATGAAAAAGAATACAGAAGAGTTAAAGAGGAGATAAAGAAAGTAAAAAGAGAAATGCAGAGAAAGGAGGAAGAGTAGAACAGGGAGAGATCCCAAATACAAACAAGACTTGAAAAGATAGAGAACAAAATGGAAAGAATGGAAAAAGAAAAAAGAAAGAACAATATAATAATAAAAGGACTAAAAGTAAAGGAAAATGAAGAAAAAGAAGCAGTAGAAGAAGCGAAACGCTGCAAGTAGTGCCTAAAATAAAAAAGGCCTACTTGATAAGTAAAGGCAAAACAGCAGAAATGGTGCTGGTGGAGGTCGAAACGCGGGAGAAAAAAGAGGAGATTATGAAAGCCAAGAACATTAAACTGAATAAGACCAAAATATACATTGATCATGACTTGACTGGTAAAGAAAGGGATATACAAAGAGAAATCAGAGAAGAGAAAACAAAAGGAAACCGAACAAGGATTGGCTATCGAAAACTAATAATAAATGATAAAACGTATAAGTGGAACCAAAGTAAAGAAGGATTAGAGGAAAGCGAGACCCATAATAAGCCAAAAAACTAATGAAGAAGACAACTGACCATATGAAGACAACAAGTGCTACGAAACAGGACAAATACAAGAAACAAGAAAAGAGAAACACAAAAAAGATGGACAAATACAAAATCGGAACATGGAACATAAGGGGAATAAGCGGGAAAGAAGAGGAGCTAATGACAGAAATGGAGAGGGCAAAATTAGAAATACTTGCCATAACGGAATAAAAAAAGAAGGGACAAGAAACTATAACCCTAGATGGAGGATATATGTTATTTTATAGCGGAGTGAAGGAAACTGAAAATACAAGGGCGGGAGTTGGAATATTGTTGGCGGAGGAAAAAACAATGGAAGTAAAAGAATGAAAATGCATATCAGAGAGAATAATAACGATAGAACTGGAAAATAAACAGAAAAATAAAATTACAGTAATAACAGTATACGGACCAAATGAAGATGACAGTAAAGAAAATAAAGATACGTTTTGGGAAGAACTGCAACAGACCACAGAGGAAAGTAGAGGACAGATAATAGTAGCAGGAGATTTTAACAGTAGAGTGGGAAATAAAACGGAAGGCTATGAAGGAATACTAGGAAGGCACGGAGAAGAAACTATAAACAGCAATGGAAAACGAATGCTAGACTTTTGCTTAATGAAAAACATGGCTATTGAAAATACTAGATTTAAACACAAAGATATACACAAATTCACGAGAGAAGTAAGAAGCAGAAATGAAAAGTCAATAATAGACTACATACTGGTGGAGACAGAAAATAGCAAAAATGTCACTGATGCTAGAGTGAAAAGAGGAGCAAAGATCGGAAGTGACCACTACCTGCTAACCATTACAGTAAGAGAAAATAGGATAGACAAACCAAAACATAATACAGTAACGAAAAACAAAAGAAATGAAGTTATTAAAACATACAAACTGAAAAATCAGAAAATAAGAAGAGAATATGGGAGACTAGTGGAAATAGGATGCAAAAATGAGACTAACATGCAAGAAGTTGATATGGAGCAACTATGGGAAAGGTTTAAAAACATAATAAGAACGGCAACAAAAGAAGGATGTGGGGCAACAGATTCAGCAATAGGTAGAAAACAAACAAAATGGTGGAATCAAAAGATCAAAGAAGAAGTGGAAAAAAAGAAAGAAATATGGAAACAATATTTGCAAACAGGAATGGAACAGAATTATGAGCTATACAGAAAAAAAAAGGAAGAAAGAAATACAAAGTGCCAAATCAAAGTCATGGGAAGAATTTGGAGAAAAGATAGAAGAAAATTGCCGAGAAAACCAGAAACTATTCTTTAAAGTGCTAAAAAATCTAAGAACTGAAAAGAAAAGCCAACTGAAACAACTAAAGGACAAAAAAGGCGAGATACTTTCGGAAAAAGAGGAAATAATGGCCAGATGGAAAGAACAACGGGACCGGAACAAGAAACAGGAGAAGAGATATGGAATAAAAGACAACTAGAAAAAATAAATGGTGAAATAATAACTGAAACAGAATTAATAAAAGCAATAAAAAACATCAAGATAGGAAAGGCGGCAGGACATGATGGAATAACTCCCGAAGAAATAAAATATATGGGACAAAAATGACAACAACTACTATTAGAGATCTTTAGAAAAGCATGGAAACAGAAAAAAATACCCAAAGACTGGGAAGTAGTGGTAATCATTCTAGTACATAAGAAAGGAGACAGCAGACAATGCAGCAATTACAGAGGAATATCACTACTCAGTGTACCCGGGAAAGTGTATGAGCGAATCCTTGAGATGAAGCTAAGAGGGAAAATAGAAAGCAAGCTATTTGATTCCCGGAGTGGGTTCAGACCGTGAAGATCGTGAAGATTTGATCTTGTGCACTATACAAGATCAAATCTTCACGATACAACAAATAACAGAAAAAACACGAGAGTACAATAAGGAGGGATATCAATGCTTCATAGACCTAGAAAAAGCGTTTGATAGCATACCACGAGAGAAAGTATGGAAGGGACTAGAGGAAAAAGGTGTAGGAGAAGAACTAATACAGGTAATACAGTCAATATACAAGGAAACAAGGAACTACATACGAACCGCAAAAAGGAAGTCGGGAGAATTTAGGACAAACCACGGGGTAAGACAGGGAGGAATTTTAAGCCCACTGCTATTTATATCGCTCATGGACGACATAATAAATGAAACAAAATCAAGAACTAAAGGAATTACAATTGGATTTAAAAACATGAGAAAGATAGAAATAAAGGAGTGTGCATTTGCAGATGACATTGTAATATTCGCAGGGACGGAAAAACATCTCAATGAGAATGTAAAAATTTGGCAAGAGGCCCTAAACAAAAGAAATCTGAAAATAAACAAAGACAAGACTAAAGTAATGGCAATATCCAAGGAGAACAAGATAATGAACATACAAGTAAATGGAGAAAAACTGGAACAAGTACAGGAATTTAAATATCTAGGATCAATAATAGACAGTCAAGGAAAGTACGACAGCGATATCAACAACAGTTTTGACAGCGGGGAGAATGTATAGTGCTCTAAAAAGATCTTTCATAAATAAGAGAGAAGTATCGAAAAAAAAAAAAAAATGATAGTCTTTAGAACAATATACATGCCAATACTGACGTCCGGAAGCGAAACATGGGTGATGAACACAAGACAAAAATCCAAGGTACAGGCGTCAGAAATGAAATACCTGAGAGGAGTGGAAGGAGTTACAAAGAGAGACAGAATACGGAATGTAGACATAAGGAAACATTTAGGAAGCATATCTACACAGAAGAAAATAGAAGAGGGACAACTAAGGTGGTTTGGACACATAAATAGAATGAGCGAGAGGAGACAAGTGAAGTAAGTGTGGGAGGCAAGAGCAAATGGAAAGAGAACAAGAGGAAGACCACAAGAGACCTGGAATGATACAATTAAGAAAGTACTAAAACAAAGAGGGATGAGTTGGGCACAGGCAATGGAACTATCAATGAATAGAAACGAGTGGATACAATTTTATAAGCGAGAGAACCAAACCTCGACACCCAATACGGGTAAAAGAGGATAATTTTAAGAAAGACAGAATACACTAAAAGTTTTAATGTAAGTACTAAAAAATACACAGGTATTTTTTGCATAAAAATTACTCAATGACCCATTTATTTTTTCATATGAGTTTCAATACAACAACGTATAGTTACATTACTAATGATTTCATAATGATAGATTGATTATTTAAATAGTAATCCAAATACTGTATTAATAGTATTGCTATTAATACAGTAATGAGAATAATTCAGACTATTGCAGATATCTAAATTGAAGCTTTGTGTTATTACCTCACACTAATGCGGAAAATGTATGTATAATAAAATGTGTGGTTGGGTGTTTGCCCCTAGCTGTTTAAATAGATATATAGATAGATATTTTTTATTTATTTTGAAAATTCGTTTCCTATTTAATTCAATATAATTTTGGAATTATGATATAATTTTTGCTTTTTTTTTTCATATGTTTAATAATAATATAATTTTATTATTATTATTATTATTAACTATGAAATTGTAGCTCTAATAAACATATGTAAATTAAATAATTCTATATATATAATTCCGACGTACCTTACTTATACCACCTCCAAGTATCTGAACAATCCTCCCTTGGAACCCTCACTAAACTCCGGCATCCCAATAACCCACTCCATAAACCCTCTAGCGAATTCCTTTACGAATTCACCCAAATAACTCCCATGTCGCGGCGCATACTAACCCTTTCCACAAAATTTGCTCAAAACCCTCACAATTTATCCATCCGTACAAAATATTGCCCCAAAACATAACAACCCTTCGGTCACTGTGCATCAATTCATTAACTCATGCATACATGACAGTTCAGCTAGATAGCATAGTTTTAATTTGCAAATCACCATAAATTCATACAGGGCAGAAAGACCTATGGTCGATAGCCCATGACAGACTACTAACACAATTGTACATATTGTTATAATAAATTTTGTAAAATTATGTTGTCATATTGTATGAATAAAGATGTTTGTATATAATTCCTACGTTTGTATGATTATAAAATATTTTTTATAATTAAAACATTTTTATCACTTTTTTTAAAAATATTTGTAATAATTATTGGTTTCTTTATGTAACATTATCATAGCGTAGTCAAGCATTATTTTTTTTTTAATTATGTGAAAAATAGTTGATAGCAGCATTTTTTTATACCGGTTAACTTGATCTCGAATCAACTGAGTTGATGTCTTTGTGTAGTATGCAACAAAGCACTCTCGTTGATTAGACAGGTTTTAGCGGATTTGTTTAATTAATTAAACGCGGAGCGGGGTCTCCAGACAATTAGCGACCTAATAATTAATGAACCCTTCCTGGTAATTAACTTGACAGCATTTCTGAACAGCTTAACTTTTATCGCCACTAGACATCTAAATACGTCTGGATGAACCTGATTATATTATACGTCCTTGGGTTATGACTTTGATGTTATTCTAAATATAACTTGAGTGGTATTATAAATACAAGTCTTGCCACTCCACCCGAAATATTAATGACTGATAAAAAATAACGTATTAGTAACACTCTAACTACATTAAACGTTATTTTCATATTTATGGAATATTACTAAAATATGTGCTTTAGTGGATTATTTATTTAAGTTGTATATCACTTGTATTATATTATTAACAGTAAAACAGTGGGTTACTCTCTTGTAGTTTCTGGTGGTCATTGGAAGCACTTATTGTAATTATTAATTTCGAATTTATAGTTGTTCATTATAATTTTTATTTTAAATTATCTTAATAAAATCTCTTAATATTTTGTACCTGTAATCTCTCCATAATAATAAATGACGTTTTTTTGATAAAAAAAGGAACTTACTTGTGACTGTAACGCATGCAGTGTTAGTCATGATTTATTTTCTTGCGTTTTTTCAATAAAACAAAGAGAACGAAACATATAACCTTCGAAAGAAAATGTTTTTAGAATCGTCCTAACCGAGGTGTTCGGCTGTTTTGGATTCATTAAAAAAATGTTTTATCCTCCTCTAATACTGTTGTAATTCTAATATACGCTTGAAATTCGACTTTTTTCTTCATTTGTATACATTTTCGATCAAATATTTCACACAATTTGAAGTATAGTGTTTGACATGTGTGCATAGAGATAGAGAATAAGAGGGTCAGATCCAAGTATTTAGCGGGAAACGCACGCAACGACATCCAGTGCTTAAGTGGACAACTATTTCCCAAGTTTCAAACCTTTATAAGGTTTTTGGGGTTAGGTTCATGTACAAACTATAATATAACTAATGGCGGAACTTTTGAACATTTTTCTATTTATTATTTTTAGTTGACTATTTTACTTCAAATTATTAATATAACAGGTTTTTTTTTATTTTTTATAAATGTGCAAAATAATATCAGTAGATCATGCAAATAACAAATTGCAATTAATAAAATTATATAAAAAAAAAAACATGAAAAATAACATAAAAATAACAATATTTTTAAGTAAAATATATTAAACTTACAAAAGTATCATTTAACCTGTTATTACATCCATATATTAAGTAAAACATATTAATTACAGTTATAATTTGAATTATTTGAAATCTCTCAGCTAGATAATTTTATTAACTCCTTTCCTTAAAGAATTTAGGAAAATATGTATATAAATATTACCTCAAAAACGTCTATGTTAAATACAAATTTTCCTGGAAAATATTGTAAAAACATAAACCATATAATTAAAAATAAAGATTTATAAACCGAAACATGTTTTGAGAATGTGGGAAATAAATCATCTTTATTAATAACTATTACTCAATTGGTTCATAATTTTAAGTTATATAAAGTTATTCAAAAATATACAATTCATAGAAATTAATAAGCAGACGTGTTTTAAACTACAAATATTAACTTTCCAGTTATAGTTTTATAAGAAAAAAAAAAAAAAAAACTTCTGACGAATAAAAAAAACTGTCAAAAACAATTCATATGATTTACATCAATCAAATGGAAATATGACAAACTGATCCTTATTTAAGACATCTCTAATGTTTAATTAAAAGTATAAATGTTTAAGAAACATAACTTATAGGGCGACAAATTAATAAATCATTGTAAAAACCCCAAAATAATGTATTTTTAATTTTCCACTTGAGACTTCAGCGCCTCCAGTGCTCAAGTGGACAACTATTGCCGTGTTTCCCAAATTCAAATATTATCCGAGCCCCCCTGCATGTGTGTTTAATTGCGTGCTATATGCAACTAAACATACACATTAATCGGTTCAATGTGTTTGACTCGCGTTTTTTTTGTATGTATACACTTCTCGTTATGTATACTGATAAAAAATCTCTCTCTATATATACATGCATACATACACACACATATATGCATACAAATACAATGACGAAAAGAGGGAATATGAACATATTAAAAAATTAAATATATATATATATCCTAAATGTTGCAAGATGCGTTGTCCAAATTGATGCGACTAAGACGAGATTTAAAGAGTGAGAAAGAATGTAGTAATAAGTCAAAGTTATCATTTTTATTCAATTAATTTGCTAGACGCACCAATCGGCTCATAGGGCTGTACATTTCGTAAGAAGTGGGATGAAAGGCGATTCGGATTAAAGGTTCATATCGATACTGTATGTATGTGGAATATTAAATTTAAGACATTGAACCAACTCCTCACAATTTATAAAACCATTGACCACGTGAAATAAAAATTATACATCTAAAAACTTTCTTCTGTATGCGAGTGACCTCATATTTAGTTGCGCTAACATTTCCACATGACTAAAATTAAAACTACTGCCACCCAAACGAAAATGCATATGATTTAAACATTTATTTTGTACTCTTTCAATTGTTGAGTTTCTTAATTGTCTCAACTTTAAAATCTGATGCAAATCGATTGAAAAATCCCAATACCTTTAAAGCCTTATTGGATATTTGATAAATATGTTTGGAAAAATAGTTGTAAATAAAACGTCCAAATCCTTTATAGACGAATTATTGATTAGTTTATTCCCGTCCAACGTATAATTGTAATTGGAAATCGTTCCTCGAGAGAATGAAATGAATACACATTTTTTCAAATTGAACTTCATTTTATTTATACCATAATGAAACCTTATTCAAATACTCTTGGAGTTGCATTTGATCATAAGTGGAAGTAATTGTTTTAAATATCTTCAAGTCATCAGCATATAGAAAAAAGTTGCTATTTACTATTTTGGAAATAATATCATTTATAAATAATAAGAGTAAGATAGGTCCGCAATGTGATCCTTGTAGAATCCTCGAAGTTGCGTTAATAACACTTGATAAGCAACCGCCGATGCGCACGTATTTCGTACTATCGAATCTCGTCATCTATTTTGTGATATTAGTACGAACACCCATCAATTCTAACTTCCTAATCAAAACAGGATGCTGAATTCAATCAAATGCTTTAGAGAAGTGTATATAAATAGAATCAACCTGTAAGGTTAAAAAGTTAATAAAAGTTTTGAATGATCTGAAAAGCTTAGTGGCATTTATTCGACTTTCATAAAACAATTGCTATACGTATAATAAATCGATGACAAACAAGTATTATTTGCTAATTAATTTAAATTAAACTAAAATAAATATAAATAAATCCATTATAACAAGTAACTTTCTATTTATCTTCAAAATGTGTACTTAGGAGTATCTATAATAAAATACCTTGGTTAAATTTAGATTTTCCTTTACTTTTCGGCTCGCTTGTAGCAATTCGATGAGGCAAAGTTTTGTTTTCGCGACGCGCAGTTTTCAGCGTATTGTTAAATTATGACGTTATCAAAATAAATTAAATATTAATAATGGAAAAAATGGATTTATTCACTTGGTCACAGTTATTTAAATAAATTAAATAAAAAAAAATATAAATTATTTCCTCTTTAACTAGTGTGACATGTTTATTTATGTTACATAAGGATTTTAAACAAATGTTCCATGATTTGCACATGCTGTTGCATAAAAATAACACATTGTATAATGCAAAAATTTTTGAATCGAAAATATTTAATGCAAAAAACAAAACAAACAAAAAAAAACGTAATATAAGGCTGACACGTGTTTCGGGATTTCATTCCTCATCAGTAAAGTCCCGTCACGCCTGGAAACTCTGGTGGAAATGATCGTAGAAGAGGTTTATGGATGGACACGATTGATTGCTATACGCAATCTCGATAAATTATTTTCTACAAAAAATCTTTTCGACTCGGATTTTAATTAGGTAGAAAAACAATTTATCGAGATTGCACATTGCGATCAATATACTTTATACTTGCGTTGTACATTATAATAAATTGGAAACAGAATTTCCAAAAAATTCTTGTAATAAAATATTTCTACTATGTTCTAATACATATTATTGAAAATGTTAGATGGTCAAACTATTATAAGGCTAGACTCGTATTTTGTCGAATCTCCATCTTCTCTTTTACTATTTTATCGATTTATTAATTAGTGTATTTTAAAACAATTCGTTTTAATCCGTTTGTAATGGTATAATAATTTAAACAATTTACGGACAAATAATGCTTAGGATCGTTTATTTGGTTTTATTATCTATTTTCCATTTCAGAGTTTATTTATCCAGCCCCCAGGAGTAATATACGCTGGCGAGGATTTCATTCTATCATGCACGGCTCAAGCGCAGACTCAAACCCCCACTTTTCGCTGGTTCAAGGATGGCATTTTTATTAACATTACATCCTCAGCGAGGTGAGTAATCTAGTTATTTGTTATTAGTTAATAATGAAATAATAAGAAATCATATGATGAAAGAACATTGATCGATAGAGAATTTGTGAATAATGAATTAAGTAAATAGAAAACAGTATTCATTCACTTGGTCAGAGTTATTTAAATATATTAAATAAAAATGATTTGAAAATAATTAATGAATTATTTCCACATTTAGCTCTGTGACTATTGACTTACCTACGTAAGTACGTTCACACATCAAAACAACTACTTCCCGGGCAAATACCCACGCCGGACATTGAATTACATTTTGATGTGCATTTGTTTAACGTACTTACGTAGGTAAGTCAATAGTCACAGAGGTAAATGTGGAAATAATGTATTAATTATTTTCAAATCATTTTTATTTAATAAAAATGAATTATGTATTAAGAAAATTATTTAGTAACTTGGAAATTTAAACAATGTTCATAATAAAGAATGTTTATATATATAAAACATGTTAATTAATTATTTAATAATAATAAATTTATTTTTGTCTTAACCTTTTACATCGAATTCTTAAATTCCGTTTATTTTACAAATTATTTGTTGGTTGTTTTCTTTATTTCAGCCACAAATGGGAGAAAGTGATCGAAGACGAAGAGTCTACGGATCGATACATCGGTTTGCTGGGCGTTAAGAACGCATCGCCCTTCGACCAAGGAAATTTTGTTTGTCAAATCGTCGAGAACGGTTTCCAGAAATGCCTCTCGAGGCGGGTGGACGTCCACGCTGCCCCCAGGGTTTGGATCGAACCGATGAGTCTTACGGTCAGAAAGGTAAATAAAGATAAATGTTTTGTGTATTGTAAAAGCCTCGCGTTGAAACTCCTCTAACGGCTTGCAGTGAATAAAAAATATTGGGCACACAATAATTTAATTATATATATTATTGTTTATACTCAAAATATAAGAATAATAAAGCAAATAATTCAATTTTGGCACCAAAAGTAGGAGATTACTGTTAATAGTAAATATTAATTTTATATACAATATACTGTGAACATTTCTTTTTACTTTCACCGGACCCCTGGATAGGGACCCAGGGCAAAGTATTGCGATCTTACAAATTTTCGAATCGCCAATTTCAACGAATATTTTATGGTCCGCAGAATCCATTCTATAGAGTTGTCTGTACGTGGCTGTGTGCGTATGTGCGATGTCGCATAAACGGCTAAATGGATTGAACTCAAACGTTATATCCAAACTTTTTATAATAGTGAAAAGATCTTAAATGCGCATTAAGTGCAACTTTACTCTTAACGATTATTAATTTTTAATTAGGATGGAAAATATTTCAGATAAAAGTTGTAGATCTTCAAAAACTAAATAATTGTTGTTATATAACATTTTATTTTCCGACCTTTACTTTTCATATTACAGGCAAAAGAATTTCATATGTCTGATAAATTCCTTCACAAATAAACAATTATTTTAATATGAAATAAAACTTCAAAATGATTTCATATTTCAATAATACAGAATGAGTTGCAATAACGAATAAAAATGGTTAAGGAATTAAAAATAGTGTATGAAAATTGTATAAAGCCAACGCAAGGTAAGAAATAACAAAATAAATTGTAACATTCTTCCAAATACTTGGCTTTAAATTTAAAAGACAACAATCTCTTTTTCTATTTAATAATTTTTCATTTGCTATTAAGTATTCATTCAGAAACTTATTTCACCGAATTCACCGGGGAAAGTGCCAGGGTTGACACATCGCCATTTTTATTATAAAACGAATCCTAATAAAGGAAATGTAATGAATATATCAACATAAATATGATAAAGGGTGTCAAGAAACAGTTTTTATAAATATTCTATGTAAATAGACGTTACTTTATAAATCTATTTTAGATTTTTATCACATTGTATATTTCTATTCCTACTTATTTTGGCCACAATAAATCATTAACAGCCTTAAAAACTAAATTATTTTCATATTTTGATAAGTAATGCAAAACTAATGGTATTAGTTTGGCATCACTTACAAAATTATAGTCGAATTTTTTACGGGTGTGAAGTTAGCAATAGATCCAGCAATAGATTTCAAAAATTAATATCTCGGAGAAAAGAAAAGCAAATCGAAAAATGTTTTGAACATACAATTAAGAAAGGTCTAAATTAACACCACAGAAAATATCAACCCTTAATTTTCACCCCTTATATTTTTTCATCCCCATCAAAAAAAAGATTATGTTTCTTCTCCAAGTTCGCAATTTTCCATAAAGTTCTTTTTATCTCAAAATTATCTTCATCCCACGCTCTTTCAATATCAGAAATAAAAAAAACGTTTCGCTAACTCGTTCACCCCTAAAATATTTTTTTTTACCCCGAGGCCTCAGTTATCAGTATATTGTTAAAAACTGTTTGCTAACATCATTATTTAGTCACACTAGCTTTAAATACATAATAAAATAAGTATCTGGTTAAAACCAACCAAAAACTAGTAACTACCCCTATAAACCATAAATTATCGAATTAAATGCAGCCGTATTTATTAATGTTTCTGCAATTTAACATAACTGAATATAAATTCCCATTATTGTCACTAATAAGCATACTTTCATAATCAAAAGTCAAAAAAACGTTTCGGACCCCACTTCACCCCCAAAAAAAATAATTTCCCCCACGCCTCGCGGACACCATACATATCGATATAAATGTCGATTTTTCATAATTTCCGCAGAGAGCCATAACTAAATAAAAATTCTTATTCTTATCATTAATAAGTGTACTTTCATAATCAAAAGACAAAAATCGTTTTTGGTCCCACTTTATTCCTAACAAAATAATTACTCCTGTGCCTCGTAGACATTTAGACATGGATTTTTTTGCAGCAATTACCTATAAGTAAAAGAAAATCATATTCTTATCATTGATAATCAAAAGTCAAAAAGGTTTGTACACATACCCAGGGTGTTTCGGCAAGGTCAGAATGGCCGATATTAACGTAATATTAAAAATACAAAAACAGGTTTCACATACAAGTTGTATGAAATCTTTTACTTCACAACATACAGTTATTTTCAAATATACAGGGTGTTCTAATTCCTGGATGCCATACAACTTTTTTATTTCAAATGGCACATCTCATATTATTCACTTTTTGGATTTCATGTTAAAAATGAATGCTTGTTTGTTAATATAACATTTAGTCCAAGTCGAATTATTTCGTATTTACTCGATATTTCTGGAACTAAATGAAAAAGAGAGTTGAAGTTTTCGACATTACTTTGAGGATTAACGCTACAGTTCCCAAATGGAAACACAAAGAAAAAATAACACCGCTAGATCCCTAGGCGATATTAGCACTTTTTATGCATATTGTTCCTATATGGGATAGGTGGCGCGGCGGAGCAATTACATGCATTTTATTGAGTCCATGTGTGCAGAATTATAACCTCAAAGACTTGTAAAATCATACAATAAACGGTTAACACAATAATGTCGCTGCGTTGGAGTTAGATGGCTATGAAATGAAGACAGTTAAATTTATGAATTCTTAATCAAGTAGATATCTTTTTAAATGGAACCATATACTTTTTTGTACTATTGAACTAAATATGTAATTCACTTTTGATTAAGATATGTATCTGTAGAAGTACGGATAATTTATTAGTAATTTAATAGAAAGAGAATTAAGTTTTGCATAGAATGAAGTAAATTTATACCTGATTTTAAAATTCGATTATTTTAATTTTACTTTAAGTCGGTAATTGTGTAGCCACCCACAAGATATTATATATATATATATATATATATTTGAAAAGGTCGAATAACTCCGAAATGATACGGCTAAACCGAATATTAGTTTAATAAAGTGAAATTCATTTTCAATGAGAAATACAAAAAGTTAATAATATATGGGGAGTCCCATTTAAAATGACAAAGTTTTATGGCGTGCAGGTATTACGTTTTAATCAAAATTCTATGATTGAACAATCTGTATACGCGAAAACGATTTTGTGTTGTGAAGAAAATGATTCCATGTAACTTGATCTGAAATATATTTTCGTATTTTTAATGTCGAAGCAAATATCGAGCATTTCGTAATCCCTGAAATACCCTGGATAAATGCCAATTTTTCGCAAAGTTAACAATGAGTATACATTCGCATTTTTCGTGTAGATATTACACATATTCCATAATAAAATGTCAAAATTCGTTTTGGCAGCACTTCACCAATAAAAGTTTTGCGGCTTTTAGGAATCCACACTCTGCGATGGAAATGATTAAATAAACTATATCTACTATCAAGATAAGTGAAAATATTTCCTTTCATAATCACAAGTAACAAAAAAACGGTGTTATTGAGTGCTAATGGAATTATTGTATGTACAGGGTGTTGACCTGCACTTTACTGTTATATGATGGTATATCTCGATATGTGAATTCCGAAAAATCAAGGGCTTCGCACCAAAAAAATGAATCACGTAAGGTTTTTAATGCACTCATTTTTTATATTTTTCTTTTTTACTATACTTATAATTTCAAACGGTGCACTTTTGAAATTATTGAGTTAGTGATGCCATTTTGTGGAAAATTACTGACTCTAAAATTGGTTCTATAATTTTGTTTCATACAATACAATTAAAATATATTGTAGATTGTATTGTACGAAACAAAATTTTAGTACCACTTTTTGCAATAAGATGGCATCACTAACTCAATAAACGGTCTCCGCGAGGCGTGGGAAAATTTTTTTTAAGGATGAAGTGGCGTCCGAAAAGTACTCTTATCAATGATATGAATAAGCATTTTTATTTAGTTATGGCCCTCTGCGGAAATTATGAAAAATCGACATTTATATCGATATGTATGGTGTCCGCGAGGCGTGGGGGGAAATTATTTTTTTTGGGGATGGAGTGGGGTTCAAAACGTTTTTTTGATTTTTGATTATGAAAGTATGCTTATTAGTGATAATAATGGGAATTTTTATTCAGTTATGGTAAATTGCAGAAACATTAATAAATACGGCTGCATTTAATTCGATAATTTATGGTTTATAGGGGTAGTTACTAGTTTTGGGGTTGGTTTTAACCAGATACTTATTTTATTATATATTTAAAGCTAGTGTAACTAAATAATGATGTTAGCAAACAGTTTTTAACAATATGCTGATAACTGAGGCCTCGGGATAAAAAAAATGTTTTAGGGGTGAACGAGTTGGCGAAACGTTTTTTTTATTTCTGATATTGAAAGAGCGTGGGATGAAGATAATTTTGAGATAAAAAGAACTTTATGGAAAATTGCAAACTTGGAGAAAATACATAATCTTTTTTTGATGGGGATGAAAAAATATAAGGGGTGAAAATTAGGGGTTGATATTTTCTGTGGTGTTAATTTAGACCTTTTTTAATTGTATGTTTAAAACATTTTTCGATTTGCTTTTCTTTTCTCCGAGATATTAATTTTTTAAATCTATTGCTGGATCTATTGCTAACTTCACACCCGTGATTTTTTTCCAAATTATCTGAATGAATTTAACCTATATTAAAACTATATTTAAATAATAACTTTTTCATATCCAAGAAATGTTTATTTGAAACATTTAATTATACAATGTGTTCGTAATGAAAGGAACAAATTCATTTAAATTGCCGTTGATTATTATTTTTTTTTTTTTTTCTTAGAAAAGCGCTCAGACATGCCGAGTAGTATTTTTAACTGCGCATTCATAAAAAAATATACTAGTATAATTATATAATTACGCTTATTATAATAGATATAAAGAAATTATGAAATACAAGCCTTAACAATACAATCGGGGCTATTCCCCGTGTATGTTAATTAATTAATTCATCTTTAAATTATGTAAGGCATAGCTGTACTGACGAGGGATAGATCCCGAAACACGTGTCTGCAGATGGCCTTATATTATGTAACGTTCCTTTTGTTGTTTTTACATTAAATTTTTCTCGGATCAAAATTTGTTGCATTATGCAATATTTTATTGACGTGCAACAGCAGGTGTACATTATGTAATTCAATGTCCGGCGTGGGTATTTGCCCGGGAAGTAGTTGTTTTAATGTACATTTGTTTAACGTACGTACGTAGGTAAGTCAATAGTCACAGAGCTAAATGTGAAAATAATTTATTAATTATTTTCAAATCATTTTTATTTAATATATTTAAATAACCCTGACCAAGTGAATGACTACTGTTTTCTATTTAAATTAATTCACATTATATGAATAAATATCGATTACAAAAGCTGCTTAAATTATAATGATCAAAATAACGTTCACTTTAAACATAACATTTCTCTTAAAGAATACCTACGATTATTGAAAATTTCACTTATTCAAACTAAATAAGTTTATATATTTTGTATTTATTTCACTTTGTTATGCACTCTTGAGGGTAAACTAACATTAAGCGCGCTTTTATTTTTCTGCAGGGAGAAAATTTTACAATAAAATGCTTCAGCGTGTCACGAATTGGAAACAGTGGCCGCAACAACGGCGACACGTACACTTACAGCTGGACGAAAAACCGCGAGCTCTTGCCAATCAAGACCGACACGGAGCACTACGAAGTACTGTTTCCCATCGGGAGCATTCTACAAGTTTCAACCATTAATGTGAGTCAAGATTAAACCGCACTGAATATAAAATTAAAGTGTTTATAACAATTACAAGTTATAAAATAACTATTTCACTATGTTTATATTATAATTATTAATTAGATATTTTTAGCTAATGAAACACGGTTATTGTATCACAAAAGGCACAGGTTTATTCAACTGACTAGTTTCAATCAGACGACCATTGTCAACTAGTCAACATAAGTGCATTTTTGTGTTTTCTTTTGTTATGTGTGTATTAAGTAAAATAATAAAGAAAAACGAAAATATATCGTGGTCTTTCGAAAATATGGACATTTTAAAATTTGAATTTTGATTTTTTTTTAATATCGTTAAAGTTGTTAGAGAAGCCTTATATTGACGCAACTTATCGCATTTTGTGGGCAATACTAGTGTAAACAGTGAGTGTGTAAACTATTTTAATTCAATGTGTAATTATTGTTAAAATAATTTATTGCTGGATTTATTGCCAGCTTCACACACATTCTTTTGTTACCTAAAAATATATAGTCCTAAATATATTTAACCAAGTGTTTGATGGATCAACAATCAAAAGCTTATAATTATTAAATTTATCATAATATTATGTTTCATTGCTTAATTTAATTAGCTTTGAGAATAATAATAGTTTTTAATTTATGCTGTTTAAAGTACTGATATATATATATATATATATATATATATAGGATGGGCCACGACTAACGGCCATTAAAAGTTAGTATATTAATAGTCATCATTTCAAACAATTGTCATAGTTTTTTTTCAGTTCTTGCATTCAATTATTCGTTTTAAAATTACTTCATTTCAGTCTTCTTGTTTTTGTTTCCTTTTAATGTTGTAAATGAGTTTTATTGAAACAACAATTTTTACGCTGACCATGTATGACGAATAAATTCAAAATTTCTTGATTGGTATAATTATTCGTTTTAATAGTACTCGAACGAAGCATTCAAAAATATTGTCACGTTGGAAATGTATTTTTCAGATTCAGTTCAGTAAATATTGACAGTAGCCTACAATAGTACCCACGTAAACTGTACAGGAATTACTGAATTGTGCAAAAAAAACTGGGAGGAAAGAAATAACTCAAAAACTACTTCCTTTAGATATAGGGATAAATAAAATTATTAGTCATTCCATTTACAAACTGAATTATGATGTTTTTAATTGGACACAATACCCATTGTCAGAATTAACAGAAGTTATTTTTGTAATACTAGAGGGATCTATTCTTAAAAATTCAAGATGCCGCTCGTCTGTCTATCTTGTTCCTACTTGATGTCATAAACATTTTTCAAAACGTTCAGTTAAGGTTATTAATTGACACATAATTTTTTAACTCAAAAACTGTAATGGTTATGTGGACACAAATTGATATGGGCGGGTAAGTAATTTCCACAAAAAAGATTTGGCTTAGAGCTTTTGATATGCCGATTAGAATGTTTAAAGGTTATTTAATACTGTTAAAAAATATGGCATTCCATTTGAAATTCCAAGTTAAGCAACTCATAATTCTTATTTAGTAAGTCTATTTTTTTGTACCACTCTATACAAATGGGAAAGTGGAAAGGAATTTGTAATTTAAATATGAAATATGATCCATTACTAAATATTCCAGAGAATGTCACACACGTAACCTCAATATTAATCAAATGGTTGAAATTTGAAAATTAGATTAGATTTTAAAAAATTCAAATTATTTTCGAATTCTAAATGAATTACGATGAATTGCAATATCACAGTTATTTAGAAATATATAAAAATATTACTTACACAATTTGTAGCCACTATTAAACGTTACATTTTAAAATTAGTTTCTTATATACAGGGTGTTCAGTAATCATGTGACGTATCAAACATATGTTATAACAAGTTATAAAAGTTTAATGTTGAAATCAATAGAAGTTTGGAGCTTTAATTTTCAAAATTGAAAAACAACGTAAACTTTCTGTTAACGCTATTTAATTGAAAAAAAAACTTAATAATAATGGTAGTATTTTATCATAAAACAAATGCACACAGGGTGACCCAATATGCAAAATATTTATTTTTATACTATTTCGATAAAAAGATGGTTATTCTTTAATTTTTGTATAATAATCTGTACCCCTATCTGTTACCGTTTTTTTTTTTACTTTTTTAATTCAAAATACAAAATTATCTTAAACATCTTAATATTTTAAATTCCTGTAAATAGCCTAAAATATTCACCCATTAGACAAATATAGTGATACAAAATTTCATTTGTTTTCGTTCATCCATGTGAAAGTTGAATTTTTTCTAAACGTCAATTTTTCCAAAAATATTTAAAAAATTCAAAAATTATTAGGTTTAGGCATATGAACATATTAATAAAGTTAACTTTATTTTTGATGTACAATCTAAAAAAATGACGTATTCAATTAGAAATAATATAACTATGATACGCCATGCTTTTATTTGAAAATAATTTTAAAATATGGTCCTAATAGACCTACATACGCCTGCGAAAGCCGACTTTGAAAAAATATACCATTTAACCGTAAAGCTACTCGGCGCGTACGCTGAGACACCCTTTAGAATAAAGTAAACCACAATTAAATATTCTCATTGTTGCAGAAATCCACTGTCTTCTCCTGTCTTGTCCAAGACTCTCCAGTTTGGTCCGAGCAGAGTATACTTGTGAACGTTGTTGATGGGGAATTAGTGAAAACGTGCAAAGGTGAGAAGCATTTAAAGTTGCTGTGGCCTGAGACTGCGCCCGGAACTGAAAGTTTGCAAGAGTGTCCCGCGGGATATTTTGGAATAGCGAGGAGGGCGTGTATATTACGGGACACTGAGCAGCCCACGTGGCAACTACCGGATTTTTCTGGGTGCACCGTCGAAGCAGTACGCAAGCTGGATTATGAGGTAAGAAAAATGTTATGTGGAAAGTTTTGTGTGCTGATTAATAATTACAGTTATGTTACTAAATAAATATCTCGTGTACTACATATAAACATATTTATTTTAAATATCCTTTTCAACAGTAAAATAGTAGACGCCACCGGCACGCTCGGTAGAACCAACAAAACGTTTAAATTTAACTATGTCAAATGTTAGTCAGCGACATTACATTTGTAACTAATTACTTGTATATAGTTATCTATTTTTTTGAGCAAACATTTTGAAAATTTCTCTTTTTTTTTCATAGTGTTAGTTTTTTTTTATTAGATGACCGTTTTCAAGTAATATACAGGGTGAGTTTTTTTCGATGTTCTCTATGGGGATCTCGGAAACTATAAGAGATAGAAAACGGTTAAATAGAGAAAGAAGTGTAGTTTTATAAGACGAATAAAATGACACTTTCAAAATATTTGATAAAGTCAAGGGAAACTAGATATTTTGAAAAAAGTAAAATGCGTCAATTTTTTTTAAATTAATATATCTCTATTATTATCATAGATAGAAAAAAAAAAACTGTAAAGAACAAAGTTGTAGAAAATTTTACACAGATTAATAACAAAAAATCAAAAAAAGAAGTCGCCCATATTTTGGGAGATATGACACTAACTTATCTTTTTTTAAATGGAAACAGTAGCTATTTTTTCCCTTTAATCGGATATAACATATGCCATAGTTATTGTTAAAATAAAATAAGTTACAGTCGTTTTTAATTTTACCAAACACCAAAAAATAGTTAGCCATGAAAAAGACAAAAGTAAAACAATTGCAGTTTTTATTCTAAATACACATTAATTCATTTCCATATTTGGTTTGTTTCGATAAGTTTGTTTTGTATTTTTTTTGTGTTGTAAGTTTTTTAAAGTGATAATGAATTTTTCCAATGAAGAAAAGCGTGATATGCTTGTTTGTTACATTCAGTGTAATAAAAATGCTGCAGATGCTGCAGAACAATATTATAATCAAAATATCGATCGTCGGCAGCCATATTTACCAACATTCAGAAGAATTTACTACAATTTGGGTGAGTACGGATCCTTTACAAAGCCGAAACTTGAAAAAAAAAAAACGAAATTAATGATGTTTCGGAAATAAACGTATTAGCATTGGCGATGATAGATCCATCCACATCGACCAGACAAATTGCAACAGAAGCAAGCATATCTCAACAGACTGTAGTACGAGTTTTGAAAAAAAACATAAATATCACCCATATAAAGTATCAATTTCACAAAATTACGGTGGTACTAATAAGAAAATGGTCTTCTGTATGTGGTACAAAAACATGTGCCAAGAGAATAATACGTTCCTTACAAAAATAATTTGGACGAATGAAACGCGATTTACTAATTGTGGGATTTTTAACCGGCACAATGAACATGTTTGGAGTCAGGAGAATCCACGAGAAGTTGCACAACGTAGACTACAAATTAAATTTGGATTTAATGTATGGTGCGGTGTGTTCGGATCGAGAATTCTCGGCCCATATATTTTTGATAACACATTGAATGGAAATAATTACCTTCGTTTTCTTCAAGAAACATTTGAAGATATGCTCGATGATTTAAATTTATCAGTACGGGCAAGATTGAAGTGGTTTCAACACGACGGAGCTCCACCTCATAGCACGTTGGCTGTGCGAAACTATTTAAATGATGCTTTTCCTAATTCATGGGTGGGAAGAAATGGACCAATCCTATGGCCACCTAAATCACCCGACCTATCCGTTTTAGACTTTTTTCTGTGGTGTTATGTGAAGAACAAAGTGTATCAACAATCATATCAATCCGTGGAGGATCTTAGACTAGCTGTACTTGAAACATTTTATTCTATTGACAGAAGAAAAGTCAAAAAAGCCACAAATTCGATTTTAAAAAGATGTACTTTATGCCATAATAATAATGGTGGACTTTTCGAGCATCTTATGTAATATTTAAAATTTTCTTCTATTATTTATGTTGCTTTTGACAAATCTAAAGGAAGATAATAAATTAAATATTGATTTCGTTGCTATAAACAACCGCAATTGTTTTACTTTTGTCTTTTTCATGGCTAACTATTTTTTGGTGTATGGTAAAATTAAAAACGACTTATTTATTTTAAAAATAACTATGGCATATGTTATATCGGATTCTTGGGAAAAAATAGCCCTTTTAATAAAGTCATAGCCAACTATTGTTTCCATTAAAAAAAAGGTAAGTTTGTGTCATATCTCCCATTTTTCTTTGATTTTTTGTTATTAATCTATGTAAAATTTTCTACAACTTTGTCCTTTACAGTTTTTTCTATCTATGATAATAATAGAGATATATTGATTTAAAAAAATTGACACATTTTACTTTTTTCAAAATTGCCCTTGACTTTTGAAATATTTTGAAAGTATCATTTTATTCGTCTTATAAAAAGGTGTAGTTTTCACTTCTTTCGCCATTTAACCGTTTTTCTATCTCTTATAGTTTCCGAGATCCCCATAGAGAACATCGAAAAAAACTCACCCTGTATGTAAAATTCAAAATATTATATTTCAAGATCATACTTTAAATTCAAGTTTGTTTGAAATATACTAAAATTATAAATTAATGACAAAAATGAACTGTCAGAATGTTTACTTTATTGTTAGTTAATTATTCATTAATGAAAAAAACATATATACTTTTGAAAAGCAAAAACAAATCTTCAAAAAACAATAATAAACGGAATGTTTACTTTTTGTTCAGTTAATTTATTTTAAAGATTTATTTTGCATAAAACACAGCATACTATATTTAAGTAGTGTAATAACAAATTATCAAACAAGAAAGAAAACATTCTGACATATAATTATTGTAAATAATGGATTGTTCAACTAAATTTTGGAAGAAAATTTAATGTAATTTAAAATATGTTCCTTTTTATGCAAAAAATGTTTATAACAAATAAACCAAACAGAAAGTAAATATTCTGTCAATATTTATTAGACAGCAATCATCGCTAATGATAAATTCAGAATCCTTCATACATGCGTAAAAGTTTAAAACGCAAAATCATTGAAGAGATTGAATTAAATAAATTAAAATTTAAGTGTATTCTCATTAATCATCAACTTGACTATCTCCCTAATAAACTTATAATATTCCTTCCATCACCTCTAAAATGTTATAAATGTTATCGGAAACATTTTTTGCATTTTTGCATTTTTGTATTTTTTATTTCGTATTTACTGTACTACTCACGCCCACGAATTATCTACCCGGTTTTATCTATATATAATCCGCCTTGTTTTTGTATTGATTATCTGCCTGATAATACTATTGTGTTGTCGAAACAATTGCAGCAGTGTCTCCACAAAAAAAATGTGAAACTTTTTTTGGAAAAAAAAACTATTGCTTTATTTGCAAATAATGTAAAAAAAATATTTGTTGTTTACAGATTATGAAAGAAAATTTCACTTAAAGTGTGACTTTTCCAAAATATATATTTTTTTATAATTACAACGAGACCGTAGCAGTGCGATTGCCAGCAATAAATGTAATAACAAATTAGCGAAAACGAAAACATTATGACAGTTGATACATGTCATTAATATTATTATACAGAGAGCATTTTTATCGGTATACAATTTCCCTATGTATACCTGCAAAATACGCGAGTCAAACGCATTGATGTATGTGTATTTAGCTTCCTATAACACGCAAGGATCCCGAACTACCGATTTCTTCAACTGGAGCAATTAAAAAAACAATTAAACAATTTTCTTCGGAAAGTTGCATCTTACCTTCAAAAATTAAATTATTTTGTCCTTGGATCGTGGTACATTTTCAATTTTGATATAAAGAAAACACTTAACTTGTTTATACCACTTTTATTTTGCTTTAGTGACTAGTTTCAATTACACGGTAAAAATGATCAAACTAAGTACTTAAAAAACGCGTTACACAGGTATATATATTACATCTAAAGTGCTTCGAAGAGGGGAGTAAATCCATTTTTATACCTTTTTAGGTGAGGTGGATTATGGAAAGTACATCTTTGCCGAAATTATGGTTTGTTTCTAACAGTTGATTTGCGCATGTTGAATTTGTATGTTTTAAATTGTAAGATCTGCAATGTTCTTTTAATCTAGTTTGAAAATTACGACCTGATTGCCCAATTTACACTCCTTTACAATCCAAAAATATGACGTAATACATTCAAATTATAGTATTTTCTTCGTTTAATCGGCTATTGGGAGATGTAAGGCAGACCTGTTCTGATGAGGGATAGATCCCGAAACACGTGTCTGCAGATAGCCTTATATTTCATTTCTGGTAACGACCTGGTTCCGTGCTTTCTTATTAAAGATTGCAAATATCTATTCGCTAAACCTTTAAGTAAGATTTTTAATTTAGCAATCTGTTTAAATAAATTTCCCACCATTTGGAAATGTGCAGTTATAACACCTGTCTTTAAAAAGGGCGATTCGTCTATACTAACAAATTATAGGCCCATTTCTATTTTGTCTAATTTTTCTAAAATATTTGAGCAAATAATTTATCATTATCTTTATAATCACGTTCATAAATACATTACACCGCACCAACATGGGTTTATGTCAGGTAGATCAACCTCAACCAATCTGGCAGTCATTACGCAACACCTAAGTGTAATTCTAGATAACAGAGGCCAGAGTGATGTTATCTATACTGACTTCTCCCGTGTTTTCGATACTATCGATCATAATATTTTATTTCATAAACTTAGCCATTTTGAACTTACAGAAAACATTATCAATTTAATTGCATATTAAGTAACGTTCTTTTTGTTGTTTTTGCATTAACATTTTTCTCGGATCAAAAGTTACTGCATTATGTAATATTTTATAGATATGCAACAGCAGGTGTACATTATATAATTCAATATCCAGCGGGGTATTTGCCCGGGGAGAAGTTGTTTTAATGTGCATTTGTTTAACGTACTTACGTAACGTAGGTCAAATGTCATAGAGCTAAATGTAGAAATAATTTATTAATTATTTTCAAATAATTTTTATTTAATTTATAATAAATAATTTTAAGTTTTGATTTATACATCTCATAAAAACGATTAAATCAACATTTTTTATTAAAAATAATAGATTATTTCGAATTTGATTATTGAAATAATCGATTTTTCCCATCATTAGTACATATATACTTGAGAAATTTATTTTCTATTAGAGAAATATATAATATTAGACGTGCAATTTAGTTTCAGAAACTTCGACTCGGTTACACCGATAAGAATGCAGTAACAATTCTCAAGGACTTACGGAAGTATTTACAAGAGAGACATGAGTCCTTACTGCCTGGCGAAGGAGCTCGCATCTTGACGTTCGTCTATGAAATTATATCATATATGAACAGTTCTGCCAACGAAGACCCGGCAAACACCGTCCTCGATATTGCTGATAGGATACTCTCGCAGAGATACTCAGTTGTTAATCAGACTGTAAGTACCTGTTGAAATGTTGCATGATTTATTGTTAATTTCACATATCTAATATTATTTCTAATTAAATATGTTTTATAAATGTAATAAACAGTAAAAGATAAAATCAACAGTGATCATAAATACTAAATTCGGATATAAAGAAAACTAGTACTAATAGAAAAAAAGTTTAATTCACATGGACACACTTATTTAAATAAATCAATTATAAAGTATTTGAAAATAATTAATTATTCAAAATTAATCCCTCTTTAGGCACCAATTTTGAAAACTTTGTAATTATGTAAGACAGAGCTATACTGACGAGGAATGAAATCCCGAAACACGTGTCTACAGATAACCTTATGCTATGCGTTTTTTTTTTAAATTTTGTATTAAATACTTTTGAATAAAATATTCTTGCATTATTCAACATATTATTGTTATGCAACAGCAAGTGTTCATTATTCAATTCAATTCATATTATACATTTGTTTTAAAGTACTTACGTAACGTACCTAAGTCAAAATGTCAGAGTAGGGAATAATTTATTAATTATTTTTAAATTCTTTTTATTTAATTTAAAAGGAGATATATTAAAAAGGAATCAAATAATAGTTAATGAATGATTACCATGTAACTAGTCACGTTTAATAAAAACGTGGTGTTTTAGAGTTATTTTGTTTTTTTATATCAGATTTTCAAAATGTACTAAGTTAAGGCCGACAAAATTTAATAATTAAAAACAAATGGTTTGCTAAAAATAAATATGAATAAATTATTAAAAAAATACCAATAAAACCAAATAAAAACACAGATTAAATTGAATGATTAAAAATTCTCTAATAAATGGTTTTAATATTTAGATATTGGTAGTTCATATTGTATGAAATAAATATGAATAAAATATTAAAAATCAACCAATAAAACACAGATTAGATTGAATAACTTTAAATTCTCGACTAGTTTTGAGTTATTATCCCATTTTCAAGAGAATTTAAAATTTGTTTTATTAAAATTTCTATGGATATTTACATGAAGGGATATATTGATTTTTTAATTTGTAATTTTAATTTTATTGTGGGGCAAGCAAAATAATTTCGGTCCCAACATTTGCTCACAAGGTGGAAAAAAAACCACTAAAAACCATTCTTAGGATCATTATTGAATTATTTTGCTAAAATAAAACAAAATTAGTAATTTTTAAATAAGTTGGATTGCTAAAATTAAATGGAAATTAATAGAAATATATAAATTATATATATGGTTTAATAATAGAATAGAATGAAAAGTAGTATTTATAATAAATCATAAAGTAAAGAATATAATAGATTTACTTGTTCATTTAAAAGTGATGAATTAGTGTCTTTATTGTATAAATAAATTTCGATTGCTTCCAATATATCTAATTTTTGACCTTTTTCACAATGATAAAAGATTTTTGTATTATTTAAATTTGGAAAAGTGTGACTATTTATAACTATATGATTTGAAAATGTACTACAATCTTTATTTAATCCAAATGCTCTAAAGTATTCATTGTATCTTATATTAAAATTTCGACTAGTTTTTCCAATATACACACTATTACAATCAGAACATATAAGTTTATAAATACCAGATTTGTTAAATTTTTCTGTTTTATCTTTTCTATTGTATATTACCTAATTTATTTTTACTTCTAAATCCTATTTTGTGTTTTTTTTTTTATAATTTATTTGCAATTCTTTCTGAAATTTCTCCAAAATAAGTTAAAGTTTAATATTTTATTTCTTTTCTTTAATTTTTGGATAAATTTCAAAAAGTGCTTTCTTTCTGAATTCTTTATTAATTAATTTTTGAACTGTGTGATAAGGAAAACCAATTTTTGCAGCAATATTTCTTATTAAATTTAATTCATTATTAAATGATTGTTTTGATTGTGGAATTTTGAAAGCCTTATTGATCATAGAATAATTTGTTGATAATTTTTGACAAACGGGGTGAAATGAATCAAATGGGATAGTGTTTTTGTTACTGGTTGGTTTTCTATAAATCTCAAATTGTATCTGATTGTTTGTGTGTACAATAGTTAAATCTAAGAAGTTGATCTTTTTATTTAACTCAATTTCTAAAGTAAATATTATGTGTTGGTTTAAAGAATTAATATATTCTAAAAATGAATTTAAGTTTTTATCAGATCCGTCAAAGCATGCAATAATATCATCAACATATCTATACCAAAATTTAATATGTTTTTTTGTAAGTGGATTTTTAAAAATTGTTTCTTCTTATGTATTCATGTAGATATCAGCTAGTAATGGACTTAAAGGAGATCCCATTGCCAATCCAGAATTCTGTTTATAATAAATGTTATTGAATTGAAAATAATTTTGTTCGATACATAATTTAAAAGAAGAAAGTACTTCTTCTTTAATAATTGGATTAATATTATTTTTATCTAAAATAATTTTAATAATTTTAGCACATTCACTTGAACAAATACTAGCAAACATATTCGTTACATCAAAAGAAACTATTTTTAATTTAAAGGTGTTTTATAATCTTTTAATTTATTATTTATTTGTTAAATCTATATTATTTTTAATACCATATTTTAATTTATAATTTGTTATGTTTCTAAAATATTTACTAGTATAGATAGCTAAGTTTCTGCAAGGGGAATTTATATACGAAACAACAGATCTGATTGGTAGGTTTGTTTTGTGAGTTTTAATTAAACCATAAAGTTTTGGGGCAATAGGATTTTTTGTTATTATATTAAATTTATCATTTTTATTAAAAATTGAATTGTTTGATAGAAATTGTTTAATTTCTCCTTGATATTTAATTGTTGGATCTTTTTTAAATTAATTATATTTTCTTGATTAGTGAAATTATTCATTTTTTGAATATATAATTCTTTTGTTAATATTACAGTTGTGTTAGATTTGTCAGCTTTTGTAAAAACTAATGAATTTTCAGCTGATTTTTGTTTAATTGACTTTATTATTTTGCAATTAGTTGAATTAGAAGAGAAACTAAATGATTTTATGATTTTTTCGATTTGATGTCTTTCATAATTGCATTCTTTTTTCATATTTAATAAATTTAGTTCACATTCTGCAACGATAATTTTTAAATCATTATTGTTAAATGTATCAAAAATATTAATAATATTGTTTGATTTTAATAGCAATCAATACCTACTTAACGGATATTTCGCAATATAATCTTTGAACATGATTACAAATAATGTAACCATAACATTAAAAGAATATTAAATGTTCGTATAATATTAATGAACTGATTTTAATGTCCTTTTTATTCACTGGTTTATTCAGTATAAATTGTATTTATATTTATTTCCATGGAATTACTCAAGGTGCAAAATTTTTAATAAAAGATACACTAACTAGGATTACATATGTGTGCCTATTTCAATATCATACATTTATTGAAATTTCACAGAGACTGAATAAAGCCAGATAAGTTTGGGACTTTTTGGCCCCAATTCCTTGAGCTTCTTTTCCAGAGTTAGTTGAATTCAGATCCATAATGTACGCCCGTCTCGACTGCTCATCCTGCTTCCAAATATACAGCTTTCCCAATCGATTTTAGTGTTTTATTAAATTCGCATTAACTTCCGCGATTCCACTGACGCGAAACTTCAGTTTCCCGCATCTCGAAGTAAACTTTCGGATAAGCAGATGTCGGGGTTTCATCGATAATGAGGTCTGGTTGATAAACTTTTTTACGTGATACGATAAAAAAGAAATAATTTGATTAAAATAATAAGTATATCAAGTTTTGTTTTCATTATTTTAAGGAAAGCTTTTATTATTTTATTCAGCGATAAATTAATCTACTCTAGTCAGAATATACCTGGCAGATTTACGATTTATTTTATCAACCATTAAACATTTAGTCCTCCAGGAGAACTCCTATAAAAAGCACCTAATACCTCGTTTCGGTGTTTTCTAATCAAGAGAAAGCACATGATATGAAAATAAACTATTATATTTGCACATAAAACATTGCTTGTTAAACAAGCAAAGTCATTTACACAAAACTTCAAATTTTTGTAAATAAACGTTACATGATTCTAGCCTAATTTTCAATGAGGATTTCAAATCTCTGATAAACATTTCTGTATCAGCGGGAGAATAATTTTCACTGGTCAGAAAGTCCGACGATCTATAGCCATTTTCTGAGACAATTTGTATATGATTGTAATGATATAAATATTGTGATGCAATTTAATGTAACTCTCAGAAAGATTTTCTACATATATAATGTTCCGTTTGGTATGAGATAAAAGAAATAATAATGTTATATTGTTATGCTTTTTGTTTACAATGTGTATAATTTTATTATTTCTTAGACACAGTTATTTAATTGTTGTTTAAAATTCGTTTAATTAAGCTTAACTTTTATACATTTTTGTTTATAGATTATTTTCAGCTGACAATAACAAATAATTTTATTAATAATAGAAAATAATATTTATTATTTTATTCATTAAAGGACATAATTTTAAAAGGACAGATAGACCTCCGGTCGGTAGCCCATGACAGACTACTAACCCATGAATATGTATTGAAAATACAAATATTCGTGAAGAATAAAGATATTTGTATATATATAATTTAAAAAAAATAATTATGAATCAATTATTTTTCTTTAACTACTGCGACTTTTGACTTATGTTACGTAAGTACTTATTGTATATTAGTTTTAAGTACTTGAAGTAAGTCGAAAGTCATAGTAGCTAAAGTGAAAATAATGGATTCATAATTATTTATTTTCAAATTTAAAGTTATTCAATTTAATGTGTGTTTTATTAATTTTATTGATAGATTTTTAATAATCTGTTCATATTTATTATTGAAATAATTTTACAATTTAAAAAATTGCGAAAATAATATTTTGCCTTTTATTAATTTAGCAATCATTTTTATTTTTTATTTCTTTTATACGAATGTAAAAATCATTCATATTTTTTCTATTGCCATTTTTTTTTTTTCATCCCTTTTCTATTATTTCACTATTTGTATTTGCACTACTATTATTCATTCGTATCTCTTCACAATCCCATCAAATTGTTAATCAAATTATTTAATATAAATTTCCATTCGTACTAAATAATCTAATTTTCCACACAAACTTCCGACAAAATTTATAATTTGCTTTATAACTATTTAGTTTGTAATAATGTAAATAATTATTTTATTCGTGGTAAAACGAACGTGAAAAACACTTCCTAGTGAAAACATAACAATATCATTAATTAAATGCCATAAATATTTTTTTTTTATTTATAGCATTTAATTAACTATTTAAATATAATGAAACATTTACGATTAATAAAAAAAAAACATTTTTAGAAGTTACTCCTATGTTTAGTTATAATTTACACTTTTGTTCCAGCAAGTAATTCTCTTGCAACAAGTCGTCAAGAGTCAAAGTCTTAACTTTCGATCACACTTTCACAGAGCTTTGTCTGCCATCGATGTAACATCAGCACCCCTCGACAAGACTGGATTCCGCATTCCTCTCCCCTTTCAAAGGTATTAAATTCCTTGCTTTTGTTCGAAATATACATAAAAGACGAAATGTTTAAAACCGTTATTGAAAGACATATTTGTATAAATTGTTATTCTATTTAATCTTAGGTTTTATATTATACACATGTTTTAACACCTGCTTCTTTAAAATTCTCATTCAACTCGTAACGAAATATTTTAAACGTTTGAATAAACTTAATAAACCGATTTCACTTGTACATTATGGCGCTTTATATGTTTTATTAAATTTATCATTCGTAAATACAACATCTGTTCAAATAACGTTATCAAGACATTGTATATGACACAGTATCGACATATATGTAAACTTATTATAAAAGTTGTTTTATTTTTTATTTTTTTCAGATACCCCAATTGGTATTCCTATAAACTACATCTGACACTCCCATCGCAGCATTATCTCTCCTCGTTGGCAAACAAGTCGATGAAATTGATTGTAGTGGTTTACAAGAATTTGTCTGCATTTTTACCTCAAAGATCCGCCATCAGATTAAAGTAAGTTATTATTTATAATAGTAATTGATAGGTAATTTAAATGAAAATCAAAGGACTATTTTATCTTCATCTACTCCATTAAATGAAGTGGCAATCCTGTTTATAATGCATAGCTGAACCATATTATTTGACTATCTGACACACGCGCATAATGAGACGATGCGTGATGTTAGAAATATCGTAACGGTAGTAAATATTAAAAGCATCTTATCATTGATGATTATTTGTGAATAAACATCGCTTCTTAAACAGGCAAAGTCAACTGCACAAAAATTCAAATTTTGTAAATAACCATCACGTTTTTTAACCGCCTCGTCAAATAATCACTTCTATGACGCATGTTGCAAAATGTTCGAAAGAATAATGTATTATCAAATTATTGCTCTAGTGTCCAGTAACAAATCCATCCATTGTTAATTATAGAAATGTCTAGCCTTTGCCAGGCAAATTGGAAAAGGGTTTTAACGCATTTTATCGTAAATATTTAGGTTTGGTAGCTGGGCATCCAAACATATGTTACAATCTCAAACTTCGTGAATCCCAGTTGTTTAAATAAATTAAATAACAATGATTTAAAAATAAGTAATAAATTATTTACACATTTAGTTTTTATTTAATATAATTGATTTAATTTGAATGAATATTTTTCAGTAACTGAATAAATCTTTTCGTTAACGACTTCAAAATTGTTCTAAAAATTATATACAGGGTATTTAATGTTAAGTTGAAATATCTCGGAAACTAAACATCGAATAAAAAAAATATAATTAAAATTTGTTCGCCTTGGAGGGGGACATCTAATGATATGAAACTCTACCCACTACCGTCAACCATGGGATGAAAAATAGGAAAGTTAAATAGGAACCCACATTTTTTGTACGGATTTGAATGCAACTAGAAAAAAATAAGAAAGTTTTATTTGAAAATTTTTTTTGTATTCGTGACAGACGACGCTATAATCGACAAAATTCAAAATTGGAAAAAAAATCGTTAAAAATGGGCATTTCCTGACAAATACATAGAAATCAAAGAAATAAAATAGCACGAAGGTGTGAGTCTTCATGCCTATCACACATATTAGTTTTCTAATTAAAGCAAGTGTTCTAAAAATGAGTCGACTCACATGCGCATCTCTGACAAAAAAATATTTGGATAGTATTTATTTTCTGTAGAATTCATTTCATGTCTGGAAAACAATTACAAGTGAACAATGCCTCGTGCAAGCGTAGAAGAAAAAAATGAAATGATTCTATTCTATGGCGAATGTAGGAGAAATATTGACAAGGCTGTTGTCTTATACAAAGCTTCCATATCGAGGACGGGTTAACAACTTCCACCACCGTTTTTTAGACGATCGGCCGTAGTCGTGGAAGAAAGAGAGAAACGGTGTGAAATGCACGATTAGAGGACGTACGTTAATTTTTCATGCATCGTTTTAGAATTGGCGGAATTGCTGAAGACCGCATAAATGAGTGCATCCTCTCAATGAAAATAAACACTTGAGGCATGTTTTATGGTTGATTGGTATATTTCTCCCTACCGACCGGCTAAACGTTGCCTTGGATTGGCCCAGGAAATTTAAAAAGTTAATCAATTCAAAAATTTTATTAAAGATTATTATTATTGTGTAGTTTTCTATTAATATTAATCTACACAATGAAAAATCATCTTTCATTTAATTTGTTTTATAAAACGAAACAAAAACACGGTATATTTTTTTAATTTATTAAATTAATGTAATTATAACTTCGTTTACTTTTATTTAAAAGTGTTAGAGTATTCAACTCTTTCAATTTAATTTCTCAAAAATCTGTGAGAAATGTATTGAAACCTTTTTTGAAAGAACCAATTTTGCAGTTCATTAATGCAGGTTCGTATACAGGGTGTCTCATCCTAAAAGTATATGGATTTTCTATTGATAGATTCTAATGCAATTTTTACTGTTTATGTAAACCAATATTCTCTTATTAATTTTGTAATTTCAAGATTTTACCACTTCCAATTATACCGGAAGAACGTACAAGCTTTTTTATTTTAAATGGAACCCTATATTTTTATAAATAGAAAACAAGTATTCATTCCACTTGGTCACAGTTATTTAAATATATTAAATAAAAATGATTTGAAAATAATTAATAAATTATTTCCACATTTAGCTCTGTGACTATTGACTTACTTACGTAAGTACGTTAAACAAATGCACATTAAAACAACTACTTCCCGGGCAAATACCCACGCCGGACATTGAATTACATAATGTACACCTGCTGCTGCATATCAACAAATATTGAATAATGCAACAATATTTTTGATCCGAGAAAAATTTTATGTAAAAACAACAAAAAAAAAAAAACAAAAATTAACGTTACTTAATATAAGGCCATCTGCAGACACTTGTTTCGGGATCTATCCCTCGTCAGTACAGCTATGCCTTACACAATTTAAAGATGTTAAAAATATCAATTAAATTAATTCAAATACAATCTTTAAATTGTGTAAGGCATAGCTGTACTGACGAGGGATAGATCCCGAAACACGTGTCTGCAGATGGCCTTATATTAAGTAACGTTAATTTTTTTTTTGTTGTTTTTACATAAAATTTTTCTCGGATCAAAAATATTGTTGCATTATTCAATATTTGTTGATATGCAGCAGCAGGTGTACATTATGTAATTCAATGTCCGGCGTGGGTATTTGCCCGGGAAGTAGTTGTTTTAATGTGCATTTGTTTAACGTACTTACGTAAGTAAGTCAATAGTCACAGAGCTAAATGTGGAAATAATTTATTAATTATTTTCAAATCATTTTTATTTAATATACCCTATAATTTTATTTGAAAATTTAGATTTTTACAAAATTCGTGTAACTGTTTTTCTGATATAGGGTTATTATGTTAATTTTTTATATTTAAAAAGTTATAAATAATTGAATGATGAAATCGATCAATTTTTGGGGTCTTGCATTTCAAAATTGAAAAAAAAATAATTAAATTTTCTGCCAACGCAATATATTTGAAAAAATGCTTAATAATTGAAAGAAAAATAGTTTTTATCATAAAGCAAATTTTATATACAGGATGAAACAATACGCAAACTGTTTTTTTTAATTTAAATGGAACACCCTATATTATTTATGAAATTTCGATGGAAAATTACCGTTTTTTTTTTAACAATTTCAATCCAAAGTACAAAATTGAATGTTTCACTTGTAGTCTATAATTTAATTAGGCTATGACTAATACAAATGCAATTCGTAAATGTTGTCCTTCATTTAGAAACATATTTAATATAAAGATAATAACGTATGACGACAAATATTTAGGAGTTATTTTAAAAGTAAAAAAATCTAAAAATTTTAAATGTTATTCAATAGAAATATTTGATATGAATAAGTTAATTACATACATATACATTTTAATGGAGGAAAATTTTAATATTAACAAAATATTAACATTCAAGTATTGAATTATTTTATTAGGCTTGTTGGTATACCTTCTGTTTTGCAGCCTACATAAATTATCTAAAAAATAATTTTAATAAGCATATAAGAATATTTAAAATATTTTTAGAAAATATATTTGAAAATAAATTTTTTGTTTCTAATATCTAAAGTATTTTTTTATTGAAGAAGTATGTCTAACAGTAACAGAAAAACGACTATACCTATTATTATTAAGAGGAGGTTCACCGCTCGCGCGCCAGCACAAATAACCGCGAAAACTAACAAACGCCCACCTTTCTATCGGCTTTGTTTTTTACATATACGTATGAAAAAACAAACTACATATTCCTCAAGATGTCTATTTTAATATAATGCGTTTTATTTCATTTTATAAATTATTTATTCCATGCAAATATATGTATTTTAACATGATTTTTGAATATTTTACTCATATTTTGTACTTTATTTAAAACAAAAATACGACAAAAACTAACTTTTGACACCAACAAATTTGAAGTTTATTCTTTAGCCAATATGGTAACATTGGTTTTTATAAAATTTGATCTTAAAATAAGTTTCAATTAATATCGGGCGTTTTCAATATTTTTAGAATTTTATTACGGTTTGCGCGATGTCGCTTCTCGTGCGCTATCCCTACTCTTCTCACACAGCCGGCCCTCTCCATCGGCGCTCTCACACGACTTCTCGTCGATGCGGTGTTTTTTCTTCATTCGGATGACTGACGCATTACAAACACAAAATAATTTATGATGAGTTTTTTTTTTTTTCGGACTCGAGTATTTGCGGAATAAGCTTCTTGATCAGAAATAAATTAAAACACGTGGATAAAATTTCATAGGCTGCGGATTTAAAATTCTAATTATTAATTTATTAATATAAATTAGTAATGTCCGTTTTTTTTGTTCTGCAGTAATATTCCCTTACTTCTACACTGATTATTTTATAATATGGATAATTACATATTTTAAATTACACATATTTAAAATCGCAATAAAAAATAAATTTAGGCTATAAAAATAACGATTAATTCAATATAAAATATATTTACACAAATAATTTATTATAATATATCGTCAATTAAAACAAAGAAAAATTTGTATTAGTACTTCTAACAGATTTTATATAATTGCAACATACATCATTTTTAAATGAAATATAAAATAATTGTTGCAAATAAGTATTTACAATTTTGTTATCGTTACTACTTACATTATTTAAGTATAGAACCAATATGTAATAAAAGAACCAGTTTGCCATAGTAAAAAGAAAAGGTTTTCAATATTTTTTTTTTTCAATCGAACAAAATTTAAATCCACATTGTAAACAGATATTATTAAACATGGGATGATTTAATAAGAAATAACAAATAAAATCGAAATCAATAGTGATGTTTCTTGAAAATAAATTAAAATATATATTTTTTATTATAATGCAAATATTTAATAATTAGCAAATTAAAAGTATAAATTTTGATTGTGGAAATTTGATTTTTAGTTATTTATTATCACTGTTTTATATGGCTTTTCAAAATATTACAAAAAGAACCTTACTGTAACAAAGCTAATATATTCATTTTTCAATAGAAGAAGAAAAAACAATACATACTCCAAGAAAGGGCCATCTGGATTATTTTCACCGGCTCATATTTTGGTATTTTACGATGGCAAAATCAACTGAACACGTTTTTGGTTTTACTAACAAAATTTTAGCATTCCTCCTTTCTTTATTCCGAGTAGAGATTATCGCTCTAGGGGCGTTGGGAGTTTAATTTGTTTTGTGTTCATCGTTTTATCATTGTGTTCAAAATGGGAAAAGCGAATAAGTGTAGAAAGAAGGTTACGTTTGTTGCAAAAAAAAAACAAAGTAGGGATAACAGCAAACTAATGTACGCAAAAAAAATTAAAATGGCAAAATACACAAAATTCCGCTGGAGATCTTGTTGCAAGTAAGTAATCGACCAATCCCTAAATAAATTTATACATTTTTTCCGTTTATAAATTATGGTTTTGGTTAATAGTTTTGTAGTTATTATTTTAAATATATTCTTGGAAGAATAAAACATTCATTATTCTAACAGAATAATTAGTATTCTCTCTAATATTTTAGATTGATTTTTACTATAAAATGAAATTAAATGCCACTTATATTTTCTGGGAAAAATAATATAATATTTATATGTAATTTACTGAAATGCAGTATTTTTAAATGTATTTTAATTAAACATTATAATAATGTGATAATAGTAATTATATTATTATGGAATTTACTTCACGTCAAATATATTTTAAACTAAATGAAGTTTGTTAATAATTTTCTTGTATCTACTTCAAATAGGATATTTTTTTTTTTAAATAAATAATTTTATATTTCAATTACAATTTATAAGGCAACATTCAATAAAAATAAGAGACAAAAATAATCCATATTTATGGGATTGGTATCAACTTTGTTCCTTTAAACAAAAAAGCATATATATTATATTTTTATTATATTCCTCTTTAAATTGTCTTTACAACAATATAAAATAGTTAGTAGTTTTAATTATCATTACTACAGAAAAAAAATAAGTGGTATACTAAAAAAAAAACATTACTTTTTTGTGTTTTAAGATGGAGAAATATTTTTTTAAACATACTAAGGTTATACAATTCTATTTAATAATAACTTTAAATATGAAATATTTTTATACAGGATGCTCGGAAAATAATTTTAAATAATAAACAGGCGTAATTTTGTTAAATTGCATCATATACTTTTTTTATTTTTTCTTGAATTATGACATTTTAACAATGAATTGAATAGTTGGACATTAAAAAATAGAAATAACTGTAATCAAGCATCAAAAATAAAGGATATTGAAAACCAAATTCCAAATAAATACTATTTTCCATTTAAATTAGCGTTATGGAAAATCCATATGTGAGTACGAAATAATAGTTCATCTTATAAATGAGCCAAAATCATGGGAAATTTTAATTGTGACAATAATTTATAATATTATTGTTTGTTTCTTTACTGTTATTTCTCTGATCAACCTTCTAATTAATTCTTAAAATATCTTATAAACTGTATGAAATACAAAAATGTTCCTATTTTTATATCAATTTAAAAAAATGTAAAGTACGGTGCTATTTAAAAAAAAAATATATTGGTTTGAAAAGTCATACTTTTAACATTACACCCTGTATACAATTATTTTACTTTTCAAATTTGTATTGCATTGAATTATATTATCTTAGTATGTATACAAAATTTCATTTTTTAACCGAAAAAAAAGTAATGATTTTTTAGCACACCTCTGCAACTGTCAAAATTTTTAGAAAATATTTTTGCTTAATTTTCTTTGTCAGTTAATTTGTAATTCCTCATGTTAATTTTCTTAGTTCAAATTTCCCCATGATTTTTTTATCTTGTGACCTGAAGGACTATGATTATGAATTAATTCACAATTTATTTATTTCCCAAATGTCAAATCACCAAATTAAAAATAAAACTTTTTATTGATTTGTACATATTGTTAAAATACATTTTTTTGTCATATTGTCTGAATAAAGATGTTTGTATATAATTTTTTTTTTCGCTGTACTCTTGATGAAACAACTTGTTAATATAGTTTGTGTTGTATATAACACTTTTTATGCTTCATATTATTTAATTAATGGGGCCATTGATTGCCCATACCTACTTGATAACCTCAAAATCAATGTGCCTACCAGAAGTCTGCGTTCCTTCGATCTGTTTCACATACCTTATTGTAGGACCGATTACTGTAAAAATTTCAGCATGGCCAGAATCGCCAGTAACTGTAATACCATCAACGCCGATTTCGGTGTTATTAGCCGGTATGCTCTGAAGTCCATCTTCCGACAAGGCGTGTAGTAACATATTTTAATCTGTTGTTTGTATTTTACATTTTTTATTGTATTTATATTTGAATTGTATTTGTATTCATATTTTATTTTAGATTTAAGACATGTATATATCTACTTAAATGGACATCCGTTAAATAAATAAATAAATAAATAAATAAATAAATAAATAAATAAATAAATAAATAAATAAATATCAGTTTCCTGGGACGATTTCGGTCTTTTATAACCATTCTCTGAAAGAGCGAAACACGTTTTGGAAACTGATATAAATAATATGAAACATTACAAGTGTTCTAATGAGTACGCAAACAATATTAAAATAAATTATTTTACTTATTTCTATGATCTATTGTACTGCTTTTTACTAATGCTTCTCATTATAATAATAAAATGTTTTTTTTTTTGTATATATTCATTGTACTTTCTAGAATCTTTAGAATGAACTTTCGTGAGATTTAATTGACTTAAACATTAGTCAAACTTTTCTGGGTTTATTTAAATGTAGATTGTTATTATTATTTTTTTAATATAGAAATAAACATTACGCTCATTTTATAAATTACTAGTAAATGAATTAATTTAATATATATATGTATTTTTTGGATATATAAATATATTTAATAAATATATTTTTATTTTAAAATAGATAAGTCAAAACTATATTTTATTGTTTTTGAGATTTTTATACTGCTCATAAATATTTGTACATTTCTTTTTTTATTGTCAAGTTTTGTATATTACGTATAGATAACTATGACTTGGAAACATGTTTTCTTTTAAAATGTTACTATGTACATTGAAATGCAATGATATATTTTATATTAGAATTAAAAACGATTATTTTTCTTTTATGCTCGGTATTGCATCAATAGATATTTTTCTCTCCGAGTAGGGCTATTTAAAATAAACGCCGTGTCAAACAAATAATATTAGAAGAGGAAGTATTAGAAAGAGAAAGATACATGTAGGGGAATACGCGAGCACACGCATCGGCTGTAGTGGAAGGGGAACAAAATCTGTGTAAAATTTCTCCTCGATTCCTTGCGTGTTTCAAGGCCGCGTAGCGGGGAACCTCCTCTTAAGTATTTTTTCAATTGTATAGCGTTATCAGAATATCTATTTCGTTTTTAATGTTTGAAATATACGGTGTTAAACGTTCAACTTTCATTTGTTTGTAACTTTTAAAATAAAAAAAATCGACCTAATAAATTTTGTTAAAAAGAAAACGTAGAATAGAAAATCATTATAAAAATATACCATTCCGTTAAAAAAATCATATGATTATTGAACACTCTGTATATATGAAACGAATTTTAAAATGTGACGGTCAACAGTGGTTAGAAATTATATAAGTAACTTCTTTTCCAGTTTTTTTTTTTTTTTTTTTTCGAAAAACAGATATTGGACTTCACGGCAATATTGCGCCACCCTGTTTTAAATTTACTAGACTTTGCTGTTAATTTGGACACACTGAATAATATTTTTAAACTGTTTCTACATGAAACGTCTAAAAAAATGATGATTTTCATAATCATTGAAAAATATCAAAAACAGTTACACGAAATTTGTAAAAATTAATACGTAGAATCTAAATTTTCAATAAAAAATATGAGGTTCCACTTCAAATAACAAAGCTTGTACGTACTTTCGGTATAATCGGAAGTGATAAAGTCTTGAAAATATTTTAATTTAGAAGAGAATATTAGTTTACATAAACAGTGAAAATTGCATTAGAATCTATCAATAGAAAATCCAAATACTTTTAGGGCGAGACACTCTGTATATGAACAGTAATCAACTGCAAAATTGGTTCTTTCAAAAAAGGTTTCAATATATTTCTCAGAGATTTTTGAGAAATTAAACTGAAAGAGTTAAATACTGTAATTCATTTCAATAAATGAAAACGAATTTATAATTACATTTATTTATTAAACAAAAAAGATATGCCATTTAATAAAATAAATGAAATGAAAGATAATTTTTCACAGTGTAGATTAATATTAATCGGAAACTTCGAAATTATTTTACTTGTCATTGATAAAATTTTTGAAATGAATAACTTTTTAAATTTCCCGGGCCAATTCAAGGCAACATTTCGCCGGTCGGCAGAAGAAATTTCTGAATAAATGAAGAAATAGAAAAATCAACCATACAAACGAAGAAAGTGTTTTTAGTGTTTATTTACATTGGGAGGACGCACTCATTTATGCGGTCTTCAGCAATTCAGCTGATTCTAAAATGATGCATGAAAAATTAACTTACGTGCCCTAAACAAACACGGCAGACCGTTTCTCCGACCGATCGTGTGAAAAACGGTGGTGGGAGTTGTTGACCCGTCCTCGATTTGGAAGCTCTGGTCTGATACGCTGAGCATTTTCAGGATAATATTCGATTGCGGTATTTTTTTACAATATTGTTATAATATTTTAATGGGATAGTAGTGTACGTCCCAAACAAAGAAAACGAGCAAACACTGTTACAAAAGTTTGCAATGAAATAGCTGTGCTAGCAGCTGTTCAGCAAAATCTACAAATAAGTACTCGACAATTACAACACAATTCCGGAATTTTCTTAGGTAGTATTGTTAACATTTTGCACCGTAATAAGTATCATCATATTTCATTGCACTAAGAACTTGATGGAGATGATTTTCTTAACAGAGTTCTATTTTGCGAATAGGCACTTCAACAAATTGAAACTAACCCAAATTTCTTCGTCAAGTACCATTTTCATTTGAGTATACATTCACAATAATAATCAGCATAACAAGCATTACTGGAGTGTAGAAAATTCCCACTGGTTACGACAAATTGAGTATCAACGTCTTTGTTCGGTAAATGTTTGGTGTTGACGGTACTTTAAATAAATGGAATTTTGGAACAAGAACTACCAATACAACATAAGGATGTTGCTTTAGACGTTCGCCAAAGTATGTGGTTCCGCATTATTCAATTGTTGCACGGGAAGTATTAGACCATGATTATAATGATCGGTGGATCAACAGAAATAGTCCTATTAATTGGCCTGCTAGATCGCCTGATTTAACATCACCGGATTTTTTTTTTCAATGGGATTATATGAAAGATAAAGTTTATCAACAGTTACCAATAGACAGAGACAACATGATAGAAATAAAATCATATTTGAATTGCATAAGAAATGCTTGTGCTCTAATTCCATCCAAAGATGGATCAATAAGTGTATTGAACTTGAAGGTTGAATTTTAAACACTTGCTTTAATTAGAAAACTGTTATGTGTGAAAGGTATGAAGACTCACACCTTCGTGTACTTTAATGTTTTTCATTTCATATATATTTCTCAGGAAATCCCCATTTTTTTCAACGATGTTCTCCAATTTTGAATTTTGTCGATTATAGCGTCGTCTGACACGAATACAATAAAACATTTCAAATAAAACTTTCTTAGTTTTTCCCGGAGTATTCAAATCCGTACAGAAATGGGGGTTCTTATTTAATTTTTCTATTTATCACTCCCACTTCCTAGGGGGTTCAGGGTAGTGGGTCGAATTTCAAATCATTAGATGTCCCCCTCCGAGGGGAACAAATTTTAATTATATATTTTTTTATACGATGTGTAGTTATCGAGATATTTCAATGACTTCACTTAAATTGAACACCTTGTATAGTGTGGGAAATTTTGTAAAGTCATTGTAGTGAGAAATAGCTTGTAATATTCGTTCAAATATTTGGCTTTAACTTTAATAGACAATAATTTATATTTTGATGTAATAACTTTTCATAGTAAATACAAAAAAAATCATATTCATTCGAAAACTTATTTGACCGAATTCACCGGGGAACGTACCATGATGGACACATCACAATTTAATAGAAATATTTTCGTAAGTACAACTACTGGAAAAAATTTTATTATTTCACAAATAGTTTGTTGTTAGTAATTTAACTAGAGCAAAGTCTTGGTTTAAATTTGATGACTTTGTTCCAGTCAATTTTGTAAAAACAACAAACTTTGAGTGTAATATTCAAATTATACTCGAAAAAATCTGAATTGCAAATGGTTTTTTTACAAATTTATTTCAAGAATATACCTTATTAACATTATACATTACATTATATCTATTTAGAAATATTTGAAGAATTAAAATATGTACAATGTATTTGCCTATATTAAAGACAACTTGCGTCGCCTATCTGGACTTCAAATTCTAACTTTAACATGAATCGATTATAAGCTGTCCAAAGGAAATTTCTGCGATGTATAGAGTATAAATTGGGGCTGCCTCACACTCGGGGAGAATACACTCAAGTAATGAATTCCCTCAACTTGTCATCGTTAAAGAATCGCAAAGTTAATGCTAATTTATGCCTTTTATATCGCATTTTAAACGGACACATTAACTCTCCAGAACTGTTGACCACGGTTAATTTTCATGTACCTGTCAGGAACACTAGATCAAACACATTATTCTACTTGGATTTTCATCGCACGGCATCTGGATCGTCGAACACCATGACTAGATTGATGCAGCTTACTAACGAATTTAACACATTTTATTGGTTTGATCTGTTTAGCATATCATACAACACATTTAAACATAGACTAAAGTGTTACTCGTAAGTGTAGTATAACTTATCATGTACTGTTGATTTGACGCTTTTATGTTAATAATGTATAATTGAATACTGCAGTTACTGTTATTATTATAATTATTATTCTATCGTTATATATACTTTTTATATTATTTTTGTATTATGAAAATGGCGTTGCCGTTAATAAATATTTATTTATTTATTTTCACTGGACAATGTACTAACAGAAATATTATTAATGCCACTGCTTGATGAAGAAAGTACTCTGCGCAGAGTATCAACTAATTTGGTAACCAATTTCAAATATGGTTTTAATGAATTAGCAGAATTATATAGGGTAGTGCATTTTGTGGTGCAAAACATGGTAAACTTTTTTTGATTTAATACATATCGAAAAACCGTTTCCACCACCCTAAGCCAATTTTATATAATAAAAACAATGGCGAAGAAAAAAAAAAAGATACAATATATCTTTAACTGTCTCCTGGTTATAACCGGAAGTTGATGACGAGTTAATCTTCGAAGATGCCTGAAATTTCCTTAATATTATAGAGAAAAATATAATAAACACTTTCTTACAGAAGAGATTACTGTGAGACGGACAGATTTAATTTTTTTATTTATTTCGTTACTATTGAAATACTGAAAAAACTTCACCATGAAAGTTTTAATAAATGATTTTTTAAGTAGGAGAGTGTTTTTCCATTTATTTAAAACGGTAACCTAGTACAAATCCATGCAATTTCATTGATTTTTACCATCATGAGGGGAATAATTATTGTAAAAAATAAACAGTCAAATAAGCATTATTTTGAATATCCGTGACATAAAAAAATCAAGTTGATGATCTTCGAGGGTGTCTGATAGAAAAATATAATAAACACTTTTTACAGAAGAGATTACTGTGAGAAGGACAGACTTTATTTTTTTATTTATTTCGTTACTATTGAAATACTGAAAAAACTTCACCATGAAAGTTGTAATAAATGATTTTTTTATTTGGAGTGTTTTTTTTTTTCATTTATTTAAAACTGCATCCTAGTGCAAATCCATGCAATTTCATTGATTTTTACCATCATGAGGGGAATAATTATTGTAAAAAATAAGCAGTCAAATAAGTATTATTTTGAATATCCGTGACATAAAAAAATCAAGTTGATGTAACTCATAAAATTCCACTGATTGCGGTTTAATTTGTTTACCATAAATAGATATTAATTAAGCAAATACATATTCAAAATTTTACTTTTTGAATAACATGAATAACAAATGAAAAATGTACATAATTAATGTAAAGCAAAATATTATTTTGTTTCTGTTTTAAATGATAGATCTATTGATTATTAGTTTCACTGAAAATAATCCATAAATGAAAAAAAAAAGAAGTGAAACTTAATTAAATCAAGCCACAATATTATTATTTTAATATTTTTTTAATCATGTTAGTAATAAATAGGCCACTATTTTATTATTTTCTAACCATACATTAAAAATAAGAATTTCCTTCTAAACATATATTTGCGAACCTGATATTGAGAACAAGAGTTTCATTCCAATTTATTATCACATTTTATTTTGTTAAATTCAGCGATGGAAGTGAAATGGACTATGAGATAATATCTAAAGTGGCGACAGCGTCTTTGGCAATCGACAATCGGGACGCCAGCGGGAATTTATCGGATAGCCTCTTCACCATGGAATTCATGCATCCCTCTGTCAACGCCAGCCTCGAACTCTGGAAGATTGTCTGCGGCATCGCAGACTACGCGAGTTATGGATATTCTTGGAACACTCAAGCGTGTATAACAGGGTATAGAAAGATATTCGTAACCGTTGATTAAATATCAGATACAAAAGTTTGACAATTTTTTTTTAATAATTTTATAATATTAAACTAATTGTAAATAAAGAAACCGTTCCTCATTAAATTTCACAAAATTTATTGTAGAGATTAATGATTAATTATCTGCTTCATAATACCACTGTATTGGCAAAACAATTGTAGCAGTGTCTCTATAACAAATTTCGTCAAACCTATAAAACTGTTCATAAAGTAAAAGCGTCAACCATCAATTTTGTAAAATTTAATTTAAAATTGAGGGTACTTAAGCTTATTTAACTAAATTATTTTATTCTTCCAACTAGTTTCGACATATCATTATTCTCAAGGAATAATATACAAAAAATGATCAAATGATCAATAAATATAAATTTAAATTCATAAAAAAAACAATAAGACGAACTAAAATTATAAATAATTCTTGTCTCCGCTATAAAAATATTATACTTTTCTTTCGTGCTTTTTACTTTTTATATATTTTAAATGTTTATTTTCCGTCAAACAGAATTTAGAAGCTTCTAGTGTATTATTTTCAGGCTGTTAGAATCAACGGTAACTCGATGTGTGTGCCCTGTGGCGGGAACATATGCTGTCCTTCTTACTATGAAACCTTTCTCGGTAAGTTTTAAACCTTGAAGTTTTCCACTTATTCCACAAGTTTAATTCAATGAATGTATCGTATCTTTTTAAATTTCTCTTACATTCAAAATGGAAAATCAAAACAAATTTATTGAGTAAATTAAATTATATGATGAATTTTCCTAATCATTAGAACACGATTATTCACATTTATTAAAGTTAATAAAATTGAATAAAAAATAAATGTAAATTATTTGCATTTAGTCACTGAAATAATTTAACAAAATAAATAATCATTGAAATTCTCAACTACTTCCTATTGAGTACTAGATTATGCAATATGTATACTCCGTTACATATCAAAAGTACTACATAAAGTTATTCTGAGCCTCTGTATGGACGATTTATACATGTACCGGGTATCCAAATAAGAAAGGTCACCGGCTATATCTCAAGAACTATGAGTGCTAGAGCTTTCAAATAAAAAAATGTTAATAAAAGTGATCATGAGAAAATGCTGGAAATAAATTTCTTTTCGGAAAAACAGTTGTTTCAATGTTGTATACTCCATATTATATTATCGCAAATTCCTTTCTTATTAATTTTAAAATAAATTGTGTTTAATAGAAATTCAAACTCGTGGGCGGAAACTCAGCGATATATATCCCATAAAATTGGCGGTGGAAATTATCCTTCTCACGTTCAAATACGCCAAGAGCGTATTATTAACGGTTGCGGCTCAATTTCGGTAGGGCGCTTAATTGCGAAATAGTCATTCACAAATCACCCTCTAAAATTTATACCCGTGAGTATACGTGGGAGGGATGATTACCATTTAGTGCTCTGTGATTTTAATGTGGAGATTAGGTATTGAATACATATTGGATCTGGATACTGTTAAATGAAAACGTGAAATAATTCACAGTGTGCGTTTGGATAAACTGTTCGAGATATGAGTGACAATGGATATTCGTAATATCCTTTCACTATTTTTTAAATATCAAAACGTTTGGATATTTATCAAATTACTAAGTTTATATTAAATACTCCTTTAATATCTAAGTGATTATTATTAAAAAAAATATATTCATTTTATTCCATTTCAAGTGACTCAAACAAAATCCACATGGAAAGATTACATAATTTCGAGCACATATTTCCCACTTGAATGCAAATAGAAATATCATGGTGAGAATGTTTTATATTGTTTGTTATATTATCATATGTTATTGCGCATTTATAATATTATAATAAATATGATTTTTTTATATTCAAATAAAAACACATACATTAAATAACTTCAAATTCTGAATTAGTGGTTTCTGTGGTCGCCCTGTGGTAGAGTGAGGACTACAGAATTGCTAGACTGTAGAGAGTGTTGCTTGGAGGACAAAACCACGGAGCGTAAACAAAAGAATATGGTAACAATTGGAGATCTAACAACTTCGATACGACACTGCTAGCCTAGCCTCGACGAGTTGGACTGGCTGTGCTGAGGACTTGTATTTGGTTATCCCAAAGGAGGAAAGCATTAAAGGCCTAACGAGGCCTATGCACGCTTGTGTGTTTGTCCGCATCATCAATTAAACCGACACCACCATCTAGGAAAATAATTGAAACGTTATAAAAAAAGATGTGCTAGGAATCAGTTGCTTTAAAAAATACCTCTAAACTCTTTCGTAAAAATCATCAGTCAGAGTAGGAGGTACTGTCAGGATTTACAATCAAAAATGTAAAATATACTTTAAAGGCCAAGAACATTACCATTCTGGAAGGTTCCAGTAGAAAAACTTCACATCTTATCACAAATTTTCCATGATATACTTGAAAAACATGCTCCAGAAAGCGAGAAAATACGTGATATACATGATTGTTGTCAGTTGGACTTTCTTGGCAAGAAAACAAGAAATATAGTCAATATAGAACGAAGTCTGCTCCAAAAATCGTTCCTATAACTAATTTATCTCCCTCAAAAATATGAAGTTCAGGACGGGTTAATCTGGAGGTAACAATATTACCAGCTATGAACTGGAAAGCTTTGGTATATTACTTTTTGAGGCTTTATTAAAGGTTTTCATTTTATTTTAAATAACAAGTATGACTTCAAACTAGCTAATCTAGGACCCCTGCATAAAGACTGATATAGAACTAATGAAAATTCTAATTATTGTGCTTTCCTATATGAAACCTTATTTGCAATTCGCCTTCATTAGAAAGAGTATTTATTCACTTGGTCACAGTTATTTAAAACAAATTAAATTAAAAAAATAAAATAATTAAATAAAATGAAACAAATATGATTCACGCATTTGCAGTTATTTAAATTACAATAAAATTAAACAAGGGAAATATCTGGCAATGATCAATAAAATTCGATCAATCCCTTTTTCCAACTGCAAAAAATTACTTACACTGTAAGTTTTACAAACATCTATTGAAACTACATCCCGAGCATTTACCCCGCCGGACATTGGATTACACAATATATATTTGTTGTTGTATAGCGGCACTACTGCGAATTGCAATGGTTTGTGTCAAAATTATTTAATGAAAGGAAACAACAAATAATAGTTATAAGGCTATCTGTAGACACGTGTTTCGGGATTTCATGCCTCATCAGTACAGCTATGCCCTGTAAAGCCCTTAGTTGTTAAACAATTTTTAATTAATTTTTACGTACCGTCTTCAACGAGATCGCAGATGGAAGTGATCGCGGTGAAGGACACGCACATTGAGTGGATTTAATATTATTGTAATTTAAATTACTGCAAAATTATTAATTAAATATAAAGTGGAAAAGAAATATCTCTGATGGGATTTGAATCCATGGCACCCGGTCGAGTGCGTTACCAACTTCACCACAGAGACCTGTGATATTAAATCTCCATTCGGTGCTTCAAGCCCACCTATGGACTTCAGATGGGAACAAGTTAGCACTGAATGGAGATTTGATATCACCTCTTTCTGTAGTGTAGTTGGTAACGCCTCGACCGGCAATCGGGGCAAATGGGTTCAAAACTCATTAGATATGTTTCTTTTCCACTTTATATTTAATCAATTTAAAATATACCTCAATGCTGTACATTGAAATTTCTACAATTCATACATTTATGTATATTAATAATATATACCATACTTTAGGTACATTAGGAAGTTGAATTAAATTAATTACGTATTTAAAATTGACTTCTTATATTACAAAAATGTTATTATCTTTTTCGGTGAAGTCCTGTCAATGATTATAAAAATACCTCAGATGCGTAATTTAAATACACTGGAAAGATATTATGATTTATATTTTTCTAAATATTACAATAATGAAAGTTGTATTTCTGTTCATTTATCTATTCCATTCCTGCACATTAGAAATTACAAATGTTGGTAAACATCAAGGTCTTTTATGAAATCATTTATTTTATTAACCGATAATATGTATGTCGTAAATTGGCGTTGAAAGTCTAGTTGGTGGAAGGCCAGGCAACGATACTATTTCCATTAAGATAAATATAAATCACAGTGTCTGTCGAGTCTGTTTATATTATTCATAGGAAGCTGCATTTTTATGAGAAATTGGAGAAAAAAAATTTATTAAATTACTTACAAAGTAATAAAATACAATAATGAATGAAATTTATACAATAACATTTTGGCTTTAAATACGTTTTATGATATTGTAGTCTATAAATACATTTTCAATATAATATAATAAGTTGTTTTATAATAAATAATTAATTTAATCCTAATTTTCTATTAATGTTGTGTTAAGTACATTATAATTTGAAGTTATAATATTCAATAATCCAATAATTATTAAACATCATCAAAAGCAGACACGGATATTCGTATTTATTATTGGTATAAATATAATTAGATAAAATAACAGCATGCGATGATGATTGATTAAATAAAGGTTATTACATTATTTCCACTAAGAATCATAGTAATAAAATCACTTCTATAGTGTGTCTGTTATCACACTATAGAACTATTATAATTAAATTGATATACAAATATGTAAATTATTGTATAATGTAATCAATTATAATGGAGAATTCCGTAAAATAAAGTTAAAGTAGTCTTTTGATTAATCATTAATGTAAATGAAATTCTAATTAAACAGACATCACTTAATCAACATTTTTGGTTTAATCGAACGATCACCGTCTGCACGGCTTGATGCTAAAATAAAATATGCTTGCTCTCTCTCGGAGTGACTTTTCGGCGCGCTCATTTTTCGTGCTTCGCCGCTCAATAGTAATTGCTAAACTCTCAACAGGACTAAACATCAGATATGCGTGTGCACTCAAAATCATCTAGGTTCGACGCGTATTGTATTATTTTTTTACAATATGTAAAGACCACACAATTTGTTAGTCTTTTTTTTTTGGTTTTGTGTCAGTTATTCTTTTTTTTTAATTACGACAATATCACATGAAACGATCACAAAAAAAAGTTAAAAAAAATCATAGAAGAAAATAATGATAGCTTTTAAAAAGTATCTTCACAAAAATTATATCATTTCACACCTTTTCACGTCGTAAAATTTCTGAAAAATACAAAAGAATGTTGAAAATATAATTTGAGCGCATTTTTGAATTTTCCCCACATATAGCGGAACGCATCCTCGATGTTATCATTCTTTCTATTTCATCTTAGACCAATCCTTGCTCTTCATATCGCACTTTTAGTTTAATTATGTTTGTTTTTCGGCTGGACGCATCCTCAATATCATTGTCCGTTGTGGTTTGTCTCAAAATTATTTTTTGTAATTATTTATTTTTTATATGTTGTGTTTTACTTTTGATTACATTTTGTGTGTTATTCTGCGAATTGGCAAATGCTATTATTATATTGTATTATTTTTGCATGTGTAAATCATGTTGTCTTTTGATTATTCAATTCATTTTCCCAATTTCATTCTATTCCCATTTAACTTATATAAGTACAGTTTATATCTCTATTACATAACTTACATAATCACGAGCAAACTATAACGAATGAATTACTTTTTTCATTGTTTTTTTTTTAATTTCATGAATTTTTATGTTCATTTTTAAGACAAATATTTCTTGTAGAAGATGAATAAATATGTGTATTTAAATATCTCTAATATAGTAATTAGTATAAAATAACAGAGCATACTGATGGTGACCAAATTAGTATAAAGTCAAAAATGTATCTAAAATATTTTAAAATATGTAACAAATGAGAAAAAGACATATATTCGAATTTCCCTTCCACACACAATTTTATGATTTATATTTCTACGTAGAAAAGTTCAAAAAGTGTTTTATTATAATTTCTAGGTAGAAGCAATAAACAATCATGATGAAATGAATTTCGAGGATAAATTAAATAAAAAGAATTTGAAAATAATTAATAAATTATTTTCCCTTTTGCTACTGTGACATAATGACTTATGTTACAGAAGTACTTTAACAAATGTCTAATAATAGACATTTGCTGTTGCATAACAATAACACATTGTATAATGCAACAATTTTTGAATCGAAAATATTTAATGCAAAAACAAAAGGAGGAGTTTAATAATTTAATATGACAAGCAATGCAGTTTCATTGCCATTACTATTTTGTGGATCTTAAACGCACATTAAGAGATATTGCCTTTAAAACTTAAAACGATTTCTGAATATTTGTAAAAATTAAAGGATATATATTAATTTTATCCTGGTCTAATAAGTCATGTAATGTAATTTAAAATTAAATTTTTAGAATTTGCACGGAAATGCGTCTTCAAACGGAACGGTTTCAAAAGGTTTCAAAAACGATATACTAAGAACTTTCAAAAATTTAAATTTATTTCCGTAATGAAATCATGTGTTGTAAACAATATAAGAGAATTGGATTAATTCTTTTGTGTGGTGTGTATTTCTATTTCATTTAATTAAATTTGCATAAGTTGATATTTTATCAACACTTATGACTGGTATCACTATAACTTCTATATTGTTTTGTCACGTCCGTCCGCGACTATGATCCCTTTTTCAATTATCATTTCTCAGACAACTATTCTTGTTGAAGCCAATTTTGATGATAATAAGTAAGAGTATTCTCTTCGTCACGGTTATTTAAATATATTAAATAAAAAATAATTTGAAAATAATTAAAAAAATATTTCCTCTTTTAACTCTGAATATTATGAAGTTACGTATTTTAAAACAAATGTACATTAAAACAACTACTTCTCTTGCAAATACCCCACCAGACATTGAATTACATAATGGACACTTGCCGTTCCATTTCAATAACATATAACATCATATAACAATTTTTGATTTGAAAATATTTAATGTAAGAAACAAAAACATTATGTAATATAATGTGTCCCCATCTAGAGACACATGTTTCGGGATCTATCCCTTATCAGTACAGGTCTGCAATTTGGAATCTACTTTAAAATAAGTTTCTAAATGCGTAACTTATACCTTTTTTACTATAAGGTTTTAAATAAACAAATTTGAATTATTACTTCGAGAATATAAACAAAAAATATCAACTAGTAGTAAATGTAGGTAATAATTTATAAAGTAATAATATTTAATAAAATAAATTAATTATCAAATGTAAGACATAAAGTGTATAAAATAATATTTGGCGACTCCATCCACTACCCGTCGCTGTGGGATGTACAGGGTCCGGCACTGAAACTTTCTTTTTTCAATGAGACGTGTGGACGCTACTGGAGCTAGTTGCGGCGCGGCAGTACTCTTAACGAAGAACGTTGATGGGGAGATTTATTTCTTAACCATCCGAACCATCGTTAGTCGTTAAAATGCTTTGGGCGAGAGAGCAACGCGCGTTCTCAGTAGAAACGTACTTTTCACAAGGCCGCTCAATAATTGCGGTGCAGCGTGCGTTCCGTTTACGGTACAATATTCCCCCTCGCGGAGCTGTTCCTGCCCGGGGATCCATCTTATCCTGGGTAAAGGCTTTTAGAACAGTTGCAAATGTCTCCCGTAGAAGACCAGGAGCAACACGGACCGTTAGAACACCCGCAAACATCGAGGCAGTCCGAGAGTCGGTTTTGCGATCTCCTAGGCGCTCTGCTTCAAAACATGCAGCTGCCCTGCGGTTGTAGGAGCGTTCAACTCGCCGAATTCTTCATGACGATCCTCACTTTCACCCCTACAAACCTCTCAGGTTGTGTTAATAAACAAAATATGCGTTATTGGAGCGATATCAATCCTAGGGAAGTTCATCAGAGGCCTCTTCATTCGGATCGGGTAACAGTTTGGGCTGCGATATCAAGCGTGGGAATCATTGGGCCATATTTTTTTGAGAAGGTCCATCGCACGGTTACAGTAAACTCTGAGCGTTAACAACTTGATTAACAACTTCTTTCTGCCAGCTCTTGAAAATATGGCTATAGGCGAAGTATGGTTTCAGCAAGATGGGGCCACGGCCCACACATCACGTATTTCGATGGGTTTTGCGGGAAAATTTTCCAGGGCGACTTATCTTCAAAAGGAGTGACATACCGTGGCCAGCACGCTCGCCTTTAGCCCCATGTGATTTTTTTTCTATGGGGCTACCTTAAATCTAAAGTCTATAACAACCGTCCTGCAACTGTGGAAGAATTGATAAACAATATTCGTCACGAGATAGCCAATATACCGGTTGCAATGCTCGAAAGAGTCCACATCAACTTCAGAAATCGGCTACAACAATGCATCGACAGCAACGGCAGACACTTGTCAAATATGTTTTTTTAGACAACATAATTTAAAACTTCCCATGTAAATGCTTAATACTAATAATAAAAAAAAAATAAAATGTACAATTTATACTTTTATTTTTTACATTTAAAAAAAGAAAGTTTCAATGCCGGACCCTGTATTATAAATTTATTTCCTTGCATGACAATCTATTCGTGAGTCAGAAACCCGAGAAAATCATTCGGGAATTTCGACACAAATATCTATGAACATGTTCAAGCATTAAATAAAAAAATGTTTTAATTATGCGATTATCAAGTATCCGAAAGCATATTTTATTTTAGTAAAAAAAGTTTTATATACACGATTTATAAGATAAAAATTATATAATATTCGTACAAGTACCCCGTTAGTAAATTAAATTATATTACAGCATATTTTATTTTAATTTTAAGGGAAGCAAATATGTTAAGAAACAGCTAAATGTAGGTAAATGTTCAATGTAACAATATTTCTAATATAAAATAATAAAAAAATAATTAATACAAAGCTTAAATAATTTTACATAAGAAAAAATGAAAATAATAATCTTTAATAATAGCATACAGATTTATTCACATGGCTAACGTTATTTAAATACAATAAATTGAAATAATTTGATAACCTCAAGCTACTGTGACATTTTGACTTAACATACATACATAAGTAATTTAAAACAAATGTCATTATAAATTTTAATGTATTTCTAATATTTGTATTTAAACATATAAAAGAAAACTCTTATTTAAACGATTTAAATTTGCATTCTGTTCAGAGGTTACATTTGAGTGAACATATGAAAATATTTTAGGCCATCAGAGCTGCGCCTTTCGGCTAAGCGATGAGTCGCTATTTTTCATTATTTTTAGCTGTGGTAATAATATAATTTTCTTTTTGCAATTTCCTTAAGGGCCATTATAATCTTAAAATAATGCAAACATATTTTTTAAATTATTTTGCATTATTATTAAGTGCTTTTGTTTTGGGACAATTTTTGTGTTACAGAAATCATAATTTATATTTTCAATTATTTCAGGTAAAAACTGAGTCGATTCCAGTGAAACACATAACAATCCTAATAGGTTGTTTTGTATGCGCTTCACTGACGATCGTCACGAGCGTTATTCTCTCAGTGTATTGGTACTTCCGGAGATCGTGTCTGGTGTTCCTGAAGATTCAGTGCTGCCTCTCGACGTTCGGCTCGATGGTCGTGTTCATGTACGCCCTTTGGGATGAACTAGATAGCGTAATCAAACATATCAATAATTCGATTTTACTTATTTCGTTATCTTAAATTATTCAAATCATTAACATTGCTGTCGTTGAAAATCGATATTAACTTTTGTATAAATTATTAAAAAAATGATATTCAAAGTTATATTTTAACACTAAAATGGTTTGTTTCAAAAAACGTGCTTCTTTCTTAAGGTGATAACATTAATAATAAAATTAATATTTGTTATTCAATATATGTTCAATAAAAAAAACTCAAGAGTGCCATAATTTTTGTTTATTTTTAAAACTTTTAGTTAGTACACATATTAGGAATTCACGTATACCTATGTCAGTCATAGATCTGTGGTTATGTTACTTTTCAAACGTAAGACATTAATAATTTAAAGTCAATTTATTAATGCAATGAGGCGTTGCTCCATCCTGATAGAAATAACGACGTTGCAGTTCGTCATCATGAAGTTCATTTATAAAAGGCAATAAAATGTCTGTGCGGTAACGTACCTACAATGTACGCACATAGTTATAGAATTTTCATTATTAATAATGGATTTTACCTTCAAAGAATATCGGTCTAACTAATTTTCTCCTACTAATCGTCGCCAACTTTCTCTGGATATAATGGTTGCTCACAATATGTACGAGGATTTTCATCCGATCAAATTCTCGGGTCCATCAACTTTCGATTTTTCATTATTGCGTTGAGTTACGCCAAGCTAGCGCCAACATGCGCCACAATTTTTAAAGCTAGCGCTTATAGGGGTGACAAATTATAAGGGTTGAAAATGTGAGGGCCAAGTTGATGCTAGCCCCACTCTTTTGATTTTTTTTTTTTTTTTTGGAGAAAAACTAATTTGCACATTTTAGAGGTTATTAGGGTGGCGCTTGCTGGCGCTAGCTCTAAAGATCTAGAATCTTGAAAGTAATCGAAAAAAAAAAAAAAAAATCAAAAGTGGGAGACTAGCATCAACTTGGCCCCCCACATTTGCAACCCTTATAATTATCCACTCCTAAGTTTTTTTTTTTAATTAATCATACGATATTTAAGAAAAAATAAATAAATATGAATAGATTATTAAAAATGTACCAATTAAATAAATGAAAATACTCTTGAAAATGAGCCAATAACCAGACTCTAGTCAAAATTTTAAAGTTATTGATTGTAATATCTGTATATTTTTAATAATTTATTCGTATTTTTTATTAATAGTAAGAGTTACAATATTAAATCTAAATGCCTTCAGTAGAGGAAAATTTGACATATCAGTTTGTTCGTCGGTAAAGAAAACAATACTTAAAATCAAAATATTTACCATGCGACCACCTCATGGTAAACATTTTGACTTTTTTTAACTTCCGGTTGTACCGGAAATAGCTACTAACTTTGTTATTTTAAATAGAACACCCTATATTTTAATCTATTTTCGGATTACCCATTCAATTGCCTAACCACTCATATAGATTTATGGCTACATAACTCTTACAGTTTTTGAGATAAAAATTATTTGTCAAAAGTTAACCTGAAATTGAGCTTCGAAAAATGCCTATAACTTCTAGTAGGAACAAGATAGAAAGACCAGCGACATTTTGAATTTTTGGTAATAGATCCATCTGGAATTAAAAAAATACCTCTGTCAATTTTGACAGTAGGTATATCAAAAGTGTCAATATTTCAGTGACCTCTTAAAAACTCATTTTTTTAATGGAATGACCAATATTTTATCTCATAGGGTGATTAGCAAAACAATTTACAACATAAAAGTATTATGCATCCCATAATCTAAAGCAAGTAGTTTTTGAGTTATTTTGAAATTTCTTTTCTCACAAAATGTTTGCAGAATTGAGTGCACTATTAATACGTATTCCATAGTATGCTACTGTTAATATTTACTGAACCGTATGTGGAAAAAGTCATTTCCAATGTGTTAATATCTTTGAACCCTTCATCCGAGTAATATTAAAATAAATGACCATACGAATCAAAAAATTTAGGTCTTTTTGTCTCATATAATATATAACCTATAATAATAAAAAATAAATAAAGAAAAACAAACAAACTACCTATGCAAACCATGTCTTCCCATATCACCAAACTTTAATGAAGATTTCAAGATCCTCTATATTGAATGGAATGTAAAAAATAAATCTATTAGAAAATGTAGCGATATAAGAGGCTCAATCTTCTATACTACTTATATTTTTTGTTTATATGTAGATTTAAATTTATGAATTGTTATTAATGTTATCACCGGAAGAAGCAATCAAGTTTTGTGAAACAATTTTAATATTAAAATTAACACAATTTTGAAAACAAAACAAAAACAATAAAAAATAATTTACACAAAACCCAAATTAATTAATTTAATAATTAACTTACAATTCCAATTCAAAATAAAAACATGTGTTTTTATTCTAGAACTTATTTCTAATGGTGATGAGCTTCTTGGAGGTTTTCCTTCTCACAGGACTTTCTTCACAACTGAGCAAACTGCTCATCGTATATTCGGAACTTGTGCAGCTTCCGAGGATGCGCAATGTTAAAGAAACGGTTGTGTTAATCATTACAGGTAAGCTAAATTTAGTCCCATAATTATAATTTCGAATGTCATTTTCCAAATCCAATATATAAATAAAATCCAAAATAAATTTGAAATGTAAAATACTTTTGCGTTTGCAAGTATTACAAATTTATTATATTAAATACGTCTACAAATGTTTCGCATCAAAGTATCACTACGAGGGTTATTATTTATTTATTTGAAATAGAAAAATAAACAAATGAATTTTATGAAATTACTTTGATTGCTTTTTAAAATAACTTTAAGATCTATACACTTATGCATGTGATTGAACCACCCTTCAAAAAATTCTGTCCAGTCAGAAGATGGTAGCTCTAAAACGAATATTTCTAAGGCCTCAACCGCTTCTTCGGGCAATGAAAATCGTTGTCCACGCAGTTTATCTTAAGAAGTCATTTGGTGCCAAGTCGGGGCTGTAAGGACCCATGAATTCGATCTTTTTTGTGTTAAATACACTTTTGTTGCATGTGATGTCTGTGAGCTTGCATTATTATGATGCAAAATGATTCGTCGTTTTGAGTTTGTTTCTCGTAATTTACCGTAAACTTCAGGCAAACAAATGGTGGTGAATTATCGGTCTTTTGATTTTCGAGAGGCACAGTTGCCACAGGACCGTTTTAGTGAAAAAAAAAACTCCAGCATTTGCGTCTTTTGACAGCATTGAAACATCCAAACTACCGCCTGGCCTTTTCTTTCTGACTCATACTCATAAATCCACGACTCAACAACTCGTCATATCTGTGACGATGTTGTATACCTCTTTGGATGCAGTACTGTTATATTTTCAAATCATTTTACGGTACCAATCGACACGAGCATTTTGAGCGTCTGTCAATAAATGTGGAATCCAACACGCACAGAGCTTCCGAACACACAAATATTCTTGCAAAATCTTTTGTGTACTAATGCTTAAACATCTCTCGATTATCTGGTATGTCACTTGACGATCTTCTTCAAATAGTTTTCGCACAGCATCGATATTTTTCGGCACAACAACCGATTTACCTTCTTTAACTTCGTCCATGAGCGAACTACATCCACGTTTGAAATCCGAAAAAGAGCAATATACAGTTGCTGTTGATGGAGCTTCGTCGCCAAAACTTGAATTTAGTTGACTAATGCATTGTTTTAGAATTAGACCCCGTTGAAAGTCATAATATATCATAGGTCGAAAAAATTCATTTAAGTTAATTTCATATTTGGCCGAGATGAAATTTTCAAAACATAATTTGTGTTCCCACGTCAAAACGTTCTGAGTACATGTAACCTTAAAAATGTCAAACTTTACGATGGCAATGTATCTGACATTGCCATCGTAAAGTTTGACAATATCAGTGTTGCCAATTATGAATACATAAATAGTAGCCCTCGTATCAAGTATAATATTGTAAGAAGTATATACTGTAGCCGTTACTTTAAATGCTTTGCATATCGATCATTTCATAAACAAATACATACATTTTGTGGGTACATGAGAGATTCTTGTGAAATTTACATATGTTATGAAGAACATAAAAACGCAACTTTCTGTCATTTATAACAAATTTACGAAGAAAATCTAATTGTCATATTTCAATTTTCTTGACTGGATCAGTGGCGAGTGTGTCTCATAAAAGCGTAGCGCTCGAATAAAAAATCACATGTTCAAAAGTTTTAATAAAAACCGAAATTCTTATAAAGAAATGAGTTATAATATTTTTTAAGAAAATTAAAATACGAAAATGTGAATATTTACCGTTTTTTGTCGCTTGAAAAAAATTATATAATCTTTGAACATTTAAGCACAAAACAGTAACGAATTTTTTATTGCATCTCTAATGCTTTACGATATTTCTTTAATTCAAAATAAGAGTGCACTAAAAGTTTGCATTGTTATAACTTTTGACATACCAATTTACTTGGTTTTATTGATGACTATAAGTCATGTTTTCATGTCTTTTTACAACACATATAAATTTCACTGAAATCCCTGATGGGCCCACAAAAATATGCATTTATTTATAGAATGGTCGAATTGTAATAATAAGTATAGCTGGCAGAAAGACGTATATGTGTGATATCCTTAATCAATTGTTGATATATTCTGTAAGCTTAATTGTTAGTACAGATTTATGTATATATATATATAAGTATAGTTGTTGATATACAATACAATAATTCTCTGAATATGTTTCATCAAATGACTAATAAGAAACATAATAATAATTTCTTTTGCTATTTTTTGTCATAAGGAGCACCCATGATAGCAGTCTTCGGTAACCACATGACCCACCTGACAATGAACACCCGTATAAACTCATGGTGGCTACTACAAGGATCACTCTCCTTCAACATCTTCATTTATTGTGCATCAACCATTGTTGTCTTGTACTTCGTTATGTTTTATGTTATTACGAAAAATATGTACAGGATAAACTTGAAGTATGAAAACTCTACGGAACCATTGAAATTAAGGTACATATTTTAAAATATATATAGTGTAAAAAAATCATTCGAAGTTGTATGCATTAAATTGAATGAGTAATTTCAAAAGAGAATTATTTTATTCTTGGATTTCTCTTTCTATAAATATGATCCCTCTATAATGATAAAGAATGTTTCTATAATTCAATGTACATTTCATTGTTATCGTTTTTATGATTCTTCAGAATATTCTGTAATCGTGATTTCTACATGCGTTTAAACTGCGTTGTTCGCATTTCTTGCAGCATTGGATCCATTTCTATCGCATATGAATGTGAGAATATTTGCAAATATGCAAATTTAAATGACGCAGTTTAAACACAAGTAGAAATTACTATTAAATAATATTCTGAAGAATTATAAAAACTCTATTATTTTCAGTGGATTCTTATATTTAGTTTCTGTTAATCTGGTTCGAGATACCATTTTCAATTTTAATCATAATAATAATTAAAGGCAAATTTCATTTAACATTAAAATTCCTATATGGTGTGTTCGCTGTATGGATATCTTAAAAAAATGCAGGCTACTTAATAGTAACCCTTCAGGTACTACAAGATTTAATTATCTATTTATTTTATATTGAAAGTATTGATTCCCCATATAATGATCTTACAATGAAGATGGATTGTACAAACAATATATTTTTTTAGTTATTCAATTTCATCTTTCAATAATAATAATTTACATCTAATTTGGTTTTAGTACGAAGATTAAATAATTCAAAACTAAAAAATATATTTTAAAGTTAAATATTTGTATGAAATGAAAAGTTTCTAGTAACCAATGAGTCAAAATTTATTTTAAAACATTTATAAAATAATCATCAGCCTATTTAACTTATTATACTTATAACGTTAAATAAATAAATATGTCTTTACAAAAACTTAAATAGAAATTCGAAAATAATTAATATTTTATATCGTTTTTTTTTTTCTTTACAGGCTTGAATTGCTGAAACGTTCATCTGTAATATTCAGCAGCATAACCATTCTGGTCCTCGTTAGCATTACTTACATCAACCACACCGAAAATATACTGTATCATTATATTTTCTGTGGGATTTTAATTATAGTGGTAAGTGCAATTATAACTTCTTTAAATAATGTAATCGTTCTATAATAAAACGCAAGTTGATTGAATAACCTGGCCGCAAAATGCAACATAATTCATCTAGATTTTAATTAAAGGGTGGCGTTATATTCTTTTGCTACGTCCTCTACTCGGAGACTTCAATTAAGCAAGTTTTAATTACCAGATTAAAGGATGGAAATAATAAAATACAAAACTCTGATGCAGGAAAGGATTTACACTGTAAGTATATCATTTTTATAAATTATTAAATTATTTTCTAATTACATACCAATCAAAATAAAATTCTCTTGGAGGTTACGCTCATTTCTGTGTATATATGAAGAACACGTATTTTAAACTATGAGATTCAATTAATCTTAACTTACTTAATATCGAGTTAGAGAATAAAAGGCGGCGTTGTCATCTTCTTCAGAAGCATGTGGACGTAGCCTGTAAAATTAATCTTGCAGTTCCAATGTTTCTGTGGTTAAGAATTCCCAAGTAATGCTTATTAATCAATAATCAAAAAGGAAATGGCAACGATAAGCATTTGCTATATATATCGATCCTTTAATTAATTTAAAGACGATATGTATTTTAATTTTAATATTTTCCGCTTGTCTGACGATCCTTAACGATTATTGTTGGAATTGACTTCTCAATCTGACTGCTCTGAACTCCACAACCATAATGCCCTAAACGGTACACTCTCTCGAAATTTTTCGAAGCTGGAAATTGTGGAACCTCACAGCAATGGATTTAATGAACCTCAATTATTCGATTTTTTGATCGATTGGATCACACGAGGCCCAAAAGTCATATTTAAACTTAGTGAACGTTGCCTTATTTACAAGCGAAAAACACGAACTTGGATAAAAATATATTATTCTGAATAAATTCCTCACTTAGCCCATGGTGAAACATTATTAATTGATAATGATATAAAATTAAAACACTTGTTTTTTTTATGTTTCACAGATTATATTTGACCATTATCAAAGAGTGATGTACAAAAGAACAAAAATGCCGGTATATATACATTGAGCGGATTGCATCGAATTAACTAATTACAGGTAACAAGAGCGGTCGCGATGGGAGAATGCCAGATTTCTTCCATATAATTTTGTTACTCGCGGAGACGCACGACTTTTTTTTAAACGGTTTATTGGTACACTTAGCAAGATACAATCGTAATTAATTTACAACTACGTTTTACATGTTTTTAAATTATCGATTACTACTGACTAATTAAATTATAAGCGCTGATTAATAACAAAAATATATATTGAGCTGTGTGAATGTACGTGGATCGCTGACGTATCGTCTAGGCGTCCATATGTGTCTCATATGACATTAACACATAACTATATTGTTAAGCGTGGTTTTTCTGCTATTAATTGACCTGTATATTTCCAGGTCTTCTCTGAAATTTAATTCCTGGCCCGTGTTACCTGTGTACAATATTTTTACGTTATTTTTGTTGAAAAAGTGATTTTCCTCAATACAGTGTTGGGCAAGTCCTATCGATTTTTTTTTTGTTATTTAAATTTGCCTTTCTATGTTCTTCGGTTTCGATCCATAATAATAACTTTCACAATAACTACACATTACTTTATATAGGTCGCATCTATTTCATTTGTCCGTTTTTAGTTTATTATTACACAGTAATGTTTATGTTGATGGGGTTCGTCATTATAATATTCAATCCTAACCCTTTGAAGCATTGAAAGATCACTTACATATTCCAATTTATACCATTTTTGTTTTTTTTTTCTCTGCTTGTTTTATTGCATAAAAATATTTGTCGTACTGTTTTAATTTCTTATTCCTAATGAGTGTTTCAATGTTTTTTGGGTTATAACCATTATTTATTGCTATTGTTTTAATGATATTTTCTTCTTCTTTAAATTTTTCTTCACTAAAAGGGGTACATATTAACCTATGGATAAGGATGGATATTATATTTAATTATGTGATGTGTGTTAGAATTATTTGGAATGATTATGTCAGTGAAAATGTCTTTCCTATACATTTTAAATGTTATTTTGTTTGTGCTAAATCTAGAAAAAATATGGTGTCGTTAATCTCCATTTCTGTACTGAATTGTATCTTATTGTTTAATGAGTTTAAAAATTACTTAAAAGAGTCAAGTTGACGATATGTACCCTTACATATACAAAGAACATCGTCAACGTATCTGCTCCAATAAAAAATATTATTCGATAATTTACTGTTAAAAATTTGTTTTTCAAAATGTGCCATAAATATTTCACTTAAAAGAGGTGACAGAGGAGAACCCATTGGCAATACATTTGATTGTCTATAATTTTTTTTATTAAATTTAAAATAAATTTGATCTATGTAAATATTTGTCAATATTTTAATTTCTAATTTATGTTCATCTGGATGAGGAGGGGAGATCCTTTAATATACGTCTCGAAGAACATAGAAAGGCAATTTTAATAAAAACCAATTCGACAGGATTTGCCCAACACTGTATTGAGGAAAATCACATTTTCAACAAAAACAATGTAAAAATATTGTACACAGGTAACAAGGGCCAGGAATTAAACTTCAGAGAAGGTCTGGAAATATACAGGTCAATTAATTGCGGAAAAACCACGCTTAACAATATGGACGACATCTGGCATTCTCCCATCGCGACCACTCTTGTTACCTGCAATTAGTTAATCAGATGTAATCCGCTCAATGTATATATACCGGCATTTTTGTTCTTTCGTACATCACTCCTTGATAATGGTCACTGACCGAAACTAGTCGAAGAATAAAGTATAATCTGTGAAACATAAAAAAACCAAGTGTTTTAATTTTATATCATTATTGAAAATATATGAAATGTAGAAAATGTAAAAAGTTTCCTATGGATGTAATGCGGCCTCGAATGAATTAGTTATTAATTTAAAGTTTTCTGAGCGTATCACACAGATCTTCTACGATATAATATTTACTACACCGCACACAACACGTATAAACACCTATCCCCAAGCAGACAGCTCTTTACGGAATCTCATGCACAGAATTAAAATGCCCAATTGAATGTATTATTTTTTTAAAGGCCGAATGAGTGTGCTTTTCCAAACATATTTGCTATAAGTTTTTACTTTTCTAACCTCATTGATTGCTTCATCAATCCCTCTCCCTCCTCCGTGCGGTCCAAACTTCTCTCTTGTGCGATATATTGAATTAAATTCCGTTTAAAAGTTTAAAGATAGATTTTATGGATGATAAATGCAACAAATTGTGCTATATTTACCACAGAATATCGCAGCCCCACAAAATTTGTTACAGCCATTTATTTCTAGTCAATTAAAGAAAATTATTTAAGGTAAAAACTTACGAAAATATGCTAAACATTTTATTCCCTAAAAACAATAACACAGCAGCGATTTACACACACACGTGACACTAGATGAGAATGTTATTCTAAAATACCGTACCAAACCTCCCGCCATCACACTCATTGCGTATTGATTTAAAAATTTCAGCTGCGACTCGAGAACTATGCCATTTCCCCCTCAATTTCGCACTATGATGCGAGGCAACAGAGACTAAGAGAGTTCATTTCTCATTATATGTGACTAACATTATTTTATAACCAGTCTCGCAGGTAAAGAATTACATGATCGAACAGTGTGTGACATGTTTGCAGTTTACCTCCATCTGTTAACACAAAACAGTTAGTTAGCAGACTCGACTCCTCTCTTTCGGACCAACAAATCATATATTTAACCCATACTATTAACACAAATGATTCTATCGAACCAGATTAATTTATTTCACCAGAGTTTTTGAACAGCGGTCTGTTAAAGCAGTTCTTAACTTTAAGACACAACCAAGATTATTCATACGAAAATAGGACCTAGCGGTAGTTTGTGCTTGTGTTATATGTTGCCTTTGTCCAATTTATTTATTTAATTATTATTACTTTGTCGAACTATCCAAATTATCGCACCCTTGCATCCGGTCATTATTTATTATAATAACTATCTATGTTCGAATTAACCCTAATATTAAATAATAATAATAAATTGGTTACCTATGATATCAGGTATTGTTTGTGATAATTAAAATAAGTGTACCGGCCAGCGACCTTCGCAGACGACACTAGTCAAGTGGGAGGGATTTTTAGCTGGTAGTCTCCCAAATTATTAGGTTGATGCAAAAGAAATGTCGGATTTTAACTATTAATTTTAATTGAGTATAACTTTTTATAGAATAAACTTTATTAATCAAAATAAGAACAATTAGAATTAATACAACTCTGCCAACAAAAAAAAACAAGTTTATTTATACCGGTAGCATAGTAATCTGGAGTTCTTGAAGCAACGAAAGAATTTAAGGCGGTTTCAGCATCCCTTTGATTTTTGAAGCATTTATCAAGCAAGAAGTTGTCCAGATGCTTGAAAAAGTGGAAATCAGTAGACGACAGGTTGGGCGAGTATGGTGGATGGTCGAGAATTTCTTAGCCCAACTCATGCAGCTTTTGTCTTATCATAATTGAAACATGTGGCCGAACGTTGTCTTGAAGAAAAATTGGGCCTTTTCTATTGACCAATTCCGGCTGTTTTTGTCCAAGTTTTTGGTGCATTTCGTCGCTTTGTTAACAATACTTCTCCGCTGTGATAGTTTCGCACAGATTCAGAAAGCTGTGAAGTTCAAACCCGCCATAAACCACCAAACAGTCACCATAACCTTCTTTTGATGCATATTTGGCTTGGGGAAGTGCTTGGGAGCTTCATCATGATCCAACCATTGGGCTGAACGTCTTTGGTTATCATAAAGAACCCACTTTTCATCGCATTTGTCAAGCTTTATCACTTTCCCGATTTTCTGTTAATGTCGAACAACGGTTGACTGGTCAACATTGAGCTCTTCAGCAATTTTTCTTCTTATTTTGCTTGTGTCATCTTCAATTATTTCCTTCAATTGGTCATCATCAACTTCTGACGGTCGGCTACCGTGTTTTTCATCTTCAAGACTCTCATCACCATTACGGAATCAGACGAACCATCGCTGCACAGCACGTTCATTAGCAGAATTTTGGCCAAAAACTTCGTTGATCGTTGATCAGCTGTTTTTTCATACAAAAATATCGCTCTTAATTGCATTTTTAGGATGATCAAAATATTAAAAAAATCATAGAATATTTATAATAAAAATATAGAGCATATTCTAAGCTTTAAAATAATATATATAATGTCAATAATCATTAAAAAATATTAACTTTTTAAACCATAAAATTAAATAATATAAAATCCGACATTTCTTTTGCATCAACCTAAAATAATTGAGCTAACATCCGTCTATGGATTTTTACCATCCATAACACAAACAATCTATTTTTTATAAACTTATTCCGTTTCAGTTTGTTGGTTTAGTGAAGTTTTATGCCATAATTATACAGAATAAATGAAACAGTAACTTTCTAAATTAAAGAAAGTGTTTTTATCGTAAAAGTGAAAAAGATTCAAACCTGTAAATAACAATTTTCGAATTTTCGTAATTATTATAACAAATCGGTTTTCCCAATTACTTTTTTTTATTTATTTAAAATTAATTGTTTTGATGTCTTTTCCACACAAAATAAAACTTTTTTATACGTCCATAAAATCTGTTTCAATATGACCTATAAAATTTGACATATTAAAAATGTAATGTGTGTAATACAAGCTGTGTGTTTTGGTAAAGGATAACATATTCTTACAATCCATGCTTTCACTTAATTGGTTATATGAAGGAAAATGTGATAGTAATATAGCAATTCAATTAACACATTTTTGTATTATATCAGTAATTAATTAAATGATAAATTTCGATTTGCGTGTTTCAATTTTGAGAAAGTTCTAAATTTATTTGTTAAGTAATAATTTATATATTAACATCACAAAAATTCGATGACAGAAATTCTCCACCATTGAAACACACTCACTGCTATTCGCAGCAAACACACAATAAATTTGATGATATTAAAATCATGATACTTTTCTCGATCAAATACGTTTTTGATTGAAATTTTATTAAGAAAAGTTATTAATTGAAAAAAAGGAATTGTCTTTTAAAGTTAAAGCTGATTATTCGGAAGAATATTATGACATAGTTTGTTATTTCTTACCTTACAATGGATTTAAATTTCTCCGCACACTTTTTCATTTATATGAAGCTTGAGACACTTGTGAATGATATGATGGTACTTTGACGTTTTATTATTAATTATTTCAATAATTAAAGTCTCCACAGCCAACATAAAAAAAATTATAAAAAAAATGGTGATGCGTCCACCATGGTACTTTCCCCGGCGAATTCGCTCAACGTTCTTGAATAAACATTTAAAAGTAAATGAAAAATTATTAATTGAAAAAATGGATTTTTGTCTTTGTTATTTCTTACCTTAAATGGCTTGTTAAAATTTTCATACACTATAAAATTTTAAAATTGTTGTTGAAATGTAAAATCATTTTGACGTGTTATTTGTCATTAAAATAATTATTTAAATGATTAAAGGCTCCACAGCCAACATAAAAAAGATTATAAATTATTTTTAAAGGAATTTTTCAAATCTCGATGGAATGGACTCAGGGGATCTCAAAACGTGCATATTTGTTGAACTTGGCGACTAGAAAATTTTTATGATTACAATACTTTTCCTTAGACAGGGGTTTGGGGAAAATAATAATTGTTTATTTCTAAGGGAATTTATCAGGTCGATAAAATTCCTCCGCTTATAAAATAAAAACTGAAGGTTCTACGATGAAAGTTTTATAACAAAAATTATTTATTTTTTCAAGATATACAACTTTTATTTGAAATATTTTCTATCCGAATTAAAAAATAAAAAATCGCTAAGAGTAAACTTGCACTTAATGAGTTTTGATTCTAACCAAAAGCTTTTCAGATCATTCCACTGTTATAGACTTTATATCTAAGTTATATAAAGTTTGGGTGTAATCCATTTAGCCGTTTATGCGCTATCGCGGAAACACATACACACACACACAGACATTTTTCAAAACTCGATTCGAAAATTTTTACGATTACAATTTTTTTCTTGGACAGGGGTCCAGGGAAAGTAAAAAACAGAATATACATACTCAGAAATGAATTTATAAAAATGGTGATGTGTCCATCATGGCACTTTCCCCGGTGAATACGGTCAAATAAGTTTCTGATAGAAAATTTAATAGGGAAGCAAAATGATTAATAGAAAAAATTGATTGTTATCTTTTAAAGTTAAAGCCGAGTATTTAGAAGAATATTGTAATTAAGTGTGTTATTTCTTACCTTACAATAGATTAAAATCAATCCTCCACACTCTTCTTCATTTTTGCAAACTGGAGGCGTTTGCGAATGATAAGTTGAATTTGACGGCACTTTCACGTTTTATTTGTCATTAAAATAATTATTTCAATAATTAAAATCTCTAAGGGAATTTATCAGATAAATGCTTATAAAATGAAAACCGGAGGTCCTACAATAAAAGTTTTATAACAGAAATTATTTATTTTCCAAGATCTAAAACTTTTATTTGAAACATTTTTCTATACGAATTAAAAAATGAAAAATTGCTAAGAGTAAAGTTGCACTTAATGAGTTTTGATTCTAACCAAAAGCTTTTCAGATCATTCCACTGTTATATAAAGCTTAGATATAAAGTTTGGTCTTAATCCATTTAGCCGTTTAGGCGCTATCGCGGAAACACACAGACACACAGACATTTTTCAAAACTCGATGGAATGGACTCAGGGGACCTCAAAACGTGCATATTTGTTGAAATTGGCGGTTCGAAAATTTTCACGATCACAATACTTTCCCTTGGACAGGGGTCCGGGGAAAGTAAAAAAATACTAAGATATTACTGATAAAATTGCAGGAAGAATAATTTATCTACAATTATATAACCTTATGAAAATTTCTAATCATTTGATTTTCCATTTCAGTTTACACGAAACAAAAAGTGCACATCGAAAACGACTCATCCCCATTCCCAAACATTACTGAATCTTACTTCATCTACGATCCAGTCTGTAAGCATAATCTCCCCGAGATTGGTGCTTCCACATTTAAGGCACGCTCTGGTGCCCGTTTTGAGACTCGAGAGTTTATCGCACATTCATCACATTCCTCGGAACTTCAGTTGCTCGATGAGAGCCCTAAGCAGTTCCAACAGAACGCTATTAATTCCCCGGATGTATTAGGGACGAAGAAAATTGTGGAGCTGGATTTAATAGCATCGTCAGTGGATAAAAGCTGCGAATCTTTACGAAACCTTCCGATGATAATGATAACACCAGTGGAAAGTGAAGATTTTTCAGAGAGGAAAGAAAGACTAAAACCAGAAGAGAAGGAACGATTTGTACACGATTTTAAAGCAATTCAGACTAATTCAAGTAATCAAGCAGAAACCAGTACTAAAATTAGATTAAATTTAAGTGATAACGAAAGTGTTAATGTGAGTGTTAAAATTGATGAGAAGTTAGATGCTGTTTTGAACAGCATTACGAATGATTTGGATTATCTATTAAACGGAAGCGATTTTGAGAATGGCACGGCTTCCCAAAATCCCGATAACGCAAATACTACCCGGAGAATTTCAAGGCATCCCTCTTTAAGCGTCTTTGAGCAAATCGTTGAAGAACCTGAAGAAGAAATAAAGGTACCAGATGCAATTACTAATGTATCGAGGACTAGTTGTTAAAAATAATTAATTGCCTTCTTTCTGTACAAACGAAACTCATGTGTTCTTAATCGAATATGGTAAATGATAATAAATGTGACGTTTGATTTTATATATTGTTTTTATTTTATCTGAAATTTTTATATTAAATAAAAAGGGTAGCAAATCTAAATTTATCAATAATAGAGTATTTGATAATATATTGATTTAAAAAGTTTATATTCAATTGATTTTGTTTTAATAATGTATTTTATTTTTTCGACTAGTTTCGGCTCAATGCCATTATCAAGAATAATGTACAAATGGATTTTAATAGATATACAGCGTGGCGCAATATTCCGATGAAGTCTAATATCTCAGTTATTTAGAAATTTATAAAAAAATATTACTGACATAATTTGTAGCTACTGTAAAACTTCACATTTTAAAATTAGTTTCATATATACAGGGTGTCCAATAATCACGTGACGTATCAAACATATGATTTTTTAAATGGAATGCTTAATTTTTTATGTCGATTTTAGATTCTACGCTTGAAATGAATCATTTTTGATACCCGGTTTATTAGGTCAATTTTTAATATTTTAAAAGTTATTAACAATTTAATGTTGAAATCAATAGAAGTTTAGAGCTTTATTTTTCAAAATTGAAAAACGATGTAAACTTTCTCTTAACGCAATTTAATTGAAAAAATTAATAATGTTAGGAATAATCGTTTTTTACCATAAATCAAATGTTGTGTACAGGGTGAAACAATACGCAAAATGATTTTTTTCTTTTTTCACTTAAATGAAACACCCTATATTTTTTACACTATTTCGATAGAAAATTGGTTGATCTTTAATTTTTATATAATAAACTGTACCACTATCTGTTACAGTTTTTTTAACAATTTCAATTTAAAGTACAAAATTATAAGTTTCGCTTATAATCTATAATTTAAGTAGGCTATAATTAAAACAAATGCAATTCATAATCGTTTTCTGACATTTAATAACATACTTACTTCCTAACCTAAAATGATATTCAAATAACAATCGATATTTAAATGCGCATGCAAAATATAAAGAAAATAGTTGCTCGACGATTATTTGGCGAGTTATAATAGTTGTTGGGATACATTTTTTAAGTAAAAAATTGTAAAATGTTCGAATGCTATTGAATTAAAAAAAAGATGTGAATGCGTGAAATAAATATATAAAAATGTTAATACTAACAAAATATAATAAAGTATTTTATTAGTTCATTTAGTATCTATTTTCGTTTTTTCATTAAATATAAATTGTTTAAATAAATCAATTTAACTAGCATATAGGAATATTTTAAATATTTTTCGAATAATAACCAAACAATATAGTTGTTGTTAGTTTTTAACAATTAAATTAATCATTTATTGTAGAAGTAGGTTTAACTGCACCAGTGGTACAAAATATAACGTAAAATGTACTTTACTTATTAAATATGATTTTAAGCGTAACTTTCACAACTAAATAAATTAGTTGTTCTGGCGCGGCCTACTTTGGTTAAAAATTCTATACCAAATTTGTATTTGAAACTAAATATCTCAAAAACGGTAAACGGTAGCTATTTAATATCTTATATAAAAAATTAAGAGTGATCAATTTTCTATTAAAATAGCATTAAAAATGTAGGGTGTTCCATTTAAGTAAAAAGAGAAAAAAAATAATTTTGCGTATTGCTTCACCTTGTATATATAAATTTGTTTTAAGAGAAAAAAGAGTATTTCTTTTATTATTAAGTATTTTTGCATTTGTATTGCGGTGACAGACTGTTTATTTTATTTTTCATTATTGAAATATCAGGCTCTAAACATCTATCGATTTCAACATTCATTTGTTTATAACTTTTAAAATATGAAAATTGACTTATTAAATCTTATATAAAAAATGATTATTTTTAAACGTAGAATCGAAAATCTTTAAAAATATACCATTCCATTTAAAAAAAAAACAAATGTTTGATACGTCACGTGATTATTGAACACCTTGTACATATGAAACTAATTTTAAAATGTGATGTTACTTAGATTATTAGTAGCTACTGTAGCTACTAATAATGTAAGTAACATTTTTTGTATATTTCTTAATAACTGAGATATTGGACTTCGTCGGAATCTTGCGCCACCCTGTATATACAAGTTTCAATTTATTAGGTAATAAGGGCATTTAATATCGGGGAAATCCAAAGATCCTCGTTGTCATTGACCACACGTTTACCCGCTTTTATAGCTTTAGAAACCTCCGAACCCACCCAATAACCTACCTATGCGTTTAATTTTAAAATCTTCTGATGAAAAGCGGCGGTAGTCTGTGATGCTGTGTCTAGAAAAACCGGTAGTTTATTTTTTTCGATATCTTTCATATGTTCTTTTACTCTTATCCCAATAGATCTACCGGTTTGTCTTTTGTACACTGCATTACAATAATCATATTTGAATTCGTAAATACCGCTTTTTGAAATCTACAATTTTCTGATTTTTTTAATTTGAATCCTATTTTCGCCAAACATAGCTGGCTTCTTAAAGGACAAAAATGCAAATGATTTTTTATGATAAAGCTAACAAAATTAGGAGAAATATTAGATTTAAGTAATATAATTGAATAAGTAGGCTTGAGTCTTTGAAACTCCATTATTCCTCTTCGGACTTTATGACGATACTTCCACCACAGCTATAAATGATTTTATAGTTTATATAACAATACTAAAGTTTAATTAAACTAAATACATATTATGAGGACAAAAGATCACAATTATCATATTGATCTTTATTGTTTCATTTTTTATTATTTTCAACTTTAACTTTATAAATTAAATAATAATTATTCATTAATTAATCATTTTCCCTTAAGCTACTGTGACTTACCAACTTACGTTACGTAAGTAGTTGAAAGAAATGTACATTAAAACAATTACTTCTCGGGCAGACATTGAATTACATAATGTACATTTGCTGCTACATAGTAATGATATCATTACTATTATTGTATAATGCATTGTGTAAATAAAGGAAAATTATTAATTAATAATTATTTTCAAGTTCTTTTAATTTAATTTATTTTAAATAAATGTGACTATTATTTACTTTATAGTTATAGATTCAATACATCAACATAATTCTATAATAACTCTCGAAAGAACAGTTTCATTTCTATTAAATTTAAAATAGAGTACAATTTTTAATTAAATACATAACATATACATCAAAAGTATATATACATTTGTTTTTTAAATATCAGTTTTTCAAATTTGTTTAAATGTGATTTGTTTCACGTTTTATGGAATACAAATACTTGAAATGAAATTGTGAGAATAAACTACTGGTCGTCTCTTCCGTGAACGACAATCGCTATTTTTTTATCCAGATCGAAAGCTTATCGCCTTGAGGAATTTCCAGACAGGGATAGTGAAATCCCAACTGCTATTAATCACGGAAGACGAGTTCGACGCCGACGGGGACGAAAATGTCGGCCTTGTCTAGACGAAGTGATTGTAACGGCTCTTTTGGGATAAGTATAAAAAATGATTGGAATATAAATTGTTACTCTTTTCTATTTATCCAGACGAAGACGTGATATAGATTTTTATTTTTACTTTTTCAATTAATAAAATAAGTATCATAAGTAAGGAGTTTTCAGAATTGTTTGCAATTACTGAATCATTAAATTTGTATAGGAGAAATATTTAATAATATATTCAACCACCCTTCATCAAGCATTTTGTCGTTTGCTGTTGCAATTTTCTTTTATATATTAAATTATAAAGGAGCGATCCCCAGAATATGTAGATCCAACTCTAAAAAATGTCATTTACACCTTTTGTGCACTCAATCCGTGGACACACTGTATGTTTTCAATTATTTTGAATTCTGAATACGACACGCGAACCTATATAACTTCTTTTCATTACACGGAATATGTAAGAAATTAATTGGAGTCCTTCACAATGACCCAATATTTAATTTAAGACATTTGTTTTACACGAGATCTATCTCTTTCAAAGGGCATTTGTTTGTGTTTCCATAAAAAAAATAAAGCATTGTTCGGGCAAAATGTACTTTCCTCTGGTTCAAAGGATTCACCCGTGATTTTAGTTCTTTGGTAATAATAACAACAACGTTTTGTTTAACACGTCTATTACCAAATCAAAATATATTAGAAAATAAACTTTACAAAATGGATACAACCTTCGCGCTTGAGAGTTAGAATTGAACTTAACTTAAAACTAAAATAATATTTACAAATTTTACAAAAAGAGATAAAGATACGGGTGCATGCGCACCATTTTTTGAGATATGGAAATCGGCTACGCGAAAATGTGCAGATGCTTAATTATCGAAAATACCCGTAATCCGCACTATTGTGTTTTGGATTGGAATGTCTTATAATCCCAAAAAAGGTATTTACAAAATACCCCAAGATTTGTATACTGTTAACAAAATTAGCATAAAAACATTTAAAAAAACTGCAGTAAAGTATACAATAGAGGTGTTAGAAAAAATACAAATATAAAAATTAAATATTTTAACAAATAAAACTAAACAAGCATAATCCACAACTGAACACTTAAATTAATAGATGACTACAATTTCAGAATTGTAATATCTTTCCCTACTCTTGATATTCAATAAATTAAATAATAGTAATTTGAAAATAATTAATAAATATTTTCCACATTTAGCTCTGCGATATTTTGACTTACGTAACGTAAGTACTTTAAACAAATCCACATTAAAACAACTACTTCACGGGCAAATACCCCGCCGGACATTGAACTACATAATGTACACCAGCTGTTGCATATGAATAAAATATTGCATCATGCAATTTTTTTTTGTAAACACGTGTTTCGGGATCTATTTCTCGTCAGTACAACTCTACCTTACATAATTTAAAGATGTTAAAATAAATCAAATCAACCACTCAAAGAAATTAAATCTAATATAATATACAAACATCTTTATTCAGACAGCAGAATTACAATTCTTTAGAAATACCGGAGGTCTTTCTGCCCAGAATGTAATATATTAAACCAAATTGATTTAAATTAAATTAAACCAAATTAATTCAATTTACAGTACTTACACCAAGGGAATGAATACTCTTTTCTATATATATATTAAATAATAATTAATTTGACGACTTTAAAATGATTGTATAATTTTCTTTTTGACAATTCTCGATTTGTTTAAAATTGGATACGGGTACAAGTACACACTTTAGATTTTTCTTCTGGAATGATCAATATATTTTCAGCTAAATGTGACTATGTTCAATACTGGAAACCAATTATTTATATCATGCTCTTACTTGTAGTTTGTGGGTGATTTACTTTAATATTAACTTGGCAATTTACTATACGCTCTGAAAATATGTTTGTAACTAATGCTACGATAGATTTCAATTGAAACATGTTTTATGCTAATAATGAAAGATTTACGATTAAAAAATGCGGGATGTATCAAATCCAACATTGCGAGTATCGCACTCCCCGTACAAACTTGGTGATGGGATCACATTCTCCTCCAAGAAAGTGTAAGATTGGATAGTATTTTAATTGAACGTGAGGACATTGTATGATGGAGAAGGAAATATCTAACCACAATTAAGAATTTTGATCTGGATAAAACACTTGTCAATGCAGGCTACGCAAAATCTAAAGTGTTGGTGGACATTATTGTCACAAATCGACGTCAGACTTTCACTGAAGGGCTATCGATGGGGCTCAAAAATCCATCATTGAAAGACAAACGCCTTCAAATTCTGCACGTTGGATCTAAACTGGGTTTTGTCGATGAACTACCGATTACCACGAGGAATTAAATGCTATGATAATTTAAGAATGGTTTTCTAATTTATTAATCAAGTTGCCAGATATTGCTGTCATTGTAATAAATAATGCAAATTAGAAAAAAAAATCCAACAAAATCTTCAAAAAAAAAACGGATATACAGGATGAAATGTAGTGGCATGTAAAAACCAAACATTTAAATTGGCAGATGTAAAAATATATTACTGAATGCATTTCAAAATATAGCAAGTGGACAATTCTGTTGAACTTGTCATCAAAGAGGAATTAAAAATATCCAAATTGGTTGGAATAATAGATAATTTAATAGAACCATTCTTAATTTCTCTTCATGATGAAAGTGACTCATTGATAACAGCAAAAACGAAAAAGATATCAAGTAATTATGATACACCTGTTAAAGTATAATTTTATTTTGTGAGTGGAGATGAGTAATTTTTAACTCACATGTATTTATCTTTGCAATAAATAAAATAAAAAAATATATAGTTATAATTTGTTAGTTATTAATATGTAGCTCATAATTAAGTTATTTGTTCAATCAATATAAATATTATATAAAAATAATTATATATTATCGATTTTTAAATTTTATTTACATTATATATTCGATTTTATTTAAATTGTAATTGTGAAATTATTTAAAATTGCCGTTGAAAGTATCTGGTGATTTTTCTGGTGACTTTTTATAGTGTAAATCGGGCTTTGGCACTTACTCCTCCTAATTATTAAACATTAAGTTAAATCTAAAAAAACCTTAGTGGATGTTAGGGAACTAATTTTATGATTCATTCACCAGTGCATCCAATTTTTTAGACACTTTCAAAAGTTTTTAAAACACACTATGAAAGTGAAATCGGTCTATATAAAAATACAAGTAATGGATTTCTTTGCTTTTAAAATTGCGATTACTTAATATTTCTTCCATTTCATTGGAGATGCGAATATGCATTTGGTAGAATATTTTCTAGCATCCTGTCGTTAACCACGATTAATAGAGTATATAGTCAACGCGTCTTTCCATTTGGGAGCGGAGCAACAGATTTCCTGACGTCATTGCAGCCCCTGAATGCAAGCTTCGCTTAGTGCCCGATTTTCACTCATTTTAAACCTGAGATTGTTTGTGTTGTTGTTGGTTTATTAAGACTTATTTATTATAATTGTCAACGTATTCATTACATTGTTAAGGTTTGGTTAATTCATTATTTATAGTATTGTAATTTTAAAATAAATTTACATTATAATAATAGGTTGAAATGCACGGAACTCAATGTGCTGTTGCTGTATGCAGCAAAAATCTTGATGTGACTAAAAAAGGTCTGGTAAAAATTTCCTACGAACGATTTCCAAAGAAAAAAAAAAGCTTTACTTAAAAATGAAATTAATACTTGCCAAAGAAAACATGTTTTAATACTTCCATAAGTTATATATGAAACAGACATTTTAGTGCAGATAATTTTGAAATGGATTTACGACCCCAATTAATGATATCAAAGAGGACACTTAAACCCATTATTATTAGGAACTTAAAATTTTATTTTGAAAGAAAAGAATTATTAAATTAGTTCAGAGAGTAAAAAGTCCTCCGAAGATAAATTTAATAAATTATTAAACGAATGCCAATAACTAAATATACGCTGCAAAGCCTTAGAAATAGAAACGACAGAACTAACTCCATACTTATTGAAATTAAACAAGAGCCTTCATCTTTCAGAAGGCGAAGTAGAGAAATTATATAATATTATAAAATTACAGTGCAGCAAAATATACATAAATAACCTCTTTCGGAAATCTTACAACGTACTTTGGAGCTCCGAGAATATTGCAGAAACATTTACAATAAGGTACTTGAGTAAACACAGCTACATTTACCACCATTTACGACATGTTACTACCTTACAAAAATTGGCTGTTTAACTTAATTTCAGCCAAGATTAAGTAGTGGATGTTTTAAGATTGTTGCAGATAGGCTGTATTAATAAAACATATATTTAAAAAAAATGGGTTAATCAATCTGATGAAATGAAAGTTAGTAAAGCCTATGAGTATGATAAACCTTTGTGTGTCACGCGTTCACATTATTATACAAGTGTAGTTTCACGGAGTGTGGGCTGAAGTGACGTCACACCCCCTCCTAAATATATTTTCGCGTTGACCATATAGTCTATTAACCGTTGTCGTTAACATCATCAAGGGCAGGTGTGTATATTAATATTAATATTCACATTCAATTCCTTATAGGTTATTTCATGATTTTAAAAATTCTCACACCGTCTATGGTAGGCAGTTATTACTTTTAGAAAAAAAATGTCAACAGTAACCATATATGTTTTATACTTTATTAAATTTTCCATATTGTGTTAGGATCAGATATATAGTTTTCACTACATATGACTAATTCTCGATGAAATATTTACTGCTAGAAGTTTTTTATACATGAAGAATTGTTTGCGGGTAACGCAAGCTTTCCGTTGCTCTCTATCATATTATAGAATTTTCCCAATTAGCTTTAATTAAGCACCCTTTTTTACTTTCCCCGGACCCCCTGTCCAAGGGAAAGTATTGTGATCGTGAAAATTTTCGAACCGCCAATTTCAACAAATATGCACGTTTTGAGGTCCCCTGAGTCCATTCCATCGAGTTTTGAAAAATGTCTGTGTGTGTGTCTGTGTGTTTCCGCGATAGCGCATAAACGGCTAAATGGATTAAGCCCAAACTTTATATCTAAGCTTTTTATAACAGTGGAATGATCTGAAAAGCTTTTGGTTAGAATCAAAACTCATTAAGTGCAACTTTACTCTTAGCAATTTTTCATTTTTTAATTCGGATAGAAAAATGTTTCAAATAAAAGTTGTAGATCTTGGAAAATAAATAATTTCTGCTATAAAACTTTTATTGTAGGACCTCCGGTTTTAATTTTATAAGCGTTTACCTGATAAATTCCCTTAGAGATTTTAATTATTAAAATAATTATTTTAATGACAATTAAAACGTCAAAGTGCCGTCGTATTCAGCACATTCGCAAAGTTTGAAAAAAACGAAGAAGAGTGCGGATCAATGATTTCAACACATTGTAAGGTAAGAACTAACACACATAATTATAATATTCATCTCAATACTCGGTTTTAACTTTGAAAGACAACAATCAATTTTTTCTATTAATCATTTTGCTTTCCTAATAAATTTTCAATTAGAAACTTATTTGACCGTATTCACCGGGGAAAGTACCATGATGGACACATCACCATTTTTTATTTTAATTAAACCTTTTTAAATTTATGCATAGATTAATTGAGATATTAATAAAAAGTGATCTGATCATAACTTTGGGATTTCCCAAAAATTGGTTTAATCCCACGATTAATCTTGATCTGATAACATTTAAAATTCCACTCAGTTCTTCATAATCCTTGTTAATAAAACAAATGATATTTTGTTTACGTTTGAAAATTAATTCCGGCTTAACAACAAGATAACTATGTTAAAGTACCTATCTAACATGTTAGAATAAGAGTAAGTTTTAACCTTACTTCGCATCGTAAAGTGTTTATGAAGTCGTCTATTTTATAAGAGCATTTTCCTACGAGAAATGTTTTAAGTTTTGTTTTAAATTGACAGGTTTTTTTACAATCTATAATTTCGTTTGGAAGACTGTTATATATATATATTATATTGTGCGGTAACAATTATATATTGGAGATTTCTCATAAAGGGTAGATTTATGCATCGTTACCTGTATGTTTGAACCATGTTTTGTGTTATAATTATGCGTACTGTTATTTTTATTAAATAATTGGTAATTTGTCTACGCATAAATAGCACACTTATATACTTTTACTTACATTTTGACAGTTGTTTCGCAGCATGGCCTACTAGAGTGCATAGAAATGTAATTAAATGGATACTTTTGTGAAAAATATTGAATATCTCAACAACTATGGGGTTTAGTCATAAGATATGCCCTATCAAATTGAAGAGAATAAAAAGACCTATCGAATAATGACATAAAATAGGGAGCATTCCATTTGCAAAAAAAATTGGTTATACCGCTTTGAAATTTGCAAAGTTTGGCACGTTTCTCTGAACACCCTGTACTACTAAATTTAAATTGCTCATTAATAAAACGTTACTTATTAATCACACTGAGATATTTGTTAAAAGTTATTCTTACCTTCGCTACAATTTTTAAAGTTGAGCTTGCTTTTGCATGATACTTGAAGAAAAAAATTGTAAATTGGCAACACTGTAACATAATAAAAAACTAAATGGACAACAATGTAAAAGTAGAAAAATGTCATTAGAAAAGTTGAATAAATACAGGGTGTTCCATTAAAAGAAACAAATATTTTTGTTATACTGCAAAATTGGGACATCCTGTATATTTGAAAATAATTTTACGCTATAAAGATTTTTAAATCAATTATTTTTTGTACGAAACATTTTTTTGTTTTTTTTTTTTTTTCACGGGAATGGCGCTAGGAAAGCCCGACACACTGTTGCAGGACCCTGTATATAAACGCTTGGTACCGTTAGTATTTTATTATTTATGAATGTATTTCGGCATATTTCCGTTTTGTGCAGACCTAAAATAAGTCTTATAATTCTTTTTTGTGCTACAAACACACGGTTTATGTTAGCTCGGCTCCATGCTAAAATATTAAATGAAATATGACTGTGTACCATGGCGTAATACATTTCAAGAAGTAATTTTGAATTTACTTTGTTTTTTTAATTTATGCACGGTATAGTACGCGCGGCTTAGCTTTGTTACAACGTGGTCTATGTGTGCTTCCCACCTAATGTTTTCCTCAATGTGTGACCCAAAATACTTAACTCTGGTAAATCTGTTTTCAATGGGATTAGCTTGCAATTTCCTATTATAAAATTGAACTATTTCTGTTTTGTCCATATTAAGTAAAAGGTTATTTTTGTTGCACCATTCACTCATTTCTAGATTAGTTTGTCTAACTTTCTGCATTAATTCATTCTGATCAGTTGCGGATATCACGATTGCAGTATCGTCGGCAAAATTAATAGTGCGACCCTGGACAACTCCTTTGCTTAAGTTATATAGAGTAGAAGCACTATCAGCGATTTGCACAATCAATTTTCGGTCAGTAAGGAACGACTCGATGAAATTTCTTATATTTCCACGAATATCTAACGCACTTATTTTTTCATTAACAAATGTTGCGCAGATTATATCGAAGGCACTAGAAAAGTCATCGAATAATCCAGCTGCGTCTATATTTTTGTATAGTTCTTCCAATAAAATAACACTTGCAGACTCCGTTGATCGGTGTTTCCTAAATCTATGTTCATAAGCTGGAAATCCTCAATATATTTCGCTATTCGTGTTACAGTGATTTTTTCGTATATTTTTGAGAATGCATCAAGTATTGAAAACGGTCGGAAATTGTTCACATCAGTTTTTGGTCCGTTTTTATAGATTGGGATATTTTTTTAAGTTTTTAGTGCGGCAGGAAATTTTCCGTTTTTAAATGAAAGATTGTTGTATGGCACAGTTCAAGGTTGTACATTCTTTTGATATATTTTGACCAAAATGATCTATTATCTTTCTATCCGTGATAGATGAATAGTGTGTCGCAAAGATGTTCGCAACAACTTGTGTATCGTTGGTTATATTTCCAACGGTATTTGTAATAGCAAACACTTCATTTTTCATTTCACCGTTTAGTTCTTCATTTATAATTCGCCAAACTTGTTTTTGTTTGTATGAAGAATTTAGTAACCTTTGGCTGTAGTAATTCCTTTTTGTGTTTTCAATTAACCGCTTATACATCTTTTTCTCATTTAGATATATAAGTTTCATTCCATCAGTCGGTGCATACATCATAAGACGATACGTCATTTTTAAATTACTGCTTGACCTTTTTACATAGTCATTCACCCATGTCTGGCGTATTTTATTGTTTTTATTTATATTTGGGCATGCTACATTAAAATTGTATAAAAAATCGTTTGTGAATAATTCGAAGCCTGTATTCACGTCTTCAATTTTAATAAACTCCCAGTATATTTTAGATAAATAGAAATTTAGGTCATTAATACTGTTAGCGTTTATTTGCCTGGACTTTTTTTGTTCTGGGGATAAAGCTTTCTATATGATTACGATTTAGCTGTATGCTAGTTAATTGTGCATAGTGATCTGATAGGTTTTGGTTAATATTGATGCAGTTCCAAGTATCGTCAGGGATATTTGAGACAGTATCATCAATTTGTGTGGCAGTCGGTCTATTTTCTGTTATTTGAATTCTTGTTGGTTCGCTTAATTTGTTTATTGGATCAAACTAATTGAAAAGGTCGTTTAATAATTTTTTTGCTGATGTGTTTGCCATATTATTAACATTAAAATCTCCACATAGGATTACGTAAGAATGCGTTTTGTTTATATTTATCATAAGGTTGGTTAGAGTATTAAAAAATATGTTTAGATTATTTGAGGGTGGGCGGTAAAACAAATAATAGTTATGGTGGAATTATCACCTTTGAATGAAAGCTGATAATGGAGATAGAATGTGCTGGGTGCACATTCTATCTCCATTTCAATACAGTAGCGACATATTCATAGGTTCATATTTATATTTTGCGTTGGCAAATATCATACATCCACCGCGCTCTCTATGTTTGCGAGTGAACTCAGAAATTTTTCTATATCCATTTAATTGAACGTATGTTGCATTGTATTTGTAGCACCATGTTTCCGTCAAACATATGATATTTGTGTTATAATCGTTTAGAGCAACTGTAAGTTCGTTTGATTTATGGAAGATACTTCTAATATTTTGGTGTATTATTTTAACTTCTTTGTAATTATAGATGATGTTACTGGACTTATTATTCCTGTCCGGAAGTACGGACTTTTTGTTTTGGTCTGTAGGTTGATTCAAACAGTAAGAAATTTCAAAAATTATTCAAATAAAAGTTTTTTGCATATTATTTAAATATTGAATATACAGCGTTTTCAATTTACTTATATATTTGAGTGAACTACACTTAACTTTAGCTTTTAGGATTGTGGAATGATCTTTAAAGATAAGTTTAATGTCAAGAAAAACAATTAGATAAAGGATAAATGGATTGATTATTTATTATGATCGAAAAAGGAGAATTGCGGGGTCGGTGAAAATGAATTATTCTAAGAATATTTTGTATAAATATATATTTTATAAAATGTATAATTTGTAAGTTATAAAATAAGTAAATAATTGATTTGATTATTTTTAAGGATTTAATGTCGAACCCAATTTTCTCTAAAAAAATGGTAAGTTCGAATAAATTATGTGTTTTCGAATAATAAGAAGAAATCTTCTGGAGATCTCCAAATATGAATAAAAAGGGTGTTCAATTTCCAATGAAAAATTAGTAAAATTACCTTTTTAAAGCGGACCTCCCCGAAAATTATATTTTTTTTTATTCTGCCAACTTTTATTAGGATTTTTTGCAGAATTCATATTTTTTTTAGTTTTAAGTTGTGCAGAATCTTGAACTTAAGACATTTGTCTCACTTAGATATAAAAAAATGAACAGAATAAAAATAAATGACATTATAATTAAAAAGAATTGAAGTAAATGATAAAATAAATGTAATCTTATGTATTTATGAATTACTTATAATTTAAACGCAATGCATTTTATTGAAAAAATATTCTTACAAAAAGTTAAAAATACTAGCTTGTTTATATCCAATAATCTTTTATCTGAAACTTTTTTGAAAATCCCTACGTTTGAAAAATTATGTAGGTGTTTCAGTATTTTTTACTAATCCTGAATAATAGCATTCCGTGTAAAATCAAGATTATGGACGTTTCACTATTGAAATGCCATAAGTGGTATTTTATTCAGTTTTTATATTGAACCGCTCACACTTCACTCGCTAAGGGCCGTTTTACACACACAAGATTTCTGGCATAAATTTATAATATAATTATATGTAGAAAAATATTATATATTGCATATGCAATATAGTGATTTTTATAATATATTTCTTGCGAGAAATATATTGAACATGTTTAAAATAATTATATAAAACAGTCTTGCAATAATGTTAGGCATTGCATACTACATAATTGTAAAAACAATCTGCCCTGTTTATTTTCACAATAATTCTAACAGGAAAAATATTTTTATATTTATAATTCTCGTACAACTTTCTACGAGAATTCTTGTGTGTGTAAAACGGCTCTAATTTATAAATTGAATGGAAGATCCGTTGAACTTCGGTTGCGTTGAATTCAATGCTTTTATTTTCCGCGTAACGTCATCTTTACAATTATTCATTGCAATATTTTGTAAAATGGTTATATTTCTCGATGACACATTGAGTTAATAAATAATTCGATAATAATTAAAAACATAAATCAAATATAAAGAATTTTAAAATAATTAATAAATTATTCCCTCTTTAGCTGCTGTGACAATTTGACTTACGTTACGTAAGTAGTTTAATATAAATTTATACTTACATAGCAATAACATATTGCATAATGTATTTTTTATTCGAGAATATTTAATGAAAAGAAAAAAATTACGTAATACAATAGTATTAGTAGTAATATCAGCAGACATGTGTTTCAGGATTTCAATTCCTCGTCAGTATAGCTCTACCTAATATAATTACAAACTTGTTAGATTAAATTAATTAAACCCAGCTACGATCTCCGGTATAAATCGAGTCAGGCGACGGATGCGAATGCCACGCGCATTCAACGAAAGATGGAATAATTTATTAATTATTTTTTGTATTATTTAAAAAATATATAGAGTTTTAGCATGTAACAAGAAATTATTCTATCTATAAATTGAGTCATAATAAATGATATGTTATTTTTTCTGTTAAAAAAGATGATGTTTATCGTAAAGCGAGATTTGTGATGTTGCAGATGTAGTCGCAAACAAAAACTCTTGAGGGATTAATTAGTAAGTGTCAAAGGCAGAGACGCGGAACTTTTTTATTATTACGAAAATAATATTAACGATCCTTTGTTTTAAGATAGGGAGGCATAATAAATGATTGGTACGTTTCAGCATACTGTAAAAATAATTATACACTCGGTGGCTTGATGAAAGAAAAAAAATATTATTGACAAATTATTCGAGGAGGCGATAAATATAATATATTTCGTTAAATAATTAGCAATATTTAAATTCGTATAAAAAAGCTGCCCACAAGTCCTAGTTGATGGATTGTGATATTTCGCTGACATTCCGAAACGTAGTTTTAATTAATCAAACGCGGATTAAACATGCGTGAATTATCAATGACATACGCAAATGGAAGAGATTAATAGCTACGCTTGAAATTTCAAGCACGTACAAATATACATCGCGTTTGTGATTAGGTATTGATATAATTTTAGATTAGAGAAATTCGGAAATAACAAATGTTATTTTAAATTATTTTCACACCCGGTAATAGATGTTATATTTGACAACACGTATATTTTTAATATGTACGTTTCAATTTGATATTTTAATTATTTTAATTCCAACTAGTATCACACACTATATTATATTCTGTTCAAATGGCGTATTGGCCAGAACTACGTCCAAGTATTGGAAATTCATATTTTATTGATAGAAATTTATTTACTTCATGAGGAGTATATAATCAAATTATATTGACATATATTTTGTTTTCATAAGTAGTATTAATTTTAAATTAAGGGAAATGTTAAGTTTAACGCGTACGTTATTAATTAATTTCACATTCTATGAATACATATCTGTTAGAAAATCTGCTTATACTGTAATGATAAAAAATAACGAACACGTTAAACGAAACATTTTCCGTACAAATAACATGTTATTTTTTGTCAATTTTATCATTTAAAAGATTTCACCTTAAATACTTATTAATTTATAATTTCCTAATAAATTTAATTTACTTGAAATATTTATTTAAATTTATCATTAAATAAATGAATTTGTTCTAAAAAGTGATCCAAATAAGTTGATCTATCTTAATTTTTTACATACAAGTATTGACCTTTCTGAATCCTCTCTAAGAAAGATCTTAAATATCTTAGGAGAGTTACTACAATTTAGTAAAAAAAACTACACATACTTAATTTCCTCCATTTTACCCTTCCTATTCGGTTGAGTTAACTTTCATTCATTAAGTAAATTAATTATTTTCCAATTATTTCATTTTATGTAATAATATTTACTTTCATTTTATATTTTTTGTTGACGTATTTTAAATAGCAGATGAATCACTGATCTATAATATACTAACTTAATCCGATATCGCTAAACTTTTCCAACCACGTCTGTAACAAACAGTGACCGTACGTGCATTTTTAAATCGAATACGTCTTGAAAAATACAACCCGGGATATATGATGAGTGTCTCAACTAATAGTAAATCTAATAATCACGTTTTTTAATAAAAAAATAATTTGAAAATAATTAATTAATTTCAATCATCTTCCCTTTAGCTACTGTGACATTTTGGCTCACGTTACGTAAGTACTTTAAAACAAATGTACACTAAATTATACCGAGTGTTAACCACCAAACCAGGCCATAGGAAAGTACAGAATTTTAATTGAATATAATACATTGCCATGACATACTTTTATGTAATATTATGTATCTGTTAAGATACATTTTAGTTGTGTTATAAATATGAATAACTATTGAATTGAAGAACGAGTATTTGCCGTAAATTTCGATTATAGACATATACCATCCAAATCTACCCCTAGTAGAAATGTATCTTGTAGTAATATTGTATCAATATTTAAATCTTGTATATACATTGAAAGTGCATACAATATAGACACAATATTAAATGTCAAGAATGATACAATAATAAAATTCTATCTAGACACAATAATGTCGAAATCCACAATAAAATTAATGAATATTCACACTGTGTACAATATAGACACAATATTGTTTATGCCCTGAATAACAATAGTTTGTGCATTTGTGGTGGGAACTCGTTGATTCTTAATGACAGACGGAACGACCGATTTTCGTTCACAAGTGTGGTTATGTGTGATTAATTGGATAGTTTGCCTATTTCTGAGGTGAGTACTTATAAAATATAAATATAATTATGTGCTTGTATGTAATTAGTTTTATTAGTTAGAATAATAAGATAATCGTGTAAAATAGCGATGATGGTCTACCATAACCTCAAAATTCAATCATTTTTCAGATTACACTCTGCTGCAATTTAAAATCAGCTATAATGAATGTATGCTATTGAATGCCTTTCACCATCAGCCTACCCGCGTCTGTCGTGACACCTTTAACAGACTCTCAGTCTCCGGTGAAAATCAGCCCCCATAGCCGAGTTTAACCAAACACAGCGAAAGAAATAGCTGTACGGAACCCACATGGAAATTTCATTCTGTCTTCTAAGTGGAAAATAGGCGGTGGAGGAATTTGTGGGATACGTTTCCATTAATAATTTGTGCGTGTCTAGTGTTTCTTTTAATGTTGTTTTGGTTTTATGTAATTACATTTTTCGAGTACAAGAGTAATTGGCTAGTTAAGAACAGAAGTGATCCAAGTAACATTTTTACAAAAACTAAATTATGTTGCCGTTTAGACTTCTTTGTCATCAACTTAGTGCAAAAGTAATCCAAGTTCTAGTGAGCACTGTGGTCAACAAATTTCTAATTGTGACATTTTTGCACTGTCCTAGAAATATAAAATTATTAGTGCAGATGTTACTTGAATGCTACTTGGATCACGTCACTGTTGATTTTATCGGAGACTGAATAAGCGCGCACATATTAGCGTCCTTTTTCCGCACCGTCTTCGGTCGCACTCACAAGGACATGGAATTTTCACATTAAACTCGTCCAAACCGTGTTGTTAAAATTGTTGAAAATTAGTTGCTTTAGCATTACAAGCTGCTTTAGTTAAAAACTCAGATCGGCCTACTTTGAATACTGACGTTCCAACAATCGGTGAGTTTATTTTCAAGTGGTTATGTTTTAGGGCTGTTTATTTTTATTATTTTAGAAATTTCAAGGGATGTGGTGTCTAACGCTGCTGAAGATATTAATAATGTTATATCATGTCTTTACTACAACATTCTGCATAAAATTCCCGACAATGTAACATCGGTATATACATTCAGTGACTCTTGTACGGGACAAAACCGTAATTTGAACCTGTTTTTCTCTATGATTTACATGGTTAATATTGTTAAGTACATATCAGAGATTACTGCGTGTTATCTTGTTATTGGCCATTCTTTTCTGCCCAACGATTCTGATTTTTCAGATATTTCTAAAGTTCAAAAGAAACAGCCGTACGTATACACTCCACAAGAATGGATGAACTTGATTCGTAATTGTAGGAAGAGAAAACCACTCATTGTGACGGATATGGTTGGGAAGTTCCTTGATTTTACTGGGTTAGGAAACATAATGAATAAAAAAGGACAATGTGCTAACGGAAATCGTATCCTAATTTCTAAAATGAGAAAAATAAAATTTTGCAAAGGAGATAGTAGAATCTATTTCAATGACAACTACTCGGAAGATTACGACGTTTTAGACTTACACACATGCTACACTATGTGCCACCCTGTCATCATCAGTTTTATTTAAACTTACCACACCTTAATAGGAGAAACAATGCAGTTGAAAATGAAGAGGAGGATGTGCTCCCAAATGTAGAGGATGATGAATGTGAATAATTACGCATTGTTAATTTATTAATAATAAAGTTATTTTCAAATAAAAGCTCTTTTATTTCATTTCTAAAATACCATATATTGTGTTAATAATTGCAGAAGTGATCCAAGTTCATAAACGTGTCATTTTACCTGTTAAATATTGGATGTGTCAAAAAGATCTTCTAGTAAAGACTAAGTTAAGTTAGTAAATATCATATTATAAACATATTGTAACAAACAAATTAACCTCAATTTTAATCATGAAAACGCGTTTTGCTCATTATCTCAATAAGACCTAAATGTTACTTGGATCACATCTGTTCTTAGCTAGCCAATTCATGGTTTGTAGAACCCTGATTTCAAATTAATTATAATCCACAGCTGGGAAATAGTTTCCCAGTTTATATTGATTTACATTCCTTACGTTTGTTATTTTGTGGTTACGCGCAGATTTCTTTAAATGAGCGAATAAAAAAAAACTGATCGATGGTGGACTGATCAGTTAATGCAGACCCAAACCTATGAGAACAAATTCATGAAGATGGTTACAAATAATTGCTTAATTTAATATAATAAAATATTTATTATGATAATGTTGTTTTTGTTTTATTATAAATAATTAGGTAGTTACTTTAAATAGAAATAATGTTACATTATATTTATCAGGCTCGTCTAAATGAACTGCGCTGGTAAACAAGAATATGTGTAATGCAGTACACAGTCTAGTTTTTCTTGTAGAGTTTACCAATTCTGGCAACCTGTAAATATAATTAACATTATTTTCATAAAAATCCCTAGTAGAAATAGAAAATTGTTTGAATTACAACTTGTAGATCAATATTGAAACATTATTGTACCAACTTGAATCAAGCCTGAAATACAATTTGAAATACAAGATTGTGTCAATCTAGAAATTCATTATCGAGTCAAGATAGTATCAGCATGTCACAATATTGTATCAACTTGACACAATCTAGAAATTCATCATTGAGTCAAGATTGTGTCTACAATATTGTATCAACTTGACACAATATTGTATCAACTTAACACAATAATGTATCAATCTTGTATAAATATTTATTTTCAAGTTGAATTTAAATATTGTGTCAACCTAGTGTCGTGCTCACATCCCAATAATGCTACAAGATTGTAGAATTGAAATTCAATAATGTATCAATATTGCTACAAGATGTAATTTCTACTTGGGACCATACATAATTGTGTACAAAAAATCAAAGAAACGGGCAGTGTCTCTTAAAAGTCGAAAGGAAGTAATAAAAGAAAATCAAATATTGAATTAGAAGAACGGGTTTTGGCTATGGTAACGAGGATCCAAGAAGAAGTACAAGAACAATTGGGAAAACGTGTGATGTGATATCATCCGTATAAATTTCAATGCCACCAAGAAATCTTGGACTCTGACTAAGACAGCAGAATATTTTTTTGCGAAGAAATTTAAAACAGCAAATCAGGACAGACACTTTCTCTCATCAATTTGCTTTACTCATGAATGCACCTTCACTCTAAATAATGAGCCAAATGCACAAAGCTCAGGATACTGGTCTCAAGATAATCCATGACTCTCTGTAACAGCAAGAACTCAATACCCTGAAAGAAAATTAATATTTGGGCTGGCATTCTTAATAATAAAATACGAAAACCCGGAGGTTTGGTTCCAGCACGATGGCTGCCTTGCACATTTTGGTAAACATGTGAGAGCCTATTTGAATGATGTTTTCCCAAATCGCTGGATTGATCGTGGTGGTACACTAAACTGGCCAGCGAGATCTTCTGACCTTATAATGTGCGATTTGTTTTTATGGCCTCACATTAAAAATAAAATTTATAACCGATATCACTTAATTATTAATTTTCTGAGGGAGGCCATCGATGAAGAATGTCGAAATATTTGTGAGAGGCAACTTATTAATTTGGCAAAATGTGTGTGTTTATGATAGGTTTGGTTATTTTTTAATACAAAAAGGAGGTTTATTTGAACATTTTTTACAAAAACCTGTTAATTTGTTGTAAAGTTTACATTGTATTTATTCGTTTAGAGTTAGTTCGCTTTCCTTTAGTTTTTTATTTTTTAATACATGTGTTACTACTATCTTGACCAGTTTACTAATAAATTAAACGAATTGTTTAGTAAGAATCACTACGTACGTCTTTAAATAAAAAAAAAGTGTTTGTAAGGGTTTCACTTCATTGTTCACATGTTTCTTCACTTGTGTGGCTTCATTTGACAGATGAATAAATAGTTTGCAATATTATACCATAAAGAGAAATCTTCACTACTCAGCTGTTTTATTTCAAGTGTTAAAATGGAGTTTCATCATATAACGACACTTTCGTGACAAAAAAAATGCAAAGAAAAATATTTCTTCAACAACTGTAAAATAACGTGTAATTTCGACAACGACTTCTTCATAGACGTAAGCGCGAGTATTAAAAGTTACGAAAAGAATGCGGCAGCATTAAAAACTAAAAAAGACCCCGCCTCGAAAGGGGTGGGTTTGAAAAATAAGCATGTCTTAAAAATAAATCAGTCCTTCATCCAACATGACATTAAACGAAAATGTATTATAATTAATTATAAATTTTCTATAACTCTATTTTCCTATGGCCATGTTTGCTGGTTAACACTCTGTATATAACACAATATTTTAATGATCTTGAAGCACGTATTAAGTACTTAAAAGATGAACATGAAAATATTGATGCAGATATGTCGTTAGAAATACTGACTAACGAATTCGAAGAGAGGCAGTCGTTAGTCAAATGTAATTCTTTTCAACATTGAAGATTGGAACAGAATGAGATTATTTCGGCAAAAATAGAAACCGGAAAAACTAACGGAGAATCCAACTTAAGGGGAGCTTCTCATCTAAAATTTTGAAAAAAAAATCGATATTTTAGCATTTTTGAAGTGTCTACTATTTTGTGTTAAAAGGGTTTTTTGGTCCACACATAAGAAACATTTTTAGAGATTATTCTTTGAACCTTTGTCCCGGCCGCCATGAGACGCTCTCCGCTCGAGACGGGCGAAGTGTCCAAAAGGTGACAACAGCTAGTACAAGTAGCGTGTAGCGGAGGCGAAAGGCAAATTGGACTCATTCAAGCACGACCACTCTCTTCATAAAGACGTTCAAGATTCGATAAAACCCGTCTACGAGGTTCTTTCCGCGGATGATTTGCTACATCGCTGCCTTGAAGGAAACACCCACAACTCGAACGAATGTTTCAACGCCTGTGTGCAGACTGGCCCCTAAACATTTGCATTCTTCTACTAAAATCATCAACAGTGTAACTGCTCTATCAGCAAACTTATTCAACGAAGGTAGCTTGGCATTGTTGAAGACTTTGAACGCAATGGGAGTTGCTGTAGGAGTGGGAGCCGTCCATTTCGTCCGAACTTTCGACGAGCAACATCTGCAGGCTGCTGAACGGATGGTCTGCAGCTACGCAAAGATGGTTCATCTCGAGAAGAAGAATCGAGCAGTTTGATTTGGAGTAGGGAATAATATATAATACTGGCATCGCTGAATAAATGTGAGTTATCGACAATACAAAAGTTGCTTTTTTGGTCCGCCATATTGAATTCGCCTTTTTTATTTTATCACATATTACCTCAAATCCATGTTTAAACATCGCGAAACTCGTAATTTTCCATTTTTTATGAAATTGCAAATATTTTTTTTGTCCGCCATATTGAATCGGCCATTTTTGACTTCTGATTCGTATTCAGCGGAGTCCAACGTCTATTATGTCATGTCATTGTTAGAATATATTGACATTTTTACACTAATTTTCGATCGAATCTGTTGCCAAAACTTTAAATGCGTTTTTCTCGAAACATGTGAATTTTCTATTAACCAAGGGCATATATGTCCTTGTACTGAAAAGCTTACCACGCTGTCAGCCGGTAATGTGGTTGGATTTTACAGATGTAAAGGGAGCGGCACGAGCTTAAATATTTAAAGCCATTCGGTACTGAAGGAGTGCAGGCAAAAGCTCGAAATCACAGTCCGCCACTTATAGATCTTTTAATGTGTAAACTTAAACTTATTCTGAAAACGTATTCATTTTTGCTGTTTACTTAACATCAGTAATTATTCTTTTACGAAATAATGCGAATTAACTTTAACAATGATCGAATTATATTTATGAAAGACCTTAATTATCCTTCTTTATCGACCGAAAAATTTTCTGTTAGTGACTTTATTGTATGTCATACATTACAAATATGTTTACTTGTCAGCTAAACATAAACTAGAAAACATGAACTTAGATTGTCTTATTTAAAAAAATCTCGATCCATTACTCCCTGAAGATATTTTCATCCCTCTTTTACATTATCGTTTTTATACAACTGTAAAATGTCTCCTATTAAGGATGTTAATACGCGGTTTGCGCGATTTGGTATCAAAATTACGAATACTAGTAATATTAAATAAAGATTTATTTAACAACTAGCTTAATGTATAAAAACATATAACAAAATAATATACTTAGAATTATAAGTGAGATTTAACGCGGATACGACCGAAGAACGTGATGTTGCTCGTTTCACAGTTGAAAACAGACTCGCTGGAAGTTTCTGAGATGGCTAGGGGCTGCAATGGTTCCTAGAGGGGTGTCCACAATTCAATCCTTCGCCCGAGGACCATCTCGAATTGAGCCCAACCACGCACGCTCCGCTCGGCGCCTCAGCCGCATCCAACATTGAAGAAACACACAAAATGTCAATAAAAATTCATTGAAGTCCACCCGAGGACGCCTCGGCCTTTTTTGCAACATCTGGCGCAAACAAACGATATTGTAAGGAAATTTAATTTTAGCCAAAGCGATTATCTATCCTTGAATTTATACTTATGTGAAGTGGATTAGACATTTCTTAAATCCTATACTAATGTTAATTAAGGTCTTAATGGATTTTACAAAGTTAGTAATAACTCTTTTGTTATGAATTCTCTAGCCTCTCCTCCTTCAAGACCGGTATGGCGAAGAGTCACCCCTGCGGCTGTTATGCGTAAACATAACGGATCTAGAGGAGTAAACCTCAATAAAAGAGTGTAATCCCCGGTGTCATACGAACCATGCCGAAGGCACTACGTTAGTGTGTCTTCCACCGGTAAGGGAGCACTGCAGGTGGTGAGTATTTAGTTATGCCCGTCTCGTGGGAACACAATGAAGACTATTCCTACAAAAAATATAAAATCCAACCCACAACTGACGGGGGAGCCAATCCCCCGGTTTTTGCAGGTTGAAAAAATCGAGGGAAACTTTGTCAGTCATTTTGTAATTGAAAGAGTTCTGAATGGGAAAATAGGAGAAATAAAAAGTGCGAAGAAAAATAAAGACGGGTTACTAGTAGAAACTATTAGTAACGTGCAATCAAAAACTCCACTAGAAAAAAACAAACTAGGAGAATTTTAGGTTAGAGTCACTCCTCACGGCAGTCTTAAGTACTTTCGAGGAGCCGTATTTCATAGGGACTTCCTGAACTACTCTGTTGAGGAGATTCAGGAAAACCTATTAAGTCAGGGTGTTATTGAAGTAAAAAGGATAACCGTTACACGAGAGGGTGTGGTCCAGGATACTCCGGGCCACATTCTTAAGTTTAAAAGACCGTGGTGGCCTGCATCAATAGCAGGGGGATATCTTAACCTCCAGGTGCGACCATAGTATCCATAGTCTCCTCTCCGCTGTTTCAAGTGTCAGCGTTTCGGACACACTGCCGTTCGATGAACGAAGGAACATATATGTATTTGCAGAAAAGGGCTTCACGAGGGAACGAGCTGTGAAGACCCGATTATTTGCGTTAACGTCCAAGGGGCACATTCGGCTCGTTCCCGAAATTGTCCTAAGCATAAGGAAAAGTTCGCAATTCAGGAAATAAGAACAAAAGAAAAGTCATCATACCTGGAAGCAAAGAAAAAGAGTGTGTCTGAAGCTCTACCAAAGTTACTCGCAGGCAACGACTATAGGATCTAGTGTGGAGCAAATTTTTAAAGAAATTCTGCCTCAAATTCAAACTACCATAACAGAAGTCGTGAGGTCGCAAGCAGAAGTTTTGTTTTGTCTTTTGTTGTAGGAAGAGTCCTGGCTACTGCATCAGCCATTGTCACCAAGTCATCTGATATGAATTCTAATCCGGGCCCAAGTGACACTTCCATTAAAAGAGGAGCCGGTGCAGCGTGCCTGTCCTCCACGGTTGTAGATGAGGTGCAAATGGACAAAAGGCCGCCCGAGACGAATAAGGAAAAAAAGCCAGGCTGGAAGAAGGGTGTGCCAAGGAGAAGAAACTGACTCCTAGGCACCTTTTTGTCTGTTTTGCATTTTATTTTAATTCATTGTTGTTATTTTAATGTATATTTATTTTTAATTTATTACATTTTAGTCGTATTTAGTCGTGTATTTTGCTTTGGTTCAATAGATTTGTGTTTAGTGCACGTTTAGCTCGGAGTCTTTTACAACTCCAACGCAGCCCTCTGTGATATTAGATTTAGCTTTTCTATATATTCTAGCTTAGTAATAATTATGAGACCGGCCAATGACACTGGCAGTCGATGCCGGTAAGTGGGAGGGGTTTTTAGTTGGTAGTTTCACGGACAAAATCTGGGAAAAGTCAGACACAGCGTCCGTAAATGGATTTTCACCTTCCATAGCAAAAAAAGAACAGTCTTTTACAGTTCAACCCGAAAAGCTAAGCCTATAGTCACCCATGTATATCCGGTTTGATTTGTATGAAATATTAAACAACTTATTAAAGAGAAAACGTATTAAATTTTAAACACTTATTATACGTAGATTATTTGAAAATCTACTCAAACATTGCTACTCTTGATTGTATACATTTTCAAAGCAAACTACATATCATTACGAACTAGTGTAATATTAGCTGGCTTAATATTAATCCTGATAAATGCAAATTTATGACATTTACCAAAAATCTAACTACACCACAACAAATTACACAATTGGCAATAATAGCATTGATAAAATCTTGTAGATCTAGGTGAGTGGTTTAACAACAAACTTACTTTTAATTGTCATGTAGAAACAATTCGTTTCAGGCATTAGGGTTTATTCATCGCAATTCTATAAATATACAGAATCCTAATGCTCTTTTCATTTTATTTAATTTATTCTTGCAACCACTCCGTTCGTCCATATACCTATGTCTTCCTAGAGGGAACAGTTTTTCCACGTGTTTTAATTTTTATGTGGACAGGAATGAATTGCGTTTTTCTTTTTTAAATTCATGTAGAAACCATTTTTACAAACAAAATGAAATGAAAATGCCACGAATCATCGAGTATTGTATAAAATTCAATTTAATAAGGTACATATTATTTTTATCTAACTCAAATTTATAATATATAATTATGTAGAGAATAAATTAATCTTGATAACGTGTGAAATCAGTCTAAATTGTAGTTACATCATAAGAAAACAAACTGAAAAAGCTTTTGTAATACTCAATATATTTTGAATCGTTGTAAGCTTTAAATAACGACCAAAACTCCTTTACTGAGATTTACAAATGTAACTAATTAAATTAATATCTAAAAACTATTGTGTATACGTCTCAGAAAATGTAAACAATGAAACAATAAAAAAGTTTAAACATTTTATAAATGGAAATATTATATTAATATTACAATATTTTTTTTAATGTCGCCACGGTATATAATAATTACACCTATTCATAATAATCTTCAAATTACACACATCTCATTCATTTCATGAAATTTAATTAAGTGTTGATAAATGGTGGTTTCCATACAACAAATTTGTTAGCAAATCCTGTTTTATAATACCTGCAATTTAACAACACTGCACTATAATTTTGCGAAATAAGTGAGGCCATTGAAAGTAATATAAATTTGAAAAGGTTTCGAATTTTCGACATTCCATTAAGTAACTAGAAACATCACGGTTTGTTGTCTATGTAAAATAAAATCAAAATATTTTAAAAATGGAGTTCTCTTACACTGCTCTCTTTTTCATCGGATTAGTCGCACTGGCTCAAGTAAGTATTTCACTAACTGTTTTATTAATTAGAGAGGAATTTAAATATTTTAAAAATAAAAGTGCAAATTAGCAACGATTGAGAAGCTTAGATAAGTAAATATAGGTTTAACTCTTAAATATAAAATCGAGTTTTTTTTAAGTACCCTCAACTATCGGTCCAAATTTTCATATATTTTATTACACCAAGTATATGATCCTGTATTTACGCTAACCAATGCAATTTTTTTCTGAAAAATTATAACATGAAACATTTTTTACTTAGTATTCATTAATTTTGATCAAATACATAAAATTAGCATTTTTTTTAATATTTAAAATTTCTTAAACTTTAAAAATAACAGTGACTGTTGCTGTTAAAGGTTATAAAAGGTAAATAATAAGACGGGAAATTAAAAAAAATGGAATTTTTAATATTATTTCAAAAAAATCAAGAATAGTAGTTTTCGATTGATTTTGATTAATATTTAGTAAATTAATCTTTCCATTTGAAATGTATTTAGTTATAGTTTATCTGTGGTACGAGTTTGAGACCGAACATTCGATATACAAAAAATACACTTAAAATACGTTAAATTATATTATTACTTGGACCCACCTAAGGCGGGTCTGAAAACATAAAAATAACACAGTTATAGCCATTACAAGTAAGTCGAATTATAAACGCAACAGTTGTGGTAAATCTCTAAAAATTATAAGAGAGCTAATCCATCATTTTATATGTATTAAATATAATAAAAGTCGATTACATTTTTTTTTTTCATCAGTAGATTAAGATTAAGTATATCAACAGCTTTTTTTTCATACTAGCATATCTAAATTAAGTAAGAAAAATATTCTGAAAATAATTTGTAAAACAATAAAAAAAATATTTCTGATGCTATTAAATGTTTCCCAGGCAAATGGTGATAATATAGTTTTACCAATAAATGAAATATTATTTTAGTGTTTCAATGAAGAAGAATTGGAAGTTATTAAAGAATTGTCCGATTCCTGTATTGAGCAAACGGGAGTTTCAACAGAACAATTGATAAAGGCCGAAGGAGGTGACTTTGCGTCCGATACAAACTTTAAAGAATACTTATTCTGCATGGTTAAAACACCTGGATTTATGAACGATGCTGGAGATTATCAAGTCGAAGTTATGAGGGGTATGTTGGAACAAAAATCGGGAGCGGACGTTGCGAAGGAGATTATCGAAGAATGCACCAAATTCGAAGGAGATAAGCTGGACAAAGCATTCCAGTTTAGTAAATGTATGCACTCTAAGCGAACTTGAATAATTAAAATGTTAAAAAAGGCTCCGCTAAAAATTGTAGAACTTTGTATGAATAAAATTTAATCTGCATTTATTTATGTTTTATTATTTATCGAAACAATATTAATATTGAGAATCATAATATTAATAAATTACTAATTGACAAAGTGTTACATAACGATAAAAACAATATTGATTAATATATCCAATTCCACCATCTAGGCAGAAAGACCCCGGGTCTATAGTCATTTGACAATGACAGTTACATAACAAATTGAAATAATTCTGTAAATATTGTAAACACACATACTACACATTGTAAAATGTATATCCATAATAATTAGTACATTCGCCAAAGGTCAAGCGTTTGATAAAATATATCTTACTATGATGAATGAGTAGCGATGCTAATAAAAAATATCTTAAACCTAATAATGAAAGAAATAATAATATTAGTGTTATTTAATACAGCATGACAGTAGTAATTAAACCATTGTCATTACCTCTTTGGATATTCTACAATCTTTCGTAAATATGTGGCCTCCAAGGTGGTATACTCCCGTATTAATGATTTTGAAAAATAAGGAAAATGCTTCTCTAAAATAAAACAATCCCAACTTCTTTTACGTGATAATAGATGTAATATCATTAAGCACGCATAATAGTAAAGCAAAGTCTAATGTCCATACTGAAAAATATTTACATTTTTTAAATGAAATTGCCAAGAGGTCTAATGTATTTACTTATGATACGATGAAACTAAAAAAACAAAAAATATTTCCTGGTGAACTAATGAATTATTTGTATTCCCAATGGTACCCATGCGACAATAAAATATATTCTAATCACAAAAAATAACAAATTTGCAAATTATTTTGCAATAATAATAATATACATTATTTTTAACAACATTTGGAAGATTTTACAGAATTAATCCGCGAACATTATTTCTTTTTTTTTCTGAACAGCTTTATTAAATTATTTATAGAGAACCAACAAACTTTTTATAATATAGTTAATTTCAAAAATAAATGCTCATTTAGTTACGAGAAAAATGAATTTTAAATTCATATGTGCATTTAAAAATTGAAGTTACTCTGTTTCATGATGCATGGACAACCTTGAAATAGCTATCTATCAAAGGAGTTGTTTATGTTATTAAATTAGCTCTATTTCATTGAAATATTTTTATTTAAAACTATTTTATATCTACATTTCGCTTATTTTTAGAAATAATATACTGTGTCAAGATGTGCAGGGCAGGGCACATGCTAATATTTGCCGCAAACTAAATAGTGAAATATGTTAATGAGGTTGTAAACATTTAATACTTAAGAAGTTACTCACACTTTGCTAATCTACTTATACGTAAAGTTTAATGTGTGAACAAATTGAAGGATTACTAAAAGATGAAAATAAAACAAATTTTAAATTCTCTTGAAAATGGGCTAATAACCCGAAACTAGTCGAGAATTTAAAGTTATTCAATCTAATCTGTGTTTTATTGGTTGATTTTTAATATTTTATTCATATTTATTTCATAAATAATTTATGTAAAATTTTATTAAGTGAATACCATCTTTTGTGTACTATATAGAATTGAGTAACGTAAGTTGAATATTTTATAATTTATACAATTTTTTTATCACATTTGAGTTATGTAAAGTCTTGTGTAATTAAATTGTCACTTAACCTACAGTAAATTAAATTTTAATATAATTTCTAATAATAACAGTTATTTACTCGAGGGTTATATCTACCTCTAGAGGGCGCTGGTGGAGGATAGGGGGGAGTCATCACGAATCTCAGAATCAGTCAGTGATGGTCAGAGGGTACCTTTGTGTACTCTCCCGTGGACCAAAAGGGTAAAGAGGGAGTGATGCTGATGATACCTCGGTATCACTGGCCTCTCTCCTCTCTCAAGACCGGTGTGTCTACGCAAGTGGGCACATCAAATCTGGAGGAGAAAACCTAGTTAAAAAATGAGAAATCCGAGGTGTCATACAAACCGTGTCGAGGGATGAATGGCCGTGCGTGATTTGGTCGTGATCGGTATCCCGCCCTCCGTTTATTTCTGTCCTACTCGTGCGAAAAACATGAAGAGTTAATCCAAAAAAACAATTAATTCCAACCAGGAACTGATGAGAGATCCAATCCCTCGATTTTTGCAGGTTACTAAAATCGAAAGCAACTTCGAAAATGTGAGTCAGTTTTATCATTTATAAGTTATTATACCACACAGTAGATCAGTGTAAAAGCATTAAAAAGCGCTCAATCAAAGAAACTCTTAGAATTAACTAAGCTGGATCGTTTTGACGTAAAAGTGACCATAAACTTTAGTCGCGGTATTATGTACTGTAGGGATTTCCTCAACGATAAGGTTGAGGAGATTCAAGAAAGTTGGACCAGTGAGGGTGTGGTGGAAGTCCGTAGGATTACTACGAGGCAATGTGCATGATACGCCACTTCACATCATGAAATTTAGTAGAACAAACTTGTCAGTAAGTACTAGAGGACGAATTTATACAAACTTGCAAGTGCGCTTATACAACCCGGCACCATTGAGGTGCTTTAAGTGTCAATATTTTGAGCATACCTCAATAAGATGTTCAAAGGAACACGTTTGTGTTTGTGTTTCGTGAAGAAGCTATCTCGAAAATATCTCAGAAATACAAAGACGAGATGGCAATACAAGAACTGACACCCAAAGCTAATATTCAGCTGGATGCCACCAGAGCTCCTGCGATGCCATTTCAGGAGATAAGTACATTATCTCCTGTAGTGGGAAAAATCGTGGCTGCTGCGTCTGCCGTAGTCGCAACTAAGGAAATATCTTCTTCCATGTCGGCCCCTCATTTGGACTTACACTTACCAGAACACCCCTACCTCCTCCTCTGACTATACAGTCGAGGAGACACTAACCGGTGGAGGTTCGGTATCAAATAACAGGGTTAAAAAGATAAAACCAGGCTGGAAGAAAGGAGTTGCTAGAAATAAACAAAATTTATTGTTTAGGTGCCTTATATGATTACCTACGTACCCCAAAAATTTTATTGAAATTAGTTAAGTAATACCAATAAAATGTGATATATGTAAATAAAGAATGGTTATAGATTAAACTTAGCGACTGTGGTGTTTTTGTATTAGAATATTAAAATAGATTTTGTATTGACTTTTTTGTACCTGTGTTTTTTTTAGTTGATAAAACGGAGCGCGATGAGCGCAGAGGACAGTTTTAATTTGACTAGCGATTAATAAAGTTCTATCTCAAATTTTGTGTTTCATTTGGAAGTTAAAGGAAGTTGGAGTCACCACAAAGTGGCGACGAGGATATTGGCGATAACATCAGGACATTTTCTGATTATTTGCGTAAATTCGCGAAATTCGTGTAAAATTACGAAATACACATGTGCGGTGTACAATGGCGGAGACCAATAAGGTCGATAGTTTCGTGGGACAGCTACGGGAATATGATCCTAAGACGTCAGACAGGAATTTACAGGCGTAGGATGGATAATTATTTTATTGCTAATGAAATTACGACGGGGGAGAAGAAACGCGCAATTCTTCTGAATACATTATCCGAAGAGGCGTACAAGTTGGTGTATGATTTGTGCTTGCCGAACATACCGGAGGAAACTGTTTATGACAATTTAATTCAATTATTAGATAAACATTTTAAGCCTCAGCTTTCAGCATTTGCTGCAAGATACCGATTTTATAGTGCAGTGAAAAGTCCATCAGAGTCGGCGAAGGAGTGGGCAGCGCGCGTAAGAAGCTTGGCGCCCACTGCAAGTTTGCGGCGGGCGAAATTGATGGAGCAATGCGTGATAAATTTATCATAGGATTTGAAAAGGGAAACATCCAAGATAGGCTGTTCGAAGAAGAATTAACAGTGAAATTTTCAAAGGTAGTGTAAATTGCCTCAGCAAAAATAGCAGCGAAATCCAACATGGAAGTTCCGGTATAGGTGAAGATGCAGGATTCGGGAAAAAATTGTGAAAAGTGCTCTGTGTGTGGTCGAAAATCGCATAAAACGGAAATGTGTCGTTTTCGTGAGTGCGCGTGTCACAAATGTGGTAGACGAGGACATCTCGCACCGATGTGTAAGGCGAGGGTAAAAAAAACGACATACTTTTTAGAATCGGAACAAGCAGCTGATTTATCTTTATTCAACATTCAAAATAAACCTGAAATATTAGACAAACCTTTAATATTAGACGTTTTAATTAAAAATAAGTTAATTTCCTGTCAAGTGGATACGGGATCGAGTGTCACGGCAATTTCTAAACAGTTATTTCTATAATATTTTCGTAATTTTGTTCTTCAACCGTCTGATAAAGAATTATGTCTGTAAAACGGAGAGAAAATTTTACCAGCCGGTATATGCAATTTAAAAATGAAATGTAACAATAAAGAAATGCAACAAAATGTTTATGTAATTACAAATGGAGGACCTCCTTTGTTAGGAAGATATTTTTTTAGACTTTTTAAATTAGGCATTGGCTCAATTAATTATATTAATTTAATTTAAAGAATTATTTTTACCTGGGCTTGGTAACTTTACTAAGAGTAAAATCTCATTAGATTTAAAAGGTGACAATATAACTCCAAAATTTTTCCGAGATGGATCATTACCATTTGCGATGAAACACTTAGTAGAAAATGAATTGAATAGATTACTAGAGGTAGGTATAATTACTCCAGTAGAATTCAGTAACTGAGGCACTCCGGTAGTCCTAGTACTAAAAAAAGATGGATATGGTATGTGGTGACTTTAAAATAACCGTCAATCCGGTATTGAAAGTGGATAAATATCCATTACCTCGTATTGAGGAGTTGTTTAGTAAACTACGAGGGGATGTAGAATTTTCAAAATTAGACCTTTCACAGGCCTATCAACAGATTAGTTTAGATCAAAAATCGATACACCCGACTACCATTTGGTATAGCTTGTGCACCGAGCAAATTTCAGCATATTATGGACACCTTGATACAAGGGGTTGATGGAGTGACGTGTTTTCTTGATGATATTTTGATCATGGGGAAGAATCGTAATGAATATTTAACAAGATTATATCTAATTTTGGATAGATTACAGTCGGCAGGATTAAAATTATCACTGCAAAAATGTATTTTTTTTTTTTTTTCAAGACAAAATAAAGTATTTGGGCTACATTATAGATAAAGAGGGATTACATGTTGCAGAAGATAAAATAAATGCAATTACAAATGCCCCTATTCCCAGTAATATAACTCAAGTTAAATCATTCCTAGGTTTAGTGAATTACTACGGGAAATTTGTAAATAACTTATCAATGGTATTAAACCCTTTATATAAATTATTAAAAAAAGACGTGATATGTAATTGGAATAAAGAATGTCAAAATGCATTCGAAAGAATAAAATTTTTATTGACAAATACGGAGGTGTTAGTTCACTATAACCCCGAATTAAAATTAAGACTGACAACTGACGCGAGTGCATACGGAATCGGTGCAGTATTATCTCACATAATGGAGAATGGTACAGAAGAACCTATTGCGTATGCATCACGCACGTTAAGTAAGGCAGAAATGAATTACTATCAAATTGAGAAGGAAGGACTTTCAATAATTTTTGGTTTAACAAAATTTAATCAGTATTTGTATGGAAGAGAGTTCACGTTAGTGACCGATCATAAGCCCAATAGAGGAATCCCGCAATATTCAGCAAACAGGTTAAGATGGTGGGCAGTCATTCTTTCTAATTATCAATATAAAATAGAATACATTAAATCTGAGAAAAATGTAGCAGATTGTCTATCCCGCTTACCTTTAAATAATAATAATTATTCACAATTTTTCAATTTAAATTTTGTTGCACCAATTGATTTTAATACGGTAAGAGAATTTACTTTAAAGGATTCCGATTTAAAACAAATAAAAGTATTTTTAAGAAAAGGTTGGCCAAAATTTAATAAAGTCAGCACTAGTAAAAAACCATATTTAAAATTTAGAAATGAATTAACTATCGAAAATAATTGTATTCTATGGAACAATAAAATATGTATTCCTAAAGATTTACGTTCATCGTTATTAAAAGAATTACACTCTTCTCATATGGGCGTGGTCAAAATAAAAAGTCTGGCTAGAGCTTATTTTTGGTGGCCAGGATTGACTAAAGACATTGAACAATTGTCAAATTCGTGTGAAAATTGTACGAAAGTACGAAACAACCCACCAAAGGTAGGGCTAACACCATGGCCGTTTCCAAATAAAAAATGGGAGAGACTACATATTGATTTTGCTGGACCTTACTTAAACCATCACTTTTTAATAATTTTAGATGCTCATACGAAGTGATTGGAATTATATCCGTTAAAAAATATTACAACCGACGTAACTATACAAGCTTTACGTAGCACATTTACACGATTTGGTTTGCCCAAGTAACTTGTTTCCGATAACGGTAAATCTTTAGCATCTAAAGAATTTTAATATTTTTTAAAATCCAATGGTATACGTCATCTTACAATTGCCCCTTATCATGCACAATCTAATGGTGCAGCAGAGAACTCTGTTAAGACAGTAAAGTATGCTCTAAAAAAGGCATTGGGTGAAAGTAGTTGTTTAGATCTAAATTTAAAATTAAATTCATTTCTTTTCGATTATCGAAATACAAATCATTGCACAAAAAAGGTTTCACCAGCGAAATTAATGTTTGGAGAACGTGTTAGAACCAGATTTGATTTATTATAAGAAAATTTGCGTCATAGGGTACAAGTTGAACAAAATAAGCAAAAAGAGTCATTTAAAGGTTCTAGAAATGTGGAATTTTCAAAAGGGGAAAATGCATGGGTAAGAGATTATCGAAAAAATGTTCAAAAACCGTCATGGATTAAAACACTTGTAATAAATAAAATTGGTTCTTGTATTTATGTTGTTAAAGTTCCAGAATTAAATGTGACATGGAAGCGCCATGCGAACCAAATGATTAAAAACAAACAATTAAATCTAGATGGTTTACAAGTAACAGAAATTAAGTCAGATAATCCTACAGTAAAAGTTGACATTAATGAGAGACCTAAACGTATAATTAAGCCACCGAATAGATTAACGTATTACACTCTTAATTAGTTAGGTAAGACATATTATTTTTTAAGAGCAGAGATGTGGTGGTGTATTTGTATTTGCCTTTTTTGTACCTGTGTTTTTTTAGTTGATAAAACGGAGCGCGATAAGCGGAGTGGACAGTGTTAATTTGAGTAGCGATTAATAAAGTTCTATCTCAAAATATTGTGTTTAAAGGAAGTTGGAGTACACCACAGCGACAAAAGTATTTTAGTTTTTTAGATACTTAGCGTAGAGTGCAGATTGACAAATGAACGAGGCAGTTCTCCGACCACAACTGTGTAAACGCATGTATCGCATATCCTATCAGAATAAAGGTTGATTTAACAAACACGTGTTTATATTGTGCTACCCTCGGACATAAAATAAAATAGGATTTTGTGAACAAAATTATACAAAGTTCTTATTAAATACGGTATAATAATCCTAATAGTCAAATTTTAATGATATGAATTATACAGAGTCTCCAAAATGTAATGTTTAACTTTTCAAATTTGAAAAGTACATTCATTACTTATATCTTATTTTAAATTAGAATCACTGTATATATATATATATATTTTTTTTTTTGATAATAACTCTACCTCAATTCCTAACAAATTAAAAGTTATTGGCAAAAAACTGTTTTTTTTTTTATTTTGAAAGTATCTTGTATAATTTTATTCACAAGATCCTATTTCATATTTTATTATTTTTTTAAACCATTGGCGCATTTTTTTACTGTTTTTATTGGTATGACTGAATTGATTACAATAAAATTTTAGCAGTATGTAGGTAAAAATAAAAGGCATCTAAGTAATGATGAATAACATGTATATCAAGTAAAAAAAATCAGCATGCCATGACCCTTTTTTTGGACACCCTGTATAATCAAAAATATTTTGCTGAAGAACGTCCTAGGACCCAAATTTTTTTTCTATAATTTCAAAGTCGTAACTTAATTAGTAACTGAGCTATCGAAGACGGGTGCTGTGATGCATGATCCTGTATATTGTTCTTGCTAATTTATTTTTATTTAATATCGTGCCGTCTTTGATTTATTACTGGAATACATTATAACTCCAACCATATGCTTGTCAACTGTGGTATTAGGTTTAAGATTTCATCGCATGTTTGAACAGACTTCGGAGTGATATGAAAATCCTACTTTATAACTTCGATGTCATCTATGTTTTTGTGTTAATGTTATTTATTGATTATTTATTATTTTTTATCTGTGATATCCTGTATTAGAAACGGTAGTAAATTCCACTACAACAAGCTGAAATTACTCTTAGCGAGACATGTGCCATTTTGTCCATGCCTCCAAGAAACACACTTAAAGCCCAATGACGAATTTGAGCTCAAGGGTTTCTCGGGAGTGCCTAATGTACGAGTGAAGTGTGGCGTAACCATCTTCATAAGATAGGATATCCCTACTATGTGAGAGGAATCTCTCTATTCCTCTCACATCGCAGCTCAAGGCTCTCTTAAAAATAATATTATGCACCGACTACCTTCTTCAATTTAATTGGACACTGAACGTTTTACTGGACCTAGTCAACCAGCTTCTAGCGCCATGTATTTTGGTGGGAAACTGTCCAACACCCATTATGGAGAGACCAGTACGGTCAACTGATCAAAGATTTCCTCGATCATACCAACTAGTTTCTCCTCAATACAGGGTTTAACACTCATATGTGTGCGCGTGGATCAAGATTTTCAGCGGTTGACATGTCTTTCTAGTGCCAACGACCAGCAAGTAATCTATCCTGAGAAACCATTAATAACCTGAATGGCAGTGATCACTTCCCCATCTTGATCAAAATCATCAAAAGACCGGTAAGATCACTCCGTCCTCACATATAAGTGAGGTATGGAAGATGGCGCGTGCGGGGAAGAAATTTCCCATCCTAAACGTGAATGGATCCGAAGTCAATGACACGGCAAAGGTTGCGGACGCAATCGCGTCGCAGTTCCACTCTACTAGTTGCTCCCATAACTACAATGATCTTCTGCTGGGTATTAAAAATGATCTCGAAGTTCATTTGGACTTATCCTCTCGAGAATCCTTACATTATAAGTTAAAGTGTTCATTGTCTGAATTAGAAGAGTCAATAGTATCCACGAGCGCTTCAAAAGAACCCGGACTCATGTATGAAGGAATTTTTGTTGAATATTTATAATTTGATATGGGACAGGGCTTAATACCCCAGGCAGTGGAAAACTGCCATCTTCTCTCTCTCTTCTGAATTGATAATGATGACACAAATGCCAATAGTTACCGGCCTATATCCCTAACTAGTTTCTTAGGTAAAGTCCTGGAGAAAATGGTCAACAGCCATCTGGTGTGGTTACTAGATACATTTAGTCTCTTTGCAAAGTATCAGGCGGGTTTTAAAAAATACCACAGTATCGTTGACCAGCTATTCCATCTTGAGAAGTCCATCCAGGATACCTTTCTAGAGCGAAAAACACCGCTACGATGATCTAGAGAATGCATACGATATGACCTGAAGATATGAAGTTCTTCAAAATAATGCACGAATGGGGACTAAGGGGTCGTCTTTCCCTTCTTGTAAAATCGTTCATATCCAGTCGTTATTTTAAAGTCAAAATTGGGGAAACTAAATCTGTACAATATATTTTAGAAAGTAATATTCCTTTAGGTTCAGCCATATCTGTCACCCTATTCGCAAAAGCCATTAATTATATCGCTGAATCAGTAAAATTCCCTATAAAAAATGGCCCTATGTCGATGACTTGGTCATATATATGGAAGGAGATACTATCCCTGCCATTAATCTACAAATGCAAGAAGTCATCGACAAGATGAATAATGACGCGGAGTCTACAGGTTTTCATTTCTCTGTAACCTCATGAAACCATTTTTGAAGACTCCGATGAACGCATTAAAACCCTAGACTCTCATTCCTGGGCCGATGAATACAGGTGGTCGAAGTTATCCATTTTTTGGGACTGAAGCTCGACGTTTTTCCTATTGAGCCCATGTCGAAGAGCTGGTCATATCATAAATTGCTTGGCCAACATCAACTGCGGAGCCACATGATAGGTACAGCAGCGATTGTACGGGCTCTGATACTGATTGCACAGTATACTCTTCGGCTCGAAAATCCTGCTTGAAGCCCCTCGATGTGGTTCACCATTTAGACATTAGGTACGCCACTGTTGCTTTTTGGATGAGTCCCACGCCGAGTCTCTGCTGCGAGTCGGGTATCCCCCCGCTAGAAGCCGTAGTCGATTCATACAACAGTATGCGTCGGCAATGCATACGAGGACGGGACACATCAACTTCCAACCATTTATCGTAACAACTGAGTAGCAGAGAAGGTACGTAAGAAGACCTACAGTGACTGGGTAGACGTGCGTTCTAGCGAAAAAGCTTATGGGAGAGTTAATTGCGTGGCGGGCGAGGCTTCAAAATAAATAAAGATGTAAAATATAATGTAAATTAATGTAATTTATCTAATTTTGTCTAATATTTGAATTAGACAGTCGCATTTAATTTATTTACGTAATACTACCATCGATAACCCGACGATTAAAATTTAAAACAATCGTACATTAAATATGCCTATACTAGACAATTTTCTTATTATAACATATAATAAGATAATTAGTCTTCAAAAGCCTCCCTATCTGTAACACAAAACTGCCTTTTTTCTTAGAAGTTATACTTACAATATTTATAAGTTATACAATATAATCCCTTCAACCTCAAATCTGCAACAATACCATTACTCAAAGACTAACCGTTTTTTGTATATATTCATAATTGCTCATGTTACATTATGCATATTCAATCGGAATTATTATAATAGGTTAAATGAAAAAACAGTAATAGATAATGCCGACTGATACTTTTATTTATACTTTTATACATTTTTTCTTTTTTAAACTACTCTTTAATTTAATAAAGACGTTTATAATTATTATTAAAAATTATTTGCAAAAAAACTCATTTTCAGCCAATTTGAAGAATAAAAATAGAAAATTGCACTGAATATCATTTTATTGATAGATATTCTTAATAAACCAGAGTGTATACACACAAAACCTATCAACGTGTCCAGAATTTGATATTCTTCGAAGGTTTTTAGAAAGAGCTAATCATTAAAAGTTGTAGTTTTTACGAACCTTAGCTATTTTAAGAGAAACAATTGATGGTGAATTTCTAATTACTATTTCTGTCCTGGCATCAGAGCTACAGGGTGATTTAAGAAAATATTAATTAATTTATTTCTTTTTAAATAATAAAAACGCAGAATTCCGTGTCATTCTTTTTTTACATAAATTATACAGTGTTTCAGTTAAGTTTTTTTATAATTTTGAAGTACCCTGTATATTATTAACAATGTTTTAAATTTAACAAATTACATTATAAATAAAGCTCATTATGTACATTCAAATTATTAATATATTACATGCATGTATTTCCACTATTTTGCTTTACAGTCGGCATCTTTCTAGTACAAAATGCCAATTGCATTCCCGATTCACTGTGAAAATCGACGTGACAATGCAACAACCAGCATCCTGAAAACAAAACAATGATAAATAATAATAAGTCTGAATTATTTCCATTTTACATCATGTTGACGATATTAACATTTCTCGAAACATAAAATGTATTATTCAGAATAAATAATTGTTTAATAATAATAATTTTCAGATAATGTTGTTTGTTGATTATTTTTGGATAAATAATTTTTAAACAGAGCAGAAAGACTTATGTTCCATGTTTAATGAAGAGTTGTGATAATTTTCAGATAATGTTATTTGTTGATTATTTTTGGATAAATAATTTTTAAACAGAGCAGAAAGACCTATGTTCGGTGGTTTGGGAATATTTTTTTTGTGTCGTGGAAGGGGAAAATCCATTTACGGACGCTGTGTCGGACTCTTCCCGAATTTTGTCCGGGAAACTACCGACTAAAAACCCCTCCCACTTTACCGGCTTCGACTACAATGGTCATTAGCCGGTCGGGTCTGAATCAATGCATTGACTTTTAAAATGGTTGGAAATATATTATAAAAATGTTTATTTATTGTATTATGTTAAATTAAATGCACTGTATTATTTTCTCAGATAGTATGCAATAGTTTTAGTGGTAATCTAAATAAAAAAAATTAGGAAATTAGTATTATTCTCAAAATATTTTCGATTATATAATTAGGATTTATAATTAATTACAGATCTGTAAAATTTCATTAACATAGGTGATTATAATTTCACTATACTTAGTTTACAATTTAAATGTTAATCTGTGTGTTCTCAGGTCCAGCATTAGAGTCTTTATACAACACTGATGCTGTCCACTGTGATATTATGTTTAGGCATGTTTATTCAATTTATATAAAGTGTGTCCTGTTAATGTTGGGGAATGGCTTAACCTCATGTTCCTGGGACCAAAATATAATTTAACTAAACTTATCTATATACAAGAGTTAACCGTTAAGGCAGATGTCAGCTTCAAACTTAAACAAAATATTATTTGTTTTATTAATAACAATTGAATGCTTCAGTTTATTTTTATAAAATTGCCATAGTTTAACATGATAGTATAATACACCATTTGTGTTAATACGACTACCGTCAATTAATAATAAGTATAGAATACACTAGTACCACTCCATAAATATTTAGATATTTTTTTAATCGAACACACAATCGGATTAAAAGAAATACTAGTTGAAAAATTAGTTAATTTGACACATTTTTCTCTCTTTATAATTTTCGATAAATAATACACTATTTGCACAAAAAAATAAAATATGATACAATAATTATTTGTTAAAAAAAAAACTAGTTACCCAAGGCATTATAAACACATTTGTTTTCTTAGAGAATAAAATTTAAAATTAACATGTTAATACATAAGTAATGATCCGATAACAAAATTTATAGCAAATAATTAATGTAATAATTACAATAATAACTAATAAGGCGCATTTATTTACGGTTTCCGGGTAACTAGATTTACATTTTACCAAATATTTAGAAGAAATTGATTTTAATTTTCTATTTTTAACTTTTGTATATAGATAGGTTCGGTTGAATCATCATATTTTGGTTCCAGGAACCTGGAGTTGAGCCATTTCCCTGTATATGCCTTATTGAATATTATTCAGTTTCATTTTGTAACGTCCAGAGCTCCGATATTGGGGTATTTCAACACCCCGATACTATCTCTGCTGTAACATTTGATCAGTTTAATATATATCTTATTGTATATGGCAAGTTAGTGTTAAGATAAAATGTAACCGCTTAGTGGCCCCAGCAGCCGATAACGATAAGGGTTTTTTTTAGTCTGTAGACTCCATAAATGCATTTTCCTCTCCCACAACACAAAAAATGGCTATCAAACATCAGCCAGCAGTCACCTTCGTCAAAGTTGACTTAGATTAAATGAATTGGTAAATAGTGAATTGTGAAATTAGTAAGGGTTATTAGGGAAATACCCTACACATTTAAAGTATGCCTTATATAAAAAAATAATTCTTGGGTAAATGGATAGATATGATTATGTTGGAGAGGTTATGCAAGGGGTTGTTGGGATGTTGGACTTTTATGAGGATTCCAAGGGCTCATCGTTCCACCACTGTAATGTTACTGAGTGTTGTAAGGTGGGAATTGTGGAAAATGATCCCCATATTTTTTACGTGAGGTAAAGATATCTTTATTAGCGTTTGTTAATAACCTAAAATATCGAATCCTTTTCTGTACTTTGGCTTTTATTAATTGAGAAAGAAAAGTTTATGATGGAATGTAATATCCAAATATTTGCAGGGGAGAGATGAAATGATCAAAATACTGTTAAATTTGTTTTAATGAAAATGTGAGGAGTTTGTAGTATGGGATGCGGAGTATGAAATTATTATAATTGATGGAAATTCTCCATTTTGCAAACCGTAGCCATAGCAAATCGATCAGCTCCTATAAGGTAGAAAGGAGAGTGGAATGATGCGAAATTAAAGCCACATAAAGTTCTGCAAACTAAAAGATAGGCCGATGTATTTAGCAATTCTGAATTGGGATTAAATATGTCATGGACCTTAGTTTTGAATAAGAGATGTGAGAGGGGGGGATCCTTACAGAATTTCTTATTGAGATGAGGAGGATCAATGGAAGTTATTAAAGATGCACTTATAGGGATCTATTTTTGAGTAAGCTGTCAGTTACGGAAAGGAGGTAATAGGCATTTAAAGAAGAGACCCTATGCGAAATCGAATTCTTTTTGGATATCAAGGAAAATGACTGCAGATCTTTTTCGTTTCAATATATTAGGCTTGTGAATTAGAATTTATGTTTAAGAAGAGAAGGATTGTAATCAGTTACCGAGGAGATATCGAAAAGTTCATACGCACTTCGTTCATGGAGCCACTGAAGATGCCAACGGCAAATGCCAGCGAAATGTTTGGATTACTACGGCTTATTAGCCCAGAAATCAAAAATTCTAAGCATTGTCAAACTTTTTTCAGAAAACACCCTACTTACATCCTCTGGAGAAGGATTGGGACTTGTGTAGAAAGTTTTATAATATTTTCATTGTATATTTTTTCCTTGGTAAATAATGCAGGAATACTCTTCCTCTGTTATGTCATATGTAGGATATGGAATGTAATGGTTTGTGAACAAATAATACACGGATGGCTTTTCAAAAAAATATTTTTACTGTAGCCTGAAAAAATGTGAGCCATTGATGTCAAGTCATTTATTAACGTGATGGTCTTAGGATTTCTTAATTGTCAAATTGTGTCTGTTTTTTCAAACTTATTTTTTTTTTTAAATTTCTGTCCAGCAATGTATTCCTTGCCTTATTTATTGAAAGCAATTATCCATTTATCTGTTTTGTATCGTATTATTAGTTTGTCAATATGTTTATTGAGGGAATTGATTATTTTTTTGAGTGTTTCTTCGTAATTTTGTTATAATAGTCTTAAGTTTTTGACAGTTGACGCGCGATTCGTGACATGTACCAGAGCCACATATGACCCTTTGAATTGTCGTTTTAGGATGAACAAACTTACAAACGAACAACGCTTGCAAATCATTGAATGTTATTATCAAATTTCGTACGCAACAATTTCACTCTATTGGACACGAATCCTCCAACCAGTATCCGCAGAGTGCATACCAAGGATAATATTGTTGCTGTATCCGGGAGAGTTAAAAGATCGCGATGTGTCCACTCATCACCGATCGCAGCAATTGCTTATTTCAACCACCTGGAAGTATTTATGCAAGCATCTCGGTGTGAAGCCATACAAAATACAACTTGTCCAATCAGTGCAGTGTACGATACCCTAATCCAATTGTGAGCCGAGTTTAGTGAGCAATTAATTTAACGTTTTGGCGCAGTAAATTGGCCGGCAAGATTTCAAGGATTTCATACCACTAGACTATATTTGTGGAGGTACGTGAAATCACTCGTCTATAGGAATAAACCAACCACTATTGTTGCTTTAGAAGAAAGCATTACACATGTTACTTGCCGAAATGTTGAAAAAGGTGTTCCAAACCAAAATTGGACTTTTAGAATGTGCCACGTGAAACGTAGTGAAATAATCTTTAAAAAGTAAATGACAGGCATTGATTTATCGATCTAAATAAATATTTCATTCACTTTCACTTACATACATTAATGATTTTGTTGTTCCATGATATACTTTTGGTTGTATGAAAGTTTCCGATGTCATTTGCAGGAGGTGTTGCTTTTCTACTTTCATTAGAAGAAAACGGAGGCTGAAGCGCATCAAGAACTCCAAAAAGATTACTAAGATGTTACTCTAAGTGAAACAAGGTGCCGTGATTGGTTTCGTCGCTTCAAAGATGGTGATTTCGATGTTGAAGACCGTTCGCGTGAAGAAATTGCTCGATGAGGATCCATGCCAAACGCAAAAAGATTAGGAGTTACCCGCCAAGCCATTTTCATTTTCAAGCGGTTGCATGCGAAAAAGTAATTCTGCAACATGACAACGCTCTGCCTCGCGTTGCCCAACCCGCTAAAACCTAGTCCTATCCCACCCGCCATATTCCCCCGATATTGCGCCGTCCGATTATTACTTGTTGCGTTCGATGGCACATGGTCTGGTTAATCAGCATTTCCCCTCATATGAAGACATCTCAAAATGGCTTGATTCATGAATAGCCTCAAAAGACGAACATTTTTAGCGTGACGGTATTCGAGCTCTGCCAGAAAGATGGAAAAAAAGTTGTCGCCAGCGATGGGCAATATATTGGATGATTCATTTGTAACAATGTTTTCACAATAAAGTTGCAGTTTCAAAAAACAGCGAGAACATAGTTGCGCGCCTAATATTTTTTGAATTTATTGCATGAGACTAGAAATATTACTACGGTTGGCTTTCTATCACTTAATAAACTCTACATGGATATTTAGAATGTGCGTGTAATAATTTATTGTATGTTTCATGTATTCCAGTAATTATTCGTGTCTTTATGTCGTCCTTTTTAGAAACAATGAGTTTACAGTAATGGGTTACTATTATTTTTGAAATCGTCATCCATAATAAATTGTGTGCACACTACAATGGCTGCACCGGGAATGTATAGATAATTAATAAATTTTATAAACTCTCCAGAAGCAATTTCCAATAAAAATAGATATGACGACTATGTACTTATTTGTGTAACTTTTTGATGTACATACATTAAAATAAAATAATTTGATTAATTATAATTCACTTTAAAATAAATGTACATTAAAACAACTACTTCCCTAAACTAGATATTGAATTACATAATGGGCACTTGCTGTTGTATATCAATAACATATTGCATAATGCAACAATTTTTGATTCGAGAATAATGTAAACAGTAAAAAAAAGCAAAAAACTGGGTAATATAAGGCCATCTACATACGCGTGTTTCGGAATCTTTCCCTCATCAGTGCAGCTCCGCCTTACACAATTTCAAGACGTTAAATTAAATTAGTTAAATTAAACTGAATCAACTAAATTAAATAAATTAAACGCGTACCTTCCCGGCTACGATCTCTGATGAAATTAACCGATCTCAGGTAATGGCGCAAACAATCCGCTCGCCTTAAAGCATTTGATGTATCATTCAAATTTGACATTTACTAGATTTGTTGAGATATGTGCATAGATCACTAATTGCTATTAATTAATCTCTCGCTGCTAATTTTCGAACGCTTTTCTACGGTAACAACCAGTTAATCCTGATTAACAGACTCTGCATATAGCTTATAATTATTTAATACTTGTTTAATCCATCGTTGCCAAATGAATACTCCTCGTGCAATATATTGTTCTCTACAATTATTTACTTAAAAATAATCGATGAACAACTTCAACTGAAGATTATCACATCATTTCTCGGCCCATTATATTTAATTTTATTTAATAGATTATAAATGCTTATAATGTTAAAATCCATGATATTTTCGTGTTAGTATTAATTAATTGTTATCATTTTAATATAATATTTACCTGGATTATTGCTGAAAAATCTGACTATTACGTATCCGCCATCCGGTACTCCAAAAGTATCCTTGTAAACTGGCATAGCATTCTTGCGGATCAATTTATTTTTGGCTTCTAATTCAAACATTTTTCCAACTGACAACGTATCCGCTACTTTAACCTGGCTGAAAACAGCTGCGCGATGACCGTGAATATGTATCGGATGCACAAGATCCAAATGCTCCCCGATGTCGTAAAAGACGAATTCAATGAGGGCGTTATTTTCAATCTACAAATTTTTACATAATTAGTCTCATAGGTTCCTTTCAGCAAAGAATTTTGTTAAAAAAAATCATTTGTGATTTAAACGCTAAGCCCACACACTTTATTGTTTTAATACATGTAAACAATTAAAAAGGAAATGAAATATAATTGTGAAAAAAAAATGAAAACAATTGTCAGGAATCAAAAAACTATTTAGAGAGTGCTTCGAGCTATCAAAAGTGTCATTTTTGCGCATTGTTTGCGCAATATTTGTGATTTGTGCACTAAGCCAGCTTACTAATTTTTTGAAAATACATATATTAAATTAAAATAAATAAATTTAAAAAAAATGTGTGAAAAAAGTAAAAAGATTTTTTACGAAATAAAAAAAAAAATATATTTTATATTTTGGGTCATTATTATTTTCGAAGGAAAATGTGTTTTAGAACCATGCTTCCACAAGAATGTAAAACAAGGAAAACATACAAATAAAAAGTTAGCATTAGGTGAGTTATAAATATTTGAAAACTAATTTGATAAGTTTAATATATTTAAAAATTATTTTTTGCAAATTCAAGTCAGTGTTAAATATTGAATTCCGAATTCTTAACGAAATAGTAAAAAAGACAAAAGAAAACGTAAAAATGAGTTTTCAAAACAATTTTACTCACTTAGATCTAATACCAACTTATACCTGTATATTTTCTTTATTTTATTGTTTTATATTCTTCTAGGCGGAAAATTTCGGAAGCACAGCTCAATTCAATGATTGTATGTCAAATTCTTCGTCGATTATCAGAGCAAAAACAGGGCTAAAAACTACAGTTTTTAGAGCTTGATAACATGTACATTTCGAGCATAAATGACTTGTTTCTATTAGATATAATTTGTTATTCAAATGTTTCAATTGAACTGAATTTAAAATAATTTGGCTCGCCAGATGAATCAATGATAAAGATATATGTTCGTGAGAAATTTTATAATAATTATAACAATTCTTTTTACCTGTTTTCACATTATTATTTGTTTGACAATAGATTAACATATACATACATATTTTGTAGAGTTTTTGCATAGATTTATTACTATTAAAATTATTTGTTTAAGTAATTTTCAATTGAAATCAATTATCACGTCATATTTATTTAAATTATCACTTTTATTCACAAAAAATACTTTCAAACAATTTCATTATTTAGAGTGAGTACGTCATTATAGAAAATCTGTGACAATCATTTATCTGCAAGGTGGCCACAAAAATATTATTATTATTCCTATACAAGGGGATCATAAAAGGTGCGATAATCTTTAGGTAGTGGTTCATTGGTTAATTTCTAACGGAAATTGTAATTAAAAAGATGCAATATTGCTTAAAACTCAACGTGAGCATATGTTTAAAGTATACAACAAAATATTAAAAAAATATATAAAGTAACTGTTCAAAACAACCAATGAAAAATATAATTGATGGAAAACAGCTGCTGTATGTTATCTAGTAATATTTTATAAAGTTTAATATATTTTTATAAAAGTGTTGAAATTTGTTTATAACTTATGCCATTGACATTTTAGAAATGTGCATTTTATTGCATTGGTTTCATTTAAAATAAACAAAGAATAATATGAATTTCCAGACACATCAACGGTCTTGTGGATGTTATGAAGATGAATCCAAAATTTGTTTACTCAAATTTCTACTATAAATTAACCAATGAACCACCCCTTGAGATTATTCTACCTTTTGTGACTATATTGAATATAAATAATTTATACTTGGTTTATAATTTCCCTTTAATTATATATTAATGATAAAAATTCAATTACCTCAATCACGTGTGTGCATTCATGACAAGATTCATTCAAAAATTTCGTCGTTTCATAAGAACAGGTTTCTTGATTCCTCTTTAAAAGCAACGGTTTATTAGGCGGTTTAAAATGGATGTAGTTGATGAGAGGCTCGAACAGCTCCTCTTGTCCAACCCCTTCGAATTTCTTTCGATTATAAATGTACTGGTCGAATCCAAAGTAATATGACAACTTAGGCGTACCCATCAATTTTTCCAAGCAGTGACTTTCAACACTTTCAAGGTCATGGTAGTGGATGCAATTTTTGTTGGACAGGTCACCGTGACAATTCAGGATCTAAATATGAAAGTGTTTATTTTTTTTTTCTTAAAGTATGGTATAAAAACAAAGTGTACAATAGCCATTATTTTTTAGTTTATAGTATTTATAACAGGTCTTGACACACTCGTGTATACATATTGATTTTATATGTAAAGAAACAATTTTATCTAAATTCCTGCCGCGATCACACATATTAGGTACTTGTAAGTATTATAAACATTTTGCTACTTTAAAAATGGCATTTATTCGGAAAAATTGTACAATATATATTAGGTGCTTGCATGAATTCTGACAATTTTTCCACTTCAAAAAGATATTTATCAGAAAAATTGCTACAGTATATATTGTTTATTTATTTGTTTATTCCCAACAAACAATAATATCAAGTTACAGGGAAACTTACATTAACCAAAGAAATGTTATAAAAATCAAACAATACCATAATCATTAACAACGAAAAATATCATAAAATTATTGTATTTAACTATTTATACATTTTAGTATGATGAAGCAGATTCAAAATATATACATCTGTAGATTGATGAATATCATTGTAGAGCTTCATTATAATGCTGATAGGGGTGTTCAGATGTGTCAATGTGCTAGACGCTGTGAGTGGAAAGGCTAAACTGTGTCTAGCTGCAATTCTTGGGATTTGCCACTAAAGTCGGTACAAAACATTAGCATGATCTACGATTGTTAATAATACCGCTCAAAATAGGATTCCTGCATATTTATGCCTATGGATATGGGACTGTATACCGAATAATTGATGCAGATTAGTATACGAGATGTTTGCATCAGGGTAGACCCTATATGTTCTGAAATAAAGTAATTTGAAGAACTTTTTCTAAATATTTTCAATATTTTGATACGCAATTGATAATATGGGGCCTCAAAAACTGAACTACATTTATTAATAAATCTTGTAGCGTAATTATTGCTCCCTAACAATCTTGAATATTCGCGCTAAATAATTTCATTAATTTTTGCGCATTTCTTCTTTAACCGACCTCTTAGCAGAGCTCGGCCATTTGCCTCCCGACGTTCTTTGTGATTACTTGTGCGAACCGTGAATTTCTTAAAACAATTGTCGGCAACCTTTGGCGCGATTAGTAATTGTTTGTGATATTCAACGATTTACCCAGCCTGATGTTAGGTAAGTTAAATACTTTATTGTAAACGGATGCGTGAATACTTATGTTGTGTTTCTTTTGTTAGACTATGGATAAGAGAGGTTTGACTGTAAATGTGAGAAAGACAAAGTGGATGAAATTTAGAAATAGAGGTGGGGAATGAAGAATGGCAGAATTTGAGTGGAAGGGAGAAAAAATTGAGAGAGTGAATGAATTTAAGTATTTGGGATTTGTTTTCAAAGGTTCAGGAGGGTATATGGGTCATGTTAAATGGGTGCAGAGTAAAGCCAGGAAAGCATGGGGAATGATAAAGAGTAAATGGGGAGGATGGTTTGCAGGGAACTTTAAAGTGGCCTGCAAACTATAGGATGCCTGTGTAAAACCTATTATAATGTACGGTGTGGAAGTATGGGGTGTAAGACGGTATGAGAGCATTGAGAGAGAGCAGTGTTGGTTTCTGAGGCAGATATTGGGGGTTGAAAAATCAACTCCTGAATATATCGTGCTGCAGGAAACAAATAGGGTGAGTGTACATATGGAAGCAATGGTGAGAGTCGGGAGGTATGAGATGAAGTTGAGTGGATTAGAAGAGGAGAGGCTGGTGAAAGATGTGTGGCGGTTTTGTTTGAGAGAAAAAGTTAGTGGATGGAGACAGGAAAGAGCGAAGATGTATGAAAAGGCCGGAATGTCTGAAACAGTGGTAAACGAATGGCTAGAGAGAGGAGTGAATGTTGCTGATTGGGGAAGAATGAAGTGGATGGAGGTTGAACTACAGGAGAGACAGATGTATATAAGAAGGAGTGAGTATAATCCCTTGTATGCTAGAGTGCAAGTGTATGGAAGGTTTCCAGGGTATCTTACAAATGGGATGTGGAAAACGGATGAAAAGGTAACCCTGGCAAGAGCAAGATGTGGATCTGAGGAGCGAGAAAGGAAAACGTGGATGGGACAGGAGTATGGAAGATGCATGTTTTGTGAGGATGGAAGGGACACTTGGATGCATGTAGGAAACGAATGTCGAGGAGTGAAGAGCGAATGGATGGGTGATATGAAAGTATTGGATTGGCTGAGAGAGAATGGGGCGAGCGTAAAAGTGTTGACAATGCTGGGGTGGGAAAAGCAGAGGAGACGTCTGGCATCTTAGTAAAAGAAATGAAATATTTAAGTTGGGTTAATTGTTTGTTTTTGTGTGTAAGGTTATGCCAATAAAGGTTGTTTTTTTTTTGTTAGACTGTTGTTTGTTACAGTGTTTCCCGCAACCCTGAGCCTGACAAACCGGCGCCCAAAATCATTACGTAGGAATCTGGACTATCAAAATACCTACCAACTCTATAAATAAAACCTAACATTTACATTGCATCACCATAAACAATTATTACATGTTTATTGAATGACAAGTTTGATTCAAAAGTTACACCTAAATCGCGAGTCGTATTACAACGTTTGCTATCTATCCCATCTACAAAGTATTTAAAATTAATATTGGTTCTCTTTTTATAAAAGCTCATACACTTGTACTTAATTATATATAATATAAAGCATTAATAAAAATATTTCCATGATTTCTACAACTTTCGCCGATTTTTCTTGCAACATGATGATTCCGTGTCGAAAGTACGATGTTGGTTTAGAACCATCCATGCTGCATGGATCTAAACAAGTGATAATAAAAGGCACTATATATGGTGAGTACACTGGATGCATTAGAACTTCCAATTCGATCTGCAACAGTGTATAATTCACAATTCGTGCAATGTGTTGCCGAGCGTTGTCATCAAAAGGATCAAAAGGATGACTTCGATTTGTTCAATTAATGTCGCCATATACACAGCATCGCTATGAATATTTCAGTGTCGATGTGGATAGCTCTCATCTCCTCGACTAACTCATTACATTTTAAGATTAAGAGTATCATAGTAGATCCCACTTTTCATCTCCAGATACAAATCGCCACAAAAAAATTTGCCTGGTAGGAAATGAAACGGCAATATTGAATTAGTTCGAAATTGTAGCCATTTTTCATCATTTTTGCTTTTTCTTTTACATGTAAACGTCCGAAAACAGTTTATTCATCAACTGTTAAACTGTCTGAAAGTTTATTTAAAGTTTAAGCTGAGTTTTCGTACAATAATTCTTGCAATTCATTGCCTACGGACTTTTTTGCTCTTTTTTATTTACATCTATATCACCACTTTTAAATCATTTAAACCATAACCGACTATTGGGATACAACAGAGCAACATCATTATATCTTTCGAAAAGTGTTTTATAATCAAACAATAACAGTAATGAATACCGAAAATGCAATTTTGAGTATTCCATGATTAAAGTCTAATATTTTGTGTAGAGAAATGTCAAAACCATCGAATTTAGCAGTTAGGTTAAGTTTTTTGCATTCATATATTCGAATTTTTACCAGTTAATGTTGCTGATCAAAATACATGCAAGCACCTAATATTAAACAAAAAAAATCCATTATATTTACAGCTTGTGGACATCTTTTTTGCAACATGGCGTGTCAAAGCAAGACATTGGTTTTACATCGAACTACTATCGCACTTCCGTGTGTCATGCTGCATCGATATGAACAAGTGGTAATCAGAAGTCGCTATCTCTGGTGAGCACGATGAGTGCGGCAGAACAGTGTACCCTTCAGATAACTTTGCGTCTGTTACTCGCCTTTACCGGTATTTTTTCAACAACATGTCTTTCAATTTGTTCAACTGAGGTCGGTAAACATCTACAGTAACAGTTTAATTAGGTTTTAGCTCAGCAAGACTTTATGTCGATATGGATGGCCCTCCTGGACTAATCCATGACTTTGTTGCGCTTAGGATTATAGTAGTAGATTCACTTTTAATCGCCAGTCATAATACATAACATAATTCTCTTACTTTATTTACCTAGAGAATTCGATTTCATAGATGAATTGGTACGATATTGCATTCGCAATCAATTCGTGCGGTAGCATTTGTTCTTCCTTTTGGATCTTTTCCTTGTGTGTAAACATTTCAAAACAATTGATTCATCAAGTTTTAAGCTGTTTGTAAGTTTATTTTTTTCTCATAGTTTGAATTAGGTTTTCCTTTAATAAGTATTATTAAAGTTGTTTTCGAACTTTTTTGATCCTCCGGGCCAGTCTTTGTTATTCGCAGCAAAATCACTACTTTTAAATCGTTGAAACCAAAACCGACACTTGGGATATGACGGAGCAGAATAACCATAAGTTTCAAAAAAAAATTATGAGCTTCGGCAGCAGATTTTTTTTTAAATCAACAATAGTAATGAATGACAGAAATGTAATTTAGAGTTTTTCCGTGATTAGCGTCTACATACACTTATATACCTTTGCACCGTTTTCAAGTAAAATGGTACTTAGTAAAGTGCCGCTTAAAATTAAGAGAAGCTTAAATACTAATTGCATTGCACCGCATGCAACCAATTCACACTTTCTTAAATGTCGCTTTGTTGATGGGAAATCTGGGGGAATTTGTGTAGCTAACGTAATTCGCATACGCAGAGCGTATGTTTGCATTTATAACCTATAAAATTCATTGTTTTGTGTGGGTGTTTTCCCAATAAATTTAAAAATTTTATTATTTTTCCCGATAATTTAAAGATGCAGAATAATATATTTTGTAATATTACTATTTTTTAATAAAAGATTGTTTGTTTATATTATGTTATTTAATAAAATTATTTTTTTCTAAAATAACTAATAATTATTTTTTCGCATTCCTAAAATAATTATATATTTTTAGAAAATTGTTGGATAGTTTTTTTATGAGTTTTGCATAAACAAATTAAAAAATAAAAATGTTATTTCAAATTGCATTTTATTATAAAAATATACGGAGATATTCCACACAGAAAATATTAATTTTGTAATATATATGTATTAACAGAATGTGAAATTAATTAATAACGTACACGTTAAACTTAACATTCCTATATGGAATAACCCCGATATTCTAATACATAAATCACACCTTTTGTTAATCGGAATCTTTTATAAAAATTTGTTTCATTAAAATCAAATCAAATCGTAAATATATTTGTCGCACAATTTAATTATTTCAAGAATATCCCGGTCATCGTCGAGAAATAAATCCATGGTCACATCGTCGGTTTAAGGGCAGCTTAGCGTTCATACGCATGCGATGTAGCAGAAATGCTGCGAGTTAAGTGGTGCTTACCGTTAAGCCGCACTTAAAAGTTACGGTGCAAACGGGCATTAATAACTCAAAATACTAAATGGAATATTGATTGTTATGTTATGTAGAGAAATGTCAAAACCATCGAATTCATGCTTTGGATTTTCTTCAGTAAATAGCGCTGATTAAAATACATGCAAGTAACTAATACAATAGAAAAATTGTTCGAAAACGTTGACTAACTTCGATTACAGAATAATTAATATAAAACTAAGTTTCAATTTAACCTGAAACATTCATTATATCACAGCTTATGAATAAAAAATTATGAATTATGTAAATAATTATTAGTTATAATTAGTTTATTCTAACCTTTTTATCCTCCTCATTATCTTTAGACACTTGAATTACGTCATTATTTTCTTCAGCGCCTTCATAAACCAAAATGGCACGAGCGACCGCTTCGCAAATAATAGTTCCCTGAATTTCGATTTCGTACATAGCCACATTTTGATTAGCATCCAAGACGAAATCGTACCTTTCCCCGTTCGTCATAGTCAGAACATCAACTAAAAATTCAAATGAAATACTTTATTTTCTTCGATTTAATAATAAAATATTAAAAATCAGAAAAAAAATGAAAATAATATATGGTGCCTATAAGAACTATGTGAGGTGATGATGCTCTAAATGAAACAAACATGCTATTAAAAAATAAGTACATAATCGATTAGATCATAAAAAGTGCTATATGAACATAATTACTGCATTAGAATATTATCTTATGTAATGCTTCTAATACGACTAACTATATTTACAGATTGCTGTTTTCAAAACAGTTTAAGACCGCACACATTATTATAATGTGCATTTTTTTACAAATAGTTCTGTTTTTTTTTTTTTAATAGCATGCATTGCTTAGTCGTTAAATAACTTACCGGTTACAGGCTTAATAGCATCAGCATCCGCATGGATTACCTTTAGTTTATGACTTGCAACTTGAATCCGCATTGGAGACACAATATTTCCACCATGAATCATTCTAAACCTGTACTTTTTGCCCTATACAATAAATTTTAACAAAATTAATCTAATTTTTTAATAAAATATTCATAGAACTGGTGGTTCAAATCCATTGCAATGTGATTTGTGATGAAATAATTAAAATGAGAAAGCCACATTGTGATTAGCAAACGCTTTACTTTAAACACTTATTTCATTATTTCATGCTAAAACTGTAGTTTCGACCAATTAAAAACATAGTTTTATTTTATTCTGTGACTATATCTTCGATTATACGATCATTCGATTAATTGCCAATGATATAGTATAGATTAAAACGTCAGGTTAATTGATTTAGTGCTCCATTGATATTTAATGTCAACATTAAGTTGAAAACAAATGTATAAATTTTTGTAATATTCATTAATATCTAGTTGCTAATATAATACCTTGATTTAATTCAATTGAAGTACAATTTCCTAAATATTTCTGGACGTAATCTTAAATCGATGGACGTTTTTCAAATTGAATTTAAAATTTAACCTGTAAATGATTAAAGGGCTGCTACAGAAAAATGTCATTCTTAAATTTACATTTATATCCGACATCTCATAAACTCCAGCTCAACTTTCCAGTCAACAGTCAAATACAATTGCTCTAAACGAATTTTTTTTTTCACATTTGCCCATCTTGCCTATCCATCCACCAAGTTATCTTATAATTTTTCAAAATTAAATATAAAATTAGCATTTGGGGCCTGTAATGTATTGAAGGGGGTACTTCCGAAATAACAAATATAATTTTTAAAATGTATTGGTAAAAATATTTCTAATATTAATTTTATTAATATTGTATTTTAAGAAAAATTTGTTAGATGTGGAGAATTTTATCATTGTTTAGTCTGAGCGATAGAGCTAAGTGGATGTTTTTTTTTTCAGCCCAATCGGGGGAGCGCGCGTAATATAAACATTTCACACGAATACGGAGATGGCCGCACAGGCATTTATTGAATGTTATTCCAATAGAAATTAATGCTAAAAACTTGTCTGGGCAAATCGATGGGAAGTGAATAAAACCAAATCGAAAAGAGGTTCGCGTCATTCTTGAATCGGCATTCAAGAAGCACACCACGTTTTAAAAAGAAAATATAAATACATTTAAAGGTATCAAATTTTTAAAAAAGGGGGTGGCAGGGACTTTCTAAGAGAATATACAAAATTTATTTGTGTCTTACATGGTGACATTGGGTATACCTTTGGCTCCTTACTATTTTACATTTGATTTTGTTATTTCTACAGAATATTTGTATTGTTATTGGTTTCATGGATAATTTATGTGGGATTGTTCGGACGAGATGTGATTTACTTAAAGACTATGGCTATGACGCTGTTTTTTTATACATCATGGTCTGGTTTCGAGCGTTCCTACAGGTTTAAAATGTGAACAATTACAAACAATAAATTCCATAAAAAGGGAATAAATACGTGTGTGTGTCAACATATTGATTCTTTTATAAAAATACTTGGATCTTGGTCATGAAGCATGAGCTCCATAACTCTATCTCTCAAAAATAATGATATATATATATATATATATATATATATATATATATAACAAAGTAAAATAGATAAATGGAACATGAATAAGTTATTCGGAGGTTGCATCTCTCAATATTTGTTCTTTAATTTTAACCATTCCTTGTATAAAAAAAGGGGATTAACAATAATCTCGTAATATTTTATTTTGACTAGGTTATACATGTTTTTTTTAATAAACTTTCTTTTATTCAAATTTGCCGTATATGTTCCGGACCTCATTTTATTCGTTTTCAGCTAATAAGTGACAATAAAATATAAAGTGCAAATTTGCTAGTCCATGACACTTAATATATTATAATGCACCTCAACATTTGAACGGACCAGTAAATAAATGGGTTACTATTGTAAAAACACAACAATGGATATTATACAAATAAAAAAAAACATATTCGTATAAGACCCGGGTCCTCTATATGACAGGCTGTTTTGAAGGTTACTAGAAAACAATCTTTATTGGCATAATAACATTCTTCATAACAGATAATATACATCTTCAAATTTATAACTTCATTCTTTTCTTATTCTCTTTTTCTACAACCCCAGCTTTTCCAAAGTCTTTACACCGGTCCCATTCTCCTTCATCCACTCCTCCAACATCCTTTTCCTATACAGCCACCTTGCTCGTTCTTGCTCAAATTGTTAGCTGTAAAGTACCCTGGCCAAATCCCTTATCACTTGCTCACATTTAAAGGATTATTCAAACTTACTTCAATCGCTCTTCGTCTCTTTTGTATTTCCATATACGCCCACTTCACCCTCATCCACGTTGTTATCATACTTGCCGCCATTCCTCCTTGTTCATATTTTTTTTTGTCTTCCTCTATACCACTGACTCATTTCATTGTTCAAACATACTTTCCATGCATTCCTCACAAACTGTTCATCACCCAGCATACTAATTTTCTCTTAAATTTTGTCGTCAACTTCCATGCTTTTACTTTCATACTAATCCTGTTTGTTTTCTTAAGCAGAATATAACCAGGTGTAGACCTTTCCACGCCTAACATCTACCTTAGGCAAAACATTTGCTCCCTTTCATTACAATCATACACTTTAACCCCCATGTTTCCGTACCATTCAACAGAATTGGCATTATGCACGCATGTCATAACTTACATATCACATTAATATTACCCGCAATCCATTCACTCCATTTATTCTTCACGATCGTCTACGCTTTTCTATCCTTTGTATCCACTTTGCATGTTTTTCTCTATGCCTACCAATGCTGTTAAATACAAACCCTAGGTATTTAAAGTCATCCACCCTCTCTATAACCTGTCCCTTCCATATCAGCTCATCCATCCTACCCTCTTTAACGCTATTCTTATCTCGCTCTTATCTATATATCTCTTAATTCTCTTCGGAATCTCGTTCATCTCCCCCAAAAACACTAGGTCATCATTTATAATTTTTCCCGTCGCCACTCCCACCGCTTACCCTTTCTGTAAAATCTGATTTACTTCGTCCGTATACATATTAAATAGTAAAGGGCTAAGCGGGTAGCCTTTTCCCTTTCTGTAAAATCTGATTCACTTCGTCCGTATACATATTAAATAGTAAAGGGCTAAGCGGGTAGCCCTATGACATCTCATACTCCATTCCATACTCTAATTTCTTACGAAATAACCTTCGCTGTCGCCCACGTTCCTTCATACCCTCGTTTGGCTCGCTCCCCTTCTCCTCAAACATTCTATTAAATTTTCTTTTGGCACACTATCATAAGCTGCCGTCAGATCCAGAAATATTGTGAATATTGGTCCATTATCCCCCTTCCCTTCCTAAGTCCACCTCATGATTCTGGCACAATCTTCTTCTCTATTTCCCTCTTCAAGTGATTCTTAATTATGGCTATGGAGAGCTTATAACCCACAGATATAACAGTTATGCCTCTGTAATTCTTAACATTTGCTCTTTCTCCCCCTTTGGTACAGGGCATACACCACTTGCTATGATCATAAATTTTCATATATATTTCCTGCAGCGCCAACCAGGTTGAAATTTGAAATTATATAGTTTAGAAATGAAAACTGCTATATTTGATATGAATTATACCCCATATAATTAAATATTATTTTAATGAATCATAATAAGTTCATGTCACAGTATAGATGAAAGTTAAAGGTAAATTTAATAAATGTTAAGGCTTTTACTTTCTTATACAACATTGCTATTCGATTTATGAAAATACTTTTTTAACTATGTTTGTACAACTTAAATTTATTTAGTGACTATAGTTTCGACGTCATTAACGCGTAATTCTCAAACTAACAGTAAATTAGAAAAGCAGTTAACAGGTATATAAATACAAGCATTTTTTTACCTACTACCTATTACAGAATTAAAAATAGGAGTGTATATTAAGACAAGCTGATCATTGATGACAGTGTTTTCCGATTTTGTGATTTTAGGCAAAGTGCAGAAACAGAAACAAATAGTAATATAAAATTCCTAGACCTTTAAAATACAAAAACTAACGAATTATTAACTTTTTACATATGCCGGAAACCAACCTACATAGATCGCGCAATCCCGAATTCCTCAAATCATCCACATAAACAAAAAATGTCTGCATTTAATTCCATGATCCATTGAGCATTTAATATATTGTATTGAGACAATCCCTAAATCAAGAACTTAATACGATCAAAGCCATCTTAAACGGTTACACAACATCTTTAATAGATAAATTAATTAATATATATAAAAGCCCCTCACATATTTTGGTAATTCCTCCCTCAGAATTAAATCTATTCTAAAAAAAAAAAACACATCACCCTTGCCTTAAAATCACTTACAAAAATCCGTAACCATATTTTTAATCCCAAAACCAAATTAAACTATACACACAAATCAGGAAATTATAAACTCTCATGCGACACTTGTAAAGGAGTGTATATTGGTCAATCTGGACAGAATTTTAACATAAGACTTCAGAAACATATAAGATCTTTTCGTCAACATTTACGAGACAAGTCATCCTTTCCGAAACATTTCATTGAAAAGAATCACACTTTTAGCAAGGATTTACATTCGGTAAAACACTTTACCGAAAAGGGTCAAAAGATGGACCTTCTGGAGTCACTGGAAATCCACAAAACCCGCGCTAATCCAGAAAATCCCGTCAACAGCGATCAGCTTGATATAATATACACTCCTATTTTTGATGCTGTAATAAGTGGTAGGTAAAAAAATGCTTGTATTTATATACCTGTTAACTATTTTTTCTAAATTACTGTTAGTTTGAGAATGGCGCGTTAATGACGTCGAAATTATAGTCACTAAATAAATTTAAGTTATACAAACAAAGTTAAAAAGTGTTTTAAGTAATCAAAGGTATATTAATAATTGTATTAATACTAGTAAAGAAAGGCACTTCTTACGATCGATTAATGAAACATTCAATTTTTTACATTTATTTCTTTGAAAATAAACACTATTTTTGTTAACTGTATGAAGGTTAACATGAAAAAATCGGTTTATTGATCAGTTTTTCAATAAAAATGATGATTTACTACAAAAAATAATATATGTTATTTTTCATTGAATATAAAGTATTTTATGTCTACTTCAAAAACAAAATATCTAAAACCTATTTATGTAAAAATATATGTTAACTACAAGAGTGTAATATTAATTACCTTTTTGACATAAAACTTTTGCGGAGGAATGTTCATGCCTTGGGCATTTCCAACACCATTTATGAGTATAGTCATTTCCTGATCGGTATAGAATTGTTTCGTTTTTATATATCTTAATCTGAACTGTTCAGCTCTCGATGGAAACCAGTCCAAAATGGTTATGATGTGCTCAGAAAGATCTTCATCGTACAAGTCTCTATGCTTTGTTAAATGGTCCTGCTGTCTTACAATCATTGGTCCATGGGCACCATCAGCACGCTGGGAACCTAAAATATTATAAGTTGAGTAATTGTACTTGAAATATATTAAGTTATATTTATTTATTAATGGATCCATAGTCCATTGGTGCCTGTTTGGATATCTGCGTCGATATTCTCGAGCTGCTTCTCTGGCGTTCCCATTGGAATACCCATATACAAACACAATATCTGCATTCCTCATTTGTGAATAAATGACACTAACTAACAATATTTATTGTCATAGTAACTGTCATTTTCATTTATCAGCCTAGTTGATTTATTATAATTCTTTAAATTCTTGTAACTCTTAAACAAAAACGAATCTGACCCCTGTTCATTAACAAAAAAATTATATAATTATGAGAACTATCATCTGGCAAAGTATGTCGTAAAGCTTGTAGAACACCCTGTATATTCATTTAAATCCTTCTTGAAGATTTTAATATTATCTTTCTTTCTCTTGAGTTCTTCAGGTAGATTATGCAATAGTTTTATTTCCATGTAATGAGTAGAACGTTAAATTTTCTCTAGAAAATATTTAGGGTACATGTGTTCGATATATTTTGCATAAATCATTTAACATGCGGAAGGTTTACTCACTCACTCTCGACCAAAAAGGAATCAAGACAGAACATCCTAAACAACCTCGCCACTGATCGAAATATGTGAAAGAGTTTCGCGCAAAATACGCTTTAACATATGGTGGATATATAGAAGCAGTTAAAGCAAAAACCACAAAGGTTCTCAACCAGCTGACAGAAAAGGACTTCCAGCACTACTTTTAACAATAAAAAATTTTAAATCAAATAAACAACACGCTAAGCACATATTTTAGTAATGTTTCATCAACAAGAAAATAACGTTGTTACAATCAAATTTCGGGGGGGACCATAGAAAACCATTAACACGACGAAAAGATTTTCCTATGTAAATCCCTATGAGGCCTGGATAAAAAAATGCACTGTATTTATTTCTATTGCAAATATTTTACAATTCATTAGTAAATGTTCTAGAGAACCAGCCTCGCTGCATTGACTATACGGATCGGGATTTATATTAATTTTGTGTAAATATTCTGGATATATACCAGATTACATTTTAATCTTGAATTTTTTAACTATAGATTTACGAATAATCAATCTCTATTATAAACCAAGGTTTATTAGGAACAGTAGCGACCAGTGGCGTAGATAGGAGGGGGGTGGTTAGGGGGTATAATCCCCCCGAAATTTGATTGTAACAACGTTATTTTCTTGTTGATGAAACACTACTATAATTTGTGCTTAGTGTGTTGTTTATTTGTTTTAAATTTTTTATCTACGACTAATACATAATGTATGTATTATACTTGTGATTTTTGCAGTATAATGCCATATATTATTCTCTTAGGGAATAATGACGAGGGATTAATAGTCATTATTCCCTCGTGCACTCCAATCAAAAAATTTCTCAAATTAAATACCATGGAAACAAAATACACAAACTGAAAATAGTCAGTGTCAAGCGCGTAGTGTTTGTGCATTTCTAATGAGATGGATGAAAATGAAGAGTCTTTTACTTGTACACCTCCAGAAATTGTACAACTAGCTGCAGCAACAACATCTACCTTGATACCGGAAACATCGAAATCCATTTATAATAAAACGTACGCAACCTTCAACGAATGGCGTCTTCGAAAGAAAGCAAACTCATTTTCCGAACATGTTCTGCTGGCCTATTTCGCTGAATTAAGTGCAAATTACAAACCTTCTTCATTATGGTCATTTTTTTCAATCATTAAAACTATGTTGAGAATAAATCATGACGTTGATCTGGAAAAATATTGCAAACTACGAGCATTTTTAAAAAGAAAATCAAAAGGATTTCAACCAAAGAAGTCTTCCACTCTGACCCCGAAACAAATAAGAACATTTATTGACAAAGCTCCTGATAAAGTTTTTCTTTTACATAAGGTAAATATACCGAATTTAATCTGACTATTCAAAACTCATATTCTTATTTGCTTCAGGTTATATTAATTATTGGAATTATGGGTGCATGCCGCTCAAACGAGCTTTATGAAATGAATATTGAAGACGTGAAAGATCATCAAACACAGTTATTAATAACAATACCCAAGACTAAAACCAAAATTGTACGAACATTCGCCATAAACAGTACGTTTTACAATATTGTAAAGAAGTACATCAATCTCCGTCCGTCACATGTAAAAATTAATTCATTCTTTCTAAATTATCAAAAATCAAAATGTACAATACAACGTATAGGAAAAAACAAATTTGCAGATATTGGTAAACAAATTGCCAAATATTTAAAATTGCCAAATCCTGAAACTTATACCGGCCATTGTTATCGCAGATCATCTGCCACTCTGTACATTGATGGAGGAGGCGATAAAACTGGATTAAAGCGTCATGGGGACTGGAGATCTACACAGGTAGCTGAAAGTTACATTGATCAGTCTATAAGAAACAAGACAACTACAGCAGATACTATTGCTAAACAGATAAATAGTAATGAAGCATCTTTTTCCTCTTCAGCAACCGAAATTCCAAATATTTGTATTGAAAACTCTTCCAAATCTATTGATAGTTCTCGACCAATTCAATTTATTAATTGTACCATTGCTAGTGTTAATGTTATTGAAAAATAAAGTTGTTCGTTAAAACAAATTAATAAATTAGTCATAGATAAAGTAGAGTATACTACTCGCAATAATGGCTATTATTACCTCGGAATGTTACTCCCTCGCCGCTTACGCGGCTCGGTTCGTAAATGTTCCTCGGGAATAATAGCTATCATTATTACTCGTGGTATAATCTACTATTATTTAATTTGTATTATTAGGTGCGCAACTAAATTCCATCTGTTTTTCAAGAGATAGCTCCAGTAACAAGTACTGAAAACGTCATGAACCAAGCTTAGACATATGGTAAACAAACCGCTTTTACACATTAGTGATTTTGTTGTTGCGTCACATACTTTTGGTTGTGTAAAAATTTTGTGCGAAATAATCGTCATTTGCGGGAAGTGTAACTTTTCTTCTACATTGAAAACGGCGCATCGAGAAACTCCAAAAAGTGCTCTAACACTTTCACTGGATTAATTAATCACCCTGTATAATACGCCTTTTATGAAACTATTTTTAATAAAAAAAATGGTGATGGTACTTTCTCCGGTGAATTCGGTCAAATAAGTTTTTGAACGAAAATTTATTAGGAAAGAAAAAATTATTGATTGAAAAAATGAATTGTATTTTAAAACACTTTGACGTTTTATTTGACATAAAAAAAAAATTAAATAATTAAAGTCTCCACACCTAACATAAAGAAGATTATAAAAAAATTGTTTGCTTCTAAGGGAATTTATCAGGTAGATGAAATTCTTTCGCTTATAAAATAAAAACAAAAGGTCATACAATAAATATTTTTTTAAGATATACAATTTTTATTTGAAACATTTTTCTATTCGAATTAAAAAATGAAAAATCGCTAATAGTAAAGTTGCACTTAATGAGTTTTTATTCTGACCAAAAGCTTTTAAGATCATTCCACTGTTATTGGAAGCTTAGATATAAAGTTTGGGTTCAACCCGTTTAGCCGTTTATGCGCTATCGCGAAAACACACAGACACACGCAGACATTTTTAAAAACTCGATGGTATGGATTCAGGGGACCTCAAAACGTACATATTTGTTGAAATTGGCGATTCGAAAATATTTACGGTCACAATACTTTCCCTTAGACGGGGTTCTGGGGAAAGTAAAAAATAATACAGTATTATTAATGTAATAATTATATATAATTGTATTTTTGTGGTTTATAAGTTATGACAAAATATAATAAATGGGCAGATTACTCATTTACCGGTAACGCACGCTTGTCATTTTTAACAAAGTTCAAGAAAAAAATCATAACCACCGCATGGGGATCGGTAAAAATATTCTGTTTTCGCAGGATTGTATGTATGTGATAAATCCTCACAAGTCATTTTTCAATATACTTAAGATACGCCTTTTCAAACTTATATTTTAAGTTTTAATATTTTTCATTTTCACTTAATTATAACCTAGATTCTAACAAATTCATATCATTAAACTGTACGTCATTATATCAAGAAATATTATAGTTATACTTAACCAAAATTAGTCATTTATTGGGTCACCGGTTGCCAAGTTATGATTTTTTAGTGTGATACAATATTCTATCCCGAAGGCGTCATTCTAGAATTGTGAATTGTGATTCACGGAGTCCATTGAAAAATCTCAAATCTTCTGAATCGTACTATCAAAATATACTCTATAAAATAGTTTACTTTGTTTTAACCAAACGTGAATATATTAATTTGCTCAAAAAATGCGCGAAAACGGGCCCTTAAAATAACACACTGTGCAGTTTGCGACACATACAGACATTTTTCAAAAATTGACTTAATATGCCTCCTGAGCATATCATTCTCTTTTTTGAACGCTGCAGAAATTAATTACACTGTATATTTTTTGACAAGCATATATTGAAACAATTACTTCACAGGCCAGACTTTGGATTGATTACACAATAGATGCATGTCAATACAAGTGTACAACTGCGCATTACAACGGTTTGAGTCGAAAATATTTAATAAAATGTACCCACAGATCTAATTACAAGGTTATCGTGTTGCGGCATTCAAAGAGCTTACAAAGAGAAGTTGTACTGATAGCGTCTCTATGTAAGCCCATAGATGTTAAAATTTTCGTACCCTCTTCACCGTGATCGCAGATAGAAATGATCGCGGTCAGCGACGGACCGCAATTTTTCCGTTTTTTATTAGTGTTGGGCAAAATCGAGTAATATTAGTAATCAAGTATTTTTAAATGAGCAATTTATTTTTCTATAACTAGGGAACAGTTACTGATATTAATATTTAATTAATGTAACATATACATTAATTAAATTGTCATAGATTTAATTTTGCACTAACAAAAAAGATCGAAGAGATCGACTTTGCCCAACTCTAGTTTTTTTTTTTTATTTTAAATATACAGTTTGTTTCTTAGGTATCATTTGTTGCAAACCTGAATGGGAATGATAGAAATGTGTTCCTGCTTCAGTCGCTTTGAAATTGTAAGTGAAGTTTTTACGGGAGCATACCGGACATTGAGTAACCATGGGAACGCCATCCATATCAGGTGTGTCAACCTGGTGCATGCCATGCCAGTGAATCGTAGATTCCCTTTCTTCTAAATTATTTTGAAAATATACTATAATTGTATCTCCTTGGCATACCTAAAACCATTATGAATTAGAATATTGTATAAATATAGAGTGAATATACTTTAAAAAAGCCGCGAGAAATTCTTAACTTTGTATGCATGTAAAATGCAAAATGGTGGATTCGCCGAACATTAAATATTTTAAAAAACATATTTAACCATGCCATTACACCACAAATTAATTTAAAAATAATAAAACAATTAAAAAAGTACAACATTGGCTTATAATTGTTTAAACAAATAATACAGCAGCATATTTAAACATTTAAAAAGTAATGAAAAACATTATTTATAAAAAATACTGAATGTTAAATAATAAAGAAATTTAAGCAAAAAAAGAAAACTAAATATTACAACAAATTATTTAGACAAACATATAAACATTAAAAAGTTATGACAAAAATTATTTAAAAAATGTTGTCCTTACTACTGGATCATTATACAGGGTAGCCAGAAAAGTTGTGATAATCTTCAGGTAAAGTGATTTGTTAATCAATTTTAAGTAGAAAAACACTAAAAAAAGTTTTTAAAATAAAAAATTAAATAAAATAAAAATAAATAAAATACACAAAAAAGAAATATTGGGTAATTATTCAATATGGTTTATGAGGCCATTATCCTAAATATATGACTAGAATTTGTTTTTAAGATTTTATGTATAATTATTGCTATTAATAATCGACTTATCATTAAATAAACATTTGCATTGTTTAGCTGATTTTAATCAAAATATTTAAAAAATATTACTGATTTCTAGTCACATTTTTATTATATCAATGGCCTTGTAGGAGTTAATGAAGAACCGTATAATATTTTGTTTACGTAAATTTTCTACTTAAAATTAATCAATATTTTAAAAAATCGAAAATTTTATAGGTGAATATTTAAACATTAAAAATAAGCAATAATATGGATTTTTTTACTATATTTACATTGGATGGTAATGAAGTATTGTTTTATCAAAATTATTATTTATATACAGAGAGTTTTATGTAACACCGAACACACTAGAATGTACTCAATGTAAATTTTCTTATGTTCAATTTTTTCAGGAACGCATCAAAGCATTGGGTGCGATGTGATTGGCTAAGTTTTCTAATGTCAACTATTATGTCAAGTGCAACATGTATAATTATGAATATTATACTTAACCGCAATGCATACCATAAAAATCTTATCCTCCTTTGTATACATTATTGATACTTTAAGAGCCAGAACAGTAAATATCACTTGGTTGCGATAACTGACAAGTGTAAGTCATTTTTGACGGAAAAGGGTGTAGTTTGGGTTGACTATATTATTTTTAGAAATAGTAGCCAATCACATCGCACTCAATGCTTTGATGCGTTCCTGAACAAATCGAACATAGAGAAATTTACATTGAGTACATTCTAGTATGTTCGGTGTTACATAAAACTCTCTGTATAGTGTAAATGCGATAATAGGCGAAAATACAAATTACATGTAAAATTAAATGAATATAATTATTAGCTTCCATATTTATTTCGTAATAAAATCTCAAAGTAATATATTTTATATTAATAGATATAAAAATATAATATGGTTTCAATTTGAGTCTCGTTGATCACTTGGTAAAACATTTTAGTAATATTAGGAATTGTTGAGTAAGTTTCACTTATTGTTTTACACGCAAAAAATATTTTTCCGCTAGTTTCGGCACTTTGCCATTATTAAGAATGAATGTACAAGATATTTACAGTTATTTATTTAATACGATTGTCGGTATTTCTAGTAATAAGAGCGTTAGCTATCGGGGAGTCCCACAGGTTCTCTATGTCATTAGCGACGTTTTTCCCGCTACTTATTTCAAGACCTTCCCGACAATTCAACCTTAATAAGGGTATTACCTGAATGTAATATTATAAATTTATTGTTATTAAATAAATTTTATTTTCCACTATACAATGTTTTAAGAATCCATTGGTTATTTTTTTATTTAAAATATCTTTTCTATGTTCTTTAAATCTGACTTGAAATGATCTACAAGTTTGACATAAATAAATAATATTACAATCATCACATTTTAATTCATAAATTCCGCTTCTTTTAAATTGATTATGCACATTTTTTAACTTATTGTTCACTAATATTTTTCCTAAATTCACAGAGATTGTCAGAATAGTATTCGTATTTTTCCTTTAAAGGTTTTTTTTTAATTTTGTTAGAGAGTCCATTTATATATTCTAATTTGTTCCATTACATTTTCATAGGTAGTCACGCCATAAAAATATTTTAATAATTGTTTTCGTTTTTTTCTTTTTAAACATTTTTTCAATTAAGTTAGGATTGCCGATTGTTGACTGCGATATTTTTTAAAATATTTTTTTCTTTTTCAAAATTTTCTTTGCTTAATGGAACGTTCATTAAACAATGAATAAATAAATGAAAAGTACTATATTTAAATTGATAATGTGTGTTTGAATCAGCTGGAATTATTGTATAGGTGTACGTATCTTTTCAATATATTTTGTACTGTAAATTATTGTTGCATTTATTTATTTATCAGGTCTAGGAAGTTGAGGCTATTATCTTTTTCAATTTCCACTGTAAATTGAATGTGACTATTTAATGAATTTAAAAAGTTGGAAAATATTTCTAATTGTCTAGTTGTGCCGGTCCATATGCAAAATATATCGTCAACATATCGTTTCCAAAAATGGATATATTTACTTTCAGGCAAACTTAATAATTAATTTTCAAAGTTATCCATGAATTATTCGGACATAAGCGGTGATAAAGGAGACCCCATTGTAAGACCATATTTTTGAAAATATATATTATTATTGAACACAAAAAACCATTGATTGAGGCAAAGATTTATTATCTGTTTTAATTCACTCTTTATGTTGTCACTATGTGATGTGTTCTGAATATGATTATTAAAAATTGTGCTTAATTCTTTTTTTGTATGGATGTGAACAGACTCTTCACATTAAACGAAATTAATTTTGAATTCTGGGGTGTTGTTATATTTTCAAGTTTACGTACTTACAAATTTTGGAATTAAATTGTTTAAATGTTTGCACAATTTATATGTCGGTGCATTTATATATGAGACAACAAGTCTCATGGGAATACCATCTTTATGAATTTTTGATAATCCATAAAGTATAGACGTTTTAGGATTTATGGCCGTATTTTTTTTTTAATATTCTCTTTTGGTATAATGTCTGAGCACCGTTTCAATGTATTTTTGAGTTCGTTTTGATATTTATTCATAGGGTCAATTTTTTTTAATTATGAAATTATTATTTTTAAGATCTTCAGTGTTTTCAATGTAATCATTTTTATTGATTATTGTGGTTGTGTTCCTTTTTTCCGCTTTGCACAGAATTATATTGTAATTTTTTTTTTTATGGTATTTCTGTCTAAAGATTGAGATTTATTTTTGAAGTATGACTTTTTGCTTTGTGATCAATTTTGCAATATTAGATTTGGCTATAGATTTCATTTGCGTGTCTGTTAATCTATTACAAATAATTTTGGAATCTATTCCAAATTCAATGCTTGAATTAGGTGAAAATTGAGGACAATATTTTAAACCCTTTTCTAGTAAATTGGACTCTGATTTATCAAAAATTGTACTTGTTAAATTAACGATTCTATAAAAAATGAATATTATCCTGCTTAGCACTGTTGTTGCCTAGCACAGGAGCACAATTTATTTTTTACACTTTTCACTGCGGATTACTGATCTACTTCGTTATACATTGTGTAAGATTATAATAAAACACTTTTTTAACTTTGTTTGTATAACAGAATTTTATATTTAGTTTCAACAATTTACACTTGTCATTATCAAACTAAAAGTTTTTAAAAGTTTTAGTTTGATAGTGACAAGTGTAAATTGTTGAAACTATAGTCACTAAATATAAAATTCTGTTATACAAAGAAAGTTAAAAAAGTGTTTTATTATAATCTTTCACTGCGGAGTTTATGTATTTTTTCCTTTTGTATCTTGAACTGTTCATATATTATTTCTCTGGCTTATTTTATTGAAATTTATTATTTCTAATTTACTTATCTTAAAAACGTAGCTTTATAATATTTAATAAAAAAAAACGTGTATATGATTTTGACAAAGGTGACGTAATAGAGAAAATTATTTAAATTATCCTTTGTTATGATGTAAGCGTAATTGGTCGATTTAATCGAAAATGTAAACATTTATGGTAAATAGTAGTAATAATAATACGTTTTATACAATAGAATATTTCGTTTGATACAAAGTGTTTCATTAAAGTATCTCCAAATTATTATTCAGAGTAATTATAATATTTGTAACATGACATTTATGATAGTAAAGCTTATTATTTAAATATTACAGATGTGTATTCTATTTTGACGATAGATTGCAGAAAAAAAAATATAATTATGATGTAACATAATGAATACTATGTATACCGGGAACGTACATAAAAATTATATGAATTGCTAATTTCTTGATTATATTTAGATGTTTTTCATTTATGTAAACCAGTATGTTTTATTTTTATGAAAAAATATTTTCAAGAGTCTTCTACTGCCGGTTATACCGAAAATCGATACCAAATATCCTATCTTAAATATCTAAAATTTATAAAACAATATGTATTTTTAAAAGGGTAGAAACGAGTCATTAATTTCGTATTTTATCCATTTATTGTATTACGACAAGGCTTAATACTTCTATCAAAAATAACGAAAAATCTTATGCATCTTATTAGCAATTAATAGATTATATTGAAATTTTTACTTCTTATCTACCAGTATGTTCTTTTCAATGAAAATATTTTTTAGATTCTAACACTCTCGGAAGTCAATACCATCTTTCTTATTTTAAACGGAACTCTACATTTTTGTTGTAGATTTTGATTCTATTAACTATTACTATACCTACACCTATCCATTTTTGAGATATCTGAATATTTATAAAAAAACATTTTAGGAGGTCACTTCGAAAAAGTATATGACGAGATAGAAATAAGCCATTAGTTTGGAAATTTATGTATTTATTGTACAATCCCTAGGCTAAGTACTTCTACCAAAAATAATGGAAAATAGTATACACTGTGTCTGAAATTAATTGTGGAGTGGAGTAAATTTCATATGGTGAAAACTTGAATATTTTAAACAGTATGACTTAGAATTAACTTCTGCATTAAACCATATTAGCATACCCTATACCTATCTTAGTTGGTTTTCAAAATGTTAGTATATTAATTATAATATCTGACACTTTTGCTTTGAAAACAAAAACAAATAGATATAGTAATAACAATCTGTCTTTGAGTAAACTTACTAATTTATTTATTCATAAAACATTTTGTAAAATATATTCATTTTTCAGATGTCTAAATATTAAACTATAATTATAATTTTATTCAATTACAAATTTCCTACCAAAATACAACGGAGTCTCTTTTAGAAAATGTATTAATATCTTGAAAATAAAAATAAAGATAGCTATAAGCAATACTAATAGAGATCAATACACAGATAAAATCTACTTCAATCTACTATGATGCTGTGTATATCTGTAACAGGGGGGCACCACGCTTGCCGAAATATTAAAATAAAACTAAAATGTGGTGCTTCCTGTTAGCCTCCGGCTTGGCTCAATAATAATATATATATATAAAAAAATCACTTACCTTACTCGCTCTGGGTTTAGTTGGTGTTCTCTTACCCTTGGGTGGACTCGTCTCAGATATCACTAGCACTTTTATTTAGAGGGTATGACGGTGCAAGATTTAATTCAATAAAAAAAATGATTTATTTAAGATGAATCGACTAATATGTACATATGAATATATACAAAAACTAGTACACGGTTAAATATAATCGAAACATTAATTGAATTACCGATTTGCACTCGCACCAAAATAAAAGCAAATTAAAATTTAAACACTCAAAAAAAAAAATTAAGAGGAAAAATAAATACAACAAAAGACTGTTATAAAAAAAATGAAATAACTAACGTAAAACGTAAAACCACTTGGAAAATTAAGAAACCACTCACTTTAAAAATCGTGAAAACCACTAACTTTAAAAATCGGGAAACAACTGTGTCTGCTTGAGGGCTCCTCAAGCAGTTTTATTCCAGGGAGTACGGGGTGGGATCGCCCTTCTCCCATTGGTTGAGATGGTTGCGCGTGCATCCATCTTCAGCCAACGCGAGGGTGCGCGCATGCGCCCCTCAAATTGCCTATCGCCGGGAACCAGTACGGAGCTACAATTGCGTAACTGAATTTCAATTACAAAAAAAATAATATTTACAATTTTAATATTTACAAGTTGCAGTTGTAGCCACCGTACCAACGATAGGACTTCTACCATTTATGGTAGTTAATCGACGATGTTCCCTTTTGTTGCTCAATCAATCGACGATGGTCTATATATATATATATATATATATATATATGTACGTTTAAAAATGATGAACAAAAAAAACAAGAATTATAAAAATGAGTGGTGATGTGGTTTTAATTTGCTTTGATTAATTAAAAAAAAAATACGTAAATAAAAATATAAAATAAAATAATGCCGCAGCTGTACCAACACATTTCTTCCGTACTTTCCCAAAATTACGTCGGACAATAACCCAAGCGTTTTTGCATAGCCGGGTGCCATAAAAGAGATTAAGAGATTTGCCCGAGCGCAATTTTGGGGCGTAACGAATACCTGGAAAAGATGTTTGGTACAGCTCTCCTGGGCGTAACTCGGGATTGGTAGTGCTTAACGCGAGTGCAAATTGATGAAGGGAAAATACCCACTAATCCTAAAAAAACCTACCTAAACTTAAATTAAAATATGTACATAATTACAAATTTAACAATCAATGCATGTAATACGAACTTAAGTCATTTTAAAATTAAATTGATTTAATAAGTTAAAAAAGAAACAAGTACGCGGGTGCCGATGTAAAAAAAGAAATCAAAGTTATGTTGCCCGAAAATAATTCAAAACTGATTAAATCAAAGTTCCGGCGTTTCCGCTGAAACGCCGGTAACATATCTTACAGCATTCTACTTAAAAAAATCAAGTATTGACCATTATATTTACAATTATATTAATATCTGGAAATCCAAAAGACATTGGTATAGGAAATACTATTATTGATCAATGCAGAACTAATATATATCAGAATATGTAAAAATATATAGGGTGTTTCATTAAAAAAAATAAAAAAATATTATTGTACATGTATACTTTATGCAGGAATACTATTACAAATGTTTCTATTTTTATTACGGTGGTTTTATTCTACTTTGTGGTTTCATTTTTTTTTGTCTATGAAAATAATAATTTTCATAAATATTGAAATATCTCAAAAACGGTTAGATTTAGTGTATATAGTAGGAGCTAATATTTTTTATTATAAATGTACAAAAAAAAATCGTTGGTATCGACTTCTGTTAAAACCGGATGTGTTAGAATCTTGAAAATATTTTCATTAAAATGAATATACTGATTTACGTAAATGGTAAAAGTTTCAATATAATATATTAATTGGAAGTCAATATACTTCAGGAGACACCCTATATGTCTAGTTGTAGTTGTAGAATAAGTGGCCGAAAGACAAATTTGATTCGGAAGGTAGTTTAGCCGCTATGAATACTATATCAGGGATGGGGACTCGAAGACATTCAAGGCTCTTTCTAACATGAATCTATACAATGACGAAGAAGAAGTGCGTAGGACATGTCCAAAAATGCATGTGGTCGTGATAGGAAAGTGAAGAAGGAAACCAAGAGACTCAGTGGGAAAGAACAGGGAAAATTAATGGATAAACTGATTGCAGACTAGATAACTTATTTCGGTCCTGCTATTGAGAGGAACTCAGATTCTGCGCAGAAAATAAATGAATGTGTGGGCATTTTTTTTAACAAGTGCTCGACCAACGACATCCGAAACACTAGTTTTATCCGGAGGGAGCCAAAAGCTGGTGTAAATTGCTGAGGCTACAGGATGGCTGGGAACATTTGAACAACCACCTCATCTTTGCAAGGTTATTTAGAAGGCCAATAGACCAGCCTACGAAGCTCTATCAACGGACGAACTTCTGGACCGGAGCTAAGACACAAAATCTTTCAATGGGACTGTGTGGAAGTTGGCGTCGCAACATTTGCATAGTAGTCTCAAGACTGTAGAAATCGCAACCTACGTCGGGCCAAATGAGCAGAATGCACAAAAACTTAAACCAGAATTAAGGTCTAATTAAGGGAAATTTTAGTGCCATATTTCCGATTTTAGTGCTCTACCCTCAAAAGTAAAAACCTCAATATAGCTATTTTAACGTTAAGAGAGCAGGGCCATATGAGCCGACTTCATTAAAACTGATACCAGAATAAAGGGTTAATTAAGGGATATTTTACTTTATTCCCGATTTTAGTGCTTAACCCTTAACTTGGATAAAAATACTTTCCACCACAAATTCTTGTTTCTTGAAAACTAGCAAGCATTAAGTGCTCTATTCCCGATTTTAGTGCTCCACCCCTAAATTGAAAAATATTTTTTCTACCACAATATTATGTTTCTCAAAAACCAGGAAGCAGACTGCAGCGAAATTACACAGGAATTAAGGGCTTGCCGTTCTTAATTAGCCCTTAATTCTGGTATAAGTTTTAGTGCATTTTGATCATTTGGCCGTGATATCTTACTTGGTACGCTAACGTATCCTACGGTACTATCAAAGTAAAAGAATGTCCGTAAGATCAGGGAATCACTGACTAAATGTAAATATAATCTTATAAATTGCACACCCGAAAAACGGACTGCAAAAATTACAGTCAAGACTATTAAAATTACAGTCGATACTAAAAATTTCAGACTAAAGGAATCGTGAAAACTTTATAAATGGAATTTGATGAAAATTGTCTCAGTCCGCCATATTGGATCCGTAAAGGTTATTTTTGCAAATATATTATCATAATCGTGTTAGCAGGTGTGAAAACCTTAAAGACCTAAGTTTCACGAATTCCATTGACCAAAAAAACGATTTTCTGAAACAAAATTGTTGCGAAAACTTTAAACGCGTTTTTCTCGATCAACCGATTCGAATGGAACTTAAATTATGACAAACTAGACAAAATTTATCGGATCTTAAGCTAAACTCCAAAGCAAAAATATTATTTTCACTATTTTTAATTACGGATTAAATACAGACAAATACGGTGAAAATGAGACTTATTTTTAAATGGCCGCCATTTTTTTTTTTTATATTTCGACCTATTTCATTGAACGCTGTCTTGTTTAAAATCCCCTTACTAGATTTTGTTTCAGATGATAGCAAGTAGCCCGGAAGTGTTTGCGGTGAAGTAATGTTGGCGTCCTTTTGTGCAATGTAATCGTCCGTGGCAGCCGTGTAAATATTTATTAGTAAATAAACAAAAATAGTTTTTATAGTGAAAAAAACAACTTTCGGAATATCCAAACCGAATGTTTCTAAGAGTTTTACTTTTCCCGCAAAAAATCAAAAGTTTCCTTTTTTTCGGTTCTGCGCCTAGAATTAGTCCTGCCTGGAATGCATGAAGTAAGCCGCATTAAACCGCTAAAACTAAACGCTTCGTGGCATAACGTACAGTAGGTATAATTCAAAGAACTGCCACGAGACGGCCATAATAGTATTGGGTTAGGTTATGTCTAAGTTTTTCACATATTTAACGAAAGAAGTTTAGTTACTCAAGAATTTAAATTAAATGAGAGAGAGAAAAAAAGAAAATGTAAAGCACGTTACAAGGCGTTGGCCATCTATGGTCTGTATTTAAAACTAATATACCACTCACAGATAAAAAACACAATTTGACCGTCGTATATATCGCTCAATGCATGACGTATTGTTGAGAAAAATAATTTTACTAATTTCCTTGTAAAATGCTGTTTTAACACAACAAAAGTATGGTGAAGAACAGCATAAGTGCAAATAGGTGTGAAAAATAACAAAGAAATGTATTAATTGTGTTAAAAATGCGCAAAATCCGTGACATAATCTTCGGACTTTCGAATTGAATTGTAAAAAAAATATACTTATATTGAAAACTAACAAAAATGAATACCTACGTCTTTCAATCATCATTAAAACTGTCATTAATAGGGATTTTCTAATAACAAAGAAATGAAGTTTAGTACTTGCCTTAGACTTCTACCCAAAATTATAACATCCTTCTATATCGCAATTATGAAAGGATTTATATTTATACAATTATCATTATTTTTCTAAAATTCACGTATAATTTGGTACTACCTACGGTTTTCATTACATAATGTTTACATAGGTAAATTATAATGATAAGCAAATGAGACCAGTAATAGTTGAAGATACAAAAGAAGAAATATTTTTTAAAACAAGCACGTTTTTTCTAATAAATGTTACCATTAAAATATTCTTTAGAAATTAATTATTTCTGTCAAAATATATCGTTACATACTTTTATAGTGTATGTACTTACATTATTAACTTCTTCGGTTTTCAAAACAGTAATCAGAAATGGTATATAAAATATAAACAAAAAAGATTTAAAGTATTAATACGTGTTACTAAAAAAAGGATAACAAAATTAATTAAAATTATTATATTTAAATTAAAATATACGCTATTAATTCTAAATTTAATTACCTCTATTTTAGGACCAGGCATCATAGAGTTGAATACACTTATTTCCCTACTTCTGCCATCTCCGGGCATGCAGAGTTTATTACGGCAATCTTTTTCTACGCCATTGTTGCAGTCACCGCAATCGGGCTGCATCGTGAAGTAACTTTCTAAAGTTAGGTCATACTCACAAACCATTTTCTTCGCTCCACATTTCCTCTTGCATGGATGTTTTTCAAAATCTGTAGAATACAAATTAAACAGATATATCATATTCATGATTACTAATAAATAAACATAAAAGTGTCAGTGTTTATTGAAATTAAGTTAAATAAAAAAATAAATTACACCCACGTCTCAATAAGCACGGGGTTAAATCCCACAAAAATCCTCAGTAAAAATCCTACAACTTCGCAAAACAATATACACATCATTTTACAAATCTTATTTTCAGACCATTAATCACATATCCATGCTATTTTTAGAATATCCTGATAACTAAAATGATATTTCAAGATTGCATAAATGACTAATTTCTCAATTATAAGCGTAAATATGTACAGACAGTTACAAATCAAACGATAGCTCTGATTGTGCCTTTTATGTTAAATCTTTAAATTATTGGGAAATATTTAGACTCACAAGAAAAGTTTCCAAATTTACATTAGAGTTTTATGCAATAATAAAAGCCATTAATTATAATTCTAAATTACCATCCGGAAGATATGTAATTGTCAGTGATAGCAAATCACCTAGAAACGCTAAACAGTAATTGGAATATTTATTAGTAGATATTCAATCCCAAAAAAGGGTCCATTCTGGAATACATTGGAATGAAATGGCTGATAGATTGTCAAAAGAACCCTTTCTAGAAAATAATGAAACAAAATTGCTCCTTTTGTCAGACATCCAATATTCTATAATCACAGATGAGTATGATATATAGAAACAAAATTATGAATAAATCTCAATTACAAAAGGTCTTCATTACTATTCCATAGCAAAAGAATTACCTTCTGTCCCTTGGTTCAAAGACATCCAAGAGCCAAGACATTTTTTAACACGATATCCAGAATTCGTTTGGGGCATTGTTGTATCAAGTCACACCTATATCGAATAGGTGTAGCTATATCACCACTTTGCAATTGCGCAAGGTACAGAGAATTTTATGTAACACCGAACATGCTAAAATGTACTCAATGTAAATTTTCTTATGTTCGATGTGTACTGAAACGCATCAAAGCATTGGGTGCGATGTGATTGGCTACGATTTCTAATGGTAATATGGTCAACCCAATTTACACTATTTCCGTCAAAAATAAATTATATTATATCAAACGCAACATGTATAATTATTGGATATTTTACTTAACCGCAATGCATACCATAAAAATCTTCTTCTTTGTATACATTATTAATACGTAAAGATGTCCAACTGCTTGCGATAACTGACAAGTGTAAGTCAATTTTGACGGAGAAGGGTGTAGTTTGGGTTGACTATATTATTTTTAGAAATAGTAGCCAATCACATCGCACTCAATGCTTTGATGCGTTTCTGAACAAATCGAACATATGAAAATTTACATTGAATATATTCTAGCATGTTCGGTGTTACATAAAACTCTCTGTATATACAAACTTTAGACATTATTTTTTGAAAATTGCACTCCTTTCAATAATCAAAGACCCGTGAGAACTCAATTCAACTACATACAGATGAAGAACACATATCTTATAAAAAATTGTCAATCTTGGAAATTTGAACACTCTCATAGCAGCCGCAAAATTCATAAAAAATATAGGAATCTCTTTATAAAAATCACCTCATTAACAACCTCATTTCTCTACTGTAAACCCTTCCATCGGATCCAAAGTTGTGTATGTTGTATATGTGTTTATTCCTATTCTTATTCATCTCATTCATATCATAGTTTATAGGATAGTCAATATGAACAATGGTTCAAAGACCAGTTATTTATTTTGAAAAAATCTTTATTTCATTTAATTGAAAACAATGTTGTTTCCGTACGCCGCGGCAATATTTTTTGTTTGGATCCGATAAATTCGTACATTGCACGCGCCCTTCACCGAATGCGATCATTTTCATCTGAGATCCCGGTAAAGACGGTACCTAAAATTGTTTAACAACTAAGGGCTTCCAGGGCAGAGCTATACTGATGAGGAATGAATTTCGAAAAATGTGTCTACAGATAACCTTGTAATTATTATATATGATTTTCATTAAATATTTTCGACTCAAACTATTGCAATACACAATAGTACTGTTTGCAACAAACAAACATAATCTATTATGTAATCCTATATCCGGCGGGGTAAATTCTTGGGAAGTTGTTATTTCAATAGATATTGTCAAAAAATTACAGTGTAAGTAATTTCAGTTGGAAAAAGGAATTGATCGAATTTTATTAATCATTGCCCGAAAATTTCCTCGTTTATATCATTGTAATGAAGATTTTATTAAATTGAATATATGTATACAAGGTGGTAACAAAAAGTCATAATCTTCAGGAACATGGGTATGACGTAATTTATTGATAGAAACACTGCTAAACAAATAATTATTCAAGCGAATGAGTCAACGCATATTCTAATATTTCTAGTATTTCGAATAAAAATTTTAATTAATTTTAAATGGAGCAATAATATATTTTATTGCAAACTAACTTCTTTCTTCTCCTAACTAACTGAACAAAAAAAATAATATTTACATATAAAACACATTTTTCTCTAAATCCAAGGCCAAAAATTCTAACTAGAAGCCAAAGTGAACAGATGTTAAATATATTATGAATATTACCATGACATTTTTATTAAAACAAAGTTAAACACCAAAAATTTTCATTTTTGGTGTGTATCCCGGGAGAGACCTATTTTCCACTGGCGTGTTGTAACTCTCAAATTGATGCCCTGAAGTTTCAAATTGCGCGTCAAGAAAAATTACGTATTTCTTTCCCTCAATTTATAATATATTATTTGATCATCTTCATCAACATACAGAGTGATCAACTATGATTGCAGACAAGTTAAATTTATCCCTGCAAAATCTAGAGAGTTTTATCGCTCCGAGTTCACGCCAAGAAAAAATAAATAATATTTGACACTGGTAGCGTCGTGCGTCATATCTTGCCATTCCGTTTTTAAAAATCGAATGCATAACCTAAATGAATTTAAAGCAGCGACTGAATAACAGATAACTAACATGAGTCCAGAGCAGATTGAACGTGTATTTTAAAATAAAAAATGTAGAGTTAACATTTGACTAGGAAATTATAAAAAAAAAGTTTGCTATGTGCATGGTAATCTGGAAGCTTTTCTTTTCATATGATTATATGGTTGACAATCTGCAATCATTTTTGAACACTTTTGTTCCTCGAATAAATGTAACAAGTCTGTCAGGATCTTGACGTCAAAAAAAATTATTAGAAATGTATGTCGTTTTTATTTTATTAGTTAAATTTTATTTTGACTAATTAAAAGATAGGACTTTAATTATATCAGTCGATAATTAATATATGGTACTTTTTAATTTGTCCCCATTAAGAATTAAATAGTAAAAACTTTATCTCGTGTTAATATTTGTTGTGCTGTTATTATATCAATTAATTTTAGGCACATTTAATTATAAATATTTTTAACGTAAATTTATGTTTTTATAATGATTTAATAACAATACGTGTTTATGTAATTTAAATTTTAATTTAAAAGTTGCTATTTTGACAAAATATTTGTTAATTGTAGCAATGTTATTGATTAAAGCAGACGCAATGTTTTTGCGAGTAATTAATTAAATAAAATAAATAAAGAAGAATTTGAAAATAATTAATAAATTATTTCCTCTTCAGCTACTGTGAGTATTTGACTTACGTGAGTACTTAAAAACAAATGCGATTTAAAACAACTACTTCTCGGACCTGTACCACGCCAGATATTGAATTACATAATGGACACTTGCTGAGAACATTTAAAGCAAAGAACAAAAAAACGTATAAGGCCATATGTAGCCACGTATTTCGGGATCTATTTCTCGTCAATACAGTTATGTCTTATGTAATTTTAAAGATGTTAAATTAAATTAATCTAGCATACCGTCCCGGCTGCGACCTCAGGTGTAAATGATCAAGTTAGACATCGGACCCGAACGATGTACGCGTTTTGTCGTTTTCAGCTAAAATTAATTACATTTATCGAATAATTTTTAAAATAGATATTGCTTTAAATTTAAAAAATAAAAATATCTAACTGTTATTAAATTACATTTAAAAATTGCCATGATTTAATTCTGTAACAAATTTTATAAATATTTGCCCAGTGAATAAAATCATTAACCGGAGGAAAAGTTTTCTAATATAAATTCCTCTGAGGCTTAATTAAAAACATCTGTATAATCTGTCTTTCGAAATTCCAAACTGAACTTTAAAACACAAAAAATATATCTTGCTTACCATCATAAAATATAGATGAAACCAAGAAAAACTGCAGGCACAAAAAAATGCCCAAAGACCCTAACATTCTTACTGAAGCTCAGCGCATGAAGATAAGAATTTTCACATCGAACTGCTGTTTTATTCTCAAAAAAATATAACGGTAATTTAAAACAATATGTGTAAATATAATACAATTTGTGATCTGTATTTTATATTTATATAATTCTTATCAATGGTCATCTCATTAATATTTTTAAGCAAGATTTAAAGGAGATGAATTTTCATGACAATAGCAAAAATGGTCATATTTAATTTGTTTTTTAAAAAATAATTAAGTTAAATAGGAAATATATGAAAATAAACGTCCTTGTCATTATTGTAATTAATGAATTTACACCGGAAGCATCAAATAAATATTTATAGCTGCTAATTTTAAATAAATTTTAAATATTTTTGTTGTTTTTTGAAATAATTGGGTAAGCATGTTAATGGGGGACACGTCTGAGGAATGCGATGAACACACAGACATTGGAGGAAAAGGACGAAAATATGATAAATGGCCTGACGATCTATTAGAACCACTACTGTTCTTATTATTCATTAATGATATGCTATTTGCCACAAAAGCTTTTGACAATGTTCACCGACGATACAATAATCAACCTACAAGACCACAATATACATGATCTAAATAATGCTGCAAATAAAGTACTGAGTGTATTAAGTTGAAGGCTGACAATGAACAAATTATTAATGAATATAGCAAAAACGTCTGTTATTAACTATAGAGCTCATACAGGACAGGCAAATATATCAATAAATAATGAAATTATTAGGGAAGCAGAGAATGTTAGGTTTTTGGGTGTTGTCACACAAAATGACTTAAAATGGGGTACACACATAAGCAACATTTGCTCCGAACTTGTTAAATAATCAATCCTCATTTATGCTACACGAAGTGACATTAATGAACAAACTGCTCGTACTATTTATATGGCCTATTTTTAACCATTACTAACCAATTTTCAGGGCCTGTTCGACGGAAGCAAATATCCACAAAGCTAATAAAAAACCAAATACAAGCTCTCGTAATCTCTTTAAAATGCTAAATATTATTATTAATAATAATTGTGTTTATTTCCAGTACAAGAGATTAGATATACAAATATAATTTATATATACAACAAAGGTATGGAAATACGTCAACATAAGAGAAAACTTAAATTAAATGTTACATATGTTGTTATATTATGCCCATTATTTCTATATATTTATTTGAGTCAATCAAAGTTGTTAAAATGAACTTAAACATATTTAATAATCATATAAGAGAACAAGGGTATAACACTCGAAATAAGATTTTAACTCACTATGCATAGTCACAATTTTTATCATAACTCATGTATAATTCAATCTTCGAAACATTTAACCAACTACCAAACAACATTAAAAATTTGCCTACCAAAGCATTTACCAAAAGAAATCTATATTCCAAGAAAATTCATTCTACACAATCGATATTGATCGATACAATACTGTGATAAAATTGTACAAATTTAATTTTTATGTACTTTTTATTTATCTTGCCATTTGTATGATATATATTTTCGTTTCTGCATTAGAATATATCTGATGTCGATTTTTCCACATCTGCTCTCTTTCTAAAGATTCATACTCACTCACACCCCATAAAACATGATTGGTTTTATGCATGCATCCCACAACTTACATGCCAATACTACGTTTCTCTGAAACCATCCACCTCACTTGTCTCTTATTACCCCGAAGCTCTACTTACCTTTCCCTGAACCCACCTAGCATAGTCCTAATATCCTTCAGTGCTCTTAAAAATAAACCCTAAATATTTAAATCCATTCACTATCTCAATCATCAATATCTTCCATTCCAGTTCATGCACCTTACACTGTTCCTAAACCTCACCCACTTTGTTCCCTTTACATTCACACATAATCCCCTTTTATCCATATACCTTTCCAATTTATTCAACATGTCTTTCACCTATCCCCATTATCTCGCCATAATTACCCCATCATATGTATACGCCAACATCCATACCTTTTTTCTTCCAATTACCATGCCACCCGCTTGCACGTCCCTCACTTGCATTAACATTGCTGCTTCTTGTTCCGCATATTTCGGTATACCTCGATCTTGCTGAAGTTATTATGTCTTCTTCTTCATCTTCTTGTCTCCACCTTCTTACTGCTTCCCTTATCGCCATCTTCGTTCTACACGATCTGCTCCAGGATCCTATTTCATTCCAGTCTACCTTCTCTAATCTTTTCCTCATACGCTAATTTTCACCCCTGTAGCACAACTAATGATTTTCGAGATATTTACGAATTAACACACTAATTGCATAATTTACTTACACATGTGTGCAATGAAATTAAACAAGGAAAATGTCTGGCAAGGATCAATAAAATTCGATCAATCCCTTTTTCCCAACTGCAAAAAATTACTTACACTGTAAGTTTTACAAATATCTATTGATACAACTACTTCCCGAGCATTTACTCCGCCGGACGTTAGTTACACAATAGACATGTACTACTGCGAATTGCAACGGTTTGAGTCGAAATTATTTAATGAAAGGAAACGACAAATAATTGTTATGAGGCTATCTGCAGACACGTGTTTCGGGATTTGATCCCTCGTCAGTAAAGCTGTGTCTTATATAAAGTTGTTAACTAAATTAATACTAATTGAACATTAAAAACGCCCTGTCACCTCTGAGATCCTCGATGTAAGTGAACGCCGAGGTCGTATCTGGACAGGTGGGTCGCGCCATTGTCATGCGCGATCTCGATAAATTGTTTTGTGCAAAAAAATCTTTTCGGCTCGGGTTTTAATAAAGCCTCGCTGGCTATTAATAATAATAAAAAAAAGAATTTATTCACTTGGTCACAGTTATTTAAATAAAGTACTCATGTTACATAAGTACTTTAACAAATGTCTAATAATAGACATTTGCTGTTGCGTAAGTGTAAGTCATTATGTCACAGTAGCTAAAAATTTATTAATTAATTATTTTCAAATTCTTTTTATTTACTTTATGCTATTCATTTTTTTAAATATTTTAACATTTCTTAGAATATTAGGTGTAATTGATCTAAATGCATTCTTAATTTTGTCTTTCATGTCTTCAACTGTTGTGGGAGGAGCGTTGTATATATGATTTTTAACATACTCCCACAAAGAGAAATCCATGAGGGTTAAATCAGGCGATCTAGGTCAATTATTTGAAATTTGTGGTAATTTTTGGTGCTGTACTAATGGTACTTAGGTCGATCAAAATATACGTTTTTATTGAAATATGATTCGTCCGCAAATAAAACATTGTTCAAAAAATCTTGATCATCGCCAGTTGTATTTAAAACATATAAACAAAAATTTAACCTATTTACGAAATCCACATTATCCAGATGCTGACGAACTTCATAGTTATATGGATGATATTTTAATCCTCGATATGCTCCGCTTGTTTGCCCAAGTCTCACAAGCTACTATACGTGTACTCATGTTAAGATTATCTATTACAGAAGTAAGTACCTGTAATTGTATCTCCTAATTTTTAGTTACTGTATTCAAGTCAGTTTTTTTTTCACGTACTTCACACTGCCTGTAGTTTTTAATGTATTTAAATGTATCAGGGTAGATATGAAAGATGATTAATGTTTAATTCAAGTCAAGATAACGTGTAATGGGGCAAACATATAAATAGATTGACAAGACATAACGGTAAAATAATAGCAGTACTGCATAAAATAGAACATTAAACCCCGAAAGATCACTTACAAATATGGTACATGTAAGTTACATTACCTTAAATTTATGGTACAAAATACGACATCTATCAAAAATTGAATGTGGAAAACCTGATAAAACTAAATAACATTTTACTGATTCATAAGAAAAAATATATATATAATGCTAACTTTAAACAAAAAACATCCAGATGAAAATCAAATAACAGAAAGGAATAATACTCACATTCACTGAAAACACACGCAAGAAATACTATTACAAAATAAAAGAACACTCAAAAACCTTACTCATCCTTTCTTCAAACTTAAAATAAAAAATATAATACTAAATAACAAAATTCACAATGAAAGGAAGAAATATATTTAAACTGCTGGTGATTATTTTCGAGAGAAGCGCTCGGACAGGTCAATTAGTATTTTCAACTGCGCATATTTTTCACTTTTCTTTATTGGACACCCTGTACATAAAAGTTGTCTACAGGGTGTCCCATAAACAAATGCCTATACAAAGTTATCTTCTTTAAAATGGAACACCCTATGTATTATTGGATATTTTAATTCCTCAAAGACTTCTCTTTTTGTATATATCGAGTGTATAACAAAAATCGACGACAAAGTTGGCATTGGAAATCTAAAGTCATGTCTGAACTAAAATCACACGCGCTCGCGTAAACTACTGGTTGTCATGTTGACAAGTCAGTTGTCAATAACCCCTGTTTAACCGCAATCAGAATTTCACGCGTGTGATCTTAGTACAGACATGACTCGAGACTTCCAACGCCAACTTCGTCGTCGATTTTTGTTATACGCTCGATAGTATGTAGTAAGTGTTGCTTTTCTTCTTTCATTAAAAGAAGCTGAAGCACTCCAACAAGTTTACGAAGATGTTTATGACGTGGCGTGGTTGATTCAAAAACGGTAATTTCGATGTTGACAACCGTTCGCGTGAAGGTTAGCCAAAAACCTTCGAAGACGCTGAATTGGAGGCATTGCTCGATGAGAACCTGGCCAATCGCAAAAAAGCCAAACAAGGTCGTTAAAGCTGATAATAAAAACAAATTCTGAGAAGAACTAACAGTAGCGATTGAAGAAACAAAAGGAATGGTATTCATAGCGAGCGATTTTTACAGCAGAGTAGTGAAAAAGTAGATATAACAAAATATTGGATCACATGGAGAACCTCAGAGAAACAATAATGGGGAAAATAATACATGATACAAATATATACATAAGTTTACCAGAGAAGTGTGCATGAGAAACGAAAGGTCTATTATTGATTACATACTAGTGAACAGAAGCAACAGAAATCTAATTTAAGACTTAAAAGAGAACTAGAAATATGTAGCGATCATTTTATGCATGTGAGCAAAATTAAAGAAACAGTTAGGATAGACAGAATCAACAAAACAATAGAACAAAACGGAATTACCTGAAAAATACAACAAACAAAAAAGAGAAAAATTGAAGCTATTCAGAATTACAGGAGGTAAAAATTCAGAAGGAAGCTGGGAACCGGCAATTACAATCATTATAAAAAATAAAGAAAAATAGCAAAACAACAAACTCAAAGAGCAACAAATGGAAATAGTTCGGTGCAAAAATTGAAGCAATCAAAAACGTTATTGAAATATTGAAAGGTATTAAAATCACTACAGATTGGCAAAACAAATAACGCCTTCCTTGCAAAAGCAAAAACAGAGATAAATTGACAGAAGGAAAAGATATAATGGAGATATTTCTAAGAGTTATTTTATCTTTCATTAATTTTTTAAACCGATGGCTGCAAAACCATTTTTTTCTTTTTAATTTTTTTGTTGATATTATTGAACTTTCAAAAAAAATTAGCAATATATAGGTGGTCATAACTTAACTTTCTCTTCCATTTCCGTCTCATATCTTGCCAACTCAAAAATTAATTTCCTTTCTTATAATGTTATTTTTCTTTCCTATGAAGATAATTTCCTCTCTTCTAATTCAAGTTCTCGTTTCTTCATTTCTAGTTTGTGCGTTTTTTGTGTCTTTCAAATATTGCAGGGCAATATTTTTATTGTATCTTTTTTATGTATCACGTTGAGGTCGTTTTGAAACATTCATGGCCGCTATTTGTACAGGTTTTGCTGTTGAGTACAAAAGTATTTCTTAAGGTAGAAAATTTTCAATTTGACTGAGTTCTTCTTCTATAAACATGATATTAGTTTTTGTTAATTCATTCAGAGTATATATTTGCATAATTTCCTGAATATTATCTTCAGTTTGAATAAAATCTTTACTACCACTGACAGAAATGTCATGTTTATCAGAGAAATGACAAGCGGTAGCAAGATTCCTCTCTTTTGTTGCTCGACTTGTAGAAGTGCAGGAAGAACCTATTGTCGTATGGCCAGCAGATGAGCACGAGGAGCGTTTAGTTGAGTCGTTAGCCAAGGAATATAATCAGTTATTTTCATTCCCAGTTTTCTTTTCTCTGGTATTGGTCCTCTTTCAAGATCAACTACTTTCTTCACATTCTTCTTCAGTGCCGGATCTATAATATGGATAATAACATCAAAAGGACACATATAAATTTACTTCATTAAAAAGTTAACTTACTTTATCAGATTTACCCGATCATTTTTAAAACAGTTTGATGATATGCTCAGCATGTTCGCGCACTGTTCTTGAAGAAAATCTTCTTAGTTGCCCGTAATATATTGAGATGAATATTATACCATTGGTTGTAATTTTCAAGCGAATTATAACTGAGAACTTCTCTTAAAAGTATTAAGTTTCCTGTATTTTAAAACGAAGTTTACTCGCAGACATTTTCCGTGCCGCTTTACGTTTCACGTAGTACGACAAATTAGGAAAAGACGTAATACGACTTTCTAAAGACGTTTACGTGAAAGTAAAAAATATTCATTCTATAGCAACAAGCAAATCACGTTATAAGCAATCGAACGTTTCGCTAAAACACTCTAGTAATAAATATCTTTATTATCATACATTTGTACAATAGTTTTAAATAATAGAATAAGTAGTACATTTTTATTTTCATAAATGGCTATCGGCCAGTAGCCTTTCTGCCAAGGTTGATGATATTTATGGGTGTTATGGGCGTATTGTGAGGTGTTATTGATTTATAGATGAGAAAAGAGAAATAAAGCGTTGGAAGTGATGGTTAGTCTTAATTATAGTGAATAATCAGTTTGAACAGAGTTTTTGGAGGATTTATGAATTTGGGATTCACGGAGTTATTTCGGGGAATGCAGAATTGGGACAGAATTTCGAAGTTAAGTTCGTTTTGGACGAATCTTTTGGATAGGTAAAGGATGCGTTCACGGATGGGAGTAACTTTGGTCCGGCTATAGAGGAGGGTATTTGACGGATCATGGAGCGGATTAAATGGGTGTCGTTCGCTGTTTGGGAGAAGTCGTGAATAGGATGGAGCTGTATTTTAGTTGCATTTTCTATTGAGATGCCTAGTTTTCGGTAAATTAGACTACGGAAGTGTTTATCTCGAGTAGTGATTTTGTTTTGTTTTTTTATTATTATTGAGGAATATTTTTTGAAGCTGAGTTTTGCTAAAACTTGCTAGATTTTGGCCGTTCGTATATGTTTCAGATGTTTTTAAACTAAGATTTTTAATAAAGTAAAGAAATAACCACTAATTTCGACATTTAGTTTATATAGCTTGAGGCCTTATTTATTGCGCGCGGGGGTGGGAGTACTTGGTTTAGCACGAAAGGTACTTATGGCTCTGGTTATTAACGATGCTTTTTAAGATTAAAAGAGCACTCCATGGAAAAAAAATATTGTTAATAACATGAAAGGCATCTGGAATTCATCCATAACTACCGCCATAATTACCTAATGCGCTAATCCGTCCTTCAATACCTGCTACTTTGTATTTAAATAAATGTTTTAAACGTTTGTGCTCATTTCTTGATAATGGCATAAAGCCTAATGTAGTCGGAAGAAAATATTTTTTTATGTGAAACCAACCAAGTGTGTTTATTAAATTATTACATATATTTGATATCAAGCATGTTTCACCAATTACATATTTAGTCATGTTCATGTTAATCAATAAATCCATCGTCATTTCGTGTAAATATTACATTGACACTGCATAACACATTTTTATAATCATGATCCAATTAAGCCATTTTAAAAGCTTGGTGTCATATTATTACGTTGTATAATTTATTATACATCAATATATGTAGAAACTAGTAATTTATTATAAGAAAATTATTTAGTTAATAACATGACGGAGAGCTAGAATTTCGTTTTTTTAATCTTTTTTTTACACTGGGAATTACTGATAATCATTTATTACATAAACGAGAAAAAAAGCAATACGAATTATGTATTAATAAAAAACAAATATTATTTCAATAATAGTGGTATGTAAATTGTTTAGACACATAAAGATATATGAAAACAAACAAATCAGTATAAAACATGTATTATTTAATAAATTCAGATGGCTGAATTCTTTAAAATACTCTATATACTTGTAATTTCTTTTTTAAGTAATAATCCATATGTATTGGGCGAAGACGTCGTAAGCAAATGTATTTTAAATATTGCAAACTTATATTCGAGAAAACATATAATTTATATTAACCCTACTGGAAATAAAACATTATCCAATATTGGATTCACAAACGTAACTTGGACTGTGTTTAATGAATTTGAATATAAATATCATTTATCAGATGTTGTTAATCGTAAAACGTATTTTATAAATATTGGTAATAATTTGTTAATTTTTGAAAAAATTATTAACGAGTTGTATCTGAAAGATATTTTAAATGGAATTGATTATTACATTATAATATCTAATGATTATAAAAATAATGAAATCATTTTTAATATTATGTGGGAATATTTCTTGGAAAATTCTTTTATAATCAATTCAGATTATAATGTATACACTTTTAATCCTTTTAAAACGCATTGCGAAGATATTTCACCAGAATTAATATTTAATTGCAACCGCTCCATTAAAATTCAAATCCAAAGCAATATAAATCGTATTAAAAATATGAATAAATGTAAAATACGTTATGTGGCGCTACCAGTCATGCCTTATGTTGGCCCTGAGGAAGAATTGGAAAATAATTCAGGCTTCGCGATGCGTATTCTACATGAAATTTCTAAAAGGGCAAACATACGACCAATTGCGATTAAACACAATTTCGCGGGTACAGTAATAATACATAATGGAACTGCTTTGTCTATTTCAGATAAATTTCCGAATGGAAGTTATTTTGGTGTATACAAAGAGGTCTACGATGGAAATGTTGATATTATTTTAGGCCCAATCCGTTACTCAGATTTACCGGACTTTGATATGACAACCCCGCATATTTATTTGAAAATGAAATTTTTTGTACCGCTTGCTAAAAATCTTCCGATTTGGATAAACATTACAAGAATTTTTCATAAATTAACATGGACTTTAATTCTGGTTGTATTCATTTCGGTTGTTGTAACTTTTTATTTATTAAGAAAAAATGAGAACATTTCTCTGATTACTGTATTTTTTTGCATATTAGCAACAACCTTTACAACGCACAAATGGAATCCTTCCGAATGCAGAACCAGATTATTTTATTTACTTTGGTTATTTTTCGTATTTTTAATGATCAGTTCATTTCAATCGGTTTTAATCTCATTCCTATTTAAACCCATTTCAAGCGGGCAAATTACCACTATCGAAGATTTAGTTGTTTCAAAAATTAAAGTCAGCACGATACGATCGACAATTGAACTCCTGGGCTTTACCAATGACAAATATTTAAAACACATCCACGACAACGCTGCGGTGTTGACCAACCTAAACATCGATACCTGGAATATGCTTTTTCGGGGTGATACATCAATATTCCTCAGCCTGACAGTGAGTGGAAATGTATTGAAAAATTTACCAGGAGCAAAATACAAAATATTAGATCCTAGCTACTCTGCACCCGGTACGATGATTTTAAGAAAACATTCATTGTTTACTGAAATATTTGATTACTACATAGTTATCTTGCGGGAGTATGGGTTGTTGAAGAAATGGGCTCCTTACGAAGCAACGAATCATAAAATAGAATTTAGCAGAGATCATCAAATTATCAAACTATCACATTTAATAATACCATTTATAATTTATGTTCTAGGTATTACATTCGCTTTTGTAGCGTTTGTATGGGAAGTATGTAAAGAGAAATTATATGTACCGCGATTACCTAAAATTTAACAAAAACATATTGTTTATCATAAAGTTTATCATCTCTTGAATCATTTTCTCACGTAGCGAAAGGATTATTTCACAAATAGTGATTATAAGTTCATTGTCGTCAATCTTAATTGTTTGTGAAATAGCGTTCCCATTAAATAAAAAAATATTTGCAACTTCTTTTTTTTTCGAAATGTTATGGAAGCAAATTTGTATTCGTGAACTGATAAATACATTCATGGACGAAAGGATCAGTACTTTTTTAATCGGTTTCATTAAAGCATTCAAAAGATGCTTAATCTTCTGAATGCATTTTATTGTAAAGAAGAAAATATTTAATAATAATATAAAAAGTTCGTAGCTGATTTTTAAAATAATTAAGTAGAAAAATATATTTTTCTGAAAATATTTAGTTTTAAAAATCGATTTCTTTCTTATTTAATTACCTTTTTTCTTTAAGACATCCTAGAATACTATAAGTCAATCAAAAAAATAAGATTTTTTATAATATCTCGATTTGTTTCTGAGAATATATCTTCATAATATTTCAGACACGAATTGATATAAACTCTAAACTGTTGTCAATAGAAACTATTGCATTTATTTATTATACGTATTTAAATTATTACAATGCGTGAGTTTATTGTCTAATTTATAGAATTTCAAACAGAATTAGTAAATCCTTTAAAATTACGACCCTTAAGAGCGCGCGATACCACCGTCTTTTGAAATAAATTTTTAATTATTTTTACATATATTGAAAATATTGAAAGATTTAGAAAAATATTGAAAATATTGAAGATATTGAAAATCTGTTTTCGCTGATATTTCTTTTTTTTGTTGCGGGGTGCACTATGACGCGTTTTATTTAAATATTTTTTTTTTAAATACAAAAAATAAAATTAAAAAAAAATTAAATTAAAAAAACGGACACCATGTTACTATCATAAATATTTTTTACGAAATTTAATCTTAATAACATTTTTTTATAAAAAATATTTTTAAATACAGAAACAACTTTTTTAGCTAGTAAAAAAATAGACCCGTAAAATGCTGCCATGAAGCGGGATTAATGTGGATCGCACTTTATCACTTTATGGGCAAAGTTGTGGTAAGTATTCGATCCCACTTCATTGAAACAGTGTTATTTGAGTAAGTATATATTTCAGAACTTAATTAAATACCACCAGCTCCTAGAACATTTTTTCGAGCCAACGCGGACTCAGGATGTCGCGCAGCCAGACGCGTTGCACTTAGCAGGCGACGACGGTCTCGTAATAAGATTGTTGTTTTTAGCAGAGCTGACTGTTTATTCATTCGTTATTATAAAACCTTTATTACATTTGTACAAACACGATTAAAATGTTATCACTTATTGTTTTTTATTATATATACAACTTTATCTGAATGAAGTGCGCATTGATAACTTTGCTATTAGTTGAGCTAGAGAGTCGGTTAAATTAGCAAAGTAGTGGTAAATTTTCCGTGGATTACAAGGGAAAAATCAGATAAGCAAAAGAACATCGCATTTTCAAAATATTAGCAAAACAAAGATTTTTTAATGGAAATCAGTATCTTTTTTATGATCACATCACCATAGGGTAGTTTTAACAAACAAATTATAGACCATTACACAAAAATTATTCGCAAATAATGAAGTTATTGGCATTTATGTATTTTGTTTTCAATTGAATTAAGTTACTATAAAAAAACAAAACACTTACAAATAATGTTAAGAAAGTATGTAATAAGTTAAATTGTCATCTATTTAATCTATTTAAATATCTTTTATCCTATATTAAATAAAAAATACGAATTCTATATTGAACGTCAAAGCATTGCTCTTACAATGTACATCATTAACATATTACACCTTTTAAATTAAAATACTCATTTTTGTTGTAATGCATAAACAAAATTTATATCGATTAAGTAGATAGTAAATGAACTGTCATATTCAGAAAACAAATTTTCTTTTTATTATTTTTTTGCTATTTTACTATTTATAATATCTGGATTTTACTGAAAATGCAATATTAATATGCAAATAACTTCTATATTTGTCATTTTTTTGTGATGGTGTATAATAACCTTTTTTGTCAAAAATCATCTTCTCTATCAAATTATGATAAAATATAGGCTGTTTCATCTAAACAAATGTTTATTTCATTAATATCTTTAAAACCCGATGATCTTTTGTTTTTCTGCATACGCCGTTGTTACTCCCTGATAATTTACCACCACTTTGCTAAATTAACCGACTCTGTAGTTCAAAATAACAACAACCTGCATAATCGAAAAATTTTGTACATCTATGATGAACCATGCACAATTATTTAACTTAGGAATAATAAAATTCAATTCTATTAATTGAATTGTATTATTCCTTTAAAAACAATACATATTTCAATATAGGGGTGGGCCACGAATTAAAATTTACGCGGTTCCCGACCGAGGAAAAAAATTAAATAGTTTGCATTGCATTGCACGGTTGAATACAATCTTCTCATGAAAAATATTTACACTTTCGGTTTTACAGGAAATGGTCATCAACTTTGTTATTTTAAATGAAACACCCTACATTTTAATTTTTCTTTTTTGATTTCTCGTTCAATTGACTCCCACTCATATCGATTTATGTCCACCTCTGACAGTTTTAAAGTTAAAATGTATTTGTCAAATTTTAACCTAGAATAGATGTTTTGAAAAATTATAACTTCTAATAAGAACAAGACAGACAGGCCTGTGATATAATAATTTATATTTGTTTAAATGGAATTTATATCATAAATCGATTGGCAAGGCAATTAGAAACATAGAAGTATTACATATCTCTATATCCAGAGCAAGTAGTTTGTGAGTTATTAGTTTAATTATTTGTTAAATCGATTCAATGTATTATTTTATTTCGTAATTACAGATTCTTATTAATTGTAAAATGGTGAATTTCCGGAAATAAAGATATTAAAATTAACCGAGATCCCCATTATTGAGCTCGTAAAACGGACACCCTATATTCAGGGCGAGTCATCGAAATAACCGTCTTCTATACTTATTATTAGAAATTAAAAAAATAATAGAACTTATTTGCCTTCTCACAAAGCATACAGTAATATTATTTTCACATACACTGTGTGTCACATTTTTTTCCGAAATTGATATTAACTTTGTTATTTTAAATGAGACACCCTATACATTATTTTTATTCGATTCCTTTTTAAATCATCTTTACAACAATATAACATTGTTTGTACCTATGATTAGTTGTTAGTGTAGAAAAACAATTTTCTAAAGAAATGAGAGTTGCAAAGGTTTACGTAAAAAATCATTACTTTATTATTTTTCGTGATGGAGGAAAACATTTTTATATATTGACTAAGAAAATGCCGATCTATCTAATAATAATATTTTTTTACAGGGTTTTTGAAAAATAATATTAAACGTGTGACTTTTCAGACGGCGTATTTTTTTAATGGCACCCAATACTCTTCTTTATAACTTATCTCCAAGCAGCACCAATGGTTTGATATACTGGTGACCCAAAAATAAAACTCTTTCGAAAACATTTTACGTATGCGTGAAAGTGTGGTGTGAATACGCTTTTTGTGTGCTCTCGAAATAAAATCTTTTTGTTGTTTCGGTTTTTTTATTGTGATAAATTACTTAACATTTTTACGCTGGATGCATTGACTTAGTGCTTCTATATACTTAAACTAAATATTCGTGAGTATTAAACATCCATGGTAAGAAATTAAAATATGTTCGTAGAGAGAATTGGAAATCCATATTTATCGATTCCTAAACGTTGCTAACGTTTTTTGAGCTCGGTATATTTCCACCGCCGATCGTTTAGTCTTTATTAGTTATCCATTTAGCTTCACCTTTTTTTCTTTGTTCACATAGTCAGTGGCCTACCAACCTAGTCTTTGTAAAATTTAAGTCACCATCGGCTCAGTGATATAATGTCCGTTGTGCATTTTCCTCTCCTCTTAAGGAGTTATAATGTCTAGAGCTTGCGGAATATGCGATTATAATCTTGGACATCGCTCCAAAGCTCTTACATTCCCAGGTTGTAATACCTCTCGTATGTTACACAGGTATCCTCCGGTGTTCCTCAGAGTTCACATTGCGGACCCATAATGTTTTTTTTTGTTATTCATCAACGATGTTTGTAACTCAATTCAACATTTTTTTTAATAACATGCTCATTTATCACCTGTCGAAACATTTTGAATTTTAAACATTATTATTTAAAGGAGAAATTAAACACTTGGTTTCTTTCACTATTGTTTCACAATTAATATTAGTTCAATTTAACATTCTCAATTTTTACTATTTGCCGACGATCTAAAACTATTTCATGAATTAAATCAATTGGCGATTGTATTTTATTCCAGAATGATCTCTCGTCTGTTACGCAATGGTGTCTAAAAATATAATTATATTTTAGTACAAAAAAGTGCAAGCCAATTACCCCGAGAGAAGGTAATTGGCTTGCACTTTTTTGTAGATTTTTTTAGTTAGTTAGTTTTAAATAACTTTAGATTTTAAAAATTAAATAGACGGTAAATATCTAGATCATGCAAGTGAAATCAAATATTTAGAGGTCATATTTGATTCAGAATTAACGTTCACTCATCAGATTAATTACATACATATGTAATAAAGCTTCTAGAACACTAGGCTATATTAATAGTATTTCAAACAATTTTAATCCTATTTCATATAAAATTGTGTATATTTCTTTCGTACAAGGCAGCACAAGTGATTATAAAGAATACAATTTGAGTTCACTCTCGATGCTCTACATTGTAGACGGTTTAAAGCAAATATTATGTTCTTTCATAAATTAATTAAAGCAGACATCCAGTGCCCTGAAATTCTTTCGAATCTCGACTTTTATATCAAAGCTAAGAATATATTAACACTGGACGAAATAATTGCATAACTCAGTTCATGCAATTTGCTATGTTTTAAAAAATTACAATTCTACAATTCAAAACTAAAAAGTATTGATTATTCAAAATATGTTTATAATTTTTCATATATGTATTTTTGCCTCAAAATTATTGTTTTATTTTGTAAAAATGGTATATCCGTTAATAAATATATTTATTTGTTTTCAATATATCATTATTGGTTACTAAAACAGATCTTCTTTTTGTTAAATATACTTTAATTAATTTATAGCTAACGTTTATGTGGTAAGGAGATGGACCAGAAGTTGCCAGTAATAGAACGATCAGTCTTCTTGTGCATAGAATTATTAATTTTAAATAATCGGAAAAAGAATTAACATATAGATTAGTTTATTAATGTTAAAACTAAAATATTTATTTCCAAGTAATAAATACAACATATTTCTAATTCATTTACTTAAAATAAATTAGTAGGAAATTAGCTATCGATTAGTTAATTTTAATTATTCGTTACAATACTAATTTTAATTAATTTTATTAAACAATTTTATAAGGCTGAGCTTTACAGACGAGGATTGAATACCGAAACAGGTGTGTACAGATAGATGTTAATGCTATGCAACAGCAAATGTACATTATGTAATTTAATATCTGGAGGGATATATGCCGGAGAAGTAGTTGTTTTAATGGATATTTGTTTTAAAGTGCATACGTAACGTAAGTCAAAATAGTCGCAGTAGCTAAAGGGAAATTAATTAATTGATAATTAATTATTTTCAAATTCTTTTAATTTAATTTATGTTCTAATACTGTTTAAATCTCTGCTATGACTAGGTTTTAGATTTAAAATAGCTTCTATGAAGCTAGTGTCAAATCAGAGTTGCAGGATATGACTAATTGCACATGGTGGGGTTTACTGCCATGAAATGAAAATACCTTACATAATTTAAACAAATCATACACATCAAGATTTTGGCATCTGTCTCAAACTCAGTTAAAGAATTGTTAATGAGAAGAAATATTATTTAAAAAAACTGTTGAAATTATTATATTGCATACACTTGTATTCCTACATGTATTTATGACGTTCCTTACAACGTTATTCTTCATTCTTTTTATATGCACGTCATTTTCTTTATACTAATTACTTAAGCTAATTAACAATAATTATTTTTAATTCAGAATCACCAATCTTATTGTTTGCTTCTCAAATAAGAGCAATAGTATCATGTCATTTAACATTTTTATTGCGGGATCTATCTGTTATTGTTTCCTCAGGAAAAGTCTTTTATAACTTAATAACAAATTTTTTTATAATTGAAAATAGGATTTATTCTGTTGGTCATAGTTATTTAAATAAAATAATTTGAAAATAATTAATAAATTATTCCCTGTTCCGATCATTTCCACCGGCGATCACCGCAGAGATGGTCCATTTTTAATTAATTTAATTAACAACTTTAGAATTATAGATAGATAGATCCCGAAACACGTGTACGTACGTATTTTTTAATTTTTTATTTTGTTTTTTTTTGCATTAAATGTTTTCGATTCAAAATTTGTTCCATCATATTAAATGTTATTGCTGTGCAACAGCAAATATCCATTATTAAGCATTTGCTTTAAAGTACTTATGTAACATAAGTTAAAATGTCGCAGTAGCTAAAGAGGGAATAATTTATTAATTCTTTTCAGATTATTTTTATTTAATTAAAACAAAATTTGTGATATTTAATTTAAAATATTTTGGTAGCTTTTTTTACAATTCTTTTATTAATCTATATATTTCAATTACATTTATAAGTGGATATTCAATTTGGCTAGACAAAGAGGACTGCTTTAGGGCGGTTATTGATTAAATAATCACTCCCTATTATACCTATCTCGACAGGCACTTAATATTATATTACACGAAGAACTTTACTAAATGAGTACTTACTATATTTATTTACTGCATTGTTGTAAATAATATTATGGACGTGTTGTACATTCATCACTTAGAAAATTACAATACACTGATAACGATTTCAATCATACGCATAACACAAGAAGAGTTGTAAATATTATTGAAATTTAATTAATGGAAATAAATTAAAGAATAACAAACATATTAAACATGTAATCAAGATTTTAACAATAGCGATAGATGGATATATATGAGTCAGACCAGACACATGATGGCGATTTTTGCTATTTTCCAAATAAAATTAATATTATTGTAAGTAATATCTGGTGATTTTCTTCTGTATTCTCATAAACTATTTACTCAACTACTTTTAACATTAAAAAATCGGATTATCAGTTTATTTCCTAAACTAATTAAATCTAACTAGAGATTCGTAATATTTTTTTTATATAATTTCATTAATTGAAGAATGAATATATCTTAAAATAGACATTCTATTTCTTTGCCTAAAAGCCGTGATTAAAAACGTCATTATCTAATTTGAATTAAACATATTCATTAAACGAACGATAACAATTAAAAGAAGGAATTAAAATTGTTATTATTGAAATTTATCACTTAATCTACTGTAAAATATATTTAAATAATATTGCAAAACAAATAAATTAATATCAACTGATTATTACAATGGGATTTTATTTTAAATATTTATTGATTTTAAAAATAATTATTTTAATAACCATTTCGTATAAAATAAACTGCGTAAATACAACTGGAGCAAATAAGTGCATCTCAAACCTTTTAAGTAATTCAAATAATATACAACATATACTTTATATTCATGAAAATGCATTTGAAAATATTTTTCAATGTAGGTACAATTTTACTTTAATGCATTTTCGTATTAATGAGATCAATATAAATAATAGTCTGTCAATATTTGATTTATATATATTTTCTATAAATAAATATAATATATTTAATCTACTTCCCAATTTATATAAAGTATTAAAATTAAAATATAATAGCAAAGTTATTATTTCAACATCCATAAATTCGAATATTTTGCTTCATAAATTATTTACAGAAATGTGGAAATTATATTTAATAAATATTTATGTGATCGCTGGGAGCGGCGCAGTGTATACATATCACCCTCTTAGCAGTAACAAAATAATACCAAAACTAGCGTTTAATTGTTCCACTAATACAAATTTATCAATAATTGAAAATGATTTATTAATTAACAATTTTTCTGCGTGTACAATAAAAATAATATCAATCCCAACTGATCCTTACGTGGACACCAATTCAATTAAGACAAATAAAGGATTTGTGTCCATAATGTTTAGGACAATTGCATCCATGTTGAAATTTAAAATTCTTGACATTAATCACACATACAACTCTGTAGGACTTAAACTACGAAATGGAAGTTATGTGAGTATGCAAGATAAACTCGACAACAATACATACATTGGGGCGTTTAATGATTTAGCCACGAGAAAAGGGGATTTTATTTTAGGAGCAACTGCTTTGAATATGGCTGGCGAAGATTTCGATTTCACATACCCAACTGTCTGGATTATGCTAGGATTCTTTGTACCGACACCAACGCCGAGGGAGCCGTGGAGAAATATTTTCGAAGTTTTTAATAAATATGTTTGGTACGCTTTAGTAGCAGTAGTTTGTTCTGTAATTTGTGTATGGTACATTAATGTTGATAAAAATATTGTGGATTCAACATTGTTCATATTAGCCACAATGGTAACATCGCATTACCACAAACCTAGCAAAAATTCGCAACGTATAATTTACATCAGCTGGATATTCTTCGTGTTTCTGATTGTTAACTTCTATCAAACCTTACTCATCTCCGTTGTGTTCAAGCCAACATACCACAAGCAAATCTCTAATTTCAACGATCTGCTTTCATCAAAGTGTCCAATCGTTGGCATAAAACCAGCCACTGCCGGAATGTTAGTGTCTGCAAATGAACAAATACAACGTTTGAAAATCAACGTCAAAACAATAGACTTTATGGATGATAAAGTTTGGATAGACTTACTTAATTACAAAAATACCTGCATTGTTGCATCTACCATGGTCGGGGGAGCAGCTTTAAAGGATTTAAAGGCAACAGATGTTTACGCTTTGCCCTCAGGTATACCAACAATAGCAACAGTTTATGCGACAAAAGGATCGCCCTATGTTGCGAATGTTAGTAAGGCAATTATTCGTCTACACGAGTTCGGTTTTATGGAAAAATGGACACCGAAAGTATTTGTAAATTGTAAAATTGTAGATAATCGTGGATTTCAAAAAGTTACGTTGCATCATTTATATGGAATATTTGTTATGTATGGAATTGGTTTGGTTTTAGCATTAGTTATATTTTTTATAGAAATATTTAAATGGGATGTGGAGTTAATAAAATTAATATTTCTTTAAAATGTAAAAAATAAGCCTTAGAGTAAAATGTAATATTTTCTTATAAAACAATAATATTTTGTATAGTTTATTGTTACATCAATTATGTATTATAGTAATGTATATCGTTCTTTATACATGGTGTTTTGCTTTAAATTACCTGAACTCCTCTAATATTGTTATTTACAAACCGATTTAAATTTTTTTTAAAGTTTCATCGCTTTAATTGAACATTTCATTGATGATATCCAAATATAGAGATTATCAAAAATAAATGATATAATTAATTGAAGTGGCTGTTAATTGTTGAAAGTTCACTTTTTTGGCATCGGATCTTATATTCACTTTTAAATTGAATAAAACACTTTTGACTTTAAAAAATAATATATTGAAACGCTACACGTGTTTCGCGGCGAATAAGTAATGATTATATAGAACATTGGTACAGTTATATATATTTATATATATATAATAAATATGAAAATTATGGTGGAGGAGTGGGTGGTTGTTTGTTTAATAGGTGGCCGGTGAATTTTCTTTTATTTCCAGACTTTTCATCGCGTTGAGTTTTCTTCCTTCAATTATTTTTTTAAGCGGTGGTAGAATTTGTTTTTTTTTTTTTGAAAAGATGTTTTGTGTTCTTTGATCCGCTCTTCGAATGTTCTTCAGGTCTGTCCCACGTAGACTTTCGGACAGTCAAGGCAATTTAGTAAATAGTCTTTGAAGAAATATTATCACAATTACATGCGTTTAATAAGTGCGCCCTTTGGTACAGGTACGACGATGATGTAATTTTAGCCTTTAAAGGTACCGACAGACAAATAGAATCATTTTTAACATAATTAATTCTCGACGTAATAAAATTCAATTCACCATAGAAACTGAAGTAGACAAATCATTTTTTTTCTCACTATAAAAATAACCAATAATAAACTCGAATTTTCAATATTTCACAAACCGATACATACGGACACGATAATACATTTCAAATCTATACATCAAATAACTCATAAGTTAACGGCATACAAAAGAATGATCCATAGGTTACTCTCTGTCCTGATGTCAAAAGATATTTATAAGAAGGAATTAAATATCATATATCAAATAGCCCATAATACTCAATATTAATCTAATAAACAAACAAAACTCCACCCCTCCCTCATATATATATATATATATATATATATATATAGAGTGGTGCAAGATTCCGACGAAGTCCAATATCTCAGTTATTTAGAAATATACAAAAAATGTTACATAATTTGTAGCTACTGTTAAACTTCACATTTTAAAATTAGTTTCATATATACAGGGTATTCAATAATCACATGACGTATCAAACATATGACTTTTTAAGAGGATTGCTATATTTTTTATGTCGATTTTAGATTCTACGCTTAAAATAAATCATGTTTTATACAAGGTTTATTAGGTCAATTTTTATTATTTTAAAAGCTATAAACAATTGAATGTTGAAATCAATGGAAGTTTGGGGCCTTATTTTTCAAAATTGAAAAACGATGTAAACTTTCTCTTTACGCAATTAAATTGAAAAAATGCTTAATAATATTAGACATAGTTGTTTTTTTACCATAAAGCAAATGTTGTGTACAGGGTGAAACAATACGCAAATTGATGTTTTTCTTTTTTCATTTAAATGGAATACCCTATATTTTTTGTACTATTTCGATAGAAAATGTTATTTATTTTTTGTGTAATAAACTATACCCCTATCTGTTACCGTTTTTTAACAATTTCAATTCAAAGTACTAAATTATAAGTTTCGCTTATAATCAATAATTTAAGTAGGCTATAATTGAAACAAATGCAATTCATAATCGTTTTCTGACATTTAATAACATATTTACTTCTTAACCTAAAAGGATATTCAAATGACAATCGATATTTAAACGCGCATGCGGAGTCTTGATGGTTATTGAGACACATTTTTTTAAGAAAAAAAAAAATGTAAAATGTGTCAATGCTATTGAATTAAAAAATTAGGTGAATGCGTGAAATAAATACATAATTTTAATACTAACAAAATATAATGATATAAGTGTTTAATTATTTAAAAACGAAAATAGCGTTGTTTTTAGTATAGATGAATTGTTTAAATGAATCAGTTTACCAAACATATAGGAATATTTTTAATATTTTTCGAATAATATCCAAAAAATATATTTTTTATTAGTTTTTAACAATTAAAAACAATTAAATTAATTATTAATTAAAGACGTATGTTAGCTGCACCAGTGTTACAAAATATAACGTAAAATGTACTTTACTTTGAATTTCTATTGATTAGGCTGTTTTCTTAACATAAATTAAAGAAATAAGTTTTGTGTTAATATGTTTATTAATATTAATGTTGATATTCCGTATATTACTATCTTTTAAGTAATTTTTAGTTTGTAAAAAATCATTATGTAAATGTTTGTTCCATTGCAAAAAAAATTATAAATATTAATTTCTCAAAGCAACAAATTTCATTATATTTTGTATTGATTACTTTTAATTTCTTGGCATGCGTGATTTCTTAGTATTAAAAAAATATTTTGTTAAGACTGCGTTTATTTATCTGAATAAAGATAACATATATGGTATTATAAAATAGCAATTTTCAGTTTTTTTTTTAACAAAGAAACTTATCCCTGTTTTCTCAACAGGATATCTTACAATGTATATTTAGATTTAAACAACTAGAATTAGTACCCAATAAAATGTTTATAACGTTTATTTTCCATCTAATATAGAAAGATCTGACAAACTGTTGGGAAATATTGAGACAAGTAATCCGACACTCATCTGGCGTTATGTAGTGGCGCTCCATCTTGCTGGAACCAAAGGCTATTTAGGCGGTTGAAGCAAATGTTGTCATCTATGTAATTAATCAGGTATGTCATTAAAACGTGCAAATACCCATCTGCAGACAAATTGTCTTCGTAAATGTACGGACCAGTGATCTTATCATCAAATAAACAAACCCATACATTTAGACCAACACGTGCTTGTGGTCATCGTCCTTGGTGTTAGTGAGGATTTTTAACTTACCATGCATGTTCATTGCGACGATTGAACATGTCTGTATTGATAAACTTGCACTCATCCCTGAATATCACGTTGGAAAGAAAATGAGGGTTGTGCAATAACAACGTCATGATGTTCCTGCAAAACGTTAATCTTCGTTCAGTGTCTCCTGGATGCAAAAAAATGGAATTTTTCAACCAGTGAGTAAAATGTTAAAACCTTCTGAAAAAAGTAAACTGTCACAAATGTATTTCTTCATTAGATTCAAAATAACCATTCTATTTCGACATGCTATAGCAGAAGAATAGTGTGGAGAGTCTTGAAAAAGTATCACCCCTTTAAAATTCATACCACACAATATGAATTTTAAAGGGGTGATACTTTTTCAAGACTCTCCACACTATTCTTCTGCTAAAGCATGTCGAAATAGAATGGTTATTTTGAATCTAATAAAGAAATAAATTTGTGACAGTTTACTTTTTTCAGAAGGTTTTAACATTTTACTCACTGGTTGAAAATTTCCATTTCATTTCCGTTGGGACTATGAATACGTATTCTAAGGTTAGAAAATGCACCAAACTCAGCTAAATTTCTATAAAGAATCGTCAAATTATTTTCAGCAGGTTGTTGTCTTTCTGTATACCGCTAAAAGTATGTTTCTGAAGTAACTTGCACATTCCGATGCGATGCGTAAGAAAGTTCTAGCATTTCGTGTTTTTTCTTCACTTGTGAGCGGTATTTTGTTCTAAATGTATACCAATTGATAATAAATATAATCAAAAAAGAGCAGTATGACGTTGACTTCAAAAAATCGCCCGCATTTTCCTCTAGAAGACTGTGTAAAAAAACATATATATAGCGATCCATGGTCGACAGTTATAATTTTTTTCTTCCGTAAGTCATGTAACGAAAGCGACAGTATTTCTTATATTTTCATACAGCAAGCGGCAGCGGATTCCGCGCGCCCGTAGTCGTCAAATACGAATGTTGGTACAACTGTTCACATGAAAAGAAAATCCCCTAGATTGATATTAGTGTAGGAATCATGTTTCCCAAAATAAATTAAATATTTAATTATAACTATATATTTCATTTTTACACGTTGAAACTGCTCCAGACTTTCGTAAAATACGACACACGACGCTACTAGTGTCAAATATATTTAATCTTTATTTATTTTTCCTTGGCATGAACTTGGAGCAACACAATTTCCAAGATTTTTCGGCGGGAAATTTAACTTACCTACAATCATTGTTGATTACTCTGTATTAGACGTGTTTTATTTAACTCATCATTCACGTGCTTTAATGATCCAACACGCATATTGGAAAAAAAACGATCTATTTGCATATTTTTATTTATAATTGTAATTGTTTAGAAAAAACGAATAAGTCTATACCCATAAAAATAAAAACAATAGTATAAATAGGAGGGTTTAATTAATTCAATCATAATTATTTCGGTAATATCTACATTTATTTGTTCATCGTCAAAAAAAACAATATTGAGGATTTTGCGATTTCATTTAACCAGCGGCGGTGGTAGCGACAGTAGCTGCAAAAATAAAAAAAAATAAAATAATCAATTATAAATCTTCTTTTTTATCTAAAAATTGAAAAATTAACATTCGTACTTGTGCTTGTTCTTCCCCCGCAACCAGCTTTGTTGTTAGAGGAGCTGTGGATGTGTCCCTCGTGTCCTGGAGCGAAGCCAGCCGCGTCATTATTGGCAGCCAACGGATTTCCCAAAAAGTCTAATGGGCTTCTTGCGGGTTGTCCATTCACATTGCAAACACTAACCTAATAGAAAATAATATGAAATAAAATTAAGTTATGAATAATAATAGATATCTTTATTGACAATTTTTTTTTAAGTTGACAATAATAAGAAAAGTAAAAATATTTAAAAAATTAAAGGTTACTTGTCAATCGAATATCGACCATTTGTCTTTGTGCCTTTCTTTTAATTTTCTCGTTATCGTCCTTTTTGCAAATTATTTCGTCATTGTTGTCTTTTGAAATCGTCAATGTCAATAAGTTATCATTATTCACTTTGTAAAATACTTAAATAATAAAAAAAATACTTATTTATTTTTATAGTAAACGATTGAAACTGTCATTTATTGAAACGCCAATGCAATTAAGAAAACAATTAAATAGGAAAAAGTTTTGAAAATAATTAATAAAAAATAATTATGTTTTATTTATATGGCCTAACAAATATCAGTTATTAAAAGAGGTGTTAATTTTCAGGTAAAGTTATTCGTTTTTTGATAAATAATTTTAATTTCGTAACTTATCACGAGGCCGTTAAAATGTTAAATGCGTGCTTAATACTACTTTATTATTCTTTAAATATGTTTGATAAAATCAATAAAACATGCAATCAATTGTACATTTGTAAAATTTCAGACATGAACGATAAATGAATTCGAAATGTCGCAATCTCATACCTTCTTAGGATGAATATTTTCAATAAAAATAGATCTGACAACTATGTATATATTGAAAATCTTTATTTCTGAGTATTTCATTATATAAAATTATAATACATAATATAATTGCAATCATTTACAAATTGTTAAACCTCAGAAAATAGCTATCGACCGTCGGTCTTTCTGCCAACTATGTATATTATTCGGTAACTTTTTAATCTAACTTTACCAAATGTATGTTTCTTTAAATATATATAATTTGATATAGTATAGTATAATATAATATAATATAATATAATATAATATAATATAATATAATATAATATAATATAATATAATATAATATAATATAATATAATATAATATAATATAATATAATATAATATAATATAATATAATATAATATAATATGTGTATTAATTTAGTGAGGATTTCATTTCACTAAATACAGCTCTATATACAATTTAATAAAATCAATATCATTGCAGTGCAGTCATTAATTCAACATATTCATATAATAATTGAATTAGTATTAATATCAAAACTTCAAAAAATAATATTAATGGAATGAATTTCAACATATTAAGAACTGTTTCTGATAATTTATGAATAACATAATAAATTTATGATATTAATTAAATTTCACAGAATATTTGAACTACCATCCTTCAAGTAACTTTGCTAATAATACTGGTAAATTTTTAATTTAGTCTTTTGAAATAATAAATTGTAATCAATTTAATCACAGTTGGTAAAAATTGTATGTGGTTATTTTTATATATAATCTGTACTATATTTTTTGTCTTATTATATAAATAGTTGTAGTTAAAATGTAAAATAACTCACCACGAATACTACGAATAAACTGCAAACAATCGCGAACTTCATTTTTGCTGTAAAATAGTTAACAGGGATGTCTACCTGAGTTGGAATGATAAAACCGTTTCACAAATTCGTTTATATACGAAATATTTTGTATTAAACGGAAGTGATAAATTTATTTATCACACGTGCGAAAAATATAATACATACGTAATAATGATATTAACTAATGAGCCTATTATTATTTTGTCGTTATTATCTCCCACAAGGTGAAATAATTTTAGAAATTTTAAGGTTCATAACAATTTCGCTTGGTTTATTTCACAACTGATTTAAAATATTATAAGTTAACTATTAAAAGGTTCCTACAAGTCACATGAATATTGAAAAAATATCCAACCCATATTAATTATCTATGGAATTAATCGATACGTCACAATTTTTCTTATCACGTTTTTCGCGTCAAAACTGACAATTTCATTTTCAATTATCCATAAATGTTCATTGAAAAATTATAGATAGTTGCCGATTTATTAATTAAGAAAAATGGTAAGAATTGTTTGATGATTTTTTTATTTTAATTTAGATTGAAATTGACAATAGATTAATCTTCTTTAATTAAATGTATTCCATTTAATTAGTCATTAAATAATGTTTAATTCACACACCATTTCATGAATAATTAAATGAATAATAATAGAAAAAGTGTATTATTTCTCTTGGTCGCAGTTATTTAAAATAAATTAAATAAATTTGTTAATAATTAATTCACACAATTGAATAATTAATTATTTCCCCTTAAGCTACTGGGACTTATTTGTATATAAATCAAACAATTCCCAGTACTTTAAAAAAGAAGAAACATCTATTGAGGCAGCTACTTCCCGGGAAAATAATACTCCAGAGAATGGACATTTGCTCTTGGACCACCAATTATCGCGTAATTCAACATTTTTATTTTTTTAGAATATATAAAAAACCATCTGTAGACACGTGTTTGGGGATTTATCCCTCGTTATTACAGCTCTACCTCATAAACATTTAAAGTTGTTACATTATATTAAATCATTTTGGTCTTTGCATTAAATATTCTCAATTAAAAAAAATGCATTATGCAATCATTTGTGGTGCAACAGCAAATGTAAATTGTGTAGTTCAATATCTGGCCAGGTATTTTCCCAGAAAGTAGTCGTTTCAATGGATGTTTTTAAGTAAATACATGCGTTATGTAAATAAAAAAGTCTCAGTAGCTAAAAATAAAATAATTAATTATTCAACCGAGTTAAATTAATTATTTTCAAACTTTTTTTTTAATATAATTTAAATCAATGATTACAAAAAAAGAAAATAACACTTATTTTCTGTAAATTTTAATGATTACAAATTGAATCTATTAACCTATTATTTGTTTAAATTAAAGTCAATGAAAACAACTTATCTATGGCATTAATCGAACAATTGCACAAAACTACTTTGTAATAGTTCCAACCGGGGGTATATGTAAATTTGTTTTTAGACCAAAATTATTAAATATTTAGTGTTAAATAATAAGACATTTTGCTGTTTGCATTAAATATTCTCTAATAAAAAAAATCATTATACAATATGTGCAAATGTCCATTGTGTAGTTCAATATATAGCGAGGTATTTTCCTGGAAAGTAGTCGTTTCAATAGTTGTTTTTAAGTAAATACTTGCGTTATGTAAATAAAAATGTCTCAGTAGCTAAAAATAAAATAATTAATTATTCAACCGAGCAAATTAATTACTTTCAAACTTTTTTTTATTTAATATAATTTAAATCAATGATTACAAAAAAAAAGAAAACAACACTTGTTTTCTGTAAATTTTAATGATTACAAATTGAATCTATTAACCCATTATTTGTTTAAATTGAAGTCAGTGAAAACAACTTATCTATGGAATTAATCTAACAATTGCACAAAATTACTTTGTAATAGTTCCAACCGGGGGTGTATGTAAATTTGTTTTTAGACCAAAATTATTAAATATTAAGTGTTAAATAACGTAAATTATATATATATTGCGGCATTTTATCGTTTATTTTTGTACAATTTAATTGTTTTCAATTCTGGCACATAAGTCCCGCACGCGCTTGGCCTCGAAATTACGTAAAATCGATCACACGCAAAAAGAACTTTTGTACGAGTAAAATGTTGAGATTTCTGACGGGGAAGTTCCGCATGTATTTGAACCTAAAACAATGCAAAATAGAAAAATAAGCGAAAATCGGATGCATGTGAACAGGTGTGAGTTTGCAAGAATGAAAGAGCGTTTTTTACCCTTACCATATAGAGTCAATATATGGCCAGGGTAAAAAGTTGCAAATGAGTCAAAATTGGTGTGAAAGAGGAATTGTGAGATAAAATCTGAGAGTTGAATAGGGTTGGTGAACGGAGACTGACGTGGAATGAGCGATAGGGAGAAATGTAAGTCATTTCAGGGAATCAGATCGTGATCGTAATAGCGAGTGAAAAAAAAATTCTTTGTACCGACACCAACGCCGAGGGAGCTGTGGAGAAATATTTTCGAAGTTTTTAATAAATATGTTTGGTACGCTTTAGTAGCAGTAGTTTGTTCTGTAATTTGTGTATGGTACATTAATGTTGATAAAAATATTGTGGATTCAACATTGTTCATATTAGCCACAATGGTAACATCCCATTACCACAAACCTAGCAAAAATTCGCAACGTATAATTTACATCAGTTGGATATTCTTCGTGTTTCTGATTGTTAACTTCTATCAAACCTTACTCATCTCCGTTGTGTTCAAGCCAACATACCACAAGCAAATCTCTAATTTCAACGAGCTGCTTTCATCAAAGTGTCCAATCGTTGGCATAAAACCAGCCACTGCCGGAATGTTAGTGTCTGCAAATGAACAAATACAACGTTTGAAAATCAACGTCAAAACAATAGACTTTATGGATGATAAAGTTTGGATAGACTTCCTTAATTACAAAAATACCTGCATTGTTGCATCTACCATGGTCGGGGGAGCAGCTTTAAAGGATTTAAAGGCAACAGATGTTTACGCTTTGCCCGCCCTCAGGTATACCAACAATAGAACAGTTTATGCGACAAAAGGATCGCCCTATGTTGCGAATGTTAGTGAGGCAATTATTCGTCTACACGAGTTCGGTTATATGGAAAAATGGACACCGAAAGTATTTGTAAATTGTAAAATTGCAGATAATCGTGGATTTCAAAAAGTTACGTTGCATCATTTATATGGAATATTTGTTAAGTATGGAATTGGTTTGATTTTAGCATTAGTTATATTTTTTATAGAAATATTTAAATGGGATATGGAGTCAATAAAATTAATCTTTCTTTAAAATATAAAAAATAAATCTTGGAGTAAAATGTAATATTTTCTTATAAAACAATATTTTTTATAGTTTATTGTTACATCAATTATGTATTATAGTAATGTATATCGTTCTTTATACAGGGTGTTTTGCTTTAAATTACCTGAACTCCTCTAATATTGTTATGTATAAACCGATATAAATTTTAAAAAAGTTTCATCGCTTTAATTGAATATTTCATTGATTGATATGCAAATATAGAGATTATCAAAAAATAAATGATATAATTAATTGAAGTGGCTGTTAATTGTTGAAAGTTCATGTTCACTTTTTTTGGTATCGGATCTTATATTCACTTTTAAATTGAATAAAACACTTTTGACTTTAAAAAATAATATATTGAAACTCTACACGTGTTTCGCGGCGAAGAAATAATGATTATAGAGAACATTAGTACAGATATATATATATAGAAATTGTAGTGAAGGGGTGGGGTTTGTTTGTTTAATAGGTGGCCGGTGAATTTTCTTTTGTTTATTTCCAGACTTTTCATCGCGTTGAGTTTTCTTCCTTCAATTATTTTTTTAAGCGGTGGTAGAATTTGTTTTCTTTTTGTGAAAAGATGTTTTGTGTTCTTTGATCCGCTCTTCGAATGTTCTTCAGGTCTGCCCACGTAGACTTTAGGACAGTCAAGGCAATTTAGTAAATAGTCTTTGAAGAAATATTATCACAATTACATGCGTTCAATAAGTGCGCCTTTTGGTACAGGTACGACGATGATGTAATTTTAGCCTTTAAAAGTACCGACAGACAACTAGAATCATTGTTAACATAGTTAATTCTCGACGCAATAAAATTCAATTCACTATAGAAACTGAAGTAGACAAATCATTTTTTAATCTCACTATAAAAATAACCAATAATAAACTCGAATTTTCAATATTTCACAAACCTATACATACGGACACAATAATACATTTCAAATCTATACATCAAATATATATATAAATTCCATTTATATATATATATATATATATATATATACAGGGTCCTGCAACAGTGCGTCGGGCTTTCCTAGCGCCTTTCCCGTGAAAAAAACAAAAAAATATTTCGTACAAAAAGTTATTGATTTAAAAATCTTTATGGCGTAAAATTATTTTCAAACATACAGGGTGTCCCAATTTTGCGGTATAACAAAAATATTTGTTTTTTTAATGGAACACCCTGTATGTATTCAACTTTTCTAATGACATTTTCAACCTCTACATTGTTGTCCATTTAGTGCAAGATTCTGACGAAGTGCAATATCTCAGTTATTTAGAAATATACAAAAAATGTTACATAATTTGTAGCTACTGTTAAACTTCACATTTTAAAATTAGTTCCATATATACAGGGTGTTCAATAATCACATGACGTATCAAACATATGATTTTTTAAAAGGATTGCTATATTTTTATGTCGATTTTAGATTCTACGCTTAAAATAATTCATGTTTTATATAAGGTTTATTAGGTTATTTTTTAGTATTTTAAAAGTTATAAACAATTGAATGTTGAAATCAATGGAAGTTTGGGGCCTTATTTTTCAAAATTGAAAAACGATGTAAACTTTCTCTTTACGCAATTAAATTGAAAAAATGCTTAATAATATTAGGCATAATTGTTTTTTACCATAAAGCAAATGTTGTGTACAGGATGAAACAATACGCAAAATAATGTTTTTCTTTTTTCACTTAAATATTTCGATAGAAAATGTTATTTATTTTTTGCGTAATAAACTATACCCCTATCTGTTACCGTTTTTTAACAATTTCAATTCAAAACACAAAATTATAAGTTTCGCTTATAATCAATAATTTAAGTAGGCTATAATAACAAATGCAATTCATAATCGTTTTCTGACATTTAATAACATATTTACTTCTTAACCTAAAAGGATATTCAAATGAAAATCGATATTTAAACGCGCATGCGGAGTCTTAATGGTTATTGAGACACATTTTTCTTAAGAAAAAAAAATTGTAAAATGTTTCAATGCTATTGAATTAAAAAAATATGTGAATGCGTGAAATAAATACATAACAATTTTAATACTAACAAAATATAATTATATAAGTATTTAATTATTTCACTTAATACCAATTTTCGTTTTTTAGTATAGACGAATTGTTTAAATAAATCAATTTACCAAACATATATTTTAATATTTTTCGAATAATATCCAAAAAATTTATTTGTTATTAGTTTTTAACAATTAAATTAATTATTAATTAAAGAAATATGTTTAGCTGCACCAGTGTTACAAAATATAACGTAAAATGTACTTTACTTTGAATTTCTATTGCTGCTAAGGCTGTTTTTTTAACATAAATTAAAGAAAAATATTTTGTGTTAATATGTTTATTAATATTAATGTTAATATTCCGCATATTACTATTTTTTAAATAATTTTTAGTTTGTAAAAAATCATTATGTAAATGTTTGTTCCATTGCAAAAAAATTATAAATATTAATTTCTCAAAGCTAGAAATTTCATTATATTTTGTATTGATTACTTTTAATTTCATGGCATGCGTGATTTCTTAGTATTAAAAAAATATTTTGTTAAGACTGCGTTTATTTATCTGAATAAAGATAACATATGTGGTATTATAAAATAGCATTTTTCAGTTTTTTTTTTAAAACTTGTTCCAGTTTTCTTAACGAGATATCTTACAATGTATATTTAGATTTAAACAACTAGAATTAGTACCCAATAAAATGTTAAAACGTTTCTTTTCCATCTAATGTGGAAAGATCTGACAAACTGTTGGGAAATATTGAGACAAGTAATCCGACACTCATCTGGCGTTATGTAGTGGCGCTCCATCTTGCTGGAACCAATGGCTATTTAGGCGGTTGACGCAAATGTTGTCATCTATGTAATTAGTCAGGTATGTCATTAAAACGTGAAAATACCCATCTGCAGTCAAATTGTCTTCGTAAATGTACGGACCAGTGTAACGTTGTTAAATTTTAACGCACTTAAATTATAAATTAATTTTTAATCCCGCTAATCACTAGAGGTCACCCCGCGGCGATTCGGCGGGGCATGATTGGATACGCGGAGCGAACGTGGGTTGAAAAATTTCGGCATTGTCGAAAGCGTGCTTAGTGCGGTCGGACCAGATAATTAAAGGTGTAATTTTAATGTCAATTAATAAAAGTGAACCACCGATATTATCCGTACCGTGCACACGCAGCAGTAAGGGCCGCCCAATAACTTAGGTGAGTGTATATATATGGATATGTGTGTATCTATATATATATATATATGAAAAAAAAACCAAACGTTCGTAACGCGCTATCACCCCCTTTTTAGGCCCTTAGGATTCCCGAAAATACTACCGCCTTCTTATTTCGGGTGTCCAGTGGCCGAAGATCAGTCTCCGCCGAGTAAAATCCCTCGCCAGCGTGCGTAAGGTGAATCGAGCCGGAAGCCAGCACAGTTTCCGCCGAGTTAAATCCCTCGCCAGCGTGCAGAAGGTGAACGGAGCCGGAAGCCACCACCAGCGAACAGGCCAGATTTTTTAAATTTAATTTTTTTTGTGCGGCAAGCGTTTCGTTATTTTTTATTAATTTAGTATCGTTATCGTCCTCTCTCGTAGTGTTAAGTGAGATTGTTGTAACGCCATCAGAGCGTCACTAATTAAATTTTGTTTTCTACGACTAGTGACTCTTTTTAATACCAATATTACATTTCTTTAGACCTGGTTTAGTAGTTCACCAAACTGGACATTCCCGGCGGGCAAAAAAAAACACAAAAAAAAACTACTTGGCGCCCAATAAAAAAAACCCACCCCTTAGCCTGACCTAGTCAACATCGGGAATTCCTACAAAACTAAAAAAAAAAAAAACAACATATGAAAGGGACGTCACACCAGTGATCTTATCATCAAATAAACAAACCCATACATTTAGACCCACACGTGCTTGTGGTCATCGTCCTTGGTGGTTGTGAGGATTTTTAACTTACCATGCATGTTCATTGCGACGATTGAACATGTCTGTGTTGATAATCTTGCAATCATCCCTGAATATCACGTTGGAAAGAAAATGAGGGTTGTGCAATAACAACGTCATGATGTTCCTGCAAATCGTTAATCTTCGTTCAGTGTCTCCTGGATGCAAAACTTGTGTGGTATGGATTTTAAAGGGGTGATACTTTTTCAAGACTATCCACACTATTCTTCTGCCACAGCATGTCGAAATAGAATGGTTATTTTGAATCTAATGGAAAAATAAATTTGTGACAGTTTACTTTTTTCAGAAGGTTTTAACATTTTACTCACTGGTTGAAAATTTCCATTTCATTTCCGTTGGGACTATGAATACGTATTCTAAGCTTAGAAAATGCACCAAACTAAGCTAAATTTCTATAAAGAATCGTCAAATTATTTTCAGCAGGTTGTTGTCTTTCTGTATACCGCTGAAAGTATGTTTCTGAAGTAACTTGCACATTCCGATGCGATGCGTAAGAAAGTTCTAGCATATCGCGTTTTTTCTTCACTTGTGAGCGGTATTTTGTTCTAAATGTATACCAGTTAATTGATAATAAATATAATCAAAAAAGAGCAGTATGACGTTGACTTCAAAAAATCGCCCGCATTTTCCTCTAGAAGACTGTGTAAAGAAACGACAGTTATATTTTTTTTTTCTTCCGCAAGTCATGTAACAAAATAATAAGTATTTCTTATATTTTCATACAGCAATCCGCGTGCGGTAAACTAAGCGGCAGCGGATTCCGCGCGCCCACATCGTCAAATACGTATGTTAGTACAACTGTTCACATGAAAAGAAAATCCCCTAGATTGATATTGGTGTAGGAATCATGTTTCCCAAAATAAATTAAATATTTAATCATAACTATATATTTCATTTTTACACGTTGAAACTGCTCTGGACTTTCGTAAAATACGACGCACGACGCTGCTAGTGTCAAATATAGTTAATATTCGTTTTTCCTTGGCATGAACTTGGAGCAACAACATTTCCAAGATTTTTCGGCGGGAAATTTAACTTACCTACAATCATTGTTGATTACTCTGTATTAGACGTGTTTTATTTATCTCATTATTCACGTGCTTTAATGATCCAACACGCATATTGAAAAAAAACGATCTATTTGCATATTTTTATTTATAACAAACTTGTAATTGTTTAGAACAAACGAATAAGTCTATACCCATAAAAATAAACACAATAGTATAAATAGGAGGGTTTAATTAATTCAATCATAATTATTTCGATAATATCTACATTTATTTGTTCATCGTCAAAAAAACAATACTGAGGATTTTGCGATTTCATTTAACCAGCGGCGGTGGTAGCGACAGTAGCTGCAAAAATAAAAAAAAATAAAATAATCAATTATAAATCTTCTTTTTTATCTAAAAATTGAAAAATTAACATTCGTACTTGTGCTTGTTCTTCCCCCGCAACCAGCTTTGTTGTTAGAGGAGCTGTGGATGTGTCCCTCGTGTCCTGGAGCGAAGCCAGCCGCGTCATTATTGGCAGCCAACGGATTTCCCAAAAAGTCTAATGGGCTTCTTGCGGGTTGTCCATTCACATTGCAAACACTAACCTAATAGAAAATAATATGAAATAAAATTAAGTTATGAATAATAATAGATATCTTTATTGACAAGTTTTTTTTTAAGTTGACAATAATAAGAAAAGTAAAAATATTTAAAAATTTAAAGGTTACTTGTCAATCGAATATCGACCATTTGTCTTTGTGCCTTTCTTTTAATTTTCTCGTTATCGTCCTTTTTGCAAATTATTTCGTCATTGTTGTCTTTTGAAATCGTCAATGTCAATAAGTTATCATTATTCACTTTGTAAAATACTTAAATAATAAAAAAATACTTATTTATTTTTATAGTAAACGATTGAAACTGTCATTTATTGAAACGCCAATACAATTAAGAAAACAATTAAATAGGAAAAAGTTTTGAAAATAATTAATAAAAAATAATTATGTTTTATTTATATGGCCTAACAAATATCAGTTATTAAAAGAGGTGTTAATTTTCAGGTAAAGTTATTCGTTTTTTGATAAATAATTTTGATTTCGTAACATTTTACGAGGCCGTTAAAATGTTAAATGCGTGCTTAATACTACTTTATTGTTCTTTAAATATGTTTGATAAAATCAATAAAACCTGCAATCAATTGTAAATTTGTAAAATTTCAGACATGAACGATAAATGAATTCGAAATTTCGCAATGTTATGCCTTCTTAGGAAGAATATTTTCATTAAAAATAAATCTGACAACTATGTATATATTGAAAAACTTTATTTCTGAGTATTTCATTATATAAAATTATAATACATAATATAATTACAATCATTTACAAATTGTTAAACCTCAGAAAATAGCTATCGACCGTCGGTCTTTCTGCCAACTATATATATTATTTGGTAACTTTTTAATGTAATACATCTAATAAGTACCAGGTTTTAAGCACTTGCTATTTTTTTTTAATTATTTTTATACTTCTTTAATCTAACTTTACCAAATGTATGTTTCTTTAAATATATATAATATGATATAATATAATATAATATAATATAATATAATATAATATAATATAATATAATATAATATAATATAATATAATATAATATAATATAATATAATATAATATAATATAATATAATATAATATAATATAATATAATATAATATAATATAATATAATATAATATAATATAATATAATATAATATAATATAATATAATATAATATAATATAATATGTATATTAATTTAGTGAGGATTTCATTTCACTGAATACAGCTCTATATACAATTTAATAAAATCAATATCATTGCATTGCAGACATTAATTCAACATATTCATATAATAAGTGAAATAGTATAAATATCAAAACTTCCACAAATAATATTCATGGAATGAATTTCAACATATTAAGAACTGTTTGTGACAATTTATGACTAACATAATAAATTTATGATATTAATTAAGTTTCACAGAATATTTGAATAAAATATAACTACCATCCTTCAAGTAACTTTGATAATAATACTGGTAAATTTTTAGTTTAGTCTGTTGAAATAATAAATTGTAATCAATTTAATCACAGTTGATAAAAATTGTATGTGGTTATTTTTATATGTAATCTGTACTATATTTTTTGTCTTATTATACATAAAAAATAGTTATAGTTAAAATGTAAAATAACTCACCACGAATACTACGAATAAACTGCAAACAATCGCGAACTTCATTTTTGCTGTAAAATAGTTAACAGGGATGTCTACCTGAGTTGGAATGATAAAACCGTTTCACAAATTCGTTTATATACGAAATATTTTGTATTAAACGGAAGTGATAAATTTATTTATCACACGTGCGAAAAATATAATACATACGTAATAATGATATTAACTAATGAGCCTATTATTATTTTGTCGTTATTATCTCCCACAAGGTGAAATAATTTTAGAAATTTTAAGGTTCAAAACAATTTCGCTTGGTTTATTTCACAACTGATTTAAAATATTATAAGTTAACTATTAAAAGGTTCCTACAAGTCACATGAATATTAAAAATATATCCAACCCATATTAATTATCTATGGAATTAATCGATACGTCACAATTTTTCTTATAACTTTTCTCGCGTCAAAACTGACAATTTCATATTTAATTATCCACAAATGTTCATTGAAAAATTATAGATAGTTGCCGATTTATTAATTAAGAAAAATGGTAAGAATTGTTTGATGATTTTTTTATTTTAATTTAGATTGAAATTGACAATAGGTTTATCTTCTTTAATTAAATGTATTCCATTTAATTAGTCATAAGATAATGTTTAATTCACACACCATTTCATGAATAATTAAATGAATAATAATAGAAAAAGTGTATTATTTCTCGTGGTCGCAGTTATTTAAAATAAATTAAATAAATTTGTTAATAATTAATTCACACAATTGAATAATTAATTATTTCCCCTTAAGCTACTGGAACTTATTTGTATATAAATCAAACAATTCCCAGTACTTTAAAAAAGAAGAAACATCTATTGAGACAGCTACTTCCCGGGAAAATATTCCGCCAGAGAATGGGCTTTTGCTCTTGGACCACCAATTATTGCGTAATTTAACATTTTTCTCTTTGAAAATATATAATAAATCATCTGTAGACACGTGTTTGGGGATTTATCCCTCGTTATTACAGCTCTACCTTATAAACATTTAAAGTTGCATTATGCAATATGTGGTGCAACAGCAAATGTCCATTGTATAGTTCAATATCTGGCGAGGTATTTTCCCAGAAAGTAGTCGTTTCAATGGATGTTTTTAAGTAAATACATGCGTTATGTAAATAAAAAAGTCTCAGTAGCTATAAATAAAATAATTAATTATTCAACCGAGCAAATTAATTATTTTCAAACTTTTTTTATTTAATATAATTTAAATCAATGATTACAAAAAAAGAAAACACTTATTTTCTGTAAATTTTAATGATTGCAAATTGAATCTATTAACCTATTATTTGTTTAAATTAAAGTCAGTGAAAACAACTTATCTATGGCATTAATCGAACAATTGCACAAAACTACTTTGTAATAGTTCCAACCGGGGGTGTAGGTAAATTTGTTTTTACACCAAAATTATTAAATATTTAGTGTTAAATGATAAGTCATTTTGCTGTTTGCATTAAATATTCTCGAATAAAAAAATCATTATGTAATATGTGGTGCAACAGCAAATGTCCATTGTGTAGTCCAACGTAAATTATGTATATATATATATATGTATATATATATATTGCGGCATTTTGTCGTTTATTTTTGTACAATTTAATTGTTTTAGATTCTGGCACATAAGTCCCGCACGCGCTTGACCCCAAATTTAGGCGAAATCAACAATTAAGCTTAAACTGTTTACTTTTGTACACTTTAATTGATAAATATTCTGGCGGGACGCACGCGCTTGGCCTCGAAATTACGTAAAATTGACAACACGCAAAAAGAACTTACTTTTGTACGAGTAAAATGTTAAGATTTTCTACGGGGAAGTTCCGCACGTGTTTTAAACCTAAAATAGAAAAATAAGCGAAAATCGGATGCATGTGAACAGGTGTGAGTTTGCAAGAATGAAAGAACGTTTTTTTACCGCCAGGGTGAAATGTTGCAAATGAGTCAAAATTGATGTGAAAGAGGAATTGTGAGAGAAAATCTGGAAGTCGAATGGGGTTGATGAACGGAGACGGACGTGGGATAAGCGATAGGGATTTTGGGAGAAATGTAGTCATTTCAGGGAATCAGATCGTGATCTTAATAGCGAGTGAAAATGTAATAGTAAAAGTAAAAAGTAAAACGTCGGGAATTGGTTGTGGTTGTGAGTGACTAACAATAAAATAAAATAATAGCGAAAATGGGTCAAACAACTGCTTTTAATCATAAGTAACGCTCAAATCTGAAATCACGCAAATCAAACTATATTTAAACGAATGAAAAGTGCTGCCTGATATAATACAATTAATTAGTGCATGATGTTTTACAACAATTAATGTTTCATTTTGGGGAATAAGAAATTGAAATAATGTTTAATTCATGTAAAGTAAATCACTAATATTCAAAATAATTCAAAGTCATGTGTATAAATTATTAATAAAAATATATAAAGGAACTACGTTTTAAATCAACGAAAGAAAATTAATTGAATTCAGTTTTATTAAAGTCAATATTTTATTTGTTACATTTACATAATTTCATCAATAATCAAAACTGACTAAATGTAACTAACCAATATACAACCTTCTATGTTATCTCTGACCTCTTAAATTTAAACTCTTGAGTGACCAAATTCTTTAATTTAAGAACATTTACATTTCTTTCATTAGGATTAATATTATCCGAGGCAGTATCTAATCTTATAATCTGATTACTTGTTAAAGGGAATTCCTCTTTTCTTTCATTTTATTCTGAAAAAAAATTTATTCTAAATTAAGAGAACTCTAAATGGAAAAACACCATCGTTGTCTCATCATTATCTTCCATATAATAAGTACGTACGTACTGTTATAAAGTTTCACACTAGGATGCATTTATACAAGGCCTTAGCCTATATATGATTAATATCTGAATTGAGATTATCGTGTTATTCTATTAATTTTCTCTAAAGATATATGTAACCATATCACAAATTATTCACTTACGTAATGTAAGTCGAAATTTGATCAATGAATTATAAAATAAAAACATACAAAGTTAAACGAATAATACTTATTCTCTGAAAATTTTCATAAAAATGAACCCCACGTTGTTGAAAAACAACAAAATCACATTAACCCAAAAATGTTTTAAAATAAAGAACAACTAGTAAGAAAAACCTCAAACTCGAACTACTATAACGTGCCTATTCTTACAACCACACATAAAAACAGTTAAAAGTAAAACATAATTATTGAAAAAAATTACACGTTATTAAAAGATGACAAAAATCACTGCAACCCAAAAACGTTCTAAAATGAAGCACGACTTGAACGATTATAATGCTTCTATTCCTAGAACTACACATAAATACAACCAAAAACATAACACAAAGAATTACAAATTATAACAACAATAACCAAAAATAATCCGGTTCTGAGAATAAAGTGAAATCATAAATCACATCAAAGACGTCCTTCCCGCCGACCTATCACACACAAAACCGAAAGTACAATTTATTCGAAATTGTGATAGGGAGAGCAAGGGCCGGTCTGTGATAAAAATACAAATACTCAAAAATGAACAATACGTCAAAGATTTTACGGAGCAAAAGAGCATAGTCCCACACTTTTTTTTAGTTTTCAGTGAAAATGCACATTGCAGCAAGTTAATATATGACAAAATAAGGCGCGCACATATTTAACAAAGTAAATTAATGTGATCATTTATTAATATCTAAAATTGCCTTATTGAAATAAAAGTAGTGCTGCTTGCCATAAAACTTACTTAATATCTTTCATTTCTTATCTACAAGTCACCCTTTTAATTTACAGGTGAAAACACGGTAAGTACCGGTAATGCATGTTGATATAAATAATGGGCTTGTTAAATAAATTAAGGGTTGCTACAAAATCACAACAAAACAATGTTATTAAAATCTCAAGCGTACATTTTAATAATACCGGAGGTCGAACTATTTCAACTTTCAATTTCAAAATTTTATCGATACGTCACAATTTTTCTTTTAACATCTTCAAAAGTACATATGAGCAATTTTTCTTCCAATTGAAAGTAGTTTTGTGTAATTAGTTGTTTCACTGACTTCAATTCATAAGAAAATTATTACTGCTTTATTTTATTCAGTGTATGTTACAGATCTTATTCTATCCTTGTTTTATATATATATATATATATATAAATTTTTAAATAACAAATTTAAATCTATTTATTTGCCTTTCGGAAACAAAAAGAAAACAAAAAATCTATTATAATCATAATATGATCCTTGGTACTATTATGTTATCCACTAGAATAAAAAAAAGATGGTTGTAGATTTTATTAAATATTAAAATTTTAACATAATACATATATATTAAATAAAAATGATTTGAAAATAATTAATAAATTATTTCAACATTTAGCTCTGTGACTATTGACTTACCTACGTAAGTAGGTATGTAAGGCATAGCTGTACTGACGAGAGATGGATCCCGAAACACGTGCCTGCAGATGGCCTTATATTAAGTAACGTTCCTTTTGTTGTTTTTACATTAAATTTTTCTCGGATCAAAAAAAAAATTGTTGCATTATACAATATTTTATTACATCTACATTATGTAATTCAATGTCCGGCGTGGGTATTGGCCCGGGAAGTAGTTGTTTTAATGTGCATTTGTTTAACGAACTTACGTAGGTAAGTCAATAGTCACAGAGCTAAATGTGGAAATAATTTATTAATTATTTTCAAATCATTTTTATTTAATATATATTTTTTATTTCAGCATGTGATTCAAACTGTGTAATTATTACTTTACAAACAAGTAGTAAATGCTTGAGTTTATAAATATTTTAATCATAATTTATTGAATGGGACAAAAAATAATTTAATGAATTAGGAAAACAAAATTTCTGTTATAACTCCAAATTTTCTGTTTTTTTCTTTTATTTCAAGAATGAAAATGACGATGATCAAGCCGAACAAATATGGAGTCGAGATAATTATTTCAAAGACGGAAAGAGGAAGATCGATTTTATTTTAGTGTCGCATTTGGAGAAGTCTCGAAAGGACATGGACAAACTTACCGAGTATCTGCGGAAATTGGTCGATCAAGGAGTGCACTATGAAATTTCCCAAGGAGAAGTATGTAGTCAATTTATTAATTTTCTCTCTTTTATACAATTTAATTGAAAATTATAGTAAATCAATTAATATGATACGCATGTAAACAAACAAAAAGGCTAAGGTCCGGTTTTTCAATTGTTGCTTTACTTAAACTTTGCTCAAACACGTCAATATTATTTATAAAGAAATGTATAAACATGTAAAATACATAATAAATTAATACAAGCCAAAAGTATCATTTATTAGTTTTGATTTGCCTTATGTGAATTCCGAACTTGCTGCTTCGTCGTGATTTTATAGAACCTTTAGTTATCCATTTTTTTTTTTTTTTCAAATATTTTATTTCTGAAAGAAAACTTTCGACACAACGCATGGTTACGATAAGCTGCTGATGACACTACACAAATTTCTCGTAGTACACCAGACAGACTGAAGATATAAGTTACCGAAAAGTATAATAGACTCTATTGATTTTTGTAAACACAACAAAACCGCCCCCATAAAAATAATCTAAAGAGGTAAGGTTACATATCCTAGCGGGCCATACCACTTTCCCATTGATGCTGATATTGCTTACACCAAACTCTCCATTTAATACATTTTTTACATCTCTGCGGGGTTAACCACATGGTGGTATAAAATATGTTCATTGCCTGATGTAATGAAAAGTCTTCAACAAGATATAATTGATGTTTCTAATACATTAAGATAGTCTTGGCCATTTAAGTTGCCATCCTAAAAATAAGGACCCAAAAATCTACTTCCAGAGATACCTACCCAAACTTTTAAACTAAATCCTTGTCGGTTCTATTCAACTGCAACATGAGGGATTTTAATGCTTCAATGATAACTATTATATCTCATAAATATTCCAAAGCTATCTATTCTACACAAAATTTAAAAGAAAATCCCTACTATTTTTTCCAAAAACTATTCACAAAATCGAACTCTTCAGTTAAAATAGCACCACCCTGTACAACATGTATAATCTTGTACAAGTCAATTAAATGTAATATATTTTAATTTTTCAGGATAATAAGCAACTTATTTACATAAAGCTGCATTTACCGGATAAACAACTTTACCACTTCGCCAATGTTTATAACGTATTTTTAGAATGTAAAAGTGTCAGAGATAAAATCGACCTGCATTTATTAGGAGGTGACTTATATAACACCATCCTCACAAAACCGGATCCCAATAACGAAGTTTATAAAAGAGCTAAGTAAGTTAAAAAAGTTTTAATAAAGGAAAATTCACAAACATGGCCGAAATCAACACACTACTCACTAGATATTTCATAAACACTTTTAAAATATAGTTTTAAAATACTTCAACCTAAGTTAATATTCTAATACGAGAGGAATTGAAAAATATTAAGAATACTGTAGAGTGTATCGTTATTTTTTTATAAAAATATGTTACTATTTAATATACTTTCTTCTTATCTTAAGAATTCTGTGTGTATCTGACTGAAATGAATTGTGAGAGGTTCATCATATATTTATCAGTTACTTCATAGAAAAGTGAATCATTAACGTGTATAATTATGTATCTTCATCTAACACGAACTAATACTTGACTTTGTTTCTTGTTTTCATCCATTTGCGTATATCATGAAACTAATGCGCAATATAACTGGGCCGGTGTTATCCTTCGTCGACTGCATGTCCACTTTATGATGTACTGCTGAGTGAAAACACCAGGACAGAGAGAGACAAAACTGTTCATTAAGAAACTTACCATAAACCTGATAAAGCAATACAGGAATATGGAAGCAGTAATCCATCTATTAACAGAGCAATAGAGACACAATAAACACTGCTGGGAAGAAAAGAAAGACGGTCTTCATATCCTATGCCACTGTAAAACCCTTTTAAAGATTTTTTGCTTTAAAATTAGGCACAATAAACCAAATGCATAATTCTACAAAAGACTAATTGTGAGGAATAATTAAAGCAATTATTCCTCACAATTAGTTACGGAGGCAAACATAGAATCTAGTTTTCAAGGTCGTAGTGGTACAAGCCATCCAATTAATATCTATCTAATGTTAAATAGTAATTTAACTAAAGGAAAAGCTTTTTCATGAGATTTCTTAAGTACATTTCTTAAACTTTGGAGAATGGAGACCATCGACTGCTGCTTTGTTCCAGATTTCACCGCGACAGAAGCATTTTTTTTTAATTCTGAAGTAAAGTATATTCCAATTAAGAAGTCTTGCACCGAGAAATAAATGGTAATCAAAATAAGCAAGTAATGAGCTATAAGATTAATTAGCTAGAATTTTCTATCCGTTATTCTTCAAAAAGCATCTAACCGGTAAGATGAACTCAAGCATTGTCATGATAAAAGATTATGAACTCATGTATAGTGGCATATTTTAGAAGTTTTTCAGCTATAGCTTGCTTTAAACGGATCAATTATTGTAACAGTAACGCAAGAGTGTATTATATCTACAAGGTAGGCAAAGAAACAAACATTGTTTCATCCACTAAAGAAAAACGAACTTGTCCTGTTTATGAAACAAGGAAACAAAATTTACTAAATAAGTTTGTTCAACAATCATTTATCCAGTTTGGATGACTGTCGAAGGATTTTTCGGTCTATCGGACCGCATCAGACTAGTGTGTTCCATTGATGAAGGTGGATAAACGAATGTTTTACTGTGCTTATAAATGCCAAAATGAAAACAATAGCACGTAGAAATTAGGCAACAGATGACGACTTGCGTTTTTGTTACAATTTGTTTTAAATGTTAGTTACAACATGTTATGGTATCAATTCTTTTCTATTAATGTAGAAAGATGCCATATACATCTTTCTTACATTCAAGAGCAAATATTATTGACAATCAAACTGTATAGGGTTTCACGACCAGTGTGATTAGAGTTGTTTATTTCCAGGCTTCAATCTGAACGTTTCGCTGACAACTGCGTAGTCATCTTCAATGGCTCCATGGACGAACTCTTCAATGTCTCCTCGGTAACTGATGCTGGTGGGACCATCGTTACACTGGTTAATTGTACTAAGAGGATATGCGAGCCATCACATTACAACAACAAAATAGAACTTCTCTCTTTCCTCTGAGGTCTAATGGCTACAAGAACTAGATCGATGAGCAAGGCATTTCTACCATACATCCGCTACGTAACGGACAGAATCGCCAAACTCCTCGAATCCAAAGAGGTGACTAGCATCTTCAAACCTACACAGAAGTTATCAGCGATGATTCTTTCTGTAAAGGACAAGCAATATCCACGCGCAGCGCCGGGTGTCTACATAATTCCTTATTCGTGCGCATCAAGGAATCTGCAAACGAGGAGAACTGTAAAAGTCTGCCGTGGCCAATCACGTCTTCAATCTGCGACACAACATCATGTTTGATCAAATAGAATTACTGGACAAAACAACACACTACCACGCGAGGATACAAAGGGGGCCATTGAGATAAATCTCAACATCGCAATAATTTAAATAAAAGAGAAGAAACTTTTAGGGTAAATCAAGTTTGGTTGCTAGCTCTACAGAATTGAAGCCGAAACCGTGGATGAATCAGGTGCAAGGGATGAATCACACACAAGAGATGAATATAACGGATGAATCACCAAAGCAGGGCTAGGGATTCTCACGTCTGCCACTTGCACGGAAAATGCAGCACGCCTACTCCTATATCCCCCTCCCACCACGCAGTGTATAAAAATGATGGTCCCATCAGCAGCACCATCAATTACCGGGGAGACATCGAAGAGTTATACGACCTTCGTGCATAGAGCCGCTGAAGATGCCAACCACAGCTGTCATAGAAACGTTTGGATTAAACTCCAACAAACGACGGCCTAATAGCCTGGAAATCAAAAACTCTAATTATTGACAATGTAATGCGGTGTTAATATTTCTATGTATTGAAAATTTAAAAATATGTTATTATCATGAAAAAAATCAGTTAATCTAACATTATAGTCTTCTGGATTTTTTAAAATATACTCAAAATACTCATCAATATTTTTATATATTTGTTTAACAATAGAATGTTTCATTTATTCACTTCCCTTAATTAAATGTAGTGGAATATAATCATATCTTGAATAATTTGTATTTTCAGTATTGTTTTTATAATATCATTTCTTGACACAGGCTATTACTTGGAATATTTTAGATATATTCCTTATTATAGGGCTTTTTTTTTCTGAGCAAAACTACTACTACTATTTTTAAATACCGAGGATGACTCATATATAAACGGTATTTTTCGTTCCTGAGTATCTACCTTTGATAATACTAAAACTATTATTTTAGTATGGTTGGGTGGTGTCAATAGGAGTGGAAATATCCAGTCATTAAATACTCTGGAAACTTCATCATTTTACTGCGGAACACATAATTTAAAAGATCATTCGCTGATCAAATATTTTCAAGGACTCGTGTGTTTATGTAGCATAAAGAGGGGTATATGAAGGCCCCAATGTAAGCCAAGACTCGACTGTCAGTTGATAAGATCGTTTAAACCGCGTGTGGCTTGTCGAAAAATTGTCAAGACATTTTACTCATTGACTTTGTGTACAATCAATGCTATTATACTACGAACTGCTGACCAAGGCGAGGAATACCTATCATCTCAAAAGTGAGGCAAATTAAACCTACAGTTATTACCAGTGATTGGTCAGCAGTTCGTAGTATAACAATAAGCTACATTGATCGTTTGTTCACAAAGTCAATCCGAAAAATGTCCGATTCGAGAGGTCAACCTTTTCAACGACAGCGCTAAGCAACCCTAACAGATTAAGAAATTCAAATAAATGCTATTTTTGCTATTTATTCTGCTATTTTTTTTATTTTTGACAAATTAGGAAAACTCTAGGAGGGTATCGATTTGAATATGATAACGGTGTCAAGGGGTTTGTGCATAATTGATTCCTGACGCGATCGGTTTCATTTTACGATGCTGAAATAAGTAATTTCCTACTCACATATTTTTCTTTGTACCATTTTTTAGTAGAAAATAGTAATTAAAATAAATTTAGATACTCCCAATTGTTTACCCGCCCAGTGTCTAATGTAAAAATTGATTCGTATGATTTATGTTGCTACAAAATTTAATTAAATATCTTTGAAATAATTTATGCTTCATGATTCGATACATATTAACCCAAGATAGTATTTAACAAACGAATAATACTATGATTTATTTCAGGCAGTCCGTGTCAGGAGTTAAACCTACAGTTATTACCAGTGCTGAGAGAACGTTAATTTTGTATAAGTTATTAGTCAGAGCGAAGTTTTCTTCGCGCGAGCAAGATCGCGGTCCCGACAATTTAATCAAGTCTGGTATTCTCATTGCAGCGTACCCTCTGCATGACAGTGATTTTAAGTGGAGTGAGCAGGGTTTTCTTAGTGATAGACAGGTGAAAAATTAAAATCAAATAGTTTGATCCCATTCCATCCATTTTTTTATATACCTTTTATAAAATGCTTTTATAAAAAGCATTATAAGCATTATAAGTTTTAATATTGCAATTCAAGTTAATAAAAAAATCGTTTTAAAAAATGTAAGTCAAAAGAAAAATTAGAAATACATTCATTCCATCTAGAGAACAATAATGGATAATATATGTTGAATAATCTTGCATAATACTTAGTGAACACGTTAAAATACTTTGATACAAGTATTGTAACAGGGGGGGGGGGGCACCACGATTGCCGAAATCTTAATAAAATGTGGTGCTTCCTGTTAGCCTCCGGCTTGGCTCAATAATATATATATTTAAAAAAAATCACTTACCTTACTCGCTCTGGGTTTAGTTGGTGTTCTCTTACCCTTGAGTGGACTCGTCTCACATATCACGTGCACACTTTGTTTAGGTTTAGAAGTGCAAGATAAACATTTAATTTAAAATAACCACAATAACGATTAATTTATTATAAATGAAATAAACCAAATATTTACATAAAGAAATCGAACTTGCACCCTCATAAAAAGAGAATAAAAAAATAGAACTTTTCAAAAAAATAAAAAAAAAACACGCGAAAATAATAACATTACTTTCAATGTTAAAAACCACCTCTTTTAAATAAAATTAGAAAAATCACTTTTACAATTTTAAAAACCACTGCTTTTAAAAATCGTGAAACCACTCACTTTAAAAATCGGGAAACCACTAACTTTAAAAATTATGAAACCACTAACTGATTGAGGGTTCCTCAAACAGTTTTATTAGAGAGTCCCGGTGGTGGAGTAGCTCTTCCCTCATTGGCTGAGGTGGGTGCGCCTGCACCCATTTTGGTCAGCGCAGGGGTGCGCGCATGCGCCCTTCAAAATGCCTATCGCCGGGAACCAGTACGGAGCTACAACTGCGTAACTGAATTTCAATTACACAAAAAAATAATATTTTCAATTTTAATATTTACAAGTTGCAGTTGTAGCCACCGTACCAACGATAGGACTTCTACCATTTATGGTAGTTAATCGACGATGTTCCCTTTTGTTGCTCAATCGACGATAGTGGTTGTGTGGTGGTTACATATATATGTATATATACATATATATATATATATATATATATATATATATATATATATAAAAAATATTAAAAAAAATAAAATAGAAATAATTTGGTAGTTAAACAAAAAAAATTAAATGTAATATAAAAAAAATAAAATGATGCCGCAGCTGTACCAAAGCATTTCTCCCGTACTTTCCCAAAATTACGTCGGACAATAGCCCGCGTATTTTTCAATAGCCGGGTGCCATTAAAAGGGATTAAGACAAGTTGCCCGAGCGAAATTTTGGGGCGTAACGAATACCTGGAAAAAATGTTTGGCACAGCTCTCTTGGGCGTAACGAAGATTAAAATATTTAACGAGAGTGCAAATTCGTTATAGGGAAAATACCCACCAATCCTAATAAAACCTACCTAAACTTAAAAATAAATATATACAAATTTACAAATTCAACTATCAATGTATGTAATACGAACTTAAGTCATTTTAAAATTAAATTGATTTAAGAAGTTCATTAATGAATACAAACACGTGGGTGCCGACTAAAATAAAAAAAGAAAATTAAATATTACGTTGCCCGAAAATCATTCAAAACTGATTAAATCAAAGTTCCGGCGTTTCCGCTGAAACGCCGGTAACAGTATAAATAAAGAACATTTTCACAATTGAAAAATAAGAAAACACTTTTAAACGTTATTTGTATAACAGACAATTTTATTTTAGCCCACATTTTCAATGATATTAAGCTAAGATATAGTCCTTAAATGAAATAGTCTATTACACAAACTATTGGTGTACTGTAATAATTAGATTAATTTCTATTGGAAATCTTACTCTTTAATAGTTTAGCGGCGTAAATGTACACAGACTTTGATAAAATTTTCAACAACTAGATTTTGTTGGACGATGTATGTTTTCGAGGGATATCAATAAAAGAGCAAGTGCACACTTGTAGTTTTTTTTAGACTTCTCACTATCCCACATCAGTCCATTACTTGAGCAGACACACCACCAAAGTTGTAGACCGTTTGTCCCGCAGACTTTAGGGCCTGTTTGTATATTATAAGCTTATTTCTAGTTGATAGTTCAAAATTTCTACCTAATAAACAATAAAAATTTCCTATATTTAAGATTCAGCTCTTATATTTTCTTTTTAATGTATTCTTTCCATCGTAGCTTCGTATCTAGGTTTATGCCTAGGAACTTGGTCGTGGTTGCATATAGAATGAAGGAATTGTTAACAGTTATTATTAACAATTATAATGATTTGATCATTGTGTTTATTCGTAAAATTTACAGGCACTGATTAATGTTTGTTAAGTCGAATGCACCAGTTTTTTGTCCATGGATTTGCTTGAGTTAGTTCGTCTTGGAATATTTCAATAGCCTCTTGATCAGTTTTGCCAACTGCCAGTACACATCTGCAAATTTGGCCACTGTAATAATAGAAAAAAGGATTTATTCACTTAGTCACAGTTATTTAAATAACTTAAATAAAAATAATTTGAAAATAATTAATTAATTAATTTTCCTTTAGCTAATATGACATTATGACTTATGTTACATAAGTACTTTAACAAAAGGCTACTGTAGCTTGATCTGTTACTGATATATCACAGGTGTATATGAGATACAGCAGTGGTCCTAGAACACTATCCTCTGGTACATCAGCCTTAATTGGTCTTAATTCCTATGATATTTTTTGGTGTTGGGGAATTAAAATCCATACTTATTAACACACTAATATTTATTCTTAACAAACGCACTCACGGGCAGCTAATGCAGGAAAAAGTGCGCAGATCGAATGATGATCTGCACGTCTGGTTTTCACGCATCTTCGTAAATTACAAACAGCGCAGAAACCAGCATTTAATATTTAAACATAATTAATAATACATTAGAATTCTAAATGTCGATCTTTGTATCTAACGCGAAACATTCTTCCACGACTATACGTCTTTAACAGCAAGCTGTATTGTTCTGGAAGAAGTTATTTAAGCTTTTGTTCAAGTCCTTAGTGCCAGACTTTTCGAATGCCTGGGCCACATCCAAGAACACTGCTGAATATATCTTCTTTTGTTCTAGTACTTTCTCTAGTCGGTCACTAAGTCTATTGTGGCATGCCCTTCTTCGAATCCAAATAGTATGGGAATTATGCATTTTTCTTCAATAATGAGTTTGAGTCTTTTTAAGAGTTTTTTTTTTTTTTTTCAAAACGTTTTGATGTAATGGGTGGTAATGATATTGGTCTATGTGATGATTTCTCATTGACTTCCATAATGATCTCTACTATTTTCCAACAAACAGGCACTTGTTTTAGTCTAAAAGTTGCATTGAATAGGTATGCTAATTTGATTATTGCTTTTCTTGGCAGATTTTTAAGAATTTTCCCTGTATTAAATCATAACCAGGTGCATTTTTGGATTGACTTTCGTTTTTATATCTTCTGCCAGTTCCTTTGGCGTTACTAGTTCTATTTCTTTAGTGGTTGATTCATTTATTTCTGCTATGTCTGTTTCAATTGGTTGGATTGTATTTTCTAAATAATTGGCAACAGTGCTTTTTTTAGCCCATGTTCCATGTTCTTTTCTCAGTGAAGCATTATGAGCTTTTGGTTTTTTAATACCTTTAGTTACCTTCCATAAGGAATAGTCGGTATCTTTCCGTGGATGTATGCATAACAATAAATGCATACATCATTCTGGATTTTCTTTATTTGTCTTTTCATAGTTCGTGTGATATTATTTAAGAAATTTGTATTTATTGATGTTCTATTTTGTTGCTATTGTCTTCTCAATCTCCTTTTTTTCAGCTACTAGGTATCGTATTTCAACTGGGTAGTAATTTCCAGCATTTTTTCTTTTTTACTTATTTAATATTATTCCAGATTGCCTACTATATATGACTAATTTCTCGGCTATATCAGGTTCTTTTGTTGATTTTATTCTAACATTTAGCTGGATTCTATTATCTAGTTCTTTGCTAACATTTATCCAGTTTCTGATCTTATTGAACAAAGTTATGATTAAAATTTGAATAAAAATTAGCCAGTAGTTTGCTATTTTTTTTTTCACTAAGTAACAATACATTTGAATATACAATTCAGTCAGTGTCTAATTCACTGTCAAATTTGTATATTGTTTATTTATAAATTGCTTATGAACTTGAGAATAATGCCAACAGTACGTCAACATTAACATATTTTTTTCAATTAACTGATTTAAAATGTGGCCGTGTTATTGGCAGAAACCGGACTTTTGCTAAGATAAATTCCTGCCTATAAAACTAAATGTTACAACGGTTGTCACCGGTAAAATTTCCCCATGTTTAAAATCGACAAACTCCCAGGGCCCTCTCTTACATCTAACTCAATAACTTACTTGTCAAACCATAAACCTTCTACTAACCAAGGGCATATTTGTCCTTGTACTGAAAAGCTTACCCCAATTTGTAACTCTTTTCAAAATACTATGAAATACGTTAATAAAGAGTGACACTTGTTATTTCCCATATATTTATTCAGAATACTGACACGTGTTTCGGTCTTTTCAGACCATTATCAAAGTATAAAATGGTCTGAAAAGACCGAAACACGTGTCAGTATTCTGGATAAAAATATGGAAAATAACAAGTATCAATTTTTATCAAATATTAATATCCGTTTCCATCAAGAGCGTAGCAAAGCAAGCATCAATTTTAGATACAACCAGAACAAGTTGGCCGTACTAAATAATTCCTCAATGAAAGCTAATATAACCAATCTCATGAGTGAAATAATAACGATAATACCAAACGTTCAATATTGCATATGAAAGATAAATCTCATTAAAAGAAGGTAAATATCTCACACAGCAATGATAAGACAAAAATGTATCCACACAAAAGTGAAAATAAAGTTTATTCAGCACAAAATATCCAAGATTTTTTCTGCCTTACAAACTCAAATCAAAAACTAAAAAATATAATACGAAATCCGAATAACAAAAAAATCTATATGAATAATATAAATGAATTACTGATCATGTTATTTGCTCACACATGCCATTGTTGAACAGCAAGTTTGAAAAATATATATCGCCGAATACGATGATGTAACCTTATCCGTAGAATCGCTAGTAGCGCTACCTGGACGATGAAAACAATATCATTATCACTAAAAGTTGCGAATTTAGTGCGAACTACTGATGTGATCCGAACGATTGACGAACATAAGGACTCTATTTATTACTTGAATTAATGTCCAAAACGACAAACATTCGGACTCTAATCAAGCTAGAAATTCATTCCCTCGAGGATCGCGAAGAACTTCGCTTAAGACTTTTGTCACCAGACACAGATTTTCAATAATCCCGATCAATTGCAAATGATTGCATGAGAGGGGTAGAATCCCGAATATCTATGTCATAGATAGAGCCGGATAAGGTTTTATGGGCTGCGTTCATGTCATCCATTTTTATGCCTTCCTCCTACCCCACTTCAATTCATCGTCAATGCACGCTAGAATGGAGCAAGAATGAGCTAATTGGGAGCAAGAATGGCATCAAATTGTGTTTAGTGACAAGACGAGTCCCGATTTTGCTGGTAGGCACACGTTGGTCCGTAGACAGATGCTTGGATAACGTAAAAATCTAACCTTTTTGTAAAACGCAACACAGTTACAATAAGTTATGATAGATCACCCCTGGTCTTCATTGATGTCAACCTAAACGCAGCTAATTATATTGCCAATGTGCTAGAACCTGTTACGCTTCTATAACTTCAATGACTGAAAATCTCATAGGGCAAGGGCTACAACACATTTTTTGAAAGTCCTCTCATGGCCTGCTCGGTTGCCCTATTTATCGCACATTGAACATGTATAGGATGTGATTAGTAAGCGATTGTACTGCGTAATTTACCACACACTCCATATAACTTACACGATTTGCAATTACGGATTCAAGAAGCTTTGGGAGATAGATTACTTACCACTTAGCATCATAGCGATATATTATTGATAAAATCTATGTATCTCTTTGTTTTCAAATTTATTTATCATTAGTTTGTTTCATGAAATTAGAAGTTTTATAAAAATTTAAACAGAATCGTTCAACAAGTGCTGGGTGTTGCAATTTTTATGGAAGTCAGTAGTGATTTTTTTGTGGATCGTGTTTTTTGCACGAACCTTGTCAGAGAGAACTCTTTAGATAACATACATCAACATGCACGTACTTATTTCGAATAATAAAATTTTAGCTCTTGAATTAATTTCTCACTTTAAAGCCGGATAACACGCAAACAAACGAAGTTTAAAAGTGTTAACTTATTGCAATTAACAACGTTATGTAATGACGTAGAAGCTTCAACCATCAATAATTCAACACTTTCATAAATTAACTGGTAGAACAAACTAAGTATTCTTTAATAATACTTCTACAAAAAATAATAGATAATGTGTTTATATTTAGCGTTTCTTAAAATGCTATAGCATATAATTATTTTTCCTCAAAAAATAAAGTTTTTTATTTTACAATGAAATTATATAATTTTGACTAAAATCGTTGCAATTTGCAGTAGTACTGCTATGCAACAACAAATATCTATTGTATAATCCAATGTCCGACGGGGTAAATACTCGGGAAGTAGTTGTTTCAATAGATAACTTACAGTATAAGTTTTTTTTTTCTACAGTTGAAAAAATGGATTGATCGAATTTTATTGATCAATGCCAGAATTTTTCCTTATTTAATTTCATTGTAATTTAAATAACTGCAAATGTGTCATTCATCTTAGTTTCATTTTATTTAATTTAAAGTTTTTCATATTTAGCTTTTAGAAAAATATTGGACAAACCCTATGTGTTGGTACAAAAACCAACCTTTGGATTTGATTCACAAATATTTCGGACCGGAAGTCGGATTCTACTTCGCATTCATTGATTTCTACATAAAAATGTTGATCCCGGCAAGCATAGTGGGTACTCTTTGTTTAATCTTAAGCTTCATTTTGAGATTTGTGTTGGACACGCAGCGAGTGTAAGCATAAAATTACCTTTATCACTACTTTCCAAGTCCTTCAATATATTAAGATATAGCAAATTTTCTCCTTGTTAACTTCCATCTTTGACGCGCTATAACACTCTACCATATTAACCGAACACAAAACTGCCAAAGACAGTTTTTTTTGTACGCGAATTAACCTTTCTAACGAGAATAAATATGACCTGATGTGATTAGTACGTCACGAGACATTGGGATCAAAGTCATCTATTAAAAAAATATGAATGACTTTTCTTCACACCCAATATATTATATATAAAGTGATGATAAATATTTTAATATGGTTTTATGGTATATAGTTTACTCTCTTCTCATGGTGCAATAGAAATTTGCGGGAAAAATGCGACTTTACTCAGGAATAAAAATATATGAAAATCAAATTTCTGATTAAATTTCGCATAGAAATATGTAGCGGTTTGGCAAAATATTTATTTTTAATTTAACGAAATGTTGAGCCACCATTCATCTAGATTTATTATGATTTATTTTTAATATGACCAAAAAAATGACATGAACAATTTTGGAACAGTGGAATCCGTGTTCAAATTATTTTCCACTCTAATTTGATAAATCCCATTTCAAAAAGGCGCATTTAAATATAACCTCGTTTTCTCGTGCTAGTGATATTTATCATCTGCGATATCCGCATCATAAAGTTAGGCTTCTACATTGTTGGCATTCATCATGATGAAAAAATGTCCCTTTAATTTTTTTTTGCAAACTATAACATAATAGGAAAACTTCTAGCGCGTTTAAACACTATTTCAGCGTGTTGGTGCTCCTTTTGCAAAATCTCTTTTTTAAATGTGATAAGTACTATATTAAAGTACATGTTGATGACTTTTTATTGAAGGACCAATTTGCAACCTTGTTGCAAATAAAAATAAGTTTTAACAAATATTCAACTATTTTGAAATCAATTTACAATATTTAGAATTAATGTCGCGGTCGTGTTGACTTGATAAAGTTTTGAGACGTTCTGCTATTCCGTTTTCGTCCGATCCTCTTGGACCTCCTTGAGAGTGACCGTACGGGCTGACCAGGATCGAGCGCCTGGCACCCAGATGTTGATAGCTTTCTCGGAAAATATTTGTTCCCGCACAAAATGTATTGATGGCCGCTTCGCAGAACTGACCCTATTCAATTTTTTTTTGCAAATGAGGGAAGTGGTCATAGTTGCGACAGATACAAATCGCAACAGTACACATCCTACGAAACATTGAAACGAAAATGTATTTTTTTTATTTTTTCAAGTGTGCCTCCTTAAAAGTTACTTTGTTTATTTTTCTGGTTATTACAGAGACGACATATGTAATACTGATCGCATAATGTGCCCGGCCTGTTTGAAAGAAACATATTGCAGTTTCAAACCGCTGGAAGCATATTGCACATACGCCGGTTTGATAGCTATGTTTGATAGCATAACTGGATTGTTGTTCATTATATTTATAACACTGTGGTCAACAATTTTTATAGAACTCTGGAAGAGAAGAGAAGCGGAGCTTATTTTCAAATGGAATTTAATCAACGTCGAAAGCGATACGGATACAAGGTTTGACAAAAAAATATCCTTTTCAAAGTTTTTATCACTTATTAAGACATTATTAAAAAAGTATGACAATGAAAATTTTTAAATTATATTAGTAAATAGTGTTTTAAAACTTTGACGAAGTATAAAATTCAGTTATTATTTGTACAAATGAATGATCAATTTTTGTTCGGCTACTTCAAGGTTCATTTTAAAAGAAAGTAAATTAAATTGTTTAATTCAACATTCTAATGGGGGATTTGTTTGCTATTTCCTTTTTTTAGTGTTAAGTTTTTGACAGTAATCGCGTGATTTGTGACATGTGTCAAAGTCACACATGCTTAGTTTGGCTTGCTATTTTACGATGTACAGATTTAGAAATGAAAAACGCTCGCAATTCATTGAATTTTATTATCAAAATTCGTGCATTGTGAAAAATGTATTTCGAAAATTACATCTACCTTTTTGTCGTCATAATTGACCCATCGGACAGACTATTCAAGGCATTATAATCAAGTTTCGCACAAATTTCACTTTATTGGACATCAAACCAGCAACCTATACCTCAGAGTACATACATAACTTAATAATATTTTGACGATTAAGCGAGCATTCAAGAAACAGATGATTAATGTCACCATAAGATCCACATTCACATAAAGGATCAGTTTTAATTTTAATGAAGTTAAGATGTGAGTGGCTTAAACAGTGAGTGGTTTTTAGTCGAAAAATACTAGAAGTAATGAATTTTGGAGTATATTCCTTCCAATAACATATATTTTTTGGAAGACTTCTATGTATTTGTTTATAGTTAGTTGTTATAGGCACCTTATTCATCCAATACTCTTCCCGTTCTATCATAATCGATTTTTTATACACTGCTAGAAAATCTGTAACAGGTAGCGGACTATAAAACGGTAAAGATTCATCAGTAACCGAGTTCTTCACTAATTCGTCGACCCTTTCATTATCAATTATACCACAATGAGCTTTAACCCGAACAAATGTCACTCTCAATCTCATTTCATTTACTTCGTTTAATTTTGTAATTATAGTATTAATAATAGGATTGTTAAATTTTTTAAAAGACTTATTTTCTAGAGCTTTAAGGACCGAGAGACTGTCCGTACATATCAACGTATGATTTATAGTATTTTCAATGGCCCAATTAATGGCATTAATGATGGCCACAGCTTCAGCTGTAAAAATTGAGGCTGTTGAAGATAATCGATTTAGTATCGTTACATTTTTACTAGGGATGTAACATCCACACCCGACACCTTCAGAAGACTTGGATCCATCTGTAAAAATTTTAATAGCTGAATGAAAACTACCTCTTTAAATATATTTTCATTGAGCGACGCTATATCAGAATATTTTGGTACAATTATATCTGACTTTAATGTTAGGCAATTAAATTCATTATCATAAATATTGCTAGATTTATCATTTAATATGTTTAAATGTGCTGTATCTGTGAAGGCTTCATATATAATATTACTAGGCTTATTTTTCCAATATTTGCAGGTCAACATAGAAACTGTTGATCGGCAAACATAATTCAATAAATGAGTAAGATTATTCGATCGCGTTTTGAGTATGAATTTATGGGCTAATATTCGTCTGCGTAAATGTAGAGGGAGTTCATTTGTTTCGGCGAGGAGAGCTTCTCGTGAAGTTGATAGCATTGCACCCAAACATATACGTAAAGCTTTAAATTGAATCCTATCTAAAATATTTAAATTAGTTCTAGATGCCTGATTATAAAAAATGGATCCGTAGTCCAAAATTGAACGAATAAAAGATCGATAAAATAACAAAGAGCACTCAAATACACATCCCCACTTATTTTTAGATACAACTTTAATTATGTTAAGCGACTGGGAACATTTTTTCTGTATATATTGGATATGCTGTTTCCAAAGGAGTTTTTTATCTAAAAATATTCCCAAATATTTAAATTTGTTTGACAAAGGAACATCTCCAAACTCAAAAGTAAAATGATCAGGAAATCGATCTCTATAGCGACTAAAAACCACCACCGTCGATTTATTAGCAGATAATTGAAACCCATTATTATTACACCAATCATTGACTTTTGATATTATTTCTTTACAGGCACTAACAGAATCGTCTTTATTTTTACAAGACAAATGGAAACAAAAATCACCTGCATACTGAATACATTTAATAACTCCTGTTGCTAAATTATGAATATCACTTCTGTAAATGTTAAAGAGAATGGGAGCAAGAACAGATCCCTGCATAAGCCCTAACGATGTAGTTCAGGGATTATGAAGAGTGTTTGGAGAACAACGGATAGAAAATGTTCGATTAACATAAATAGAAACTATGTTATTTGTAGCCTTGTATGATATTCCCATTGTAATCATTTTATTTCGCAGAATGGTTAAATCTACTGAATCATAAGCCTTAGCAATATCAACAAAAATTGACGGATGATAACCATTGTTAGAAAATGTATTATGTACATTTGCAACTAAATCAGCAATTGCTTCAATTGTTCCTCTATTATTCCTAAATCCATAAACCCCTGGATTTAGTTTATTATAATGTTCTAGAAACCAATTTAGTCGCAGTTTAATCATTCGTTCATAGGTTTTAAGAATACCGGAAGTCAAAGATATTGGTCTATATGATTTAGCTATATCTGAATCTGTATTCTGTTTTTTAATAAGCACTATAACAGCTGTATTTATTATATCATCTCTTTTAGAATAAACCCACCAATTATTATAAATGTTTAATAAATATTCGGCACCTTCAACAGGTAATTGCCTTAACATATTATAGGAAATTTTGTCTGCACCCGGAGCAGAATTAGAGGGACTAGTTAAAGCAATATTCAATTCTCTTAGAGAAAAGGGCTCTTCAAGTTTGTTTTAAGGTGATTGGGTACATGAGGCATTATTAAAAATGTCAGGATTAGTAAACGTTGTTTAGGGGGCTAAATTGTCACTTATTTCATCCAATAAATTTAAAGGTGGGTATTTTTGTATTCTATCAGAGTTGGCTACTTTTTTAACTGACCTCCACTTCAGAAATAGGGGTACTTTTATTTAATTTTGAACAAAACTCCTTCCATGATACTCTAGCCTTTTCTTTTAATTTTCTTTTACAAATAGCTACAATTTTATTGTATTCTAAATAGTTCGAAAGACACGGATCTTTTTTGAACGTAGCTAGACTCAATTTACGATTTTTAATCAGTTGCTTACACTCATTATCCCACCACGGAGGAAGTCTCTTAACTTTATTTATAATTGCCTTGCGAGGCATACTTTTCTCTAAGGCTTTATTTATTGAATTTATAAAACAAAATAAATTCGTGTTATTTGAGTTATTGCTTAAGTCCTCGCTTACCGTCGATCTAAACATCGGCCAATCTGCTTTTCTTTGACACCATCCCTTATCAACGGAAATGTTGGGTACATATTTAATTTTATTATTCATAGAGATAGATGTTATAGCAGGAAAATGATGCGATCCTAATGTATCCTCGAAGAGATCCCAATTACATTTTAATAACAAATTCTCTGATATGAGAGTGAGATCTAATATTGACGTAGAGCTATTTGGTGAAATTCTTGTGGATCTTCCATCATTAAGAATATATAAATTAGAGTCTTCTAATACATCAGCAAATGTATCACTTTCTGAGTTTGAGAAATTAGAACCCCACATGGGATGGTGATAATTAAAGTCCCCGCAAACTATTCAATTATTTGGAATACTGGAAAGTAAGTCAAGCCACTACTTTTTATTTACTTTAACAATGGGGGATCTGTATATATTAAACAGATTTATTTCAATGCCATTACTAATCAATTTAATAGCTAATATTTCTAATTTGTTTTTAATTGATTGAGAAATATTTAATTTTCGGAAATGAATTTTCTCATCCACCAATATTAAAACACCGCCATATCCAGTATACCTATCCCTTCTTCCCTTCTTATACTATTGTAGCCCGAAACGTTAAAATTGAGACTTGGTTTTAACCAAGTTTCAACAACTAGTGCAACATCACATTTATTACTAATTAAAAATTCTGTGAAACTGAGTTTATTAGATACAATAGATCTAGCGTATATCTTGATATCTATGATTTACAACATTACCATTGGAAGTATCTAACTGAAGTTTGTCTGTGATCAAATGTAACGCATTTTTTTAATTTATTATCACCATCTGAAGATTTGAGAGGATTATCAATTATATTTTTAAATAATAAGATAGACTCGATTATTTGATTTTTTCTATGAGGATTAAGGATAACTGGTTGGACTGGGGTGGACTGCGAACTAAAATTAAATCTTATTGGAGATTAAATAGGAGAAGAAGGTTTACGTTTCTTTGGTAGTACATTAGTGGTAATTGTGGAGGATTTTTTTTTTTTGGTTGGAATTAATATTATTTTTTCTATAACCACTCTCATTCAAAATTGGAAATTCATTAATATTTTCTAAAATAGAATATCTGTTTGAAAAATTAGTAACTGATTTCAATTTATTTGCGTACGAAGGATCATTGTAATTTTTTTCTGCCTCTTTGAAAGAAATATTATGTCGAGCCATAATTTCCTTGATTGACTTTTGTTTTTGATACATAGGACAACCACGAAATGTGGAATTATGAATAGTTGTTTTACAATAAATACAATAATTAGTATTATTGCAATCATTTTCATGGGTTTTAGAACACTTTCTACATTTAGCATTACCTTTACACTGATTACTTGTATGACCATAGAATAAACAATTGAAACATTGTAAGACCGGTTGAACATATGTTTGTACTTCAAATCTACAGGTATAAATATATACATGTGAAGGTAATTTATTACCCCTAAAAGTCGCAATAACTGCCTCACGTTTTACATACTCATGAGTTCCATCTTCGTTATGTTTTTTGCGAAATATTCTTTTCAAATTAACAATAGGAATTTTACTAACAATATCATTAATTAGCATATCTAAATCACAAGAAGTATCTACTCCTCTAATAACCCCTTTCCTTTCTACAGTATGTCTAGGGACGTATGCAATCAATCTATTATTTTTAATTATTTCATGTTCGATAACTTCGTTTGCAGAAATGAGATTATCAAATTCAACCTTTATCCTGTTGTGACCAATAGCGTTTATGTGTAATAAATTATTTTTAAATTTATTAATTGAATGTAATATTTTTCCAACTTTCATTGGATGTAATTTTGAAATCTGACTGTCAAGGCTTTCAATATAAATAATAAACGGACCATTATTTGATTTATTGTATCTTAAATGAATATCAATATTTTTTGTTAAATGTTCTTTTTGAATTGTCGGATTATTGTTATCGGATGACCCGGGCGTTTGCCCGGTGTCATCGGTCTCCATGGATAGTTCCGAACGGCCCCAGCTGGCCGCCGGATAAAATTAATCAACCAAATACCAAATCTTATGCAAAAAATTAGCGCACAAAAAAGAAAAAAACAATACACGATTCGTGTATTTAATTATAGAATTCCGAGCAAAATACTTAAACTAATACTTATCGACCCAAATCAAAAAGATATCGCTCTGACGATGCACACACTTCGGCGGACAAAATCGAACTGTCTCGGAAAAATAATACGTCTTTGAACACTCTAATATCGTCAGGTTATTTTTGGATCACATCCACTGACCAAAACAAGTGGTAATTGGATAGAATAATATCTGGTGAATGCGCCGGCAACTGCAAGACATCCCAGCTAAAACACATTATGATGTCTTATATAGGAAGCAATGTATAGCATGGCGGTATCATTCAAACAATTTACTGGACGTTCTCCTTTGTCAGTATACGAGCTATTTCGTTTCAATTCTTAATTCAAACAAATTAATTAACATTGGTAAAACACGCCCAAAGGCCGAGAAGAACCTTCTTTTCAAAGCGACTTAGTTTTTCGACCGATCTTGACGATTCGCCTAGTTTTACTCATTCCTTTCTGCGTTTAGAATTATCATAGAGTATTTATTTCTGATCGCCACCCAGAAAGAAGAATTTTTATTGAGAAGATAAAATCACGCTGCTATTCGTTGATTTTTATTAGTTTCAGTGAGTTCATCCGTAATCATTTTTTTCTATATCATGTAGACGTTTGAAAATACTCCATTACTCCTCACTGCTATTTTTGCATTTGGACTGGATTCTCAGCGAGCATTTATTTAAAATCATTGTTTAATAATTTGGATTAATCATTTGTACACCTAATATGTTTTTCACTTATTAGTATTGATTAATGATATTTTTTTTTGAAAAATTCAATTTATTGATACATAACTATTAAAAATTATTTCAGATTGGAATATTACGCGAGGACAAAATACAGAAGGATTTCTAAATACACAGGAAAAATGGAACCTTATATACCGGTTTGGGTGCAATTTTTAAATTACGCCGTTACTGTGGCTTGTTGTACATTAATGGTATGCCTTACGAGCTTTTTCTTGCTGGTACAAATACATACAATGACTGATTATTTAATTTATAAAAATAAAGGGTGATCGTTTTAGTGCGTCCGAATTTTTAATTCAAATTAAATAACAACCAAATTAAAAATATTGAAATTATTTATTTTATTTGAAAGATTATACAATGGCATAGATGTTTGAAAAAAATGGGACAAATGTCTTACCACTTTTTCAAGCAATTGGGATCTTATGTTCGCAATTGTGAGTTATGTTTGCTTCCAAAGCGTCAATAGTTCCTGGTTTATCGACATAGAGCAAAGATTTAACATAACCCGAAAGAAAATAATCTTATGAGCTTCATCGCTAAACAAAGTTTTTCGGTTAAATTCTGGGTCCAATTGTAATTGAATTTAAGCCCATCCAGCAAACTTGCGATGCAAAATATGGTCTTGCGGCTTGAGTTCTTGGACAAGTTGGATCTTGTGAGGCACTAGACCAAGATCTCCACGCAAAATTTTCCAAGTAGTCGAATAACAAAGCCCAACTTCCTGCGAACGTCGACGAATTGACAAACTTGGGTCTTCATTAACACTATCAGTAACAGCGGCTATGGTTTCTTGGGAACGCACAGTTTTATGTCGCGTTTTATTTTTATTAACGAGCAGCACGAAATCTTTTCGAAATTTATAGATAATTCGGTGAATACATCGCTTGGTTTGGCGATTATATGGACCATACAATTGGCGAAGTGCTCTATAAGTTCAGCGCACAGAACACTGGTTTTGATAATAAATTTCGACAACTTTCAAGCGTTTGTCAGACTATACTAAGAGTTTGACCCTAGAAGCGCGCAAAGAGACAGTTTGTTTAACTGCGATCTCTATCTAAAGTTCGGACTCACTAAAAAAAATCACCCTTTATTATACAAAAAATATATCAAGTACGAATTAATATAAAATATAAATTTCAGGTTTGTACAGTTATGGTGGCTATTTGGAGCTCAATGTTGGTCAGGTTAATTATTTCACGTTTATTATTAGCCACTGGGAATGACGCCCTGATGAGAAATACTACAATAATTACCATGACCCTGGGAGCTTTAATTAGTTGTGTTTTTATTAAAATCGCCTCACCCGTAAGTTACATTAAATTATAAAGATTTTAACTATTTATATTGGAATTCCTTTACTGCGCAACAAAGTATAACGGCTCTGCCTACTTTTTAGTATAGAATGTGGCTGATTTTTCAGTGTCCACCTTATAGCTGCTAAAATAATATAGATACAAATTTTACAAAATGATACAAAATACAAAAATAGATACAAAATGTGAATGTGAATGGTCACAGGTATTTAAAATAAAGTAAATAAAATTAATTTGAATATAATTAACAAATTATTCCCTCTTTGACTACCGTGAAATTTTGACTTACTTTACGTAAGTACTTTAAAACAAATATACAATAATGAACAATTGCTATTGCATAACAATAACATATTCTATAATACAACATTTTTTTATTTAAAAATATTTAATGCCAAGAACAACAAAAAATACGTAATATAAGAATATCACACATATTTTGGGATTTCATCCCTCGTCGGTATAGCTCTGCCTTATATAATAACAAAGTTGTTAAATTATATTAATCAAACGTACCGTCCCGTCTGCTATTTCTGATATAAATGATCGAGTCCAACGAGGGACACGAATGCTACCCACATTCTTAATTGTTTTTCGACAAAAAATATTTTTAACTCAGATTTAAATAAAGCCTCACTGGCTATTAATAATAATAGAAAAAACGATTTATTCACATTGTCACAGTTATTTAAAATGAATCAAATAAAAAATTAAAATAATAAATTATTCCCTCTTTAGCTACTGAGACATTTTGTTCATTATTGTACATTTGTTTTAAAGTACTTACGTAAGTCAAAATGTTACAGTAGCTAAAGAGAGGATACTTTTATAATTATTTTCAAATTCGTTTTATTTAATTTAAGACAACTTATTAAGAATAGAAAATCCACAGCATTGTATTAATATATTTTTCTAGAATATGCGTAAGCCATGGAAAATAATAATTTGTGTCATTTTTTAGATTACTTTCTGTACACTAAATTTCAACTAAACGTCTATTTATATCTTTCATGTTTTATCAGATATAAGCATACCATAGATTGTTAAATATAATCTACAAATGATGAAGAATATGCTTTATACTAATTTTGTTTTTAGTTTTTTTTTTAATTTCTATTCACATTTAATTAATTCCAAAATGGAACATGGTTACTTTCATATAGCTCATTTATTGTATTCGCATCTGTTTTTACGAATATTTTTCAAACTCATGAAAACTCATATTTCCAGTGGTACATGAAATGCGCGATTTGGTTGACGAAGCGTGAAAATCCTCGAACTTCAGTGGAATTCCACAATTCCTGCATTTATAAATCCTACCTGCTCTCATTTGTGAATACGTATTTTCCAATTTTCTATTTGGCTTTTGTGAAAGTAAGTAAAACAGATGATTCTGTAAATAAAGAATAATAATTTTAAATAAATATTTACATATGTATAAATTTTTTTATACGTATTTTGTACATATCTTTACTCTTTTATATTCTACATACATGTTTTTATATACAAGGTGACCAGAAAATGTATAATAATTTTCAAGTTAATCAACAACAATCAACACTTCCAATCAATTTATCCTGAAGTGAATGTGAATTGTACAAAATACTTTACTATTGGAGAAAAAAACTTATTATTATTAATAATAGTACACTTTTCAGTGACATGAGTGATAAATAAACTAAAAATTTCAAAAATTTCATAACTTCTTCAGAAAAATTTTTCCAATAACAATAGATTTAATTTATACTTCAAATATTACACTTACCAGTTTTGTTAGATGTATGATTATTATTTAACACTTGTTTCATCCACCATTGCCAAACTTAAATTTCCTTAAATTGGGGAATTACAAGCAACAATATAATATATTTTTCCTTAAATTTTCTACAAAAAAAATAATTAATGAACTGCTGAACCTAAAGATTATCACACATTTCCTGGGCATTTATATAATCATTCTTGTCTTATGAATACAATTATTATTATTATTGGCATTAATCAATGATACTTGATACAAATTTTGAAAATACATAACTTGCAATATTATTTTAGGGGCACATTTTTAGTTATCCTGGCGATGAGAGCCAATACGAACTTCTGAAAAGCATCTTCACGGACTCCTGCCACCCATCCGGATGCATTTTTGCAATGACCATCATGCTACTCTTCATTTTAGTCCTAAAGCAGTCTTTCGGGAGAATCATAATTGCGATATTCAGGCAAGTCAGGATTTTGTATATTTGTTTCTTTATACAATATATAGAAATACGTCTGTTTTAAAATACATTCAACATACTGATTTTATTCCGGTTATTTTATTATTTTTTTTTTTTTGTTCAGGCAGCTTAATTATAAAATTAGGAATTTATCTGTATATTACTATAATCGCCTATCGAAATGTATTATTTATTGTTATTTATGTTTGTTAAGACTTACCAGTTAAAAATCACCACCATCTTATCTCCAAACATAAAATGGCATAAGTGTAGTTAGAATTTTATTTTATTTCGTAGCTTGGTAGGTTGTAACAGTTCATACAAGTGTTATAAATATTTATTTTCTTTAGTAATGCCGATATAAAATTCCATTTATTAAAAATAAGATAAATTAATAATATCCTAACAGTTTAATTATATTTAATGTCAAATCAAACAATATTATTTCTATTACAATGAAATTTTAAACAAGGAAAATTTCTGGCAATGATCAATAAAATTCGATCAATCCCTTTTTAATTTTTTTGATGTTTCGCAATAACAAGTTTGCAGAAATACAGTTTTTTTTCTATTAATCACATGGTTTATTAACATTTCATTACTCAATACCTGAAGAAAAAAAAATCAGCAATCGGATTTTTTTTTTCGTTATTCCACAGTGTCCACCAATCATATGACGAATTTTCCATTACGCGGTTTATTTCGGTTTTATAAATTGATTTATCCCGAATAATAGTCTGTTTATAAATTTAATTTCAAATGTCAAATACCGACAAACCAATTCCAGTTAAGTACGGTTTTATGAAAATGGACAGTGGGAACTTTGTGAATGAGACCATTATGGATGTTGAAATAACTGCGAAGAATATCACCCTTAATTTACTGCAAGTGAAATACCGGGAAAAATATGAAACGGTTTATAATTTATAATTTTGTTAATAATTTTTGATAATATAATGTAATGCAATACAATAATGCGTAATAATTTAATACGAGTACAAAAAGTATAGCATTTAACTGTTAAAGGCATTATTCACTCAGATAAATTAATTATTGATTTTAATGACCTCCGTCAATAAAGGATAAAGGATAAAAGGCTAACGGGTACAAATTAACTTTAGAAAATGTTTGTAATTCATTTGTTACTTTCCCCGGACCCCTGTCCAAGGGAAAGTATTGTGATCGTGAAAATTTTCGAACCGCCAATTTCAACAAATATGCACGTTTTGAGGTCCCCTGAGTCCATTCCATCGAGTTTTGAAAAATGTCTGTGTGTCTGTGTGTTTCCACGATAGCGCCTAAACGGCTAAATGGATTAAGCCCAAACTTTATATCTAAGCTTTTTATAAAAGTGGAATGATCTGAAAAGCTTTTGGTCAAAATCAAAATTCATTAAGTGCAACTTTACTCTTAGCAATTTTTCATTTTTTAATTCGGATAGAAAAATGTTTCAAATAAAAGTTTTAGATCTTGGAAAATAAATAATTTCTGTTATAAAACTTTTATTGTAGGACCTCCGGTTTTCATTTTATAAGCGTTTACCTGATAAATTCCCTTAGAGATTTTAATTATTGAAATTATTATTTTAATGACAAATAAAACGTCAAAGTGCCGTCGTATTCAGCACATTCGCAAAGTTTTAAAAAATGAAGAAAAGAAGAGTGTGGATAAATGATTTCAACACATTGTAAGGTAAGAAATAACACACTTAATTACAATATTCTTCTAAATACTCGGGTTTAACTTTAAAAGATAACAATCACTTTTTTCTATTAATCATTTTGCTTTCCTATTCAATTTTCAATCAGAAACTTATTTGACCGTATTCATCGGGGAAAGTACCATGATGGACACATCACCATTTTTTTGTGGTTATGTAATTTTTTTATTATTAATTAGTTTGGACCAACGGACACAAACTTCGATCAATAACTTTTGACAGTGTATGAATTTTCTTTCTATATATGGAGATATAGAAAGAAAAAATGGTGATGTGTCCATCATGGCACTTTCCCCGGTGAATACGGTCAAATAAGTTTCTGATAGAAAATTTAATAGGGAAGCAAAATGATTAATACAAAAAAAGTGATTGTTATCTTTTAAAGTTAAACCCGAGTATTTAGAAGAATATTGTAATTAAGTGTGTTATTTCTTACCTTACAATAGGTTAAAATCATTCCTCCACACTCTTCTTCATTTTTGCAAACTGGAGGCGTTTGCGAATGATAAGTTGAATTTGACGGCACTTTGACGTTTTATTTGTCATTAAAATAATTATTTCAATAATTAAAATCTCTAAGGGAATTTATCAGATAAATGCTTATAAAATGAAAACCGGAGGTCCTACAATAAAAGTTTTATAACAGAAATTATTTATTTTCCAAGATCTAAAACTTTTATTTGAAACATTTTTCTATCCGAATTGAAAAATGAAAAATTGCTAAGAGTAAAGTTGCACTTAATGAGTTTTGATTCTAACCAAAAGCTTTTCAGATCATTCCACTGTTATATAAAGCTTAGATATAAAGTTTGGTCTTAATCCATTTAGCCGTTTAGGCGCTATCGCGGAAACACACAGACACACACACAGACATTTTTCAAAACTCGATGGAATGGACTCAGGGGACCTCAAAACGTGCATATTTGTTGAAATTGGCGGTTCGAAAATTTTCACGATCACAATACTTTCCCTTGGACAGGGGTCCGGGGAAAGTAAAAAAATAAATAAATTAAATTAAATCAATAAATATTTTTAATTTGAATCTGAACCTCTAACTTGTGACACCACCACATTTATCGATTTACTTATAAAAATAATTATTACTACTATAACCTCACCCTCGAGGTTTACAGTATTTGCTAACGGCTAGGGTCAATTCAGCGGTGCTGGGTGAGGGATCGTTGTTTCTTTAATTTTATTCAGCATCAACCTGGGCGCCAGCCACAATAGTTACAGGAAGGGGAAAGAACTGTTAAGTTCAGGTCACAAAAAAATACACACACTTCAACTTAACAAATGTAACAATTTATGTTGCCCTTGTAATTTAACAAACAAAAATAAAAAAATTAATAATAAAAAAATTTACCAATGACTAGATTGAAGCAAAATATTTAACTGACGGTATATACCAAGGGAAAGGTACATGATCTGATACAATAACTTAGATAGCCACTATTACGCAAACTAACTACTGACTAATTGACGCTAGGGCTCGTCTCGTCCTGTATTCGAATTCAAAAGAGGGTAGGTCTCACCAAATTGTAATGCTGATCGCCTCCTGTCCTGTAGCAGGTGTCGTTAATGAGGTAGGGCTCAAGCAAGGGTCGAGTACAGCATGCAAGCATCGTTTATTACTAGCGTACAAGCGGGGTAGTGCGAAGCGGTGGCTCGTGCTTCAGTGTAGCGAACTTCCAGCTTCCCTCTCACAGACTCATTTTACATTCCCTCAACAGCTTGGCCAATCATCCAGGATTATTTTAGGGCGAGGCAGCTTACGGGTCAGTTTGGTACTCCTCCTCGAGCCTTATCCGATCGGTACCTACAGATTCCAAATAGCGGCAGTATCACATTCAAAACGGGTCCCTAAGTGGCTACTCAATGAACACATTCAAATGACTCTACGCCAGCGCAGGGAATTTAGGAAATTTAGGAAATCAGTGTTTAAGGCACCCACACCAAAGAATATTAATTTAAATTAGAGCTTCACAGCATCTAAGCGTTACATAGGACTCCCGGTCCCCAGAGTTAAACTTACTTAGGTTCTAATCGAACAGAAATCAAACGTAGCGGAAAATTATTAAAGTTACTGAATCTACTAAATCAAATAACGGAACGGAACTGCTGTAAAGAGGCAGGGTAACATTCATTCATACGACAATTAACCTAACAAAAACCATGCGGCTCACAAAAACACAACCGGTCAGCGGGATGGCGGACGGGCGGTACGCGAAAAAAAAGGTTGCTAGAACAATCTCACTAAAATTGCCCCTTTATTGAATTAAATGAATTACTATGTGACTTATGTATAGGACAAATTCTCCGTACACGGCCCGTACACCAGCCCGGTTGCATCCCAACAACATAGAACAAAACGGAACGTACGACAAAAAACCACGGCTCGGCGGACAGGTGTGTGTGTCCGGCGCAATTTGCTTAACTGAGTCTCACGGGACGGAACAACGAGTCGCAAATACTCAAGCGTGCAAACGGCAAACGCTCATCGGTATTCGGAACTTAGATTTCAAAAATCAATTCAATTCGACTCACCTGACACACACAACCCTCACGCCTCGCCGAAAACCAAAAAGCCTCGTTTCTAGCGCAAATTTCCTTACCCGCTCGCGCTCGACCTGCGCAGTCAATTCGCGGACGGAAAACACATAGGCGTAGCAACGCTATGGGCCGATAATTCGCAAAAAAATACTTTTCTTAAAAACGGAACGTTACACTACTTATAAAACTTCGCAACCGCGACCAATTCTCGACTTTTTACTTATCGGATATTTAATTTATCCAATTCCTATTTCACGTCCGCTCGCGAACACAATTCCTACTTCGAGTCCCCCGATTTAATTCCCATCCCACGTCACGATCACGATCAACTTCCGAATTCTTATTTTTCCACTAATTTTCCCTTTCAAACCAAAGAACCCAAAATTATATAGAATCGACAAATGAACGAAAATCTGATGCGTGAGATCGGACGTGAGCTTGCAAAAATGTATGAGCATTTTTGATCACGTATGGACATGGAGATAACAAACAAATAAGTTTGTTATTGATAATGAGCACTTTGTGTCTCGAAATGTACATCTAACATAAAAATAAAAAGTGAAGTAAGGAATAATAGTCTTTCTATTTTGTGATCAATCACTTCACGTAAACTCGAAAATATACAGGCAAACCAATTTTGATTATTTTACAATTTATCCCCATGCCCATACTTGGTCGAGAGACCAATTTGCAACTTTGGTGAAAATTGCAAATAATGAATGTATTTTAATTTAATTGAGATTTATATTCAAAACACCAGTATATACAAAAATATACAAAGTATAAAATTAATTGTCGCGACCGTGTTTATTCTTCAACGTTTCGAGTTGATCTATCTGTTCTCTACAGCCCCTTGGCAGCTCCACGGGGTGGTGGGTGGAGTTTTAGGAAGCTAGATGGTGGTAATGAGTAATTCTAATTGGTCAACGATAATTCTCATTACACCACCGAAGCAATGTTGCCAAACTTATTCCTCTGCATCTCGAGCCTTCCGTTTGGTTCTGGCATGCAGCTGTAGCTGTTGGGGTAATCCGCTGAGCTGCTTGGGTTTCGGCGGTTTATGATGCTTATTGTTCGCGTCGCGCAGATTCGGTAAACACAATAAAAACTAAAATTTCGCTGAAACTGCGTTTGCACAAAACATAATAAAATACGCATTAAAGAACGATAGCAATAATTTGTAAATGCGGAAGGTCGGGTTACGGCGAGCCAGGTAAAGCCGTAACAATTGTCACCATAATTTTCTTGTGATTATCCATATGTATTTATATGATTTATTGCTTATTTCAAAACACATTGTACTGTATTTGAGATTAACAAATAATAAAAATTATTTTTTGTATTAACTGTTACCTTTCCAAATTGGGCTACCTATTTTAAAATTGACACCCTGTATCTTCAACAATCAATAAAGCAGTTAACAAAATAAACCATTAAAAACAATTCAAATGATAGCAGTATACATTGTATGTGAGATTACTTAAATAAATGCTATGTTCAATGAATTAAAATCCTATTTGTGTAATATCCATTGTCACTTACTTTGATGCATGAAATAATTCGAGAATTTTGTTGTTTTCAGATCAATAAGGAGATTTTTGAGACGTCGGGCAATTGAAAAAGTGAAAGATCTTCCGGCATGGGAAGCTGATTTGAAATTATTGAAAATCAGTAAGTTTCCAGTGATGAAGGATTTTGCGGAAGTCGGTAATTTAAAAAAAACTTTATTCTAAAACTAAATATACGTTAATTAAAAATTATTGTCGTTAGACTATTTGTAAATAAAATAACATATTTTTTTTAAGTTTCACAAAATTTATTGTAGAGACACTACTACAATTATTTCGCCAACACAGTGGCATCATCAGGTAGATGATTAAGACCTACTGATGCCATTGTGTTGGCGAAACAATTGTAACAATGTCTCTACAATTAATTTTATAAAACTTAAAAAAACATTTTTTTTGTATCATGGAGTTTCATCAAGTAAAAGCCTCAACCATCGATTATTAGTGTTGTTATATATACCTTGGTTTTTTTTAATATGACCAAATTTAGATTATTCGAATTCGTAGCGAATAGCAGGATATTTCAATCACCAAATTATTGAGATGCTGACAATCATTTGTTGATATAACTTGTCAAACAAAGTCAGAACTATCTAAAACACACGAATAGAGCAAATTGTAAAAAACATAAGTATTTGTTACTGATATTTAATCAGTAACTATTATAAAAAATACTCATATTGAATTTTTACATTATTGCCAAGATAACAGGAAAATACCAAAAAACTGTTATATCAGACACACTATAAATCTTGAAATTTCAAATTTGAAATTATTGTGAAGATAATTAAATTAAAATGAAATAACAACTGACAATTCCGATTAATTCATTTTGTTTTAAATAAATATTAAAAAATATACTTTAGATCTAAGCAATTGTAAAATAGCGTTTTGAATATACTATCAAAAACACAGAATTTGTAAATAGATTACAAAATTTCTTTCATACCAAAAACCAATTTAAATTACTGTTCCAGCTATTCAGTATGGTTTCGTTACGTTTTTCGTTTCTGCATTACCAATAGCTCCATTATTGGGACTAATAAATAGTTTGATTGAGTTGAGAGCAGACGCCGCAAAATTCATTAAGACATTCCGAAGGCCCGTCTCAGCGAGATTACCGGGAATCGGAGCTTGGAACGTCATTTTCAAAGTGAATACTTATTTGGGAACAATTACAAACGTAACTATCAATCATTTTAATTTTGTAACACCTGCTCCGATTTAATCACTAGTACATATTCTACACATACTAGTAAAAATAATGATACAAATACTGACTACAGCTAAAACGTACTATAATCGTGGACAAAATCCCATGACTTAACTTCAAGGAATAACTACTGCGCTCGTGAGACTTCAGAAAAGAATTCAACAACTTTCACCCTTCTGTACTGAATTTCCACCCATATCCAGGCTTTTCGGTGGATTTATACCAAATCAGAGTGCAAACCTAATCATATGTACTCTACAGTGCATTTTTTTATCTAGGCCTCATAGGGATTTACATAGGAAAATCTTTTCGCCGTGTTAATCTATGGTATGAATTTTGATTAAATTAAACACTCATTTATTTTAGAGTAATATGTACAAAATTCAGTAGTTTTTAAACTATTTTAAATGCGTTTTATGTTTTTAAAATTGATTTTAAATGATAATAATTTTGAATATTTTTTTTAAATAGTAGGCTTAGTTCACTGACATCAATCGTAATTGTCAAAGTGTTCCAATTTATTGTATTCCTTTTATTGAAAGAATGTCGGTTTATACCACCCAAGAAAAGGTTAAAATGGTGATGGAATACATAAAAGGGCTATCAAGTAGACAAATGCGTGATCATTTCTCCGTGGAGTATCCAGGACGGCCAATTCCAAATCAGAAAACAATTCTAAAATTTTACAACAACTTTGTTAAATTTGGTTGTGTTAATGCGGAACATAGTGGAGGAAGAAAACGTGCAAATCGGGTTGTGACAGAAGACTTGAGGGAAAATGTGTGTTTGGCAATTGAAGAAATGGCCAGCAAGGAGTCCCGATTTAACACTGCTCGACTTCTTTTACTGGGGTTATTTGGCAAGCAATGTTTTTGACGATATCCGTAGCAGACCAAAGGATTTAGAAGAATTAAAAGGAAGAATTCTCGAAGAATCTGCTAAAATAACTCTCCGGCAGCTTCAAAATGTGAAAAGACATTTTAAAAATAGGCTAGGTCATTGTTTAGCTGCTAATGGGCAACAGTTTGAACATTTACTTTAATGTTATGTTTTTTTTTAAGTTATTGTATTGCTTAGTTTAAGTTAATTAATTAAAGTTTATTGAATATTGAAAACTAATTTGAAATAATTAACTAAACCTTAATATCTTTTCAAAATAAGCTCTTTTGTGTAATCCATCACTATTTAAATCTTTTCTTGGTCTACACCGTCATCAACATTCTTGCAATAAAAGATGTACAATAAACTAAAATACTTTGACAACTTCAGTAGATGTCAGAGAACTAAGCCTATTAATTAAGAAAATATTTAAAATTATCATTATTTTAAATCACTATTTAAAACATTAAATGCATTTAAAATAATTTAAAAACTGCTGGACTTTGCACAAATTACTCTAAATTAAATATGTGTTTAATTTGATGAAAATCCATACTATAGAAAAACCATTAACACGACGAAAAGATTTGTATATTGAAACGCCTCTCAACCATCAATTTTCTTATTTTCTAGGCATTCGTCTTAGTGTTTACATCGGATATGATGGGAAGAGAAGTGTATCGATATAACAATGGAAATTTAGATGGTTACGTGAATACAACTTTATCGGGTAATACTAGAATATGTCAGTTACATAATGAAAGGAACAAATTCAGTTAAACTTCTTACGATTTTTTTTTTTAGATAATAATACTCGGACATAGCCAATAGTTTTACATATTTTTTTATGGTTTTCTAGCACTCGGAATATGTAATAATATATAGGGTATCGCATTTAAAAAGAAGATATTTTTGTATTGTCATATGTTTATGAGTCACCCTGTATATAAAATGTTTAGTCCAAAAGATACACACCTAAAAACACTAATCTACCTATCGGAGTATTATTTCCAAAAATTATCACCTGAATACAGTTTATTTAAAAAATAAATGTGTTGTTTTCGTTATGATTGCACTGTATAAACCGTCATCTTATTTCGTTAACATTTGAAGATAGCTATAGGACAGTGTATACAAAAAATATCTCGAATTCTCTAAAAATTAAAAATATATGTATATAAAATTGTTAGTGAACAAGAATCGTAGTTCAAAATACTAATCGACCGGTCCTTTCATTATGAACCCACTATACATTCTAAGCCTATATGGTGATAAGGGTGTAAAGTTTAGCAAAATATTTAACACTAAAATATAATTAAAGATAATAATCAATGGTAAAATAATATAAAGAACTAACAATATTTAAACTATAAATACAACAATACAGAACAATAGATCTTACAGGTCGCAGTTCACATGAGGCTAAATTTACGTCTCACTAGCACCGTATAACCTATAAATACAACTTAATATAAAGTGCATTACTATAAATTATTGGATGAAATCATATATGTCTGTATGAATTCTTTCCAGCATTTTTTTATTTTATGTAATTTTCTTCACATCTTTCCTAGATTTCCATTTTTCTCCAGTATTTTTTTATGTCATTGTCCATATTTTCCTCGATCTTTCTAATTTCTTCTTTTGAGCTAATCCAGATTTTCAGATCTTTGTCTTATTTGTGTATTATTTTCCATTCTATCTATGAATGCAACATTTCTTTGACTGTAACTATTAATGAAACATTTATTTGATTCAGAATTCAATATCAGCGATTATTCAGTAAGTGTTTCGCATTTAATGAGAAATATGCGCCCCGTTAATGTTTGCTACTACCGAGGGCAAAGGTACCCGCCGAATCACGAGAAACAGTATCAACTAACGACTGAATATTGGCAAATTTTAACTTATAAATTATTCTTTGTTGTCATGTTCGAGGTAACTAAATAATAAATAATTCCATAATTAGAAAAACCACTTACTTAAAATATAATTTTTCATATGTAAAAAGTCTTGTACAGGGTAGTGCCATTTGGATGGTTTTAACAGAGAAAACCTATTTCCAGACTAGATAGAAAAAAACAAATAAGGTGTCAGAAAATCGATTTTTGAGAAACATTTATTGGTAAAAAACTGCATTGCAAAATCTTAAATGGTTGCCGAGATACAGGGCGTTTCTCAATTTTCTGCCATTTTTAAAAATCGCTGTAACTTCTTTATTTATCAAAATTATTTATTTCTGTAAAAATATTTTTAAGGCACTTTTTAAGTAAAATCCAATGGTATACTCAACATTTTTTTACATATCACGGTTTTTGAGAAATAACATAAAGCTTTACTTTTTCATATGGACATCAAAGTCGGCTATGGTCTAAACTATTTGAAATTAATGGAGATATTGCGTTTTTTAAATTTTAAAAAATAACAAGAATGAAACGAATATAACTACTAATTATAAATCTAAAACTCGACGGATATTGTAATGCAAAAAGGAATCAACTAAATTATCTAAGGTGCTAAAACTGGGCTCCTCCTTGTGCGATGCATATTTGACATCTTCTGCACACAGCACTACAACTATTTATGAGTTCAATGGGGTTGATAGTGGCAAAAGCTTCTCTGGTGGCTTCTTCTAATTCTCTTCTTGTTAAAATGTTTCTATTTTTAAAAATTACATCTTCTAAACGTCCCCACAAAAAAATCTAAAGGAGTAAGGTCATATGATCTAGCGGGCCATGCCACTGGCCCATTGATGCCGATCCAGTTTGCACCAAACTCTCCATTTAGCAATTTAGCAAAGCCATCTCTGACTTTGTGCGGAGGAGCACCACCATGCTATAAAATATGTTCATCGCCTGACCTACCGGAAGGTTTACAAAAAAGGTATAATATACGTTTCTAATATATTAAGATAGCCTTGGCTGTTTAAGTTGTCATAGTAAAAATGAGGACCCAAAAATCTATCCCTAACGATCCCTACCCAAAACATTAAAAGGAAATTGTCCTTGTCGGTTCTGTTGAACTGCATCATGAGGGTTTTCAGTGCTCCAATGATAGCTGAAATCAGCGTGTTCCCTACTTAAAAAAAAAACATTTACAAAATTTAATTCTTCGTTTGGAATCCCCATTGCGAATCTGATGAATTTTCCATTTTCTGTAGGGTTTATATTGATGCTTCATCAAAATTTTATGATTTTTTTATGATTGATATGGGTTGAATTTTCTAAGATCCGCAATAAAAAATAATTATAGTCGTATTGTTAGTATTGAAACATTTTAATCAAGTTACCTCTCCTATCTCGTTCAGCTCTTCAATTTCATTGTTTTCCGAATTATATTTCCTTGGTCTTATTTGCTTAAAAGTGCCATATTGAATTAAGTTATTTTTCAATCTTGTAAAAATTCGCTTATCAGGTTGACGGCGTTCAGGATACCTATTGAAGTATATATTTGGCGTTTTCATTCGCCAGAATATAAACTTTTAGTATGTCAAAGTGTTCAAAATTTTGTTTAAACGCCACAAACAAAAATGACAATAAACAAACTTGACAAAATATTTGTTCCTTTCTTGTTATTTTCCACAGCCAATTAAATTAAAAATTTAAAAACGCAATAGAGTGCAATTTAATTATGTATAACTTACCGGAAAGCTCATCAACTAGTAATAACGACTTGGCAAGAGTGGATGCAATGTTTCAAGCCATAGATATTAACACGGAAGTCAAAAAATGTTTTCGATTAGGTCAGAAGAAAGATGCGTCAAGGCCGATTAAAGTGGTCTTAGCAAACCCATATATGGTCCATTCTGTCATGAAAAACAAACATAAACTTGGCGACGATATTATAGTAAGTCTTGATAAAACTTTGATTCAGAGGCAGGAACTTAAGAAAGTCATCATTGAATTGAAACATCGTGAATCTTTGGGCGAATCAGATCTAATTATTAAATATGTTAATAACATCCCAACCATTGCTAAAAAATGTACACCTGGTAGAAAAAACTAAATTACACCCAACACAGTCCTACATCATCGTTCGTTAACATAGTATACCAAAATGTCCGTGGTTTAAATGGAAAGCTTTGCGAATTCTATAACAATGTCTTATCATATGATCATGATATCTACGTAATAACAGAAACATGGCTTCACCCTGCTGTCAAAGACAATGAATTATTTCCTGATGAATACAATGTTTATAGAGCTGACCGGAATTATGGTAGAGGCGGGGGTGTACTCTTAGCTGTTCATAACAAATTAAATTCTGAAAGTTTGGATTTCAATCTACTAGCCAGTGATACCATTGAAATCATAGCCGTAAAAATTAAAGTTAATGAACGAATTTATATAATTATTGGAGCCTACATAAAACCGTCAACTAGTATTGATACCTATAACTTATTATTTGAGCAAATTGAGCAACGTTTCTTAAATCAAAATATCCTTATTATTGGCGATTTTAATATACCAGGTTATGTTAATAATACATCATCAGCATCACTGATTTCACTAAACGCCTTTCTAAATATAAATAATCTTACTCAACATAATAAGGTATTAAATTCGAACAGCAGGATTTTAGACTTCATTATATCTTCCAACATTATTTCCGATGTTGAAAGATGTTCCTCTCCACTTGTGCACGAGGATAATCATCACCCTACTCTAACATGTAACATACTTGGAAATATTAACACTAAGTGTAAAAAGTTTACTACAAATTTTAAATCATGTAATTTTCGGAAAGCGAATTTTCGTGGTCTCTACAATGATATTTTTAAGATAGACTGGAATAGATTATACAACACTTCCGATGTTAACTCTGCATGTGATATACTTTATGAAAATTTGTGTAGTGCATTTAATCGTCATGTTCCGAAAACATCAAAAAGGGCGAGTGATCATTCTTTTCCACCATGGATAAATTATGAAATACGTCAGCAGTTACATTTAAAAAAACAGATTCCGAAAGTTATTTCAAAAATATCGTTTAATTGAACATAAAAACAAATATGATGAATTAAGGAAAAGTTGCAAACGTAAAATAGCTGCTGCATACTCGGAATTTATTCAACAAACGGAGGATCGAATTAAGACTGCGCCCAATATGTTATTCAATTATGTAAATGCTAAAAGCAATTCTTCACAAATTCCTGGTGAGATGACTTATGAAGGAAAAAGTATAATGGATCCGCAAGAAATCGTAGATAGCTTTGGTGATCACTTTAGCAAGGCTTTTGTACCAAAGAATTCCAACCATTTTCAGAATTTTAAAGCTTGCTCGGATTCTGGAAGTTTCTCGATGGATACTGATGAAGTTTTGCAACAACTGCGCCGAACAAAAGCTAAATTTACATCAGGATTGGATATGGTTCCCGGAATTATAGTGCGGGACTGTGCCTCCGTGTTAAGTGATCCATTGACATTTATATATAACCTAATATTGAGTAAAGGTTCATTCCCGGACATCTGGAAACAAGTTCGCATTTGTCCCATAAAGAAAAGTGGTAGCTCCAATAATGTGGAAAATTACCGTCCTATTTCTATTTTATGTTATTTTTCTAAAGTGTTCGAGTCCATACTATGCGACCATATTTATTCGTGTGTATCTGTCGAATTTCCGGAGCAACAACATGGATTTTGAAAAAAAACGATCCACTACAACCAATTTATGTAACTTGATACAGTTGGCGTGCGAAGCAATGGACTCGGGTAAACAAGTCGACGTCATATACACTGATCTAACAAAGGCGTTCAACAGGTTAGATCACGGCTTATTAATTAAACGCATATATCAATATGACATCAACGTTAGCATAGTTTCAACTATTGCCAGTTACTTAACTAACAGACGATTTCTGGTCAAAATTAATGGCTACAAATCCCGCTTTCGTACAGTAGATAGTGGTGTTCCGCAGGGGTCCAACTTAGGGCCTCTGTTGTTTCTACTGTACTTTAACGATGTTTGTAAGCACATGACATATCCAGTTTTGATATACGCCGATGACTTAAAAATCTATAATACAATTGACTCGCTTGATGATTGTTTCAAACTGCAAGCTGACATTAACACTTTCAACAAATGGTGTATAAATAACAAATTATCCTTAAATATCTCCAAATGTAATGTTATGTCATTTTCCCGTAAAAGGAATGTACACAACTATAACTATACAATTGGAAGTACTATAATTAACCGTTGCGTAGAATTAAAGGATCTTGGTGTAATATTCGACTGTTCGTTGCGATTCGATTTACATATTAATAATCTTGTCAAAAGTTGTTATAGAATGTGGGGTTTTATCATGCGCAATTGTAAAGTGTTCAAAAATTTAGATGTGATGAAAACATTATTTTCTTCCTATATTTTATCTAAACTTACCTATTGTTCAATTCTTTGGTCGCCGATGTATGTCTCAAAAATCGATCTCCTGACACCTTATTCGTTTTTTCTCTATCTAGTCTGGAAATAGGTTTTCTCTGTTAAAACCATCCAAATGGCACCACTCTGTCTATAAATATAATACATTGTTCACAAACGTAATTAAGAGTTTAGTAGAAAGAGATGACTATATAATTATAGAAGACACTAATTCATGTTACATTGATGTCCTGGTCAATGGACAATATATTATTATTCATTCAATTAATGCAAAAATATGCAGGAATTTCGTTAAATAAATTAAAATTCATTTTAATATACCTCAGAATCCTTCCAACGAATACTTTTACGAATCCACCCAAATCCCACCAATATCGCAGCATATATTAGCCTTAAAAAAATTCTTACAAATTTTGTATTCCCCATAACCCCAATATCCATTTTAAATACAAACATCCTCCCATCACCATTCATCAATTCATTTGGGCTAATCATCAGGACAGTTCAGCTTGTTAGTAGAAAGACCTTTGGTCGATAGCCTCGACAGACTAACACCTATATGTATCAAAAATTATTTATGTTCTACCGTTTTATATTATCAATTCTCGGAATAAAGATTTATGTATAGACTCATTTTAATAATTAGTTTGTAAAACCATGAAAATAAGTCAAATTTATGACAATTTCTAATGTAATTTTTGAAAATACAACTCATTGTCTACTAGAACGAATTCTCAAACAATGAGATACAAGAAAAGCCGTAGCTACATATGTATCACCCGATGATAAAAAACAAACACAGCGGTGATAATTTATTGTGAATTGGCATAATACGCCATAACTAGCCATTTTTTTTTAATTTTCTACTTAACAGATCAAAGTAGTTAGATAATTCATAATAAATTAAAGACGACTCAAGCGCAAAAGGTGGCGCTTGCGTCGTCTTTAATTTATTATGAATAATATCGGATATATAACTCCAATACAATTTCAGTTCAGTCGCCTTCATCAAGGCATTGCACATGGAACACACTAGTCTGATGAGGTTCGAAAAACCGAAATGGCCATCACTAGTTATCCATACGCTAGATGAATGGTGACTGAACGTTTCATTAGTTAGATAATACTAAATCCAAGACACTAGCTCCGTTTTTGGTGGAAATAGCGAATTGGTATAACCTATCTCTTTCTACTAAACCGCAACCTTAAAGATTAAAGGTAGGATTAATTCTAATTCACGTTATTCATTGCGTAAACTTGCGCATATAACTTTAAGTTAGACCTAAACCCGTAATAAATAAATGTAATAATATTTACTTTTTTATATTTTTAGCAATTCATATGGTTTTTAACCGCAGTTTGTGCGACCTCCATTCCCGACAATCCAGATTTCATCGTGCAAGATGTTTATGACGAAAAGACAAAGTTGAAAGAATTACGTTACAAGATTGTCAAGGATTCATTGGATGCTACGAAAATGAAATCTAGAGAACATTTTCAAATTTAATGGATTGTCTTATAATACAAATAGAATAATAGATGAATTAATAAAAAAATCTATATTAATTAACTTAAAACCAGCCGATTCCACCGGTGATATGCTAATGTTTTTTTTTTTTTAAATATAACGCAATTAAATTCCTGATGTTTGCATAGATAACTGAGTTTTTACAACCGGATAGTTCCACCGGTTGGACCGGTGCTAAAAGCAAACACTACAGACTACACCGGCTACTGAGATCATTAGCCGGTCTCATATTTGTTAGATACACTGACTTGATTTCGTATTACAATTAATTGATGCGGTGTCAGGCATTGCCCTATTATCCTTAGAAACAAAAATCACAGTAGGGACAGTGGCATAAAAAAGACCCTGACACTGGATTCCTACAAACAACACAATGACACATATCCTAAGACTAAAATAAATAAGTGCGAAAAATATAAACGCGCTTTTAAAAAATTAATCAACATCCAAAAAAAATGTACAAATACCTAATCACTATAAGATTATTTTTAATTCACGTGTATTTATTACGAAATATTGTTAGAGATAAAAGTGTTCGACCCCAGGTCTTATACAAATGAATTATTCGATTCATACCGACGTTGTGTTTTGATTATCTAACCCAAAATTCTTTACCAGGTTAGATAAATAAAAATAAAATGAAAGGACAACAAATAAAAGACATTGGGCGAGTAGCACATGTTTTAATTAATTAAAGGCATAATTCATTTGACAACTATTTTACATCATTCAATGTTAACGCCTTATTGTTTTAATAAATTAATTAGAGGGCCACATGCATTTTTCTTTTAAAATAAAAAAATGTATGTGGGACGTTGGCGCTTTTGCTCCGCATTCGCTACAAGAGGTTTGGAAAAACCCACTAAAATAACCACCTCGGAGCATGGCTTCATTTTAATTTTTGATTATTTTTTTTATAGAGATATGAAAATTCGATGTATTCGTTCGATTAGGTGTATCTTACGTTATACATTTTCCCTTCCTTGTGTAATTCTTTGTTGCTGATAAGTTCGGCTAAAGTCCGACTGATGTGTTTTGAGGCCCAAAAGACTAACGGGTACAAACATCAAGCATATGCTTTAGAAAACGTTATTTCATTCTATATTAGCATAAAATCAATTAATAAATAAACCAAATTAAATTAATTATCATTTAACTTTGAATAATTACCTCTTCCTAATATTCTCTGAATATACTTAGATAACATTCCCCTCTACGACTGAACCCATTTATCGATTTACAAATAAAATTAATTATTTCGGATAGTAAAACTTTAAAACACGCGACCGCGACCAATTCACGACTCGCGCCATTGTTAAACTTAGAATTCTCCTATTTAATTTCTACTTCACGTCTGTTCACCCACAAATTACTCTATAAATCGTCCACTCATTGTTAAATTTTGGTCCCGGGTTTTACGTTAGTTTATATATTATGTTTTGTATACATACTCCTACATATAATTTTATAGCTGTATAAAAAAAACTTTTAGATATTTCCTACATTTTTATTTCTTTTTTCTGGTTTAAATTTCATATATATATATATATATATAATTATTATTAATATAAGATTAAATATAATTCATTTGTTTTTTTTTTAAATAAATATAAATAAAGTCAGTTAAGTTATTATTATAATAATATCAAAAAGGGTATATAAATGAAAGCATGAAAGCATTAACAAATTTATTTAAAAAAAAGAAATGAATTATATTTTATCTTATATTAATAATAATTATATATACAGGGTGTCTCAGCGTGCGCGCCGAGTAGCTTTACAGCTAAATGGTTTTTTTTTTCAAAATCGGCTTTCGCAGGCCTATGTAGGTCTATTAGGACCACATTTTGAAATTAGTATCAAACATACAGGGTGTCCCATAAAAGCATGGCGTATCATAGTTATATTTTTTCTAATGGAATGACCCATATTTTATATATTTTTTTTTTCAGATTCTACATCAAAAATAAAGTTAACTTTCATAATATATTCATATGCCTAAACCTAATAACTTTTTAAATATTTAAATATTTTTGGAAACATTGACGTTTCGAAAAAAATCATAACTTTCTTTGTGTCAGTATATCTGACTAATAGGTGAATATTTCAGACTATTAAGAGGAATTTAAAATCTTAAGATGTTTTGATGGTTCAACATATCTGCAGAAGCACATTCAAGGTCAAATTTCGTGCTTATTTTAAATGGCACACCTTATATCTAATAGGCCTATCTTGTAGAAAATTGTATTGTCTTTCAGAAAGTATAAAGATATTCTACACCTAAACCTAATAGTTTTCAAGATATATCCATTTTTGTTAATTTTCGTCATTATCATTATTATTTTAATATGGCAATGTAACATAAAGCGCCATCTATTGCTTAATTTAATAATCATTATTGCCAGTTATTCTAATAGGCTTTTGTTTAAAAGCAAATTTAATTGACACATTCGTATTATTACTAACAATTGAAAAAATAATGTTTCCCTTAAATGAAAGAATTAACATAATTCTAATAATAATGTAATGTTATTAAGATTGTCTCTTAGTGTACAAAATGTTCTCTGATGGAAGACATCCTAATAAAAAAAACTGTAGAGGAAGTTTTAAATACATTCATGTAGGCAGTATGAAGTATTTGAAAAAAACTACCTTGAATACAGTAACTAATAATGAGGAGACACAATTACAAGTTTAATTCCATTAAATATTCGTCAAAACAGGTGGTTTAATAAGCAATAAATTGGAAGAGCATAGTCACCTAGATCCTCTGTTTTAATCCCCATGGATTTATTTCTGTCAAATCAAATATACAGCACTGCTCACACAACAATTGAATACATGGAAAGCAGAATTAATAATACATTTAGATCAATTATACCTAAAATGCTGAGAAATGTCAAAATATCATTTAAAATAAAATTGAATTATGTATTCGATGGTAGTATTTTTGAAAATTAATTATAAATTACTTTTAATACTATTTTGTCAATTTATTTGATGTATTTCGTTATATTTGTTTTACAATTTTAACAAGTTCTTATCAAATAATTTACACATGTGTAAATAAATAATGCAATTAGTATATTCACTATTCATAAAATTAGTGTATTAATTTACGAAATATCTCGAAAATCATTAGTTGGGTCAACTGACTTCATTTATAAACAATAACTAAACATTTGCCTTTATGGAATAATAATAATAAATATTAAATTGAACAATAGATGGCGCTTTGTATTGACTTTCCATATTATGAATAATAAATATTATGTCAAAAGTTAACGAAAAGCATATATCTTGAAAACTATTAGGTTTAGGTAAAAAATACCTTGATACTTTTTGAAAGACAGTACAATTTCCTACAAGATAGGGCTATTAGATATAGGGTGTGCCATTTAAAATAAGCATGAAATTTGACCTTGAATGTGTTTCTGGAGTTACGTTAGATTATCAAAACATCTTAGGATTTTAAATTCCTGTAAATAGCCTAAAATATTTACCCACTAGTCTAATATACTAGTACAAAATTTCATCTGTTTTCATTCAACCATTTGAGAGTTATGATTTTTTTTCTAAACGTCAATTTTTCCAAAAATATTTAAATATTTCAAAAATTATTAGGTTTAGGCATATGAATATATTATAAAAGTTAACTTTATTTTTGATGTAGAATTTGAAAAAAATATAAGATATGGGTCATTCTATTAGAAAAACTATAACTATGATACGCCATGCTTTTATGGGACACCCTGTATATTTGAAACTAATTTTAAAATGTGGTCCTAATAGACCTACATAGGCCTGCGAAAGCCGATTTTGAAAAAAATAAACCATTTAACCGTAAAGCTACTCGGCGCGCACGCTGAGACACCCTGTATATACAGGGTGAGTTTTTTTCGATGTTCTCTATGGGGATCTCGGAAACTATAAGAGATAGAAAAACGGTTAAATGGGGAAAGAAGTGTAGTTTTATAAGACGAATAAAATGACACTTTCAAATTATTTTAAAAAGTCAAGGGTAACTAGATATTTTGAAAAAAGTAAAATGTGTCAATTTTTTGAAATCAATATATCTCTATTATTATCATAGATAGAAAAAAACTGTAAAGGACAAAGTTGTAGAAAATTTTACACAGATTAATAACAAAAAATCAAAAAAAAATTTTCGCCCATATTTTGGGAGATATGACACAAACTTACCTTTTTTTAAATGGAAACAATAGTTGGCTATGACTTTATTAAATGGGCTATTTCTTTCCCTTTAATCCGATATAACATATGCCATAGTTATTTTTAAAATAAAATAAGTTACAGTCGTTTTTAATGTTACCATCCACCAAAAAATAGTTAGCCATGAAAAAGACAAAAGTAAAACAATTGCAGTTGTTTATTCTAAACACACATTAATTCATTTCCATATTTGGTTTGTTTCGATAAGTTTGTTTTGTATTTTTTTAGTTGTTGTAAGTTTTTTTAAAGTGATAATGAATTTTTCCAACGAAGAAAAGCGTGATATGCTTGTTTGTTATATTCAATGTAATAAAAACGCTGCGGATGCTGCAGAACAATATTATAATCAATATATCGATCGTCGGCAGCCATCTTTACCAACATTCAGAAGAATTTACCACAATTTGGGTTAGTACGGATCCTTTACAAAGCCGAAACTTGAAAAAAAAAAAAACGAAATTAATGATGTTTCGGAAATAAACGTATTAGCGATTAGCATTGGCGATGATAGATCCATCCACATCGACCAGACAAATTGCAATTGCAACAGAAGCAAGCATATCTCAACGGACTGTAGTACGAGTTTTGAAAAAACATAAATATCACCCATATAAGGTATCAATTTCACAAAATTTACATGACGGTGATACCAATAAGAGAATGGTCTTCTGTATGTGGTAGAAAAACATGTACCAAGAGGCAAGATAATACGTTCCCTACAAAAATAATTTGGACAGATGAAACGCGATTTACTAATTGTGGGATTTTTAACCGGCACAATGAACATGTTTGAAGTCAGGAGAATCCACGAGAAGTTGCACAACGTAGACCACAAATTAAATTTGGATTTAATGTATGGTGCGGTGTGTTCGGATCGAGAATTCTCGGCCCATATATTTTTGATAACACATTGAATGGAAATAATTACCTTCGTTTTCTTCAAGAAACATTTGAAGATATGCTCGATGATTTAAATTTATCAATACGGGCAAGATTGAAGTGGTTTCAATACGACGGAGCTCCACCTCATAGCACGTTGGCTGTGCGAAACTATTTAAATGATGCTTTTTCTAATTCATGGGTGGGAAGAAATGCACCAATCCTATGGCCACCTAGATCACCCGACCTATCCGTTTTAGACTTTTTTCTGTGGGGTTATGTGAAGAACAAAGTGTATCAACAATCATATCAATCCGTGGAGGATCTTAGACTAGCTGTACTTGAAACATTTTATTCTATTGACAGAAGAAAAGTCAAAAAAGCCACAAATTCGATTTTAAAAAGATGTACTTTATGCCATAATAATAATGGTGGACTTTTTGAGCATCTTATGTAATATTTAAAATTTTCTTCTATTATTATTTTGATAATTTCGGAATTATTTTACTTTATGTTGCTTTTGACAAATCTAAAGAAAGATAATAAATTAAATATTAATTTCGTTGCTATAAACAACCGCAATTGTTTTACTTTTGTCTTTTTCATGGCTAACTATTTTTTGGTGTATGGTACAATTAAAAACGACTGTAACTTATTTTATGTTAAAAATAACTATGGCATATGTTATGTCGGATTAAAGGGAAAAAATAGCCCTTTTAATAAAGTCATAGCCAACTATTGTTTCCATTTAAAAAAGGTAAGTTTGTGTCATATCTCCCAAAATATGGGCGAAAATTTTTTTTTGATTTTTTGTTATTAATCTGTGTAAAATTTTCGACAACTTTGTCCTTTACAGTTTTTTTCTATCTATGATAATAATAGAGATATATTGATTTCAAAAAATTGACACATTTTACTTTTTTTCAAAATATCTAGTTACCCTTGACTTTTTCAAATAATTTGAAAGTGTCATTTTATTCGTCTTATAAAACTACACTTCTTTCCCCATTTAACCGTTTTTCTATCTCTTATAGTTTCCGAGAACCCCAATAGAGAACATCGAAAAAAACTCACCCTGTATATATATGACATTTAAACCTGAAAAAAGAAATAAAAATGTAGGAAATATCTAAAAGTTTTTTTATACAGTTATAAAATTATATGTAGGAATATGTATACAAAACATAAAATATAAATATTATGATATAATATGAAACTAAATATTACCGAGTTCATAATTGTTATACTTACAGTCTTCCTTGGTTTTTTATTTAGTGCGGGTTGTTGGTTCAACCCTTGAACAACATCGATAGGTGTACCAGGTTTGTCCATGATTGCAGGATCGTCAATGTCTTGTAACAAAAAATATACGAAATGATGTACTAATAACTCCTTATTCATTATACAAGCACATACATTCGTTTATCTTTAGATATTATTATTATTATTAAGTATAGTATTCAATTTTGATGATTTCCCCTTCAGAATGTACACATTTAAATTGTACAAAAGTAAACAATTCGATTCATCTTAAAGCCCTTGTCGGCTAAATGGAGTACCTGGAGTACAGCTTTTCCAAAAGAATGATTTTCTTCTATCAGATGTTTTGCAAAATTAGATTTATCTTTTTGATTTAGCCGATAGGAACGTTGGTGTTCTTTGAGCCGAGTGCCGAAACTATGACCAGATTGACCTATGTATTCACCTTTACAATCGGGGCATGTAAGTTTATAAATTCCAGATTTGTTTAAATAATGATTTTTTGTTTTATTATTAAAAATATAATTTTCGGTCTTACATAAAGGTTTGAATACAATGTTAATATTATGCTTATGTAGGAAATTCAGTTTTATTTTATTAATACTTACTTGACTTCTGACGCATATAAAATTATTACAGTGTGATCCATTTTCACGGAATTGATATAAACTTTGTTAGTTTAAATAGAATACCCTATATATTATATTTTTATTGTATTCCCCTTTAAATTGTCTTTATATCGATATAACATAGTTAGTAGTTTTGAATAGCGGTTACTGCAAAAAAAAAATATTTCCTAAAAATTTTGATAGCTGCAGAGGTATACTAAAAAAACATTACTTTTTAAGATAGAGAAATGAAATGTATGTATACTAAGATAATATTCTATGCAATGATAATTTTAAGTGTGTTTGAAAAATAATGTGTGACGAAAAGTAACCAGTGTAATTTTATTTTTTAAATGACACCCTACTCTTCATTTTTTTTAACTTGTCATAAATAAAGGAATATTTTTTATATAGCATGCTAAATGCTTATCTTTAAGACATTTCAAGAATCAATTAAATGATTGGACATGGTAACGAAGAAATTACAAGAAATAAACAATAATGTTTATTTATGGCGCTTGCGTCGTCTTCTTAATTTATTATGAATAATGTTTATATTATTTTGACAATTAAACTTTGGCGTTTTGGCTAATCAATACCATTATTTCATGCTCACATATGGATTTTCCATAACACTAATTTAAATATAGAATAGTATTGGAATTTGTTTTCAATTTCCTTAATGTTTTATGCTTGATTACTGTCATTTGTATTGCTTTTCACATCCAACTATTCAATTAATTGCTAAAATGTCATATAAATACTGTAAAATGTGAAATATTTCAATAAATACAAAAAATAACCATAAAGTATGCTTATTGAAATAGTTTTATTACTATGATAGTGCAACAAACAAAATAGAAAAGTATATGGTGCAATTTTAAAAGAAATAAATTCAGTGGTCAAGCAAGTTTGTTAATAAATTTATCCTGAATTTCTAACAAGTGACCCTGTATATGTACATTAAATAATTTTTATATCACAATGTCCCCCACGATTTAAAGTTTGTTTGCTGGATTATGTAAGTCATTTATATTCATAATAACAATAAAAAAATTATTAATTATATGAAATATTAATTTATATATTAAAAAAAGCAAAATTGCTATTTTTTTAATTACTTAAATCTTACCTGCCAACATAAAGACACTGTACAAATATTTATTACAATATTATTTAAGCTCACAATACTTTAAGCTTAATTTGCATATTTTTATGAGTTTTCTAGCTAGACGTTGAGTCCACCTGGCAGACACATACAAATATTATACACTTTAATCCCTTTGTAGAAAGCACTAATCCATTTGCAGAAATTGCAATCACTATTTGTATAGATCGTAAACTTTATTACTAGTCCGCTCAAATATTTTAATTGTTTCTTTAAAAAAGTATTTTACTGACTCTTTCATTATTGAATATCAAAGAACATATAGAATTACACTGAAATATGAAAGCGTCTTCGCTCAACGCGAGAACACACACACATTCTTAGATACGCGTCGTGTCGCATATTTGTTAATAAAATTAGTCCACCAATAATATTCCGAGCGATAGAGATAGAATCAATCAATAGGCTCTCTCAAATCTCGGGTGGCTGTTCGGCTAGTGGGTCCATATTTAATACACTACATTGCTCTCTTTATAATATCCTCTTCGGTAAAACCTTGAACAATGTGAAATATTTTACATTAATTGGAATTTATATCGAGCGTATAATAAAAATCGACGACGAAGTTGGCATTGGAAATCTAAAGTCATGCCTGAACTAAAATCACACGCGCACGCGTAAAGTACTGGTTGTCATGTTGACAAGTCATGCTTGTGATCTTAGTATAGACATGACTCGAGACTTCCAACGCCAACTTCGTCGTCGATTTTTGTTATACGCTCGATAGAATGTTCATTTAAAATGGGAATGAACATTACCCTTCACACGACAAAATTAGTAAGCATCCACAAAGAAATAGAGCTTTCCATGATAATTATTGTAATATACAATCTAAAAATAAATAACGTCTTTTATTACCATAATAGATACATATACAAAGAAATTTACATAAGAAAATCATCACAGATTTAAAAATTATCGTCCACTAGGTACATATGTAAATAAAATAATTAGGACCCAAATATGAAGAAGTATCTACAAAGAAAAAAAATCATTAAATAAAGCAATTACATGTTATGATTACTATTTAAGATATTTAAACCTACCAATGTATAAATCTTCACAATCAGCACATAGGAAATTTAAAAAATAATTCCCAATTATAATAAATATGAATGAAGTTACAAAAGCAATTTGTTCTGATCGAAAAAAATATATATTTGATAATTTATCATAAATTAGACATTTTTGGCTCATAATTTGTCATAAATTAGTATTTACGAATAATTTATGTAAATTGGTATATATGACTAATTTATGATAAATTATAATCATATTTATTTTTTCTTAAAGAAGCAACAAAATTTGTAGTATTTACTTTTTTCTGTCAAAAATTAGCAAAGCCACATAATATTAAAAAAATAAGCACATTTGTTTCTTTTTCTGTACAGCTTATTTACGACGAATTTACAACAAATTTTATTGAGGATGTTAAATCTCGGTGGCCGGTTGGCTAAATAAATGTGCTATGTAGGTTGTGTCGAAGCAATTACAAGATGAGTTCAAAACTGCTGTCTTGCTCGATGACTTGTACAGACTATGATCCGCTCGTCTACTACCTGCTTATGAAGGGTGGTGAAATCCCACCCCCCCAATCCCAAGCAGTGGGTGGAGTTTTACCAGAGGAATAGACTACAGTTTTGAAACTTTGGTAAAATACTGCTTTATTATCAACTAAGGAAAGATGAAAGTTTTCTTAAAAAAAAAAGCTCGCTATTAAGTGATCGATGTCCTCCTGGGGTATATCGTTCCATGCAACTTCTAGATGATGTCAAAGATTATCCAGATTCTCAAGAGGCCTGGGTACTTGTCTTAGACGCCAACCCATCATATCACAGACATGTTCAATCGGTGACAAGTCCAGTGGCCATGCAAGCCAAGGCAAAATCTGCAATCCAACCTGCTCCAGGAACCATCTTGTAATCACAGCAGTATGGGGTCTTGCTCTATCCTATTGGATAGTGGCATTCTGCAATGTCTGTATGAAAGATACTAACAGCGGTTCCAGAACATTTTTGTTGTAATGATGTACGTTTAATATGCCTGGAATGAACGTAAGGGGTGACCATCGTCCAGAATATATCGCCCTCCAAACCATAACCCCGGGTCTTAAGCCTGTGTGTCATCTTTGAACAAACTCGAAAATTCCGTCTTTCCACTCGATGTCGCTGCACCATTCTACGACCTTCATTCATCCATAAACAAAACCTTGATTCATCACTGAAGACGATTCCATTGCCATTCTTGACACCATGCAACAGAGGTGTTAATGGAAGGCGAAGGTAAGGACGGTATGAATGAAGCCCATAGGAAAAAAATCTTCTGTAAACAGTTGCCATCGACAAGTGTCGATTCAAAGCTCTTATTCAATCCACGGCAATCGATGTTATTGTTTAAAATCGATCCTCGGTGTCGGTATTCACGCCCGTTGCTTCTTCGGGCACTGTAGTGTAATCCTGATTCACCCTTCTCACAATTTCTAGGAATGAGAGACCCGCCTCTTTCGTACTGATAATTCGGCCGCTATCAAAGTTATTAATATAGGCAACATTTTGACGACGTCGCACTGGGGGCATTATAAGGCGTCTACTTGACAGTTTGACAATCAAATAAACTAATATTTTGTGGGCAGAAATTTGTTAATTTCTAGCAAGAAAATATTGAATGTTAAGAGGAGGTTTACCGCTCGCGCGCCAGCACAAATAACCGCGAAAACGAACAAACCCTCACCTTTCTATCGGCTTTGTTTTTTACATATACGTATGAAAAAAACAAACTACATATTCCTCAAGATGTCTCTTTTAATATAATGCGTTTTATTTCATTTTATAAATTATTTATTCCATGCAAATATATGTATTTTAACATGATTTTTGAATATTTTACTCATATTTTGTACTTTATTTAAAACAAAAATACGACAAAAACTAACTTTTGACACCAACAAATTTGAAGTTTATTCTTTAGCCAATATGGTAACGTTGTTTTTTATAAAATTTGATCTTAAAATAAGTTTCAATTAATATCGGGCGTTTTTCATATTTTTAGAATTTCATTACGGTTTGCGCGATGTCGCTTCTCGTGCGCTATCCCTACTCTTCTCACACAGCCGGCCCTCTCCATCGGCGCTCTCACTTCTCAATAATGTCAACTCTCTCACACGACTTCTCGTCGATGCGGTGTTTTTTCTTCATTCGGATGACTGACGCATTACAAACACGAAATAATTTATGATGAGCTTTTTTTTCGGACTCGAGTATTTGCGGAATAAGCTTCTTGATGAGAAATAAATTAAAACACGTGGATAAAATTTCATAGGCTGCGGATTTGAAATTCTAATTATTAATTTATTAATATAAATTAGTAATGTCCGTTTTTTTTTGTTCTGCAGTAATATTCCTTTACTTCTACACTGATTATTTTATAATAGTGATAATTACATATTTTAAATTACACATATTTAAAATCGCAATAAAAATAAATTTAGGCTATAAAAATAACGATTAATACAATATAAAATATATTTACACAAATAATTTATTATAATATATCGCCAATTGAAACAAAGAAAAATGTGTATTAGTACTTCTAACAGATTTTATATAATTGCAACATACATCATTTTTAAATGAAATATAAAATAATTGTTGCAAATAAGTATTTACAATTTTGTTATCGTTACTACTTACATTATTTAAGTACAGAACAAATATGTAATAAAAGAACTAGTTTGCCATAGTAAAAAGAAAAGATTTTCAATTTTTTTTTCAATCGAACAAAATTTAAATCCACATTGTAAACAGATATTATTAAACATGGGATGATTTAATAAGAAATAACAAATAAAATCGAAATCAATATTGATGTTTCTTGAAAATAAATTGAAATATATATTTTTTATTATAATGCAAATATTTAATAATTAGCAAATTAAAAGTATAAATTTTGATTGTGGAAATTTGATTTTTAGTTATTTATTATCACTGTTTTATACGGCTTTTCAAAATATTACAAAAAGAACATTACTGTAACAAAGCTAATATATTCATTTTTCAAAAGAAGAAGAAAAAAACAACAGAAAGGGCCATCTGGATTATTTTCACCGGGTCATATTTGGGTATTTTACGATGGCAAAATCAAGTGGACACGTTTTTGGTTTTACCAACACAATTTTAGCATTCCTCCTTTCTTTATTCCGAGTAGAGATTATCGCTCTAGGGGCGTTGGGAGTTTAATTTGTTTTGTGTTCATTGTTTTATCATTAAAACTATAATAAGTGTAGAAAGAAGGTTACGTTTGTTGCAAAAAAATAAAGTAGGGATAACAGCAAACTAGTGTACGCAAAAAAATTAAAATGGCAACATACACAAAATTCCGCTGGAGATCTTGTTGCAAGTAAGTAATCGACCAATCCCTAAATAAATTGATACATTTTTTCCGTTTATAAATTATGGTTTTGGTAAATAGTTTTGTAGTTATTATTTTAAATATATTCTTGGAAGAATAAAACATTCATTATTCTAACAGAATAATTAGTATTCTCTCTAATAATTTAGATTGATTTTTACTATAAAATTAAATTAAATGCCACTTATATTTTCCGGAAAAAATAATATAATATTTATATGTAATTTACTGAAATGCAGTATTTTTAAATGTATTTTAATTAAACATTATAATAATGTAATAATAGTAATTATATTATTATGGAATTTACTTCACGTCAAATATATTTTAAACTAAATGAAGTTTGTTAATAATTTTCTTGTATCTACTTCTAATAGGATACTTTTAAAAACATATACAGTAAAATATAAATAATTTTATATTTCAATTACAATGTATAAGGCAACATTCAATAAAAATAAGAGACAAAAATAATCCATATTTATGGGATTGATATCAACTTTGTTGGTTTAAACAGAACACCATATATATTATATGTTTATTATATTCCTCTTTAAATTGTCTTTACACCAATAAAAAATAGTTAGTAGTTTTAATTATCGGTTACTACAGAAAAAAAATAAGTGGTATACTAAAAAAAAAACATTACTTTTTTGTGTTTTAAGATGGAGAAATATTTTTTTAAACATACTAAGGTTATACAATTCTATTTAATAATAACTTTAAATATGAAATATTTTTATACAGGATGCTCGGTAAATAATTTTAAATAATAAACAGGCGTAATTTTGTTAAATTGCACCCTATACTTTTTTTATTTTTTCTTGAATTATGACATTTTAACAATGAATTGAATAGTTGGACATTAAAAAAATAGAAATAACTGTAATCAAGCATCAAAAATAAAGTATATTGAAAACCAAATTCCAAATAAATACTATTTTCCATTTAAATTAGCGTTATGGAAAATCTAAATGTGAGTACGAAATAATAGTTCATCTTATAAATGAGCCAAAATCATGCGAAATTTTAATTGTGACAATAATTTAAAATATTATTGTTTGTTTCTTTATTATTATTTCTCTGATCAACCTTTTAATTAATTCTTAAAATATCTTGGAAACTGTATGAAATACAAAAATGTTCCTATTTTTATATCAATTTAAAAAAATGTAAAGTACAGTGCTACTTGAAAAAAAAATTATATTGGTTTGAAAAGTCATACTTTTAACATTACACCCTGTATACAATTATTTTACTTTTCAAATTTGTATTGCATTGAATAATATTATCTTAGTATGTATACAAAATTTCATTTCTTTAACCGAAAAAAAAGTAATGATTTTTTAGCACTCCTCTGTAACTGACAACATTTTTAGAAAATATTTTTGCTTAATTTTCTTTATCAGTTAATTTGTAATTCCTCATGTTAATTTTCTTAGTTCAAATTTCCCTATGATTTTTTTATCTTGTGAACTGAAGGACTATGATTATGAATTAATTCACAATTTATTTATTTCCCGAATGTCAAATCACCAAATTAAAAATAATACTTTTTATTGATTTGTACATATTGTTAAAATACATTTTTTTGTCATATTGTCTGAATAAAGATATTTGTATATATTTTTTTTTTTCGCTGTACTCTTGATGAAACAACTTGTTAATATAGTTTGTGTTGTAATTATAACACTTTTTATGCTTCATATTATTTATATCAGTTTCCTGGGACGTTTCGGTCTTTTATAACCATTCTCTGACAGAGCGAAACACGTTTTGGAAACTGATATAAATAATATGAAACATTACAAGTGTTATAATGAGTACGCAAACAATATTAAAATAAATTATTTTACTTATTTCTATGATCTATTGTACTGCTTTTTACTAATGCTTCTCATTATAATAATAAAATGTTTTTTGTTTTGTATATATTCATTGTACTTTCTAGAATCTTTAGAATGAACTTTCGTGAGATTTAATTGACTTATGTTTAATTTCAAACTTTTCTGGGTTTATTTAAATGTAGATTGTTATTTTTTTTTTAATATAGAAATAAAAGTTACATTTTAATTACCTTCATATTGTAAATAGCCACATGAATAGTAACAGTGTTCCAAAATGCACATATACTTTATGTATGAAACGTGGAGACAATTAGAAATATACGAAAAATAAAAAATATTAAATTTTAAATAAGAATTACCAAATAAATGATACAAAATTGTGAACAATTATATTATATTTTATTGAAAATTTATATGTCCGGAAATTAATATAATTTAACAAGAGAGAATAACAACAACAATATTTTATATGTGCTCATTTTATAAATTACTAGTAAATGAATTGGATATATAAATATATTTAATAAATATATTTTTATTTTAAAATAGATAAGTCAAAACTATATTTTATTGTTTTTGAGATTTTTATACTGCTCATAAATATTTGTACATTTATTTTTTTTTATTGTCATGTTATGTATTTTACGTATAGATAACTATGACTTGGAAACATGTTTTCTTTTAAAATGTTACTATGTACATTGAAATGCAATAATATATTTTATATTAGAATTAAAAACAATTATTTTTCTTTTATGCTCGGTATTGCATCAATAGATATTTTTCTCTCCAAGTAGCGCTATTTAAAATAAACGTTGTGTCAAACAAATAATATTAGAAGAGGAAATATTAGAAAGAGAAAGATACATGTAGGGGAATACGCGAGCACACGCATCGACTGTAGTGGAAGGGGAACAAAATCTGTGTAAAATTTCTCGTCGATTCCTTGCGTGTTTCAAGGTCGCGTAGCGGGGAACCACCTCTTAAGGATTTAAATGGTATAGAAAACATAACAGTTGAGTTTTTTCGGCAGAAACTGTCATCATTTCTTAGTTGATAATAAAGCATTATTAAAGTGAGTGTATATATATTTCACACTTACCATCAAGTCATGGTACTCATATTAACTCAGATGATGTGTTATATCATCATATTAAACCATAGTAAATTTCATTCGAATCGGATTGTTATTAATAAAATAAATATTATTTTGTTTAACTTTTGTATAGAGATAAGTTCAGTTGAATCATCATATTTTGGTCCCACGAACCTGAGGATAAGCCATTTCCCAACATTAATGGGACACCCTGTATATTTTCTAGTAAACAGCTTTGCTAACTTCAGAGATCTATACAATAAGCAGAAACCAGGACAAACACTTTCATTTTATTGTGTATACTTAATGTAATTGTTTGAATTATTATAAAACTACCAATAAACAAAATAAAAAGACACATTAAATTGAATAAATTTAAATTCTCTAAATAGAAAACAGTATTTATTCCACTTGGTCACAATTATTTAAATATATTAAAAAAAATGATTTGAAAATAATTAATAAATTATTTCCACATTTAGCTTTGTGACTATTGACTTACTTACGTAAGTACGTTAAACAAATGCACATTAAAACAACTACTTCCCGGGCAAATACCCACGCCGGACATTGAATTACATAATGTACACCTGCTGCTGCATATCAATAAAATATTGCATAATGCAACAAAATTTTGATCCGAGAAAAATTTTATGTAAAAACAACAAAATTAACGTTACTTAATATAAGGCCATCTGCAGACATGTGTTTCGGGATCTATCCCTCGTCAGTACAGCTATGCCTTACATAATTTAAAGATGTTAAAAAAAATCAATTAAATTAATTCAAATACAATCAGCAAAATTAAATCAGTTATATTAAATCAAATTAAACTAAATCAATTTAAATTATATTAAACCAAATTAATTCAATTTAAATCAAAACCGAACAAAATTAAACGAAAAGAATTAAATCAATTTAATTAAAAAGAGCGACCCTCACCTGCCGCGCGCTGTGATAGTAATGACCGGCGAAGGAGGACGTGCGCTCGTGCATTGTTGTTATCGCAAATTCACAAAAAACTTCTCTCAGTTCGAATTTGAATAAATGCCTCGCTGGCTATTAATATACATAGAAAACAGTATTTATTCCACTTGGTCACAATTATTTAAATATATTAAAAAAAATGATTTGAATTAATTATTTTCAAATCATTTTTTTAATATATTTAAATTCTCTATATTGAGAAGGACCTAATAACTCGAAATTGGTTGAGAATTTAAAGTACTTCACTCAATGTGTGCTTTTATTTCGTTTTATTGGTGGATTTTTAATAACTTATTCATATGTATTATTATAATTAGGAACTAATTTTTAAATCTTCTATGTACTGGTTATGGCAAGTGTTCTTAATTTTAATGAAAATACTTTCCCTTCTTCTATTTTTTCTTTATTTACTACTAAATATACTTCAAATATATAGAAAAAGGTGGAAGAAAAGAATTTATTTTGATTAAAATTAAGAATTAATTTATTACAAAAAAAAAAACTCCCACGTACCATGTAACAAAACACAAAAACCCTGGCCACAGGATATCTGCGCAAAAACGCTCCTGTCCTTATGCTGATGGTATCCAAAGTAGAATAGGCATGCTTCACTCTGCGTGTGACACCAGCATCTAAGGGTGAAACTTGCAGTAATCTCGGAACTTGTGATTTATCTGAAACTGAGGAGTTAGGAATGGTTGTGGGTCTATACTGAATTTTATTTTACCGTCATCAGTGTCATTAGTCCTGGGAATATTCACGAAAGATCGTTGCTTTTGATTCAGCAATTGGTTATATGATATCTAAAATAAATAAATGATGAAACTATTGTTAATAAATGAAACAGATCATTCTACTAAGTGTTTGTTAAGTTCTATAAACGAATGATGTTTGTGAAGCTACCAATATTTTGAGTGATATCCCAGTGCATCCGCGTAACTTATTAATATTTTATTTAAAACCGTAGGATCCGATAGCGCTGACGTCACAGCAATTTTAAAGAGTTTAAGTAATTCTTATTCATCACCTAAAACTTTATAGATAAACTGCATCGTTCTTATGCACATTTTATACAAGTCAATGCAATTTACTTGCTTTATTTCTAGAATTCAAACTATTTTCATACAGTATAAAGGGGAGTAGAGAAGAGAATATGTGTTGCTGGTATCAGTGTTATTGTCTTCATCTGACTATATTTTCGACGGAATCAGTCATTCTTAAATATTTGTAATGGTAATCTATAGTCACTACAATAAAATAATGATTCAAGCAAAGTGTGTTTCCAATGTTTTCATTTTTTTACGTATCACAAAATATTGATTTGTATGATCGATTATATATTCTTTATTATAATTAGAGTTGTTCAGTTTAATGCTTTAATAGAGAATTACACCTTTAGTTATTTCTGGAATTCAGCTTCATATAGCTAATAACCATAAATCAATTACCAGTTAAGATTTAACATTTAATCTATGATTGCAACATTTAAAAAATGATTAAAGTATAGAAATAACACAAATACAGTCAACACTGCATATAGTGAATGACTAAAATGTTGACCGAAATTTCACTATAAAGAGTATTTTACTACATAGAGATAAAAAATAGCAAAATCCTTTTCATCAATTTTTTAGTTTTACTGAAAAAAAATGATGAAAGGGCTTTAGAAAAGCAGTTTTTGATTGTTTTCTGAAAAACATTTTCACTTCTTACTCTAGCGACTATGATTATACACTCTTTAAGAGTAATCAATTTTTGGACTGAAAGGTTGTTATCTGTAATGATGTTTTATGTTTTTTTATAATATCCTGATCCATGGGTTGCAACTTAGAGGTCGTGTTTTGTGAAATATAGATCAGTTCAATATTCGTTAATTATTTACTTCCAGTAGCTAACCCATGATCAGATGCTTGAAATAGCAAGGCAGGCTGATTGGGTCTAGCCGCTTGGTTGGGAGATACTACAATGGGCCAGAGGTTATGGCCTAAATGGGCGCGGTGTGTTTGCTGCCCTCCCTCTCCTAAATCCTTACTTCCAGTAGCTAGATATGCAGGTCAATTATCTATAAACATCGCAATCTTTCGCTTTTGGCATTTCATTTTTGTGCCCAGTTCTTTGATCCATTTTTTGGCTCATACTTTTTCAATACACTTTTTAAAACAGTTTCAGCTCAAATGGCATAGTCCTCCTGATTAACGCTTGCACTCTCAGCAGATGACTTGAAAGCAATTGCATTTCGAGTCTTCCAGGGACTCAACCACTCTTCACTAGCTTGAAAATAAATGCAGTGTAATTCTTTAGCAAATTGTAGAGCCTTTTGCTTTATTAAATTTCCCAATATTGGTACATTTTGATGTATATGGGCCACTTGAAATTATCGTAAAACTGTTTTATTTACATGCTAACAAGAACACACATGTACTAATTTTCCACTGCTTAGAACATTCGTTTCCTTGAAATACCGAATTTTGTACCAAAATCATTTTTTTTTGTTTGCAGTCTTTATCAACTTCCTTTCCTCCAAAACTTAAACACACTCTCTTGGACATCTTAACTAATTCTTAAACAAAAACAAACTGAACCTGTTTGAGAATTAATGGGTTTTCCCTGGGTTTCTCACAAATATCTATTGTACCATTTCAAACCATTTCAAAACGGTGCGTCATAAAAATAGTTTATAACCCAAAATGACCAAGATCTCAATAAAAACACTGTTTCTTAAAATATTGCCAAGAGAAAACTGGAATCGTACTTTATGTCCTGATTCCAAGTGACGTGTGTGTATTTAAAGACCGATACATTTGATTAAAAATAACAATTTTCATTTTTCAGACAATTTCCTTAATTTTATTTTTGATTCACATTTAATGAAATGTTCAGACACCATTCATCTAACGTATGGATAACTATTGATGGCCATTTCGCTTTTTCGAACCTCATCAGACAATTTCCGTTCATCAAGGCATTGCACATGGAACACACTAGTCTGATGAGGTTCGTAAAACCGAAATGGCCATCACTAGTTATCCATACGCTGGCTGAACATTTCATCAAATGTGAATTTCGTTTTACTTGTTTTCATAAACAGAACAAGTTCGCCTTCCTTTAGTGGACGAAACAATGATTCTCGGTCGTCTACTTTGTAGACCCAAATCGTTGACGATGCCACTTGAAATTAGGCAAAAAGTGGCGCTTGCGTTGTCTTTAATTTATTTATTTTGACATTATTTAGAAGACATCAATTTAATCTTATTTATGAAACTTATTACTTTTGGTAATCTTTATATACGTAATTAATAAGTCTTCTAAATTTTTGAAATGCCACACTTTTAAAATTGCCACAATATGTAACACCAGCACTATTGGACTCTTCTTGGTGTTTGAAATTTCTTCCAGATTTCATTTAAAAAATTCTTAACAAACATTTTACAATAATTTCCATAGGGTAACCATTAAAATTAATTGATTTACAATACTTGTAAAAAAGCAATATTATATAATGTTCGACCCACTTGACTGAAAATAGAAGATGATGTAAATGAAGCATTTGACCTCTAGAATTTGTTTTTTAAATTTGTAAGGCATTTCTTATGGGATTTTTGAAAAAAAAAAATGAAAGGAGCTAGTGTCAAAAGAACTTATGCCATTTTTCAACTGATCTTGTCGAATATTGAATAGTATTACTGGATTGAAAGTCATATAAAGCAATAAATTTTAAAGGTTAGCCTCTTGAAATTATTTTAAAATATTCATCATCTATTTTGTAAATTATATCTAGAAGAAATTTTAATACGACTAATAAAATTGTTCGATAATTTCGGTGGATGCACTGGCATGTAGCAAAAAAACTGCTGGCTTCAGACATCGATGAATGAAATAATGTTTTGTTTTTATTAAGTAAGTTTTAAATTATTTGATGCAATTACTTCTAGTTTCTCCAATTGTATCCTCAATGCGTTACACTCACTGGTAACAGTCTCTAAAGTATTTTGCTTCAACATCAGAGTCTGCGTCAATACTTGCAATCTAGATTCTATATCTTCAGATCCACGAACTGTACTTGTCTTTTTGATGCTATCCTTTAATTTCAGTATATCCAATTCCTGGCTCTTCATTGAATTTTGCAAGGTCATCATTTCGATTTTCGCACTTTGAAGTTCCTAAAAAAATAATGAAAAGCAAATATAAAGTTAAAATTGTTTATTAGAATTGGGTTCATCATTATGATCCTGAATCGAAACAACCGGGTCTCCAAATAAGAAAGGTCACCGGCTATATCTCAGGAACTATGAGTGCTAGAGCTTTCAAATAAAAAAAAATTAATAAAAGTGACCATGAAATAATTTTCACGTTCGTAACTCTTTGGATTGTTCATTGTGCAATGAACAATCGAAAAGTAATACTACGATTATCTCAAAAAAGTTCTAATAATAATAACTACACTTTTTGAAATCATGAGTTCATGAAACAAAAATGTTAGCAAATATCAAATAACTCTTTTATTTTTTAACCAATCTTTATGATTTTAATGTCATATGAAAGAACTTATCATATTAATTAAAATATGATACTTTATTGCAGCTAGGTGACTCCAACTTAAAATGTAGATAATTCTTCAATTTTTCTGACAAACTCCAAATGGAATGATATATTTTTCTTAGTGTTAATAGAAATATCGTTAAAAAGTAAGAAATTTAGTGAAAACCGCAAGTCTTTATCGAAATCCTATTACAAGTTATAATTAAAAGAATTTTTAGAATTAAATACTATTAATTTATTTTTTTAAGAAAATTATGTGTTGCTTTTTATTTTTAACAATAATTTTCTCATTTTTTTTTATGAAATATTTTTTATAATAAAGGGATATTAAAACCAAACGGAAAAACATTTAAAACACCCAATTTATATCAAAATTCTGCCTTTCAAATTGTCCAATGTGTCCACCATCATATTTAATACAATCACCTAATTTTATAGAATTAAATAAAAACCGACTTCCACTCCAGCAATAGCAGTATATCTATTGCTGAAGTATTTGCATTTCAGATCGATAAGATTGATATTTAATTTGCCCCAAAAATAAAAATATAAGCAATCACGAAATTAAATTTTGTTATTCTTCTTATAAATTTTATTAACTTTAAAAAGTTTTTAAATGACATTTGAAATTATTAATTTAAATATTCTTTTATTTATAACTTTCCATTTGAAATTTTTAAGAAAAAATGGGAAATTAATTGTTAAAGTCTGTAACATTTTTGTTTCATGAACTCATCATTATTCCAAAAAGTGTAGTTTTACGAAACCTTTATTAGAACTTTTTTTTTTTAAATAATCGCAGTATTTCTTTTCGACTGTTCATTGTGCCTCCTACAGGAAGAGTAAATAAAATTATTTCCACCTGTTTCTCATAGTCACTTATATCAACATTTTTTTTTTATTTGAAAGCTCCAGGACTTGAAGTTCCTGAGATATAGCTGGTGACCTTTCTTATTTTGACACCCGGTACATATTAGATAACATTGTAGAAGAAATGCAGTAATAATTTGATGTGAACACTGGCTCTTATATTGAGGATGAATCCTCTAATTTTGTGTAATAAATGTATAATATATTTAAAATGTATGTTTCTGTAACTTGTTAAATATAGAAATATCTCATTAAATGTTTCCTTCATTTATTATTTAAGATATTATCTATGATGTTACTATTATAACCATTGTTTGGGCTATTGTCTTAAATATTAAAATTATTATTGAATGCTTGATCGTTTGATGGAATATTTAATAGACGATTAATGAATGAATTAAAAGTGCTAAAATTTAATTGATTTACATGTTTATATATTTTTCACTCTTGATAATGCTTCAAAAAGCGAAACAAACCAAGTGTTAATTATTTATTTATCCTTGATTATTTTCAAAATGTTTCACCAACTGGTAAGTGAGAAAGATATTTTTTTACATCGTAATCTATTTTCCCGCATAATGTGTTAAAATCCACTAGATTTGAAATTCGCACCAATATTTGTCACCAGATTCACCTATTTTAATGGTGTAAATCTGTCTTCTGGTTATTGTAATCTTAGGAAAAACAAAATATACAAGACCATAGAAAACACTTCCGATTATTTTTTTATAAATCCTCACTAAAGCCATAAGCTCTAAAATTGACGCATTGTGTCAATGTTTATCAATAAATAAATGTATCAAAATAGATTTCTGTAAAAATTGCCAAATTAAATTCTCCTAAAATTATTCTTTCTTATTTCTTCATAAACTAGGACGAGATATACAGAGAGTTTTATGTAACACCGAACATGCTAGAATGTATTCAATGTAAATTTCCCTATGTTCGATTTGTTCAGGAACGCATCAAAGCATTGAGTGCGATGTGATTGGCTACTATTTCTAAAAATAATATCGTCAACCCAAACTACACCCTTCCATGTCAAAATTGACTTACACTTGTCAGTTATCACAAGCGACATTTACTGTTCTGGTGCTTAAGGTCACGGTCCTGGACTGCATTTTGTGTGTAATTTTTCGTACTATATGCGCATTTCATACGCTTGTGCGCGTATGTTGCATACGTTATAATGCGTGTTCACGTCCACTAACGAAGTCGTTTTATCCACTAAAATCCTGCCCTAGCATTCGGAACGAAATTATGATTCGACGGCGAAGCATATTTATGTTAGGAATTGTTTCGCAAATTTGTATTAATATAGTTTCCCAATAAAATCGGCCAAAATAAATAAAAATAAATAAAACGTATTATTATTATTTATAATATTGAACTGAAATAAACATTTCTTAATCAATTTTAATATTATAAAACGGTAATTATTTAATGGCCTTATATTGAGTAACGTTAATTTTTGTTGTTTTTACATAAAATTTTTCTCGGATCAAAATTTTGTTGCATTATTCAATATTTGTTGATATGCAGCAGCAGGTGTACATTATGTAATTCAATGTCCGGCGTGGGTATTTGCCCGGGAAGTAGTTGTTTTAATGTGCATTTGTTTAACGTACTTACGTAAGTAAGTCAATAGTCACAGAGCTAAATGTGGAAATAATTTATTAATTATTTTCAAATCATTTTTATTTAATATATTTAAATAACTGTGACCAAGTGGAATGAATACTTGTTTTCTATTTATTTGATTTAAGATATTAAAATCTTGTAAATAAACTGAAACTGTTTTTTGATAATAATTGATCCGCAACATAAACACATTCGGCAAATTGCCTTGTGCACATTATATAAAATATAATAAGTTCTGATTCCATCAAATAAACGTATACTTCTTATAAATGTAGATAAAAAGGAATGGTTTGCGTTAATTATTAATAGGTAGTATTTATATTTAATTTGGAATCGAATGTTTTTGCGACAGTCTTATATTTTTTGTGCGCTTATCATCTACGGGCCGCTTTTACACTCAGAGTGTTTTGGATACGTCTCGACGCATCTACGCATATTTCTGTGTACTTTTGTGCAGTATTTGTGTTTTACTTTGTGTTTAATTACTTCTGGATATTATGGCAAGAGAAAAAGGAAAGTATACGTATTGTGGTTATCGCGCAAAACAAAAAGAGCTTAAAAAATGAAGAAGATAATGCTTGAGAGATATCGGTAAGTCCATATGTATTTTTGAGAATGTAAATCACGGGTTTTCAACCAGGTGCCCCCGACCCCCTCATAACACGTTAAGAGTGCTGTGTGTATTGGACTGAAATGAATTGTGAGAATTCGTCACAAATTCATCAGTTACGGCGTGAAAAGGCGAAACACTAACGTATATAAAAGTGTATCTTCGTCTAACACGAACCAATATTTAACTTTGTCTCTTACTCTCGTCCATTGGTGTAGAATCGTCTGGGTATATCAGGAAGCTCATGCGCACCGTAGCAGGGCCAGGGTTATCCAAGGCAACCGTCGTTCATCATATAACTACGCGTCACGTCTCACCCCTCACCCCGCTAAAGTGTAGTTTGACTGTATACTAGACTATTTTATATCTCAAAACTTTCCTGTCGTTTTCCTCTCAAGCATGCGCGTCAAATTTGAATTGTAGTCGATCCGAACAATTACACACTATTTTTTTAATAATCTTCTTTGATAAATTACAATTATTGCAAATAGGACAATTTAAATACATCTGTAAATCATATATAAATTGTTTCTTTGCAAGGAGTAATTATTTACATTTCTGAACCTGTTACAAATAAATAATTTCTGTGGATCGCCGAAAGGTAGACGGCGCCTAACTTGCCTACCCGGGCGAGCCGCGACTGATTAAATGTACAAAAAGGTTTATAAAAATACTGTATATCTTACGTCTAGGAAACAATTAAAAATCGACGTGTTCGTGGATTTAAAAAAATTACAAATAATACATGTTTTAACAAATGAATTTCTCACTTTTGTGCGTACAGGATTAAGAGCCTAAATATTTTACGATGAAATGTAAACACGATACATCAGACATGGCTATTCGCGCCTACCTATTTTTATTGCGGCAGATGACTTGTAACCGCGTCGCAAGTCTCCGTTATTCATTTTGAGTATAATCCGTATAGTCGTTGGCAGAGCGCGGCGACGACCACTGTGATAGTGGCCGTCATTTGCACGCCCGTTTGAGTTTACTTACTTAGTTGTTCTCTTATTTTGTATTCACTATAAAAAAAAAACGTATCGGCATCTATTGGCAATCGGCTGAACTGCTTGGTGGCGAGAAAAATAGAAATTGACAGTGGCGCCCTCATTATACGACCAAATGTTTAATTGTATTCGTAATTGAGATAGCACACTTTTATTTTTTATTATATTCAATCTTCTTTATTAGACGTATAAAGTAGAGGCTTTTCCTCATTTAATCACATATTTTTCGCCTTATTTAAATGAGTATATCTATACGAAATTAATGTTTGAAAAACATTATTTTTAATTTTTAATTTTTATTTTAAACGAAAAATATATGATCGTGTAGCCCATTAAATGTAGCATTTAATTCCGTAATTGTTTTTAAAAAATATATAATCGGAGGCGACTAACATTACAAATCATAAGACCCATTATCAGGATCGCACCCTTAAAGCAGACATATACGAAGAGTTGAACATCTTTACGTATTAATAATGTATACAAAGAAGAAGATTTTTATGGTATGCATTGCGGTTAAGTAAAAGATCCATAATTATACATATTGCATTTGATATAATATAATTTATTTTTGACGGAAATAGTGTAAATTGGGTTGACTATATCACCATTAGAAATCGTAACCCAGGGGGGATCGGATAATATATGAAATTGGGAAACACGACAATAGTTGTCCACTTGAGCACTGGAGGCGCTGAAGTCTCAAGTGGAAAATTTAAAATACTTTATTTTCGGCTTTTTACAATGTTTTATTTATTATTGGTGACTTTTGTCGCCCTATCAGGTATATTTCTTAAACATTTATACTTTTAATTAAACATTAAATGTGTTCTAAATAAGGATCAGTATATGGCAAACTGATTCAATTTGATTGATGTAAATCATATGAACTGTTTTTGACAGTTTTTTTTTGTATTCGTCAGAAGTTTCTTCACTTTTTCTTATAAAACTACAACTGGTAAGTAATTATTTGTAGTTTAAAATATGTTTGCTTATTAATTTCTATGAATTGTATATTTTTGAAAGAATATACATAACTTAAAATTATGAACCAATCGAGCAATAATTAATTATTAATAAATATGATTTATTTCCCACATTCTCAAGACGTGTTTTCGGTTTATAAATATTCATTTTTTATTATATAGTTTATGCTTTTTACAATATTTTCCATTAGAAAAAAATTATTTAACGTAGACGTTTTTGAAGTAATATTTATATCCATATTTTTCTAGATTCTTTAAGGAAAGGAGTTCATAAAATTATCCAGCTGGGAGATATTAATTAATTCAAATTAAAACTGTTGTTAATATGTTTTAATTAATGTATGAATGTAATAACAGGTTAAATGATACTTTTATAAGTTTAATATATTTTACTTAAAAATATTGTTGTTTTTATATGTTATTTTTTATGTATTTTTTCAGATAATTTTATTAATTGCAATTTCTTATTTGCTTGATCCACTGATATTTTTTTCTGTAAAATAGCACATTTATAAAAAAAACTTTTATATAAATAATTTGAAGTAAAATAGTGAACAAAAAATTATTAATAGAAAAATGTTCAAAAGTCCCGCCATTAGTTTTATTATAGTGTGTATATGAACCTAACCTCAAAAACCTTATAAACGTTTGAAACTCGGGAAATAGTTGTCCACTTGAGAACTGGATGGCGTTGCGCGTGTTTCCCGCTAAATACATGGATCTAGCCCTCTTATACTTTATCTCTATGCGTAACCATCACATTCCGTCAGAAATAAATTATATTTGTTAACCCCTATGACAAGTGCAACATGTTTTATTATGGATATTTTATTTAACCGCAATGCATCTGTGATATTATTAACCAGTAAAATGTTAGTTAAAGAAGGTGATCAGAGATAAAGCGTAATTTAAATGAACCAATTATGAATTCTACTCTTCAGTTTATATTAAAAAAAATAGTCAATAAATTGAAGTAGACGGTTTATTAGAAATATGTATGAATTATAATAAATGTTAAAAATTACCTCCTTCGCACTCTAAGCAATATGCTAGAAGATGATAAAAAGATTGTATGGCATTTGTTAGGAAATTTGGATCAATTTCTTCACATACTGAACGTATTCGAGTTTTAAGTTCTTCCACATTTTCAACTCGAATGTCACTATAAATTTTTGATTTCATATATCCCCAGAGAAAAAAATCATTTGGAGAAAGGTCGGACGAACATGCAGGCCAAGATATGGGACCATATCTTCCTATCCATCGACCAGGAAAATGATGGTTCAAAAACCTTGTTACCTCATTCGTAAAGTGTGGAGGAGCTGCGTCCATTTGGAAAATTGACTTGTTAATATTTAAATTCTGTATTTTTGACAAAATATCATTTTGAAGAAGTGTTAAAACGTCTGCTTTAAGCGCCAGAACAGCAAATATCACTCACTTGCGATAACTGACAAGTGTAAATCATTTTTGACAGAGAAGGGTTTGGGTTGACTATATTATTTTTAGAAATAGTAGCCAATCACATCGCACTCAATGCTTTGATGCGTTCCTGGACAAATCGAACATAGGGAAATTTACATTGAATACATTCTAGCATGTTCGGTGTTACATAAAACTCTCTGTATATAACAGACATTAAAGGTTGTCAATTATTTTAGATAAAGGTTGATGACAATGGGTGTGGTGAGGTTTCTGGATAATTCCGTAGTCCACATCGAGTAACATGTTATTCTTTCTAAGTTAAAAATGAATATAGTTTTGATATGTTGGTATAAAGAAATAGTTTATTATAGTCCAATTAGTAAAACAAGGCTGACAAATTTCAACATTATGCTCGCCAAAAAGCTGTTGAGTTCTAACCTAACAAAATGCGTGTGTACCGGGTGTCCGAATAAGAAAGGTCACCGGCTATATCTTAGGAACCATGAGTGCTACAGCTTTCAAATAAAAAAAATTGTTAATAAAGTGATCATGATAAAATGCTGGAAATAAATTTCAAGTTCGTAACTCTTCCGGTAGGGGGCGCAATGAACAGTCGAAAAGTAATATTGCGATCATCTCAAAAAAATGTTTAATAAAGACATCATAAAACTATACTTTTTGAAATCATGATAAGTTCGTGAAACAAAAATGTTACAGACATTTTTTTCTTACTCTTTAAATAAAGGGTGGGGGGAGGTTAGAATTTATAAAGAGCAAATGTCAAATAACTCTTTTGTTTTTTAACCGATCTTAATGGTTTTAATGTCATGCGAAAGAACTTATCATACTGATTAAAATTATTGACAACAATCAGAAAAATAACTAACATTATTGCCGCTAGGTGGCGTCAACTTAATGTATTGATAATTTTCCCAATTTTCTTAAAAATTTCAAATGGAATGATATATTTTTCTTAATGTAAGTAGAAAGAGGATTAAAAAGTAAGACATTTAGTGAAAACCGGAAGTCTATATCTAAATCCTATCGCAAGTTATAATTAAAAGAATTTTTAGAATTCAAAATTATTAATTTAAATTTTAAGAATTTTATGTGTTAAATTAAAATAAATGTAATTATAACTAAAATAACAAAATTAAATTATTTTATCACCGGTAGGGGGAGCTTTTTAATTTTAATAATAATTTTCTCATTTTTTTAAAATAAATAAATATTTCTTTTAATATAGGCAAAAAGAGTATTAGAACCAAATGGAAAAACATTTTCAATGTTTTTTTATATCAAAATTTTGTCTTTTATATCGTCTATTGACTCCACAATCATATTTAACACAATCACATAATTTTATACAATTAAATAAGCAGCGACATCCACTCTAGCAATAGCAGTATATCTATTTCTGAAGTTTTTGCATTTCAGATCCAAAAAATATGTCTTTCCTCGTTCTGGGTCTGAATTGATAAAAAAAAATTAATTTTCCTCAAAAGTAAAAATCTGAACATTCGGCAAATCGTGGTGACCAAAAAAATAAGCATGGGGATGCTTATTTTTTTGGATGGGGATCCATTCACCTCTCAAGAAAGAGTATATTCAAATAATTTAGCACGCTTTAGAAAATACTCCCTGGTGTTGATAAACTAATTCAGTTTTGTTGTTTTTGTTATAAATTTTATTAACCTCAAAAAGTTTTCCAATGACATTTGAAATTTTTCATTTGAAATTTTCTTTTATATATAACTTGTGATAGAATAAAGGTATTGAGATGCGGTTTTCACCAAATTTCTTATATTTTCACGCACTTTCTATTGATACTAAGAAAAATATATCATTCCATTTGAAATTTGTAAGAAAAATGGAGAAATTATATTTTTTTAGCTTGGCGCCGCCTAGCGGCGACTGAATTACTTATTTTTATGATTGTTGTCAATTGTTTTAATCAGTGTGATAAGTTCTTTCGTATGAAATTAAAATCATTAAGATCGGTTAAAAAACAAAAGAGTTATTTGACATTTGCTCTTTATAAATTCTGGCCTTCCCCCACCCTTTATTTCAAGAGTAAGGGAAACATTTCTGTAACATTTTTGTTTTATAAACTCATCATGATTTCAAAAAGTGTAGTTTTATGATGCCTTTATTTGAACTTTTTTTGAGATAATCGCAAAATTATTTTTCAACTGTTCATTGCGCCTCCTACTGGAAGAGATACGAACTTGAAATATATTTCCAACATTTTCTCATGGTCACTTTTATTAACATATTTTTTATTTGAAAGCTCTAGGAGTCTAAGTCCCTGAGATATAGCCGGTGACCTTTCTTATCTGGACACCCGGTACAATCAAAGAAAACCAAAGTACAACAAAAGTCCATAAACTGGTGTGATTTTTCCCTTTTTTTTTTTAAATGCAAATCACTTGTGCCTCTTGTTATCAGTATTCAACCGCGAATACCGAATTTGATTACTCAGCGCAATTTAGCTACATCATAATTAAATCGGGCATAATTTCTTTCATACAATCCATTCTTGGAACAACGGACCCCATTTTATTTCGCGCACCTATTTCTTAATCTTTTTATGACACAAAATTCCCTTCCTAATCTGTTTTCCAAATGCGTTAAGTTTGTTGAAAAGAATAATCTTAAGGAATTATAAAAATTTCCCAGATTATTTTTGTAAATAGAATGTTATCCAATTATTTATGCAAAACCCCAACATCCGCATAAATATGGAACAATACTTGTTGTCTCGAACCCGTAATAAACCACGTTCAGGTACGACCTCCAGATTAGGCAACCCATAGGTCAGTACAGCCTTACAAAAATTATGCACTAATTGATTTTCTCCCGGGAGTTGCAACCCCGAGGACAGAAAGAGATTCATTCAAAAATCAGTTGCGACAAGGTTAACAAGTATCGTTTTGGTGTTACATATTTTTTACATTGTTTTTCTAAGTTCAATTTTTCAATTTCTCGTTTTTATTTGTACATTGGTTTATTTTTGCCATAATTGTAAAGTCAACGAATACATAGTATAGTTAAATCACGGTAGTTTTTCTTTACAACATTAAAACCCATTAATCACGATAACAAGTGTTAGTGCAACCAGTACGAAGAAGTTCCAGACCGAGAAGAGCCGGGGCGAAATTGCAGCAGAAAAGGTCAGAACACTTTATTTTTTTTTCTCACATCAATTAAAAAAAAGAAACTGAGCTACTCGATAGTTGCGTGGTCGCAACAGACAAAGCAACCCCATAACACTCTGAGTGGACACGAAATGATAATCATAAAAAAACAATGTTGTGCTTTGATTTTGTCTGATTTAACATTTCTAAATATTTATATGATTTTATGAAATTACAATAATGTTTCATTGCACTGCTGAGCTGTTAAAATTTCACAATTCACATCATTAGTAAACGGGTTTGATATTTTTTAAGATCCCTATATTTTATTACCTCACACTCTCTCTTTTTAAAAAAAAATCTGTAAAAATTACATCTTTAAAAAAACTAATAACAGATGTGGGAAAATGGGAGAATTAAAAAGAAAAGAAGCCAGTTACTGATTTTATACACATTCAATGGATATCTTAGGGAGTGATGAATGAGAATGTCCTTTTCTGATAGTTTAAATTCAATTTTAGAAGAGAACAATTGCAAAATAATAACAATATATATTAAACCACAAAATTCCATTTTAACCACCACTAAAAGACTGTTTCATTTGAAAATAACTTTAAAAAGTGTTAAAACAATATGACAACTTATATAATTTTGGTGCCTGCTATTTCAATCAATTTTAACGGGAGTCATAGCACTGAACATTAACCGAGACATCATTTTAGGGCCATGAGGAATATAGAAATTGTTATATAATGTGACCGTCAAGAATAATAATAATTTTTATAACATATAAGGCCTATCACCATAAAAATTATTTTATACTTGTGTATTTTAAATAATAACAACAATAATCGCTGTCATTGAAATTAATTTGCAGACAAATATACATAATTTCCAGACAATAGTAATAGTCCTACATAGACGTCTTTATTAAGAGAAAAACATATTTACATTATATTGATTTGTATTATTTCAATACATGTAGGTGTTAGTCTGCCTCGTATTTTGAGATATTAGGGGAGGCTTCATTTAGTTTTTGCGGTTGAGCCGCCACTAAAGTTGATAATTCACTATAATATTTGTATTACATTTGTATGAAATTTAATATACAAATCATTTTAAAGCTAAAAACCCTAGAAAGTTTGAAATATTACAACATATATTAACCATATTTTTATAAAAAAATGTTTTAATTTTTGATATTTAAAAAATAGACCCATAAAATCAAAGATAATTCAATGCTATAGATAGCTACCTGTTAGGCAAGAATTAGGTACCATCTAAAATATATAGGAATGGCTAATAAACAGTTTAATTAAGGCTCGCGTTTACTAGAAAATGAATGATGCGATGACAGAGATAGTTGCCAATCGTCAAGGAGGTGATGACCTCTCGATTTTAATAGCGAACTATTTGAGAAATATGTAGAACACTGCAGTTTGGTTTCCTTATCTATGTGTGTATCTGTGTATTCGACAACCGACACTGACGCGATCGATTTATGTTTTTTTAATATTTGAATATTCATAAAAATTACCTTTTATGCAGAATTGATCCTCAAATTATATTTCGTGAGATAAAATGCATTTTGAAATAATAAAAATAGTAAGATAATATATACATCAAATTAAAGGTGTAATTTAGTGAAATAAAATGGATAAAATTATGTATACAGGGTGGGCCACTAATAACGGCCATTAAAAGTTTACGGGGTTCTTGACTGATTATATCGGAAATCGGAACTTTGTTATTTTAAATAGAACACTACATATTATTATTTTTTGGATTCCCCATTTAATTGTCCATCCACTTATATGAATTTATATCCACATAATTGTTACAGTTTTTGAGTTTAAATTTATTTTTCGAATATTAACACCAAATTGACCTTTCGAAAAATGTCTATAAATTCTAGTGGAAACAAAATACACTGATGAACGGCATCTTCAATTTTTACTAATAGATCCCTCTAGTATTAAAAAAACATTTGTCAATTTCGACAATGGATATTTCCATAAGATCCATATTTCAGTGCCCAATTAAAAACAGCATAATTCATTTTTTTAAATGGAATGTTCAATATTTTATCTCACAGATCGATTAGCAAATTAATTTGCAACATAAAATATTATATATCTATATATCCAGAGCAAGTAGTTTTTGAGTTATTTCTAAATTTCTTTCCTCACTTTTTTTTTTCATAATTGAGTAATTCCTGTTCTATTTACGCGAGCATCAATATTCTTTAGGAAAGTTGTGGAAATCTAGCAGGCCATTTCTACAGACCTAAATTTCAAATCCATCTATCTTTATCATTTTTAATGCTAATATGAATCGATAGAGAATTTGATTGCATAAAAATCTACAGAGGTTCCACTAAAAAAACAGTTGAAACCTTACAAAGTTATGATATTTTTTTATAGATAAATTGGTTTATTAAAAGAATATTAAGATAACACTCTTAATGGCGAATAACATTCCGTCGAAATAAAACGCAGCATTTCTTTTTGTTTTAAATTTTCCTATGTTACATTATATAGATATGAAAAAGAAAATATGATTTGCGCTTTACTCACTCATTTATCTTGAAGGAATTTTCTTATTTTCCCTCATTAACCATTTGTTTTAGTATTGTCAATTCTTGGATTATACTTTTTTGGGATAGACAAATATTTTAAATAGAAGTGTAGAACTTGAATAACTAAATATTTTTGTATAGCATTATCAAACGTCCTATTCTCTTTTAAATTTCTTTAAAAAATGGTGATGTGTCCGTCGTGGTACTTTCCCCGATGAATTCAGTCAAATAAGTTTCTGATTGAAAATTTAATAGGAAATCAAAAATGATTAATTGAAAAAATGGATTGTTGTCTTTTAAAGTTAAAGCTGAGTACTTGGAAGGATATTATAATTTAGTGTGATATTTATTACCTTACAATGGATTAAAGACATTTCTCTACACCCTTTTTCTTTTCAAACTGGAGGCGTTTGTGAATGATATGTTGAATATGAGGGAACTTTGACGTTTTATTTGTCATTAAAATAACTATTTCAATAATTAATATCTCCACAGCCAACACAAAGAAGATTATAAAAATAATTGTTTATTTCTAAGGGAATTTATTAGGTAGATGAAATTCTTCTGCTTATAAAATGAAAACTGAAAGTCCTACAATAAAAGTTTGATAACAAAAATTACTTATTTTTTAAGATCCTCAACTTTTATTTGAAACATTTTTCTATCCAAAAATAAAAATGAACCTTCCCTGGCCGGGATTCCATTTTATTTTAAATTGTAATTATAAAAAAATTGACATAAATGTTAATAATCATATGTCATAAGTATACCAAAATTTAAAATTCTCTTTATTTGGGATGAATAACCCCACACATAGTGTAGAACTAAATACATTTTTGGAAAGTATAATTTCTGCTTACATTACAATCATTCTATAATTTTTTTATTATTTTTTGTATCCGTGAAATTAAAAATGGCCTATCGGGAAATATGAGGGCAAACATTTATATATATTTTGTGAAATATGACGAAAACTGCTATCACCATAACAAGTGTTTGGTTTGAAATGTATACTTCAAAAATAAAAAAAAAATAGAACATACAGTTCAAAAGAACCTATGAAACAGTAAGTGAAGTAACACTTGATACAATTTAATAATTTTTAATAATAATTTAAATTTTACAATTATATTGATCTATTTTAGATCATTAGCCTTTTATTACAATCCTAAGGCTCAAATAAAATTATTTGAAAACATTACATTTTTTATAAAATAAAAAAGAAATTCATAATAATAATTTTTCATCGTGCAAACATTGGCAATAAAAGATTCATTCATATTTGTATGCTGCTTACTGAACGTTATTTAAAATGTTTATTATTTTAGAATGGCATGTGCATCGTCGGTGTTTTAAAAACGTGACACGCAGAGATAACTATAAAAGATATTTTTGTCTTTCTCATATTCATTGAATGTGAAACAGCAATAAGCATACATACACAACAGTATCAAGAAGAGGGGAGAAACATCTATTGAGTATCTCTTGATAATTAATTAAAAATCTTTGTTTGTGTTTTTCCACAGTATTAATTATTTAAATTATTACTCATAACATTAATTTTATAAATAATTTAAAGGTGATAAACGCAAATAACATTTATTAAAATATAGTACACTATTTCCCGCTATCTATATGAGACTTAATGAACTAATATTTGTCTAGTCAAATGCAGAAAACTATATGCAACTTGCCGGTTTTATTCAATATGGCCGAATTTCACGGGAATTAATGATATTTTCGGAACGACCTTCCTCAGTAAACAGCATTGTTTTCTGACGAAACAATGTATTGAATCATAACTACATTCAATGTAGATTATTACGACATATTTCATTTTCTTTCAATAATTATATTAATAAGTAAAAATATAACACATTCTTTGCATAAAATGTGCTAACTTTGGACGTAATTTTCTTCTAAACTATTAATCAGATTAATTTTTAAATAACTCGTTCGAAATCTGTGGAGTTTTAGGATTATTTTGATATATAATATGATGAAATTCATTATTCAGGGTTTGTTTGTTGTAGGAATTCAATTGGTACAAAATCGCTTCATTTTACATACGATAAACGCCAGCCTTAATGGCATTTAATAGATATAAACCTATATTAATTAAGAATTGACACTTTCTTAAGTGAGAAGGCCATTACATAAAGAAGACAATACAAGACACAAATTAAGTAAAACACTTACTTTTGTTTTCAATCGTAATTCCTCCTCAACGTTTGCACGCATCTTCCTCTCGTTAACCAAACTGTGATGCAAATTCTGGCTGGATTGTTGATTATTATTCTGAACTGAAACATACTGTTGCTGCAAGAAAACAACCTCCTTATTCAACTCCTTTATCTTCTCTGACAATTCTACATTCCTCGCTTGTTGAAATTCTAAATCCTTCTTTAACTCCTCGATATAATTAGTCAGTACGTGCATCTGCGAACCAGCTTCGTTGGTATCAACTGCCGGCTTCACTTGAATCAGCTTCTCCTTTTCCTGCAACATCCTCTGCGCCCTAATTTTATACTGCTCCATCTGAGTCTGAGCATCCCGGGAAGCTTCATTAGCCCTCTCTATATCAAGCTTTAAATTCCCATAATCATTTTGTAGCTCCGAATACAAATGCTGTAAATTCAAGATTTGTTTGTTGAGGTCCTGGTTTTCTAAATCCAGCCTGTTTATTTGCTCCTCGTAGCGAGCTTGCTCTTCCAGTAAATTGTAACTGGAGGCTTTCGAGGATATAGCCGACGTTTCGGAGCGGAGGGGTCTCTCAAAAACATCTTCAACTGAAGTCGGGAATGATTGTTTTTTGGGAGATAAATTAGGTGAACCGGTGGGATCTTCGATTTGTGCCTTGTCTATTATTGCCTCAGTTTCATGCGCTATTTCAATGATAGAGGACTGGCTTAATACAGGACTCAGCGTCATTGGTTCTATTACATTCACATTTTCCACCTCAATTCTAAAAATTAATTATGTTATATATTTATTCGCTCAACACCCAATACGGTTAAAAGACAATAAGATTAAGAAAGAAAGATATATTTATTCATTTATTACCCAACATATAGCGTACATCCAATAATAGGGTAACAAAAAAAAATTGTAAATTATACAATTATTAAGTATTTAGCACATACTTAATAAATCAATAATAAAATTCTTCGTTTGATACACACTAAGTAGAATTATAAGTTTGTTACATCAAGATTTAGGCCAATTCACAATCTCTCAGGAATGGAAACAAATTGTATACAGACAGTCAACAAGGCCCTTTCCTAGGTGGAAAAAGTATAAAAATTTTGCACTAGTTCATATAACAGATAAAATCAAATGAATGTATACTGTAACTTAGGAACAATAATTTCGAATTTATATGTTACAATTTACTTACTGTACTTCTAAAGGTGAGTTTGGCTCATTTAGAACAGTGGCCGCATTTTGGTCTATCTTATTAAGGAAATCTTCAGCTTTTCCAGCCAAGTTCTGCAGCCACGCCATTTTATGGACGTGTTTTTTTTAACAATTAAAAAAATATATATTTCTAAGGCATTTCCATTGAAAAAGCCAGTCTCATTATTCTAGACGTCACGAATACGCGGTTGGTCACTTCACAGCATTTTAACACAACAATCTGCTGGACAAATGTTATTTTATGATTAGTTTTGGCATTTTATGCAACAATTTAGACTTTAAACAAATGACAGTAGCTACGTGCATACTGAAGTGACAGTTGCTATCATCTATGGACAGTTGTTCCGTGTTGAAACAGTAAGGTAGGCAATCATTGTGACGCTCTATATATGTTAGTTAAGTTGCATATACTATATCCATATATTCATAGACGTAGTATAAAATACTAAATCTATGCATATATTATTTTAAATTAATTTATGTAACAACGTTGAATGAATAAGATAGTGTTCATTCGACGATTTAACTTACTACCCACACAATAATTTCGTAATAGCTAATTTATTAATATTAGTTTTCTTACAAAAATCTAAGATCCCGAAAAACCGTGTCTGCAGATAGCCTTATATTACGTAACTTTTATTTTAATAAATAAATAAATAAATTGTTTTTCCATTAAATAATTTCGATTCAAAAATTGTTGCATTATACATATGTTATTTTTATGCAACAGCAAATGTCTATTATTAGACATTTGTTAAGGTACAGAGGAAATAATTTATTAATTATTTTCAAATTCTTTTTATTTAATTTATTTAAATAACTATGACCAAGTGAATAAATCCAGTTTTTCTATTACTCATTTATTGGTTTATCAAAGTTTCTTTCATTACTTATTAAGAATATAATATATTTGTCAGCATCTTTTAAATAGCAGGATGAATAAAGAGTTGGATTTTGATCCAGATGTGCTGACACAATGGGCCAGAGAAAAGATGCTTTTATGTTATCTAAATGAATTTGATCTAATCTAACTTTTTCCTTCTTGTATTTGTTTTTTTTTTTTGACATTTTTTGGCGATTCTTTACTAATGTACTAAAAGAAATTTCAGGTGTTTATTCTCTGTTTTCATTTAATTTTAATATAGCTTTTGTTTTAGTCTCATTTATGGTCTTATTCATTTCTTCATATAAAAGAGTAACTTTATTTTTATGACTGACTATGTAATCGTTTAAAAGTCTATTGAAAGCATCACACATTTGCAGTTATTTAAATTACAATGAAAAGAAACAAGGAAAATTTCTTGCAATGATTAATAAAATTTGATCAATCTCTTTTTCCAACTACAAAAATTACTTACACGTAAGTTTTACAACCACTTCCCTGTCTGGGGAATTCCATGATGTTCGAAGAATTTAATTATACTATTTACTATATCAACTGCTTGACTTGAGCTTAACTTAGAGAGTTGTGCGTACTTTGAATACGAATTTATTATGGTTAGAAATTTGACTTTATCGAAAGTGATAGTGTCAATGTGCACTATTTTAAAGGGTTTATTACGATATGAGTCGAGTAAAATTTTATTTTCAACGGTTTTTTATCATATTTTAATATAAGGCAAATGTCACCATAATTTATGAACTTTTGAATTCGTGTATCAGGAAAATAATTTTCACGCATTATTCGGTTTTCTGTTTTGTCTATTCCTCGGTGGTTTGTTTTACCTGAGCTGTTTTAATTTATATGAACATTTTAATTAAGTTAATTTTTTAATTAATAAAGTATTTTTGTACAGGGTGGTCCATTTTGGTGATGCCACATATAGAAAACTTTTTTATTTTAAGAGATATTGAAAAACCGTTTTGGCGACTCTAGGCCATTTTTTTATGATAAAAATAATGGCGAAGAAAAAACTGATCTATCTTTATCCGTTTCCGGGTTATAACCGGAAGTTTTCGACGAGTCATTTTTCAAGGGTGCCTGTAACTCCGTTATTATTAAAAATATAAAAATAGAATAAAAACTTTCTCAAAGCAACAATTTATGCTGCCTTCGAATTTATTATGACATTTTATTTATCATTTATAGTTTTTGAATTATAATCTCTTCGATTTTTTTAATTGTAATTATAGTCGAAAATGACATTATTGGATACAGTTTTTTTTTTCGTATATTCGAAATATATATAGTTTGTTTAGGTTCTTTTGCATTTTTGCAAAGTTATAACCATTTTATGAAACCATCTTAGAATGCCATGGAAACAAATGAAGAAAAAAAGTAAAAAGTCATACGATAATGTTTTATTATTTGATAGAGTAATATTTCGCTATTATATATTTTTAAGTATGGCTTTTCCAAATAGTGAAAATACACAAACTATATACATTTGGAATCTACGAAAAAAACTTTACCCAACAATGTCATTTCTGTCTATAGTCACAATTCAAAAATCTAAATTTGAGGTTATAACTCAAAAACTATAAATGATAAATAAACTGTCTTCACATATTCGAAGTCAGCATAAAATGTTGCTTTGAGAAAGTTTTTATTATATTTTTCTATTTTTAATTATAACGGAGTTACAGGCACCCTCGAAAAATGACTCGTCGTTAACTTCCGGTTATAACCCAGAAACGGTTAAATATAGATCAGTTTTCTCGCCATTGTTTTTATCATTAAAAATTAGCCTAGGGTTGTGAAAACGGTTTTTCAATATCTCTTGAAATAAAAAAGCTTTCCATATGTAGCACCACCAAAATGGACCACCCTGTACAATTTTGCAAACATTTTATAATATGAGTTATCTAAATATAAATCACAATAAACCTTTTGGGGTAATATATTTTGAATAAAGCTTATTCTTTGAAATCTGAATAAATATTCTCATTTTTCTTATTATATAATTTAACCATTTTAGGTTTTGCAGAAGAATAGTTTATTTCCGTTATAATATCCCCCTCGAAAATGGTTGGTACCTCGTTGTGGTGTTGTATAATAATAAATTGCGAGCAATTTAATTATTTTAATAATGAAACTCGAAACCTTTAAAGTAATAATGCAGCAGAATGATTTTATCATCGTTAAATATAGTCCTAAATTTTAAGTTCATCTTGTATGTACTATTCAAATGCGATCAAACGTGGCAATGACGTTTCATATATAATGTAATTATTATCATTAAATTGAACTATGATAAAACACACGTACATCATCGTAACAATATTAAATTACAATTTCATGAAAATATTTGCAGAACTGCTGTTTGAAACTATCAATGTACAGGGTGGTGAATTTTGGTGGTGCCACATATGGAAAACTTTTTAATTTTAAGAGATATCTAGAAATCGACTCTAGGCAAATTTTTGATGATAAAACCAATGGTGAAGAAAAAATATTAATACTTCCCAATGCAACATTGTATGCTGTCTTCGAATATATCATCATATTTTATTTCCTAATTTACTATTTATAATTTTGGCGTTATAATCTCTTCTTCGACTATTCAAATTGTGACCATAGTCGAAAATGACATAATTGGTTAAAATCTATGATATAACTCAAAAACTAAAAAGTGATAAGTAAAATGTAATAATATATTCAAAGTCAGAATAAAATGTTGCTCTGAGAAAGTGTTAATTATATTTTTCAATTTGTAATAATAACGGACTTACAGACATCATTGAAAAAAATGTTTTTTTTTTAATCTAGAATAATACTTTTTTTATAAAAAATCTATGCGTACCTTTTTACATACACATGACATTGAAAATTGAACCAAACTTATCATTTAATCAATTTTAATAGAAACTAAATATTCTGTAGAATTATTAATATATGTATTTAATCAATTTTCGGATATAAAACGATCGAACGACGCTACAAGAAGGGGAAAAAGGGAAACTACCTGCTATTCTAACCGATGGGGTCATAAATTTTAACATGAACACCCCATAAATTGTGGTTTCTTTTCTTCCATTATTTTCCAGCGCTTGTAGAAAGGGGCGGCTGGTATTTACTAAGTGTCCTGGGGCATAGGGCGGCCAAGGCTGCAAATCCGTCTCTGACCATGTATATGTGCATTTTGGTGGTGCCACATATAGAAAACATTTAAGGCATATCGAAAAACCGTTTTCGCGGCCCTAGGCCAATTTTTAATAATAAAAATAATAACGAAGAAAAAAAAAATCTTTAACCGTTTCCGAGCTATAACCGAAAGTTGACGACGAGTCATTTTTCGAGAGTGCTACAGGCACTCCGTTATTATTAAAAATAGGAAAATATAATAAAGTAACATTTTATGCTGACATTTTGAGTTATAACCTCAAACCAACATTTTTTAATTGTGACTATAGTCAACTATATAGTTTGCGTTTTCGCAAATTTGTAAACTATTATATTTTTATCCATAAACAAATAGAAAAAAAAGTAAACAATCATACATAATTGTTTAATTATTGTTTAATAATGTAATATTTCGCTATTTTGTGTTATGTTTTTAGGTATGGCTTATTAAAATAGTAAAACAAATGATAATATATTTTATAACGAAAACGTGGTATCATAAAAGCGCCATGATCACTTATACCCAAAAACGAAGGCAACCATGCAGAATCTTATTTTCAAAATTAAAGAATAATTAAATTAGTTCTGGAAGATTTTACAGAGATGTAGCAAAACTATAAAAAACAAATTATGAAAATGAAGACGTATGTGTATTAGCTAGTAAATCCAGCGGCATCGTCCAGGCAATTAGAAAGAGCAACTGCAATCGAAAAATAAAAAGTACTACGCATTAAAAAACAGAAATATTGGCCTAACAAATTAAATTCGCCATCATTTTTACTTTCCCCGGACCCCTGTCCAAGGGAAAGTATTGTGATCGTGAAAATTTTCGAACCGCCAATTTCAACAAATATGCACGTTTTGAGGTAACCTGAGTCCATTTCATCGAGTTTTGAAAAATGTCTGTGTGTGTGTCTGTGTGTTTCCGCGAAAGCGCAAAAACGGCTAAATGGATTAAGCCCAAACTTTATATCTAAGCTTTTTATAACAGTTGAATGATCTGAAAAGCTTTTGGTCAAAATCAAAATTCATTAAGTGCAACTTTACTCTTAGCAATTTTTCATTTTTTTACTTTCCCCGGACCCCTGTCCAAGGGAAAGTATTGTGATCGTGAAAATTTTCGAACCGCCAATTTCAACAAATATGCACGTTTTGAGGTCCCCTGAGTCCATTCCATCGAGTTTTGAAAAATGTCTGTGTGTGTGTGTCTGTGTGTCTGTGTGTTTCCGCGATAGCGCCTAAATGGCTAAATGGATTAAGCCCAAACTTTATATCTAAGCTTTATATTACAGTGGAATGATCTGAAAAGCTTTTGGTTAGAATCAAAACTCATTAAGTGCAACTTTACTCTTAGCAATTTTTCATTTTTTAATTCGGATAGAAAAATGTTTCAAATAAAAGTTTTAGATCTTGGAAAATAAATAATATCTGTTACAAAACTTTTATTGTAGGACCTTCGGTTTTCATTTTATAAGCATTTATCTGATAAATTCCCTTAGAGATTTTAATTATTGAAATAATTATTTTAATGACAAATAAAACGTCAAAGTGCCGTCAAATTCAACTTTTCATTCGCAAACGCCTCCAGTTTGCAAAAATGAAGAAGAGTGTGGAGGAATGATTTGAACCTATTGTAAGGTAAGAAATAACATACTTAATTACAATATTCTTCTAAATACTCGGGTTTAACTTTAAAAGATAACAATCACTTTTTTCTATTAATCATTTTGCTTTCCTATTAAATTTTCTATCAGAAACTTATTTGACCGTATTCACCGGGGAAAGTGCCATGATGGACACATCACCATTTTTTTAATTCGGATAGAAAAATGTTTCAAATAAAATTTTAGATCTTGGAAAATAAATAATTTCTGTTATAAAACTTTTATTGTAGGACCTCCGGTTTTCATTTTATAAGCGTTTACCTGATAAATTCCCCTAGAGATTTTAATTATTGAAATAATTATTTTAATGACAAATAAAACGTCAAAGTGCCGTCATATTCAGCACATTCGCATAGTTTGAAAAGATGAAGAAGAGTGTGGAGAAATGATTTCAACACATTGTAAGGTAAGAAATAACACACTTAATTATAATATTCTTCTAAATACTCGGTTTTAACTTTGAAAGACAACAATCATTTTTTTCTATTAATCATTTTGCTTTCCTATTAAATTTTCAATCAGAAACTTATTTGACCGTATTCACCGGGGAAAGTACCATGATGGACACATGACTATTTTTTTTATGAACGACAACGACAAATGAATGACATTTTGCATGTGGTTTTTCACTATTTGAATAAGCCATACTTAGAAATATAACACAAATATGACTGTTTAGTTTTTTTCTTCATTTATCTCCATTGGAATCTAAGTGTTTATTATATTTTTCTATTTTCAATACTAACGAAGTTATAGGTACCCACAAAAAATTACTCGTCGTTAACTTCTACTTATAACCCGGAAACGGTTAAAGATAGATCAGTTTTTTCTTCGCCATTGTTTTTATCATTTAAAATTGCCCTGAAAACGGTTTTTCGCTATCTCTTAAAATAAAAAAAATGGTGGTGTGTTCATCATAGTACTTTCCCCGGTGAATTCGGTTAAATACGTTTTTGAATGAACATTTAATAATAAAGGAAAATATATTTATTTATTTAAAGGAATATACCATTTTTACAAATATAAGACATACATGTAAAATGCAATAAATATATATGTATTACTAACTAATTTTAAACACAATAGCAAACACTTTGAACGCAAATATAAACGCAAAAAGAAAAAACCTTAACAGTCACCATCAACTAGATTACAACAATGGCATGACCTAACTCCTTTCACAAAATGCATGAATCTTTATAGATCGCCACAGAATTGATCACACTTTGGATGGCTTACTAGAGAGTTAGCCGTACGCATAAACCGAGAGAGGGGGCTGTAAAACCCATATTTGATATGGTGGAATGGTTTGCGAAATAGCGGTGGGTTACGGATTGCACGGCCATCATACTTAAATGCAAAGTTTAATTTGAGAAGCAACGGAGGACAGTCAATAGTGCCATTTACAATACAAAAAAGTACAACATATCTGCGAAATAACACCTGCAGCACAGATTTTTTACATTAGACAAGATACATAGATTATAATTAAAGTCTTCTTTAGATCTTAAATGTTTAATAAATTTATTTTTTATAGTTTCAATTTGTTTAACATATGTTTGTTGGTAAGGTGACCAAATGCAAGATTCATATTCCAGATGGGAGCGAACGAATGCAAAGTATACAAGTTTTAAAGAAGAGGCCGACAAATCGCTAGACTTCCGCATAATGTATCCAAGCATTTTAGAGGCGCGGTTACATATAAACCTAATGTGATGTTGAAAGTTAAATTTATGACTGAACCAAACACCTAAGTCCTTTATTAACTCTGTTTTTCCTATAGTCATCTCTTCAATCATATAATTGAAATTGATCGTGGTTTTCTTACGAGAAAATGTAATGTAATTACATTTCTTCAGATTGAAGTTAATACCATTGGAATGACACCAATGAGCTACATGACACAAATCATTTTGAAGTAGGGAGCAATCATTGATAGTGCGGATTTCTTTAAAAAAGTTAAAGTCGAGTATGAACTGTTACGGCATTTTGACATTTTATTTAATATTAAACTAATTATTTAAATAATTAAAGACTCCAGAGCCAACATAAAGAAGATTATAAAAATAATTGTTCATTTCAAAGGGAATTTAACAGGTAGATGAAATTCGCTCGCGTATAAAATGAAAACTGTAAGTCCTACAGTAAAAGTTTTTTAACAATCTACAATTTTTATTTGAAACATTTTTTATCCGAATTAAAAAATAAAAAAGCCGCAGGAAAATACAAAATATATACAAGATGTGCTTATTAAAGTACGTTCTCTTTTAATTAATTTTGATATATATTAAATAAAAATGATTTGAAAATAATTAATAAATTATTTTCACATTTAGCCCTGTGACTTTTGACTTACGTTACGTAAGTACGTTAAACAAATGCACATTAAAACAACTACTTCCCGGGCAAATACCCACGCCGGACATTGAATTACATAATGTACACCTGCTGTTGCACATCAATAAAATATTGCATAATGCAAATTATGTAAGGCATAGCTGTACTGACGAGGGATAGATCCCAAAACACGTGTCTGCAGATGGCCTTAAATTAAGTAACGTTCCTTTTGTTGTTTTCGCATTAGAAAAAATAATTTATTAATTATTTTCAAATCATTTTTATTTAATATATTTAAATAACTGTGACCAAGTGAATGAATAATACTCTTTTCTATTTAATTTTGATATTATTAAAAATATATATAAATTAGGGCAGAAAGACTTCAATTTACCCGAAATGGTTTAATAAGGACTTGATTAAATTAACTAAAGAAAAAAAGTCAGCCCACAGTAAATATAAAACTACTCGTTTAAGGTCTGATTATGAGCATTTTGCAACGAAGCGTCAGCAATGCAAGCATCTTAATGATTCCCTTTATGCAGCGTATATTAACGACATCGAAAATGACATAAATGTTAATCCAAAAAAGTTTTGGAATCATGTTAATTCATGCCAAAAAACTAATGGCTATCCAAAATTTATGTTTCTCAATGGTCTGGAAAGTGAATCGACCGAACATGCTGTCGAATTATTTAGTTCTCATTTTTCTAAAATATATGTTAATCGATCGCAAGCCAATGTATATTTAAATTACAAATCGACGCATTGTATTGATATTTCGACAGTCAAAGTTGCATTACAAGAGGTATTCAATTATTTGTCTTCCCTTACCGACTCATGTAATGCCAGCCCTGATGGTATACGTGCGTATTTTTTAAAAAGATGCGTATGTACCCTTAGTGAACCGATATATACCATTTTTAGCAGCTTTTTATCCTCTGGTGTATTTCCAAAATCTTGGAAAGTGAGCTATATTACCCCTATATTTAAGAGAGTGACTCTAGATCAGATAAAGCTAACTATCGTGGGGTTTCTATTCAATCTGTTTTAGCTAAAGGCCTGGATTATCTTGTTTCTAAGCAACTTGGGCGGTTATGTCATGGTAAAATTATTGAGCAACAGCATGGATTCACTAAAGGTAGGTCCACTTTGACCAATTTATTATCATATTCATCATATTTATCGAATGCTCTGGAGAATGGTTGTTTACGCGGTTTACGCGATTTTATTTTCAAAATTACTTAGACACGATAATTTATTAAGAAAACAAACACCGTGCATTAAAAATATTTAATTAAAATAATGAAAAGAGAAATACTAAATATTACAAGAAAATTAAAGATTACTTAACAAAAATGTGTAAAAAAAAACGTTTAAATTACAAGTTTAAATGAACAAATATAAATGAATAATATGCAAGGAATAGAAAGTTGAAAAATCAAAGATAGAATTTAGTTTCACGTAGAGAACTTAAAGAAGGGAACTTACTTGTGTGTTGTTCAGAAGAAGACTGACTGAGTGATATAAAATGTTTTAGAAAGAGGGCAGAGAGTTGAAGAATAGAAGACAGTTAAATAAGGAAAACGACATCAAAAGGCGTGCAGAGAGAAGGATAGAACAGGAAATACAGTAAAATGTGTTTGTCTAGTTTGGCGCATATTTCTCGATTTTAGGAAAAATCTCTCGATGCTGGGTCAGACCTTTTTGCCCATTGTTGATCACGTAAGGCCGGAAACCTATTGTACAGCCGGAATTTTAATACAAAGCTTTACTAGCCGTTTATTAAGTTTCCGACGAACGGGGTTCTCGTAAATAAATATAAAGACCTTTCGGTTGACAATGGGTTCGAGGAAAATGTTCAAATGTCACGTTTCTTCCTTCGCGGTATTTAGCGCGAACAATGTTTTTCAAGTTGATGCCATATACACCGATTTCTCAAAGGCATTCGACAGAGTTCAGCACAGTGTTCTACTACACAAGTTGTGTATGATGGGTATTGATGGTAGTGTTTTGGACTGGTTTAGAAGCTACCTCAATGATAGAATCCAAAGGGTGCGCATAGGTAAATACACATCTAATATTATCAGATATAGGTTCTGCTATCCAAAACAGTGATTTTCTCTTGTTTGCCGACGATTTGAAGATTTTTAAACGCATAAATAAACCTAACGATCAACGTGAATTACAAAAAGACCTGGCTAGGTTCGTATAATTATATAGATTTAAATATAAGTAAATGTTTTTATATACCATTTTATCATAGAAATGTAGCTATGGTTGATTATAGTATTGGTGGGAATCTGTTAATAAGATCTAACGCGATTAAAGATCTTGGTGTACTTTTTGTGTCTAATCTCGACTTTACGAGGCATATATCTGCATCGTGTAATAAAGGTTTCGTGATTCTGGGATTTATTAATAGATTCTCGGCTGATTTCAATATTCAAACATTAAAAAAGCTGTACATCGCACTTGTTCGACCACACGTTGAATATTGTTCTTCTGTATGGGCGCCTTATACTGATTCGGGTGTTAAGCATATTGAAAGAGTCCAAAGCAGATTTCTACGATTAGTACACTATAGATTAGGTGGACAAAGACAACAATTTAATCACTCTCAATTGTCAATTCAGCTTAATCTCCAATCGTTGGCGGACAGAAGACGGTTTCTTGATCTGTCTTTTTTACATCGACTAATTAATGGCGGCGTTGATTGCGATAATTTAGTCTCTATGCTAAATTTTCATGTACCGAGAGGACTTGATTCCTGTTTTATTTGGCCTTCCATTCAACAAATTACGGTGCTAATAGCCCTATTAATCGTATGATGTGTTACGAAAATATGTTATTTGATGATGTAAACTTTTTAATATTTTCGCCATCAACATATCATTTTAAAAGATGTTTGAAACGTATATCTCGGTCCAAATTATCAATTAATTATTTTTTTTTAATCTAATGTTATAGAAAAGTCGTTGATTGTTTCTGTCTGTAATTATTGTAAGCGAAGTAAGCACTATATAACTGTTATTTTTACATTCGTATTTATTAGATTTAAGCTGTAAACTTTATGTAAACATTTGTTAAAAGGTGTATACTGTAAATAAATAAATAAATAAAAATGATTGGAAAATTATAAGTTATTGCCACATTTAGCTCTGCGATATTTTGACTTACGTTATACATAAATATAATGAAAAAATATTTAAGAACCATGTATTTAAATTATTTAAATGAGGCATCAGTATGTATATATTATTAGGTCAAATATTTAATTAATTAAAAGAAAATCTTGTAACTACAAGATTTTCGTACAGACATTAAAACGGAATCAAGCGTTACAGCGGCCTTGCAAAATTGACAGGGTTTTGGATCCGCTACTCATCACGATAACGTTGCCAAACAGATATAAATTTAGTTCCGAAAATGTTACGAAATCGTAACGATGGCCGACAACAGAAATAACCAAGGGTGGATTTAGAATTGACGAAATTGATAATTTAGAAGTATATGATCCTATTAATTTTGATTTACCTTAGTTTACAAACATGATAAATACGTGCTTCGACTGTTTCTAACTTAGCGACGTGAAAATCTCTAAAAATCATCCAAAACATGAATAAAGAAAAATGCGTACGATCTATATTACTACTTGGTGGACTCCAATTAATTAATCGACGTACGATGCAATCAAAATCCGCCGATTAAAGTTAATCAAAAAAGCATAAATGAATCGTGAGTGCGAATAACCGTATTTGTGAGTGCTCCGCTTTTAACTGCCTGTTCCTTCATCAACTACACCAATTATTTTCGACAAACTATACTGACGCTTTTGCTGTAAGTACGCACTTAACATACATTAGCTTACTTTCGCCATGCCGCTTACACGTGAGCAGAAAGATGACCTAAAAAACATTGTTAAAGAAGCAATAATGGATTTTTTGAAAGACGACAAAATGATATCTGGTCTAATTCAAACAGCCATCACCAAGGTCAGCGCCGAGCTCAATGATAAATATAATCGACGCATATCTCTGCTGGAGGCCGAAAATAAATCATTAAAAAAACAAATCGATCAAATCGAACAAACAGCACGAAATTCAAATCTCAGAATAATAGGCTTAAAGGAAGAACCCAACGAAAATTTAAATAATAAACTTAATGATCTTTTCTATACAAAATTAAAAATTAATGCTAAAATAGATATAGTTAAAAGTTATCGATTGGGAAAATCCAAAACGAGTCGCGTCGTAGTAGTTAATTTATCCTCCTCTGAGACAGTAGATATGATTCTAAAAAATCGTCACCATCTTAAGCAGTCTGGTATAATGATGACCAATGATTTGACTCCAACAAGATACCGTTTACTCAAACAAGCACGCGAAAAACTAGGTGCTAAGAATGCCTGGTCCTGGAATGGAAAAGTCTTCATCTTGCGCCCAGGAGAAAATGGAGAAGAATCAAGAACAGTTATTCATGATATCTCTGATCTAGAAGTGTAATTGATAATCTATGCTATTGTAAATACACCTTTACGTCATGCATGCTTTTACATAATCATATTAAGTTCTGAATAAACTAATGCATGCTACCCAAAAGTATTACTTTTATTTAGAGTGTTTCACGCAATGGAGTTCTCACATATAGAAACAATTTCAGTTTAAATTTACAATTTATTTGTTTTCTTAGTAATAAGTATGAATACAAATATTGGTCTTTGTCATATAAATATTCGCTCAATCAATAGTAATTTTAATAATTTTAAAAACCTAGTTTTATCACTTGATTTTGATATAATAACTGTATCGGAAACATGGCTTCACTCTGATTTCGACATATATTGTTTCAATTTGGAGGGATACACATTCTTACGTAAGGATAGGGAATCCGGGCGTGGTGGCGGAGTTGCCATCTACATTAGATCAAATATACACTTCGAATCTTTAACTTTAGACTCCACAAACGCCTTAGAACAGTTATGGATAAAGTGCAAGTTTAATAACAAATTATACTGCGTCGGCGTCCTATATAGACCTCCAATATCCCAATTTCGTGTATTTATATATAAATTAGAAGATACGTTTTCTTACGTTTTCTTATATATTGCCACAATGTGATGATCTTATATGCTTAGGTGATTTAAATATTAATTTGCTGAACATCAATTCCACCACTACGGGAAACTTTCTTGACCTTCTTAATGCATACGGCTTACTTGTCGATTTATGACCTTCGACCAAGGATGCAACGACTCGAACGTGCAATATCAGCGTCTGATTGGTAAATATTTAATGACATCAATTTCATAACTTGCATTGATAATGATTAAAAGCGTGATTAATGTGATAAAAATCTTGTTGAGTTGGGGGATAATAGAAAACTGACAATAATTCTCACCATTACATATATTTATACTTTTTTAATACCAACATTTACATTCATTTAGTATAGACATAATTTTATTTTCATACAGTTATAATATGTTTGACTTATCCATCCAACTATTTTGCGATTTGTCCTTGGAGTATAATTTTTCACTACCAGTCTTCTGAATCGGAATTCTGAAATATATTTTAATAAGTACTGAAGAATTTAATGATATTAATATTTTAATAAAATTCACCTACATTAATCTGTTTTTCCCTCTGTTCCCTCTCTCTTCTTTCTCTCTCTTCTCTTTCGGAATCTACCAACAGCTGGTATTTAATTCGGCACAAGTCATCATTTGATAATGGTATAGCAATCGAAAACTTGTTATCCATTTTCATAATATAAATATATTCTCCATCATCTATTACAATTGGGGGTCCCCATTCAGAGCAAGGTTCAATGACCGTCTCATGCATCCACCCCATTTCCTCATCCATAAAGTCAAATGAGTTGATGCCAAGTAACATTATATCCAGTGCTTTATTCTCATTGTGTTTTATTATTTGCCTTAATATATATATTGTGCGTGATGTAAAATAATAATAAAGTTCCTTATTATTTTTCTTTAGGTCATCAAAAACATACTGAGGGCCCTCTGTCGGCATGTAGCAGATGTTTATTGTGAAAGCATCCATAATACCTTAAACACATTTAAAAATTATAACTTTACAGTTCTGTATTCAATAGTAATGAGCATACGCAACTTGTGAATATTTTTGCGATTATAAATTGTAGACAAAATGAGTTCGGAGGAGAAGGTTCTTTCTTTGATAAATGCAATAATTGCTAGAGAGCTAATAAACAAAGATGTGATAGGGGCATGTTTACCTAGTACACTATTTTTTTATGAACAGGTTTTTTTATGAACAGGCAAGAAGATTTAGGGATGATAAAATTTACGATCCGTCATCTATTTTTACCGCAAAAACACTTAATTTTAATATGGCGAACCTAACATATGTTCCCTATCCTAGAGTTATTACTGACGAAGACAAACGAATGCTGTATTTCTATGAGGATTTTAAAAAGTCTCGATCGACAAAGAAGTATTTTGATGAAGCACCTTTTTACCTCAAGGAAGTTAGAAGTGTAATTCATAAGCGTGTAACCAACTTGATGAAGCGATACACTTTTTATCACACACGAACTTAATTTCAAACTGAAGTATCACACAACTAATTTAATACTGATTTAATTCAATATTTTCACGTTTAATATTTATATAGCGAAGAAGCCCATCGGAAATAAATCAGACGCTGATATTGCACGTTTGAGCAGGTCAATGCATCCTTGGTCGAAGGATATAATTCGACAAGTAAGCATGTTACGATTTATTTCCGTTGCTATAAGGTGGTTGTTGAACCCCGAGAAGTGTCACGTTTGGTATTTCCGCAGCGAAGAAGCGCATCGGAAATAAATCAGACGCTGATGTTGCACGTTTGAGCAGGTCAATGCATCCCTGGTCAAAGGTCATAAATCGACAAGTAAGCATGTTACGCTGTTGCTATAAGGTGGTTGTTGAACCCCGAGATTATCAAAGCTAATATTGAATTTATGTCGATTCCTCCCACACAGCTAATTTTATATACATATATACATATATATTAAAGAATCCAACTTGAAATTTATAGAGTTTATACAGAACAGTGATACGGAAATGTTTTCCTGTGAGTTGTGCTCATCTACATTCATTCAAAACTATAATCGGGTGAAGCATTATAAAAAATGTCACCCGCAAGCAACATTACCTCAACCGATTAGAAGAGGACCCAAAGTAACTCCAGATAATTTGCCATCTACTAGTGCTCCTCCAACAAAGAGGAAGAATGTGAATCCCTCTACTAGTGCTCCTTCACCAAAGAAGAAGGTGTTGAGGACGCAAAAACACCTTAACATCATTCCCAACGATTATGTTGATATCGGTATAAGAAAAATTTCTACAGCTTTCCGAAATCGAATTGCCTGCTATGAGATTCAATCTAGGGATGGCATCGATATACCCAAATTCCTGGAAGAGTGTCAGGACAAGTTTGTACGTCTAGTTACACAACATTTACACTCACCCCAAAAAATCAACATACAGCTATTTGGAAAATATATCAAACCAGGGGCTGAGGATCAGCCAGAACTAAAATCCTTTAACACTCGCTTTGTGATAGTGACCCCGGCTGATGACTTGGAGGAAATTTATAAACAATTCTGTAATGTGGTGCAAACAAAGAGCGAGGAGTTTCAAGTAAGTTTTAAAGTGTTTTGATATTAAATTTGATTTACATGTGATTGTTTATCTTGCAGGAGCGAGATAGTGGATGGGCTCTGATAGGAGTGTCTTACCTTGAGGTTAATGTCAACAAATACACCCCTATCCGAGGTTCCTTCTACGTATCTTCCACCAAATATTAAAAAAAACGAGCCTGTATCAACGTAAAGAATGATGATGATGAACTTAATACTGAAAAACACCTACCACCTGTCCGATTTATCTCACAAAATCTAAACAAAATAAACATGTCAACCTTCTTTACATTGAGGATGGTATTAAAGGGCACTATGTTTGGATAAATGTATGTCTAAACTTGTGTCAAGTCAGATATTCAACCACAAATCTAAAAAAATATTTGTGTGATGCATGTTTGACTTTTTTTATTACTGAGGCAGCTTTATTCAATCATTCTCAGCATGATTGTAATAAGACGTATACAGTAATGCCAACTACTGATTTAATCAGAAATAAAAACGGTGATATGGTACCTGGAAATATATTATCGTTTAATGATTTCAATTCAAAAATGCGAGTACCTTTCACTGTTTATGCGGATTTTGAATCACTTCTCGTCCCGATTCAAACATGTCAGCCGGACCCAAATAATTCGTATACTTACTCTACACATGTTCATACTCCGTACAGTTTCGCGTACTACATCAAATGTTCTTATGATTCCAATTTAGATAAATTTGAAACATATACTGGTTTGGATTGTCCAAATGTTTTCATTAAAAAATTGAGCGAGGATGCTAAATTAATTTATAAAAATCATTTAAAACCAATAATTCCAATATTCAAATTAACACCTAACGAGCAGAATTTATTTGATTCCACTACTAAGTGCACTCTTTGTGAAAAAATAGTAAATGCCTGTGATAAAGTAAAAAATCATTGTCACTTAACCGGAAAGTTTTTAGGGGTCGCTCATTCGAAGTGTAATTTAAACTATAAAATTCCTAATCTTCTACCGATATTCTTTCATAATTCAAGTGGATATGATTCACATTTGTTTATAAAAGAATTTGGTTTAGATACTGATAAAATTGAAGTCATTCCTAAAAATAAAGAGAAATATATCTAATTTTCGAAATCTATTAATGTTGATAAATACACAGACAAAAGTGGAGTTGATCGGGATATTTATTTTAAACTGCGATTCCTAGACTCTTTCAAATTTATGTCATCTAGTTTAGACAAATTGGCAAAGAATTTGAGAACAGATCAATTACATACTGTTAGAAAACATTTTTCTAATAACAAACATTTTGATTTAGTTACCGTGAAAGATGTATTTCCATATCAGTATATGGATTCATTATCCAAATTGGATGAAACACAATTGCCATCCAAGCAGGCATTTTTCAATTCCCTTACTAATACACATATTTCAAGTACTGAATATGAACATGCATGCAGCGTATGGAATCAATTTAATTGTAAAAATTTGGGGCAATACTCTGATATATATTTAAAAACAGATGTATTGCTATTAGTTGATATTTTTGAAAATTTCCGCGATGTATGTATGAAAGCATATAATTTGGATTCGGCTCATTATTATACAGCGCCGGGGTTGTCTTGAGATGCCATGTTGAAATTGACGAATAAACAGTTAGAGCTTTTTACAGACATTGACATGCACTACTTTATTCGTAAAGGTGTAAGGGGTGGCATAAGTCAATGCTCCTTACGCCATGCAGAAGCGAATAACAAATACATGTCCTCCTTTGACTCAACCCAGCCATCAAGTTACCGAAATTGAGAGTTTAAATATTTTAAATGTTCCCGATGATTCATCAATAGGATATTTTTTGAAAGTGGATATTGAATATCCAGAAAGTATTCATAATCTACACAATGATTTACCTTTTCTAGTTGAAAAAAATGTTCCTCCCACATCAAATTTTTCTAATACTAAATTGATCACCAATTTATATAATAAAAGTAAATATATTATACATTACCGCACTTTAAAACATGCATTGGAAAATGGTTTAAATTTAATACAAATTCACCGCGTAATTTCTTTTAAATAAAAAGACTGGCTTAAACAATACATCGATTTAAATACCAGTATGCGTCAGCAAGCTAGAAACGATTTTGAGAAGGATTTTTATAAATTGATGAACAATTCAGTTTTTAGTAAGACTATGGAAAATTTTGATAAGCGTGTAGATATCAAACTAGTGTATCATTGGGAAGATATCGGGAAAAGACGCGGTGCAGAAAGTTTAATTGCAAAATTGAATTTTAAATCTTGTTCCATTTTTACAGAAAATTTTATAGCTATTCAACTCGATCGATTAAAAACGGTATATAATAAACCTATATATGTTGGATTTTCAGTTCTAGACTTAAGTAAGCTTTTAATGTATAGGTTTTTTTATAACCATTTAAAGTTCACACGGACAGTTTGACGCTTCATATTTATACAACAGACATTTTTCAAGACATGAAAAAAGACTTGACAAAATTCGACACGAGTAACTTCAATCCTAATAATCAATACGGCATCTCATTACAAAATAAGTCTGTGTTAGGTCTGATGAAGGATGAGAATGCTGGTAGAATTATAATGGAATTTGTAGGGCTTAGAGCAAAAATGTATGCAAATCGTGTTGAGGGTGATTGGAATAAAAAAGCTAAAGGTGTAAAGAAGGTTGTTGTAGCGCAAAGCATTACAGGTGATGATTACAAACATTGCTTGCTCAATAATACAACCATCACCTGTAAACAAAATTTATTTAAATCATTAAAACATACAATTTATTCTAATTTACAAAATAAATTAGCTCTATCACCTTTTGACGATAAACGTTATGTTTGTCAAAATGGTGTTAATACTCTAGCCTGGGGACATAAATACTTCCGTACTAATGGCAACTCAATACCTAGCAGCTAAAATTATATTGTTATTTATTATATGCGTTTTAATTTATATATATATATATATATGAGTGACTTGAGTGAATTGTTTAAAACACTGTCTGCCGATATTTTTTACGTAAAAGGATCACAAAAGTGTACTTACCTTAAAAACTATTATGATAATGTTGTAAATTTAGAATTAGACTAAATCTTTATATTGCTGTCAATCACATAGAAATAGGTTAAGTGCATGTAGCGTTGTTAATGTAGAAAAATTGTTTAATTATGTAAATAATAGTAAAAAATTAACAGTTTTTATTTAAATATTTTTTTATTTAAATTTTATATTCATTACAGGAACCTTTAATCCCCCTATTAAAATACATACAACTATCATTATAAATAGCACAAATCCAGATGATAATATCAACATGGTGTAATTCATAATAAAGCAGCTATCTGGAGTTCTCACTGCCTGGGAATGAAATTTTTAGATGTGTTCAAACACTGATGACCCTTGTATTTTGGTGAGGGTGGTCCATCGATGTGGGTCCTCCCCGTATTGTAGTGTTCATAACAGGGTAATCTTTCCTTGCAGTAGTCTCTCAAGCTCAGCGGTAAAAATGGCCAGATGTTTAAAAGCTCGAGACCTTCCACCCTCTTCAAGTAATATTCGGGTAAATATTTTAAGTGCTCGGAGGTTAATTTACCTTCGTGGTATGCTTCTATGGCACTGTTAATGCGATTCATTAGAGGCTCTCGTTCGGTACTTATAAACTGCATGCTGGTCTTCTATCAGGTTCAGTGGTTGTTGAAAATCCCCTCAATATGTATTTCTAAACTTTATCGTTCTTTGCTGTGTCAACTTGTTACTAATCACTTATTTTTAATTTTCCAAACTTGAGTAACACTATTTTGTAATTCAATTCTTCTTTCAATAATTTAATTTTACTATTCACATTATTTAAATTCTTATGTAAACGTTCTTGTAAATGTTGATTTTTCTTTTGTATAATTTTATATCGTAAATCAGTTGGCATTATCGAGGTAAGAATGAACGTATTTTACTTCTCTGCATCCTAGTATTTAAATCAATGTATCTTCAACGCACATACACCACTCTCTCACCCCCACCACTTTCATTTCTTACGCGCGATTGGAGAATTAAAAAAAGGTTCAACGAGTTGCATACCACACACCTTGGGAATGAAATGTAGGTATGGGGGTCACATGAGCCAGACAGCCTTGTCTGTCCCAAGATGGCCGCCGTGTGACGTCACCATGGCCACGCCCACCGGAAGCGGAAACTGGAAGCGTCAAGGTCAAGTCCAGGTCAAGTCAAGGTCAAGGTCAAGTCAAGGTCAAGTCCAGGTCAAGTCAAGGTCAAGGTCAAGTCAAGGTCAAGTCAAGTCAAGTCAAGTCAAGTCAAGTCAAGTCAAGTCAAGTCAAGTCAAGTCAAGTCAAGTCAAGTCAAGTCAAGTCAAGTCAAGTCAAGTCAAGTCAAGTCAAGTCAAGTCAAGTCAAGTCAAGTCAAGTCAAGTCAAGTCAAGTCAAGTCAAGTCAAGTCAAGTCAAGTCAAGTCAAGTCAAGTCAAGTCAAGTCAAGTCAAGTCAAGTCAAGTCAAGTCAAGTCAAGTCAAGTCAAGTCAAGTCAAGTCAAGTCAAGTCAAGTCAAGTCAAGTCAAGTCAAGTCAAGTCAAGTCAAGTCAAGTCAAGTCAAGTCAAGTCAAGTCAAGTCAAGTCAAGTCAAGTCAAGTCAAGTCAAGTCAAGTCAAGTCAAGTCAAGTCAAGTCAAGTCAAGTCAAGTCAAGTCAAGTCAAGTCAAGTCAAGTCAAGTCAAGTCAAGTCAAGTCAAGTCAAGTCAAGTCAAGTCAAGTCAAGTCAAGTCAAGTCAAGTCAAGTCAAGTCAAGTCAAGTCAAGTCAAGTCAAGTCAAGTCAAGTCAAGTCAAGTCAAGTCAAGTCAAGTCAAGTCAAGTCAAGTCAAGTCAAGTCAAGTCAAGTCAAGTCAAGTCAAGTCAAGTCAAGTCAAGTCAAGTCAAGTCAAGTCAAGTCAAGTCAAGTCAAGTCAAGTCAAGTCAAGTCAAGTCAAGTCAAGTCAAGTCAAGTCAAGTCAAGTCAAGTCAAGTCAAGTCAAGTCAAGTCAAGTCAAGTCAAGTCAAGTCAAGTCAAGTCAAGTCAAGTCAAGTCAAGTCAAGTCAAGTCAAGTCAAGTCAAGTCAAGTCAAGTCAAGTCAAGTCAAGTCAAGTCAAGTCAAGTCAAGTCAAGTCAAGTCAAGTCAAGTCAAGTCAAGTCAAGTCAAGTCAAGTCAAGTCAAGTCAAGTCAAGTCAAGTCAAGTCAAGTCAAGTCAAGTCAAGTCAAGTCAAGTCAAGTCAAGTCAAGTCAAGTCAAGTCAAGTCAAGTCAAGTCAAGTCAAGTCAAGTCAAGTCAAGTCAAGTCAAGTCAAGTCAAGTCAAGTCAAGTCAAGTCAAGTCAAGTCAAGTCAAGTCAAGTCAAGTCAAGTCAAGTCAAGTCAAGTCAAGTCAAGTCAAGTCAAGTCAAGTCAAGTCAAGTCAAGTCAAGTCAAGTCAAGTCAAGTCAAGTCAAGTCAAGTCAAGTCAAGTCAAGTCAAGTCAAGTCAAGTCAAGTCAAGTCAAGTCAAGTCAAGTCAAGTCAAGTCAAGTCAAGTCAAGTCAAGTCAAGTCAAGTCAAGTCAAGTCAAGTCAAGTCAAGTCAAGTCAAGTCAAGTCAAGTCAAGTCAAGTCAAGTCAAGTCAAGTCAAGTCAAGTCAAGTCAAGTCAAGTCAAGTCAAGTCAAGTCAAGTCAAGTCAAGTCAAGTCAAGTCAAGTCAAGTCAAGTCAAGTCAAGTCAAGTCAAGTCAAGTCAAGTCAAGTCAAGTCAAGTCAAGTCAAGTCAAGTCAAGTCAAGTCAAGTCAAGTCAAGTCAAGTCAAGTCAAGTCAAGTCAAGTCAAGTCAAGTCAAGTCAAGTCAAGTCAAGTCAAGTCAAGTCAAGTCAAGTCAAGTCAAGTCAAGTCAAGTCAAGTCAAGTCAAGTCAAGTCAAGTCAAGTCAAGTCAAGTCAAGTCAAGTCAAGTCAAGTCAAGTCAAGTCAAGTCAAGTCAAGTCAAGTCAAGTCAAGTCAAGTCAAGTCAAGTCAAGTCAAGTCAAGTCAAGTCAAGTCAAGTCAAGTCAAGTCAAGTCAAGTCAAGTCAAGTCAAGTCAAGTCAAGTCAAGTCAAGTCAAGTCAAGTCAAGTCAAGTCAGGTCAAGGTCACTTCCGGGAAGGTCAAGGTCAAGTCAAGGTCACTTCCGTGAAGGGAATGAAATGTCCCCATAACCGCTAAAACAATCTACTGAGTGTGAAGTAAGTGAGGTACAAAAAAAATTAATATTTAAAATCGTGCACAAATCACGTAAAGAGAGCTAAAAAATGGTTTACGAGTCTGTAAGTGTTATGTGTCAGACAACATTGTGTAAACGTGAACAGAGTGTGAGATACAAAAAAATGATTTTTTGAAATCGTGGACAAATCACATAAAGAGAGTTAAAAAATGGTTTAGTAGTATCTCAGTGATATGTGTCACACACAAAAGTGAACAGAGTGTGAAGTAAGTGTGGTACAAAAAAAAAATATTAGAAATCGTGCACAAATCACGTAAAGAGAGTTAAAAAATGGTTTACGAGTCTGTAAGTTTTATGTGTCAGATTAAATTGTGTAAAAGTGAACAGAGTGTGAAATACAAAAAAATGATTTTTTTATATAGTGGACAAATCACGTAAAGAGAGTTAAAAAATGGTTTAGTAGTCTCTCAGTGATGTGTCACACACAAAAGTGAACAGTGTGTGAAGTAAGTGAGGTACAAAAAAATTAATATTTGAAATCGTGCACAAATCACGTAAAGAGAGCTAAAAAATGATTTACGAGTCTGTAAGTGTTATGTGTCAGACAACATTGTGTAAAAGTGAACAGAGTGTGAGATACAAAAAAATGAATTTTTTATTTAGTTAACAAATCACGTAAAGAGAGTTAAAAAATGGTTTAGTAGTATCTCAGTGATATGTGTCACACACAAAAGTGAACAGAGTGTGAAGTAAGTGTGGTACAAAAAAAAAAAATATTAGAAATCGTGCACAAATCACGTAAAGAGAGTTAAAAATGGTTTACGAGTCTGTAAGTTTTATGTGTCAGATAAAATTGTGTAAAAGTGAATAGAGTGTGAAATACAAAAAAATGATTTTTTTATATGGTGGACAAATCAAGTAAAGAGAGTTAAAAAACGGTTTAGTAGTCTCTCAGTGATATATGTCAGACACAAAAGTGAACAGAGATATGTGTCACACACAAAAGTGAACAGAGTGTGAAGTAAGTGAGGTACAAAAAAATTAATATTTGAAATCGTGCACAAATCACGTAAAGAGAGCTAAAAAATGGTTTACGAGTCTGTAAGTGTTACGTGTCAGACAACATTGTGTAAAAGTGAACGGAGTGTGAGATACAAAAAAATGATTTTTTGAAATCGTGGACAAATCACGTAAAGAGAGTTAAAAAATGGTTTAGTAGTATCTCAGTGATATGTGTCACACACAAAAGTGAACAGAGTATGAAGTAAGTGAGGTACAAAAAAAATAATATTTGAAATCGTGCACAAATCACGTAAAGAGAGCTAAAAAATGGTTTACGAGTCTGTAAGTGTTATGTGTCAGACAACATTGTGTAAAAGTGAACAGAGTGTGAGATACAAAAAAATGATTTCTTTATATGGTGGACAAATCAAGTAAAGAGAGTTAAAAAACGGTTTAGTAGTCTCTCAGTGATATTTGTCAGACACAAAAGTGAACAGAGATATGTGTCACACACAAAAGTGAACAGAGTGTGAAGTAAGTGAAGTACAAAAAAATTAATATTTGAAATCGTGCACAAATCACGTAAAGAGAGCTAAAAAATGGTTTACGAGTCTGTAAGTGTTATGTGTCAGATAAAATTGTGTAAAAGTGAACAGAGTGTGAAATACAAAAAAATGATTTTTTTATATAGTGGACAAATCACGTAAAGAGAGTTAAAAAAAGGTTTAGTAGTCTCTCAGTTATGTGTCACACACAAAAGTGAACAGTGTGTGAAGTAAGTGAGGTACAAAAAAATTAATATTTGAAATCGTGCACAAATCACGTAAAGAGAGCTAAAAAATGATTTACGAGTCTGTAAGAGTTATGTGTCAGACAACATTGTGTAAAAGTGAACAGAGTGTGAGATACAAAAAAATGAATTTTTTATTTAGTGGACAAATCACGTAAAGAGAGTTAAAAAATGGTTTAGTAGTATCTCAGTGATATGTGTCACACACAAAAGTGAACAGAGTGTGAAGTAAGTGTGGTACAAAAAAAAAAATATTAGAAATCGTGCACAAATCACGTAAAGAGAGTTAAAAAATGGTTTACGAGTCTGTAAGTTTTATGTGTCAGATAAAATTGTGTAAAAGTGAACAGAGTGTGAAATACAAAAAAATGGTTTTTTTATATAGTGGACAAATCACGTAAAGAGAGTTAAAAAATGGTTTAGTAGTCTCTCAGTGATGTGTCACACACAAAAGTGAACAGTGTGTGAAGTAAGTGAGGTACAAAAAAATTAATATTTGAAATCGTGCACAAATCACATAAAGAGAGCTAAAAAATGATTTACGAGTCTGTAAGTGTTATGTGTCAGACAACATTGTGGAAAAGTGAACGGAGTGTGAGATACAAAAAAATGATTTTTTGAAATCGTCGACAAATCACGTAAAGAGAGTTAAAAAATGGTTTAGTAGTATCTCAGTAATATGTGTCACACACACAAGTGAACAGTGTGTGAAGTAAGTGAGGTACAAAAAAATTAATATTTGAAATCGTGCACAAATCACGTAAAGAGAGCTAAAAAATGGTTTACGAGTCTGTAAGTGTTACGTGTCAGACAACATTGTGTTAAAGTGAACAGAGTGTGAGATACAAAAAAATGAATTCTTTATATAGTGGACAAATCACGTAAAGAGAGTTAAAAAATTGTTTAGTAGTCTCTCAGTGATATGTGTCAGAAACAAAAGTGAACAGAGTGTTAAGTAAGTGAGGTACAAAAAAATTAATATTTGAAATCGTGCACAAATCACGTAAAGAGAGCTAAAAAATGGTTTACGAGTCTGTAAGTGTTATATATCAGACAACATTGTGTAAAAGTGAACGGAGTGTGAGATACAAAAAAAAAATTTTTATATAGTGGACAAATCACGTAAAGAGAGTTAAAAAATGGTTTAGTAGTATCTCAGTGTTATGAGTCACACACAAAAGTGAACAGAGTGTGAAGTAAGTGAGGTACAAAAAAATTAATATTTGAAATCGTGCACAAATCACGTAAAGAGAGCTAAAAAATGGTTTACGAGTCTGTAAGTGTTATGTGTCAGACAACATTGTGTAAAAGTGAACAGAGTGTGAGATACAAAAAAATGATTTCTTTATATAGTGGACAAATCACGTAAAGAGAGTTAAAAAACGGTTTAGTAGTCTCTCAGTGATATATGTCAGACACAAAAGTGAACAGAGATATGTGTCACACACAAAAGTGAACAGAGTGTGAAATAAGTAAGGTACAAAAAAAATAATATTTTAAATCGTGCACAAATCACGTAAAGAGAGCTAAAAAATGGTTTACGAGTCTGTAAGTGTTATGTGTCAGACAACATTGTGTAAAAGTGAACAGAGTGTGAGATACAAAATAATGATTTTTTTATATAGTGGACGAATCACGTAAAGAGAGTTAAAAAACGGTTTAGTAGTATCTCAGTGATATGTGTCACACACAAAAGTGAACAGAGTGTGAAGTAAGTGAGGTACAAAAAAATTAATATTTGAAATCGTGCACAAATCACGTAAAGAGAGCTAAAAAATGGTTTACGAGTCTGTAAGTGTTATGTGTCAGACAACATTGTGTAAGAGTGAACAGAGTGTGAGATACAAAAAAATGAATTTTTTATATAGTGGACAAATCACGTAAAGAGAGTTAAAAAACGGTTTAGTAGTCTCTCAGTGATATATGTCAGACACAAAAGTGAACAGAGATACGTGTTACATACAAAAGTGAACAGAGTGTGAAGTAAGTGAGGTACAAAAAAATTAATATTTGAAATCGTGCACAAATCACGTAAAGAGAGCTATTAAATGGTTTACGAGTCTGTAAGTGTTATGTGTCAGACAACATTGTGTAAAAGTGAACAGAGTGTGAGATACAAAAAAATGATTTCTTTATATAGTGGACAAATCACGTAAAGAGAGTTAAAAAACGGTTTAGTAGTCTCTCAGTGATATATGTCAGACACAAAAGTGAACAGAGATATGTGTCACACACAAAAGTGAACAGAGTGTGAAGTAAGTAAGGTATAAAAAAATTAATATTTAAAATCGTGCACAAATCACGTAAAGAGAGCTAAAAAATGGTTTACGAGTCTGTAAGTGTTATGTGTCAGACAACATTGTGTAAAAGTGAACAGAGTGTGAGATACAAAATAATGATTTTTTTATATAGTGGACAAATCACGTAAAGAGAGTTAAAAAACGGTTTAGTAGTATCTCAGTGATATGTGTCACACACAAAAGTGAACAGAGTGTGAAGTAAGTGAGGTACAAAAAAATTAATATTTTAAATCGTGCACAAATCACGTAAAGAGAGCTAAAAAATGGTTTACGAGTCTGTAAGTGTTATGTGTCAGACAACATTGTGTAAAAGTGAACAGAGTGTGAGATACAAAAAAATGACTTTTTTATATAGTGGACAAATCACGTAAAGAGAGTTAAAAAACGGTTTAGTAGTCTCTCAGTGATATATGTCAGACACAAAAGTGAACAGAGATATGTGTCACACACAAAAGTGAACAGAGTGTGAAGTAAGTGAGGTACAAAAAAATTAATATTTGAAATCGTGCACAAATCACGTAAAGAGAGCTAAAAAATGGTTTACGAGTCTGTGTCAGACAACATTGTGTAAGAGTGAACAGAGTGTGAGATACAAAAAAATGATTTTTTTATATAGTGGACAAATCACGTAAAGAGAGTTAAAAAACGGTTTAGTAGTCTCTCAGTGATATATGTCAGACACAAAAATAAACAGAGATATGTGTTACATACAAAAGTGAACAGAGTGTGAAGTAAGTGAGGTACAAAAAAATTAATATTTGAAATCGTGCACAAATCACGTAAAGAGAGCTAAAAAATGGTTTACGAGTCTGTAAGTGTTATGTGTCAGACAACATTGTGTAAAAGTGAACAGAGTGTGATATACAAAAAAATGAATTTTTTATATAGTGGACAAATCACGTAAAGAGAGTTAAAAAACGGTTTAGTAGTCTCTCAGTGATATATGTCAGACACAAAAGTGAACAGAGATATGTGTTACATACAAAAGTGAACAGAGTGTGAAGTAAGTGAGGTACAAAAAAAATAATATTTGAAATCGTGCACAAATCACGTAAAGAGAGCTAAAAAATGGTTTACGAGTCTGTAAGTGTTATGTGTCAGACAACATTGTGTAAAAGTGAACAGAGTGTGAGATACAAAAAAATGATTTCTTTATATAGTGGACAAATCACGTAAAGAGAGTTAAAAAACGGTTTAGTAGTCTCTCAGTGATATATGTCAGACACAAAAGTAAACAGAGATATGTGTTACATACAAAAGTGAACAGAGTGTGAAGTAAGTGAGGTACAAAAAAATTAGTATTTGAAATCGTGCACAAATCACGTAAAGAGACCTAAAAAATGGTTTACGAGTCTGTAAGTGTTATGTGTCAGACAACATTGTGTAAAAGTGAACAGAGTGTGAGATACAAAAAAATGAATTTTTTATATAGTGGACAAATCACGTAAAGAGAGTTAAAAAATGGTTTAGTAGACTCTCAGTGATATATGTCAGACACAAAATTGAACAGAGATATGTGTTACATACAAAAGTGAACAGAGTGTGAAGTAAGTGAGGTACAAAAAAATTAATATTTGAAATCGTGCACAAATCACGTAAAGAGAGCTAAAAAATGATTTACGAGTCTGTAAGTGTTGTGTGTCAGACAACATTGTGTAAAATTGAACAGAGTGTGAGATACAAAATAATGATTTTTTTATATAGTGGACAAATCACGTAAAGAGAGTTAAAAAACGGTTTAGTAGTATCTCAGTGATATGTGTCACACACAAAAGTGAACAGAGTGTGAAGTAAGTGAGGTACAAATAAATTAATATTTGAAATCGTGCACAAATCACGTAAAGAGAGCTAAAAAATGGTTTACGAGTCTGTAAGTGTTATGTGTCAGACAACATTGTGTAAGAGTGAACAGAGTGTGAGATACAAAAAAATGATTTTTTTATATAGTGGACAAATCACGTAAAGAGAGTTAAAAAACGGTTTAGTAGTCTCTCAGTGATATATGTCAGACACAAAAGTGAACAGAGATATGTTTTACATACAAAAGTGAACAGAGTGTGAAGTAAGTGAGGTACAAAAAAATTAATATTTGAAATCGTGCACAAATCACGTAAAGAGAGCTAAAAAATGGTTTACGAGTCTGTAAGTGTAATGTGTCAGACAACATTGTGTAAAAGTGAACAGAGTGTGAGATACAAAAAAATGATTTCTTTATATAGTGGACAAATCACGTAAAGAGAGTTAAAAAACGGTTTAGTAGTCTCTCAGTGATATATGTCAGACACAAAAGTGAACAGAGATATGTGTCACACACAAAAGTGAACAGAGTGTGAAATAAGTAAGGTACAAAAAAATTAATATTTTAAATCGTGCACAAATCACGTAAAGAGAGCTAAAAAATGGTTTACGAGTCTGTAAGTGTTATGTGTCAGACAACATTGTGTAAAAGTGAACAGAGTGTGAGATACAAAATAATGATTTTTTTATATAGTGGACAAATCACGTAAAGAGAGTTAAAAAACGGTTTAGTAGTATCTCAGTGATATGTGTCACACACAAAAGTGAACAGAGTGTGAAGTAAGTGAGGTACAAAAAAATTAATATTTGAAATCGTGCACAAATCACGTAAAGAGAGCTAAAAAATGGTTTACGAGTCTGTAAGTGTTATGTGTCAGACAACATTGTGTAAGAGTGAACAGAGTGTGAGATACAAAAAAATGATTTTTTTATATAGTGGACAAATCACGTAAAGAGAGTTAAAAAACGGTTTAGTAGTCTCTCAGTGATATATGTCAGACACAAAAGTGAACAGAGATATGTGTTACATACAAAAGTGAACAGAGTGTGAAGTAAGTGAGGTACAAAAAAATTAATATTTGAAATCGTGCACAAATCACGTAAAGAGAGCTAAAAAATGGTTTACGAGTCTGTAAGTGTTATGTGTCAGACAACATTGTGTAAAAGTGAACAGAGTGTGAGATACAAAAAAATGATTTCTTTATATAGTGGACAAATCACGTAAAGAGAGTTAAAAAACGGTTTAGTAGTCTCTCAGTGATATATGTCAGACACAAAAGTGAACAGAGATATGTGTCACACACAAAAGTGAACAGAGTGTGAAGTAAGTAAGGTACAAAAAAATTAATATTTGAAATCGTGCACAAATCACGTAAAGAGAGCTAAAAAATGGTTTACGAGTCTGTAAGTGTTATGTGTCAGACAACATTGTGTAAAAGTGAACAGAGTGTGAGATACAAAATAATGATTTTTTTATATAGTGGACAAATCACGTAAAGAGAGTTAAAAAACGGTTTAGTAGTATCTCAGTGATATGTGTCACACACAAAAGTGAACAGAGTGTGAAGTAAGTGAGGTACAAAAAAATTAATATTTGAAATCGTGCACAAATCACGTAAAGAGAGCTAAAAAATGGTTTACGAGTCTGTAAGTGTTATGTGTCAGACAACATTGTGTAAAAGTGAACAGAGTGTGAGATACAAAAAAATGAATTTTTTATATAGTGGACAAATCACGTAAAGAGAGTTAAAAAACGGTTTAGTAGTCTCTCAGTGATATATGTCAGACACAAAAGTGAACAGAGTGTGAAGTAAGTGAGGTACAAAAAAATTAATATTTGAAATCGTGCACAAATCACGTAAAGAGAGCTAAAAAATGGTTTACGAGTCTGTGTCAGACAACATTGTGTAAGAGTGAACAGAGTGTGAGATACAAAAAAATGAATTTTTTATATAGTGGACAAATCACGTAAAGAGAGTCAAAAAACGGTTTAGTAGTCTCTCAGTGATATATGTCAGACACAAAAGTAAACAGAGATATGTGTTACATACAAAAGTGAACAGAGTGTGAAGTAAGTGAGGTACAAAAAAATTAATATTTGAAATCGTGCACAAATCACGTAAAGAGAGCTAAAAAATGGTTTACGAGTCTGTAAGTGTTATGTGTCAGACAACATTGTGTAAAAGTGAACAGAGTGTGAGATACAAAAAAATGATTTCTTTATATAGTGGACAAATCACGTAAAGAGAGTTAAAAAACGGTTTAGTAGTCTCTCAGTGATATATGTCAGACACAAAAGTAAACAGAGATATGTGTTACATACAAAAGTGAACAGAGTGTGAAGTAAGTGAGGTACAAAAAAATTAATATTTGAAATCGTGCACAAATCACGTAAAGAGACCTAAAAAATGGTTTACGAGTCTGTAAGTGTTATGTGTCAGACAACATTGTGTAAAAGTGAACAGAGTGTGAGATACAAAAAAATGAATTTTTTATATAGTGGACAAATCACGTAAAGAGAGTTAAAAAATGGTTTAGTAGACTCTCAGTGATATATGTCAGACACAAAATTGAACAGAGATATGTGTTACATACAAAAGTGAACAGAGTGTGAAGTAAGTGAGGTACAAAAAAATTAATATTTGAAATCGTGCACAAATCACGTAAAGAGAGCTAAAAAATGATTTACGAGTCTGTAAGTGTTGTGTGTCAGACAACATTGTGTAAAATTGAACAGAGTGTGAGATACAAAATAATGATTTTTTTATATAGTGGACAAATCACGTAAAGAGAGTTAAAAAACGGTTTAGTAGTATCTCAGTGATATGTGTCACACACAAAAGTGAACAGAGTGTGAAGTAAGTGAGGTACAAAAAAATTAATATTTGAAATCGTGCACAAATCACGTAAAGAGAGCTAAAAAATGGTTTACGAGTCTGTAAGTGTTATGTGTCAGACAACATTGTGTAAGAGTGAACAGAGTGTGAGATACAAAAAAATGAATTTTTTATATAGTGGACAAATCACGTAAAGAGAGTTAAAAAACGGTTTAGTAGTCTCTCAGTGATATATGTCAGACACAAAAGTGAACAGAGATATGTGTTACATACAAAAGTGAACAGAGTGTGAAGTAAGTGAGGTACAAAAAAATTAATATTTGAAATCGTGCACAAATCACGTAAAGAGAGCTAAAAAATGGTTTACGAGTCTGTAAGTGTTATGTGTCAGACAACATTGTGTAAAAGTGAACAGAGTGTGAGATACAAAAAAATGATTTCTTTATATAGTGGACAAATCACGTAAAGAGAGTTAAAAAACGGTTTAGTAGTCTCTCAGTGATATATGTCAGACACAAAAGTGAACAGAGATATGTGTCACACACAAAAGTGAACAGAGTGTGAAGTAAGTGAGGTACAAAAAAATTAATATTTGAAATCGTGCACAAATCACGTAAAGAGAGCTAAAAAATGGTTTACGAGTCTGTAAGTGTTATGTGTCAGACAACATTGTGTAAAAGTGAACAGAGTGTGAGATACAAAAAAATGAATTTTTTATATAGTAAACAAATCACGTAAAGAGAGTTAAAAAACGGTTTAGTAGTCTCTCAGTGATATATGTCAGACACAAAAGTGAACAGAGATATGTGTCACACACAAAAGTGAACAGAGTGTGAAGTAAGTGAGGTACAAAAAAATTAATATTTGAAATCGTGCACAAATCACGTAAAGAGAGCTAAAAAATGGTTTACGAGTCTGTGTCAGACAACATTGTGTAAGAGTGAACAGAGTGTGAGATACAAAAAAATGAATTTTTTATATAGTGGACAAATCACGTAAAGAGAGTTAAAAAACGGTTTAGTAGTCTCTCAGTGATATATGTCAGACACAAAAATAAACAGAGATATGTGTTACATACAAAAGTGAACAGAGTGTGAAGTAAGTGAGGTACAAAAAAATTAATATTTGAAATCGTGCACAAATCACGTAAAGAGAGCTAAAAAATGGTTTACGAGTCTGTAAGTGTTATGTGTCAGACAACATTGTGTAAAAGTGAACAGAGTGTGATATACAAAAAAATGAATTTTTTATATAGTGGACAAATCACGTAAAGAGAGTTAAAAAACGGTTTAGTAGTCTCTCAGTGATATATGTCAGACACAAAAGTGAGCAGAGATATGTGTTACATACAAAAGTGAACAGAGTGTGAAGTAAGTGAGGTACAAAAAAAATAATATTTGAAATCGTGCACAAATCACGTAAAGAGAGCTAAAAAATGGTTTACGAGTCTGTAAGTGTTATGTGTCAGACAACATTGTGTAAAAGTGAACAGAGTGTGAGATACAAAAAAATGATTTCTTTATATAGTGGACAAATCACGTAAAGAGAGTTAAAAAACGGTTTAGTAGTCTCTCAGTGATATATGTCAGACACAAAAGTAAACAGAGATATGTGTTACATACAAAAGTGAACAGAGTGTGAAGTAAGTGAGGTACAAAAAAATTAGTATTTGAAATCGTGCACAAATCACGTAAAGAGACCTAAAAAATGGTTTACGAGTCTGTAAGTGTTATGTGTCAGACAACATTGTGTAAAAGTGAACAGAGTGTGAGATACAAAAAAATGAATTTTTTATATAGTGGACAAATCACGTAAAGAGAGTTAAAAAATGGTTTAGTAGACTCTCAGTGATATATGTCAGACACAAAAGTGAACAGAGATATGTGTCACACACAAAAGTGAACAGAGTGTGAAGTAAGTAAGGTACAAAAAAATTAATATTTAAAATCGTGCACAAATCACGTAAAGAGAGCTAAAAAATGGTTTACGAGTCTGTAAGTGTTATGTGTCAGACAACATTGTGTAAAAGTGAACAGAGTGTGAGATACAAAATAATGATTTTTTTATATAGTGGACAAATCACGTAAAGATAGTTAAAAAACGGTTTAGTAGTATCTCAGTGATATGTGTCACACACAAAAGTGAACAGAGTGTGAAGTAAGTGAGGTACAAAAAAATTAATATTTGAAATCGTGCACAAATCACGTAAAGAGAGCTAAAAAATGGTTTACGAGTCTGTAAGTGTTATGTGTCAGACAACATTGTGTAAAAGTGAACAGAGTGTGAGATACAAAAAAATGAATTTTTTATATAGTAAACAAATCACGTAAAGAGAGTTAAAAAACGGTTTAGTAGTCTCTCAGTGATATATGTCAGACACAAAAGTGAACAGAGATATGTGTCACACACAAAAGTGAACAGAGTGTGAAGTAAGTGAGGTACAAAAAAATTAATATTTGAAATCGTGCACAAATCACGTAAAGAGAGCTAAAAAATGGTTTACGAGTCTGTGTCAGACAACATTGTGTAAGAGTGAACAGAGTGTGAGATACAAAAAAATGAATTTTTTATATAGTGGACAAATCACGTAAAGAGAGTTAAAAAACGGTTTAGTAGTCTCTCAGTGATATATGTCAGACACAAAAATAAACAGAGATATGTGTTACATACAAAAGTGAACAGAGTGTGAAGTAAGTGAGGTACAAAAAAATTAATATTTGAAATCGTGCACAAATCACGTAAAGAGAGCTAAAAAATGGTTTACGAGTCTGTAAGTGTTATGTGTCAGACAACATTGTGTAAAAGTGAACAGAGTGTGATATACAAAAAAATGAATTTTTTATATAGTGGACAAATCACGTAAAGAGAGTTAAAAAACGGTTTAGTAGTCTCTCAGTGATATATGTCAGACACAAAAGTGAGCAGAGATATGTGTTACATACAAAAGTGAACAGAGTGTGAAGTAAGTGAGGTACAAAAAAAATAATATTTGAAATCGTGCACAAATCACGTAAAGAGAGCTAAAAAATGGTTTACGAGTCTGTAAGTGTTATGTGTCAGACAACATTGTGTAAAAGTGAACAGAGTGTGAGATACAAAAAAATGATTTCTTTATATAGTGGACAAATCACGTAAAGAGAGTTAAAAAACGGTTTAGTAGTCTCTCAGTGATATATGTCAGACACAAAAGTAAACAGAGATATGTGTTACATACAAAAGTGAACAGAGTGTGAAGTAAGTGAGGTACAAAAAAATTAGTATTTGAAATCGTGCACAAATCACGTAAAGAGACCTAAAAAATGGTTTACGAGTCTGTAAGTGTTATGTGTCAGACAACATTGTGTAAAAGTGAACAGAGTGTGAGATACAAAAAAATGAATTTTTTATATAGTGGACAAATCACGTAAAGAGAGTTAAAAAATGGTTTAGTAGACTCTCAGTGATATATGTCAGACACAAAATTGAACAGAGATATGTGTTACATACAAAAGTGAACAGAGTGTGAAGTAAGTGAGGTACAAAAAAATTAATATTTGAAATCGTGCACAAATCACGTAAAGAGAGCTAAAAAATGATTTACGAGTCTGTAAGTGTTGTGTGTCAGACAACATTGTGTAAAATTGAACAGAGTGTGAGATACAAAATAATGATTTTTTTATATAGTGGACAAATCACGTAAAGAGAGTTAAAAAACGGTTTAGTAGTATCTCAGTGATATGTGTCACACACAAAAGTGAACAGAGTGTGAAGTAAGTGAGGTACAAATAAATTAATATTTGAAATCGTGCACAAATCACGTAAAGAGAGCTAAAAAATGGTTTACAAGTCTGTAAGTGTTATGTGTCAGACAACATTGTGTAAGAGTGAACAGAGTGTGAGATACAAAAAAATGATTTTTTTATATAGTGGACAAATCACGTAAAGAGAGTTAAAAAACGGTTTAGTAGTCTCTCAGTGATATATGTCAGACACAAAAGTGAACAGAGATATGTGTTACATACAAAAGTGAACAGAGTGTGAAGTAAGTGAGGTACAAAAAAATTAATATTTGAAATCGTGCACAAATCACGTAAAGAGAGCTAAAAAATGGTTTACGAGTCTGTAAGTGTTATGTGTCAGACAACATTGTGTAAAAGTGAACAGAGTGTGAGATACAAAAAAATGATTTCTTTATATAGTGGACAAATCACGTAAAGAGAGTTAAAAAACGGTTTAGTAGTCTCTCAGTGATATATGTCAGACACAAAAGTGAACAGAGATATGTGTCACACACAAAAGTGAACAGAGTGTGAAATAAGTAAGGTACAAAAAAATTAATATTTTAAATCGTGCACAAATCACGTAAAGAGAGCTAAAAAATGGTTTACGAGTCTGTAAGTGTTATGTGTCAGACAACATTGTGTAAAAGTGAACAGAGTGTGAGATACAAAATAATGATTTTTTTATATAGTGGACAAATCACGTAAAGAGAGTTAAAAAACGGTTTAGTAGTATCTCAGTGATATGTGTCACACACAAAAGTGAACAGAGTGTGAAGTAAGTGAGGTACAAAAAAATTAATATTTGAAATCGTGCACAAATCACGTAAAGAGAGCTAAAAAATGGTTTACGAGTCTGTAAGTGTTATGTGTCAGACAACATTGTGTAAGAGTGAACAGAGTGTGAGATACAAAAAAATGATTTTTTTATATAGTGGACAAATCACGTAAAGAGAGTTAAAAAACGGTTTAGTAGTCTCTCAGTGATATATGTCAGACACAAAAGTGAACAGAGATATGTGTTACATACAAAAGTGAACAGAGTGTGAAGTAAGTGAGGTACAAAAAAATTAATATTTGAAATCGTGCACAAATCACGTAAAGAGAGCTAAAAAATGGTTTACGAGTCTGTAAGTGTTATGTGTCAGACAACATTGTGTAAAAGTGAACAGAGTGTGAGATACAAAAAAATGATTTCTTTATATAGTGGACAAATCACGTAAAGAGAGTTAAAAAACGGTTTAGTAGTCTCTCAGTGATATATGTCAGACACAAAAGTGAACAGAGATATGTGTCACACACAAAAGTGAACAGAGTGTGAAGTAAGTAAGGTACAAAAAAATTAATATTTGAAATCGTGCACAAATCACGTAAAGAGAGCTAAAAAATGGTTTACGAGTCTGTAAGTGTTATGTGTCAGACAACATTGTGTAAAAGTGAACAGAGTGTGAGATACAAAATAATGATTTTTTTATATAGTGGACAAATCACGTAAAGAGAGTTAAAAAACGGTTTAGTAGTATCTCAGTGATATGTGTCACACACAAAAGTGAACAGAGTGTGAAGTAAGTGAGGTACAAAAAAATTAATATTTGAAATCGTGCACAAATCACGTAAAGAGAGCTAAAAAATGGTTTACGAGTCTGTAAGTGTTATGTGTCAGACAACATTGTGTAAAAGTGAACAGAGTGTGAGATACAAAAAAATGAATTTTTTATATAGTGGACAAATCACGTAAAGAGAGTTAAAAAACGGTTTAGTAGTCTCTCAGTGATATATGTCAGACACAAAAGTGAACAGAGTGTGAAGTAAGTGAGGTACAAAAAAATTAATATTTGAAATCGTGCACAAATCACGTAAAGAGAGCTAAAAAATGGTTTACGAGTCTGTAAGTGTTATGTGTCAGACAACATTGTGTAAGAGTGAACAGAGTGTGAGATCCAAAAAAATGAATTTTTTATATAGTGGACAAATCACGTAAAGAGAGTTAAAAAACGGTTTAGTAGTCTCTCAGTGATATATGTCAGACACAAAAGTGAACAGAGATATGTGTTACATACAAAAGTGAACAGAGTGTGAAGTAAGTGAGGTACAAAAAAATTAATATTTGAAATCGTGCACAAATCACGTAAAGAGAGCTAAAAAATGGTTTACGAGTCTGTAAGTGTTATGTGTCAGACAACATTGTGTAAAAGTGAACAGAGTGTGAGATACAAAAAAATGATTTCTTTATATAGTGGACAAATCACGTAAAGAGAGTTAAAAAACGGTTTAGTAGTCTCTCAGTGATATATGTCAGACACAAAAGTGAACAGAGATATGTGTCACACACAAAAGTGAACAGAGTGTGAAGTAAGTGAGGTACAAAAAAATTAATATTTGAAATCGTGCACAAATCACGTAAAGAGAGCTAAAAAATGGTTTACGAGTCTGTAAGTGTTATGTGTCAGACAACATTGTGTAAAAGTGAACAGAGTGTGAGATACAAAAAAATGAATTTTTTATATAGTGGACAAATCACGTAAAGAGAGTTAAAAAACGGTTTAGTAGTCTCTCAGTGATATATGTCAGACACAAAAGTGAACAGAGATATGTGTCACACACAAAAGTGAACAGAGTGTGAAGTAAGTGAGGTACAAAAAAATTAATATTTGAAATCGTGCACAAATCACGTAAAGAGAGCTAAAAAATGGTTTACGAGTCTGTGTCAGACAACATTGTGTAAGAGTGAACAGAGTGTGAGATACAAAAAAATGAATTTTTTATATAGTGGACAAATCACGTAAAGAGAGTTAAAAAACGGTTTAGTAGTCTCTCAGTGATATAAGTCAGACACAAAAGTAAACAGAGATATGTGTTACATACAAAAGTGAACAGAGTGTGAAGTAAGTGAGGTACAAAAAAATTAATATTTGAAATCGTGCACAAATCACGTAAAGAGAGCTAAAAAATGGTTTACGAGTCTGTAAGTGTTATGTGTCAGACAACATTGTGTAAAAGTGAACAGAGTGTGAGATACAAAAAAATGATTTCTTTATATAGTGGACAAATCACGTAAAGAGAGTTAAAAAACGGTTTAGTAGTCTCTCAGTGATATATGTCAGACACAAAAGTAAACAGATATATGTGTTACATACAAAAGTGAACAGAGTGTGAAGTAAGTGAGGTACAAAAAAATTAATATTTGAAATCGTGCACAAATCACGTAAAGAGACCTAAAAAATGGTTTACGAGTCTGTAAGTGTTATGTGTCAGACAACATTGTGTAAAAGTGAACAGAGTGTGAGATACAAAAAAATGAATTTTTTATATAGTGGACAAATCACGTAAAGAGAGTTAAAAAATGGTTTAGTAGACTCTCAGTGATATATGTCAGACACAAAATTGAACAGAGATATGTGTTACATACAAAAGTGAACAGAGTGTGAAGTAAGTGAGGTACAAAAAAATTAATATTTGAAATCGTGCACAAATCACGTAAAGAGAGCTAAAAAATGGTTTACGAGTCTGTAAGTGTTATGTGTCAGACAACATTGTGTAAGAGTGAACAGAGTGTGAGATACAAAAAAATGAATTTTTTATATAGTGGACAAATCACGTAAAGAGAGTTAAGAAACGGTTTAGTACTCTCTCAGTGATATATGTCAGACACAAAAGTGAACAGAGATATGTGTTACATACAAAAGTGAACAGAGTGTGAAGTAAGTGAGGTACAAAAAAATTAATATTTGAAATCGTGCACAAATCACGTAAAGAGAGCTAAAAAATGGTTTACGAGTCTGTAAGTGTTATGTGTCAGACAACATTGTGTAAAAGTGAACAGAGTGTGAGATACAAAAAAATGATTTCTTAATATAGTGGACAAATCACGTAAAGAGAGTTAAAAAACGGTTTAGTAGTCTCTCAGTGATATATGTCAGACACAAAAGTGAACAGAGATATGTGTCACACACAAAAGTGAACAGAGTGTGAAGTAAGTAAGGTACAAAAAAATTAATATTTGAAATCGTGCACAAATCACGTAAAGAGAGCTAAAAAATGGTTTACGAGTCTGTAAGTGTTATGTGTCAGACAACATTGTGTAAAAGTGAACAGAGTGTGAGATACAAAATAATGATTTTTTATATAGTGGACAAATCACGTAAAGAGAGTTAAAAAACGGTTTAGTAGTATCTCAGTGATATGTGTCACACACAAAAGTGAACAGAGTGTGAAGTAAGTGAGGTACAAAAAAATTAATATTTGAAATCGTGCACAAATCACGTAAATTGAGCTAAAAAATGGTTTACGAGTCCGTAAGTGTTATGTGTCAGACAACATCGTGTAAAAGTGAACAGAGTGTGAGATACAAAAAAATGATTTCTTTATATAGTGGACAAATCACGTAAAGAGAGTTAAAAAACGGTTTAGTAGTCTCTCAGTGATATATGTCAGACACAAAACTGAACAGAGATATGTGTCACACACAAAAGTGAACAGAGTGTGAAGTAAGTGAGGTACAAAAAAATTAATATTTGAAATCGTGCACAAATCACGTAAAGAGAGCTAAAAAATGGTTTACGAGTCTGTAAGTGTTATGTGTCAGACAACATTGTGTAAGAGTGAACAGAGTGTGAGATACAAAAAAAATGAATTTTTTATATAGTGGACAAATCACGTAAAGAGAGTTAAAAAACGGTTTAGTAGTCTCTCAGTGATATATGTCAGACACAAAAGTAAACAGAGATATGTGTTACATACAAAAGTGAACAGAGTGTGAAGTAAGTATGGTACAAAAAAATTAATATTTGAAATCGTGCACAAATCACGTAAAGATACCTAAAAAATGGTTTACGAGTCTGTAAGTGTTATGTGTCAGACAACATTGTGTAAAAGTGAACAGAGTGTGAGATACAAAAAAATGAATTTTTTATATAGTGGACAAATCACGTAAAGAGAGTTAAAAAATGGTTTAGTAGACTCTCAGTGATATATGTCAGACACAAAATTGAACAGAGATATGTGTTACATACAAAAGTGAACAGAGTGTGAAGTAAGTGAGGTACAAAAAAATTAATATTTGAAATCGTGCACAAATCACGTAAAGAGAGATAAAAAATGGTTTACGAGTCTGTGTCAGACAACATTGTGTAAGAGTGAACAGAGTGTGAGATACAAAAAAATGATTTTTTTATATAGTGGACAAATCACGTAAAGAGAGTTAAAAAACGGTTTAGTAGTCTCTCAGTGATATAAGTCAGACACAAAAGTAAACAGAGATATGTGTTACATACAAAAGTGAACAGAGTGTGAAGTAAGTGAGGTACAAAAAAATTAATATTTGAAATCGTGCACAAATCACTTAAAGAGAGCTAAAAAATGGTTTACGAGTCTGTAAGTGTTATGTGTCAGACAACATTGTGTAAAAGTGAACAGAGTGTGAGATACAAAAAAATGATTTCTTTATATAGTGGACAAATCACGTAAAGAGAGTTAAAAAACGGTTTAGTAGTCTCTCAGTGATATATGTCAGACACAAAAGTGAACAGAGATATGTGTCACACACAAAAGTGAACAGAGTGTGAAGTAAGTAAGGTACAAAAAAATTAATATTTGAAATCGTGCACAAATCACGTAAAGAGAGCTAAAAAATGGTTTACGAGTCTGTAAGTGTTATGTGTCAGACAACATTGTGTAAAAGTGAACAGAGTGTGAGATACAAAATAATGATTTTTTTATATAGTGGACAAATCACGTAAAGAGAGTTAAAAAACGGTTTAGTAGTATCTCAGTGATATGTGTCACACACAAAAGTGAACAGAGTGTGAAGTAAGTGAGGTACAAAAAAATTAATATTTGAAATCGTGCACAAATCACGTAAAGAGAGCTAAAAAATGGTTTACGAGTCTGTAAGTGTTATGTGTCAGACAACATTGTGTAAAAGTGAACAGAGTGTGAGATACAAAAAAATGAATTTTTTATATAGTGGACAAATCACGTAAAGAGAGTTAAAAAACGGTTTAGTAGTCTCTCAGTGATATATGTCAGACACAAAAGTGAACAGAGTGTGAAGTAAGTGAGGTACAAAAAAATTAATATTTGAAATCGTGCACAAATCACGTAAAGAGAGCTAAAAAATGGTTTACGAGTCTGTGTCAGACAACATTGTGTAAGAGTGAACAGAGTGTGAGATACAAAAAAATGAATTTTTTATATAGTGGACAAATCACGTAAAGAGAGTCAAAAAACGGTTTAGTAGTCTCTCAGTGATATATGTCAGACACAAAAGTAAACAGAGATATGTGTTACATACAAAAGTGAACAGAGTGTGAAGTAAGTGAGGTACAAAAAAATTAATATTTGAAATCGTGCACAAATCACGTAAAGAGAGCTAAAAAATGGTTTACGAGTCTGTAAGTGTTATGTGTCAGACAACATTGTGTAAAAGTGAACAGAGTGTGAGATACAAAAAAATGATTTCTTTATATAGTGGACAAATCACGTAAAGAGAGTTAAAAAACGGTTTAGTAGTCTCTCAGTGATATATGTCAGACACAAAAGTAAACAGAGATATGTGTTACATACAAAAGTGAACAGAGTGTGAAGTAAGTGAGGTACAAAAAAATTAATATTTGAAATCGTGCACAAATCACGTAAAGAGACCTAAAAAATGGTTTACGAGTCTGTAAGTGTTATGTGTCAGACAACATTGTGTAAAAGTGAACAGAGTGTGAGATACAAAAAAATGAATTTTTTATATAGTGGACAAATCACGTAAAGAGAGTTAAAAAATGGTTTAGTAGACTCTCAGTGATATACGTCAGACACAAAATTGAACAGAGATATGTGTTACATACAAAAGTGAACAGAGTGTGAAGTAAGTGAGGTACAAAAAAATTAATATTTGAAATCGTGCACAAATCACGTAAAGAGAGCTAAAAAATGATTTACGAGTCTGTAAGTGTTGTGTGTCAGACAACATTGTGTAAAATTGAACAGAGTGTGAGATACAAAATAATGATTTTTTTATATAGTGGACAAATCACGTAAAGAGAGTTAAAAAACGGTTTAGTAGTATCTCAGTGATATGTGTCACACACAAAAGTGAACAGAGTGTGAAGTAAGTGAGGTACAAAAAAATTAATATTTGAAATCGTGCACAAATCACGTAAAGAGAGCTAAAAAATGGTTTACGAGTCTGTAAGTGTTATGTGTCAGACAACATTGTGTAAGAGTGAACAGAGTGTGAGATACAAAAAAATGAATTTTTTATATAGTGGACAAATCACGTAAAGAGAGTTAAAAAACGGTTTAGTAGTCTCTCAGTGATATATGTCAGACACAAAAGTGAACAGAGATATGTGTGACATACAAAAGTGAACAGAGTGTGAAGTAAGTGAGGTACAAAAAAATTAATATTTGAAATCGTGCACAAATCACGTAAAGAGAGCTAAAAAATGGTTTACGAGTCTGTAAGTGTTATGTGTCAGACAACATTGTGTAAAAGTGAACAGAGTGTGAGATACAAAAAAATGATTTCTTTATATGGTGGACAAATCACGTAAAGAGAGTTAAAAAACGGTTTAGTAGTCTCTCAGTGATAAATGTCAGACACAAAAGTGAACAGAGATATGTGTCACACACAAAAGTGAACAGAGTGTGAAGTAAGTGAGGTACAAAAAAATTAATATTTGAAATCGTGCACAAATCACGTAAAGAGAGCTAAAAAATGGTTTACGAGTCTGTAAGTGTTATGTGTCAGACAACATTGTGTAAAAGTGAACAGAGTGTGAGATACAAAAAAATGAATTTTTTATATAGTGGACAAATCACGTAAAGAGAGTTAAAAAACGGTTTAGTAGTCTCTCAGTGATATATGTCAGACACAAAAGTGAACAGAGATATGTGTCACACACAAAAGTGAACAGAGTGTGAAGTAAGTGAGGTACAAAAAAATTAATATTTGAAATCGTGCACAAATCACGTAAAGAGAGCTAAAAAATGGTTTACGAGTCTGTGTCAGACAACATTGTGTAAGAGTGAACAGAGTGTGAGATACAAAAAAATGAATTTTTTATATAGTGGACAAATCACGTAAAGAGAGTTAAAAAACGGTTTAGTAGTCTCTCAGTGATATAAGTCAGACACAAAAGTAAACAGAGATATGTGTTACATACAAAAGTGAACAGAGTGTGAAGTAAGTGAGGTACAAAAAAATTAATATTTGAAATCGTGCACAAATCACGTAAAGAGAGCTAAAAAATGGTTTACGAGTCTGTAAGTGTTATGTGTCAGACAACATTGTGTAAAAGTGAACAGAGTGTGAGATACAAAAAAATGATTTCTTTATATAGTGGACAAATCACGTAAAGAGAGTTAAAAAACGGTTTAGTAGTCTCTCAGTGATATATGTCAGACACAAAAGTGAACAGAGATATGTGTCACACACAAAAGTGAACAGAGTGTGAAGTAAGTAAGGTACAAAAAAATTAATATTTGAAATCGTGCACAAATCACGTAAAGAGAGCTAAAAAATGGTTTACGAGTCTGTAAGTGTTATGTGTCAGACAACATTGTGTAAAAGTGAACAGAGTGTGAGATACAAAATAATGATTTTTTTATATAGTGGACAAATCACGTAAAGAGAGTTAAAAAACGGTTTAGTAGTATCTCAGTGATATGTGTCACACACAAAAGTGAACAGAGTGTGAAGTAAGTGAGGTACAAAAAAATTAATATTTGAAATCGTGCACAAATCACGTAAAGAGAGCTAAAAAATGGTTTACGAGTCTGTAAGTGTTATGTGTCAGACAACATTGTGTAAAAGTGAACAGAGTGTGAGATACAAAAAAATGAATTTTTTATATAGTGGACAAATCACGTAAAGAGAGTTAAAAAACGGTTTAGTAGTCTCTCAGTGATATATGTCAGACACAAAAGTGAACAGAGTGTGAAGTAAGTGAGGTACAAAAAAATTAATATTTGAAATCGTGCACAAATCACGTAAAGAGAGCTAAAAAATGGTTTACGAGTCTGTGTCAGACAACATTGTGTAAGAGTGAACAGAGTGTGAGATACAAAAAAATGAATTTTTTATATAGTGGACAAATCACGTAAAGAGAGTCAAAAAACGGTTTAGTAGTCTCTCAGTGATATATGTCAGACACAAAAGTAAACAGAGATATGTGTTACATACAAAAGTGAACAGAGTGTGAAGTAAGTGAGGTACAAAAAAATTAATATTTGAAATCGTGCACAAATCACGTAAAGAGAGCTAAAAAATGGTTTACGAGTCTGTAAGTGTTATGTGTCAGACAACATTGTGTAAAAGTGAACAGAGTGTGAGATACAAAAAAATGATTTCTTTATATAGTGGACAAATCACGTAAAGAGAGTTAAAAAACGGTTTAGTAGTCTCTCAGTGATATATGTCAGACACAAAAGTAAACAGAGATATGTGTTACATACAAAAGTGAACAGAGTGTGAAGTAAGTGAGGTACAAAAAAATTAATATTTGAAATCGTGCACAAATCACGTAAAGAGACCTAAAAAATGGTTTACGAGTCTGTAAGTGTTATGTGTCAGACAACATTGTGTAAAAGTGAACAGAGTGTGAGATACAAAAAAATGAATTTTTTATATAGTGGACAAATCACGTAAAGAGAGTTAAAAAATGGTTTAGTAGACTCTCAGTGATATACGTCAGACACAAAATTGAACAGAGATATGTGTTACATACAAAAGTGAACAGAGTGTGAAGTAAGTGAGGTACAAAAAAATTAATATTTGAAATCGTGCACAAATCACGTAAAGAGAGCTAAAAAATGATTTACGAGTCTGTAAGTGTTGTGTGTCAGACAACATTGTGTAAAATTGAACAGAGTGTGAGATACAAAATAATGATTTTTTTATATAGTGGACAAATCACGTAAAGAGAGTTAAAAAACGGTTTAGTAGTATCTCAGTGATATGTGTCACACACAAAAGTGAACAGAGTGTGAAGTAAGTGAGGTACAAAAAAATTAATATTTGGAATCGTGCACAAATCACGTAAAGAGAGCTAAAAAATGGTTTACGAGTCTGTAAGTGTTATGTGTCAGACAACATTGTGTAAGAGTGAACAGAGTGTGAGATACAAAAAAATGAATTTTTTATATAGTGGACAAATCACGTAAAGAGAGTTAAAAAACGGTTTAGTAGTCTCTCAGTGATATATGTCAGACACAAAAGTGAACAGAGATATGTGTCACACACAAAAGTGAACAGAGTGTGAAGTAAGTGAGGTACAAAAAAATTAATATTTGAAATCGTGCACAAATCACGTAAAGAGAGCTAAAAAATGGTTTACGAGTCTGTAAGTGTTATGTGTCAGACAACATTGTGTAAAAGTGAACAGAGTGTGAGATACAAAAAAATGATTTTTTTATATAGTGGACAAATCACGTAAAGAGAGTTAAAAAACGGTTTAGTAGTCTCTCAGTGATATATGTCAGACACAAAAGTGAACAGAGATATGTGTCACACACAAAAGTGAACAGAGTGTGAAGTAAGTGAGGTACAAAAAAATTAATATTTGAAATCGTGCACAAATCACGTAAAGAGAGCTAAAAAATGGTTTACGAGTCTGTGTCAGACAACATTGTGTAAGAGTGAACAGAGTGTGAGATACAAAAAAATGAATTTTTTATATAGTGGACAAATCACGTAAAGAGAGTTAAAAAACGGTTTAGTAGTCTCTCAGTGATATATGTCAGACACAAAAGTAAACAGAGATATGTGTTACATACAAAAGTGAACAGAGTGTGAAGTAAGTGAGGTACAAAAAAATTATTATTTGAAATCGTGCACAAATCACGTAAAGAGACCTAAAAAATGGTTTACGAGTCTGTAAGTGTTATGTGTCAGACAACATTGTGTAAAAGTGAACAGAGTGTGAGATACAAAAAAATGAATTTTTTATATAGTGGACAAATCACGTAAAGAGAGTTAAAAAATGGTTTAGTAGACTCTCAGTGATATATGTCAGACACAAAATTGAACAGAGATATGTGTTACATACAAAAGTGAACAGAGTGTGAAGTAAGTGAGGTACAAAAAAATTAATATTTGAAATCGTGCACAAATCACGTAAAGAGAGCTAAAAAATGGTTTACGAGTCTGTAAGTGTTATGTGTCAGACAACATTGTGTAGAAGTGAACAGAGTGTGAGATACAAAAAAATGAATTTTTTATATAGTGGACAAATCACGTAAAGAGAGTTAAGAAACGGTTTAGTACTCTCTCAGTGATATATGTCAGACACAAAAGTGAACAGAGATATGTGTTACATACAAAAGTGAACAGAGTGTGAAGTAAGTGAGGTACAAAAAAATTAATATTTGAAATCGTGCACAAATCACGTAAAGAGAGCTAAAAAATGGTTTACGAGTCTGTAAGTGTTATGTGTCAGACAACATTGTGTAAAAGTGAACAGAGTGTGAGATACAAAAAAATGATTTCTTAATATAGTGGACAAATCACGTAAAGAGAGTTAAAAAACGGTTTAGTAGTCTCTCAGTGATATATGTCAGACACAAAAGTGAACAGAGATATGTGTCACACACAAAAGTGAACAGAGTGTGAAGTAAGTAAGGTACAAAAAAATTAATATTTGAAATCGTGCACAAATCACGTAAAGAGAGCTAAAAAATGGTTTACGAGTCTGTAAGTGTTATGTGTCAGACAACATTGTGTAAAAGTGAACAGAGTGTGAGATACAAAATAATGATTTTTTATATAGTGGACAAATCACGTAAAGAGAGTTAAAAAACGGTTTAGTAGTATCTCAGTGATATGTGTCACACACAAAAGTGAACAGAGTGTGAAGTAAGTGAGGTACAAAAAAATTAATATTTGAAATCGTGCACAAATCACGTAAATTGAGCTAAAAAATGGTTTACGAGTCCGTAAGTGTTATGTGTCAGACAACATCGTGTAAAAGTGAACAGAGTGTGAGATACAAAAAAATGATTTCTTTATATAGTGGACAAATCACGTAAAGAGAGTTAAAAAACGGTTTAGTAGTCTCTCAGTGATATATGTCAGACACAAAACTGAACAGAGATATGTGTCACACACAAAAGTGAACAGAGTGTGAAGTAAGTGAGGTACAAAAAAATTAATATTTGAAATCGTGCACAAATCACGTAAAGAGAGCTAAAAAATGGTTTACGAGTCTGTAAGTGTTATGTGTCAGACAACATTGTGTAAGAGTGAACAGAGTGTGAGATACAAAAAAAATGAATTTTTTATATAGTGGACAAATCACGTAAAGAGAGTTAAAAAACGGTTTAGTAGTCTCTCAGTGATATATGTCAGACACAAAAGTAAACAGAGATATGTGTTACATACAAAAGTGAACAGAGTGTGAAGTAAGTGTGGTACAAAAAAATTAATATTTGAAATCGTGCACAAATCACGTAAAGATACCTAAAAAATGGTTTACGAGTCTGTAAGTGTTATGTGTCAGACAACATTGTGTAAAAGTGAACAGAGTGTGAGATACAAAAAAATGAATTTTTTATATAGTGGACAAATCACGTAAAGAGAGTTAAAAAACGGTTTAGTAGTCTCTCAGTGATATATGTCAGACACAAAAGTAAACAGAGATATGTGTTACATACAAAAGTGAACAGAGTGTGAAGTAAGTGTGGTACAAAAAAATTAATATTTGAAATCGTGCACAAATCACGTAAAGATACCTAAAAAATGGTTTACGAGTCTGTAAGTGTTATGTGTCAGACAACATTGTGTAAAAGTGAACAGAGTGTGAGATACAAAAAAATGAATTTTTTATATAGTGGACAAATCACGTAAAGAGAGTTAAAAAATGGTTTAGTAGACTCTCAGTGATATATGTCAGACACAAAATTGAACAGAGATATGTGTTACATACAAAAGTGAACAGAGTGTGAAGTAAGTGAGGTACAAAAAAATTAATATTTGAAATCGTGCACAAATCACGTAAATTGAGCTAGAAAATGGTTTGCGAGTCTGTAAGTGTTATGTGTCAGACAATATTGTGTAAAAGTGAACAGAGTGTGAGATACAAAAAAATGATATCTTTATATAGTGGACAAATCACGTAAAGAGAGTTAAAAAACGGTTTAGTAGTATCTCAGTGATATGTGTCACACACAAAAGTGAACAGAGTGTGAAGTAAGTGAGGTACAAAAAAATTAATATTTGAAATCGTGCACAAATCACGTAAATTGAGCTAAAATATGGTTTACGAGTCTGTAAGTGTTATGTGTCAGACAACATTGTGTAAGAGTGAACAGAGTGTGAGATACAAAAAAATGAATTTTTTATATAGTGGACAAATCACGTAAAGAGAGTTAAAAAACGGTTTAGTAGTCTCTCAGTGATATATGTCAGACACAAAAGTAAACAGAGATATGTGTTACATACAAAAGTGAACAGAGTGTGAAGTAAGTTAGGTACAAAAAAATTATTATTTGAAATCGTGCACAAATCACGTAAAGAGACCTAAAAAATGGTTTACGAGTCTGTAAGTGTTATGTGTCAGACAACATTGTGTAAAAGTGAACAGAGTGTGAGATACAAAAAAATGAATTTTTTATATAGTGGACAAATCACGTAAAGAGAGTTAAAAAATGGTTTAGTAGACTCTCAGTGATATATGTCAGACACAAAATTGAACAGAGATATGTGTTACATACAAAAGTGAACAGAGTGTGAAGTAAGTGAGGTACAAAAAAATTAATATTTGAAATCGTGCACAAATCACGTAAAGAGAGCTAAAAAATGGTTTACGAGTCTGTAAGTGTTATGTGTCAGACAACATTGTGTAGAAGTGAACAGAGTGTGAGATACAAAAAAATGAATTTTTTATATAGTGGACAAATCACGTAAAGAGAGTTAAGAAACGGTTTAGTACTCTCTCAGTGATATATGTCAGACACAAAAGTGAACAGAGATATGTGTTACATACAAAAGTGAACAGAGTGTGAAGTAAGTGAGGTACAATAAAATTAATATTTGAAATCGTGCACAAATCACGTAAAGAGAGCTAAAAAATGGTTTACGAGTCTGTAAGTGTTATGTGTCAGACAACATTGTGTAAAAGTGAACAGAGTGTGAGATACAAAAAAATGATTTCTTAATATAGTGGACAAATCACGTAAAGAGAGTTAAAAAACGGTTTAGTAGTCTCTCAGTGATATATGTCAGACACAAAAGTGAACAGAGATATGTGTCACACACAAAAGTGAACAGAGTGTGAAGTAAGTAAGGTACAAAAAAATTAATATTTGAAATCGTGCACAAATCACGTAAAGAGAGCTAAAAAATGGTTTACGAGTCTGTAAGTGTTATGTGTCAGACAACATTGTGTAAAAGTGAACAGAGTGTGAGATACAAAATAATGATTTTTTATATAGTGGACAAATCACGTAAAGAGAGTTAAAAAACGGTTTAGTAGTATCTCAGTGATATGTGTCACACACAAAAGTGAACAGAGTGTGAAGTAAGTGAGGTACAAAAAAATTAATATTTGAAATCGTGCACAAATCACGTAAATTGAGCTAAAAAATGGTTTACGAGTCCGTAAGTGTTATGTGTCAGACAACATCGTGTAAAAGTGAACAGAGTGTGAGATACAAAAAAATGATTTCTTTATATAGTGGACAAATCACGTAAAGAGAGTTAAAAAACGGTTTAGTAGTCTCTCAGTGATATATGTCAGACACAAAACTGAACAGAGATATGTGTCACACACAAAAGTGAACAGAGTGTGAAGTAAGTGAGGTACAAAAAAATTAATATTTGAAATCGTGCACAAATCACGTAAAGAGAGCTAAAAAATGGTTTACGAGTCTGTAAGTGTTATGTGTCAGACAACATTGTGTAAGAGTGAACAGAGTGTGAGATACAAAAAAAATGAATTTTTTATATAGTGGACAAATCACGTAAAGAGAGTTAAAAAACGGTTTAGTAGTCTCTCAGTGATATATGTCAGACACAAAAGTAAACAGAGATATGTGTTACATACAAAAGTGAACAGAGTGTGAAGTAAGTGTGGTACAAAAAAATTAATATTTGAAATCGTGCACAAATCACGTAAAGATACCTAAAAAATGGTTTACGAGTCTGTAAGTGTTATGTGTCAGACAACATTGTGTAAAAGTGAACAGAGTGTGAGATACAAAAAAATGAATTTTTTATATAGTGGACAAATCACGTAAAGAGAGTTAAAAAATGGTTTAGTAGACTCTCAGTGATATATGTCAGACACAAAATTGAACAGAGATATGTGTTACATACAAAAGTGAACAGAGTGTGAAGTAAGTGAGGTACAAAAAAATTAATATTTGAAATCGTGCACAAATCACGTAAATTGAGCTAGAAAATGGTTTGCGAGTCTGTAAGTGTTATGTGTCAGACAACATTGTGTAAAAGTGAACAGAGTGTGAGATACAAAAAAATGATATCTTTATATAGTGGACAAATCACGTAAAGAGAGTTAAAAAACGGTTTAGTAGTATCTCAGTGATATGTGTCACACACAAAAGTGAACAGAGTGTGAAGTAAGTGAGGTACAAAAAAATTAATATTTGAAATCGTGCACAAATCACGTAAAGAGAGCTAAAAAATGGTTTACGAGTCTGTAAGTGTTATGTGTCAGACAACATTGTGTAAGAGTGAACAGAGTGTGAGATACAAAAAAATGATTTTTTTATATAGTGGACAAATCACGTAAAGAGAGTTAAAAAACGGTTTAGTAGTCTCTCAGTGATATATGTCAGACACAAAAGTGAACAGAGATATGTGTTACATACAAAAGTGAACAGAGTGTGAAGTAAGTGAGGTACAAAAAAATTAATATTTGAAATCGTGCACAAATCACGTAAAGAGAGCTAAAAAATGGTTTACGAGTCTGTAAGTGTTATGTGTCAGACAACATTGTGTAAAAGTGAACAGAGTGTGAGATACAAAAAAATGATTTCTTTATATAGTGGACAAATCACGTAAAGAGAGTTAAAAAACGGTTTAGTAGTCTCTCAGTGATATATGTCAGACACAAAAGTGAACAGAGATATGTGTCACACACAAAAGTGAACAGAGTGTGAAGTAAGTAAGGTACAAAAAAATTAATATTTGAAATCGTGCACAAATCACGTAAAGAGAGCTAAAAAATGGTTTACGAGTCTGTAAGTGTTATTTGTCAGACAACATTGTGTAAAAGTGAACAGAGTGTGAGATACAAAATAATGATTTTTTTATATAGTGGACAAATCACGTAAAGAGAGTTAAAAAACGGTTTAGTAGTATCTCAGTGATATGTGTCACACACAAAAGTGAACAGAGTGTGAAGTAAGTGAGGTACAAAAAAATTAATATTTGAAATCGTGCACAAATCACGTAAAGAGAGCTAAAAAATGGTTTACGAGTCTGTAAGTGTTATGTGTCAGACAACATTGTGTAAAAGTGAACAGAGTGTGAGATACAAAAAAATGAATTTTTTATATAGTGGACAAATCACGTAAAGAGAGTTAAAAAACGGTTTAGTAGTCTCTCAGTGATATATGTCAGACACAAAAGTGAACAGAGTGTGAAGTAAGTGAGGTACAAAAAAATTAATATTTGAAATCGTGCACAAATCACGTAAAGAGAGCTAAAAAATGGTTTACGAGTCTGTGTCAGACAACATTGTGTAAGAGTGAACAGAGTGTGAGATACAAAAAAATGAATTTTTTATATAGTGGACAAATCACGTAAAGAGAGTCAAAAAACGGTTTAGTAGTCTCTCAGTGATATATGTCAGACACAAAAGTAAACAGAGATATGTGTTACACACAAAAGTGAACAGAGTGTGAAGTAAGTGAGGTACAAAAAAATTAATATTTGAAATCGTGCACAAATCACGTAAAGAGAGCTAAAAAATGGTTTACGAGTCTGTAAGTGTTATGTGTCAGACAACATTGTGTAAAAGTGAACAGAGTGTGAGATACAAAAAAATGATTTCTTTATATAGTGGACAAATCACGTAAAGAGAGTTAAAAAACGGTTTAGTAGTCTCTCAGTGATATATGTCAGACACAAAAGTGAACAGAGATATGTGTCACACACAAAAGTGAACAGAGTGTGAAGTAAGTAAGGTACAAAAAAATTAATATTTAAAATCGTGCACAAATCACGTAAAGAGAGCTAAAAAATGGTTTACGAGTCTGTAAGTGTTATGTGTCAGACAACATTGTGTAAAAGTGAACAGAGTGTGAGATACAAAATAATGATTTTTTTATATAGTGGACAAATCACGTAAAGAGAGTTAAAAAACGGTTTAGTAGTATCTCAGTGATATGTGTCACACACAAAAGTGAACAGAGTGTGAAGTAAGTGAGGTACAAAAAAATTAATATTTTAAATCGTGCACAAATCACGTAAAGAGAGCTAAAAAATGGTTTACGAGTCTGTAAGTGTTATGTGTCAGACAACATTGTGTAAAAGTGAACAGAGTGTGAGATACAAAAAAATGAATTTTTTATATAGTAAACAAATCACGTAAAGAGAGTTTAAAAACGGTTTAGTAGTCTCTCAGTGATATATGTCAGACACAAAAGTGAACAGAGATATGTGTCACACACAAAAGTGAACAGAGTGTGAAGTAAGTGAGGTACAAAAAAATTAATATTTGAAATCGTGCACAAATCACGTAAAGAGAGCTAAAAAATGGTTTACGAGTCTGTGTCAGACAACATTGTGTAAGAGTGAACAGAGTGTGAGATACAAAAAAATGAATTTTTTATATAGTGGACAAATCACGTAAAGAGAGTTAAAAAACGGTTTAGTAGTCTCTCAGTGATATATGTCAGACACAAAAATAAACAGAGATATGTGTTACATACAAAAGTGAACAGAGTGTGAAGTAAGTGAGGTACAAAAAAATTAATATTTGAAATCGTGCACAAATCACGTAAAGAGAGCTAAAAAATGGTTTACGAGTCTGTAAGTGTTATGTGTCAGACAACATTGTGTAAAAGTGAACAGAGTGTGATATACAAAAAAATGAATTTTTTATATAGTGGACAAATCACGTAAAGAGAGTTAAAAAACGGTTTAGTAGTCTCTCAGTGATATATGTCAGACACAAAAGTGAACAGAGATATGTGTTACATACAAAAGTGAACAGAGTGTGAAGTAAGTGAGGTACAAAAAAAATAATATTTGAAATCGTGCACAAATCACGTAAAGAGAGCTAAAAAATGGTTTACGAGTCTGTAAGTGTTATGTGTCAGACAACATTGTGTAAAAGTGAACAGAGTGTGAGATAAAAAAAAATGATTTCTTTATATAGTGGACAAATCACGTAAAGAGAGTTAAAAAACGGTTTAGTAGTCTCTCAGTGATATATGTCAGACACAAAAGTAAACAGAGATATGTGTTACATACAAAAGTGAACAGAGTGTGAAGTAAGTGAGGTACAAAAAAATTAGTATTTGAAATCGTGCACAAATCACGTAAAGAGACCTAAAAAATGGTTTACGAGTCTGTAAGTGTTATGTGTCAGACAACATTGTGTAAAAGTGAACAGAGTGTGAGATACAAAAAAATGAATTTTTTATATAGTGGACAAATCACGTAAAGAGAGTTAAAAAATGGTTTAGTAGACTCTCAGTGATATATGTCAGACACAAAATTGAACAGAGATATGTGTTACATACAAAAGTGAACAGAGTGTGAAGTAAGTGAGGTACAAAAAAATTAATATTTGAAATCGTGCACAAATCACGTAAAGAGAGCTAAAAAATGATTTACGAGTCTGTAAGTGTTGTGTGTCAGACAACATTGTGTAAAATTGAACAGAGTGTGAGATACAAAATAATGATTTTTTTATATAGTGGACAAATCACGTAAAGAGAGTTAAAAAACGGTTTAGTAGTATCTCAGTGATATGTGTCACACACAAAAGTGAACAGAGTGTGAAGTAAGTGAGGTACAAATAAATTAATATTTGAAATCGTGCACAAATCACGTAAAGAGAGCTAAAAAATGGTTTACGAGTCTGTAAGTGTTATGTGTCAGACAACATTGTGTAAGAGTGAACAGAGTGTGAGATACAAAAAAATGATTTTTTTATATAGTGGACAAATCACGTAAAGAGAGTTAAAAAACGGTTTAGTAGTCTCTCAGTGATATATGTCAGACACAAAAGTGAACAGAGATATGTGTTACATACAAAAGTGAACAGAGTGTGAAGTAAGTGAGGTACAAAAAAATTAATATTTGAAATCGTGCACAAATCACGTAAAGAGAGCTAAAAAATGGTTTACGAGTCTGTAAGTGTTATGTGTCAGACAACATTGTGTAAAAGTGAACAGAGTGTGAGATACAAAAAAATGATTTCTTTATATAGTGGACAAATCACGTAAAGAGAGTTAAAAAACGGTTTAGTAGTCTCTCAGTGATATATGTCAGACACAAAAGTGAACAGAGATATGTGTCACACACAAAAGTGAACAGAGTGTGAAGTAAGTAAGGTACAAAAAAATTAATATTTGAAATCGTGCACAAATCACGTAAAGAGAGCTAAAAAATGGTTTACGAGTCTGTAAGTGTTATGTGTCAGACAACATTGTGTAAAAGTGAACAGAGTGTGAGATACAAAATAATGATTTTTTTATATAGTGGACAAATCACGTAAAGAGAGTTAAAAAACGGTTTAGTAGTATCTCAGTGATATGTGTCACACACAAAAGTGAACAGAGTGTGAAGTAAGTGAGGTACAAAAAAATTAATATTTGAAATCGTGCACAAATCACGTAAAGAGAGCTAAAAAATGGTTTACGAGTCTGTAAGTGTTATGTGTCAGACAACATTGTGTAAAAGTGAACAGAGTGTGAGATACAAAAAAATGAATTTTTTATATAGTGGACAAATCACGTAAAGAGAGTTAAAAAACGGTTTAGTAGTCTCTCAGTGATATATGTCAGACACAAAAGTGAACAGAGTGTGAAGTAAGTGAGGTACAAAAAAATTAATATTTGAAATCGTGCACAAATCACGTAAAGAGAGCTAAAAAATGGTTTACGAGTCTGTGTCAGACAACATTGTGTAAGAGTGAACAGAGTGTGAGATACAAAAAAATGAATTTTTTATATAGTGGACAAATCACGTAAAGAGAGTCAAAAAACCGTTTAGTAGTCTCTCAGTGATATATGTCAGACACAAAAGTAAACAGAGATATGTGTTACATACAAAAGTGAACAGAGTGTGAAGTAAGTGAGGTACAAAAAAATTAATATTTGAAATCGTGCACAAATCACGTAAAGAGAGCTAAAAAATGGTTTACGAGTCTGTAAGTGTTATGTGTCAGACAACATTGTGTAAAAGTGAACAGAGTGTGAGATACAAAAAAATGATTTCTTTATATAGTGGACAAATCACGTAAAGAGAGTTAAAAAACGGTTTAGTAGTCTCTCAGTGATATATGTCAGACACAAAAGTAAACAGAGATATGTGTTACATACAAAAGTGAACAGAGTGTGAAGTAAGTGAGGTACAAAAAAATTAACATTTGAAATCGTGCACAAATCACGTAAAGAGACCTAAAAAATGGTTTACGAGTCTGTAAGTGTTATGTGTCAGACAACATTGTGTAAAAGTGAACAGAGTGTGAGATACAAAAAAATGAATTTTTTATATAGTGGACAAATCACGTAAAGAGAGTTAAAAAATGGTTTAGTAGACTCTCAGTGATATATGTCAGACACAAAATTGAACAGAGATATGTGTTACATACAAAAGTGAACAGAGTGTGAAGTAAGTGAGGTACAAAAAAATTAATATTTGAAATCGTGCACAAATCACGTAAAGAGAGCTAAAAAATGATTTACGAGTCTGTAAGTGTTGTGTGTCAGACAACATTGTGTAAAATTGAACAGAGTGTGAGATACAAAATAATGATTTTTTTATATAGTGGACAAATCACGTAAAGAGAGTTAAAAACGGTTTAGTAGTATCTCAGTGATATGTGTCACACACAAAAGTGAACAGAGTGTGAAGTAAGTGAGGTACAAAAAAATTAATATTTGAAATCGTGCACAAATCACGTAAAGAGAGCTAAAAAATGGTTTACGAGTCTGTAAGTGTTATGTGTCAGACAACATTGTGTAAGAGTGAACAGAGTGTGAGATACAAAAAAATGAATTTTTTATATAGTGGACAAATCACGTAAAGAGAGTTAAAAAAAGGTTTAGTAGTCTCTCAGTGATATATGTCAGACACAAAAGTGAACAGAGATATGTGTTACATACAAAAGTGAACAGAGTGTGAAGTAAGTGAGGTACAAAAAAATTAATATTTGAAATCGTGCACAAATCACGTAAAGAGAGCTAAAAAATGGTTTACGAGTCTGTAAGTGTTATGTGTCAGACAACATTGTGTAAAAGTGAACAGAGTGTGAGATACAAAAAAATGATTTCTTTATATAGTGGACAAATCACGTAAAGAGAGTTAAAAAACGGTTTAGTAGTCTCTCAGTGATATATGTCAGACACAAAAGTGAACAGAGATATGTGTCACACACAAAAGTGAACAGAGTGTGAAGTAAGTGAGGTACAAAAAAATTAATATTTGAAATCGTGCACAAATCACGTTAAGAGAGCTAAAAAATGGTTTACGAGTCTGTAAGTGTTATGTGTCAGACAACATTGTGTAAAAGTGAACAGAGTGTGAGATACAAAAAAATGAATTTTTTATATAGTGGACAAATCACGTAAAGAGAGTTAAAAAACGGTTTAGTAGTCTCTCAGTGATATATGTCAGACACAAAAGTGAACAGAGATATGTGTCACACACAAAAGTGAACAGAGTGTGAAGTAAGTGAGGTACAAAAAAATTAATATTTGAAATCGTGCACAAATCACGTAAAGAGAGCTAAAAAATGGTTTACGAGTCTGTGTCAGACAACATTGTGTAAGAGTGAACAGAGTGTGAGATACAAAAAAATGAATTTTTTATATAGTGGACAAATCACGTAAAGAGAGTTAAAAAACGGTTTAGTAGTCTCTCAGTGATATAAGTCAGACACAAAAGTAAACAGAGATATGTGTTACATACAAAAGTGAACAGAGTGTGAAGTAAGTGAGGTACAAAAAAATTAATATTTGAAATCGTGCACAAATCACGTAAAGAGAGCTAAAAAATGGTTTACGAGTCTGTAAGTGTTATGAGTCAGACAACATTGTGTAAAAGTGAACAGAGTGTGAGATACAAAAAAATGATTTCTTTATATAGTGGACAAATCACGTAAAGAGAGTTAAAAAACGGTTTAGTAGTCTCTCAGTGATATATGTCAGACACAAAAGTAAACAGAGATATGTGTTACATACAAAAGTGAACAGAGTGTGAAGTAAGTGAGGTACAAAAAAATTAATATTTGAAATCGTGCACAAATCACGTAAAGAGACCTAAAAAATGGTTTACGAGTCTGTAAGTGTTATGTGTCAGACAACATTGTGTAAAAGTGAACAGAGTGTGAGATACAAAAAAATGAATTTTTTATATAGTGGACAAATCACGTAAAGAGAGTTAAAAAATGGTTTAGTAGACTCTCAGTGATATATGTCAGACACAAAATTGAACAGAGATATGTGTTACATACAAAAGTGAACAGAGTGTGAAGTAAGTGAGGTACAAAAAAATTAATATTTGAAATCGTGCACAAATCACGTAAAGAGAGCTAAAAAATGGTTTACGAGTCTGTAAGTGTTATGTGTCAGACAACATTGTGTAAGAGTGAACAGAGTGTGAGATACAAAAAAATGAATTTTTTATATAGTGGACAAATCACGTAAAGAGAGTTAAGAAACGGTTTAGTACTCTCTCAGTGATATATGTCAGACACAAAAGTGAACAGAGATATGTGTTACATACAAAAGTGAACAGAGTGTGAAGTAAGTGAGGTACAAAAAAATTAATATTTGAAATCGTGCACAAATCACGTAAAGAGAGCTAAAAAATGGTTTACGAGTCTGTAAATGTTATGTGTCAGACAACATTGTGTAAAAGTGAACAGAGTGTGAGATACAAAAAAATGATTTCTTAATATAGTGGACAAATCACGTAAAGAGAGTTAAAAAACGGTTTAGTAGTCTCTCAGTGATATATGTCAGACACAAAAGTGAACAGAGATATGTGTCACACACAAAAGTGAACAGAGTGTGAAGTAAGTAAGGTACAAAAAAATTAATATTTGAAATCGTGCACAAATCACGTAAAGAGAGCTAAAAAATGGTTTACGAGTCTGTAAGTGTTATGTGTCAGACAACATTGTGTAAAAGTGAACAGAGTGTGAGATACAAAATAATGATTTTTTATATAGTGGACAAATCACGTAAAGAGAGTTAAAAAACGGTTTAGTAGTATCTCAGTGATATGTGTCACACACAAAAGTGAACAGAGTGTGAAGTAAGTGAGGTACAAAAAAATTAATATTTGAAATCGTGCACAAATCACGTAAATTGAGCTAAAAAATGGTTTACGAGTCCGTAAGTGTTATGTGTCAGACAACATCGTGTAAAAGTGAACAGAGTGTGAGATACAAAAAAATGATTTCTTTATATAGTGGACAAATCACGTAAAGAGAGTTAAAAAACGGTTTAGTAGTCTCTCAGTGATATATGTCAGACACAAAAGTGAACAGAGATATGTGTCACACACAAAAGTGAACAGAGTGTGAAGTAAGTGAGGTACAAAAAAATTAATATTTGAAATCGTGCACAAATCACGTAAAGAGAGCTAAAAAATGGTTTACGAGTCTGTAAGTGTTATGTGTCAGACAACATTGTGTAAGAGTGAACAGAGTGTGAGATACAAAAAAAATGAATTTTTTATATAGTGGACAAATCACGTAAAGAGAGTTAAAAAACGGTTTAGTAGTCTCTCAGTGATATATGTCAGACACAAAAGTAAACAGAGATATGTGTTACATACAAAAGTGAACAGAGTGTGAAGTAAGTGTGGTACAAAAAAATTAATATTTGAAATCGTGCACAAATCACATAAAGATACCTAAAAAATGGTTTACGAGTCTGTAAGTGTTATGTGTCAGACAACATTGTGTAAAAGTGAACAGAGTGTGAGATACAAAAAAATGAATTTTTTATATAGTGGACAAATCACGTAAAGAGAGTTAAAAAATGGTTTAGTAGACTCTCAGTGATATATGTCAGACACAAAATTGAACAGAGATATGTGTTACATACAAAAGTGAACAGAGTGTGAAGTAAGTGAGGTACAAAAAAATTAATATTTGAAATCGTGCACAAATCACGTAAATTGAGCTAGAAAATGGTTTGCGAGTCTGTAAGTGTTATGTGTCAGACAACATTGTGTAAAAGTGAACAGAGTGTGAGATACAAAAAAATGATATCTTTATATAGTGGACAAATCACGTAAAGAGAGTTAAAAAACGGTTTAGTAGTATCTCAGTGATATGTGTCACACACAAAAGTGAACAGAGTGTGAAGTAAGTGAGGTACAAAAAAATTAATATTTGAAATCGTGCACAAATCACGTAAATTGAGCTAAAAAATGGTTTACGAGTCTGTAAGTGTTATGTGTCAGACAACATTGTGTAAGAGTGAACAGAGTGTGAGATACAAAAAAATGAATTTTTTATATAGTGGACAAATCACGTAAAGAGAGTTAAAAAACGGTTTAGTAGTCTCTCAGTGATATATGTCAGACACAAAAGTAAACAGAGATATGTGTTACATACAAAAGTGAACAGAGTGTGAAGTAAGTGAGGTACAAAAAAATTAATATTTGAAATCGTGCACAAATCACGTAAAGATACCTAAAAAATGGTTTACGAGTCTGTAAGTGTTATGTGTCAGACAACATTGTGTAAAAGTGAACAGAGTGTGAGATACAAAAAAATGAATTTTTTATATAGTGGACAAATCACGTAAAGAGAGTTAAAAAATGGTTTAGTAGACTCTCAGTGATATATGTCAGACACAAAATTGAACAGAGATATGTGTTACATACAAAAGTGAACAGAGTGTGAAGTAAGTGAGGTACAAAAAAATTAATATTTGAAATCGTGCACAAATCACGTAAATTGAGCTAGAAAATGGTTTGCGAGTCTGTAAGTGTTATGTGTCAGACAACATTGTGTAAAAGTGAACAGAGTGTGAGATACAAAAAAATGATATCTTTATATAGTGGACAAATCACGTAAAGAGAGTTAAAAAACGGTTTAGTAGTATCTCAGTGATATGTGTCACACACAAAAGTGAACAGAGTGTGAAGTAAGTGAGGTACAAAAAAATTAATATTTGAAATCGTGCACAAATCACGTAAATTGAGCTAAAAAATGGTTTACGAGTCTGTAAGTGTTATGTGTCAGACAACATTGTGTAAGAGTGAACAGAGTGTGAGATACAAAAAAATGAATTTTTTATATAGTGGACAAATCACGTAAAGAGAGTTAAAAAACGGTTTAGTAGTCTCTCAGTGATATATGTCAGACACAAAAGTAAACAGAGATATGTGTTACATACAAAAGTGAACAGAGTGTGAAGTAAGTGAGGTACAAAAAAATTAATATTTGAAATCGTGCACAAATCACGTAAAGAGAGCTAAAAAATGGTTTACGAGTCTGTAAGTGTTATGTGTCAGACAACATTGTGTAAGAGTGAACAGAGTGTGAGATTCAAAAAAATGAATTTTTTATATAGTGGACAAATCACGCAAAGAGAGTTAAAAAACGGTTTAGTAGTCTCTCAGTGATAAATGTCAGACACAAAAGTGAACAGAGATATGTGTTACATACAAAAGTGAACAGAGTGTGAAGTAAGTGAGGTACAAAAAAATTAATATTTGAAATCGTGCACAAATCACGTAAAGAGAGCTAAAAAATGGTTTACGAGTCTGTAAGTGTTATGTGTCAGACAACATTGTGTAAAAGTGAACAGAGTGTGAGATACAAAAAAATGATTTCTTTATATAGTGGACAAATCACGTAAAGAGAGTTAAAAAACGGTTTAGTAGTCTCTCAGTGATATATGTCAGACTCAAAAGTGAACAGAGATATGTGTCACACACAAAAGTGAACAGAGTGTGAAGTAAGTAAGGTACAAAAAAATTAATATTTGAAATCGTGCACAAATCACGTAAAGAGAGCTAAAAAATGGTTTACGAGTCTGTAAGTGTTATGTGTCAGACAACATTGTGTAAAAGTGAACAGAGTGTGAGATACAAAAAAATGATTTCTTTATATAGTGGACAAATCACGTAAAGAGAGTTAAAAAACGGTTTAGTAGTCTCTCAGTGATATATGTCAGACTCAAAAGTAAACAGAGATATGTGTCACACACAAAAGTGAACAGAGTGTGAAGTAAGTAAGGTACAAAAAGATTAATATTTGAAATCGTGCACAAATCACGTAAAGAGAGCTAAAAAATGGTTTACGAGTCTGTAAGTGTTATGTGTCAGACAACATTGTGTAAAAGTGAACAGAGTGTGAGATACAAAATAATGATTTTTTTATATTGTGGACAAATCACGTAAAGAGAGTTAAAAAACGGTTTAGTAGTATCTCAGTGATATGTGTCACACACAAAAGTGAACAGAGTGTGAAGTAAGTGAGGTACAAAAAAATTAATATTTGAAATCGTGCACAAATCACGTAAAGAGAGCTAAAAAATGGTTTACGAGTCTGTAAGTGTTATGTGTCAGACAACATTGTGTAAGAGTGAACGGAGTGTGAGATACAAAAAAATGAATTTTTTATATAGTGGACAAATCACGTAAAGAGAGTTAAAAAACGGATTAGTAGTCTCTCAGTGATATATGTCAGACACAAAAGTAAACAGAGATATGTGTTACATACAAAAGTGAACAGAGTGTGAAGTAAGTGAGGTACAAAAAAATTAATATTTGAAATCGTGCACAAATCACGTAAAGAGAGCTAAAAAATGGTTTACGAGTCTGTAAGTGTTATGTGTCAGACAACATTGTGTAAAAGTGAACAGAGTGTGAGATACAAAAAAATGAATTTTTTATATAGTGGACAAATCACGTAAAGAGAGTTAAAAAACGGTTTAGTAGTCTCTCAGTGATATATGTCAGACACAAAAGTGAACAGAGATATGAGTCACACACAAAAGTGAACAGAGTGTGAAGTAAGTGAGGTACAAAAAAATTAATATTTGAAATCGTGCACAAATCACGTAAAGAGAGCTAAAAAATGGTTTACGAGTCTGTAAGTGTTATGTGTCAGACAACATTGTGTAAGAGTGAACGGAGTGTGAGATACAAAAAAATGAATTTTTTATATAGTGGACAAATCACGTAAAGAGAGTTAAAAAATGGTTTAGTAGACTCTCAGTGATATATGTCAGACACAAAATTGAACAGAGATATGTGTTACATACAAAAGTGAACAGAGTGTGAAGTAAGTGAGGTACAAAAAAATTAATATTTGAAATCGTGCACAAATCACGTAAAGAGAGCTAAAAAATGGTTTACGAGTCTGTAAGTGTTATGTGTCAGACAACATTGTGTAAGAGTGAACAGAGTGTGAGATACAAAAAAATGAATTTTTTATATAGTGGACAAATCACGTAAAGAGAGTTAAGAAACGGTTTAGTACTCTCTCAGTGATATATGTCAGACACAAAAGTGAACAGAGATATGTGTTACATACAAAAGTGAACAGAGTGTGAAGTAAGTGAGGTACAAAAAAATTAATATTTGAAATCGTGCACAAATCACGTAAAGAGAGCTAAAAAATGGTTTACGAGTCTGTAAATGTTATGTGTCAGACAACATTGTGTAAAAGTGAACAGAGTGTGAGATACAAAAAAATGATTTCTTAATATAGTGGACAAATCACGTAAAGAGAGTTAAAAAACGGTTTAGTAGTCTCTCAGTGATATATGTCAGACACAAAAGTGAACAGAGATATGTGTCACACACAAAAGTGAACAGAGTGTGAAGTAAGTAAGGTACAAAAAAATTAATATTTGAAATCGTGCACAAATCACGTAAAGAGAGCTAAAAAATGGTTTACGAGTCTGTAAGTGTTATGTGTCAGACAACATTGTGTAAAAGTGAACAGAGTGTGAGATACAAAATAATGATTTTTTATATAGTGGACAAATCACGTAAAGAGAGTTAAAAAACGGTTTAGTAGTATCTCAGTGATATGTGTCACACACAAAAGTGAACAGAGTGTGAAGTAAGTGAGGTACAAAAAAATTAATATTTGAAATCGTGCACAAATCACGTAAATTGAGCTAAAAAATGGTTTACGAGTCCGTAAGTGTTATGTGTCAGACAACATCGTGTAAAAGTGAACAGAGTGTGAGATACAAAAAAATGATTTCTTTATATAGTGGACAAATCACGTAAAGAGAGTTAAAAAACGGTTTAGTAGTCTCTCAGTGATATATGTCAGACACAAAAGTGAACAGAGATATGTGTCACACACAAAAGTGAACAGAGTGTGAAGTAAGTGAGGTACAAAAAAATTAATATTTGAAATCGTGCACAAATCACGTAAAGAGAGCTAAAAAATGGTTTACGAGTCTGTAAGTGTTATGTGTCAGACAACATTGTGTAAGAGTGAACAGAGTGTGAGATACAAAAAAAATGAATTTTTTATATAGTGGACAAATCACGTAAAGAGAGTTAAAAAACGGTTTAGTAGTCTCTCAGTGATATATGTCAGACACAAAAGTAAACAGAGATATGTGTTACATACAAAAGTGAACAGAGTGTGAAGTAAGTGTGGTACAAAAAAATTAATATTTGAAATCGTGCACAAATCACATAAAGATACCTAAAAAATGGTTTACGAGTCTGTAAGTGTTATGTGTCAGACAACATTGTGTAAAAGTGAACAGAGTGTGAGATACAAAAAAATGAATTTTTTATATAGTGGACAAATCACGTAAAGAGAGTTAAAAAATGGTTTAGTAGACTCTCAGTGATATATGTCAGACACAAAATTGAACAGAGATATGTGTTACATACAAAAGTGAACAGAGTGTGAAGTAAGTGAGGTACAAAAAAATTAATATTTGAAATCGTGCACAAATCACGTAAATTGAGCTAGAAAATGGTTTGCGAGTCTGTAAGTGTTATGTGTCAGACAACATTGTGTAAAAGTGAACAGAGTGTGAGATACAAAAAAATGATATCTTTATATAGTGGACAAATCACGTAAAGAGAGTTAAAAAACGGTTTAGTAGTATCTCAGTGATATGTGTCACACACAAAAGTGAACAGAGTGTGAAGTAAGTGAGGTACAAAAAAATTAATATTTGAAATCGTGCACAAATCACGTAAATTGAGCTAAAAAATGGTTTACGAGTCTGTAAGTGTTATGTGTCAGACAACATTGTGTAAGAGTGAACAGAGTGTGAGATACAAAAAAATGAATTTTTTATATAGTGGACAAATCACGTAAAGAGAGTTAAAAAACGGTTTAGTAGTCTCTCAGTGATATATGTCAGACACAAAAGTAAACAGAGATATGTGTTACATACAAAAGTGAACAGAGTGTGAAGTAAGTGAGGTACAAAAAAATTAATATTTGAAATCGTGCACAAATCACGTAAAGATACCTAAAAAATGGTTTACGAGTCTGTAAGTGTTATGTGTCAGACAACATTGTGTAAAAGTGAACAGAGTGTGAGATACAAAAAAATGAATTTTTTATATAGTGGACAAATCACGTAAAGAGAGTTAAAAAATGGTTTAGTAGACTCTCAGTGATATATGTCAGACACAAAATTGAACAGAGATATGTGTTACATACAAAAGTGAACAGAGTGTGAAGTAAGTGAGGTACAAAAAAATTAATATTTGAAATCGTGCACAAATCACGTAAATTGAGCTAGAAAATGGTTTGCGAGTCTGTAAGTGTTATGTGTCAGACAACATTGTGTAAAAGTGAACAGAGTGTGAGATACAAAAAAAATGATATCTTTATATAGTGGACAAATCACGTAAAGAGAGTTAAAAAACGGTTTAGTAGTATCTCAGTGATATGTGTCACACACAAAAGTGAACAGAGTGTGAAGTAAGTGAGGTACAAAAAAATTAATATTTGAAATCGTGCACAAATCACGTAAAGAGAGCTAAAAAATGGTTTACGAGTCTGTAAGTGTTATGTGTCAGACAACATTGTGTAAGAGTGAACAGAGTGTGAGATACAAAAAAATGAATTTTTTATATAGTGGACAAATCACGTAAAGAGAGTTAAGAAACGGTTTAGTACTCTCTCAGTGATATATGTCAGACACAAAAGTGAACAGAGATATGTGTTACATACAAAAGTGAACAGAGTGTGAAGTAAGTGAGGTACAAAAAAATTAATATTTGAAATCGTGCACAAATCACGTAAAGAGAGCTAAAAAATGGTTTACGAGTCTGTAAATGTTATGTGTCAGACAACATTGTGTAAAAGTGAACAGAGTGTGAGATACAAAAAAATGATTTCTTAATATAGTGGACAAATCACGTAAAGAGAGTTAAAAAACGGTTTAGTAGTCTCTCAGTGATATATGTCAGACACAAAAGTGAACAGAGATATGTGTCACACACAAAAGTGAACAGAGTGTGAAGTAAGTAAGGTACAAAAAAATTAATATTTGAAATCGTGCACAAATCACGTAAAGAGAGCTAAAAAATGGTTTACGAGTCTGTAAGTGTTATGTGTCAGACAACATTGTGTAAAAGTGAACAGAGTGTGAGATACAAAATAATGATTTTTTATATAGTGGACAAATCACGTAAAGAGAGTTAAAAAACGGTTTAGTAGTATCTCAGTGATATGTGTCACACACAAAAGTGAACAGAGTGTGAAGTAAGTGAGGTACAAAAAAATTAATATTTGAAATCGTGCACAAATCACGTAAATTGAGCTAAAAAATGGTTTACGAGTCCGTAAGTGTTATGTGTCAGACAACATCGTGTAAAAGTGAACAGAGTGTGAGATACAAAAAAATGATTTCTTTATATAGTGGACAAATCACGTAAAGAGAGTTAAAAAACGGTTTAGTAGTATCTCAGTGATATGTGTCACACACAAAAGTGAACAGAGTGTGAAGTAAGTGTGGTACAAAAAAAAAATATTAGAAATCGTGCACAAATCACGTAAAGAGAGTTAAAAATGGTTTACGAGTCTGTAAGTTTTATGTGTCAGATAAAATTGTGTAAAAGTGAATAGAGTGTGAAATACAAAAAAATGATTTTTTTATATGGTGGACAAATCAAGTAAAGAGAGTTAAAAAACGGTTTAGTAGTCTCTCAGTGATATATGTCAGACACAAAAGTGAACAGAGATATGTGTCACACACAAAAGTGAACAGAGTGTGAAGTAAGTGAGGTACAAAAAAATTAATATTTGAAATCGTGCACAAATCACGTAAAGAGAGCTAAAAAATGGTTTACGAGTCTGTAAGTGTTACGTGTCAGACAACATTGTGTAAAAGTGAACGGAGTGTGAGATACAAAAAAATGATTTTTTGAAATCGTGGACAAATCACGTAAAGAGAGTTAAAAAATGGTTTAGTAGTATCTCAGTGATATGTGTCACACACAAAAGTGAACAGAGTATGAAGTAAGTGAGGTACAAAAAAAATAATATTTGAAATCGTGCACAAATCACGTAAAGAGAGCTAAAAAATGGTTTACGAGTCTGTAAGTGTTATGTGTCAGACAACATTGTGTAAAAGTGAACAGAGTGTGAGATACAAAAAAATGATTTCTTTATATGGTGGACAAATCAAGTAAAGAGAGTTAAGAAACGGTTTAGTACTCTCTCAGTGATATATGTCAGACACAAAAGTGAACAGAGATATGTGTTACATACAAAAGTGAACAGAGTGTGAAGTAAGTGAGGTACAAAAAAATTAATATTTGAAATCGTGCACAAATCACGTAAAGAGAGCTAAAAAATGGTTTACGAGTCTGTAAATGTTATGTGTCAGACAACATTGTGTAAAAGTGAACAGAGTGTGAGATACAAAAAAATGATTTCTTAATATAGTGGACAAATCACGTAAAGAGAGTTAAAAAACGGTTTAGTAGTCTCTCAGTGATATATGTCAGACACAAAAGTGAACAGAGATATGTGTCACACACAAAAGTGAACAGAGTGTGAAGTAAGTAAGGTACAAAAAAATTAATATTTGAAATCGTGCACAAATCACGTAAAGAGAGCTAAAAAATGGTTTACGAGTCTGTAAGTGTTATGTGTCAGACAACATTGTGTAAAAGTGAACAGAGTGTGAGATACAAAATAATGATTTTTTATATAGTGGACAAATCACGTAAAGAGAGTTAAAAAACGGTTTAGTAGTATCTCAGTGATATGTGTCACACACAAAAGTGAACAGAGTGTGAAGTAAGTGAGGTACAAAAAAATTAATATTTGAAATCGTGCACAAATCACGTAAATTGAGCTAAAAAATGGTTTACGAGTCCGTAAGTGTTATGTGTCAGACAACATCGTGTAAAAGTGAACAGAGTGTGAGATACAAAAAAATGATTTCTTTATATAGTGGACAAATCACGTAAAGAGAGTTAAAAAACGGTTTAGTAGTCTCTCAGTGATATATGTCAGACACAAAAGTGAACAGAGATATGTGTCACACACAAAAGTGAACAGAGTGTGAAGTAAGTGAGGTACAAAAAAATTAATATTTGAAATCGTGCACAAATCACGTAAAGAGAGCTAAAAAATGGTTTACGAGTCTGTAAGTGTTATGTGTCAGACAACATTGTGTAAGAGTGAACAGAGTGTGAGATACAAAAAAAATGAATTTTTTATATAGTGGACAAATCACGTAAAGAGAGTTAAAAAACGGTTTAGTAGTCTCTCAGTGATATATGTCAGACACAAAAGTAAACAGAGATATGTGTTACATACAAAAGTGAACAGAGTGTGAAGTAAGTGTGGTACAAAAAAATTAATATTTGAAATCGTGCACAAATCACATAAAGATACCTAAAAAATGGTTTACGAGTCTGTAAGTGTTATGTGTCAGACAACATTGTGTAAAAGTGAACAGAGTGTGAGATACAAAAAAATGAATTTTTTATATAGTGGACAAATCACGTAAAGAGAGTTAAAAAATGGTTTAGTAGACTCTCAGTGATATATGTCAGACACAAAATTGAACAGAGATATGTGTTACATACAAAAGTGAACAGAGTGTGAAGTAAGTGAGGTACAAAAAAATTAATATTTGAAATCGTGCACAAATCACGTAAATTGAGCTAGAAAATGGTTTGCGAGTCTGTAAGTGTTATGTGTCAGACAACATTGTGTAAAAGTGAACAGAGTGTGAGATACAAAAAAATGATATCTTTATATAGTGGACAAATCACGTAAAGAGAGTTAAAAAACGGTTTAGTAGTATCTCAGTGATATGTGTCACACACAAAAGTGAACAGAGTGTGAAGTAAGTGAGGTACAAAAAAATTAATATTTGAAATCGTGCACAAATCACGTAAATTGAGCTAAAAAATGGTTTACGAGTCTGTAAGTGTTATGTGTCAGACAACATTGTGTAAGAGTGAACAGAGTGTGAGATACAAAAAAATGAATTTTTTATATAGTGGACAAATCACGTAAAGAGAGTTAAAAAACGGTTTAGTAGTCTCTCAGTGATATATGTCAGACACAAAAGTAAACAGAGATATGTGTTACATACAAAAGTGAACAGAGTGTGAAGTAAGTGAGGTACAAAAAAATTAATATTTGAAATCGTGCACAAATCACGTAAAGATACCTAAAAAATGGTTTACGAGTCTGTAAGTGTTATGTGTCAGACAACATTGTGTAAAAGTGAACAGAGTGTGAGATACAAAAAAATGAATTTTTTATATAGTGGACAAATCACGTAAAGAGAGTTAAAAAATGGTTTAGTAGACTCTCAGTGATATATGTCAGACACAAAATTGAACAGAGATATGTGTTACATACAAAAGTGAACAGAGTGTGAAGTAAGTGAGGTACAAAAAAATTAATATTTGAAATCGTGCACAAATCACGTAAATTGAGCTAGAAAATGGTTTGCGAGTCTGTAAGTGTTATGTGTCAGACAACATTGTGTAAAAGTGAACAGAGTGTGAGATACAAAAAAATGATATCTTTATATAGTGGACAAATCACGTAAAGAGAGTTAAAAAACGGTTTAGTAGTATCTCAGTGATATGTGTCACACACAAAAGTGAACAGAGTGTGAAGTAAGTGAGGTACAAAAAAATTAATATTTGAAATCGTGCACAAATCACGTAAAGAGAGCTAAAAAATGGTTTACGAGTCTGTAAGTGTTATGTGTCAGACAACATTGTGTAAGAGTGAACAGAGTGTGAGATACAAAAAAATGAATTTTTTATATAGTGGACAAATCACGTAAAGAGAGTTAAGAAACGGTTTAGTACTCTCTCAGTGATATATGTCAGACACAAAAGTGAACAGAGATATGTGTTACATACAAAAGTGAACAGAGTGTGAAGTAAGTGAGGTACAAAAAAATTAATATTTGAAATCGTGCACAAATCACGTAAAGAGAGCTAAAAAATGGTTTACGAGTCTGTAAATGTTATGTGTCAGACAACATTGTGTAAAAGTGAACAGAGTGTGAGATACAAAAAAATGATTTCTTAATATAGTGGACAAATCACGTAAAGAGAGTTAAAAAACGGTTTAGTAGTCTCTCAGTGATATATGTCAGACACAAAAGTGAACAGAGATATGTGTCACACACAAAAGTGAACAGAGTGTGAAGTAAGTAAGGTACAAAAAAATTAATATTTGAAATCGTGCACAAATCACGTAAAGAGAGCTAAAAAATGGTTTACGAGTCTGTAAGTGTTATGTGTCAGACAACATTGTGTAAAAGTGAACAGAGTGTGAGATACAAAATAATGATTTTTTATATAGTGGACAAATCACGTAAAGAGAGTTAAAAAACGGTTTAGTAGTATCTCAGTGATATGTGTCACACACAAAAGTGAACAGAGTGTGAAGTAAGTGAGGTACAAAAAAATTAATATTTGAAATCGTGCACAAATCACGTAAATTGAGCTAAAAAATGGTTTACGAGTCCGTAAGTGTTATGTGTCAGACAACATCGTGTAAAAGTGAACAGAGTGTGAGATACAAAAAAATGATTTCTTTATATAGTGGACAAATCACGTAAAGAGAGTTAAAAAACGGTTTAGTAGTATCTCAGTGATATGTGTCACACACAAAAGTGAACAGAGTGTGAAGTAAGTGTGGTACAAAAAAAAAATATTAGAAATCGTGCACAAATCACGTAAAGAGAGTTAAAAATGGTTTACGAGTCTGTAAGTTTTATGTGTCAGATAAAATTGTGTAAAAGTGAATAGAGTGTGAAATACAAAAAAATGATTTTTTTATATGGTGGACAAATCAAGTAAAGAGAGTTAAAAAACGGTTTAGTAGTCTCTCAGTGATATATGTCAGACACAAAAGTGAACAGAGATATGTGTCACACACAAAAGTGAACAGAGTGTGAAGTAAGTGAGGTACAAAAAAATTAATATTTGAAATCGTGCACAAATCACGTAAAGAGAGCTAAAAAATGGTTTACGAGTCTGTAAGTGTTACGTGTCAGACAACATTGTGTAAAAGTGAACGGAGTGTGAGATACAAAAAAATGATTTTTTGAAATCGTGGACAAATCACGTAAAGAGAGTTAAAAAATGGTTTAGTAGTATCTCAGTGATATGTGTCACACACAAAAGTGAACAGAGTATGAAGTAAGTGAGGTACAAAAAAAATAATATTTGAAATCGTGCACAAATCACGTAAAGAGAGCTAAAAAATGGTTTACGAGTCTGTAAGTGTTATGTGTCAGACAACATTGTGTAAAAGTGAACAGAGTGTGAGATACAAAAAAATGATTTCTTTATATGGTGGACAAATCAAGTAAAGAGAGTTAAAAAACGGTTTAGTAGTCTCTCAGTGATATTTGTCAGACACAAAAGTGAACAGAGATATGTGTCACACACAAAAGTGAACAGAGTGTGAAGTAAGTGAAGTACAAAAAAATTAATATTTGAAATCGTGCACAAATCACGTAAAGAGAGCTAAAAAATGGTTTACGAGTCTGTAAGTGTTATGTGTCAGATAAAATTGTGTAAAAGTGAACAGAGTGTGAAATACAAAAAAATGATTTTTTTATATAGTGGACAAATCACGTAAAGAGAGTTAAAAAAAGGTTTAGTAGTCTCTCAGTTATGTGTCACACACAAAAGTGAACAGTGTGTGAAGTAAGTGAGGTACAAAAAAATTAATATTTGAAATCGTGCACAAATCACGTAAAGAGAGCTAAAAAATGATTTACGAGTCTGTAAGAGTTATGTGTCAGACAACATTGTGTAAAAGTGAACAGAGTGTGAGATACAAAAAAATGAATTTTTTATTTAGTGGACAAATCACGTAAAGAGAGTTAAAAAATGGTTTAGTAGTATCTCAGTGATATGTGTCACACACAAAAGTGAACAGAGTGTGAAGTAAGTGTGGTACAAAAAAAAAAATATTAGAAATCGTGCACAAATCACGTAAAGAGAGTTAAAAAATGGTTTACGAGTCTGTAAGTTTTATGTGTCAGATAAAATTGTGTAAAAGTGAACAGAGTGTGAAATACAAAAAAATGGTTTTTTTATATAGTGGACAAATCACGTAAAGAGAGTTAAAAAATGGTTTAGTAGTCTCTCAGTGATGTGTCACACACAAAAGTGAACAGTGTGTGAAGTAAGTGAGGTACAAAAAAATTAATATTTGAAATCGTGCACAAATCACATAAAGAGAGCTAAAAAATGATTTACGAGTCTGTAAGTGTTATGTGTCAGACAACATTGTGGAAAAGTGAACGGAGTGTGAGATACAAAAAAATGATTTTTTGAAATCGTCGACAAATCACGTAAAGAGAGTTAAAAAATGGTTTAGTAGTATCTCAGTAATATGTGTCACACACACAAGTGAACAGTGTGTGAAGTAAGTGAGGTACAAAAAAATTAATATTTGAAATCGTGCACAAATCACGTAAAGAGAGCTAAAAAATGGTTTACGAGTCTGTAAGTGTTACGTGTCAGACAACATTGTGTTAAAGTGAACAGAGTGTGAGATACAAAAAAATGAATTCTTTATATAGTGGACAAATCACGTAAAGAGAGTTAAAAAATTGTTTAGTAGTCTCTCAGTGATATGTGTCAGAAACAAAAGTGAACAGAGTGTTAAGTAAGTGAGGTACAAAAAAATTAATATTTGAAATCGTGCACAAATCACGTAAAGAGAGCTAAAAAATGGTTTACGAGTCTGTAAGTGTTATATATCAGACAACATTGTGTAAAAGTGAACGGAGTGTGAGATACAAAAAAAAAATTTTTATATAGTGGACAAATCACGTAAAGAGAGTTAAAAAATGGTTTAGTAGTATCTCAGTGTTATGAGTCACACACAAAAGTGAACAGAGTGTGAAGTAAGTGAGGTACAAAAAAATTAATATTTGAAATCGTGCACAAATCACGTAAAGAGAGCTAAAAAATGGTTTACGAGTCTGTAAGTGTTATGTGTCAGACAACATTGTGTAAAAGTGAACAGAGTGTGAGATACAAAAAAATGATTTCTTTATATAGTGGACAAATCACGTAAAGAGAGTTAAAAAACGGTTTAGTAGTCTCTCAGTGATATATGTCAGACACAAAAGTGAACAGAGATATGTGTCACACACAAAAGTGAACAGAGTGTGAAATAAGTAAGGTACAAAAAAAATAATATTTTAAATCGTGCACAAATCACGTAAAGAGAGCTAAAAAATGGTTTACGAGTCTGTAAGTGTTATGTGTCAGACAACATTGTGTAAAAGTGAACAGAGTGTGAGATACAAAATAATGATTTTTTTATATAGTGGACGAATCACGTAAAGAGAGTTAAAAAACGGTTTAGTAGTATCTCAGTGATATGTGTCACACACAAAAGTGAACAGAGTGTGAAGTAAGTGAGGTACAAAAAAATTAATATTTGAAATCGTGCACAAATCACGTAAAGAGAGCTAAAAAATGGTTTACGAGTCTGTAAGTGTTATGTGTCAGACAACATTGTGTAAGAGTGAACAGAGTGTGAGATACAAAAAAATGAATTTTTTATATAGTGGACAAATCACGTAAAGAGAGTTAAAAAACGGTTTAGTAGTCTCTCAGTGATATATGTCAGACACAAAAGTGAACAGAGATACGTGTTACATACAAAAGTGAACAGAGTGTGAAGTAAGTGAGGTACAAAAAAATTAATATTTGAAATCGTGCACAAATCACGTAAAGAGAGCTATTAAATGGTTTACGAGTCTGTAAGTGTTATGTGTCAGACAACATTGTGTAAAAGTGAACAGAGTGTGAGATACAAAAAAATGATTTCTTTATATAGTGGACAAATCACGTAAAGAGAGTTAAAAAACGGTTTAGTAGTCTCTCAGTGATATATGTCAGACACAAAAGTGAACAGAGATATGTGTCACACACAAAAGTGAACAGAGTGTGAAGTAAGTAAGGTATAAAAAAATTAATATTTAAAATCGTGCACAAATCACGTAAAGAGAGCTAAAAAATGGTTTACGAGTCTGTAAGTGTTATGTGTCAGACAACATTGTGTAAAAGTGAACAGAGTGTGAGATACAAAATAATGATTTTTTTATATAGTGGACAAATCACGTAAAGAGAGTTAAAAAACGGTTTAGTAGTATCTCAGTGATATGTGTCACACACAAAAGTGAACAGAGTGTGAAGTAAGTGAGGTACAAAAAAATTAATATTTTAAATCGTGCACAAATCACGTAAAGAGAGCTAAAAAATGGTTTACGAGTCTGTAAGTGTTATGTGTCAGACAACATTGTGTAAAAGTGAACAGAGTGTGAGATACAAAAAAATGACTTTTTTATATAGTGGACAAATCACGTAAAGAGAGTTAAAAAACGGTTTAGTAGTCTCTCAGTGATATATGTCAGACACAAAAGTGAACAGAGATATGTGTCACACACAAAAGTGAACAGAGTGTGAAGTAAGTGAGGTACAAAAAAATTAATATTTGAAATCGTGCACAAATCACGTAAAGAGAGCTAAAAAATGGTTTACGAGTCTGTGTCAGACAACATTGTGTAAGAGTGAACAGAGTGTGAGATACAAAAAAATGATTTTTTTATATAGTGGACAAATCACGTAAAGAGAGTTAAAAAACGGTTTAGTAGTCTCTCAGTGATATATGTCAGACACAAAAATAAACAGAGATATGTGTTACATACAAAAGTGAACAGAGTGTGAAGTAAGTGAGGTACAAAAAAATTAATATTTGAAATCGTGCACAAATCACGTAAAGAGAGCTAAAAAATGGTTTACGAGTCTGTAAGTGTTATGTGTCAGACAACATTGTGTAAAAGTGAACAGAGTGTGATATACAAAAAAATGAATTTTTTATATAGTGGACAAATCACGTAAAGAGAGTTAAAAAACGGTTTAGTAGTCTCTCAGTGATATATGTCAGACACAAAAGTGAACAGAGATATGTGTTACATACAAAAGTGAACAGAGTGTGAAGTAAGTGAGGTACAAAAAAAATAATATTTGAAATCGTGCACAAATCACGTAAAGAGAGCTAAAAAATGGTTTACGAGTCTGTAAGTGTTATGTGTCAGACAACATTGTGTAAAAGTGAACAGAGTGTGAGATACAAAAAAATGATTTCTTTATATAGTGGACAAATCACGTAAAGAGAGTTAAAAAACGGTTTAGTAGTCTCTCAGTGATATATGTCAGACACAAAAGTAAACAGAGATATGTGTTACATACAAAAGTGAACAGAGTGTGAAGTAAGTGAGGTACAAAAAAATTAGTATTTGAAATCGTGCACAAATCACGTAAAGAGACCTAAAAAATGGTTTACGAGTCTGTAAGTGTTATGTGTCAGACAACATTGTGTAAAAGTGAACAGAGTGTGAGATACAAAAAAATGAATTTTTTATATAGTGGACAAATCACGTAAAGAGAGTTAAAAAATGGTTTAGTAGACTCTCAGTGATATATGTCAGACACAAAATTGAACAGAGATATGTGTTACATACAAAAGTGAACAGAGTGTGAAGTAAGTGAGGTACAAAAAAATTAATATTTGAAATCGTGCACAAATCACGTAAAGAGAGCTAAAAAATGATTTACGAGTCTGTAAGTGTTGTGTGTCAGACAACATTGTGTAAAATTGAACAGAGTGTGAGATACAAAATAATGATTTTTTTATATAGTGGACAAATCACGTAAAGAGAGTTAAAAAACGGTTTAGTAGTATCTCAGTGATATGTGTCACACACAAAAGTGAACAGAGTGTGAAGTAAGTGAGGTACAAATAAATTAATATTTGAAATCGTGCACAAATCACGTAAAGAGAGCTAAAAAATGGTTTACGAGTCTGTAAGTGTTATGTGTCAGACAACATTGTGTAAGAGTGAACAGAGTGTGAGATACAAAAAAATGATTTTTTTATATAGTGGACAAATCACGTAAAGAGAGTTAAAAAACGGTTTAGTAGTCTCTCAGTGATATATGTCAGACACAAAAGTGAACAGAGATATGTTTTACATACAAAAGTGAACAGAGTGTGAAGTAAGTGAGGTACAAAAAAATTAATATTTGAAATCGTGCACAAATCACGTAAAGAGAGCTAAAAAATGGTTTACGAGTCTGTAAGTGTAATGTGTCAGACAACATTGTGTAAAAGTGAACAGAGTGTGAGATACAAAAAAATGATTTCTTTATATAGTGGACAAATCACGTAAAGAGAGTTAAAAAACGGTTTAGTAGTCTCTCAGTGATATATGTCAGACACAAAAGTGAACAGAGATATGTGTCACACACAAAAGTGAACAGAGTGTGAAATAAGTAAGGTACAAAAAAATTAATATTTTAAATCGTGCACAAATCACGTAAAGAGAGCTAAAAAATGGTTTACGAGTCTGTAAGTGTTATGTGTCAGACAACATTGTGTAAAAGTGAACAGAGTGTGAGATACAAAATAATGATTTTTTTATATAGTGGACAAATCACGTAAAGAGAGTTAAAAAACGGTTTAGTAGTATCTCAGTGATATGTGTCACACACAAAAGTGAACAGAGTGTGAAGTAAGTGAGGTACAAAAAAATTAATATTTGAAATCGTGCACAAATCACGTAAAGAGAGCTAAAAAATGGTTTACGAGTCTGTAAGTGTTATGTGTCAGACAACATTGTGTAAGAGTGAACAGAGTGTGAGATACAAAAAAATGATTTTTTTATATAGTGGACAAATCACGTAAAGAGAGTTAAAAAACGGTTTAGTAGTCTCTCAGTGATATATGTCAGACACAAAAGTGAACAGAGATATGTGTTACATACAAAAGTGAACAGAGTGTGAAGTAAGTGAGGTACAAAAAAATTAATATTTGAAATCGTGCACAAATCACGTAAAGAGAGCTAAAAAATGGTTTACGAGTCTGTAAGTGTTATGTGTCAGACAACATTGTGTAAAAGTGAACAGAGTGTGAGATACAAAAAAATGATTTCTTTATATAGTGGACAAATCACGTAAAGAGAGTTAAAAAACGGTTTAGTAGTCTCTCAGTGATATATGTCAGACACAAAAGTGAACAGAGATATGTGTCACACACAAAAGTGAACAGAGTGTGAAGTAAGTAAGGTACAAAAAAATTAATATTTGAAATCGTGCACAAATCACGTAAAGAGAGCTAAAAAATGGTTTACGAGTCTGTAAGTGTTATGTGTCAGACAACATTGTGTAAAAGTGAACAGAGTGTGAGATACAAAATAATGATTTTTTTATATAGTGGACAAATCACGTAAAGAGAGTTAAAAAACGGTTTAGTAGTATCTCAGTGATATGTGTCACACACAAAAGTGAACAGAGTGTGAAGTAAGTGAGGTACAAAAAAATTAATATTTGAAATCGTGCACAAATCACGTAAAGAGAGCTAAAAAATGGTTTACGAGTCTGTAAGTGTTATGTGTCAGACAACATTGTGTAAAAGTGAACAGAGTGTGAGATACAAAAAAATGAATTTTTTATATAGTGGACAAATCACGTAAAGAGAGTTAAAAAACGGTTTAGTAGTCTCTCAGTGATATATGTCAGACACAAAAGTGAACAGAGTGTGAAGTAAGTGAGGTACAAAAAAATTAATATTTGAAATCGTGCACAAATCACGTAAAGAGAGCTAAAAAATGGTTTACGAGTCTGTGTCAGACAACATTGTGTAAGAGTGAACAGAGTGTGAGATACAAAAAAATGAATTTTTTATATAGTGGACAAATCACGTAAAGAGAGTCAAAAAACGGTTTAGTAGTCTCTCAGTGATATATGTCAGACACAAAAGTAAACAGAGATATGTGTTACATACAAAAGTGAACAGAGTGTGAAGTAAGTGAGGTACAAAAAAATTAATATTTGAAATCGTGCACAAATCACGTAAAGAGAGCTAAAAAATGGTTTACGAGTCTGTAAGTGTTATGTGTCAGACAACATTGTGTAAAAGTGAACAGAGTGTGAGATACAAAAAAATGATTTCTTTATATAGTGGACAAATCACGTAAAGAGAGTTAAAAAACGGTTTAGTAGTCTCTCAGTGATATATGTCAGACACAAAAGTAAACAGAGATATGTGTTACATACAAAAGTGAACAGAGTGTGAAGTAAGTGAGGTACAAAAAAATTAATATTTGAAATCGTGCACAAATCACGTAAAGAGACCTAAAAAATGGTTTACGAGTCTGTAAGTGTTATGTGTCAGACAACATTGTGTAAAAGTGAACAGAGTGTGAGATACAAAAAAATGAATTTTTTATATAGTGGACAAATCACGTAAAGAGAGTTAAAAAATGGTTTAGTAGACTCTCAGTGATATATGTCAGACACAAAATTGAACAGAGATATGTGTTACATACAAAAGTGAACAGAGTGTGAAGTAAGTGAGGTACAAAAAAATTAATATTTGAAATCGTGCACAAATCACGTAAAGAGAGCTAAAAAATGATTTACGAGTCTGTAAGTGTTGTGTGTCAGACAACATTGTGTAAAATTGAACAGAGTGTGAGATACAAAATAATGATTTTTTTATATAGTGGACAAATCACGTAAAGAGAGTTAAAAAACGGTTTAGTAGTATCTCAGTGATATGTGTCACACACAAAAGTGAACAGAGTGTGAAGTAAGTGAGGTACAAAAAAATTAATATTTGAAATCGTGCACAAATCACGTAAAGAGAGCTAAAAAATGGTTTACGAGTCTGTAAGTGTTATGTGTCAGACAACATTGTGTAAGAGTGAACAGAGTGTGAGATACAAAAAAATGAATTTTTTATATAGTGGACAAATCACGTAAAGAGAGTTAAAAAACGGTTTAGTAGTCTCTCAGTGATATATGTCAGACACAAAAGTGAACAGAGATATGTGTTACATACAAAAGTGAACAGAGTGTGAAGTAAGTGAGGTACAAAAAAATTAATATTTGAAATCGTGCACAAATCACGTAAAGAGAGCTAAAAAATGGTTTACGAGTCTGTAAGTGTTATGTGTCAGACAACATTGTGTAAAAGTGAACAGAGTGTGAGATACAAAAAAATGATTTCTTTATATAGTGGACAAATCACGTAAAGAGAGTTAAAAAACGGTTTAGTAGTCTCTCAGTGATATATGTCAGACACAAAAGTGAACAGAGATATGTGTCACACACAAAAGTGAACAGAGTGTGAAGTAAGTGAGGTACAAAAAAATTAATATTTGAAATCGTGCACAAATCACGTAAAGAGAGCTAAAAAATGGTTTACGAGTCTGTAAGTGTTATGTGTCAGACAACATTGTGTAAAAGTGAACAGAGTGTGAGATACAAAAAAATGAATTTTTTATATAGTAAACAAATCACGTAAAGAGAGTTAAAAAACGGTTTAGTAGTCTCTCAGTGATATATGTCAGACACAAAAGTGAACAGAGATATGTGTCACACACAAAAGTGAACAGAGTGTGAAGTAAGTGAGGTACAAAAAAATTAATATTTGAAATCGTGCACAAATCACGTAAAGAGAGCTAAAAAATGGTTTACGAGTCTGTGTCAGACAACATTGTGTAAGAGTGAACAGAGTGTGAGATACAAAAAAATGAATTTTTTATATAGTGGACAAATCACGTAAAGAGAGTTAAAAAACGGTTTAGTAGTCTCTCAGTGATATATGTCAGACACAAAAATAAACAGAGATATGTGTTACATACAAAAGTGAACAGAGTGTGAAGTAAGTGAGGTACAAAAAAATTAATATTTGAAATCGTGCACAAATCACGTAAAGAGAGCTAAAAAATGGTTTACGAGTCTGTAAGTGTTATGTGTCAGACAACATTGTGTAAAAGTGAACAGAGTGTGATATACAAAAAAATGAATTTTTTATATAGTGGACAAATCACGTAAAGAGAGTTAAAAAACGGTTTAGTAGTCTCTCAGTGATATATGTCAGACACAAAAGTGAGCAGAGATATGTGTTACATACAAAAGTGAACAGAGTGTGAAGTAAGTGAGGTACAAAAAAAATAATATTTGAAATCGTGCACAAATCACGTAAAGAGAGCTAAAAAATGGTTTACGAGTCTGTAAGTGTTATGTGTCAGACAACATTGTGTAAAAGTGAACAGAGTGTGAGATACAAAAAAATGATTTCTTTATATAGTGGACAAATCACGTAAAGAGAGTTAAAAAACGGTTTAGTAGTCTCTCAGTGATATATGTCAGACACAAAAGTAAACAGAGATATGTGTTACATACAAAAGTGAACAGAGTGTGAAGTAAGTGAGGTACAAAAAAATTAGTATTTGAAATCGTGCACAAATCACGTAAAGAGACCTAAAAAATGGTTTACGAGTCTGTAAGTGTTATGTGTCAGACAACATTGTGTAAAAGTGAACAGAGTGTGAGATACAAAAAAATGAATTTTTTATATAGTGGACAAATCACGTAAAGAGAGTTAAAAAATGGTTTAGTAGACTCTCAGTGATATATGTCAGACACAAAAGTGAACAGAGATATGTGTCACACACAAAAGTGAACAGAGTGTGAAGTAAGTAAGGTACAAAAAAATTAATATTTAAAATCGTGCACAAATCACGTAAAGAGAGCTAAAAAATGGTTTACGAGTCTGTAAGTGTTATGTGTCAGACAACATTGTGTAAAAGTGAACAGAGTGTGAGATACAAAATAATGATTTTTTTATATAGTGGACAAATCACGTAAAGATAGTTAAAAAACGGTTTAGTAGTATCTCAGTGATATGTGTCACACACAAAAGTGAACAGAGTGTGAAGTAAGTGAGGTACAAAAAAATTAATATTTGAAATCGTGCACAAATCACGTAAAGAGAGCTAAAAAATGGTTTACGAGTCTGTAAGTGTTATGTGTCAGACAACATTGTGTAAAAGTGAACAGAGTGTGAGATACAAAAAAATGAATTTTTTATATAGTAAACAAATCACGTAAAGAGAGTTAAAAAACGGTTTAGTAGTCTCTCAGTGATATATGTCAGACACAAAAGTGAACAGAGATATGTGTCACACACAAAAGTGAACAGAGTGTGAAGTAAGTGAGGTACAAAAAAATTAATATTTGAAATCGTGCACAAATCACGTAAAGAGAGCTAAAAAATGGTTTACGAGTCTGTGTCAGACAACATTGTGTAAGAGTGAACAGAGTGTGAGATACAAAAAAATGAATTTTTTATATAGTGGACAAATCACGTAAAGAGAGTTAAAAAACGGTTTAGTAGTCTCTCAGTGATATATGTCAGACACAAAAATAAACAGAGATATGTGTTACATACAAAAGTGAACAGAGTGTGAAGTAAGTGAGGTACAAAAAAATTAATATTTGAAATCGTGCACAAATCACGTAAAGAGAGCTAAAAAATGGTTTACGAGTCTGTAAGTGTTATGTGTCAGACAACATTGTGTAAAAGTGAACAGAGTGTGATATACAAAAAAATGAATTTTTTATATAGTGGACAAATCACGTAAAGAGAGTTAAAAAACGGTTTAGTAGTCTCTCAGTGATATATGTCAGACACAAAAGTGAGCAGAGATATGTGTTACATACAAAAGTGAACAGAGTGTGAAGTAAGTGAGGTACAAAAAAAATAATATTTGAAATCGTGCACAAATCACGTAAAGAGAGCTAAAAAATGGTTTACGAGTCTGTAAGTGTTATGTGTCAGACAACATTGTGTAAAAGTGAACAGAGTGTGAGATACAAAAAAATGATTTCTTTATATAGTGGACAAATCACGTAAAGAGAGTTAAAAAACGGTTTAGTAGTCTCTCAGTGATATATGTCAGACACAAAAGTAAACAGAGATATGTGTTACATACAAAAGTGAACAGAGTGTGAAGTAAGTGAGGTACAAAAAAATTAGTATTTGAAATCGTGCACAAATCACGTAAAGAGACCTAAAAAATGGTTTACGAGTCTGTAAGTGTTATGTGTCAGACAACATTGTGTAAAAGTGAACAGAGTGTGAGATACAAAAAAATGAATTTTTTATATAGTGGACAAATCACGTAAAGAGAGTTAAAAAATGGTTTAGTAGACTCTCAGTGATATATGTCAGACACAAAATTGAACAGAGATATGTGTTACATACAAAAGTGAACAGAGTGTGAAGTAAGTGAGGTACAAAAAAATTAATATTTGAAATCGTGCACAAATCACGTAAAGAGAGCTAAAAAATGATTTACGAGTCTGTAAGTGTTGTGTGTCAGACAACATTGTGTAAAATTGAACAGAGTGTGAGATACAAAATAATGATTTTTTTATATAGTGGACAAATCACGTAAAGAGAGTTAAAAAACGGTTTAGTAGTATCTCAGTGATATGTGTCACACACAAAAGTGAACAGAGTGTGAAGTAAGTGAGGTACAAATAAATTAATATTTGAAATCGTGCACAAATCACGTAAAGAGAGCTAAAAAATGGTTTACAAGTCTGTAAGTGTTATGTGTCAGACAACATTGTGTAAGAGTGAACAGAGTGTGAGATACAAAAAAATGATTTTTTTATATAGTGGACAAATCACGTAAAGAGAGTTAAAAAACGGTTTAGTAGTCTCTCAGTGATATATGTCAGACACAAAAGTGAACAGAGATATGTGTTACATACAAAAGTGAACAGAGTGTGAAGTAAGTGAGGTACAAAAAAATTAATATTTGAAATCGTGCACAAATCACGTAAAGAGAGCTAAAAAATGGTTTACGAGTCTGTAAGTGTTATGTGTCAGACAACATTGTGTAAAAGTGAACAGAGTGTGAGATACAAAAAAATGATTTCTTTATATAGTGGACAAATCACGTAAAGAGAGTTAAAAAACGGTTTAGTAGTCTCTCAGTGATATATGTCAGACACAAAAGTGAACAGAGATATGTGTCACACACAAAAGTGAACAGAGTGTGAAATAAGTAAGGTACAAAAAAATTAATATTTTAAATCGTGCACAAATCACGTAAAGAGAGCTAAAAAATGGTTTACGAGTCTGTAAGTGTTATGTGTCAGACAACATTGTGTAAAAGTGAACAGAGTGTGAGATACAAAATAATGATTTTTTTATATAGTGGACAAATCACGTAAAGAGAGTTAAAAAACGGTTTAGTAGTATCTCAGTGATATGTGTCACACACAAAAGTGAACAGAGTGTGAAGTAAGTGAGGTACAAAAAAATTAATATTTGAAATCGTGCACAAATCACGTAAAGAGAGCTAAAAAATGGTTTACGAGTCTGTAAGTGTTATGTGTCAGACAACATTGTGTAAGAGTGAACAGAGTGTGAGATACAAAAAAATGATTTTTTTATATAGTGGACAAATCACGTAAAGAGAGTTAAAAAACGGTTTAGTAGTCTCTCAGTGATATATGTCAGACACAAAAGTGAACAGAGATATGTGTTACATACAAAAGTGAACAGAGTGTGAAGTAAGTGAGGTACAAAAAAATTAATATTTGAAATCGTGCACAAATCACGTAAAGAGAGCTAAAAAATGGTTTACGAGTCTGTAAGTGTTATGTGTCAGACAACATTGTGTAAAAGTGAACAGAGTGTGAGATACAAAAAAATGATTTCTTTATATAGTGGACAAATCACGTAAAGAGAGTTAAAAAACGGTTTAGTAGTCTCTCAGTGATATATGTCAGACACAAAAGTGAACAGAGATATGTGTCACACACAAAAGTGAACAGAGTGTGAAGTAAGTAAGGTACAAAAAAATTAATATTTGAAATCGTGCACAAATCACGTAAAGAGAGCTAAAAAATGGTTTACGAGTCTGTAAGTGTTATGTGTCAGACAACATTGTGTAAAAGTGAACAGAGTGTGAGATACAAAATAATGATTTTTTTATATAGTGGACAAATCACGTAAAGAGAGTTAAAAAACGGTTTAGTAGTATCTCAGTGATATGTGTCACACACAAAAGTGAACAGAGTGTGAAGTAAGTGAGGTACAAAAAAATTAATATTTGAAATCGTGCACAAATCACGTAAAGAGAGCTAAAAAATGGTTTACGAGTCTGTAAGTGTTATGTGTCAGACAACATTGTGTAAAAGTGAACAGAGTGTGAGATACAAAAAAATGAATTTTTTATATAGTGGACAAATCACGTAAAGAGAGTTAAAAAACGGTTTAGTAGTCTCTCAGTGATATATGTCAGACACAAAAGTGAACAGAGTGTGAAGTAAGTGAGGTACAAAAAAATTAATATTTGAAATCGTGCACAAATCACGTAAAGAGAGCTAAAAAATGGTTTACGAGTCTGTAAGTGTTATGTGTCAGACAACATTGTGTAAGAGTGAACAGAGTGTGAGATCCAAAAAAATGAATTTTTTATATAGTGGACAAATCACGTAAAGAGAGTTAAAAAACGGTTTAGTAGTCTCTCAGTGATATATGTCAGACACAAAAGTGAACAGAGATATGTGTTACATACAAAAGTGAACAGAGTGTGAAGTAAGTGAGGTACAAAAAAATTAATATTTGAAATCGTGCACAAATCACGTAAAGAGAGCTAAAAAATGGTTTACGAGTCTGTAAGTGTTATGTGTCAGACAACATTGTGTAAAAGTGAACAGAGTGTGAGATACAAAAAAATGATTTCTTTATATAGTGGACAAATCACGTAAAGAGAGTTAAAAAACGGTTTAGTAGTCTCTCAGTGATATATGTCAGACACAAAAGTGAACAGAGATATGTGTCACACACAAAAGTGAACAGAGTGTGAAGTAAGTGAGGTACAAAAAAATTAATATTTGAAATCGTGCACAAATCACGTAAAGAGAGCTAAAAAATGGTTTACGAGTCTGTAAGTGTTATGTGTCAGACAACATTGTGTAAAAGTGAACAGAGTGTGAGATACAAAAAAATGAATTTTTTATATAGTGGACAAATCACGTAAAGAGAGTTAAAAAACGGTTTAGTAGTCTCTCAGTGATATATGTCAGACACAAAAGTGAACAGAGATATGTGTCACACACAAAAGTGAACAGAGTGTGAAGTAAGTGAGGTACAAAAAAATTAATATTTGAAATCGTGCACAAATCACGTAAAGAGAGCTAAAAAATGGTTTACGAGTCTGTGTCAGACAACATTGTGTAAGAGTGAACAGAGTGTGAGATACAAAAAAATGAATTTTTTATATAGTGGACAAATCACGTAAAGAGAGTTAAAAAACGGTTTAGTAGTCTCTCAGTGATATAAGTCAGACACAAAAGTAAACAGAGATATGTGTTACATACAAAAGTGAACAGAGTGTGAAGTAAGTGAGGTACAAAAAAATTAATATTTGAAATCGTGCACAAATCACGTAAAGAGAGCTAAAAAATGGTTTACGAGTCTGTAAGTGTTATGTGTCAGACAACATTGTGTAAAAGTGAACAGAGTGTGAGATACAAAAAAATGATTTCTTTATATAGTGGACAAATCACGTAAAGAGAGTTAAAAAACGGTTTAGTAGTCTCTCAGTGATATATGTCAGACACAAAAGTAAACAGATATATGTGTTACATACAAAAGTGAACAGAGTGTGAAGTAAGTGAGGTACAAAAAAATTAATATTTGAAATCGTGCACAAATCACGTAAAGAGACCTAAAAAATGGTTTACGAGTCTGTAAGTGTTATGTGTCAGACAACATTGTGTAAAAGTGAACAGAGTGTGAGATACAAAAAAATGAATTTTTTATATAGTGGACAAATCACGTAAAGAGAGTTAAAAAATGGTTTAGTAGACTCTCAGTGATATATGTCAGACACAAAATTGAACAGAGATATGTGTTACATACAAAAGTGAACAGAGTGTGAAGTAAGTGAGGTACAAAAAAATTAATATTTGAAATCGTGCACAAATCACGTAAAGAGAGCTAAAAAATGGTTTACGAGTCTGTAAGTGTTATGTGTCAGACAACATTGTGTAAGAGTGAACAGAGTGTGAGATACAAAAAAATGAATTTTTTATATAGTGGACAAATCACGTAAAGAGAGTTAAGAAACGGTTTAGTACTCTCTCAGTGATATATGTCAGACACAAAAGTGAACAGAGATATGTGTTACATACAAAAGTGAACAGAGTGTGAAGTAAGTGAGGTACAAAAAAATTAATATTTGAAATCGTGCACAAATCACGTAAAGAGAGCTAAAAAATGGTTTACGAGTCTGTAAGTGTTATGTGTCAGACAACATTGTGTAAAAGTGAACAGAGTGTGAGATACAAAAAAATGATTTCTTAATATAGTGGACAAATCACGTAAAGAGAGTTAAAAAACGGTTTAGTAGTCTCTCAGTGATATATGTCAGACACAAAAGTGAACAGAGATATGTGTCACACACAAAAGTGAACAGAGTGTGAAGTAAGTAAGGTACAAAAAAATTAATATTTGAAATCGTGCACAAATCACGTAAAGAGAGCTAAAAAATGGTTTACGAGTCTGTAAGTGTTATGTGTCAGACAACATTGTGTAAAAGTGAACAGAGTGTGAGATACAAAATAATGATTTTTTATATAGTGGACAAATCACGTAAAGAGAGTTAAAAAACGGTTTAGTAGTATCTCAGTGATATGTGTCACACACAAAAGTGAACAGAGTGTGAAGTAAGTGAGGTACAAAAAAATTAATATTTGAAATCGTGCACAAATCACGTAAATTGAGCTAAAAAATGGTTTACGAGTCCGTAAGTGTTATGTGTCAGACAACATCGTGTAAAAGTGAACAGAGTGTGAGATACAAAAAAATGATTTCTTTATATAGTGGACAAATCACGTAAAGAGAGTTAAAAAACGGTTTAGTAGTCTCTCAGTGATATATGTCAGACACAAAACTGAACAGAGATATGTGTCACACACAAAAGTGAACAGAGTGTGAAGTAAGTGAGGTACAAAAAAATTAATATTTGAAATCGTGCACAAATCACGTAAAGAGAGCTAAAAAATGGTTTACGAGTCTGTAAGTGTTATGTGTCAGACAACATTGTGTAAGAGTGAACAGAGTGTGAGATACAAAAAAAATGAATTTTTTATATAGTGGACAAATCACGTAAAGAGAGTTAAAAAACGGTTTAGTAGTCTCTCAGTGATATATGTCAGACACAAAAGTAAACAGAGATATGTGTTACATACAAAAGTGAACAGAGTGTGAAGTAAGTATGGTACAAAAAAATTAATATTTGAAATCGTGCACAAATCACGTAAAGATACCTAAAAAATGGTTTACGAGTCTGTAAGTGTTATGTGTCAGACAACATTGTGTAAAAGTGAACAGAGTGTGAGATACAAAAAAATGAATTTTTTATATAGTGGACAAATCACGTAAAGAGAGTTAAAAAATGGTTTAGTAGACTCTCAGTGATATATGTCAGACACAAAATTGAACAGAGATATGTGTTACATACAAAAGTGAACAGAGTGTGAAGTAAGTGAGGTACAAAAAAATTAATATTTGAAATCGTGCACAAATCACGTAAAGAGAGATAAAAAATGGTTTACGAGTCTGTGTCAGACAACATTGTGTAAGAGTGAACAGAGTGTGAGATACAAAAAAATGATTTTTTTATATAGTGGACAAATCACGTAAAGAGAGTTAAAAAACGGTTTAGTAGTCTCTCAGTGATATAAGTCAGACACAAAAGTAAACAGAGATATGTGTTACATACAAAAGTGAACAGAGTGTGAAGTAAGTGAGGTACAAAAAAATTAATATTTGAAATCGTGCACAAATCACTTAAAGAGAGCTAAAAAATGGTTTACGAGTCTGTAAGTGTTATGTGTCAGACAACATTGTGTAAAAGTGAACAGAGTGTGAGATACAAAAAAATGATTTCTTTATATAGTGGACAAATCACGTAAAGAGAGTTAAAAAACGGTTTAGTAGTCTCTCAGTGATATATGTCAGACACAAAAGTGAACAGAGATATGTGTCACACACAAAAGTGAACAGAGTGTGAAGTAAGTAAGGTACAAAAAAATTAATATTTGAAATCGTGCACAAATCACGTAAAGAGAGCTAAAAAATGGTTTACGAGTCTGTAAGTGTTATGTGTCAGACAACATTGTGTAAAAGTGAACAGAGTGTGAGATACAAAATAATGATTTTTTTATATAGTGGACAAATCACGTAAAGAGAGTTAAAAAACGGTTTAGTAGTATCTCAGTGATATGTGTCACACACAAAAGTGAACAGAGTGTGAAGTAAGTGAGGTACAAAAAAATTAATATTTGAAATCGTGCACAAATCACGTAAAGAGAGCTAAAAAATGGTTTACGAGTCTGTAAGTGTTATGTGTCAGACAACATTGTGTAAAAGTGAACAGAGTGTGAGATACAAAAAAATGAATTTTTTATATAGTGGACAAATCACGTAAAGAGAGTTAAAAAACGGTTTAGTAGTCTCTCAGTGATATATGTCAGACACAAAAGTGAACAGAGTGTGAAGTAAGTGAGGTACAAAAAAATTAATATTTGAAATCGTGCACAAATCACGTAAAGAGAGCTAAAAAATGGTTTACGAGTCTGTGTCAGACAACATTGTGTAAGAGTGAACAGAGTGTGAGATACAAAAAAATGAATTTTTTATATAGTGGACAAATCACGTAAAGAGAGTCAAAAAACGGTTTAGTAGTCTCTCAGTGATATATGTCAGACACAAAAGTAAACAGAGATATGTGTTACATACAAAAGTGAACAGAGTGTGAAGTAAGTGAGGTACAAAAAAATTAATATTTGAAATCGTGCACAAATCACGTAAAGAGAGCTAAAAAATGGTTTACGAGTCTGTAAGTGTTATGTGTCAGACAACATTGTGTAAAAGTGAACAGAGTGTGAGATACAAAAAAATGATTTCTTTATATAGTGGACAAATCACGTAAAGAGAGTTAAAAAACGGTTTAGTAGTCTCTCAGTGATATATGTCAGACACAAAAGTAAACAGAGATATGTGTTACATACAAAAGTGAACAGAGTGTGAAGTAAGTGAGGTACAAAAAAATTAATATTTGAAATCGTGCACAAATCACGTAAAGAGACCTAAAAAATGGTTTACGAGTCTGTAAGTGTTATGTGTCAGACAACATTGTGTAAAAGTGAACAGAGTGTGAGATACAAAAAAATGAATTTTTTATATAGTGGACAAATCACGTAAAGAGAGTTAAAAAATGGTTTAGTAGACTCTCAGTGATATACGTCAGACACAAAATTGAACAGAGATATGTGTTACATACAAAAGTGAACAGAGTGTGAAGTAAGTGAGGTACAAAAAAATTAATATTTGAAATCGTGCACAAATCACGTAAAGAGAGCTAAAAAATGATTTACGAGTCTGTAAGTGTTGTGTGTCAGACAACATTGTGTAAAATTGAACAGAGTGTGAGATACAAAATAATGATTTTTTTATATAGTGGACAAATCACGTAAAGAGAGTTAAAAAACGGTTTAGTAGTATCTCAGTGATATGTGTCACACACAAAAGTGAACAGAGTGTGAAGTAAGTGAGGTACAAAAAAATTAATATTTGAAATCGTGCACAAATCACGTAAAGAGAGCTAAAAAATGGTTTACGAGTCTGTAAGTGTTATGTGTCAGACAACATTGTGTAAGAGTGAACAGAGTGTGAGATACAAAAAAATGAATTTTTTATATAGTGGACAAATCACGTAAAGAGAGTTAAAAAACGGTTTAGTAGTCTCTCAGTGATATATGTCAGACACAAAAGTGAACAGAGATATGTGTGACATACAAAAGTGAACAGAGTGTGAAGTAAGTGAGGTACAAAAAAATTAATATTTGAAATCGTGCACAAATCACGTAAAGAGAGCTAAAAAATGGTTTACGAGTCTGTAAGTGTTATGTGTCAGACAACATTGTGTAAAAGTGAACAGAGTGTGAGATACAAAAAAATGATTTCTTTATATGGTGGACAAATCACGTAAAGAGAGTTAAAAAACGGTTTAGTAGTCTCTCAGTGATAAATGTCAGACACAAAAGTGAACAGAGATATGTGTCACACACAAAAGTGAACAGAGTGTGAAGTAAGTGAGGTACAAAAAAATTAATATTTGAAATCGTGCACAAATCACGTAAAGAGAGCTAAAAAATGGTTTACGAGTCTGTAAGTGTTATGTGTCAGACAACATTGTGTAAAAGTGAACAGAGTGTGAGATACAAAAAAATGAATTTTTTATATAGTGGACAAATCACGTAAAGAGAGTTAAAAAACGGTTTAGTAGTCTCTCAGTGATATATGTCAGACACAAAAGTGAACAGAGATATGTGTCACACACAAAAGTGAACAGAGTGTGAAGTAAGTGAGGTACAAAAAAATTAATATTTGAAATCGTGCACAAATCACGTAAAGAGAGCTAAAAAATGGTTTACGAGTCTGTGTCAGACAACATTGTGTAAGAGTGAACAGAGTGTGAGATACAAAAAAATGAATTTTTTATATAGTGGACAAATCACGTAAAGAGAGTTAAAAAACGGTTTAGTAGTCTCTCAGTGATATAAGTCAGACACAAAAGTAAACAGAGATATGTGTTACATACAAAAGTGAACAGAGTGTGAAGTAAGTGAGGTACAAAAAAATTAATATTTGAAATCGTGCACAAATCACGTAAAGAGAGCTAAAAAATGGTTTACGAGTCTGTAAGTGTTATGTGTCAGACAACATTGTGTAAAAGTGAACAGAGTGTGAGATACAAAAAAATGATTTCTTTATATAGTGGACAAATCACGTAAAGAGAGTTAAAAAACGGTTTAGTAGTCTCTCAGTGATATATGTCAGACACAAAAGTGAACAGAGATATGTGTCACACACAAAAGTGAACAGAGTGTGAAGTAAGTAAGGTACAAAAAAATTAATATTTGAAATCGTGCACAAATCACGTAAAGAGAGCTAAAAAATGGTTTACGAGTCTGTAAGTGTTATGTGTCAGACAACATTGTGTAAAAGTGAACAGAGTGTGAGATACAAAATAATGATTTTTTTATATAGTGGACAAATCACGTAAAGAGAGTTAAAAAACGGTTTAGTAGTATCTCTGTGATATGTGTCACACACAAAAGTGAACAGAGTGTGAAGTAAGTGAGGTACAAAAAAATTAATATTTGAAATCGTGCACAAATCACGTAAAGAGAGCTAAAAAATGGTTTACGAGTCTGTAAGTGTTATGTGTCAGACAACATTGTGTAAAAGTGAACAGAGTGTGAGATACAAAAAAATGAATTTTTTATATAGTGGACAAATCACGTAAAGAGAGTTAAAAAACGGTTTAGTAGTCTCTCAGTGATATATGTCAGACACAAAAGTGAACAGAGTGTGAAGTAAGTGAGGTACAAAAAAATTAATATTTGAAATCGTGCACAAATCACGTAAAGAGAGCTAAAAAATGGTTTACGAGTCTGTGTCAGACAACATTGTGTAAGAGTGAACAGAGTGTGAGATACAAAAAAATGAATTTTTTATATAGTGGACAAATCACGTAAAGAGAGTCAAAAAACGGTTTAGTAGTCTCTCAGTGATATATGTCAGACACAAAAGTAAACAGAGATATGTGTTACATACAAAAGTGAACAGAGTGTGAAGTAAGTGAGGTACAAAAAAATTAATATTTGAAATCGTGCACAAATCACGTAAAGAGAGCTAAAAAATGGTTTACGAGTCTGTAAGTGTTATGTGTCAGACAACATTGTGTAAAAGTGAACAGAGTGTGAGATACAAAAAAATGATTTCTTTATATAGTGGACAAATCACGTAAAGAGAGTTAAAAAACGGTTTAGTAGTCTCTCAGTGATATATGTCAGACACAAAAGTAAACAGAGATATGTGTTACATACAAAAGTGAACAGAGTGTGAAGTAAGTGAGGTACAAAAAAATTAATATTTGAAATCGTGCACAAATCACGTAAAGAGACCTAAAAAATGGTTTACGAGTCTGTAAGTGTTATGTGTCAGACAACATTGTGTAAAAGTGAACAGAGTGTGAGATACAAAAAAATGAATTTTTTATATAGTGGACAAATCACGTAAAGAGAGTTAAAAAATGGTTTAGTAGACTCTCAGTGATATACGTCAGACACAAAATTGAACAGAGATATGTGTTACATACAAAAGTGAACAGAGTGTGAAGTAAGTGAGGTACAAAAAAATTAATATTTGAAATCGTGCACAAATCACGTAAAGAGAGCTAAAAAATGATTTACGAGTCTGTAAGTGTTGTGTGTCAGACAACATTGTGTAAAATTGAACAGAGTGTGAGATACAAAATAATGATTTTTTTATATAGTGGACAAATCACGTAAAGAGAGTTAAAAAACGGTTTAGTAGTATCTCAGTGATATGTGTCACACACAAAAGTGAACAGAGTGTGAAGTAAGTGAGGTACAAAAAAATTAATATTTGGAATCGTGCACAAATCACGTAAAGAGAGCTAAAAAATGGTTTACGAGTCTGTAAGTGTTATGTGTCAGACAACATTGTGTAAGAGTGAACAGAGTGTGAGATACAAAAAAATGAATTTTTTATATAGTGGACAAATCACGTAAAGAGAGTTAAAAAACGGTTTAGTAGTCTCTCAGTGATATATGTCAGACACAAAAGTGAACAGAGATATGTGTCACACACAAAAGTGAACAGAGTGTGAAGTAAGTGAGGTACAAAAAAATTAATATTTGAAATCGTGCACAAATCACGTAAAGAGAGCTAAAAAATGGTTTACGAGTCTGTAAGTGTTATGTGTCAGACAACATTGTGTAAAAGTGAACAGAGTGTGAGATACAAAAAAATGATTTTTTTATATAGTGGACAAATCACGTAAAGAGAGTTAAAAAACGGTTTAGTAGTCTCTCAGTGATATATGTCAGACACAAAAGTGAACAGAGATATGTGTCACACACAAAAGTGAACAGAGTGTGAAGTAAGTGAGGTACAAAAAAATTAATATTTGAAATCGTGCACAAATCACGTAAAGAGAGCTAAAAAATGGTTTACGAGTCTGTGTCAGACAACATTGTGTAAGAGTGAACAGAGTGTGAGATACAAAAAAATGAATTTTTTATATAGTGGACAAATCACGTAAAGAGAGTTAAAAAACGGTTTAGTAGTCTCTCAGTGATATATGTCAGACACAAAAGTAAACAGAGATATGTGTTACATACAAAAGTGAACAGAGTGTGAAGTAAGTGAGGTACAAAAAAATTATTATTTGAAATCGTGCACAAATCACGTAAAGAGACCTAAAAAATGGTTTACGAGTCTGTAAGTGTTATGTGTCAGACAACATTGTGTAAAAGTGAACAGAGTGTGAGATACAAAAAAATGAATTTTTTATATAGTGGACAAATCACGTAAAGAGAGTTAAAAAATGGTTTAGTAGACTCTCAGTGATATATGTCAGACACAAAATTGAACAGAGATATGTGTTACATACAAAAGTGAACAGAGTGTGAAGTAAGTGAGGTACAAAAAAATTAAAATTTGAAATCGTGCACAAATCACGTAAAGAGAGCTAAAAAATGGTTTACGAGTCTGTAAGTGTTATGTGTCAGACAACATTGTGTAGAAGTGAACAGAGTGTGAGATACAAAAAAATGAATTTTTTATATAGTGGACAAATCACGTAAAGAGAGTTAAGAAACGGTTTAGTACTCTCTCAGTGATATATGTCAGACACAAAAGTGAACAGAGATATGTGTTACATACAAAAGTGAACAGAGTGTGAAGTAAGTGAGGTACAAAAAAATTAATATTTGAAATCGTGCACAAATCACGTAAAGAGAGCTAAAAAATGGTTTACGAGTCTGTAAGTGTTATGTGTCAGACAACATTGTGTAAAAGTGAACAGAGTGTGAGATACAAAAAAATGATTTCTTAATATAGTGGACAAATCACGTAAAGAGAGTTAAAAAACGGTTTAGTAGTCTCTCAGTGATATATGTCAGACACAAAAGTGAACAGAGATATGTGTCACACACAAAAGTGAACAGAGTGTGAAGTAAGTAAGGTACAAAAAAATTAATATTTGAAATCGTGCACAAATCACGTAAAGAGAGCTAAAAAATGGTTTACGAGTCTGTAAGTGTTATGTGTCAGACAACATTGTGTAAAAGTGAACAGAGTGTGAGATACAAAATAATGATTTTTTATATAGTGGACAAATCACGTAAAGAGAGTTAAAAAACGGTTTAGTAGTATCTCAGTGATATGTGTCACACACAAAAGTGAACAGAGTGTGAAGTAAGTGAGGTACAAAAAAATTAATATTTGAAATCGTGCACAAATCACGTAAATTGAGCTAAAAAATGGTTTACGAGTCCGTAAGTGTTATGTGTCAGACAACATCGTGTAAAAGTGAACAGAGTGTGAGATACAAAAAAATGATTTCTTTATATAGTGGACAAATCACGTAAAGAGAGTTAAAAAACGGTTTAGTAGTCTCTCAGTGATATATGTCAGACACAAAACTGAACAGAGATATGTGTCACACACAAAAGTGAACAGAGTGTGAAGTAAGTGAGGTACAAAAAAATTAATATTTGAAATCGTGCACAAATCACGTAAAGAGAGCTAAAAAATGGTTTACGAGTCTGTAAGTGTTATGTGTCAGACAACATTGTGTAAGAGTGAACAGAGTGTGAGATACAAAAAAAATGAATTTTTTATATAGTGGACAAATCACGTAAAGAGAGTTAAAAAACGGTTTAGTAGTCTCTCAGTGATATATGTCAGACACAAAAGTAAACAGAGATATGTGTTACATACAAAAGTGAACAGAGTGTGAAGTAAGTGTGGTACAAAAAAATTAATATTTGAAATCGTGCACAAATCACGTAAAGATACCTAAAAAATGGTTTACGAGTCTGTAAGTGTTATGTGTCAGACAACATTGTGTAAAAGTGAACAGAGTGTGAGATACAAAAAAATGAATTTTTTATATAGTGGACAAATCACGTAAAGAGAGTTAAAAAACGGTTTAGTAGTCTCTCAGTGATATATGTCAGACACAAAAGTAAACAGAGATATGTGTTACATACAAAAGTGAACAGAGTGTGAAGTAAGTGTGGTACAAAAAAATTAATATTTGAAATCGTGCACAAATCACGTAAAGATACCTAAAAAATGGTTTACGAGTCTGTAAGTGTTATGTGTCAGACAACATTGTGTAAAAGTGAACAGAGTGTGAGATACAAAAAAATGAATTTTTTATATAGTGGACAAATCACGTAAAGAGAGTTAAAAAATGGTTTAGTAGACTCTCAGTGATATATGTCAGACACAAAATTGAACAGAGATATGTGTTACATACAAAAGTGAACAGAGTGTGAAGTAAGTGAGGTACAAAAAAATTAATATTTGAAATCGTGCACAAATCACGTAAATTGAGCTAGAAAATGGTTTGCGAGTCTGTAAGTGTTAAGTGTCAGACAACATTGTGTAAAAGTGAACAGAGTGTGAGATACAAAAAAATGATATCTTTATATAGTGGACAAATCACGTAAAGAGAGTTAAAAAACGGTTTAGTAGTATCTCAGTGATATGTGTCACACACAAAAGTGAACAGAGTGTGAAGTAAGTGAGGTACAAAAAAATTAATATTTGAAATCGTGCACAAATCACGTAAATTGAGCTAAAATATGGTTTACGAGTCTGTAAGTGTTATGTGTCAGACAACATTGTGTAAGAGTGAACAGAGTGTGAGATACAAAAAAATGAATTTTTTATATAGTGGACAAATCACGTAAAGAGAGTTAAAAAACGGTTTAGTAGTCTCTCAGTGATATATGTCAGACACAAAAGTAAACAGAGATATGTGTTACATACAAAAGTGAACAGAGTGTGAAGTAAGTTAGGTACAAAAAAATTATTATTTGAAATCGTGCACAAATCACGTAAAGAGACCTAAAAAATGGTTTACGAGTCTGTAAGTGTTATGTGTCAGACAACATTGTGTAAAAGTGAACAGAGTGTGAGATACAAAAAAATGAATTTTTTATATAGTGGACAAATCACGTAAAGAGAGTTAAAAAATGGTTTAGTAGACTCTCAGTGATATATGTCAGACACAAAATTGAACAGAGATATGTGTTACATACAAAAGTGAACAGAGTGTGAAGTAAGTGAGGTACAAAAAAATTAATATTTGAAATCGTGCACAAATCACGTAAAGAGAGCTAAAAAATGGTTTACGAGTCTGTAAGTGTTATGTGTCAGACAACATTGTGTAGAAGTGAACAGAGTGTGAGATACAAAAAAATGAATTTTTTATATAGTGGACAAATCACGTAAAGAGAGTTAAGAAACGGTTTAGTACTCTCTCAGTGATATATGTCAGACACAAAAGTGAACAGAGATATGTGTTACATACAAAAGTGAACAGAGTGTGAAGTAAGTGAGGTACAAAAAAATTAATATTTGAAATCGTGCACAAATCACGTAAAGAGAGCTAAAAAATGGTTTACGAGTCTGTAAGTGTTATGTGTCAGACAACATTGTGTAAAAGTGAACAGAGTGTGAGATACAAAAAAATGATTTCTTAATATAGTGGACAAATCACGTAAAGAGAGTTAAAAAACGGTTTAGTAGTCTCTCAGTGATATATGTCAGACACAAAAGTGAACAGAGATATGTGTCACACACAAAAGTGAACAGAGTGTGAAGTAAGTAAGGTACAAAAAAATTAATATTTGAAATCGTGCACAAATCACGTAAAGAGAGCTAAAAAATGGTTTACGAGTCTGTAAGTGTTATGTGTCAGACAACATTGTGTAAAAGTGAACAGAGTGTGAGATACAAAATAATGATTTTTTAAATAGTGGACAAATCACGTAAAGAGAGTTAAAAAACGGTTTAGTAGTATCTCAGTGATATGTGTCACACACAAAAGTGAACAGAGTGTGAAGTAAGTGAGGTACAAAAAAATTAATATTTGAAATCGTGCACAAATCACGTAAATTGAGCTAAAAAATGGTTTACGAGTCCGTAAGTGTTATGTGTCAGACAACATCGTGTAAAAGTGAACAGAGTGTGAGATACAAAAAAATGATTTCTTTATATAGTGGACAAATCACGTAAAGAGAGTTAAAAAACGGTTTAGTAGTCTCTCAGTGATATATGTCAGACACAAAACTGAACAGAGATATGTGTCACACACAAAAGTGAACAGAGTGTGAAGTAAGTGAGGTACAAAAAAATTAATATTTGAAATCGTGCACAAATCACGTAAAGAGAGCTAAAAAATGGTTTACGAGTCTGTAAGTGTTATGTGTCAGACAACATTGTGTAAGAGTGAACAGAGTGTGAGATACAAAAAAAATGAATTTTTTATATAGTGGACAAATCACGTAAAGAGAGTTAAAAAACGGTTTAGTAGTCTCTCAGTGATATATGTCAGACACAAAAGTAAACAGAGATATGTGTTACATACAAAAGTGAACAGAGTGTGAAGTAAGTGTGGTACAAAAAAATTAATATTTGAAATCGTGCACAAATCACGTAAAGATACCTAAAAAATGGTTTACGAGTCTGTAAGTGTTATGTGTCAGACAACATTGTGTAAAAGTGAACAGAGTGTGAGATACAAAAAAATGAATTTTTTATATAGTGGACAAATCACGTAAAGAGAGTTAAAAAATGGTTTAGTAGACTCTCAGTGATATATGTCAGACACAAAATTGAACAGAGATATGTGTTACATACAAAAGTGAACAGAGTGTGAAGTAAGTGAGGTACAAAAAAATTAATATTTGAAATCGTGCACAAATCACGTAAATTGAGCTAGAAAATGGTTTGCGAGTCTGTAAGTGTTATGTGTCAGACAACATTGTGTAAAAGTGAACAGAGTGTGAGATACAAAAAAATGATATCTTTATATAGTGGACAAATCACGTAAAGAGAGTTAAAAAACGGTTTAGTAGTATCTCAGTGATATGTGTCACACACAAAAGTGAACAGAGTGTGAAGTAAGTGAGGTACAAAAAAATTAATATTTGAAATCGTGCACAAATCACGTAAAGAGAGCTAAAAAATGGTTTACGAGTCTGTAAGTGTTATGTGTCAGACAACATTGTGTAAGAGTGAACAGAGTGTGAGATACAAAAAAATGATTTTTTTATATAGTGGACAAATCACGTAAAGAGAGTTAAAAAACGGTTTAGTAGTCTCTCAGTGATATATGTCAGACACAAAAGTGAACAGAGATATGTGTTACATACAAAAGTGAACAGAGTGTGAAGTAAGTGAGGTACAAAAAAATTAATATTTGAAATCGTGCACAAATCACGTAAAGAGAGCTAAAAAATGGTTTACGAGTCTGTAAGTGTTATGTGTCAGACAACATTGTGTAAAAGTGAACAGAGTGTGAGATACAAAAAAATGATTTCTTTATATAGTGGACAAATCACGTAAAGAGAGTTAAAAAACGGTTTAGTAGTCTCTCAGTGATATATGTCAGACACAAAAGTGAACAGAGATATGTGTCACACACAAAAGTGAACAGAGTGTGAAGTAAGTAAGGTACAAAAAAATTAATATTTGAAATCGTGCACAAATCACGTAAAGAGAGCTAAAAAATGGTTTACGAGTCTGTAAGTGTTATTTGTCAGACAACATTGTGTAAAAGTGAACAGAGTGTGAGATACAAAATAATGATTTTTTTATATAGTGGACAAATCACGTAAAGAGAGTTAAAAAACGGTTTAGTAGTATCTCAGTGATATGTGTCACACACAAAAGTGAACAGAGTGTGAAGTAAGTGAGGTACAAAAAAATTAATATTTGAAATCGTGCACAAATCACGTAAAGAGAGCTAAAAAATGGTTTACGAGTCTGTAAGTGTTATGTGTCAGACAACATTGTGTAAAAGTGAACAGAGTGTGAGATACAAAAAAATGAATTTTTTATATAGTGGACAAATCACGTAAAGAGAGTTAAAAAACGGTTTAGTAGTCTCTCAGTGATATATGTCAGACACAAAAGTGAACAGAGTGTGAAGTAAGTGAGGTACAAAAAAATTAATATTTGAAATCGTGCACAAATCACGTAAAGAGAGCTAAAAAATGGTTTACGAGTCTGTGTCAGACAACATTGTGTAAGAGTGAACAGAGTGTGAGATACAAAAAAATGAATTTTTTATATAGTGGACAAATCACGTAAAGAGAGTCAAAAAACGGTTTAGTAGTCTCTCAGTGATATATGTCAGACACAAAAGTAAACAGAGATATGTGTTACACACAAAAGTGAACAGAGTGTGAAGTAAGTGAGGTACAAAAAAATTAATATTTGAAATCGTGCACAAATCACGTAAAGAGAGCTAAAAAATGGTTTACGAGTCTGTAAGTGTTATGTGTCAGACAACATTGTGTAAAAGTGAACAGAGTGTGAGATACAAAAAAATGATTTCTTTATATAGTGGACAAATCACGTAAAGAGAGTTAAAAAACGGTTTAGTAGTCTCTCAGTGATATATGTCAGACACAAAAGTGAACAGAGATATGTGTCACACACAAAAGTGAACAGAGTGTGAAGTAAGTAAGGTACAAAAAAATTAATATTTAAAATCGTGCACAAATCACGTAAAGAGAGCTAAAAAATGGTTTACGAGTCTGTAAGTGTTATGTGTCAGACAACATTGTGTAAAAGTGAACAGAGTGTGAGATACAAAATAATGATTTTTTTATATAGTGGACAAATCACGTAAAGAGAGTTAAAAAACGGTTTAGTAGTATCTCAGTGATATGTGTCACACACAAAAGTGAACAGAGTGTGAAGTAAGTGAGGTACAAAAAAATTAATATTTTAAATCGTGCACAAATCACGTAAAGAGAGCTAAAAAATGGTTTACGAGTCTGTAAGTGTTATGTGTCAGACAACATTGTGTAAAAGTGAACAGAGTGTGAGATACAAAAAAATGAATTTTTTATATAGTAAACAAATCACGTAAAGAGAGTTTAAAAACGGTTTAGTAGTCTCTCAGTGATATATGTCAGACACAAAAGTGAACAGAGATATGTGTCACACACAAAAGTGAACAGAGTGTGAAGTAAGTGAGGTACAAAAAAATTAATATTTGAAATCGTGCACAAATCACGTAAAGAGAGCTAAAAAATGGTTTACGAGTCTGTGTCAGACAACATTGTGTAAGAGTGAACAGAGTGTGAGATACAAAAAAATGAATTTTTTATATAGTGGACAAATCACGTAAAGAGAGTTAAAAAACGGTTTAGTAGTCTCTCAGTGATATATGTCAGACACAAAAATAAACAGAGATATGTGTTACATACAAAAGTGAACAGAGTGTGAAGTAAGTGAGGTACAAAAAAATTAATATTTGAAATCGTGCACAAATCACGTAAAGAGAGCTAAAAAATGGTTTACGAGTCTGTAAGTGTTATGTGTCAGACAACATTGTGTAAAAGTGAACAGAGTGTGATATACAAAAAAATGAATTTTTTATATAGTGGACAAATCACGTAAAGAGAGTTAAAAAACGGTTTAGTAGTCTCTCAGTGATATATGTCAGACACAAAAGTGAACAGAGATATGTGTTACATACAAAAGTGAACAGAGTGTGAAGTAAGTGAGGTACAAAAAAAATAATATTTGAAATCGTGCACAAATCACGTAAAGAGAGCTAAAAAATGGTTTACGAGTCTGTAAGTGTTATGTGTCAGACAACATTGTGTAAAAGTGAACAGAGTGTGAGATAAAAAAAAATGATTTCTTTATATAGTGGACAAATCACGTAAAGAGAGTTAAAAAACGGTTTAGTAGTCTCTCAGTGATATATGTCAGACACAAAAGTAAACAGAGATATGTGTTACATACAAAAGTGAACAGAGTGTGAAGTAAGTGAGGTACAAAAAAATTAGTATTTGAAATCGTGCACAAATCACGTAAAGAGACCTAAAAAATGGTTTACGAGTCTGTAAGTGTTATGTGTCAGACAACATTGTGTAAAAGTGAACAGAGTGTGAGATACAAAAAAATGAATTTTTTATATAGTGGACAAATCACGTAAAGAGAGTTAAAAAATGGTTTAGTAGACTCTCAGTGATATATGTCAGACACAAAATTGAACAGAGATATGTGTTACATACAAAAGTGAACAGAGTGTGAAGTAAGTGAGGTACAAAAAAATTAATATTTGAAATCGTGCACAAATCACGTAAAGAGAGCTAAAAAATGATTTACGAGTCTGTAAGTGTTGTGTGTCAGACAACATTGTGTAAAATTGAACAGAGTGTGAGATACAAAATAATGATTTTTTTATATAGTGGACAAATCACGTAAAGAGAGTTAAAAAACGGTTTAGTAGTATCTCAGTGATATGTGTCACACACAAAAGTGAACAGAGTGTGAAGTAAGTGAGGTACAAATAAATTAATATTTGAAATCGTGCACAAATCACGTAAAGAGAGCTAAAAAATGGTTTACGAGTCTGTAAGTGTTATGTGTCAGACAACATTGTGTAAGAGTGAACAGAGTGTGAGATACAAAAAAATGATTTTTTTATATAGTGGACAAATCACGTAAAGAGAGTTAAAAAACGGTTTAGTAGTCTCTCAGTGATATATGTCAGACACAAAAGTGAACAGAGATATGTGTTACATACAAAAGTGAACAGAGTGTGAAGTAAGTGAGGTACAAAAAAATTAATATTTGAAATCGTGCACAAATCACGTAAAGAGAGCTAAAAAATGGTTTACGAGTCTGTAAGTGTTATGTGTCAGACAACATTGTGTAAAAGTGAACAGAGTGTGAGATACAAAAAAATGATTTCTTTATATAGTGGACAAATCACGTAAAGAGAGTTAAAAAACGGTTTAGTAGTCTCTCAGTGATATATGTCAGACACAAAAGTGAACAGAGATATGTGTCACACACAAAAGTGAACAGAGTGTGAAATAAGTAAGGTACAAAAAAATTAATATTTTAAATCGTGCACAAATCACGTAAAGAGAGCTAAAAAATGGTTTACGAGTCTGTAAGTGTTATGTGTCAGACAACATTGTGTAAAAGTGAACAGAGTGTGAGATACAAAATAATGATTTTTTTATATAGTGGACAAATCACGTAAAGAGAGTTAAAAAACGGTTTAGTAGTATCTCAGTGATATGTGTCACACACAAAAGTGAACAGAGTGTGAAGTAAGTGAGGTACAAAAAAATTAATATTTGAAATCGTGCACAAATCACGTAAAGAGAGCTAAAAAATGGTTTACGAGTCTGTAAGTGTTATGTGTCAGACAACATTGTGTAAGAGTGAACAGAGTGTGAGATACAAAAAAATGATTTTTTTATATAGTGGACAAATCACGTAAAGAGAGTTAAAAAACGGTTTAGTAGTCTCTCAGTGATATATGTCAGACACAAAAGTGAACAGAGATATGTGTTACATACAAAAGTGAACAGAGTGTGAAGTAAGTGAGGTACAAAAAAATTAATATTTGAAATCGTGCACAAATCACGTAAAGAGAGCTAAAAAATGGTTTACGAGTCTGTAAGTGTTATGTGTCAGACAACATTGTGTAAAAGTGAACAGAGTGTGAGATACAAAAAAATGATTTCTTTATATAGTGGACAAATCACGTAAAGAGAGTTAAAAAACGGTTTAGTAGTCTCTCAGTGATATATGTCAGACACAAAAGTGAACAGAGATATGTGTCACACACAAAAGTGAACAGAGTGTGAAGTAAGTAAGGTACAAAAAAATTAATATTTGAAATCGTGCACAAATCACGTAAAGAGAGCTAAAAAATGGTTTACGAGTCTGTAAGTGTTATGTGTCAGACAACATTGTGTAAAAGTGAACAGAGTGTGAGATACAAAATAATGATTTTTTTATATAGTGGACAAATCACGTAAAGAGAGTTAAAAAACGGTTTAGTAGTATCTCAGTGATATGTGTCACACACAAAAGTGAACAGAGTGTGAAGTAAGTGAGGTACAAAAAAATTAATATTTGAAATCGTGCACAAATCACGTAAAGAGAGCTAAAAAATGGTTTACGAGTCTGTAAGTGTTATGTGTCAGACAACATTGTGTAAAAGTGAACAGAGTGTGAGATACAAAAAAATGAATTTTTTATATAGTGGACAAATCACGTAAAGAGAGTTAAAAAACGGTTTAGTAGTCTCTCAGTGATATATGTCAGACACAAAAGTGAACAGAGTGTGAAGTAAGTGAGGTACAAAAAAATTAATATTTGAAATCGTGCACAAATCACGTAAAGAGAGCTAAAAAATGGTTTACGAGTCTGTGTCAGACAACATTGTGTAAGAGTGAACAGAGTGTGAGATACAAAAAAATGAATTTTTTATATAGTGGACAAATCACGTAAAGAGAGTCAAAAAACCGTTTAGTAGTCTCTCAGTGATATATGTCAGACACAAAAGTAAACAGAGATATGTGTTACATACAAAAGTGAACAGAGTGTGAAGTAAGTGAGGTACAAAAAAATTAATATTTGAAATCGTGCACAAATCACGTAAAGAGAGCTAAAAAATGGTTTACGAGTCTGTAAGTGTTATGTGTCAGACAACATTGTGTAAAAGTGAACAGAGTGTGAGATACAAAAAAATGATTTCTTTATATAGTGGACAAATCACGTAAAGAGAGTTAAAAAACGGTTTAGTAGTCTCTCAGTGATATATGTCAGACACAAAAGTAAACAGAGATATGTGTTACATACAAAAGTGAACAGAGTGTGAAGTAAGTGAGGTACAAAAAAATTAACATTTGAAATCGTGCACAAATCACGTAAAGAGACCTAAAAAATGGTTTACGAGTCTGTAAGTGTTATGTGTCAGACAACATTGTGTAAAAGTGAACAGAGTGTGAGATACAAAAAAATGAATTTTTTATATAGTGGACAAATCACGTAAAGAGAGTTAAAAAATGGTTTAGTAGACTCTCAGTGATATATGTCAGACACAAAATTGAACAGAGATATGTGTTACATACAAAAGTGAACAGAGTGTGAAGTAAGTGAGGTACAAAAAAATTAATATTTGAAATCGTGCACAAATCACGTAAAGAGAGCTAAAAAATGATTTACGAGTCTGTAAGTGTTATGTGTCAGACAACATTGTGTAAAAGTGAACAGAGTGTGAGATACAAAATAATGATTTTTTTATATAGTGGACAAATCACGTAAAGAGAGTTAAAAAACGGTTTAGTAGTATCTCAGTGATATGTGTCACACACAAAAGTGAACAGAGTGTGAAGTAAGTGAGGTACAAAAAAATTAATATTTTAAATCGTGCACAAATCACGTAAAGAGAGCTAAAAAATGGTTTACGAGTCTGTAAGTGTTATGTGTCAGACAACATTGTGTAAAAGTGAACAGAGTGTGAGATACAAAAAAATGAATTTTTTATATAGTAAACAAATCACGTAAAGAGAGTTTAAAAACGGTTTAGTAGTCTCTCAGTGATATATGTCAGACACAAAAGTGAACAGAGATATGTGTCACACACAAAAGTGAACAGAGTGTGAAGTAAGTGAGGTACAAAAAAATTAATATTTGAAATCGTGCACAAATCACGTAAAGAGAGCTAAAAAATGGTTTACGAGTCTGTGTCAGACAACATTGTGTAAGAGTGAACAGAGTGTGAGATACAAAAAAATGAATTTTTTATATAGTGGACAAATCACGTAAAGAGAGTTAAAAAACGGTTTAGTAGTCTCTCAGTGATATATGTCAGACACAAAAATAAACAGAGATATGTGTTACATACAAAAGTGAACAGAGTGTGAAGTAAGTGAGGTACAAAAAAATTAATATTTGAAATCGTGCACAAATCACGTAAAGAGAGCTAAAAAATGGTTTACGAGTCTGTAAGTGTTATGTGTCAGACAACATTGTGTAAAAGTGAACAGAGTGTGATATACAAAAAAATGAATTTTTTATATAGTGGACAAATCACGTAAAGAGAGTTAAAAAACGGTTTAGTAGTCTCTCAGTGATATATGTCAGACACAAAAGTGAACAGAGATATGTGTTACATACAAAAGTGAACAGAGTGTGAAGTAAGTGAGGTACAAAAAAAATAATATTTGAAATCGTGCACAAATCACGTAAAGAGAGCTAAAAAATGGTTTACGAGTCTGTAAGTGTTATGTGTCAGACAACATTGTGTAAAAGTGAACAGAGTGTGAGATAAAAAAAAATGATTTCTTTATATAGTGGACAAATCACGTAAAGAGAGTTAAAAAACGGTTTAGTAGTCTCTCAGTGATATATGTCAGACACAAAAGTAAACAGAGATATGTGTTACATACAAAAGTGAACAGAGTGTGAAGTAAGTGAGGTACAAAAAAATTAGTATTTGAAATCGTGCACAAATCACGTAAAGAGACCTAAAAAATGGTTTACGAGTCTGTAAGTGTTATGTGTCAGACAACATTGTGTAAAAGTGAACAGAGTGTGAGATACAAAAAAATGAATTTTTTATATAGTGGACAAATCACGTAAAGAGAGTTAAAAAATGGTTTAGTAGACTCTCAGTGATATATGTCAGACACAAAATTGAACAGAGATATGTGTTACATACAAAAGTGAACAGAGTGTGAAGTAAGTGAGGTACAAAAAAATTAATATTTGAAATCGTGCACAAATCACGTAAAGAGAGCTAAAAAATGATTTACGAGTCTGTAAGTGTTGTGTGTCAGACAACATTGTGTAAAATTGAACAGAGTGTGAGATACAAAATAATGATTTTTTTATATAGTGGACAAATCACGTAAAGAGAGTTAAAAAACGGTTTAGTAGTATCTCAGTGATATGTGTCACACACAAAAGTGAACAGAGTGTGAAGTAAGTGAGGTACAAATAAATTAATATTTGAAATCGTGCACAAATCACGTAAAGAGAGCTAAAAAATGGTTTACGAGTCTGTAAGTGTTATGTGTCAGACAACATTGTGTAAGAGTGAACAGAGTGTGAGATACAAAAAAATGATTTTTTTATATAGTGGACAAATCACGTAAAGAGAGTTAAAAAACGGTTTAGTAGTCTCTCAGTGATATATGTCAGACACAAAAGTGAACAGAGATATGTGTTACATACAAAAGTGAACAGAGTGTGAAGTAAGTGAGGTACAAAAAAATTAATATTTGAAATCGTGCACAAATCACGTAAAGAGAGCTAAAAAATGGTTTACGAGTCTGTAAGTGTTATGTGTCAGACAACATTGTGTAAAAGTGAACAGAGTGTGAGATACAAAAAAATGATTTCTTTATATAGTGGACAAATCACGTAAAGAGAGTTAAAAAACGGTTTAGTAGTCTCTCAGTGATATATGTCAGACACAAAAGTGAACAGAGATATGTGTCACACACAAAAGTGAACAGAGTGTGAAATAAGTAAGGTACAAAAAAATTAATATTTTAAATCGTGCACAAATCACGTAAAGAGAGCTAAAAAATGGTTTACGAGTCTGTAAGTGTTATGTGTCAGACAACATTGTGTAAAAGTGAACAGAGTGTGAGATACAAAATAATGATTTTTTTATATAGTGGACAAATCACGTAAAGAGAGTTAAAAAACGGTTTAGTAGTATCTCAGTGATATGTGTCACACACAAAAGTGAACAGAGTGTGAAGTAAGTGAGGTACAAAAAAATTAATATTTGAAATCGTGCACAAATCACGTAAAGAGAGCTAAAAAATGGTTTACGAGTCTGTAAGTGTTATGTGTCAGACAACATTGTGTAAGAGTGAACAGAGTGTGAGATACAAAAAAATGATTTTTTTATATAGTGGACAAATCACGTAAAGAGAGTTAAAAAACGGTTTAGTAGTCTCTCAGTGATATATGTCAGACACAAAAGTGAACAGAGATATGTGTTACATACAAAAGTGAACAGAGTGTGAAGTAAGTGAGGTACAAAAAAATTAATATTTGAAATCGTGCACAAATCACGTAAAGAGAGCTAAAAAATGGTTTACGAGTCTGTAAGTGTTATGTGTCAGACAACATTGTGTAAAAGTGAACAGAGTGTGAGATACAAAAAAATGATTTCTTTATATAGTGGACAAATCACGTAAAGAGAGTTAAAAAACGGTTTAGTAGTCTCTCAGTGATATATGTCAGACACAAAAGTGAACAGAGATATGTGTCACACACAAAAGTGAACAGAGTGTGAAGTAAGTAAGGTACAAAAAAATTAATATTTGAAATCGTGCACAAATCACGTAAAGAGAGCTAAAAAATGGTTTACGAGTCTGTAAGTGTTATGTGTCAGACAACATTGTGTAAAAGTGAACAGAGTGTGAGATACAAAATAATGATTTTTTTATATAGTGGACAAATCACGTAAAGAGAGTTAAAAAACGGTTTAGTAGTATCTCAGTGATATGTGTCACACACAAAAGTGAACAGAGTGTGAAGTAAGTGAGGTACAAAAAAATTAATATTTGAAATCGTGCACAAATCACGTAAAGAGAGCTAAAAAATGGTTTACGAGTCTGTAAGTGTTATGTGTCAGACAACATTGTGTAAAAGTGAACAGAGTGTGAGATACAAAAAAATGAATTTTTTATATAGTGGACAAATCACGTAAAGAGAGTTAAAAAACGGTTTAGTAGTCTCTCAGTGATATATGTCAGACACAAAAGTGAACAGAGTGTGAAGTAAGTGAGGTACAAAAAAATTAATATTTGAAATCGTGCACAAATCACGTAAAGAGAGCTAAAAAATGGTTTACGAGTCTGTGTCAGACAACATTGTGTAAGAGTGAACAGAGTGTGAGATACAAAAAAATGAATTTTTTATATAGTGGACAAATCACGTAAAGAGAGTCAAAAAACCGTTTAGTAGTCTCTCAGTGATATATGTCAGACACAAAAGTAAACAGAGATATGTGTTACATACAAAAGTGAACAGAGTGTGAAGTAAGTGAGGTACAAAAAAATTAATATTTGAAATCGTGCACAAATCACGTAAAGAGAGCTAAAAAATGGTTTACGAGTCTGTAAGTGTTATGTGTCAGACAACATTGTGTAAAAGTGAACAGAGTGTGAGATACAAAAAAATGATTTCTTTATATAGTGGACAAATCACGTAAAGAGAGTTAAAAAACGGTTTAGTAGTCTCTCAGTGATATATGTCAGACACAAAAGTAAACAGAGATATGTGTTACATACAAAAGTGAACAGAGTGTGAAGTAAGTGAGGTACAAAAAAATTAACATTTGAAATCGTGCACAAATCACGTAAAGAGACCTAAAAAATGGTTTACGAGTCTGTAAGTGTTATGTGTCAGACAACATTGTGTAAAAGTGAACAGAGTGTGAGATACAAAAAAATGAATTTTTTATATAGTGGACAAATCACGTAAAGAGAGTTAAAAAATGGTTTAGTAGACTCTCAGTGATATATGTCAGACACAAAATTGAACAGAGATATGTGTTACATACAAAAGTGAACAGAGTGTGAAGTAAGTGAGGTACAAAAAAATTAATATTTGAAATCGTGCACAAATCACGTAAAGAGAGCTAAAAAATGATTTACGAGTCTGTAAGTGTTGTGTGTCAGACAACATTGTGTAAAATTGAACAGAGTGTGAGATACAAAATAATGATTTTTTTATATAGTGGACAAATCACGTAAAGAGAGTTAAAAACGGTTTAGTAGTATCTCAGTGATATGTGTCACACACAAAAGTGAACAGAGTGTGAAGTAAGTGAGGTACAAAAAAATTAATATTTGAAATCGTGCACAAATCACGTAAAGAGAGCTAAAAAATGGTTTACGAGTCTGTAAGTGTTATGTGTCAGACAACATTGTGTAAGAGTGAACAGAGTGTGAGATACAAAAAAATGAATTTTTTATATAGTGGACAAATCACGTAAAGAGAGTTAAAAAAAGGTTTAGTAGTCTCTCAGTGATATATGTCAGACACAAAAGTGAACAGAGATATGTGTTACATACAAAAGTGAACAGAGTGTGAAGTAAGTGAGGTACAAAAAAATTAATATTTGAAATCGTGCACAAATCACGTAAAGAGAGCTAAAAAATGGTTTACGAGTCTGTAAGTGTTATGTGTCAGACAACATTGTGTAAAAGTGAACAGAGTGTGAGATACAAAAAAATGATTTCTTTATATAGTGGACAAATCACGTAAAGAGAGTTAAAAAACGGTTTAGTAGTCTCTCAGTGATATATGTCAGACACAAAAGTGAACAGAGATATGTGTCACACACAAAAGTGAACAGAGTGTGAAGTAAGTGAGGTACAAAAAAATTAATATTTGAAATCGTGCACAAATCACGTTAAGAGAGCTAAAAAATGGTTTACGAGTCTGTAAGTGTTATGTGTCAGACAACATTGTGTAAAAGTGAACAGAGTGTGAGATACAAAAAAATGAATTTTTTATATAGTGGACAAATCACGTAAAGAGAGTTAAAAAACGGTTTAGTAGTCTCTCAGTGATATATGTCAGACACAAAAGTGAACAGAGATATGTGTCACACACAAAAGTGAACAGAGTGTGAAGTAAGTGAGGTACAAAAAAATTAATATTTGAAATCGTGCACAAATCACGTAAAGAGAGCTAAAAAATGGTTTACGAGTCTGTGTCAGACAACATTGTGTAAGAGTGAACAGAGTGTGAGATACAAAAAAATGAATTTTTTATATAGTGGACAAATCACGTAAAGAGAGTTAAAAAACGGTTTAGTAGTCTCTCAGTGATATAAGTCAGACACAAAAGTAAACAGAGATATGTGTTACATACAAAAGTGAACAGAGTGTGAAGTAAGTGAGGTACAAAAAAATTAATATTTGAAATCGTGCACAAATCACGTAAAGAGAGCTAAAAAATGGTTTACGAGTCTGTAAGTGTTATGAGTCAGACAACATTGTGTAAAAGTGAACAGAGTGTGAGATACAAAAAAATGATTTCTTTATATAGTGGACAAATCACGTAAAGAGAGTTAAAAAACGGTTTAGTAGTCTCTCAGTGATATATGTCAGACACAAAAGTAAACAGAGATATGTGTTACATACAAAAGTGAACAGAGTGTGAAGTAAGTGAGGTACAAAAAAATTAATATTTGAAATCGTGCACAAATCACGTAAAGAGACCTAAAAAATGGTTTACGAGTCTGTAAGTGTTATGTGTCAGACAACATTGTGTAAAAGTGAACAGAGTGTGAGATACAAAAAAATGAATTTTTTATATAGTGGACAAATCACGTAAAGAGAGTTAAAAAATGGTTTAGTAGACTCTCAGTGATATATGTCAGACACAAAATTGAACAGAGATATGTGTTACATACAAAAGTGAACAGAGTGTGAAGTAAGTGAGGTACAAAAAAATTAATATTTGAAATCGTGCACAAATCACGTAAAGAGAGCTAAAAAATGGTTTACGAGTCTGTAAGTGTTATGTGTCAGACAACATTGTGTAAGAGTGAACAGAGTGTGAGATACAAAAAAATGAATTTTTTATATAGTGGACAAATCACGTAAAGAGAGTTAAGAAACGGTTTAGTACTCTCTCAGTGATATATGTCAGACACAAAAGTGAACAGAGATATGTGTTACATACAAAAGTGAACAGAGTGTGAAGTAAGTGAGGTACAAAAAAATTAATATTTGAAATCGTGCACAAATCACGTAAAGAGAGCTAAAAATGGTTTACGAGTCTGTAAATGTTATGTGTCAGACAACATTGTGTAAAAGTGAACAGAGTGTGAGATACAAAAAAATGATTTCTTAATATAGTGGACAAATCACGTAAAGAGAGTTAAAAAACGGTTTAGTAGTCTCTCAGTGATATATGTCAGACACAAAAGTGAACAGAGATATGTGTCACACACAAAAGTGAACAGAGTGTGAAGTAAGTAAGGTACAAAAAAATTAATATTTGAAATCGTGCACAAATCACGTAAAGAGAGCTAAAAAATGGTTTACGAGTCTGTAAGTGTTATGTGTCAGACAACATTGTGTAAAAGTGAACAGAGTGTGAGATACAAAATAATGATTTTTTATATAGTGGACAAATCACGTAAAGAGAGTTAAAAAACGGTTTAGTAGTATCTCAGTGATATGTGTCACACACAAAAGTGAACAGAGTGTGAAGTAAGTGAGGTACAAAAAAATTTCTATTTGAAATCGTGCACAAATCACGTAAATTGAGCTAAAAAATGGTTTACGAGTCCGTAAGTGTTATGTGTCAGACAACATCGTGTAAAAGTGAACAGAGTGTGAGATACAAAAAAATGATTTCTTTATATAGTGGACAAATCACGTAAAGAGAGTTAAAAAACGGTTTAGTAGTCTCTCAGTGATATATGTCAGACACAAAAGTGAACAGAGATATGTGTCACACACAAAAGTGAACAGAGTGTGAAGTAAGTGAGGTACAAAAAAATTAATATTTGAAATCGTGCACAAATCACGTAAAGAGAGCTAAAAAATGGTTTACGAGTCTGTAAGTGTTATGTGTCAGACAACATTGTGTAAGAGTGAACAGAGTGTGAGATACAAAAAAAATGAATTTTTTATATAGTGGACAAATCACGTAAAGAGAGTTAAAAAACGGTTTAGTAGTCTCTCAGTGATATATGTCAGACACAAAAGTAAACAGAGATATGTGTTACATACAAAAGTGAACAGAGTGTGAAGTAAGTGTGGTACAAAAAAATTAATATTTGAAATCGTGCACAAATCACATAAAGATACCTAAAAAATGGTTTACGAGTCTGTAAGTGTTATGTGTCAGACAACATTGTGTAAAAGTGAACAGAGTGTGAGATACAAAAAAATGAATTTTTTATATAGTGGACAAATCACGTAAAGAGAGTTAAAAAATGGTTTAGTAGACTCTCAGTGATATATGTCAGACACAAAATTGAACAGAGATATGTGTTACATACAAAAGTGAACAGAGTGTGAAGTAAGTGAGGTACAAAAAAATTAATATTTGAAATCGTGCACAAATCACGTAAATTGAGCTAGAAAATGGTTTGCGAGTCTGTAAGTGTTATGTGTCAGACAACATTGTGTAAAAGTGAACAGAGTGTGAGATACAAAAAAATGATATCTTTATATAGTGGACAAATCACGTAAAGAGAGTTAAAAAACGGTTTAGTAGTATCTCAGTGATATGTGTCACACACAAAAGTGAACAGAGTGTGAAGTAAGTGAGGTACAAAAAAATTAATATTTGAAATCGTGCACAAATCACGTAAATTGAGCTAAAAAATGGTTTACGAGTCTGTAAGTGTTATGTGTCAGACAACATTGTGTAAGAGTGAACAGAGTGTGAGATACAAAAAAATGAATTTTTTATATAGTGGACAAATCACGTAAAGAGAGTTAAAAAACGGTTTAGTAGTCTCTCAGTGATATATGTCAGACACAAAAGTAAACAGAGATATGTGTTACATACAAAAGTGAACAGAGTGTGAAGTAAGTGAGGTACAAAAAAATTAATATTTGAAATCGTGCACAAATCACGTAAAGATACCTAAAAAATGGTTTACGAGTCTGTAAGTGTTATGTGTCAGACAACATTGTGTAAAAGTGAACAGAGTGTGAGATACAAAAAAATGAATTTTTTATATAGTGGACAAATCACGTAAAGAGAGTTAAAAAATGGTTTAGTAGACTCTCAGTGATATATGTCAGACACAAAATTGAACAGAGATATGTGTTACATACAAAAGTGAACAGAGTGTGAAGTAAGTGAGGTACAAAAAAATTAATATTTGAAATCGTGCACAAATCACGTAAATTGAGCTAGAAAATGGTTTGCGAGTCTGTAAGTGTTATGTGTCAGACAACATTGTGTAAAAGTGAACAGAGTGTGAGATACAAAAAAATGATATCTTTATATAGTGGACAAATCACGTAAAGAGAGTTAAAAAACGGTTTAGTAGTATCTCAGTGATATGTGTCACACACAAAAGTGAACAGAGTGTGAAGTAAGTGAGGTACAAAAAAATTAATATTTGAAATCGTGCACAAATCACGTAAATTGAGCTAAAAAATGGTTTACGAGTCTGTAAGTGTTATGTGTCAGACAACATTGTGTAAGAGTGAACAGAGTGTGAGATACAAAAAAATGAATTTTTTATATAGTGGACAAATCACGTAAAGAGAGTTAAAAAACGGTTTAGTAGTCTCTCAGTGATATATGTCAGACACAAAAGTAAACAGAGATATGTGTTACATACAAAAGTGAACAGAGTGTGAAGTAAGTGAGGTACAAAAAAATTAATATTTGAAATCGTGCACAAATCACGTAAAGAGAGCTAAAAAATGGTTTACGAGTCTGTAAGTGTTATGTGTCAGACAACATTGTGTAAGAGTGAACAGAGTGTGAGATTCAAAAAAATGAATTTTTTATATAGTGGACAAATCACGCAAAGAGAGTTAAAAAACGGTTTAGTAGTCTCTCAGTGATAAATGTCAGACACAAAAGTGAACAGAGATATGTGTTACATACAAAAGTGAACAGAGTGTGAAGTAAGTGAGGTACAAAAAAATTAATATTTGAAATCGTGCACAAATCACGTAAAGAGAGCTAAAAAATGGTTTACGAGTCTGTAAGTGTTATGTGTCAGACAACATTGTGTAAAAGTGAACAGAGTGTGAGATACAAAAAAATGATTTCTTTATATAGTGGACAAATCACGTAAAGAGAGTTAAAAAACGGTTTAGTAGTCTCTCAGTGATATATGTCAGACTCAAAAGTGAACAGAGATATGTGTCACACACAAAAGTGAACAGAGTGTGAAGTAAGTAAGGTACAAAAAAATTAATATTTGAAATCGTGCACAAATCACGTAAAGAGAGCTAAAAAATGGTTTACGAGTCTGTAAGTGTTATGTGTCAGACAACATTGTGTAAAAGTGAACAGAGTGTGAGATACAAAAAAATGATTTCTTTATATAGTGGACAAATCACGTAAAGAGAGTTAAAAAACGGTTTAGTAGTCTCTCAGTGATATATGTCAGACTCAAAAGTAAACAGAGATATGTGTCACACACAAAAGTGAACAGAGTGTGAAGTAAGTAAGGTACAAAAAGATTAATATTTGAAATCGTGCACAAATCACGTAAAGAGAGCTAAAAAATGGTTTACGAGTCTGTAAGTGTTATGTGTCAGACAACATTGTGTAAAAGTGAACAGAGTGTGAGATACAAAATAATGATTTTTTTATATTGTGGACAAATCACGTAAAGAGAGTTAAAAAACGGTTTAGTAGTATCTCAGTGATATGTGTCACACACAAAAGTGAACAGAGTGTGAAGTAAGTGAGGTACAAAAAAATTAATATTTGAAATCGTGCACAAATCACGTAAAGAGAGCTAAAAAATGGTTTACGAGTCTGTAAGTGTTATGTGTCAGACAACATTGTGTAAGAGTGAACGGAGTGTGAGATACAAAAAAATGAATTTTTTATATAGTGGACAAATCACGTAAAGAGAGTTAAAAAACGGATTAGTAGTCTCTCAGTGATATATGTCAGACACAAAAGTAAACAGAGATATGTGTTACATACAAAAGTGAACAGAGTGTGAAGTAAGTGAGGTACAAAAAAATTAATATTTGAAATCGTGCACAAATCACGTAAAGAGAGCTAAAAAATGGTTTACGAGTCTGTAAGTGTTATGTGTCAGACAACATTGTGTAAAAGTGAACAGAGTGTGAGATACAAAAAAATGAATTTTTTATATAGTGGACAAATCACGTAAAGAGAGTTAAAAAACGGTTTAGTAGTCTCTCAGTGATATATGTCAGACACAAAAGTGAACAGAGATATGAGTCACACACAAAAGTGAACAGAGTGTGAAGTAAGTGAGGTACAAAAAAATTAATATTTGAAATCGTGCACAAATCACGTAAAGAGAGCTAAAAAATGGTTTACGAGTCTGTAAGTGTTATGTGTCAGACAACATTGTGTAAGAGTGAACGGAGTGTGAGATACAAAAAAATGAATTTTTTATATAGTGGACAAATCACGTAAAGAGAGTTAAAAAATGGTTTAGTAGACTCTCAGTGATATATGTCAGACACAAAATTGAACAGAGATATGTGTTACATACAAAAGTGAACAGAGTGTGAAGTAAGTGAGGTACAAAAAAATTAATATTTGAAATCGTGCACAAATCACGTAAAGAGAGCTAAAAAATGGTTTACGAGTCTGTAAGTGTTATGTGTCAGACAACATTGTGTAAGAGTGAACAGAGTGTGAGATACAAAAAAATGAATTTTTTATATAGTGGACAAATCACGTAAAGAGAGTTAAGAAACGGTTTAGTACTCTCTCAGTGATATATGTCAGACACAAAAGTGAACAGAGATATGTGTTACATACAAAAGTGAACAGAGTGTGAAGTAAGTGAGGTACAAAAAAATTAATATTTGAAATCGTGCACAAATCACGTAAAGAGAGCTAAAAAATGGTTTACGAGTCTGTAAATGTTATGTGTCAGACAACATTGTGTAAAAGTGAACAGAGTGTGAGATACAAAAAAATGATTTCTTAATATAGTGGACAAATCACGTAAAGAGAGTTAAAAAACGGTTTAGTAGTCTCTCAGTGATATATGTCAGACACAAAAGTGAACAGAGATATGTGTCACACACAAAAGTGAACAGAGTGTGAAGTAAGTAAGGTACAAAAAAATTAATATTTGAAATCGTGCACAAATCACGTAAAGAGAGCTAAAAAATGGTTTACGAGTCTGTAAGTGTTATGTGTCAGACAACATTGTGTAAAAGTGAACAGAGTGTGAGATACAAAATAATGATTTTTTATATAGTGGACAAATCACGTAAAGAGAGTTAAAAAACGGTTTAGTAGTATCTCAGTGATATGTGTCACACACAAAAGTGAACAGAGTGTGAAGTAAGTGAGGTACAAAAAAATTTCTATTTGAAATCGTGCACAAATCACGTAAATTGAGCTAAAAAATGGTTTACGAGTCCGTAAGTGTTATGTGTCAGACAACATCGTGTAAAAGTGAACAGAGTGTGAGATACAAAAAAATGATTTCTTTATATAGTGGACAAATCACGTAAAGAGAGTTAAAAAACGGTTTAGTAGTCTCTCAGTGATATATGTCAGACACAAAAGTAAACAGAGATATGTGTTACATACAAAAGTGAACAGAGTGTGAAGTAAGTGAGGTACAAAAAAATTAATATTTGAAATCGTGCACAAATCACGTAAAGAGAGCTAAAAAATGGTTTACGAGTCTGTAAGTGTTATGTGTCAGACAACATTGTGTAAGAGTGAACAGAGTGTGAGATTCAAAAAAATGAATTTTTTATATAGTGGACAAATCACGCAAAGAGAGTTAAAAAACGGTTTAGTAGTCTCTCAGTGATAAATGTCAGACACAAAAGTGAACAGAGATATGTGTTACATACAAAAGTGAACAGAGTGTGAAGTAAGTGAGGTACAAAAAAATTAATATTTGAAATCGTGCACAAATCACGTAAAGAGAGCTAAAAAATGGTTTACGAGTCTGTAAGTGTTATGTGTCAGACAACATTGTGTAAAAGTGAACAGAGTGTGAGATACAAAAAAATGATTTCTTTATATAGTGGACAAATCACGTAAAGAGAGTTAAAAAACGGTTTAGTAGTCTCTCAGTGATATATGTCAGACTCAAAAGTGAACAGAGATATGTGTCACACACAAAAGTGAACAGAGTGTGAAGTAAGTAAGGTACAAAAAAATTAATATTTGAAATCGTGCACAAATCACGTAAAGAGAGCTAAAAAATGGTTTACGAGTCTGTAAGTGTTATGTGTCAGACAACATTGTGTAAAAGTGAACAGAGTGTGAGATACAAAAAAATGATTTCTTTATATAGTGGACAAATCACGTAAAGAGAGTTAAAAAACGGTTTAGTAGTCTCTCAGTGATATATGTCAGACTCAAAAGTAAACAGAGATATGTGTCACACACAAAAGTGAACAGAGTGTGAAGTAAGTAAGGTACAAAAAGATTAATATTTGAAATCGTGCACAAATCACGTAAAGAGAGCTAAAAAATGGTTTACGAGTCTGTAAGTGTTATGTGTCAGACAACATTGTGTAAAAGTGAACAGAGTGTGAGATACAAAATAATGATTTTTTTATATTGTGGACAAATCACGTAAAGAGAGTTAAAAAACGGTTTAGTAGTATCTCAGTGATATGTGTCACACACAAAAGTGAACAGAGTGTGAAGTAAGTGAGGTACAAAAAAATTAATATTTGAAATCGTGCACAAATCACGTAAAGAGAGCTAAAAAATGGTTTACGAGTCTGTAAGTGTTATGTGTCAGACAACATTGTGTAAGAGTGAACGGAGTGTGAGATACAAAAAAATGAATTTTTTATATAGTGGACAAATCACGTAAAGAGAGTTAAAAAACGGATTAGTAGTCTCTCAGTGATATATGTCAGACACAAAAGTAAACAGAGATATGTGTTACATACAAAAGTGAACAGAGTGTGAAGTAAGTGAGGTACAAAAAAATTAATATTTGAAATCGTGCACAAATCACGTAAAGAGAGCTAAAAAATGGTTTACGAGTCTGTAAGTGTTATGTGTCAGACAACATTGTGTAAAAGTGAACAGAGTGTGAGATACAAAAAAATGAATTTTTTATATAGTGGACAAATCACGTAAAGAGAGTTAAAAAACGGTTTAGTAGTCTCTCAGTGATATATGTCAGACACAAAAGTGAACAGAGATATGAGTCACACACAAAAGTGAACAGAGTGTGAAGTAAGTGAGGTACAAAAAAATTAATATTTGAAATCGTGCACAAATCACGTAAAGAGAGCTAAAAAATGGTTTACGAGTCTGTAAGTGTTATGTGTCAGACAACATTGTGTAAGAGTGAACGGAGTGTGAGATACAAAAAAATGAATTTTTTATATAGTGGACAAATCACGTAAAGAGAGTTAAAAAATGGTTTAGTAGACTCTCAGTGATATATGTCAGACACAAAATTGAACAGAGATATGTGTTACATACAAAAGTGAACAGAGTGTGAAGTAAGTGAGGTACAAAAAAATTAATATTTGAAATCGTGCACAAATCACGTAAAGAGAGCTAAAAAATGGTTTACGAGTCTGTAAGTGTTATGTGTCAGACAACATTGTGTAAGAGTGAACAGAGTGTGAGATACAAAAAAATGAATTTTTTATATAGTGGACAAATCACGTAAAGAGAGTTAAGAAACGGTTTAGTACTCTCTCAGTGATATATGTCAGACACAAAAGTGAACAGAGATATGTGTTACATACAAAAGTGAACAGAGTGTGAAGTAAGTGAGGTACAAAAAAATTAATATTTGAAATCGTGCACAAATCACGTAAAGAGCTAAAAAATGGTTTACGAGTCTGTAAATGTTATGTGTCAGACAACATTGTGTAAAAGTGAACAGAGTGTGAGATACAAAAAAATGATTTCTTAATATAGTGGACAAATCACGTAAAGAGAGTTAAAAAACGGTTTAGTAGTCTCTCAGTGATATATGTCAGACACAAAAGTGAACAGAGATATGTGTCACACACAAAAGTGAACAGAGTGTGAAGTAAGTAAGGTACAAAAAAATTAATATTTGAAATCGTGCACAAATCACGTAAAGAGAGCTAAAAAATGGTTTACGAGTCTGTAAGTGTTATGTGTCAGACAACATTGTGTAAAAGTGAACAGAGTGTGAGATACAAAATAATGATTTTTTATATAGTGGACAAATCACGTAAAGAGAGTTAAAAAACGGTTTAGTAGTATCTCAGTGATATGTGTCACACACAAAAGTGAACAGAGTGTGAAGTAAGTGAGGTACAAAAAAATTTCTATTTGAAATCGTGCACAAATCACGTAAATTGAGCTAAAAAATGGTTTACGAGTCCGTAAGTGTTATGTGTCAGACAACATCGTGTAAAAGTGAACAGAGTGTGAGATACAAAAAAATGATTTCTTTATATAGTGGACAAATCACGTAAAGAGAGTTAAAAAACGGTTTAGTAGTCTCTCAGTGATATATGTCAGACACAAAAGTGAACAGAGATATGTGTCACACACAAAAGTGAACAGAGTGTGAAGTAAGTGAGGTACAAAAAAATTAATATTTGAAATCGTGCACAAATCACGTAAAGAGAGCTAAAAAATGGTTTACGAGTCTGTAAGTGTTATGTGTCAGACAACATTGTGTAAGAGTGAACAGAGTGTGAGATACAAAAAAAATGAATTTTTTATATAGTGGACAAATCACGTAAAGAGAGTTAAAAAACGGTTTAGTAGTCTCTCAGTGATATATGTCAGACACAAAAGTAAACAGAGATATGTGTTACATACAAAAGTGAACAGAGTGTGAAGTAAGTGTGGTACAAAAAAATTAATATTTGAAATCGTGCACAAATCACATAAAGATACCTAAAAAATGGTTTACGAGTCTGTAAGTGTTATGTGTCAGACAACATTGTGTAAAAGTGAACAGAGTGTGAGATACAAAAAAATGAATTTTTTATATAGTGGACAAATCACGTAAAGAGAGTTAAAAAATGGTTTAGTAGACTCTCAGTGATATATGTCAGACACAAAATTGAACAGAGATATGTGTTACATACAAAAGTGAACAGAGTGTGAAGTAAGTGAGGTACAAAAAAATTAATATTTGAAATCGTGCACAAATCACGTAAATTGAGCTAGAAAATGGTTTGCGAGTCTGTAAGTGTTATGTGTCAGACAACATTGTGTAAAAGTGAACAGAGTGTGAGATACAAAAAAATGATATCTTTATATAGTGGACAAATCACGTAAAGAGAGTTAAAAAACGGTTTAGTAGTATCTCAGTGATATGTGTCACACACAAAAGTGAACAGAGTGTGAAGTAAGTGAGGTACAAAAAAATTAATATTTGAAATCGTGCACAAATCACGTAAATTGAGCTAAAAAATGGTTTACGAGTCTGTAAGTGTTATGTGTCAGACAACATTGTGTAAGAGTGAACAGAGTGTGAGATACAAAAAAATGAATTTTTTATATAGTGGACAAATCACGTAAAGAGAGTTAAAAAACGGTTTAGTAGTCTCTCAGTGATATATGTCAGACACAAAAGTAAACAGAGATATGTGTTACATACAAAAGTGAACAGAGTGTGAAGTAAGTGAGGTACAAAAAAATTAATATTTGAAATCGTGCACAAATCACGTAAAGATACCTAAAAAATGGTTTACGAGTCTGTAAGTGTTATGTGTCAGACAACATTGTGTAAAAGTGAACAGAGTGTGAGATACAAAAAAATGAATTTTTTATATAGTGGACAAATCACGTAAAGAGAGTTAAAAAATGGTTTAGTAGACTCTCAGTGATATATGTCAGACACAAAATTGAACAGAGATATGTGTTACATACAAAAGTGAACAGAGTGTGAAGTAAGTGAGGTACAAAAAAATTAATATTTGAAATCGTGCACAAATCACGTAAATTGAGCTAGAAAATGGTTTGCGAGTCTGTAAGTGTTATGTGTCAGACAACATTGTGTAAAAGTGAACAGAGTGTGAGATACAAAAAAATGATATCTTTATATAGTGGACAAATCACGTAAAGAGAGTTAAAAAACGGTTTAGTAGTATCTCAGTGATATGTGTCACACACAAAAGTGAACAGAGTGTGAAGTAAGTGAGGTACAAAAAAATTAATATTTGAAATCGTGCACAAATCACGTAAAGAGAGCTAAAAAATGGTTTACGAGTCTGTAAGTGTTATGTGTCAGACAACATTGTGTAAGAGTGAACAGAGTGTGAGATACAAAAAAATGAATTTTTTATATAGTGGACAAATCACGTAAAGAGAGTTAAGAAACGGTTTAGTACTCTCTCAGTGATATATGTCAGACACAAAAGTGAACAGAGATATGTGTTACATACAAAAGTGAACAGAGTGTGAAGTAAGTGAGGTACAAAAAAATTAATATTTGAAATCGTGCACAAATCACGTAAAGAGAGCTAAAAAATGGTTTACGAGTCTGTAAATGTTATGTGTCAGACAACATTGTGTAAAAGTGAACAGAGTGTGAGATACAAAAAAATGATTTCTTAATATAGTGGACAAATCACGTAAAGAGAGTTAAAAAACGGTTTAGTAGTCTCTCAGTGATATATGTCAGACACAAAAGTGAACAGAGATATGTGTCACACACAAAAGTGAACAGAGTGTGAAGTAAGTAAGGTACAAAAAAATTAATATTTGAAATCGTGCACAAATCACGTAAAGAGAGCTAAAAAATGGTTTACGAGTCTGTAAGTGTTATGTGTCAGACAACATTGTGTAAAAGTGAACAGAGTGTGAGATACAAAATAATGATTTTTTATATAGTGGACAAATCACGTAAAGAGAGTTAAAAAACGGTTTAGTAGTATCTCAGTGATATGTGTCACACACAAAAGTGAACAGAGTGTGAAGTAAGTGAGGTACAAAAAAATTAATATTTGAAATCGTGCACAAATCACGTAAATTGAGCTAAAAAATGGTTTACGAGTCCGTAAGTGTTATGTGTCAGACAACATCGTGTAAAAGTGAACAGAGTGTGAGATACAAAAAAATGATTTCTTTATATAGTGGACAAATCACGTAAAGAGAGTTAAAAAACGGTTTAGTAGTCTCTCAGTGATATATGTCAGACACAAAAGTGAACAGAGATATGTGTCACACACAAAAGTGAACAGAGTGTGAAGTAAGTGAGGTACAAAAAAATTAATATTTGAAATCGTGCACAAATCACGTAAAGAGAGCTAAAAAATGGTTTACGAGTCTGTAAGTGTTATGTGTCAGACAACATTGTGTAAGAGTGAACAGAGTGTGAGATACAAAAAAAATGAATTTTTTATATAGTGGACAAATCACGTAAAGAGAGTTAAAAAACGGTTTAGTAGTCTCTCAGTGATATATGTCAGACACAAAAGTAAACAGAGATATGTGTTACATACAAAAGTGAACAGAGTGTGAAGTAAGTGTGGTACAAAAAAATTAATATTTGAAATCGTGCACAAATCACATAAAGATACCTAAAAAATGGTTTACGAGTCTGTAAGTGTTATGTGTCAGACAACATTGTGTAAAAGTGAACAGAGTGTGAGATACAAAAAAATGAATTTTTTATATAGTGGACAAATCACGTAAAGAGAGTTAAAAAATGGTTTAGTAGACTCTCAGTGATATATGTCAGACACAAAATTGAACAGAGATATGTGTTACATACAAAAGTGAACAGAGTGTGAAGTAAGTGAGGTACAAAAAAATTAATATTTGAAATCGTGCACAAATCACGTAAATTGAGCTAGAAAATGGTTTGCGAGTCTGTAAGTGTTATGTGTCAGACAACATTGTGTAAAAGTGAACAGAGTGTGAGATACAAAAAAATGATATCTTTATATAGTGGACAAATCACGTAAAGAGAGTTAAAAAACGGTTTAGTAGTATCTCAGTGATATGTGTCACACACAAAAGTGAACAGAGTGTGAAGTAAGTGAGGTACAAAAAAATTAATATTTGAAATCGTGCACAAATCACGTAAATTGAGCTAAAAAATGGTTTACGAGTCTGTAAGTGTTATGTGTCAGACAACATTGTGTAAGAGTGAACAGAGTGTGAGATACAAAAAAATGAATTTTTTATATAGTGGACAAATCACGTAAAGAGAGTTAAAAAACGGTTTAGTAGTCTCTCAGTGATATATGTCAGACACAAAAGTAAACAGAGATATGTGTTACATACAAAAGTGAACAGAGTGTGAAGTAAGTGAGGTACAAAAAAATTAATATTTGAAATCGTGCACAAATCACGTAAAGATACCTAAAAAATGGTTTACGAGTCTGTAAGTGTTATGTGTCAGACAACATTGTGTAAAAGTGAACAGAGTGTGAGATACAAAAAAATGAATTTTTTATATAGTGGACAAATCACGTAAAGAGAGTTAAAAAATGGTTTAGTAGACTCTCAGTGATATATGTCAGACACAAAATTGAACAGAGATATGTGTTACATACAAAAGTGAACAGAGTGTGAAGTAAGTGAGGTACAAAAAAATTAATATTTGAAATCGTGCACAAATCACGTAAATTGAGCTAGAAAATGGTTTGCGAGTCTGTAAGTGTTATGTGTCAGACAACATTGTGTAAAAGTGAACAGAGTGTGAGATACAAAAAAATGATATCTTTATATAGTGGACAAATCACGTAAAGAGAGATAAAAAACGGTTTAGTAGTATCTCAGTGATATGTGTCACACACAAAAGTGAACAGAGTGTGAAGTAAGTGAGGTACAAAAAAATTAATATTTGAAATCGTGCACAAATCACGTAAATTGAGCTAAAAAATGGTTTACGAGTCTGTAAGTGTTATGTGTCAGACAACATTGTGTAAGAGTGAACAGAGTGTGAGATACAAAAAAATGAATTTTTTATATAGTGGACAAATTACGTAAAGAGAGTTAAAAAACGGTTTAGTAGTCTCTCAGTGATATATGTCAGACACAAAAGTAAACAGAGATATGTGTTACATACAAAAGTGAACAGAGTGTGAAGTAAGTGAGGTACAAAAAAATTAATATTTGAAATCGTGCACAAATCACGTAAAGAGAGCTAAAAAATGGTTTACGAGTCTGTAAGTGTTATGTGTCAGACAACATTGTGTAAGAGTGAACAGAGTGTGAGATTCAAAAAAATGAATTTTTTATATAGTGGACAAATCACGCAAAGAGAGTTAAAAAACGGTTTAGTAGTCTCTCAGTGATAAATGTCAGACACAAAAGTGAACAGAGATATGTGTTACATACAAAAGTGAACAGAGTGTGAAGTAAGTGAGGTACAAAAAAATTAATATTTGAAATCGTGCACAAATCACGTAAAGAGAGCTAAAAAATGGTTTACGAGTCTGTAAGTGTTATGTGTCAGACAACATTGTGTAAAAGTGAACAGAGTGTGAGATACAAAAAAATGATTTCTTTATATAGTGGACAAATCACGTAAAGAGAGTTAAAAAACGGTTTAGTAGTCTCTCAGTGATATATGTCAGACTCAAAAGTGAACAGAGATATGTGTCACACACAAAAGTGAACAGAGTGTGAAGTAAGTAAGGTACAAAAAAATTAATATTTGAAATCGTGCACAAATCACGTAAAGAGAGCTAAAAAATGGTTTACGAGTCTGTAAGTGTTATGTGTCAGACAACATTGTGTAAAAGTGAACAGAGTGTGAGATACAAAAAAATGATTTCTTTATATAGTGGACAAATCACGTAAAGAGAGTTAAAAAACGGTTTAGTAGTCTCTCAGTGATATATGTCAGACTCAAAAGTAAACAGAGATATGTGTCACACACAAAAGTGAACAGAGTGTGAAGTAAGTAAGGTACAAAAGATTAATATTTGAAATCGTGCACAAATCACGTAAAGAGAGCTAAAAAATGGTTTACGAGTCTGTAAGTGTTATGTGTCAGACAACATTGTGTAAAAGTGAACAGAGTGTGAGATACAAAAAAATGAATTTTTTATATAGTGGACAAATCACGTAAAGAGAGTTAAAAAATGGTTTAGTAGACTCTCAGTGATATATGTCAGACACAAAATTGAACAGAGATATGTGTTACATACAAAAGTGAACAGAGTGTGAAGTAAGTGAGGTACAAAAAAATTAATATTTGAAATCGTGCACAAATCACGTAAATTGAGCTAGAAAATGGTTTGCGAGTCTGTAAGTGTTATGTGTCAGACAACATTGTGTAAAAGTGAACAGAGTGTGAGATACAAAAAAATGATATCTTTATATAGTGGACAAATCACGTAAAGAGAGTTAAAAAACGGTTTAGTAGTATCTCAGTGATATGTGTCACACACAAAAGTGAACAGAGTGTGAAGTAAGTGAGGTACAAAAAAATTAATATTTGAAATCGTGCACAAATCACGTAAAGAGAGCTAAAAAATGGTTTACGAGTCTGTAAGTGTTATGTGTCAGACAACATTGTGTAAAAGTGAACAGAGTGTGAGATACAAAAAAATGAATTTTTTATATAGTGGACAAATCACGTAAAGAGAGTTAAAAAACGGTTTAGTAGTCTCTCAGTGATATATGTCAGACACAAAAGTGAACAGAGATATGAGTCACACACAAAAGTGAACAGAGTGTGAAGTAAGTGAGGTACAAAAAAATTAATATTTGAAATCGTGCACAAATCACGTAAAGAGAGCTAAAAAATGGTTTACGAGTCTGTAAGTGTTATGTGTCAGACAACATTGTGTAAGAGTGAACGGAGTGTGAGATACAAAAAAATGAATTTTTTATATAGTGGACAAATCACGTAAAGAGAGTTAAAAAATGGTTTAGTAGACTCTCAGTGATATATGTCAGACACAAAATTGAACAGAGATATGTGTTACATACAAAAGTGAACAGAGTGTGAAGTAAGTGAGGTACAAAAAAATTAATATTTGAAATCGTGCACAAATCACGTAAAGAGAGCTAAAAAATGGTTTACGAGTCTGTAAGTGTTATGTGTCAGACAACATTGTGTAAGAGTGAACAGAGTGTGAGATACAAAAAAATGAATTTTTTATATAGTGGACAAATCACGTAAAGAGAGTTAAGAAACGGTTTAGTACTCTCTCAGTGATATATGTCAGACACAAAAGTGAACAGAGATATGTGTTACATACAAAAGTGAACAGAGTGTGAAGTAAGTGAGGTACAAAAAAATTAATATTTGAAATCGTGCACAAATCACGTAAAGAGAGCTAAAAAATGGTTTACGAGTCTGTAAATGTTATGTGTCAGACAACATTGTGTAAAAGTGAACAGAGTGTGAGATACAAAAAAATGATTTCTTAATATAGTGGACAAATCACGTAAAGAGAGTTAAAAAACGGTTTAGTAGTCTCTCAGTGATATATGTCAGACACAAAAGTGAACAGAGATATGTGTCACACACAAAAGTGAACAGAGTGTGAAGTAAGTAAGGTACAAAAAAATTAATATTTGAAATCGTGCACAAATCACGTAAAGAGAGCTAAAAAATGGTTTACGAGTCTGTAAGTGTTATGTGTCAGACAACATTGTGTAAAAGTGAACAGAGTGTGAGATACAAAATAATGATTTTTTATATAGTGGACAAATCACGTAAAGAGAGTTAAAAAACGGTTTAGTAGTATCTCAGTGATATGTGTCACACACAAAAGTGAACAGAGTGTGAAGTAAGTGAGGTACAAAAAAATTAATATTTGAAATCGTGCACAAATCACGTAAATTGAGCTAAAAAATGGTTTACGAGTCCGTAAGTGTTATGTGTCAGACAACATTGTGTAAGAGTGAACAGAGTGTGAGATACAAAAAAATGAATTTTTTATATAGTGGACAAATCACGTAAAGAGAGTTAAGAAACGGTTTAGTACTCTCTCAGTGATATATGTCAGACACAAAAGTGAACAGAGATATGTGTTACATACAAAAGTGAACAGAGTGTGAAGTAAGTGAGGTACAAAAAAATTAATATTTGAAATCGTGCACAAATCACGTAAAGAGAGCTAAAAAATGGTTTACGAGTCTGTAAATGTTATGTGTCAGACAACATTGTGTAAAAGTGAACAGAGTGTGAGATACAAAAAAATGATTTCTTAATATAGTGGACAAATCACGTAAAGAGAGTTAAAAAACGGTTTAGTAGTCTCTCAGTGATATATGTCAGACACAAAAGTGAACAGAGATATGTGTCACACACAAAAGTGAACAGAGTGTGAAGTAAGTAAGGTACAAAAAAATTAATATTTGAAATCGTGCACAAATCACGTAAAGAGAGCTAAAAAATGGTTTACGAGTCTGTAAGTGTTATGTGTCAGACAACATTGTGTAAAAGTGAACAGAGTGTGAGATACAAAATAATGATTTTTTATATAGTGGACAAATCACGTAAAGAGAGTTAAAAAACGGTTTAGTAGTATCTCAGTGATATGTGTCACACACAAAAGTGAACAGAGTGTGAAGTAAGTGAGGTACAAAAAAATTAATATTTGAAATCGTGCACAAATCACGTAAATTGAGCTAAAAAATGGTTTACGAGTCCGTAAGTGTTATGTGTCAGACAACATCGTGTAAAAGTGAACAGAGTGTGAGATACAAAAAAATGATTTCTTTATATAGTGGACAAATCACGTAAAGAGAGTTAAAAAACGGTTTAGTAGTCTCTCAGTGATATATGTCAGACACAAAAGTGAACAGAGATATGTGTCACACACAAAAGTGAACAGAGTGTGAAGTAAGTGAGGTACAAAAAAATTAATATTTGAAATCGTGCACAAATCACGTAAAGAGAGCTAAAAAATGGTTTACGAGTCTGTAAGTGTTATGTGTCAGACAACATTGTGTAAGAGTGAACAGAGTGTGAGATACAAAAAAAATGAATTTTTTATATAGTGGACAAATCACGTAAAGAGAGTTAAAAAACGGTTTAGTAGTCTCTCAGTGATATATGTCAGACACAAAAGTAAACAGAGATATGTGTTACATACAAAAGTGAACAGAGTGTGAAGTAAGTGTGGTACAAAAAAATTAATATTTGAAATCGTGCACAAATCACATAAAGATACCTAAAAAATGGTTTACGAGTCTGTAAGTGTTATGTGTCAGACAACATTGTGTAAAAGTGAACAGAGTGTGAGATACAAAAAAATGAATTTTTTATATAGTGGACAAATCACGTAAAGAGAGTTAAAAAATGGTTTAGTAGACTCTCAGTGATATATGTCAGACACAAAATTGAACAGAGATATGTGTTACATACAAAAGTGAACAGAGTGTGAAGTAAGTGAGGTACAAAAAAATTAATATTTGAAATCGTGCACAAATCACGTAAATTGAGCTAGAAAATGGTTTGCGAGTCTGTAAGTGTTATGTGTCAGACAACATTGTGTAAAAGTGAACAGAGTGTGAGATACAAAAAAATGATATCTTTATATAGTGGACAAATCACGTAAAGAGAGTTAAAAAACGGTTTAGTAGTATCTCAGTGATATGTGTCACACACAAAAGTGAACAGAGTGTGAAGTAAGTGAGGTACAAAAAAATTAATATTTGAAATCGTGCACAAATCACGTAAATTGAGCTAAAAAATGGTTTACGAGTCTGTAAGTGTTATGTGTCAGACAACATTGTGTAAGAGTGAACAGAGTGTGAGATACAAAAAAATGAATTTTTTATATAGTGGACAAATCACGTAAAGAGAGTTAAAAAACGGTTTAGTAGTCTCTCAGTGATATATGTCAGACACAAAAGTAAACAGAGATATGTGTTACATACAAAAGTGAACAGAGTGTGAAGTAAGTGAGGTACAAAAAAATTAATATTTGAAATCGTGCACAAATCACGTAAAGATACCTAAAAAATGGTTTACGAGTCTGTAAGTGTTATGTGTCAGACAACATTGTGTAAAAGTGAACAGAGTGTGAGATACAAAAAAATGAATTTTTTATATAGTGGACAAATCACGTAAAGAGAGTTAAAAAATGGTTTAGTAGACTCTCAGTGATATATGTCAGACACAAAATTGAACAGAGATATGTGTTACATACAAAAGTGAACAGAGTGTGAAGTAAGTGAGGTACAAAAAAATTAATATTTGAAATCGTGCACAAATCACGTAAATTGAGCTAGAAAATGGTTTGCGAGTCTGTAAGTGTTATGTGTCAGACAACATTGTGTAAAAGTGAACAGAGTGTGAGATACAAAAAAATGATATCTTTATATAGTGGACAAATCACGTAAAGAGAGATAAAAAACGGTTTAGTAGTATCTCAGTGATATGTGTCACACACAAAAGTGAACAGAGTGTGAAGTAAGTGAGGTACAAAAAAATTAATATTTGAAATCGTGCACAAATCACGTAAATTGAGCTAAAAAATGGTTTACGAGTCTGTAAGTGTTATGTGTCAGACAACATTGTGTAAGAGTGAACAGAGTGTGAGATACAAAAAAATGAATTTTTTATATAGTGGACAAATTACGTAAAGAGAGTTAAAAAACGGTTTAGTAGTCTCTCAGTGATATATGTCAGACACAAAAGTAAACAGAGATATGTGTTACATACAAAAGTGAACAGAGTGTGAAGTAAGTGAGGTACAAAAAAATTAATATTTGAAATCGTGCACAAATCACGTAAAGAGAGCTAAAAAATGGTTTACGAGTCTGTAAGTGTTATGTGTCAGACAACATTGTGTAAGAGTGAACAGAGTGTGAGATTCAAAAAAATGAATTTTTTATATAGTGGACAAATCACGCAAAGAGAGTTAAAAAACGGTTTAGTAGTCTCTCAGTGATAAATGTCAGACACAAAAGTGAACAGAGATATGTGTTACATACAAAAGTGAACAGAGTGTGAAGTAAGTGAGGTACAAAAAAATTAATATTTGAAATCGTGCACAAATCACGTAAAGAGAGCTAAAAAATGGTTTACGAGTCTGTAAGTGTTATGTGTCAGACAACATTGTGTAAAAGTGAACAGAGTGTGAGATACAAAAAAATGATTTCTTTATATAGTGGACAAATCACGTAAAGAGAGTTAAAAAACGGTTTAGTAGTCTCTCAGTGATATATGTCAGACTCAAAAGTGAACAGAGATATGTGTCACACACAAAAGTGAACAGAGTGTGAAGTAAGTAAGGTACAAAAAAATTAATATTTGAAATCGTGCACAAATCACGTAAAGAGAGCTAAAAAATGGTTTACGAGTCTGTAAGTGTTATGTGTCAGACAACATTGTGTAAAAGTGAACAGAGTGTGAGATACAAAAAAATGATTTCTTTATATAGTGGACAAATCACGTAAAGAGAGTTAAAAAACGGTTTAGTAGTCTCTCAGTGATATATGTCAGACTCAAAAGTAAACAGAGATATGTGTCACACACAAAAGTGAACAGAGTGTGAAGTAAGTAAGGTACAAAAGATTAATATTTGAAATCGTGCACAAATCACGTAAAGAGAGCTAAAAAATGGTTTACGAGTCTGTAAGTGTTATGTGTCAGACAACATTGTGTAAAAGTGAACAGAGTGTGAGATACAAAAAAATGAATTTTTTATATAGTGGACAAATCACGTAAAGAGAGTTAAAAAATGGTTTAGTAGACTCTCAGTGATATATGTCAGACACAAAATTGAACAGAGATATGTGTTACATACAAAAGTGAACAGAGTGTGAAGTAAGTGAGGTACAAAAAAATTAATATTTGAAATCGTGCACAAATCACGTAAATTGAGCTAGAAAATGGTTTGCGAGTCTGTAAGTGTTATGTGTCAGACAACATTGTGTAAAAGTGAACAGAGTGTGAGATACAAAAAAATGATATCTTTATATAGTGGACAAATCACGTAAAGAGAGTTAAAAAACGGTTTAGTAGTATCTCAGTGATATGTGTCACACACAAAAGTGAACAGAGTGTGAAGTAAGTGAGGTACAAAAAAATTAATATTTGAAATCGTGCACAAATCACGTAAAGAGAGCTAAAAAATGGTTTACGAGTCTGTAAGTGTTATGTGTCAGACAACATTGTGTAAAAGTGAACAGAGTGTGAGATACAAAAAAATGATTTCTTTATATAGTGGACAAATCACGTAAAGAGAGTTAAAAAACGGTTTAGTAGTCTCTCAGTGATATATGTCAGACTCAAAAGTGAACAGAGATATGTGTCACACACAAAAGTGAACAGAGTGTGAAGTAAGTAAGGTACAAAAAAATTAATATTTGAAATCGTGCACAAATCACGTAAAGAGAGCTAAAAAATGGTTTACGAGTCTGTAAGTGTTATGTGTCAGACAACATTGTGTAAAAGTGAACAGAGTGTGAGATACAAAAAAATGATTTCTTTATATAGTGGACAAATCACGTAAAGAGAGTTAAAAAACGGTTTAGTAGTCTCTCAGTGATATATGTCAGACTCAAAAGTAAACAGAGATATGTGTCACACACAAAAGTGAACAGAGTGTGAAGTAAGTAAGGTACAAAAAGATTAATATTTGAAATCGTGCACAAATCACGTAAAGAGAGCTAAAAAATGGTTTACGAGTCTGTAAGTGTTATGTGTCAGACAACATTGTGTAAAAGTGAACAGAGTGTGAGATACAAAATAATGATTTTTTTATATAGTGGACAAATCACGTAAAGAGAGTTAAAAAACGGTTTAGTAGTTACTCAGTGATATGTGTCACACACAAAAGTGAACAGAGTGTGAAGTAAGTGAGGTACAAAAAAATTAATATTTGAAATCGTGCACAAATCACGTAAAGAGAGCTAAAAAATGGTTTACGAGTCTGTAAGTGTTATGTGTCAGACAACATTGTGTAAGAGTGAACGGAGTGTGAGATACAAAAAAATGAATTTTTTATATAGTGGACAAATCACGTAAAGAGAGTTAAAAAACGGATTAGTAGTCTCTCAGTGATATATGTCAGACACAAAAGTAAACAGAGATATGTGTTACATACAAAAGTGAACAGAGTGTGAAGTAAGTGAGGTACAAAAAAATTAATATTTGAAATCGTGCACAAATCACGTAAAGAGAGCTAAAAAATGGTTTACGAGTCTGTAAGTGTTATGTGTCAGACAACATTGTGTAAAAGTGAACAGAGTGTGAGATACAAAAAAATGAATTTTTTATATAGTGGACAAATCACGTAAAGAGAGTTAAAAAACGGTTTAGTAGTCTCTCAGTGATATATGTCAGACACAAAAGTGAACAGAGATATGAGTCACACACAAAAGTGAACAGAGTGTGAAGTAAGTGAGGTACAAAAAAATTAATATTTGAAATCGTGCACAAATCACGTAAAGAGAGCTAAAAAATGGTTTACGAGTCTGTAAGTGTTATGTGTCAGACAACATTGTGTAAAAGTGAACAGAGTGTGAGATACAAAAAAATGAATTTTTTATATAGTGGACAAATCACGTAAAGAGAGTTAAAAAACGGTTTAGTAGTCTCTCAGTGATATATGTCAGACACAAAAGTAAACAGAGATATGTGTTACATACAAAAGTGAACAGAGTGTGAAGTAAGTGAGGTACAAAAAAATTAATATTTGAAATCGTGCACAAATCACGTAAAGAGACCTAAAAAATGGTTTACGAGTCTGTAAGTGTTATGTGTCAGACAACATTGTGTAAAAGTGAACAGAGTGTGAGATACAAAAAAATGAATTTTTTATATAGTGGACAAATCACGTAAAGAGAGTTAAAAAACGGTTTAGTAGTCTCTCAGTGATATATGTCAGACACAAAAGTGAACAGAGATATGAGTCACACACAAAAGTGAACAGAGTGTGAAGTAAGTGAGGTACAAAAAAATTAATATTTGAAATCGTGCACAAATCACGTAAAGAGAGCTAAAAAATGGTTTACGAGTCTGTAAGTGTTATGTGTCAGACAACATTGTGTAAAAGTGAACAGAGTGTGAGATACAAAAAAATGAATTTTTTATATAGTAGACAAATCACGTAAAGAGAGTTAAAAAACGGTTTAGTAGTCTCTCAGTGATATATGTCAGACACAAAAGTGAACAGAGATATGAGTCACACACAAAAGTGAACAGAGTGTGAAGTAAGTGAGGTACAAAAAAATTAATATTTGAAATCGTGCACAAATCACGTAAAGAGAGCTAAAAAATGGTTTACGAGTCTGTAAGTGTTATGTGTCAGACAACATTGTGTAAGAGTGAACAGAGTGTGAGATACAAAAAAATGATTTTTTTATATAGTGGACAAATCACGTAAAGAGAGTTAAAAAACGGTTTAGTAGTCTCTCAGTGATATATGTCAGACACAAAAGTGAACAGAGATATGTGTTACATACAAAAGTGAACAGAGTGTGAAGTAAGTGAGGTACAAAAAAATTAATATTTGAAATCGTGTACAAATCACGTAAAGAGAGCTAAAAAATGGTTTACGAGTCTGTAAGTGTTATGTGTCAGACAACATTGTGTAAAAGTGAACAGAGTGTGAGATACAAAAAAATGATTTCTTAATATAGTGGACAAATCACGTAAAGAGAGTTAAAAAACGGTTTAGTAGTCTCTCAGTGATATATGTCAGACACAAAAGTGAACAGAGATATGTGTCACACACAAAAGTGAACAGAGTGTGAAGTAAGTAAGGTACAAAAAAATTAATATTTGAAATCGTGCACAAATCACGTAAAGAGAGCTAAAAAATGGTTTACGAGTCTGTAAGTGTTATGTGTCAGACAACATTGTGTAAAAGTGAACAGAGTGTGAGATACAAAATAATGATTTTTTATATAGTGGACAAATCACGTAAAGAGAGTTAAAAAACGGTTTAGTAGTATCTCAGTGATATGTGTCACACACAAAAGTGAACAGAGTGTGAAGTAAGTGAGGTACAAAAAAATTAATATTTGAAATCGTGCACAAATCACGTAAATTGAGGTAAAAAATGGTTTACGAGTCCGTAAGTGTTATGTGTCAGACAACATCGTGTAAAAGTGAACAGAGTGTGAGATACAAAAAAATGATTTCTTTATATAGTGGACAAATCACGTAAAGAGAGTTAAAAAACGGTTTAGTAGTCTCTCAGTGATATATGTCAGACACAAAAGTGAACAGAGATATGTGTCACACACAAAAGTGAACAGAGTGTGAAGTAAGTGAGGTACAAAAAAATTAATATTTGAAATCGTGCACAAATCACGTAAAGAGAGCTAAAAAATGGTTTACGAGTCTGTAAGTGTTATGTGTCAGACAACATTGTGTAAGAGTGAACAGAGTGTGAGATACAAAAAAAATGAATTTTTTATATAGTGGACAAATCACGTAAAGAGAGTTAAAAAACGGTTTAGTAGTCTCTCAGTGATATATGTCAGACACAAAAGTAAACAGAGATATGTGTTACATACAAAAGTGAACAGAGTGTGAAGTAAGTGTGGTACAAAAAAATTAATATTTGAAATCGTGCACAAATCACGTAAAGATACCTAAAAAATTGTTTACGAGTCTGTAAGTGTTATGTGTCAGACAACATTGTGTAAAAGTGAACAGAGTGTGAGATACAAAAAAATGAATTTTTTATATAGTGGACAAATCACGTAAAGAGAGTTAAAAAATGGTTTAGTAGACTCTCAGTGATATATGTCAGACACAAAATTGAACAGAGATATGTGTTACATACAAAAGTGAACAGAGTGTGAAGTAAGTGAGGTACAAAAAAATTAATATTTGAAATCGTGCACAAATCACGTAAATTGAGCTAGAAAATGGTTTGCGAGTCTGTAAGTGTTATGTGTCAGACAACATTGTGTAAAAGTGAACAGAGTGTGAGATACAAAAAAATGATATCTTTATATAGTGGACAAATCACGTAAAGAGAGTTAAAAAACGGTTTAGTAGTATCTCAGTGATATGTGTCACACACAAAAGTGAACAGAGTGTGAAGTAAGTGAGGTACAAAAAAATTAATATTTGAAATCGTGCACAAATCACGTAAATTGAGCTAAAAAATGGTTTACGAGTCTGTAAGTGTCAGACAACATTGTGTAAGAGTGAACAGAGTGTGAGATACAAAAAAATGAATTTTTTATATAGTGGACAAATCACGTAAAGAGAGTTAAAAAACGGTTTAGTAGTCTCTCAGTGATATATGTCAGACACAAAAGTAAACAGAGATATGTGTTACATACAAAAGTGAACAGAGTGTGAAGTAAGTGAGGTACAAAAAAAATAATATTTGAAATCGTGCACAAATCACGTAAAGAGAGCTAAAAAATGGTTTACGAGTCTGTAAGTGTTATGTGTCAGACAACATTGTGTAAGAGTGAACAGAGTGTGAGATTCAAAAAAATGAATTTTTTATATAGTGGACAAATCACGCAAAGAGAGTTAAAAAACGGTTTAGTATTCTCTCAGTGATAAATGTCAGACACAAAAGTGAACAGAGATATGTGTTACATACAAAAGTGAACAGAGTGTGAAGTAAGTGATGTACAAAAAAATTAATATTTGAAATCGTGCACAAATCACGTAAAGAGAGCTAAAAAATGGTTTACGAGTCTGTAAGTGTTATGTGTCAGACAACATTGTGTAAAAGTGAACAGAGTGTGAGATACAAAAAAATGATTTCTTTATATAGTGGACAAATCACGTAAAGAGAGTTAAAAAACGGTTTAGTAGTCTCTCAGTGATATATGTCAGACTCAAAAGTGAACAGAGATATGTGTCACACACAAAAGTGAACAGAGTGTGAAGTAAGTAAGGTACAAAAAAATTAATATTTGAAATCGTGCACAAATCACGTAAAGAGAGCTAAAAAATGGTTTACGAGTCTGTAAGTGTTATGTGTCAGACAACATTGTGTAAAAGTGAACAGAGTGTGAGATACAAAAAAATGATTTCTTTATATAGTGGACAAATCACGTAAAGAGAGTTAAAAAACGGTTTAGTAGTCTCTCAGTGATATATGTCAGACTCAAAAGTGAACAGAGATATGTGTCACACACAAAAGTGAACAGAGTGTGAAGTAAGTAAGGTACAAAAAGATTAATATTTGAAATCGTGCACAAATCACGTAAAGAGAGCTAAAAAATGGTTTACGAGTCTGTAAGTGTTATGTGTCAGACAACATTGTGTAAAAGTGAACAGAGTGTGAGATACAAAATAATGATTTTTTTATATAGTGGACAAATCACGTAAAGAGAGTTAAAAAACGGTTTAGTAGTATCTCAGTGATATGTGTCACACACAAAAGTGAACAGAGTGTGAAGTAAGTGAGGTACAAAAAAATTAATATTTGAAATCGTGCACAAATCACGTAAAGAGAGCTAAAAAATGGTTTACGAGTCTGTAAGTGTTATGAGTCAGACAACATTGTGTAAGAGTGAACGGAGTGTGAGATACAAAAAAATGAATTTTTTATATAGTGGACAAATCACGTAAAGAGAGTTAAAAAACGGATTAGTAGTCTCTCAGTGATATATGTCAGACACAAAAGTAAACAGAGATATGTGTTACATACAAAAGTGAACAGAGTGTGAAGTAAGTGAGGTACAAAAAAATTAATATTTGAAATCGTGCACAAATCACGTAAAGAGAGCTAAAAAATGGTTTACGAGTCTGTAAGTGTTATGTGTCAGACAACATTGTGTAAAAGTGAACAGAGTGTGAGATACAAAAAAATGAATTTTTTATATAGTGGACAAATCACGTAAAGAGAGTTAAAAAATGGTTTAGTAGACTCTCAGTGATATATGTCAGACACAAAATTGAACAGAGATATGTGTTACATACAAAAGTGAACAGAGTGTGAAGTAAGTGAGGTACAAAAAAATTAATATTTGAAATCGTGCACAAATCACGTAAATTGAGCTAGAAAATGGTTTGCGAGTCTGTAAGTGTTATGTGTCAGACAACATTGTGTAAAAGTGAACAGAGTGTGAGATACAAAAAAATGATATCTTTATATAGTGGACAAATCACGTAAAGAGAGTTAAAAAACGGTTTAGTAGTATCTCAGTGATATGTGTCACACACAAAAGTGAACAGAGTGTGAAGTAAGTGAGGTACAAAAAAATTAATATTTGAAATCGTGCACAAATCACGTAAAGAGAGCTAAAAAATGGTTTACGAGTCTGTAAGTGTTATGTGTCAGACAACATTGTGTAAAAGTGAACAGAGTGTGAGATACAAAAAAATGATTTCTTTATATAGTGGACAAATCACGTAAAGAGAGTTAAAAAACGGTTTAGTAGTCTCTCAGTGATATATGTCAGACTCAAAAGTGAACAGAGATATGTGTCACACACAAAAGTGAACAGAGTGTGAAGTAAGTAAGGTACAAAAAAATTAATATTTGAAATCGTGCACAAATCACGTAAAGAGAGCTAAAAAATGGTTTACGAGTCTGTAAGTGTTATGTGTCAGACAACATTGTGTAAAAGTGAACAGAGTGTGAGATACAAAAAAATGATTTCTTTATATAGTGGACAAATCACGTAAAGAGAGTTAAAAAACGGTTTAGTAGTCTCTCAGTGATATATGTCAGACTCAAAAGTAAACAGAGATATGTGTCACACACAAAAGTGAACAGAGTGTGAAGTAAGTAAGGTACAAAAAGATTAATATTTGAAATCGTGCACAAATCACGTAAAGAGAGCTAAAAAATGGTTTACGAGTCTGTAAGTGTTATGTGTCAGACAACATTGTGTAAAAGTGAACAGAGTGTGAGATACAAAATAATGATTTTTTTATATAGTGGACAAATCACGTAAAGAGAGTTAAAAAACGGTTTAGTAGTTACTCAGTGATATGTGTCACACACAAAAGTGAACAGAGTGTGAAGTAAGTGAGGTACAAAAAAATTAATATTTGAAATCGTGCACAAATCACGTAAAGAGAGCTAAAAAATGGTTTACGAGTCTGTAAGTGTTATGTGTCAGACAACATTGTGTAAGAGTGAACGGAGTGTGAGATACAAAAAAATGAATTTTTTATATAGTGGACAAATCACGTAAAGAGAGTTAAAAAACGGATTAGTAGTCTCTCAGTGATATATGTCAGACACAAAAGTAAACAGAGATATGTGTTACATACAAAAGTGAACAGAGTGTGAAGTAAGTGAGGTACAAAAAAATTAATATTTGAAATCGTGCACAAATCACGTAAAGAGAGCTAAAAAATGGTTTACGAGTCTGTAAGTGTTATGTGTCAGACAACATTGTGTAAAAGTGAACAGAGTGTGAGATACAAAAAAATGAATTTTTTATATAGTGGACAAATCACGTAAAGAGAGTTAAAAAACGGTTTAGTAGTCTCTCAGTGATATATGTCAGACACAAAAGTGAACAGAGATATGAGTCACACACAAAAGTGAACAGAGTGTGAAGTAAGTGAGGTACAAAAAAATTAATATTTGAAATCGTGCACAAATCACGTAAAGAGAGCTAAAAAATGGTTTACGAGTCTGTAAGTGTTATGTGTCAGACAACATTGTGTAAAAGTGAACAGAGTGTGAGATACAAAAAAATGAATTTTTTATATAGTGGACAAATCACGTAAAGAGAGTTAAAAAACGGTTTAGTAGTCTCTCAGTGATATATGTCAGACACAAAAGTAAACAGAGATATGTGTTACATACAAAAGTGAACAGAGTGTGAAGTAAGTGAGGTACAAAAAAATTAATATTTGAAATCGTGCACAAATCACGTAAAGAGACCTAAAAAATGGTTTACGAGTCTGTAAGTGTTATGTGTCAGACAACATTGTGTAAAAGTGAACAGAGTGTGAGATACAAAAAAATGAATTTTTTATATAGTGGACAAATCACGTAAAGAGAGTTAAAAAACGGTTTAGTAGTCTCTCAGTGATATATGTCAGACACAAAAGTGAACAGAGATATGAGTCACACACAAAAGTGAACAGAGTGTGAAGTAAGTGAGGTACAAAAAAATTAATATTTGAAATCGTGCACAAATCACGTAAAGAGAGCTAAAAAATGGTTTACGAGTCTGTAAGTGTTATGTGTCAGACAACATTGTGTAAAAGTGAACAGAGTGTGAGATACAAAAAAATGAATTTTTTATATAGTAGACAAATCACGTAAAGAGAGTTAAAAAACGGTTTAGTAGTCTCTCAGTGATATATGTCAGACACAAAAGTGAACAGAGATATGAGTCACACACAAAAGTGAACAGAGTGTGAAGTAAGTGAGGTACAAAAAAATTAATATTTGAAATCGTGCACAAATCACGTAAAGAGAGCTAAAAAATGGTTTACGAGTCTGTAAGTGTTATGTGTCAGACAACATTGTGTAAGAGTGAACAGAGTGTGAGATACAAAAAAATGATTTTTTTATATAGTGGACAAATCACGTAAAGAGAGTTAAAAAACGGTTTAGTAGTCTCTCAGTGATATATGTCAGACACAAAAGTGAACAGAGATATGTGTTACATACAAAAGTGAACAGAGTGTGAAGTAAGTGAGGTACAAAAAAATTAATATTTGAAATCGTGTACAAATCACGTAAAGAGAGCTAAAAAATGGTTTACGAGTCTGTAAGTGTTATGTGTCAGACAACATTGTGTAAAAGTGAACAGAGTGTGAGATACAAAAAAATGATTTCTTAATATAGTGGACAAATCACGTAAAGAGAGTTAAAAAACGGTTTAGTAGTCTCTCAGTGATATATGTCAGACACAAAAGTGAACAGAGATATGTGTCACACACAAAAGTGAACAGAGTGTGAAGTAAGTAAGGTACAAAAAAATTAATATTTGAAATCGTGCACAAATCACGTAAAGAGAGCTAAAAAATGGTTTACGAGTCTGTAAGTGTTATGTGTCAGACAACATTGTGTAAAAGTGAACAGAGTGTGAGATACAAAATAATGATTTTTTATATAGTGGACAAATCACGTAAAGAGAGTTAAAAAACGGTTTAGTAGTATCTCAGTGATATGTGTCACACACAAAAGTGAACAGAGTGTGAAGTAAGTGAGGTACAAAAAAATTAATATTTGAAATCGTGCACAAATCACGTAAATTGAGGTAAAAAATGGTTTACGAGTCCGTAAGTGTTATGTGTCAGACAACATCGTGTAAAAGTGAACAGAGTGTGAGATACAAAAAAATGATTTCTTTATATAGTGGACAAATCACGTAAAGAGAGTTAAAAAACGGTTTAGTAGTCTCTCAGTGATATATGTCAGACACAAAAGTGAACAGAGATATGTGTCACACACAAAAGTGAACAGAGTGTGAAGTAAGTGAGGTACAAAAAAATTAATATTTGAAATCGTGCACAAATCACGTAAAGAGAGCTAAAAAATGGTTTACGAGTCTGTAAGTGTTATGTGTCAGACAACATTGTGTAAGAGTGAACAGAGTGTGAGATACAAAAAAAATGAATTTTTTATATAGTGGACAAATCACGTAAAGAGAGTTAAAAAACGGTTTAGTAGTCTCTCAGTGATATATGTCAGACACAAAAGTAAACAGAGATATGTGTTACATACAAAAGTGAACAGAGTGTGAAGTAAGTGTGGTACAAAAAAATTAATATTTGAAATCGTGCACAAATCACGTAAAGATACCTAAAAAATTGTTTACGAGTCTGTAAGTGTTATGTGTCAGACAACATTGTGTAAAAGTGAACAGAGTGTGAGATACAAAAAAATGAATTTTTTATATAGTGGACAAATCACGTAAAGAGAGTTAAAAAATGGTTTAGTAGACTCTCAGTGATATATGTCAGACACAAAATTGAACAGAGATATGTGTTACATACAAAAGTGAACAGAGTGTGAAGTAAGTGAGGTACAAAAAAATTAATATTTGAAATCGTGCACAAATCACGTAAATTGAGCTAGAAAATGGTTTGCGAGTCTGTAAGTGTTATGTGTCAGACAACATTGTGTAAAAGTGAACAGAGTGTGAGATACAAAAAAATGATATCTTTATATAGTGGACAAATCACGTAAAGAGAGTTAAAAAACGGTTTAGTAGTATCTCAGTGATATGTGTCACACACAAAAGTGAACAGAGTGTGAAGTAAGTGAGGTACAAAAAAATTAATATTTGAAATCGTGCACAAATCACGTAAATTGAGCTAAAAAATGGTTTACGAGTCTGTAAGTGTCAGACAACATTGTGTAAGAGTGAACAGAGTGTGAGATACAAAAAAATGAATTTTTTATATAGTGGACAAATCACGTAAAGAGAGTTAAAAAACGGTTTAGTAGTCTCTCAGTGATATATGTCAGACACAAAAGTAAACAGAGATATGTGTTACATACAAAAGTGAACAGAGTGTGAAGTAAGTGAGGTACAAAAAAATTAATATTTGAAATCGTGCACAAATCACGTAAAGAGAGCTAAAAAATGGTTTACGAGTCTGTAAGTGTTATGTGTCAGACAACATTGTGTAAGAGTGAACAGAGTGTGAGATTCAAAAAAATGAATTTTTTATATAGTGGACAAATCACGCAAAGAGAGTTAAAAAACGGTTTAGTATTCTCTCAGTGATAAATGTCAGACACAAAAGTGAACAGAGATATGTGTTACATACAAAAGTGAACAGAGTGTGAAGTAAGTGATGTACAAAAAAATTAATATTTGAAATCGTGCACAAATCACGTAAAGAGAGCTAAAAAATGGTTTACGAGTCTGTAAGTGTTATGTGTCAGACAACATTGTGTAAAAGTGAACAGAGTGTGAGATACAAAAAAATGATTTCTTTATATAGTGGACAAATCACGTAAAGAGAGTTAAAAAACGGTTTAGTAGTCTCTCAGTGATATATGTCAGACTCAAAAGTGAACAGAGATATGTGTCACACACAAAAGTGAACAGAGTGTGAAGTAAGTAAGGTACAAAAAAATTAATATTTGAAATCGTGCACAAATCACGTAAAGAGAGCTAAAAAATGGTTTACGAGTCTGTAAGTGTTATGTGTCAGACAACATTGTGTAAAAGTGAACAGAGTGTGAGATACAAAAAAATGATTTCTTTATATAGTGGACAAATCACGTAAAGAGAGTTAAAAAACGGTTTAGTAGTCTCTCAGTGATATATGTCAGACTCAAAAGTGAACAGAGATATGTGTCACACACAAAAGTGAACAGAGTGTGAAGTAAGTAAGGTACAAAAAGATTAATATTTGAAATCGTGCACAAATCACGTAAAGAGAGCTAAAAAATGGTTTACGAGTCTGTAAGTGTTATGTGTCAGACAACATTGTGTAAAAGTGAACAGAGTGTGAGATACAAAATAATGATTTTTTTATATAGTGGACAAATCACGTAAAGAGAGTTAAAAAACGGTTTAGTAGTATCTCAGTGATATGTGTCACACACAAAAGTGAACAGAGTGTGAAGTAAGTGAGGTACAAAAAAATTAATATTTGAAATCGTGCACAAATCACGTAAAGAGAGCTAAAAAATGGTTTACGAGTCTGTAAGTGTTATGAGTCAGACAACATTGTGTAAGAGTGAACGGAGTGTGAGATACAAAAAAATGAATTTTTTATATAGTGGACAAATCACGTAAAGAGAGTTAAAAAACGGATTAGTAGTCTCTCAGTGATATATGTCAGACACAAAAGTAAACAGAGATATGTGTTACATACAAAAGTGAACAGAGTGTGAAGTAAGTGAGGTACAAAAAAATTAATATTTGAAATCGTGCACAAATCACGTAAGGAGAGCTAAAAAATGGTTTACGAGTCTGTAAGTGTTATGTGTCAGACAACATTGTGTAAAAGTGAACAGAGTGTGAGATACAAAAAAATGAATTTTTTATATGGTGGACAAATCACGTAAAGAGAGTTAAAAAACGGTTTAGTAGTCTCTCAGTGATATATGTCAGACACAAAAGTGAACAGAGATATGTGTCACACACAAAAGTGAACAGAGTGTGAAGTAAGTGAGGTACAAAAAAATTAATATTTGAAATCGTGCACAAATCACGTAAAGAGAGTTAAAAAACGGTTTAGTAGTCTCTCAGTGATATATGTCAGACACAAAAGTGAACAGAGATATGTGTTACATACAAAAGTGAACAGAGTGTGAAGTAAGTGAGGTACAAAAAAATTAATATTTGAAATCGTGCACAAATCACGTAAAGAGAGCTAAAAAATGGTTTACGAGTCTGTAAGTGTTATGTGTCAGACAACATTGTGTAAAAGTGAACAGAGTGTGAGATACAAAAAAATGATTTCTTTATATAGTGGACAAATCACGTAAAGAGTTAAAAAACGGTTTAGTAGTCTCTCAGTGATATATGTCAGACACAAAAGTGAACAGAGATATGTGTCACACACAAAAGTGAACAGAGTGTGAAATAAGTAAGGTACAAAAAAATTAATATTTTAAATCGTGCACAAATCACGTAAAGAGAGCTAAAAAATGGTTTACGAGTCTGTAAGTGTTATGTGTCAGACAACATTGTGTAAAAGTGAACAGAGTGTGAGATACAAAATAATGATTTTTTTATATAGTGGACAAATCACGTAAAGAGAGTTAAAAAACGGTTTAGTAGTATCTCAGTGATATGTGTCACACACAAAAGTGAACAGAGTGTGAAGTAAGTGAGGTACAAAAAAATTAATATTTGAAATCGTGCACAAATCACGTAAAGAGAGCTAAAAAATGGTTTACGAGTCTGTAAGTGTTATGTGTCAGACAACATTGTGTAAGAGTGAACAGAGTGTGAGATTCAAAAAAATGAATTTTTTATATAGTGGACAAATCACGCAAAGAGAGTTAAAAAACGGTTTAGTAGTCTCTCAGTGATAAATGTCAGACACAAAAGTGAACAGAGATATGTGTTACATACAAAAGTGAACAGAGTGTGAAGTAAGTGAGGTACAAAAAAATTAATATTTGAAATCGTGCACAAATCACGTAAAGAGAGCTAAAAAATGGTTTACGAGTCTGTAAGTGTTATGTGTCAGACAACATTGTGTAAAAGTGAACAGAGTGTGAGATACAAAAAAATGATTTCTTAATATAGTGGACAAATCAAGTAAAGAGAGTTAAAAAACGGTTTAGTAGTCTCTCAGTGATATATGTCAGACACAAAAGTGAACAGAGATATGTGTCACACACAAAAGTGAACAGAGTGTGAAGTAAGTAAGGTACAAAAAAATTAATATTTGAAATCGTGCACAAATCACGTAAAGAGAGCTAAAAAATGGTTTACGAGTCTGTAAGTGTTATGTGTCAGACAACATTGTGTAAAAGTGAACAGAGTGTGAGATACAAAATAATGATTTTTTATATAGTGGACAAATCACGTAAAGAGAGTTAAAAAACGGTTTAGTAGAATCTCAGTGATATGTGTCACACACAAAAGTGAACAGAGTGTGAAGTAAGTGAGGTACAAAAAAATTAATATTTGAAATCGTGCACAAATCACGTAAAGAGAGCTAAAAAATGGTTTACGAGTCTGTAAGTGTTATGTGTCAGACAACATTGTGTAAGAGTGAACAGAGTGTGAGATTCAAAAAAATGAATTTTTTATATAGTGAACAAATCACGCAAAGAGAGTTAAAAAACGGTTTAGTAGTCTCTCAGTGATAAATGTCAGACACAAAAGTGAACAGAGATATGTGTTACATACAAAAGTGAACAGAGTGTGAAGTAAGTGAGGTACAAAAAAATTAATATTTGAAATCGTGCACAAATCACGTAAAGAGAGCTAAAAAATGGTTTACGAGTCTGTAAGTGTTATGTGTCAGACAACATTGTGTAAAAGTGAACAGAGTGTGAGATACAAAAAAATGATTTCTTAATATAGTGGACAAATCACGTAAAGAGAGTTAAAAAACGGTTTAGTAGTCTCTCAGTGATATATGTCAGACACAAAAGTGAACAGAGATATGTGTCACACACAAAAGTGAACAGAGTGTGAAGTAAGTGAGGTACAAAAAAATTAATATTTGAAATCGTGCACAAATCACGTAAATTGAGCTAAAAAATGGTTTACGAGTCTGTAAGTGTTATGTGTCAGACAACATTGTGTAAGAGTGAACAGAGTGTGAGATACAAAAAAATGAATTTTTTATATAGTGGACAAATCACGTAAAGAGAGTTAAAAAACGGTTTAGTAGTCTCTCAGTGATATATGTCAGACACAAAAGTAAACAGAGATATGTGTTACATACAAAAGTGAACAGAGTGTGAAGTAAGTGAGGTACAAAAAAATTAATATTTGAAATCGTGCACAAATCACGTAAAGATTCCTAAAAAATGGTTTACGAGTCTGTAAGTGTTATGTGTCAGACAACATTGTGTAAAAGTGAACAGAGTGTGAGATACAAAAAAATGAATTTTTTATATAGTGGACAAATCACGTAAAGAGAGTTAAAAAATGGTTTAGTAGACTCTCAGTGATATATGTCAGACACAAAATTGAACAGAGATATGTGTTACATACAAAAGTGAACAGAGTGTGAAGTAAGTGAGGTACAAAAAATTAATATTTGAAATCGTGCACAAATCACGTAAATTGAGCTAGAAAATGGTTTGCGAGTCTGTAAGTGTTATGTGTCAGACAACATTGTGTAAAAGTGAACAGAGTGTGAGATACAAAAAAATGATATCTTTATATAGTGGACAAATCACGTAAAGAGAGTTAAAAAACGGTTTAGTAGTATCTCAGTGATATGTGTCACACACAAAAGTGAACAGAGTGTGAAGTAAGTGAGGTACAAAAAAATTAATATTTGAAATCGTGCACAAATCACGTAAATTGAGCTAAAAAATGGTTTACGAGTCTGTAAGTGTTATGTGTCAGACAACATTGTGTAAGAGTGAACAGAGTGTGAGATACAAAAAAATGAATTTTTTATATAGTGGACAAATCACGTAAAGAGAGTTAAAAAACGGTTTAGTAGTCTCTCAGTGATATATGTCAGACACAAAAGTAAACAGAGATATGTGTTACATACAAAAGTGAACAGAGTGTGAAGTAAGTGAGGTACAAAAAAATTAATATTTGAAATCGTGCACAAATCACGTAAAGAGAGCTAAAAAATGGTTTACGAGTCTGTAAGTGTTATGTGTCAGACAACATTGTGTAAGAGTGAACAGAGTGTGAGATTCAAAAAAATGAATTTTTTATATAGTGGACAAATCACGCAAAGAGAGTTAAAAAACGGTTTAGTAGTCTCTCAGTGATAAATGTCAGACACAAAAGTGAACAGAGATATGTGTTACATACAAAAGTGAACAGAGTGTGAAGTAAGTGAGGTACAAAAAAATTAATATTTGAAATCGTGCACAAATCACGTAAAGAGAGCTAAAAAATGGTTTACGAGTCTGTAAGTGTTATGTGTCAGACAACATTGTGTAAAAGTGAACAGAGTGTGAGATACAAAAAAATGATTTCTTTATATAGTGGACAAATCACGTAAAGAGAGTTAAAAAACGGTTTAGTAGTCTCTCAGTGATATATGTCAGACTCAAAAGTGAACAGAGATATGTGTCACACACAAAAGTGAACAGAGTGTGAAGTAAGTAAGGTACAAAAAAATTAATATTTGAAATCGTGCACAAATCACGTAAAGAGAGCTAAAAAATGGTTTACGAGTCTGTAAGTGTTATGTGTCAGACAACATTGTGTAAAAGTGAACAGAGTGTGAGATACAAAAAAATGATTTCTTTATATAGTGGACAAATCACGTAAAGAGAGTTAAAAAACGGTTTAGTAGTCTCTCAGTGATATATGTCAGACTCAAAAGTGAACAGAGATATGTGTCACACACAAAAGTGAACAGAGTGTGAAGTAAGTAAGGTACAAAAAGATTAATATTTGAAATCGTGCACAAATCACGTAAAGAGAGCTAAAAAATGGTTTACGAGTCTGTAAGTGTTATGTGTCAGACAACATTGTGTAAAAGTGAACAGAGTGTGAGATACAAAATAATGATTTTTTTATATAGTGGACAAATCACGTAAAGAGAGTTAAAAAACGGTTTAGTAGTATCTCAGTGATATGTGTCACACACAAAAGTGAACAGAGTGTGAAGTAAGTGAGGTACAAAAAAATTAATATTTGAAATCGTGCACAAATCACGTAAAGAGAGCTAAAAAATGGTTTACGAGTCTGTAAGTGTTATGTGTCAGACAACATTGTGTAAGAGTGAACGGAGTGTGAGATACAAAAAAATGAATTTTTTATATAGTGGACAAATCACGTAAAGAGAGTTAAAAAACGGATTAGTAGTCTCTCAGTGATATATGTCAGACACAAAAGTAAACAGAGATATGTGTTACATACAAAAGTGAACAGAGTGTGAAGTAAGTGAGGTACAAAAAAATTAATATTTGAAATCGTGCACAAATCACGTAAGGAGAGCTAAAAAATGGTTTACGAGTCTGTAAGTGTTATGTGTCAGACAACATTGTGTAAAAGTGAACAGAGTGTGAGATACAAAAAAATGAATTTTTTATATGGTGGACAAATCACGTAAAGAGAGTTAAAAAACGGTTTAGTAGTCTCTCAGTGATATATGTCAGACACAAAAGTGAACAGAGATATGTGTCACACACAAAAGTGAACAGAGTGTGAAGTAAGTGAGGTACAAAAAAATTAATATTTGAAATCGTGCACAAATCACGTAAAGAGAGCTAAAAAATGGTTTACGAGTCTGTAAGTGTTATGTGTCAGACAACATTGTGTAAGAGTGAACAGAGTGTGAGATACAAAAAAATGATTTTTTTATATAGTGGACAAATCACGTAAAGAGAGTTAAAAAACGGTTTAGTAGTCTCTCAGTGATATATGTCAGACACAAAAGTGAACAGAGATATGTGTTACATACAAAAGTGAACAGAGTGTGAAGTAAGTGAGGTACAAAAAAATTAATATTTGAAATCGTGCACAAATCACGTAAAGAGAGCTAAAAAATGGTTTACGAGTCTGTAAGTGTTATGTGTCAGACAACATTGTGTAAAAGTGAACAGAGTGTGAGATACAAAAAAATGATTTCTTTATATAGTGGACAAATCACGTAAAGAGTTAAAAAACGGTTTAGTAGTCTCTCAGTGATATATGTCAGACACAAAAGTGAACAGAGATATGTGTCACACACAAAAGTGAACAGAGTGTGAAATAAGTAAGGTACAAAAAAATTAATATTTTAAATCGTGCACAAATCACGTAAAGAGAGCTAAAAAATGGTTTACGAGTCTGTAAGTGTTATGTGTCAGACAACATTGTGTAAAAGTGAACAGAGTGTGAGATACAAAATAATGATTTTTTTATATAGTGGACAAATCACGTAAAGAGAGTTAAAAAACGGTTTAGTAGTATCTCAGTGATATGTGTCACACACAAAAGTGAACAGAGTGTGAAGTAAGTGAGGTACAAAAAAATTAATATTTGAAATCGTGCACAAATCACGTAAAGAGAGCTAAAAAATGGTTTACGAGTCTGTAAGTGTTATGTGTCAGACAACATTGTGTAAGAGTGAACAGAGTGTGAGATTCAAAAAAATGAATTTTTTATATAGTGGACAAATCACGCAAAGAGAGTTAAAAAACGGTTTAGTAGTCTCTCAGTGATAAATGTCAGACACAAAAGTGAACAGAGATATGTGTTACATACAAAAGTGAACAGAGTGTGAAGTAAGTGAGGTACAAAAAAATTAATATTTGAAATCGTGCACAAATCACGTAAAGAGAGCTAAAAAATGGTTTACGAGTCTGTAAGTGTTATGTGTCAGACAACATTGTGTAAAAGTGAACAGAGTGTGAGATACAAAAAAATGATTTCTTTATATAGTGGACAAATCACGTAAAGAGAGTTAAAAACGGTTTAGTAGTCTCTCAGTGATATATGTCAGACTCAAAAGTGAACAGAGATATGTGTCACACACAAAAGTGAACAGAGTGTGAAGTAAGTAAGGTACAAAAAAATTAATATTTGAAATCGTGCACAAATCACGTAAAGAGAGCTAAAAAATGGTTTACGAGTCTGTAAGTGTTATGTGTCAGACAACATTGTGTAAAAGTGAACAGAGTGTGAGATACAAAAAAATGATTTCTTTATATAGTGGACAAATCACGTAAAGAAAGTTAAAAAACGATTTAGTAGTCTCTCAGTGATATATGTCAGACTCAAAAGTGAACAGAGATATGTGTCACACACAAAAGTGAACAGAGTGTGAAGTAAGTAAGGTACAAAAAGATTAATATTTGAAATCGTGCACAAATCACGTAAAGAGAGCTAAAAAATGGTTTACGAGTCTGTAAGTGTTATGTGTCAGACAACATTGTGTAAAAGTGAACAGAGTGTGATATACAAAATAATGATTTTTTTATATAGTGGACAAATCACGTAAAGAGAGTTAAAAAACGGTTTAGTAGTATCTCAGTGATATGTGTCACACACAAAAGTGAACAGAGTGTGAAGTAAGTGAGGTACAAAAAAATTAATATTTGAAATCGTGCACAAATCACGTAAAGAGAGCTAAAAAATGGTTTACGAGTCTGTAAGTGTTATGTGTCAGACAACATTGTGTAAGAGTGAACGGAGTGTGAGATACAAAAAAATGAATTTTTTATATAGTGGACAAATCACGTAAAGAGAGTTAAAAAACGGATTAGTAGTCTCTCAGTGATATATGTCAGACACAAAAGTAAACAGAGATATGTGTTACATACAAAAGTGAACAGAGTGTGAAGTAAGTGAGGTACAAAAAAATTAATATTTGAAATCGTGCACAAATCACGTAAAGAGACCTAAAAAATGGTTTACGAGTCTGTAAGTGTTATGTGTCAGACAACATTGTGTAAAAGTGAACAGAGTGTGAGATACAAAAAAATGAATTTTTTATATAGTGGACAAATCACGTAAAGAGAGTTAAAAATGGTTTAGTAGACTCTCAGTGATATATGTCAGACACAAAATTGAACAGAGATATGTGTTACATACAAAAGTAAACAGAGTGTGAAGTAAGTGAGGTACAAAAAAATTAATATTTGAAATCGTGCACAAATCACGTAAAGAGTGCTAAAAAATGATTTACGAGTCTGTAAGTGTTGTGTGTCAGACAACATTGTGTAAAATTGAACAGAGTGTGAGATACAAAATAATGATTTTTTAATATAGTGGACAAATCACGTAAAGAGAGTTAAAAAACGGTTTAGTAGTATCTCAGTGATATGTGTCACACACAAAAGTGAACAGAGTGTGAAGTAAGTGAGGTACAAATAAATTAATATTTGAAATCGTGCACAAATCACGTAAAGAGAGCTAAAAAATGGTTTACGAGTCTGTAAGTGTTATGTGTCAGACAACATTGTGTAAGAGTGAACAGAGTGTGAGATACAAAAAAATGATTTTTTTATATAGTGGACAAATCACGTAAAGAGAGTTAAAAAACGGTTTAGTAGTCTCTCAGTGATATATGTCAGACACAAAAGTGAACAGAGATATGTGTTACATACAAAAGTGAACAGAGTGTGAAGTAAGTGAGGTACAAAAAAATTAATATTTGAAATCGTGCACAAATCACGTAAAGAGAGCTAAAAAATGGTTTACGAGTCTGTAAGTGTTATGTGTCAGACAACATTGTGTAAAAGTGAACAGAGTGTGAGATACAAAAAAATTATTTCTTTATATAGTGGACAAATCACGTAAAGAGAGTTAAAAAACGGTTTAGTAGTCTCTCAGTGATATATGTCAGACACAAAAATGAACAGAGATATGTGTCACACACAAAAGTGAACAGAGTGTGAAATAAGTAAGGTACAAAAAAATTAATATTTTAAATCGTGCACAAATCACGTAAAGAGAGCTAAAAAATGGTTTACGAGTCTGTAAGTGTTATGTGTCAGACAACATTTTGTAAAAGTGAACAGAGTGTGAGATACAAAATAATGATTTTTTTATATAGTGGACAAATCACGTAAAGAGAGTTAAAAAACGGTTTAGTAGTATCTCAGTGATATGTGTCACACACAAAAGTGAACAGAGTGTGAAGTTAGTGAGGTACAAAAAAATTAATATTTGAAATCGTGCACAAATCACGTAAAGAGAGCTAAAAAATGGTTTACGAGTCTGTGTCAGACAACATTGTGTAAGAGTGAACAGAGTGTGAGATACAAAAAAATGAATTTTTTATATAGTGGACAAATCACGTAAAGAGAGTTAAAAAACGGTTTAGTAGTCTCTCAGTGATATATGTCAGACACAAAAGTGAACAGAGATATGTGTTACATACAAAAGTGAACAGAGTGTGAAGTAAGTGAGGTACAAAAAAATTAATATTTGAAATCGTGCACAAATCACGTAAAGAGAGCTAAAAAATGGTTTACGAGTCTGTAAGTGTTATGTGTCAGACAACATTGTGTAAAAGTGAACAGAGTGTGATATACAAAAAAATGAATTTTTTATATAGTGGACAAATCACGTAAAGAGAGTTAAAAAACGGTTTAGTAGTCTCTCAGTGATATATGTCAGACACAAAAGTGAACAGAGATATGTGTTACATACAAAAGTGAACAGAGTGTGACGTAAGTGAGGTACAAAAAAAATAATATTTGAAATCGTGCACAAATCACGTAAAGAGAGCTAAAAAATGGTTTACGAGTCTGTAAGTGTTATGTGTCAGACAACATTGTGTAAAAGTGAACAGAGTGTGAGATACAAAAAAATGATTTCTTTATATAGTGGACAAATCACGTAAAGAGAGTTAAAAAACGGTTTAGTAGTCTCTCAGTGATATATGTCAGACACAAAAGTGAACAGAGATATGTGTCACACACAAAAGTGAACAGAGTGTGAAGTAAGTAAGGTACAAAAAAATTAATATTTGAAATCGTGCACAAATCACGTAAAGAGAGCTAAAAAATGGTTTACGAGTCTGTAAGTGTTATGTGTCAGACAACATTGTGTAAAAGTGAACAGAGTGTGAGATACAAAATAATGATTTTTTTATATAGTGGACAAATCACGTAAAGAGAGTTAAAAAACGGTTTAGTAGTATCTCAGTGATATGTGTCACACACAAAAGTGAACAGAGTGTGAAGTAAGTGAGGTACAAAAAAATTAATATTTAAAATCGTGCACAAATCACGTAAAGAGAGCTAAAAAATGGTTTACGAGTCTGTAAGTGTTATGTGTCAGACAACATTGTGTAAAAGTGAACAGAGTGTGAGATACAAAAAAATGAATTTTTTATATAGTGGACAAATCACGTAAAGAGAGTTAAAAAACGGTTTAGTAGTCTCTCAGTGATATATGTCAGACACAAAAGTGAACAGAGATATGTGTCACACACAAAAGTGAACAGAGTGTGAAGTAAGTGAGGTACAAAAAAATTAATATTTGAAATCGTGCACAAATCACGTAAAGAGAGCTAAAAAATGGTTTACGAGTCTGTGTCAGACAACATTGTGTAAGAGTGAACAGAGTCTGAGATACAAAAAAATGAATTTTTTATATAGTGGACAAATCACGTAAAGAGAGTTAAAAAACGGTTTAGTAGTCTCTCAGTGATATATGTCAGACACAAAAGTAAACAGAGATATGTGTTACATACAAAAGTGAACAGAGTGTGAAGTAAGTGAGGTACAAAAAAATTAATATTTGAAATCGTGCACAAATCACGTAAAGAGAGCTAAAAAATGGTTTACGAGTCTGTAAGTGTTATGTGTCAGACAACATTGTGTAAAAGTGAACAGAGTGTGAGATACAAAAAAATGATTTCTTTATATAGTGGACAAATCACGTAAAGAGAGTTAAAAAACGGTTTAGTAGTCTCTCAGTGATATATGTCAGACACAAAAGTAAACAGAGATATGTGTTACATACAAAAGTGAACAGAGTGTGAAGTAAGTGAGGTACAAAAAAATTAATATTTGAAATCGTGCACAAATCACGTAAAGAGACCTAAAAAATGGTTTACGAGTCTGTAAGTGTTATGTGTCAGACAACATTGTGTAAAAGTGAACAGAGTGTGAGATACAAAAAAATGAATTTTTTATATAGTGGACAAATCACGTAAAGAGAGTTAAAAAATGGTTTAGTAGACTCTCAGTGATATATGTCAGACACAAAATTGAACAGAGATATGTGTTACATACAAAAGTGAACAGAGTGTGAAGTAAGTGAGGTACAAAAAAATTAATATTTGAAATCGTGCACAAATCACGTAAAGAGAGCTAAAAAATGATTTACGAGTCTGTAAGTGTTGTGTGTCAGACAACATTGTGTAAAATTGAACAGAGTGTGAGATACAAAATAATGATTTTTTTATATAGTGGACAAATCACGTAAAGAGAGTTAAAAAACGGTTTAGTAGTATCTCAGTGATATGTGTCACACACAAAAGTGAACAGAGTGTGAAGTAAGTGAGGTACAAATAAATTAATATTTGAAATCGTGCACAAATCACGTAAAGAGAGCTAAAAAATGGTTTACGAGTCTGTAAGTGTTATGTATCAGACAACATTGTGTAAGAGTGAACAGAGTGTGAGATACAAAAAAATGATTTTTTTATATAGTGGACAAATCACGTAAAGAGAGTTAAAAAACGGTTTAGTAGTCTCTCAGTGATATATGTCAGACACAAAAGTGAACAGAGATATGTGTTACATACAAAAGTGAACAGAGTGTGAAGTAAGTGAGGTACAAAAAAATTAATATTTGAAATCGTGCACAAATCACGTAAAGAGAGCTAAAAAATGGTTTACGAGTCTGTAAGTGTTATGTGTCAGACAACATTGTGTAAAAGTGAACAGAGTGTGAGATACAAAAAAATGATTTCTTTATATAGTGGACAAATCACGTAAAGAGAGTTAAAAAACGGTTTAGTAGTCTCTCAGTGATATATGTCAGACACAAAAGTGAACAGAGATATGTGTCACACACAAAAGTGAACAGAGTGTGAAGTAAGTAAGGTACAAAAAAATTAATATTTGAAATCGTGCACAAATCACGTAAAGAGAGCTAAAAAATGGTTTACGAGTCTGTAAGTGTTATGTGTCAGACAACATTGTGTAAAAGTGAACAGAGTGTGAGATACAAAATAATGATTTTTTTATATAGTGGACAAATCACGTAAAGAGAGTTAAAAAACGGTTTAGTAGTATCTCAGTGATATGTGTCACACACAAAAGTGAACAGAGTGTGAAGTAAGTGAGGTACAAAAAAATTAATATTTGAAATCGTGCACAAATCACGTAAAGAGAGCTAAAAAATGGTTTACGAGTCTGTAAGTGTTATGTGTCAGACAACATTGTGTAAAAGTGAACAGAGTGTGAGATACAAAAAAATGAATTTTTTATATAGTGGACAAATCACGTAAAGAGAGTTAAAAAACGGTTTAGTAGTCTCTCAGTGATATATGTCAGACACAAAAGTGAACAGAGATATGTGTTACATACAAAAGTGAACAGAGTGTGACGTAAGTGAGGTACAAAAAAAATAATATTTGAAATCGTGCACAAATCACGTAAAGAGAGCTAAAAAATGGTTTACGAGTCTGTAAGTGTTATGTGTCAGACAACATTGTGTAAAAGTGAACAGAGTGTGAGATACAAAAAAATGATTTCTTTATATAGTGGACAAATCACGTAAAGAGAGTTAAAAAACGGTTTAGTAGTCTCTCAGTGATATATGTCAGACACAAAAGTAAACAGAGATATGTGTTACATACAAAAGTGAACAGAGTGTGAAGTAAGTGAGGTACAAAAAAATTAATATTTGAAATCGTGCACAAATCACGTAAAGAGACCTAAAAAATGGTTTACGAGTCTGTAAGTGTTATGTGTCAGACAACATTGTGTAAAAGTGAACAGAGTGTGAGATACAAAAAAATGAATTTTTTATATAGTGGACAAATCACGTAAAGAGAGTTAAAAAATGGTTTAGTAGACTCTCAGTGATATATGTCAGACACAAAATTGAACAGAGATATGTGTTACATACAAAAGTGAACAGAGTGTGAAGTAAGTGAGGTACAAAAAAATTAATATTTGAAATCGTGCACAAATCACGTAAAGAGAGCTAAAAAATGATTTACGAGTCTGTAAGTGTTGTGTGTCAGACAACATTGTGTAAAATTGAACAGAGTGTGAGATACAAAATAATGATTTTTTTATATAGTGGACAAATCACGTAAAGAGAGTTAAAAAACGGTTTAGTAGTATCTCAGTGATATGTGTCACACACAAAAGTGAACAGAGTGTGAAGTAAGTGAGGTACAAATAAATTAATATTTGAAATCGTGCACAAATCACGTAAAGAGAGCTAAAAAATGGTTTACGAGTCTGTAAGTGTTATGTGTCAGACAACATTGTGTAAGAGTGAACAGAGTGTGAGATACAAAAAAATGAATTTTTTATATAGTGGACAAATCACGTAAAGAGAGTTAAAAAACGGTTTAGTAGTCTCTCAGTGATATATGTCAGACACAAAAGTGAACAGAGATATGTGTTACATACAAAAGTGAACAGAGTGTGAAGTAAGTGAGGTACAAAAAAATTAATATTTGAAATCGTGCACAAATCACGTAAAGAGAGCTAAAAAATGGTTTACGAGTCTGTAAGTGTTATGTGTCAGACAACATTGTGTAAAAGTGAACAGAGTGTGAGATACAAAATAATGATTTTTTTATATAGTGGACAAATCACGTAAAGAGAGTTAAAAAACGGTTTAGTAGTATCTCAGTGATATGTGTCACACACAAAAGTGAACAGAGTGTGAAGTAAGTGAGGTACAAAAAAATTAATATTTGAAATCGTGCACAAATCACGTAAAGAGAGCTAAAAAATGGTTTACGAGTCTGTAAGTGTTATGTGTCAGACAACATTGTGTAAAAGTGAACAGAGTGTGAGATACAAAAAAATGAATTTTTTATATAGTGGACAAATCACGTAAAGAGAGTTAAAAAACGGTTTAGTAGTCTCTCAGTGATATATGTCAGACACAAAAGTGAACAGAGATATGTGTCACACACAAAAGTGAACAGAGTGTGAAGTAAGTGAGGTACAAAAAAATTAATATTTGAAATCGTGCACAAATCACGTAAAGAGAGCTAAAAAATGGTTTACGAGTCTGTGTCAGACAACATTGTGTAAGAGTGAACAGAGTGTGAGATACAAAAAAATGAATTTTTTATATAGTGGACAAATCACGTAAAGAGAGTTAAAAAACGGTTTGGTAGTCTCTCAGTGATATATGTCAGACACAAAAATAAACAGAGATATGTGTTACATACAAAAGTGAACAGAGTGTGAAGTAAGTGAGGTACAAAAAAATTAATATTTGAAATCGTGCACAAATCACGTAAAGAGAGCTAAAAAATGGTTTACGAGTCTGTAAGTGTTATGTGTCAGACAACATTGTGTAAAAGTGAACAGAGTGTGATATACAAAAAAATGAATTTTTTATATAGTGGACAAATCACGTAAAGAGAGTTAAAAAACGGTTTAGTAGTCTCTCAGTGATATATGTCAGACACAAAAGTGAACAGAGATATGTGTTACATACAAAAGTGAACAGAGTGTGAAGTAAGTGAGGTACAAAAAAAATAATATTTGAAATCGTGCACAAATCACGTAAAGAGAGCTAAAAAATGGTTTACGAGTCTGTAAGTGTTATGTGTCAGACAACATTGTGTAAAAGTGAACAGAGTGTGAGATACAAAAAAATGATTTCTTTATATAGTGGACAAATCACGTAAAGAGAGTTAAAAAACGGTTTAGTAGTCTCTCAGTGATATATGTCAGACACAAAAGTAAACAGAGATATGTGTTACATACAAAAGTGAACAGAGTGTGAAGTAAGTGAGGTACAAAAAAATTAATATTTGAAATCGTGCACAAATCACGTAAAGAGAGCTAAAAAATGGTTTACGAGTCTGTAAGTGTTATGTGTCAGACAACATTGTGTAAAAGTGAACAGAGTGTGATATACAAAAAAATGAATTTTTTATATAGTGGACAAATCACGTAAAGAGAGTTAAAAAACGGTTTAGTAGTCTCTCAGTGATATATGTCAGACACAAAAGTGAACAGAGATATGTGTTACATACAAAAGTGAACAGAGTGTGACGTAAGTGAGGTACAAAAAAAATAATATTTGAAATCGTGCACAAATCACGTAAAGAGAGCTAAAAAATGGTTTACGAGTCTGTAAGTGTTATGTGTCAGACAACATTGTGTAAAAGTGAACAGAGTGTGAGATACAAAAAAATGATTTCTTTATATAGTGGACAAATCACGTAAAGAGAGTTAAAAAACGGTTTAGTAGTCTCTCAGTGATATATGTCAGACACAAAAGTGAACAGAGATATGTGTCACACACAAAAGTGAACAGAGTGTGAAGTAAGTAAGGTACAAAAAAATTAATATTTGAAATCGTGCACAAATCACGTAAAGAGAGCTAAAAAATGGTTTACGAGTCTGTAAGTGTTATGTGTCAGACAACATTGTGTAAAAGTGAACAGAGTGTGAGATACAAAATAATGATTTTTTTATATAGTGGACAAATCACGTAAAGAGAGTTAAAAAACGGTTTAGTAGTATCTCAGTGATATGTGTCACACACAAAAGTGAACAGAGTGTGAAGTAAGTGAGGTACAAAAAAATTAATATTTGAAATCGTGCACAAATCACGTAAAGAGAGCTAAAAAATGGTTTACGAGTCTGTAAGTGTTATGTGTCAGACAACATTGTGTAAAAGTGAACAGAGTGTGAGATACAAAAAAATGAATTTTTTATATAGTGGACAAATCACGTAAAGAGAGTTAAAAAACGGTTTAGTAGTCTCTCAGTGATATATGTCAGACACAAAAGTGAACAGAGATATGTGTCACACACAAAAGTGAACAGAGTGTGAAGTAAGTGAGGTACAAAAAAATTAATATTTGAAATCGTGCACAAATCACGTAAAGAGAGCTAAAAAATGGTTTACGAGTCTGTGTCAGACAACATTGTGTAAGAGTGAACAGAGTCTGAGATACAAAAAAATGAATTTTTTATATAGTGGACAAATCACGTAAAGAGAGTTAAAAAACGGTTTAGTAGTCTCTCAGTGATATATGTCAGACACAAAAGTAAACAGAGATATGTGTTACATACAAAAGTGAACAGAGTGTGAAGTAAGTGAGGTACAAAAAAATTAATATTTGAAATCGTGCACAAATCACGTAAAGAGAGCTAAAAAATGGTTTACGAGTCTGTAAGTGTTATGTGTCAGACAACATTGTGTAAAAGTGAACAGAGTGTGAGATACAAAAAAATGATTTCTTTATATAGTGGACAAATCACGTAAAGAGAGTTAAAAAACGGTTTAGTAGTCTCTCAGTGATATATGTCAGACACAAAAGTAAACAGAGATATGTGTTACATACAAAAGTGAACAGAGTGTGAAGTAAGTGAGGTACAAAAAAATTAATATTTGAAATCGTGCACAAATCACGTAAAGAGACCTAAAAAATGGTTTACGAGTCTGTAAGTGTTATGTGTCAGACAACATTGTGTAAAAGTGAACAGAGTGTGAGATACAAAAAAATGAATTTTTTATATAGTGGACAAATCACGTAAAGAGAGTTAAAAAATGGTTTAGTAGACTCTCAGTGATATATGTCAGACACAAAATTGAACAGAGATATGTGTTACATACAAAAGTGAACAGAGTGTGAAGTAAGTGAGGTACAAAAAAATTAATATTTGAAATCGTGCACAAATCACGTAAAGAGAGCTAAAAAATGATTTACGAGTCTGTAAGTGTTGTGTGTCAGACAACATTGTGTAAAATTGAACAGAGTGTGAGATACAAAATAATGATTTTTTTATATAGTGGACAAATCACGTAAAGAGAGTTAAAAAACGGTTTAGTAGTATCTCAGTGATATGTGTCACACACAAAAGTGAACAGAGTGTGAAGTAAGTGAGGTACAAATAAATTAATATTTGAAATCGTGCACAAATCACGTAAAGAGAGCTAAAAAATGGTTTACGAGTCTGTAAGTGTTATGTATCAGACAACATTGTGTAAGAGTGAACAGAGTGTGAGATACAAAAAAATGATTTTTTTATATAGTGGACAAATCACGTAAAGAGAGTTAAAAAACGGTTTAGTAGTCTCTCAGTGATATATGTCAGACACAAAAGTGAACAGAGATATGTGTTACATACAAAAGTGAACAGAGTGTGAAGTAAGTGAGGTACAAAAAAATTAATATTTGAAATCGTGCACAAATCACGTAAAGAGAGCTAAAAAATGGTTTACGAGTCTGTAAGTGTTATGTGTCAGACAACATTGTGTAAAAGTGAACAGAGTGTGAGATACAAAAAAATGATTTCTTTATATAGTGGACAAATCACGTAAAGAGAGTTAAAAAACGGTTTAGTAGTCTCTCAGTGATATATGTCAGACACAAAAGTGAACAGAGATATGTGTCACACACAAAAGTGAACAGAGTGTGAAGTAAGTAAGGTACAAAAAAATTAATATTTGAAATCGTGCACAAATCACGTAAAGAGAGCTAAAAAATGGTTTACGAGTCTGTAAGTGTTATGTGTCAGACAACATTGTGTAAAAGTGAACAGAGTGTGAGATACAAAATAATGATTTTTTTATATAGTGGACAAATCACGTAAAGAGAGTTAAAAAACGGTTTAGTAGTATCTCAGTGATATGTGTCACACACAAAAGTGAACAGAGTGTGAAGTAAGTGAGGTACAAAAAAATTAATATTTGAAATCGTGCACAAATCACGTAAAGAGAGCTAAAAAATGGTTTACGAGTCTGTAAGTGTTATGTGTCAGACAACATTGTGTAAAAGTGAACAGAGTGTGAGATACAAAAAAATGAATTTTTTATATAGTGGACAAATCACGTAAAGAGAGTTAAAAAACGGTTTAGTAGTCTCTCAGTGATATATGTCAGACACAAAAGTGAACAGAGATATGTGTTACATACAAAAGTGAACAGAGTGTGACGTAAGTGAGGTACAAAAAAAATAATATTTGAAATCGTGCACAAATCACGTAAAGAGAGCTAAAAAATGGTTTACGAGTCTGTAAGTGTTATGTGTCAGACAACATTGTGTAAAAGTGAACAGAGTGTGAGATACAAAAAAATGAATTTTTTATATAGTGGACAAATCACGTAAAGAGAGTTAAAAAACGGTTTAGTAGTCTCTCAGTGATATATGTCAGACACAAAAGTGAACAGAGATATGTGTTACATACAAAAGTGAACAGAGTGTGAAGTAAGTGAGGTACAAAAAAAATAATATTTGAAATCGTGCACAAATCACGTAAAGAGAGCTAAAAAATGGTTTACGAGTCTGTAAGTGTTATGTGTCAGACAACATTGTGTAAAAGTGAACAGAGTGTGAGATACAAAAAAATGATTTCTTTATATAGTGGACAAATCACGTAAAGAGAGTTAAAAAACGGTTTAGTAGTCTCTCAGTGATATATGTCAGACACAAAAGTAAACAGAGATATGTGTTACATACAAAAGTGAACAGAGTGTGAAGTAAGTGAGGTACAAAAAAATTAATATTTGAAATCGTGCACAAATCACGTAAAGAGAGCTAAAAAATGGTTTACGAGTCTGTAAGTGTTATGTGTCAGACAACATTGTGTAAAAGTGAACAGAGTGTGATATACAAAAAAATGAATTTTTTATATAGTGGACAAATCACGTAAAGAGAGTTAAAAAACGGTTTAGTAGTCTCTCAGTGATATATGTCAGACACAAAAGTGAACAGAGATATGTGTTACATACAAAAGTGAACAGAGTGTGACGTAAGTGAGGTACAAAAAAAATAATATTTGAAATCGTGCACAAATCACGTAAAGAGAGCTAAAAAATGGTTTACGAGTCTGTAAGTGTTATGTGTCAGACAACATTGTGTAAAAGTGAACAGAGTGTGAGATACAAAAAAATGATTTCTTTATATAGTGGACAAATCACGTAAAGAGAGTTAAAAAACGGTTTAGTAGTCTCTCAGTGATATATGTCAGACACAAAAGTGAACAGAGATATGTGTCACACACAAAAGTGAACAGAGTGTGAAGTAAGTAAGGTACAAAAAAATTAATATTTGAAATCGTGCACAAATCACGTAAAGAGAGCTAAAAAATGGTTTACGAGTCTGTAAGTGTTATGTGTCAGACAACATTGTGTAAAAGTGAACAGAGTGTGAGATACAAAATAATGATTTTTTTATATAGTGGACAAATCACGTAAAGAGAGTTAAAAAACGGTTTAGTAGTATCTCAGTGATATGTGTCACACACAAAAGTGAACAGAGTGTGAAGTAAGTGAGGTACAAAAAAATTAATATTTGAAATCGTGCACAAATCACGTAAAGAGAGCTAAAAAATGGTTTACGAGTCTGTAAGTGTTATGTGTCAGACAACATTGTGTAAAAGTGAACAGAGTGTGAGATACAAAAAAATGAATTTTTTATATAGTGGACAAATCACGTAAAGAGAGTTAAAAAACGGTTTAGTAGTCTCTCAGTGATATATGTCAGACACAAAAGTGAACAGAGATATGTGTCACACACAAAAGTGAACAGAGTGTGAAGTAAGTGAGGTACAAAAAAATTAATATTTGAAATCGTGCACAAATCACGTAAAGAGAGCTAAAAAATGGTTTACGAGTCTGTGTCAGACAACATTGTGTAAGAGTGAACAGAGTCTGAGATACAAAAAAATGAATTTTTTATATAGTGGACAAATCACGTAAAGAGAGTTAAAAAACGGTTTAGTAGTCTCTCAGTGATATATGTCAGACACAAAAGTAAACAGAGATATGTGTTACATACAAAAGTGAACAGAGTGTGAAGTAAGTGAGGTACAAAAAAATTAATATTTGAAATCGTGCACAAATCACGTAAAGAGAGCTAAAAAATGGTTTACGAGTCTGTAAGTGTTATGTGTCAGACAACATTGTGTAAAAGTGAACAGAGTGTGAGATACAAAAAAATGATTTCTTTATATAGTGGACAAATCACGTAAAGAGAGTTAAAAAACGGTTTAGTAGTCTCTCAGTGATATATGTCAGACACAAAAGTAAACAGAGATATGTGTTACATACAAAAGTGAACAGAGTGTGAAGTAAGTGAGGTACAAAAAAATTAATATTTGAAATCGTGCACAAATCACGTAAAGAGACCTAAAAAATGGTTTACGAGTCTGTAAGTGTTATGTGTCAGACAACATTGTGTAAAAGTGAACAGAGTGTGAGATACAAAAAAATGAATTTTTTATATAGTGGACAAATCACGTAAAGAGAGTTAAAAAATGGTTTAGTAGACTCTCAGTGATATATGTCAGACACAAAATTGAACAGAGATATGTGTTACATACAAAAGTGAACAGAGTGTGAAGTAAGTGAGGTACAAAAAAATTAATATTTGAAATCGTGCACAAATCACGTAAAGAGAGCTAAAAAATGATTTACGAGTCTGTAAGTGTTGTGTGTCAGACAACATTGTGTAAAATTGAACAGAGTGTGAGATACAAAATAATGATTTTTTTATATAGTGGACAAATCACGTAAAGAGAGTTAAAAAACGGTTTAGTAGTATCTCAGTGATATGTGTCACACACAAAAGTGAACAGAGTGTGAAGTAAGTGAGGTACAAATAAATTAATATTTGAAATCGTGCACAAATCACGTAAAGAGAGCTAAAAAATGGTTTACGAGTCTGTAAGTGTTATGTATCAGACAACATTGTGTAAGAGTGAACAGAGTGTGAGATACAAAAAAATGATTTTTTTATATAGTGGACAAATCACGTAAAGAGAGTTAAAAAACGGTTTAGTAGTCTCTCAGTGATATATGTCAGACACAAAAGTGAACAGAGATATGTGTTACATACAAAAGTGAACAGAGTGTGAAGTAAGTGAGGTACAAAAAAATTAATATTTGAAATCGTGCACAAATCACGTAAAGAGAGCTAAAAAATGGTTTACGAGTCTGTAAGTGTTATGTGTCAGACAACATTGTGTAAAAGTGAACAGAGTGTGAGATACAAAAAAATGATTTCTTTATATAGTGGACAAATCACGTAAAGAGAGTTAAAAAACGGTTTAGTAGTCTCTCAGTGATATATGTCAGACACAAAAGTGAACAGAGATATGTGTCACACACAAAAGTGAACAGAGTGTGAAGTAAGTAAGGTACAAAAAAATTAATATTTGAAATCGTGCACAAATCACGTAAAGAGAGCTAAAAAATGGTTTACGAGTCTGTAAGTGTTATGTGTCAGACAACATTGTGTAAAAGTGAACAGAGTGTGAGATACAAAATAATGATTTTTTTATATAGTGGACAAATCACGTAAAGAGAGTTAAAAAACGGTTTAGTAGTATCTCAGTGATATGTGTCACACACAAAAGTGAACAGAGTGTGAAGTAAGTGAGGTACAAAAAAATTAATATTTGAAATCGTGCACAAATCACGTAAAGAGAGCTAAAAAATGGTTTACGAGTCTGTAAGTGTTATGTGTCAGACAACATTGTGTAAAAGTGAACAGAGTGTGAGATACAAAAAAATGAATTTTTTATATAGTGGACAAATCACGTAAAGAGAGTTAAAAAACGGTTTAGTAGTCTCTCAGTGATATATGTCAGACACAAAAGTGAACAGAGATATGTGTTACATACAAAAGTGAACAGAGTGTGACGTAAGTGAGGTACAAAAAAAATAATATTTGAAATCGTGCACAAATCACGTAAAGAGAGCTAAAAAATGGTTTACGAGTCTGTAAGTGTTATGTGTCAGACAACATTGTGTAAAAGTGAACAGAGTGTGAGATACAAAAAAATGATTTCTTTATATAGTGGACAAATCACGTAAAGAGAGTTAAAAAACGGTTTAGTAGTCTCTCAGTGATATATGTCAGACACAAAAGTAAACAGAGATATGTGTTACATACAAAAGTGAACAGAGTGTGAAGTAAGTGAGGTACAAAAAAATTAATATTTGAAATCGTGCACAAATCACGTAAAGAGACCTAAAAAATGGTTTACGAGTCTGTAAGTGTTATGTGTCAGACAACATTGTGTAAAAGTGAACAGAGTGTGAGATACAAAAAAATGAATTTTTTATATAGTGGACAAATCACGTAAAGAGAGTTAAAAAATGGTTTAGTAGACTCTCAGTGATATATGTCAGACACAAAATTGAACAGAGATATGTGTTACATACAAAAGTGAACAGAGTGTGAAGTAAGTGAGGTACAAAAAAATTAATATTTGAAATCGTGCACAAATCACGTAAAGAGAGCTAAAAAATGATTTACGAGTCTGTAAGTGTTGTGTGTCAGACAACATTGTGTAAAATTGAACAGAGTGTGAGATACAAAATAATGATTTTTTTATATAGTGGACAAATCACGTAAAGAGAGTTAAAAAACGGTTTAGTAGTATCTCAGTGATATGTGTCACACACAAAAGTGAACAGAGTGTGAAGTAAGTGAGGTACAAATAAATTAATATTTGAAATCGTGCACAAATCACGTAAAGAGAGCTAAAAAATGGTTTACGAGTCTGTAAGTGTTATGTGTCAGACAACATTGTGTAAGAGTGAACAGAGTGTGAGATACAAAAAAATGAATTTTTTATATAGTGGACAAATCACGTAAAGAGAGTTAAAAAACGGTTTAGTAGTCTCTCAGTGATATATGTCAGACACAAAAGTGAACAGAGATATGTGTTACATACAAAAGTGAACAGAGTGTGAAGTAAGTGAGGTACAAAAAAATTAATATTTGAAATCGTGCACAAATCACGTAAAGAGAGCTAAAAAATGGTTTACGAGTCTGTAAGTGTTATGTGTCAGACAACATTGTGTAAAAGTGAACAGAGTGTGAGATACAAAATAATGATTTTTTTATATAGTGGACAAATCACGTAAAGAGAGTTAAAAAACGGTTTAGTAGTATCTCAGTGATATGTGTCACACACAAAAGTGAACAGAGTGTGAAGTAAGTGAGGTACAAAAAAATTAATATTTGAAATCGTGCACAAATCACGTAAAGAGAGCTAAAAAATGGTTTACGAGTCTGTAAGTGTTATGTGTCAGACAACATTGTGTAAAAGTGAACAGAGTGTGAGATACAAAAAAATGAATTTTTTATATAGTGGACAAATCACGTAAAGAGAGTTAAAAAACGGTTTAGTAGTCTCTCAGTGATATATGTCAGACACAAAAGTGAACAGAGATATGTGTCACACACAAAAGTGAACAGAGTGTGAAGTAAGTGAGGTACAAAAAAATTAATATTTGAAATCGTGCACAAATCACGTAAAGAGAGCTAAAAAATGGTTTACGAGTCTGTGTCAGACAACATTGTGTAAGAGTGAACAGAGTGTGAGATACAAAAAAATGAATTTTTTATATAGTGGACAAATCACGTAAAGAGAGTTAAAAAACGGTTTGGTAGTCTCTCAGTGATATATGTCAGACACAAAAATAAACAGAGATATGTGTTACATACAAAAGTGAACAGAGTGTGAAGTAAGTGAGGTACAAAAAAATTAATATTTGAAATCGTGCACAAATCACGTAAAGAGAGCTAAAAAATGGTTTACGAGTCTGTAAGTGTTATGTGTCAGACAACATTGTGTAAAAGTGAACAGAGTGTGATATACAAAAAAATGAATTTTTTATATAGTGGACAAATCACGTAAAGAGAGTTAAAAAACGGTTTAGTAGTCTCTCAGTGATATATGTCAGACACAAAAGTGAACAGAGATATGTGTTACATACAAAAGTGAACAGAGTGTGAAGTAAGTGAGGTACAAAAAAAATAATATTTGAAATCGTGCACAAATCACGTAAAGAGAGCTAAAAAATGGTTTACGAGTCTGTAAGTGTTATGTGTCAGACAACATTGTGTAAAAGTGAACAGAGTGTGAGATACAAAAAAATGATTTCTTTATATAGTGGACAAATCACGTAAAGAGAGTTAAAAAACGGTTTAGTAGTCTCTCAGTGATATATGTCAGACACAAAAGTAAACAGAGATATGTGTTACATACAAAAGTGAACAGAGTGTGAAGTAAGTGAGGTACAAAAAAATTAATATTTGAAATCGTGCACAAATCACGTAAAGAGACCTAAAAAATGGTTTACGAGTCTGTAAGTGTTATGTGTCAGACAACATTGTGTAAAAGTGAACAGAGTGTGAGATACAAAAAAATGAATTTTTTATATAGTGGACAAATCACGTAAAGAGAGTTAAAAAATGGTTTAGTAGACTCTCAGTGATATATGTCAGACACAAAATTGAACAGAGATATGTGTTACATACAAAAGTGAACAGAGTGTGAAGTAAGTGAGGTACAAAAAAATTAATATTTGAAATCGTGCACAAATCACGTAAAGAGAGCTAAAAAATGATTTACGAGTCTGTAAGTGTTGTGTGTTAGACAACATTGTGTAAAATTGAACAGAGTGTGAGATACAAAATAATGATTTTTTTATATAGTGGACAAATCACGTAAAGAGAGTTAAAAAACGGTTTAGTAGTATCTCAGTGATATGTGTCACACACAAAAGTGAACAGAGTGTGAAGTAAGTGAGGTACAAATAAATTAATATTTGAAATCGTGCACAAATCACGTAAAGAGAGCTAAAAAATGGTTTACGAGTCTGTAAGTGTTATGTGTCAGACAACATTGTGTAAGAGTGAACAGAGTGTGAGATACAAAAAAATGATTTTTTTATATAGTGGACAAATCACGTAAAGAGAGTTAAAAAACGGTTTAGTAGTCTCTCAGTGATATATGTCAGACACAAAAGTGAACAGAGATATGTGTTACATACAAAAGTGAACAGAGTGTGAAGTAAGTGAGGTACAAAAAAATTAATATTTGAAATCGTGCACAAATCACGTAAAGAGAGCTAAAAAATGGTTTACGAGTCTGTAAGTGTTATGTGTCAGACAACATTGTGTAAAAGTGAACAGAGTGTGAGATACAAAAAAATGATTTCTTTATATAGTGGACAAATTACGTAAAGAGAGTTAAAAAACGGTTTAGTAGTCTCTCAGTGATATATGTCAGACACAAAAGTGAACAGAGATATGTGTCACACACAAAAGTGAACAGAGTGTGAAATAAGTAAGGTACAAAAAAATTAATATTTTAAATCGTGCACAAATCACGTAAAGATAGCTAAAAAATGGTTTACGAGTCTGTAAGTGTTATGTGTCAGACAACATTGTGTAAAAGTGAACAGAGTGTGAGATACAAAATAATGATTTTTTTATATAGTGGACAAATCACGTAAAGAGAGTTAAAAAACGGTTTAGTAGTATCTCAGTGATATGTGTCACACACAAAAGTGAACAGAGTGTGAAGTAAGTGAGGTACAAAAAAATTAATATTTGAAATCGTGCACAAATCACGTAAAGAGAGCTAAAAAATGGTTTACGAGTCTGTAAGTGTTATGTGTCAGACAACATTGTGTAAGAGTGAACAGAGTGTGAGATACAAAAAAATGAATTTTTTATATAGTGGACAAATCACGTAAAGAGAGTTAAAAAACGGTTTAGTAGTCTCTCAGTGATATATGTCAGACACAAAAGTGAACAGAGATATGTGTTACATACAAAAGTGAACAGAGTGTGAAGTAAGTGAGGTACAAAAAAATTAATATTTGAAATCGTGCACAAATCACGTAAAGAGAGCTAAAAAATGGTTTACGAGTCTGTAAGTGTTATGTGTCAGACAACATTGTGTAAAAGTGAACAGAGTGTGAGATACAAAAAAATGATTTCTTTATATAGTGGACAAATCACGTAGAGAGTTAAAAAACGGTTTAGTAGTCTCTCAGTGATATATGTCAGACACAAAAGTGAACAGAGATATGTGTCACACACAAAAGTGAACAGAGTGTGAAGTAAGTAAGGTACAAAAAAATTAATATTTGAAATCGTGCACAAATCACGTAAAGAGAGCTAAAAAATGGTTTACGAGTCTGTAAGTGTTATGTGTCAGACAACATTGTGTAAAAGTGAACAGAGTGTGAGATACAAAATAATGATTTTTTTATATAGTGGACAAATCACGTAAAGAGAGTTAAAAAACGGTTTAGTAGTATCTCAGTGATATGTGTCACACACAAAAGTGAACAGAGTGTTAAGTAAGTGAGGTACAAAAAAATTAATATTTGAAATCGTGCACAAATCACGTAAAGAGAGCTAAAAAATGGTTTACGAGTCTGTAAGTGTTATGTGTCAGACAACATTGTGTAAAAGTGAACAGAGTGTGAGATACAAAAAAATGAATTTTTTATATAGTGGACAAATCACGTAAAGAGAGTTAAAAAACGGTTTAGTAGTCTCTCAGTGATATATGTCAGACACAAAAGTGAACAGAGATATGTGTCACACACAAAAGTGAACAGAGTGTGAAGTAAGTGAGGTACAAAAAAATTAATATTTGAAATCGTGCACAAATCACGTAAAGAGAGCTAAAAAATGGTTTACGAGTCTGTGTCAGAAAACATTGTGTAAGAGTGAACAGAGTGTGAGATACAAAAAAATGAATTTTTTATATAGTGGACAAATCACGTAAAGAGAGTTAAAAAACGGTTTAGTAGTCTCTCAGTGATATATGTCAGACACAAAAGTGAACAGAGATATGTGTTACATACAAAAGTGAACAGAGTGTGAAGTAAGTGAGGTACAAAAAAATTAATATTTGAAATCGTGCACAAATCACGTAAAGAGAGCTAAAAAATGGTTTACGAGTCTGTAAGTGTTATGTGTCAGACAACATTGTGTAAAAGTGAACAGAGTGTGAGATACAAAAAAATGATTTCTTTATATAGTGGACAAATCACGTAAAGAGAGTTAAAAAACGGTTTAGTAGTCTCTCAGTGATATATGTCAGACACAAAAGTAAACAGAGATATGTGTTACATACAAAAGTGAACAGAGTGTGAAGTAAGTGAGGTACAAAAAAATTAATATTTGAAATCGTGCACAAATCACGTAAAGAGACCTAAAAAATGGTTTACGAGTCTGTAAGTGTTATGTGTCAGACAACATTGTGTAAAAGTGAACAGAGTGTGAGATACAAAAAAATGAATTTTTTATATAGTGGACAAATCACGTAAAGAGAGTTAAAAAATGGTTTAGTAGACTCTCAGTGATATATGTCAGACACAAAATTGAACAGAGATATGTGTTACTTACAAAAGTGAACAGAGTGTGAAGTAAGTGAGGTACAAAAAAATTAATATTTGAAATCGTGCACAAATCACGTAAAGAGAGCTAAAAAATGATTTACGAGTCTGTAAGTGTTGTGTGTCAGACAACTTTGTGTAAAATTGAACAGAGTGTGAGATACAAAATAATGATTTTTTTATATAGTGGACAAATCACGTAAAGAGAGTTAAAAAACGGTTTAGTAGTATCTCAGTGATATGTGTCACACACAAAAGTGAACAGAGTGTGAAGTAAGTGAGGTACAAATAAATTAATATTTGAAATCGTGCACAAATCACGTAAAGAGAGCTAAAAAATGGTTTACGAGTCTGTAAGTGTTATGTGTCAGACAACATTGTGTAAGAGTGAACAGAGTGTGAGATACAAAAAAATGATTTTTTTATATAGTGGACAAATCACGTAAAGAGAGTTAAAAAACGGTTTAGTAGTCTCTCAGTGATATATGTCAGACACAAAAGTGAACAGAGATATGTGTTACATACAAAAGTGAACAGAGTGTAAAGTAAGTGAGGTACAAAAAAATTAATATTTGAAATCGTGCACAAATCACGTAAAGAGAGCTAAAAAATGGTTTACGAGTCTGTAAGTGTTATGTGTCAGACAACATTGTGTAAAAGTGAACAGAGTGTGAGATACAAAAAAATGATTTCTTTATATAGTGGACAAATCACGTAAAGAGAGTTAAAAAACGGTTTAGTAGTCTCTCAGTGATATATGTCAGACACAAAAGTGAACAGAGATATGTGTCACACACAAAAGTGAACAGAGTGTGAAATAAGTAAGGTACAAAAAAATTAATATTTTAAATCGTGCACAAATCACGTAAAGATAGCTAAAAAATGGTTTACGAGTCTGTAAGTGTTATGTGTCAGACAACATTGTGTAAAAGTGAACAGAGTGTGAGATACAAAATAATGATTTTTTTATATAGTGGACAAATCACGTAAAGAGAGTTAAAAAACGGTTTAGTAGTATCTCAGTGATATGTGTCACACACAAAAGTGAACAGAGTGTGAAGTAAGTGAGGTACAAAAAAATTAATATTTGAAATCGTGCACAAATCACGTAAAGAGAGCTAAAAAATGGTTTACGAGTCTGTAAGTGTTATGTGTCAGACAACATTGTGTAAGAGTGAACAGAGTGTGAGATACAAAAAAATGAATTTTTTATATAGTGGACAAATCACGTAAAGAGAGTTAAAAAACGGTTTAGTAAGTGTCTGTAAGTGTTATGTGTCAGACAACATTGTGTAAAAGTGAACAGAGTGTGAGATACAAAAAAATGATTTCTTTATATAGTGGACAAATCACGTAAAGAGAGTTAAAAAACGGTTTAGTAGTCTCTCAGTGATATATGTCAGACACAAAAGTAAACAGAGATATGTGTTACATACAAAAGTGAACAGAGTGTGAAGTAAGTGAGGTACAAAAAAATTAATATTTGAAATCGTGCACAAATCACGTAAAGAGACCTAAAAAATGGTTTACGAGTCTGTAAGTGTTATGTGTCAGACAACATTGTGTAAAAGTGAACAGAGTGTGAGATACAAAAAAATGAATTTTTTATATAGTGGACAAATCACGTAAAGAGAGTTAAAAAATGGTTTAGTAGACTCTCAGTGATATATGTCAGACACAAAATTGAACAGAGATATGTGTTACTTACAAAAGTGAACAGAGTGTGAAGTAAGTGAGGTACAAAAAAATTAATATTTGAAATCGTGCACAAATCACGTAAAGAGAGCTAAAAAATGATTTACGAGTCTGTAAGTGTTGTGTGTCAGACAACATTGTGTAAAATTGAACAGAGTGTGAGATACAAAATAATGATTTTTTTATATAGTGGACAAATCACGTAAAGAGAGTTAAAAAACGGTTTAGTAGTATCTCAGTGATATGTGTCACACACAAAAGTGAACAGAGTGTGAAGTAAGTGAGGTACAAATAAATTAATATTTGAAATCGTGCACAAATCACGTAAAGAGAGCTAAAAAATGGTTTACGAGTCTGTAAGTGTTATGTGTCAGACAACATTGTGTAAGAGTGAACAGAGTGTGAGATACAAAAAAATGATTTTTTTATATAGTGGACAAATCACGTAAAGAGAGTTAAAAAACGGTTTAGTAGTCTCTCAGTGATATATGTCAGACACAAAAGTGAACAGAGATATGTGTTACATACAAAAGTGAACAGAGTGTAAAGTAAGTGAGGTACAAAAAAATTAATATTTGAAATCGTGCACAAATCACGTAAAGAGAGCTAAAAAATGGTTTACGAGTCTGTAAGTGTTATGTGTCAGACAACATTGTGTAAAAGTGAACAGAGTGTGAGATACAAAAAAATGATTTCTTTATATAGTGGACAAATCACGTAAAGAGAGTTAAAAAACGGTTTAGTAGTCTCTCAGTGATATATGTCAGACACAAAAGTGAACAGAGATATGTGTCACACACAAAAGTGAACAGAGTGTGAAATAAGTAAGGTACAAAAAAATTAATATTTTAAATCGTGCACAAATCACGTAAAGATAGCTAAAAAATGGTTTACGAGTCTGTAAGTGTTATGTGTCAGACAACATTGTGTAAAAGTGAACAGAGTGTGAGATACAAAATAATGATTTTTTTATATAGTGGACAAATCACGTAAAGAGAGTTAAAAAACGGTTTAGTAGTATCTCAGTGATATGTGTCACACACAAAAGTGAACAGAGTGTGAAGTAAGTGAGGTACAAAAAAATTAATATTTGAAATCGTGCACAAATCACGTAAAGAGAGCTAAAAAATGGTTTACGAGTCTGTAAGTGTTATGTGTCAGACAACATTGTGTAAGAGTGAACAGAGTGTGAGATACAAAAAAATGAATTTTTTATATAGTGGACAAATCACGTAAAGAGAGTTAAAAAACGGTTTAGTAGTCTCTCAGTGATATATGTCAGACACAAAAGTGAACAGAGATATGTGTTACATACAAAAGTGAACAGAGTGTGAAGTAAGTGAGGTACAAAAAAATTAATATTTGAAATCGTGCACAAATCACGTAAAGAGAGCTAAAAAATGGTTTACGAGTCTGTAAGTGTTATGTGTCAGACAACATTGTGTAAAAGTGAACAGAGTGTGAGATACAAAAAAATGATTTCTTTATATAGTGGACAAATCACGTAAAGAGAGTTAAAAAACGGTTTAGTAGTCTCTCAGTGATATATGTCAGACACAAAAGTGAACAGAGATATGTGTCACACACAAAAGTGAACAGAGTGTGAAGTAAGTAAGGTACAAAAAAATTAATATTTGAAATCGTGCACAAATCACGTAAAGAGAGCTAAAAAATGGTTTACGAGTCTGTAAGTGTTATGTGTCAGACAACATTGTGTAAAAGTGAACAGAGTGTGAGATACAAAATAATGATTTTTTTATATAGTGGACAAATCACGTAAAGAGAGTTAAAAAACGGTTTAGTAGTATCTCAGTGATATGTGTCACACACAAAAGTGAACAGAGTGTGAAGTAAGTGAGGTACAAAAAAATTAATATTTGAAATCGTGCACAAATCACGTAAAGAGAGCTAAAGAATGGTTTACGAGTCTGTAAGTGTTATGTGTCAGACAACATTGTGTAAAAGTGAACAGAGTGTGAGATACAAAAAAATGAATTTTTTATATAGTGGACAAATCACGTAAAGAGAGTTAAAAAACGGTTTAGTAGTCTCTCAGTGATATATGTCAGACACAAAAGTGAACAGAGATATGTGTCACACACAAAAGTGAACAGAGTGTGAAGTAAGTGAGGTACAAAAAAATTAATATTTGAAATCGTGCACAAATCACGTAAAGAGAGCTAAAAAATGGTTTACGAGTCTGTGTCAGACAACATTGTGTAAGAGTGAACAGAGTGTGAGATACAAAAAAATGAATTTTTTATATAGTGGACAAATCACGTAAAGAGAGTTAAAAAACGGTTTAGTAGTCTCTCAGTGATATATGTCAGACACAAAAGTAAACAGAGATATGTGTTACATACAAAAGTGAACAGAGTGTGAAGTAAGTGAGGTACAAAAAAATTAATATTTGAAATCGTGCACAAATCACGTAAAGAGAGCTAAAAAATGGTTTACGAGTCTGTAAGTGTTATGTGTCAGACAACATTGTGTAAAAGTGAACAGAGTGTGAGATACAAAAAAATGATTTCTTTATATAGTGGACAAATCACGTAAAGAGAGTTAAAAAACGGTTTAGTAGTCTCTCAGTGATATATGTCAGACACAAAAGTAAACAGAGATATGTGTTACATACAAAAGTGAACAGAGTGTGAAGTAAGTGAGGTACAAAAAAATTAATATTTGAAATCGTGCACAAATCACGTAAAGAGACCTAAAAAATGGTTTACGAGTCTGTAAGTGTTATGTGTCAGACAACATTGTGTAAAAGTGAACAGAGTGTGAGATACAAAAAAATGAATTTTTTATATAGTGGACAAATCACGTAAAGAGAGTTAAAAAATGGTTTAGTAGACTCTCAGTGATATATGTCAGACACAAAATTGAACAGAGATATGTGTTACATACAAAAGTGAACAGAGTGTGAAGTAAGTGAGGTACAAAAAAATTAATATTTGAAATCGTGCACAAATCACGTAAAGAGAGCTAAAAAATGATTTACGAGTCTGTAAGTGTTGTGTGTCAGACAACATTGTGTAAAATTGAACAGAGTGTGAGATACAAAATAATGATTTTTTTATATAGTGGACAAATCACGTAAAGAGAGTTAAAAAACGGTTTAGTAGTATCTCAGTGATATGTGTCACACACAAAAGTGAACAGAGTGTGAAGTAAGTGAGGTACAAATAAATTAATATTTGAAATCGTGCACAAATCACGTAAAGAGAGCTAAAAAATGGTTTACGAGTCTGTAAGTGTCATGTGTCAGACAACATTGTGTAAGAGTGAACAGAGTGTGAGATACAAAAAAATGATTTTTTTATATAGTGGACAAATCACGTAAAGAGAGTTAAAAAACGGTTTAGTAGTCTCTCAGTGATATATGTCAGACACAAAAGTGAACAGAGATATGTGTTACATACAAAAGTGAACAGAGTGTGAAGTAAGTGAGGTACAAAAAAATTAATATTTGAAATCGTGCACAAATCACGTAAAGAGAGCTAAAAAATGGTTTACGAGTCTGTAAGTGTTATGTGTCAGACAACATTGTGTAAAAGTGAACAGAGTGTGAGATACAAAAAAATGATTTCTTTATATAGTGGACAAATCACGTAAAGAGAGTTAAAAAACGGTTTAGTAGTCTCTCAGTGATATATGTCAGACACAAAAGTGAACAGAGATATGTGTCACACACAAAAGTGAACAGAGTGTGAAGTAAGTAAGGTACAAAAAAATTAATATTTGAAATCGTGCACAAATCACGTAAAGAGAGCTAAAAAATGGTTTACGAGTCTGTAAGTGTTATGTGTCAGACAACATTGTGTAAAAGTGAACAGAGTGTGAGATACAAAATAATGATTTTTTTATATAGTGGACAAATCACGTAAAGAGAGTTAAAAAACGGTTTAGTAGTATCTCAGTGATATGTGTCACACACAAAAGTGAACAGAGTGTGAAGTAAGTGAGGTACAAAAAAATTAATATTTGAAATCGTGCACAAATCACGTAAAGAGAGCTAAAAAATGGTTTACGAGTCTGTAAGTGTTATGTGTCAGACAACATTGTGTAAAAGTGAACAGAGTGTGAGATACAAAAAAATGAATTTTTTATATAGTGGACAAATCACGTAAAGAGAGTTAAAAAACGGTTTAGTAGTCTCTCAGTGATATATGTCAGACACAAAAGTGAACAGAGATATGTGTTACATACAAAAGTGAACAGAGTGTGAAGTAAGTGAGGTACAAAAAAATTAATATTTGAAATCGTGCACAAATCACGTAAAGAGAGCTAAAAAATGGTTTACGAGTCTGTAAGTGTTATGTGTCAGACAACATTGTGTAAAAGTGAACAGAGTGTGAGATACAAAAAAATGATTTCTTTATATAGTGGACAAATCACGTAAAGAGAGTTAAAAAACGGTTTCGTAGTCTCTCAGTGATATATGTCAGACACAAAAGTGAACAGCGATATGTGTCACACACAAAAGTGAACAGAGTGTGAAGTAAGTAAGGTACAAAAAAATTAATATTTGAAATCGTGCACAAATCACGTAAAGAGAGCTAAAAAATGGTTTACGAGTCTGTAAGTGTTATGTGTCAGACAACATTGTGTAAAAGTGAACAGAGTGTGAGATACAAAATAATGATTTTTTTATATAGTGGACAAATCACGTAAAGAGAGTTAAAAAACGGTTTAGTAGTCTCTCAGTGATATATGTCAGACACAAAAGTGAACAGAGATATGTGTCACACACAAAAGTGAACAGAGTGTGAAGTAAGTGAGGTACAAAAAAATTAATATTTGAAATCGTGCACAAATCACGTAAAGAGAGCTAAAAAATGGTTTACGAGTCTGTAAGTGTTATGTGTCAGACAACATTGTGTAAAAGTGAACAGAGTGTGAGATACAAAAAAATGATTTCTTTATATAGTGGACAAATCACGTAAAGAGAGTTAAAAAACGGTTTAGTAGTCTCTCAGTGATATATGTCAGACACAAAAGTGAACAGAGATATGTGTCACACACAAAAGTGAACAGAGTGTGAAATAAGTAAGGTACAAAAAAATTAATATTTTAAATCGTGCACAAATCACGTAAAGAGAGCTAAAAAATGGTTTACGAGTCCGTAAGTGTTATGTGTCAGACAACATTGTGTAAAAGTGAACAGAGTGTGAGATACAAAATAATGATTTTTTTATATAGTGGACAAATCACGTAAAGAGAGTTAAAAAACGGTTTAGTAGTCTCTCAGTGATATATGTCAGACACAAAAGTGAACAGAGATATGTGTTACATACAAAAGTGAACAGAGTGTGAAGTAAGTGAGGTACAAAAAAATTAATATTTGAAATCGTGCACAAATCACGTAAAGAGAGCTAAAAAATGGTTTACGAGTCTGTAAGTGTTATGTGTCAGACAACATTGTGTAAAAGTGAACAGAGTGTGAGATACAAAAAAATGATTTCTTTATATAGTGGACAAATCACGTAAAGAGAGTTAAAAAACGGTTTAGTAGTCTCTCAGTGATATATGTCAGACACAAAAGTGAACAGAGATATGTGTCACACACAAAAGTGAACAGAGTGTGAAATAAGTAAGGTACAAAAAAATTAATATTTTAAATCGTGCACAAATCACGTAAAGAGAGCTAAAAAATGGTTTACGAGTCTGTAAGTGTTATGTGTCAGACAACATTGTGTAAAAGTGAACAGAGTGTGAGATACAAAAAAATGAATTTTTTAAATAGTGGACAAATCACGTAAAGAGAGTTAAAAAATGGTTTAGTAGACTCTCAGTGATATATGTCAGACACAAAATTGAACAGAGATATGTGTTACATACAAAAGTGAACAGAGTGTGAAGTAAGTGAGGTACAAAAAAATTAATATTTGAAATCGTGCACAAATCACGTAAAGAGAGCTAAAAAATGATTTACGAGTCTGTAAGTGTTGTGTGTCAGACAACATTGTGTAAAATTGAACAGAGTGTGAGATACAAAATAATGATTTTTTTATATAGTGGACAAATCACGTAAAGAGAGTTAAAAAACGGTTTAGTAGTATCTCAGTGATATGTGTCACACACAAAAGTGAACAGAGTGTGAAGTAAGTGAGGTACAAATAAATTAATATTTTAAATCGTGCACAAATCACGTCAATTGAGCTAGAAAATGGTTTGCGAGTCTGTAAGTGTTATGTGTCAGACAACATCGTGTAAAAGTGAACAGAGTGTGAGATACAAAAAAATGATATCTTTATATAGTGGACAAATCACGTAAAGAGAGTTAAAAAACGGTTTAGTAGTCTCTCAGTGATATATGTCAGACACAAAAGTGAACAGAGATATGTGTCACACACAAAAGCGAACAGAGTGTGAAGTAAGTGAGGTACAAAAAAATTAATATTTGAAATCGTGCACAAATCACGTAAAGAGAGCTAAAAAATGGTTTACGAGTCTGTAAGTGTTATGTGTCAGACAACATTGTGTAAGAGTGAACAGAGTGTGAGATACAAAAAAATGAATTTTTTATATAGTGGACAAATCACGTAAAGAGATTAAAAAACGGTTTAGTAGTCTCTCAGTGATATATGTCAGACACAAAAGTGAACAGAGATATGTGTCACACACAAAAGTGAACAGAGTGTGAAGTAAGTGAGGTACAAAAAAATTAATATTTGAAATCGTGCACAAATCACGTAAAGAGAGCTAAAAAATGGTTTACGAGTCTGTAAGTGTTATGTGTCAGGCAACATTGTGTAAGAGTGAACAGAGTGTGAGATACAAAAAAATGAATTTTTTATATAGTGGACAAATCACGTAAAGAGAGTTAAAAAACGGTTTAGTAGTATCTCAGTGATATGTGTCACACACAAAAGTGAACAGAGTGTGAAGTAAGTGAGGTACAAAAAAATTAATATTTGAAATCGTGCACAAATCACGTAAAGAGAGCTAAAAAATGGTTTACGAGTCTGTAAATGTTATGTGTCAGACAACATTGTGTAAGAGTGAACAGAGTGTGAGATACAAAAAAATGAATTTTTTATATAGTGGACAAATCACGTAAAGAGAGTTAAAAAACGGTTTAGTAGTCTCTCAGTGATATATGTCAGACACAAAAGTAAACAGAGATATGTGTTACATACAAAAGTGAACAGAGTGTGAAGTAAGTGAGGTACAAAAAAATTAATATTTGAAATCGTGCACAAATCACGTAAAGAGAGCTAAAAAATGGTTTACGAGTCTGTAAGTGTTATGTGTCAGACAACATTGTGTAAAAGTGAACAGAGTGTGAGATACAAAAAAATGAATTTTTTATATAGTGGACAAATCACGTAAAGAGAGTTAAAAAACGGTTTAGTAGTCTCTCAGTGATATATGTCAGACACAAAAGTGAACAGAGATATGTGTTACATACAAAAGTGAAAAGAGTGTGAAGTAAGTGAGGTACAAAAAAATTAATATTTGAAATCGTGCACAAATCACGTAAAGAGAGCTAAAAAATGGTTTACGAGTCTGTAAGTGTTATGTGTCAGACAACATTGTGTAAAAGTGAACAGAGTGTTAATTACAAAAAAATGATTTCTTTATATAGTGGACAAATCACGTAAAGAGAGTTAAAAAACGGTTTAGTAGTCTCTCAGTGATATATGTCAGACACAAAAGTGAACTGAGATATGTGTCACACACAAAAGTGAACAGAGTGTGAAGTAAGTAAGGTACAAAAAAATTAATATTTGAAATCGTGCACAAATCACGTAAAGAGAGCTAAAAAATGGTTTACGAGTCTGTAAGTGTTATGTGTCAGACAACATTGTGTAAAAGTGAACAGAGTGTGAGATACAAAATAATGATTTTTTTATATAGTGGACAAATCACGTAAAGAGAGTTAAAAAACGGTTTAGTAGGATCTCAGTGATATGTGTCACACACAAAAGTGAACAGAGTGTGAAGTAAGTGAGGTACAAAAAAATTAATATTTGAAATCGTGCACAAATCACGTAAAGAGAGCTAAAAAATGGTTTACGAGTCTGTAAGTGTTATGTGTCAGACAACATTGTGTGAAAGTGAACAGAGTGTGAGATACAAAAAAATGAATTTTTTATATAGTGGACAAATCACGTAAAGAGAGTTAAAAAACGGTTTAGTAGTCTCTCAGTGATATATGTCAGACACAAAAGTGAACAGAGATATGTGTCACACACAAAAGTGAACAGAGTGTGAAGTAAGTGAGGTACAAAAAAATTAATATTTGAAATCGTGCACAAATCACGTAAAGAGAGCTAAAAAATGGTTTACGAGTCTGTAAGTGTTATGTGTCAGACAACATTGTGTAAGAGTGAACAGAGTGTGAGATACAAAAAAATGAATTTTTTATATAGTGGACAAATCACGTAAAGAGAGTTAAAAAACGGTTTAGTAGTATCTCAGTGATATATGTCAGACACAAAAGTAAACAGAGATATGTGTTACATACAAAAGTGAACAGAGTGTGAAGTAAGTGAGGTACAAAAAAATTAATATTTGAAATCGTGCACAAATCACGTAAAGAGAGCTAAAAAATGGTTTACGAGTCTGTAAGTGTTATGTGTCAGACAACATTGTGTAAAAGTGAACAGAGTGTGTTATACAAAAAAATGAATTTTTTATATAGTGGACAAATCACGTAAAGAGAGTTAAAAAACGGTTTAGTAGTCTCTCAGTGATATATGTCAGACACAAAAGTGAACAGAGATATGTGTTACATACAAAAGTGAACAGAGTGTGAAGTAAGTGAGGTACAAAAAAAATAATATTTGAAATCGTGCACAAATCACGTAAAGAGAGCTAAAAAATGGTTTACGAGTCTGTAAGTGTTATGTGTCAGACAACATTGTGTAAAAGTGAACAGAGTGTGAGATACAAAAAAATGATTTCTTTATATAGTGGACAAATCACGTAAAGAGAGTTAAAAAACGGTTTAGTAGTCTCTCAGTGATATATGTCAGACACAAAAGTAAACAGAGATATGTGTTACATACAAAAGTGAACAGAGTGTGAAGTAAGTGAGGTACAAAAAAATTAATATTTGAAATCGTGCACAAATCACGTAAAAAGACCTAAAAAATGGTTTACGAGTCTGTAAGTGTTATGCGTCAGACAACATTGTGTAAAAGTGAACAGAGTGTGAGATACAAAAAAATGAATTTTTTATATAGTGGACAAATCACGTAAAGAGAGTTAAAAAATGGTTTAGTAGACTCTCAGTGATATATGTCAGACACAAAATTGAACAGAGATATGTGTTACATACAAAAGTGAACAGAGTGTGAAGTAAGTGAGGTACAAAAAAATTAATATTTGAAATCGTGCACAAATCACGTAAAGAGAGCTAAAAAATGATTTACGAGTCTGTAAGTGTTGTGTGTCAGACAACATTGTGTAAAATTGAACAGAGTGTGAGATACAAAATAATGATTTTTTTATATAGTGGACAAATCACGTAAAGAGAGTTAAAAAACGGTTTAGTAGTATCTCAGTGATATGTGTCACACACAAAAGTGAACAGAGTGTGAAGTAAGTGAGGTACAAATAAATTAATATTTGAAATCGTGCACAAATCACGTAAAGAGAGCTAAAAAATGGTTTACGAGTCTGTAAGTGTTATGTGTCAGACAACATTGTGTAAGAGTGAACAGAGTGTGAGATACAAAAAAATGATTTTTTTATATAGTGGACAAATCACGTAAAGAGAGTTAAAAAACGGTTTAGTAGTCTCTCAGTGATATATGTCAGACACAAAAGTGAACAGAGATATGTGTTTCATACAAAAGTGAACAGAGTGTGAAGTAAGTGAGGTACAAAAAAATTAATATTTGAAATCGTGCACAAATCACGTAAAGAGAGCTAAAAAATGGTTTACGAGTCTGTAAGTGTTATGTGTCAGACAACATTGTGTAAAAGTGAACAGAGTGTGAGATACAAAAAAATGATTTCTTTATATAGTGGACAAATCACGTAAAGAGAGTTAAAAAACGGTTTAGTAGTCTCTCAGTGATATATGTCAGACACAAAAGTGAACAGAGATATGTGTCACACACAAAAGTGAACAGAGTGTGAAATAAGTAAGGTACAAAAAAATTAATATTTTAAATCGTGCACAAATCACGTAAAGAGAGCTAAAAAATGGTTTACGAGTCTGTAAGTGTTATGTGTCAGACAACATTGTGTAAAAGTGAACAGAGTGTGAGATACAAAATAATGATTTTTTTATATAGTGGACAAATCACGTAAAGAGAGTTAAAAAACGGTTTAGTAGTCTCTCAGTGATATATGTCAGACACAAAAGTGAACAGAGATATGTGTTACATACAAAAGTGAACAGAGTGTGAAGTAAGTGAGGTACAAAAAAATTAATATTTGAAATCGTGCACAAATCACGTAAAGAGAGCTAAAAAATGGTTTACGAGTCTGTAAGTGTTATGTGTCAGACAACATTGTGTAAAAGTGAACAGAGTGTGAGATACAAAAAAATGATTTCTTTATATAGTGGACAAATCACGTAAAGAGAGTTAAAAAACGGTTTAGTAGTCTCTCAGTGATATATGTCAGACACAAAAGTGAACAGAGATATGTGTCACACACAAAAGTGAACAGAGTGTGAAATAAGTAAGGTACAAAAAAATTAATATTTTAAATCGTGCACAAATCACGTAAAGAGAGCTAAAAAATGGTTTACGAGTCTGTAAGTGTTATGTGTCAGACAACATTGTGTAAAAGTGAACAGAGTGTGAGATACAAAAAAATGAATTTTTTAAATAGTGGACAAATCACGTAAAGAGAGTTAAAAAATGGTTTAGTAGACTCTCAGTGATATATGTCAGACACAAAATTGAACAGAGATATGTGTTACATACAAAAGTGAACAGAGTGTGAAGTAAGTGAGGTACAAAAAAATTAATATTTGAAATCGTGCACAAATCACGTAAAGAGAGCTAAAAAATGATTTACGAGTCTGTAAGTGTTGTGTGTCAGACAACATTGTGTAAAATTGAACAGAGTGTGAGATACAAAATAATGATTTTTTTATATAGTGGACAAATCACGTAAAGAGAGTTAAAAAACGGTTTAGTAGTATCTCAGTGATATGTGTCACACACAAAAGTGAACAGAGTGTGAAGTAAGTGAGGTACAAATAAATTAATATTTTAAATCGTGCACAAATCACGTCAATTGAGCTAGAAAATGGTTTGCGAGTCTGTAAGTGTTATGTGTCAGACAACATCGTGTAAGAGTGAACAGAGTGTGAGATACAAAAAAATGAATTTTTTATATAGTGGACAAATCACGTAAAGAGAGTTAAAAAACGGTTTAGTAGTCTCTCAGTGATATATGTCAGACACAAAAGTAAACAGAGATATGTGTTACATACAAAAGTGAACAGAGTGTGAAGTAAGTGAGGTACAAAAAAATTAATATTTGAAATCGTGCACAAATCACGTAAAGAGAGCTAAAAAATGGTTTACGAGTCTGTAAGTGTTATGTGTCAGACAACATTGTGTAAGAGTGAACAGAGTGTGAGATTCAAAAAAATGAATTTTTTATATAGTGGACAAATCACGTAAAGAGAGTTAAAAAACGGTTTAGTAGTCTCTCAGTGATATATGTCAGACACAAAAGTGAACAGAGATATGTGTTACATACAAAAGTGAAAAGAGTGTGAAGTAAGTGAGGTACAAAAAAATTAATATTTGAAATCGTGCACAAATCACGTAAAGAGAGCTAAAAAATGGTTTACGAGTCTGTAAGTGTTATGTGTCAGACAACATTGTGTAAAAGTGAACAGAGTGTTAATTACAAAAAAATGATTTCTTTATATAGTGGACAAATCACGTAAAGAGAGTTAAAAAACGGATTAGTAGTCTCTCAGTGATATATGTCAGACACAAAAGTGAACTGAGATATGTGTCACACACAAAAGTGAACAGAGTGTGAAGTAAGTAAGGTACAAAAAAATTAATATTTGAAATCGTGCACAAATCACGTAAAGAGAGCTAAAAAATGGTTTACGAGTCTGTAAGTGTTATGTGTCAGACAACATTGTGTAAAAGTGAACAGAGTGTGAGATACAAAATAATGATTTTTTTATATAGTGGACAAATCACGTAAAGAGAGTTAAAAAACGGTTTAGTAGGATCTCAGTGATATGTGTCACACACAAAAGTGAACAGAGTGTGAAGTAAGTGAGGTACAAAAAAATTAATATTTGAAATCGTGCACAAATCACGTAAAGAGAGCTAAAAAATGGTTTACGAGTGTGTAAGTGTTATGTGTCAGACAACATTGTGTGAAAGTGAACAGAGTGTGAGATACAAAAAAATGAATTTTTTATATAGTGGACAAATCACGTAAAGAGAGTTAAAAAACGGTTTAGTAGTCTCTCAGTGATATATGTCAGACACAAAAGTGAACAGAGATATGTGTCACACACAAAAGTGAACAGAGTGTGAAGTAAGTGAGGTACAAAAAAATTAATATTTGAAATCGTGCACAAATCACGTAAAGAGAGCTAAAAAATGGTTTACGAGTCTGTAAGTGTTATGTGTCAGACAACATTGTGTAAGAGTGAACAGAGTGTGAGATACAAAAAAATGAATTTTTTATATAGTGGACAAATCACGTAAAGAGAGTTAAAAAACGGTTTAGTAGTATCTCAGTGATATATGTCAGACACAAAAGTAAACAGAGATATGTGTTACATACAAAAGTGAACAGAGTGTGAAGTAAGTGAGGTACAAAAAAATTAATATTTGAAATCGTGCACAAATCACGTAAAGAGAGCTAAAAAATGGTTTACGAGTCTGTAAGTGTTATGTGTCAGACAACATTGTGTAAAAGTGAACAGAGTGTGATATACAAAAAAATGAATTTTTTATATAGTGGACAAATCACGTAAAGAGAGTTAAAAAACGGTTTAGTAGTCTCTCAGTGATATATGTCAGACACAAAAGTGAACAGAGATATGTGTCACCCACAAAAGTGAACAGAGTGTGAAGTAAGTGAGGTACAAAAAAATTAATATTTGAAATCGTGCACAAATCACGTAAAGAGAGCTAAAAAATGGTTTACAAGTCTGTAAGTGTTATGTGTCAGACAACATTGTGTAAGAGTGAACAGAGTGTGAGATACAAAATAATGATTTTTTTATATAGTGGACAAATCACGTAAAGAGAGTTAAAAAACGGTTTAGTAGTATCTCAGTGATATGTGTCACACACAAAAGTGAACAGAGTGTGAAGTAAGTGAGGTACAAAGAAATTAATATTTGAAATCGTGCACAAATCACGTAAATTGAGCTAGAAAATGGTTTGCGAGTCTGTAAGTGTTATGTGTAAGACAACATTGTGTAAAAGTGAACAGAGTGTGAGATACAAAAAAATGATATCTTTATATAGTGGACAAATCACGTAAAGAGAGTTAAAAAACGGTTTAGTAGTATCTCAGTGATATGTGTCACACACAAAAGTGAACAGAGTGTGAAGTAAGTGAGGTACAAAAAAATTAATATTTGAAATCGTGCACAAATCACGTGAATTGAGCTAAAAAATGGTTTACGAGTCTGTAAGTGTTATGTGTCAGACAACATTGTGTAAGAGTGAACAGAGTGTGAGATACAAAAAAATGAATTTTTTATATAGTGGACAAATCACGTAAAGAGAGTTAAAAAACGGTTTAGTAGTCTCTCAGTGATATATGTCAGACACAAAAGTAAACAGAGATATGTGTTACATACAAAAGTGAACAGAGTGTGAAGTAAGTGAGGTACAAAAAAATTAATATTTGAAATCGTGCACAAATCACGTAAAGAGAGCTAAAAAATGGTTTACGAGTCTGTAAGTGTTATGTGTCAGACAACATTGTGTAAGAGTGAACAGAGTGTGAGATTCAAAAAAATGAATTTTTTTAGATAGTGGACAAATCACGTAAAGAGAGTTAAAAAACGGTTTAGTAGTCTCTCAGTGATATATGTCAGACACAAAAGTGAACAGAGATATGTGTTACATACAAAAGTGAAAAGAGTGTGAAGTAAGTGAGGTACAAAAAAATTAATATTTGAAATCGTGCACAAATCACGTAAAGAGAGCTAAAAAATGGTTTACGAGTCTGTAAGTGTTATGTGTCAGACAACATTGTGTAAAAGTGAACAGAGTGTTAATTACAAAAAAATGATTTCTTTATATAGTGGACAAATCACGTAAAGAGAGTTAAAAAACGGTTTAGTAGTCTCTCAGTGATATATGTCAGACACAAAAGTGAACTGAGATATGTGTCACACACAAAAGTGAACAGAGTGTGAAGTAAGTAAGGTACAAAAAAATTAATATTTGAAATCGTGCACAAATCACGTAAAGAGAGCTAAAAAATGGTTTACGAGTCTGTAAGTGTTATGTGTCAGACAACATTGTGTAAAAGTGAACAGAGTGTGAGATACAAAATAATGATTTTTTTATATAGTGGACAAATCACGTAAAGAGAGTTAAAAAACGGTTTAGTAGGATCTCAGTGATATGTGTCACACACAAAAGTGAACAGAGTGTGAAGTAAGTGAGGTACAAAAAAATTAATATTTGAAATCGTGCACAAATCACGTAAAGAGAGCTAAAAAATGGTTTACGAGTCTGTAAGTGTTATGTGTCAGACAACATTGTGTGAAAGTGAACAGAGTGTGAGATACAAAAAAATGAATTTTTTATATAGTGGACAAATCACGTAAAGAGAGTTAAAAAACGGTTTAGTAGTCTCTCAGTGATATATGTCAGACACAAAAGTGAACAGAGATATGTGTCACACACAAAAGTGAACAGAGTGTGAAGTAAGTGAGGTACAAAAAAATTAATATTTGAAATCGTGCACAAATCACGTAAAGAGAGCTAAAAAATGGTTTACGAGTCTGTAAGTGTTATGTGTCAGACAACATTGTGTAAGAGTGAACAGAGTGTGAGATACAAAAAAATGAATTTTTTATATAGTGGACAAATCACGTAAAGAGAGTTAAAAAACGGTTTAGTAGTATCTCAGTGATTTATGTCAGACACAAAAGTAAACAGAGATATGTGTTACATACAAAAGTGAACAGAGTGTGAAGTAAGTGAGGTACAAAAAAATTAATATTTGAAATCGTGCACAAATCACGTAAAGAGAGCTAAAAAATGGTTTACGAGTCTGTAAGTGTTATGTGTCAGACAACATTGTGTAAAAGTGAACAGAGTGTGATATACAAAAAAATGAATTTTTTATATAGTGGACAAATCACGTAAAGAGAGTTAAAAAACGGTTTAGTAGTCTCTCAGTGATATATGTCAGACACAAAAGTGAACAGAGATATGTGTCACCCACAAAAGTGAACAGAGTGTGAAGTAAGTGAGGTACAAAAAAATTAATATTTGAAATCGTGCACAAATCACGTAAAAAGAGCTAAAAAATGGTTTACAAGTCTGTAAGTGTTATGTGTCAGACAACATTGTGTAAGAGTGAACAGAGTGTGAGATACAAAATAATGATTTTTTTATATAGTGGACAAATCACGTAAAGAGAGTTAAAAAACGGTTTAGTAGTATCTCAGTGATATGTGTCACACACAAAAGTGAACAGAGTGTGAAGTAAGTGAGGTACAAAGAAATTAATATTTGAAATCGTGCACAAATCACGTAAATTGAGCTAGAAAATGGTTTGCGAGTCTGTAAGTGTTATGTGTCAGACAACATTGTGTAAAAGTGAACAGAGTGTGAGATACAAAAAAATGATATCTTTATATAGTGGACAAATCACGTAAAGAGAGTTAAAAAACGGTTTAGTAGTATCTCAGTGATATGTGTCACACACAAAAGTGAACAGAGTGTGAAGTAAGTGAGGTACAAAAAAATTAATATTTGAAATCGTGCACAAATCACGTGAATTGAGCTAAAAAATGGTTTACGAGTCTGTAAGTGTTATGTGTCAGACAACATTGTGTAAGAGTGAACAGAGTGTGAGATACAAAAAAATGAATTTTTTATATAGTGGACAAATCACGTAAAGAGAGTTAAAAAACGGTTTAGTAGTCTCTCAGTGATATATGTCAGACACAAAAGTAAACAGAGATATGTGTTACATACAAAAGTGAACAGAGTGTGAAGTAAGTGAGGTACAAATAAATTAATATTTTAAATCGTGCACAAATCACGTCAATTGAGCTAGAAAATGGTTTGCGAGTCTGTAAGTGTTATGTGTCAGACAACATCGTGTAAGAGTGAACAGAGTGTGAGATACAAAAAAATGAATTTTTTATATAGTGGACAAATCACGTAAAGAGAGTTAAAAAACGGTTTAGTAGTCTCTCAGTGATATATGTCAGACACAAAAGTAAACAGAGATATGTGTTACATACAAAAGTGAACAGAGTGTGAAGTAAGTGAGGTACAAAAAAATTAATATTTGAAATCGTGCACAAATCACGTAAAGAGAGCTAAAAAATGGTTTACGAGTCTGTAAGTGTTATGTGTCAGACAACATTGTGTAAGAGTGAACAGAGTGTGAGATTCAAAAAAATGAATTTTTTATATAGTGGACAAATCACGTAAAGAGAGTTAAAAAACGGTTTAGTAGTCTCTCAGTGATATATGTCAGACACAAAAGTGAACAGAGATATGTGTTACATACAAAAGTGAAAAGAGTGTGAAGTAAGTGAGGTACAAAAAAATTAATATTTGAAATCGTGCACAAATCACGTAAAGAGAGCTAAAAAATGGTTTACGAGTCTGTAAGTGTTATGTGTCAGACAACATTGTGTAAAAGTGAACAGAGTGTTAATTACAAAAAAATGATTTCTTTATATAGTGGACAAATCACGTAAAGAGAGTTAAAAAACGGATTAGTAGTCTCTCAGTGATATATGTCAGACACAAAAGTGAACTGAGATATGTGTCACACACAAAAGTGAACAGAGTGTGAAGTAAGTAAGGTACAAAAAAATTAATATTTGAAATCGTGCACAAATCACGTAAAGAGAGCTAAAAAATGGTTTACGAGTCTGTAAGTGTTATGTGTCAGACAACATTGTGTAAAAGTGAACAGAGTGTGAGATACAAAATAATGATTTTTTTATATAGTGGACAAATCACGTAAAGAGAGTTAAAAAACGGTTTAGTAGGATCTCAGTGATATGTGTCACACACAAAAGTGAACAGAGTGTGAAGTAAGTGAGGTACAAAAAAATTAATATTTGAAATCGTGCACAAATCACGTAAAGAGAGCTAAAAAATGGTTTACGAGTGTGTAAGTGTTATGTGTCAGACAACATTGTGTGAAAGTGAACAGAGTGTGAGATACAAAAAAATGAATTTTTTATATAGTGGACAAATCACGTAAAGAGAGTTAAAAAACGGTTTAGTAGTCTCTCAGTGATATATGTCAGACACAAAAGTGAACAGAGATATGTGTCACACACAAAAGTGAACAGAGTGTGAAGTAAGTGAGGTACAAAAAAATTAATATTTGAAATCGTGCACAAATCACGTAAAGAGAGCTAAAAAATAGTTTACGAGTCTGTAAGTGTTATGTGTCAGACAACATTGTGTAAGAGTGAACAGAGTGTGAGATACAAAAAAATGAATTTTTTATATAGTGGACAAATCACGTAAAGAGAGTTAAAAAACGGTTTAGTAGTATCTCAGTGATATATGTCAGACACAAAAGTAAACAGAGATATGTGTTACATACAAAAGTGAACAGAGTGTGAAGTAAGTGAGGTACAAAAAAATTAATATTTGAAATCGTGCACAAATCACGTAAAGAGAGCTAAAAAATGGTTTACGAGTCTGTAAGTGTTATGTGTCAGACAACATTGTGTAAAAGTGAACAGAGTGTGATATACAAAAAAATGAATTTTTTATATAGTGGACAAATCACGTAAAGAGAGTTAAAAAACGGTTTAGTAGTCTCTCAGTGATATATGTCAGACACAAAAGTGAACAGAGATATGTGTCACCCACAAAAGTGAACAGAGTGTGAAGTAAGTGAGGTACAAAAAAATTAATATTTGAAATCGTGCACAAATCACGTAAAGAGAGCTAAAAAATGGTTTACAAGTCTGTAAGTGTTATGTGTCAGACAACATTGTGTAAGAGTGAACAGAGTGTGAGATACAAAATAATGATTTTTTTATATAGTGGACAAATCACGTAAAGAGAGTTAAAAAACGGTTTAGTAGTATCTCAGTGATATGTGTCACACACAAAAGTGAACAGAGTGTGAAGTAAGTGAGGTACAAAGAAATTAATATTTGAAATCGTGCACAAATCACGTAAATTGAGCTAGAAAATGGTTTGCGAGTCTGTAAGTGTTATGTGTAAGACAACATTGTGTAAAAGTGAACAGAGTGTGAGATACAAAAAAATGATATCTTTATATAGTGGACAAATCACGTAAAGAGAGTTAAAAAACGGTTTAGTAGTATCTCAGTGATATGTGTCACACACAAAAGTGAACAGAGTGTGAAGTAAGTGAGGTACAAAAAAATTAATATTTGAAATCGTGCACAAATCACGTGAATTGAGCTAAAAAATGGTTTACGAGTCTGTAAGTGTTATGTGTCAGACAACATTGTGTAAGAGTGAACAGAGTGTGAGATACAAAAAAATGAATTTTTTATATAGTGGACAAATCACGTAAAGAGAGTTAAAAAACGGTTTAGTAGTCTCTCAGTGATATATGTCAGACACAAAAGTAAACAGAGATATGTGTTACATACAAAAGTGAACAGAGTGTGAAGTAAGTGAGGTACAAAAAAATTAATATTTGAAATCGTGCACAAATCACGTAAAGAGAGCTAAAAAATGGTTTACGAGTCTGTAAGTGTTATGTGTCAGACAACATTGTGTAAGAGTGAACAGAGTGTGAGATTCAAAAAAAATGAATTTTTTTAGATAGTGGACAAATCACGTAAAGAGAGTTAAAAAACGGTTTAGTAGTCTCTCAGTGATATATGTCAGACACAAAAGTGAACAGAGATATGTGTTACATACAAAAGTGAAAAGAGTGTGAAGTAAGTGAGGTACAAAAAAATTAATATTTGAAATCGTGCACAAATCACGTAAAGAGAGCTAAAAAATGGTTTACGAGTCTGTAAGTGTTATGTGTCAGACAACATTGTGTAAAAGTGAACAGAGTGTTAATTACAAAAAAATGATTTCTTTATATAGTGGACAAATCACGTAAAGAGAGTTAAAAAACGGTTTAGTAGTCTCTCAGTGATATATGTCAGACACAAAAGTGAACTGAGATATGTGTCACACACAAAAGTGAACAGAGTGTGAAGTAAGTAAGGTACAAAAAAATTAATATTTGAAATCGTGCACAAATCACGTAAAGAGAGCTAAAAAATGGTTTACGAGTCTGTAAGTGTTATGTGTCAGACAACATTGTGTAAAAGTGAACAGAGTGTGAGATACAAAATAATGATTTTTTTATATAGTGGACAAATCACGTAAAGAGAGTTAAAAAACGGTTTAGTAGGATCTCAGTGATATGTGTCACACACAAAAGTGAACAGAGTGTGAAGTAAGTGAGGTACAAAAAAATTAATATTTGAAATCGTGCACAAATCACGTAAAGAGAGCTAAAAAATGGTTTACGAGTCTGTAAGTGTTATGTGTCAGACAACATTGGGTGAAAGTGAACAGAGTGTGAGATACAAAAAAATGAATTTTTTATATAGTGGACAAATCACGTAAAGAGAGTTAAAAAACGGTTTAGTAGTCTCTCAGTGATATATGTCAGACACAAAAGTGAACAGAGATATGTGTCACACACAAAAGTGAACAGAGTGTGAAGTAAGTGAGGTACAAAAAAATTAATATTTGAAATCGTGCACAAATCACGTAAAGAGAGCTAAAAAATGGTTTACGAGTCTGTAAGTGTTATGTGTCAGACAACATTGTGTAAGAGTGAACAGAGTGTGAGATACAAAAAAATGAATTTTTTATATAGTGGACAAATCACGTAAAGAGAGTTAAAAAACGGTTTAGTAGTATCTCAGTGATTTATGTCAGACACAAAAGTAAACAGAGATATGTGTTACATACAAAAGTGAACAGAGTGTGAAGTAAGTGAGGTACAAAAAAATTAATATTTGAAATCGTGCACAAATCACGTAAAGAGAGCTAAAAAATGGTTTACGAGTCTGTAAGTGTTATGTGTCAGACAACATTGTGTAAAAGTGAACAGAGTGTGATATACAAAAAAATGAATTTTTTATATAGTGGACAAATCACGTAAAGAGAGTTAAAAAACGGTTTAGTAGTCTCTCAGTGATATATGTCAGACACAAAAGTGAACAGAGATATGTGTCACCCACAAAAGTGAACAGAGTGTGAAGTAAGTGAGGTACAAAAAAATTAATATTTGAAATCGTGCACAAATCACGTAAAAAGAGCTAAAAAATGGTTTACAAGTCTGTAAGTGTTATGTGTCAGACAACATTGTGTAAGAGTGAACAGAGTGTGAGATACAAAATAATGATTTTTTTATATAGTGGACAAATCACGTAAAGAGAGTTAAAAAACGGTTTAGTAGTATCTCAGTGATATGTGTCACACACAAAAGTGAACAGAGTGTGAAGTAAGTGAGGTACAAAGAAATTAATATTTGAAATCGTGCACAAATCACGTAAATTGAGCTAGAAAATGGTTTGCGAGTCTGTAAGTGTTATGTGTCAGACAACATTGTGTAAAAGTGAACAGAGTGTGAGATACAAAAAAATGATATCTTTATATAGTGGACAAATCACGTAAAGAGAGTTAAAAAACGGTTTAGTAGTATCTCAGTGATATGTGTCACACACAAAAGTGAACAGAGTGTGAAGTAAGTGAGGTACAAAAAAATTAATATTTGAAATCGTGCACAAATCACGTGAATTGAGCTAAAAAATGGTTTACGAGTCTGTAAGTGTTATGTGTCAGACAACATTGTGTAAGAGTGAACAGAGTGTGAGATACAAAAAAATGAATTTTTTATATAGTGGACAAATCACGTAAAGAGAGTTAAAAAACGGTTTAGTAGTCTCTCAGTGATATATGTCAGACACAAAAGTAAACAGAGATATGTGTTACATACAAAAGTGAACAGAGTGTGAAGTAAGTGAGGTACAAAAAAATTAATATTTGAAATCGTGCACAAATCACGTAAAGAGAGCTAAAAAATGGTTTACGAGTCTGTAAGTGTTATGTGTCAGACAACATTGTGTAAGAGTGAACAGAGTGTGAGATTCAAAAAAATGAATTTTTTATATAGTGGACAAATCACGCAAAGAGAGTTAAAAAACGGTTTAGTAGTCTCTCAGTGATATATGTCAGACACAAAAGTGAACAGAGATATGTGTCACACACAAAAGTGAACAGAGTGTGAAGTAAGTGAGGTACAAAAAAATTAATATTTGAAATCGTGCACAAATCACGTAAAGAGAGCTAAAAAATGGTTTACGAGTCTGTAAGTGTTATGTGTCAGACAACATTGTGTAAGAGTGAACAGAGTGTGAGATACAAAAAAATGATTTTTTTATATAGTGGACAAATCACGTAAAGAGAGTTAAAAAACGGTTTAGTAGTCTCTCAGTGATATATGTCAGACAGAAAAGTAAACAGAGATATGTGTTACATACAAAAGTGAACAGAGTGTGAAGTAAGTGAGGTACAAAAAAATTAATATTTGAAATCGTGCACAAATCACGTAAAGAGAGCTAAAAAATGGTTTACGAGTCTGTAAGTGTTATGTGTCAGACAACATTGTGTAAAAGTGAACAGAGTATGATATACAAAAAAATGAATTTTTTAAATAGTGGACAAATCACGTAAAGAGAGTTAAAAAACGGTTTAGTAGTCTCTCAGTGATATATGTCAGACACAAAAGTGAACAGAAATATGTGTCACACACAAAAGTGAACAGAGTGTGAAGTAAGTGAGGTACAAAAAAATTAATATTTGAAATCGTGCACAAATCACGTAAAGAGAGCTAAAAAATGGTTTACGAGTCTGTAAGTGTTATGTGTCAGACAACATTGTGTAAGAGTGAACAGAGTGTGAGATACAAAATAATGATTTTTTTATATAGTGGACAAATCACGTAAAGAGAGTTAAAAAACGGTTTAGTAGTATCTCAGTGATATGTGTCACACACAAAAGTGAACAGAGTGTGAAGTAAGTGAGGTACAAAGAAATTAATATTTGAAATCGTGCACAAATCACGTAAATTGAGCTAGAAAATGGTTTGCGAGTCTGTAAGTGTTATGTGTCAGACAACATTGTGTAAAAGTGAACAGAGTGTGAGATACAAAAAAATGATATCTTTATATAGTGGACAAATCACGTAAAGAGAGTTAAAAAACGGTTTAGTGGTATCTCAGTGATATGTGTCACACACAAAAGTGAACAGAGTGTGAAGTAAGTGAGGTACAAAAAAATTAATATTTGAAATCGTGCACAAATCACGTAAATTGAGCTAAAAAATGGTTTACGAGTCTGTAAGTGTTATGTGTCAGACAACATTGTGTAAGAGTGAACAGAGTGTGAGATACAAAAAAATGAATTTTTTATATAGTGGACAAATCACGTAAAGAGAGTTAAAAAACGGTTTAGTAGTCTCTCAGTGATATATGTCAGACACAAAAGTAAACAGAGATATGTGTTACATACAAAAGTGAACAGAGTGTGAAGTAAGTGAGGTACAAAAAAATTAATATTTGAAATCGTGCACAAATCACGTAAAGAGAGCTAAAAAATGGTTTACGAGTCTGTAAGTGTTATGTGTCAGACAACATTGTGTAAGAGTGAACAGAGTGTGAGATTCAAAAAAATGAATTTTTTATATAGTGGACAAATCACGCAAAGAGAGTTAAAAAACGGTTTAGTAGTCTCTCAGTGATATATGTCAGACACAAAAGTGAACAGAGATATGTGTTACATACAAAAGTGAACAGAGTGTGAAGTAAGTGAGGTACAAAAAAATTAATATTTGAAATCGTGCACAAATCACGTAAACAGAGCTAAAAAATGGTTTACGAGTCTGTAAGTGTTATGTGTCAGACAACATTGTGTAAAAGTGAACAGAGTGTGAGATACAAAAAAATGATTTCTTTATATAGTGGACAAATCACGTAAAGAGAGTTAAAAAACGGTTTAGTAGTCTCTCAGTGATATATGTCAGACTCAAAAGTGAACAGAGATATGTGTCACACACAAAAGTGAACAGAGTGTGAAGTAAGTAAGGTACAAAAAAATTGATATTTGAAATCGTGCACAAATCACGTAAAGAGAGCTAAAAAATGGTTTACGAGTCTGTAAGTGTTATGTGTCAGACAACATTGTGTAAAAGTGAACAGAGTGTGAGATACAAAAAAATGATTTCTTTATATAGTGGACAAATCACGTAAAGAGAGTTAAAAAACGGTTTAGTAGTCTCTCAGTGATATATGTCAGACTCAAAAGTGAACAGAGATATGTGTCACACACAAAAGTGAACAGAGTGTGAAGTAAGTAAGGTACAAAAAAATTAATATTTGAAATCGTGCACAAATCACGTAAAGAGAGCTAAAAAATGGTTTACGAGTCTGTAAGTGTTATGTGTCAGACAACATTGTGTAAAAGTGAACAGAGTGTGAGATACAAAATAATGATTTTTTTATATAGTGGACAAATCACGTAAAGAGAGTTAAAAAACGGTTTAGTAGTCTCTCAGTGATATATGTCAGACACAAAAGTGAACAGGGATATGTGTTACATACAAAAGTGAACAGAGTGTGAAGTAAGTGAGGTACAAAAAAATTAATATTTGAAATCGTGCACAAATCACGTAAAGAGAGCTAAAAAATGGTTTACGAGTCTTTAAGTGTTATGTGTCAGACAACATTGTGTAAAAGTGAACAGAGTGTGAGATACAAAAAAATGATTTCTTTATATAGTGGACAAATCACGTAAAGAGAGTTAAAAAACGGTTTAGTAGTCTCTCAGTGATATATGTCAGACACAAAAGTGAACAGAGATATGTGTCACACACAAAAGTGAACAGAGTGTGAAATAAGTAAGGTACAAAAAAATTAATATTTTAAATCGTGCACAAATCACGTAAAGAGAGCTAAAAAATGGTTTACGAGTCTGTAAGTGTTATGTGTCAGACAACATTGTGTAAAAGTGAACAGAGTGTGAGATACAAAATAATGATTTTTTTATATAGTGGACAAATCACGTAAAGAGAGTTAAAAAACGGTTTAGTAGTCTCTCAGTGATATATGTCAGACACAAAAGTGAACAGGGATATGTGTTACATACAAAAGTGAACAGAGTGTGAAGTAAGTGAGGTACAAAAAAATTAATATTTGAAATCGTGCACAAATCACGTAAAGAGAGCTAAAAAATGGTTTACGAGTCTGTAAGTGTTATGTGTCAGACAACATTGTGTAAAAGTGAACAGAGTGTGAGATACAAAATAATGATTTTTTTATATAGTGGACAAATCACGTAAAGAGAGTTAAAAAACGGTTTAGTAGTATCTCAGTGATATGTGTCACACACAAAAGTGAACAGAGTGTGAAGTAAGTGAGGTACAAAGAAATTAATATTTGAAATCGTGCACAAATCACGTAAATTGAGCTAGAAAATGGTTTGCGAGTCTGTAAGTGTTATGTGTAAGACAACATTGTGTAAAAGTGAACAGAGTGTGAGATACAAAAAAATGATATCTTTATATAGTGGACAAATCACGTAAAGAGAGTTAAAAAACGGTTTAGTAGTATCTCAGTGATATGTGTCACACACAAAAGTGAACAGAGTGTGAAGTAAGTGAGGTACAAAAAAATTAATATTTGAAATCGTGCACAAATCACGTGAATTGAGCTAAAAAATGGTTTACGAGTCTGTAAGTGTTATGTGTCAGACAACATTGTGTAAGAGTGAACAGAGTGTGAGATACAAAAAAATGAATTTTTTATATAGTGGACAAATCACGTAAAGAGAGTTAAAAAACGGTTTAGTAGTCTCTCAGTGATATATGTCAGACACAAAAGTAAACAGAGATATGTGTTACATACAAAAGTGAACAGAGTGTGAAGTAAGTGAGGTACAAAAAAATTAATATTTGAAATCGTGCACAAATCACGTAAAGAGAGCTAAAAAATGGTTTACGAGTCTGTAAGTGTTATGTGTCAGACAACATTGTGTAAGAGTGAACAGAGTGTGAGATTCAAAAAAATGAATTTTTTTAGATAGTGGACAAATCACGTAAAGAGAGTTAAAAAACGGTTTAGTAGTCTCTCAGTGATATATGTCAGACACAAAAGTGAACAGAGATATGTGTTACATACAAAAGTGAAAAGAGTGTGAAGTAAGTGAGGTACAAAAAAATTAATATTTGAAATCGTGCACAAATCACGTAAAGAGAGCTAAAAAATGGTTTACGAGTCTGTAAGTGTTATGTGTCAGACAACATTGTGTAAAAGTGAACAGAGTGTTAATTACAAAAAAATGATTTCTTTATATAGTGGACAAATCACGTAAAGAGAGTTAAAAAACGGTTTAGTAGTCTCTCAGTGATATATGTCAGACACAAAAGTGAACTGAGATATGTGTCACACACAAAAGTGAACAGAGTGTGAAGTAAGTAAGGTACAAAAAAATTAATATTTGAAATCGTGCACAAATCACGTAAAGAGAGCTAAAAAATGGTTTACGAGTCTGTAAGTGTTATGTGTCAGACAACATTGTGTAAAAGTGAACAGAGTGTGAGATACAAAATAATGATTTTTTTATATAGTGGACAAATCACGTAAAGAGAGTTAAAAAACGGTTTAGTAGGATCTCAGTGATATGTGTCACACACAAAAGTGAACAGAGTGTGAAGTAAGTGAGGTACAAAAAAATTAATATTTGAAATCGTGCACAAATCACGTAAAGAGAGCTAAAAAATGGTTTACGAGTCTGTAAGTGTTATGTGTCAGACAACATTGTGTGAAAGTGAACAGAGTGTGAGATACAAAAAAATGAATTTTTTATATAGTGGACAAATCACGTAAAGAGAGTTAAAAAACGGTTTAGTAGTCTCTCAGTGATATATGTCAGACACAAAAGTGAACAGAGATATGTGTCACACACAAAAGTGAACAGAGTGTGAAGTAAGTGAGGTACAAAAAAATTAATATTTGAAATCGTGCACAAATCACGTAAAGAGAGCTAAAAAATGGTTTACGAGTCTGTAAGTGTTATGTGTCAGACAACATTGTGTAAGAGTGAACAGAGTGTGAGATACAAAAAAATGAATTTTTTATATAGTGGACAAATCACGTAAAGAGAGTTAAAAAACGGTTTAGTAGTATCTCAGTGATTTATGTCAGACACAAAAGTAAACAGAGATATGTGTTACATACAAAAGTGAACAGAGTGTGAAGTAAGTGAGGTACAAAAAAATTAATATTTGAAATCGTGCACAAATCACGTAAAGAGAGCTAAAAAATGGTTTACGAGTCTGTAAGTGTTATGTGTCAGACAACATTGTGTAAAAGTGAACAGAGTGTGATATACAAAAAAATGAATTTTTTATATAGTGGACAAATCACGTAAAGAGAGTTAAAAAACGGTTTAGTAGTCTCTCAGTGATATATGTCAGACACAAAAGTGAACAGAGATATGTGTCACACACAAAAGTGAACAGAGTGTGAAGTAAGTGAGGTACAAAAAAATTAATATTTGAAATCGTGCACAAATCACGTAAAAAGAGCTAAAAAATGGTTTACAAGTCTGTAAGTGTTATGTGTCAGACAACATTGTGTAAGAGTGAACAGAGTGTGAGATACAAAATAATGATTTTTTTATATAGTGGACAAATCACGTAAAGAGAGTTAAAAAACGGTTTAGTAGTATCTCAGTGATATGTGTCACACACAAAAGTGAACAGAGTGTGAAGTAAGTGAGGTACAAAGAAATTAATATTTGAAATCGTGCACAAATCACGTAAATTGAGCTAGAAAATGGTTTGCGAGTCTGTAAGTGTTATGTGTCAGACAACATTGTGTAAAAGTGAACAGAGTGTGAGATACAAAAAAATGATATCTTTATATAGTGGACAAATCACGTAAAGAGAGTTAAAAAACGGTTTAGTAGTATCTCAGTGATATGTGTCGCACACAAAAGTGAACAGAGTGTGAAGTAAGTGAGGTACAAAAAAATTAATATTTGAAATCGTGCACAAATCACGTGAATTGAGCTAAAAAATGGTTTACGAGTCTGTAAGTGTTATGTGTCAGACAACATTGTGTAAGAGTGAACAGAGTGTGAGATACAAAAAAATGAATTTTTTATATAGTGGACAAATCACGTAAAGAGAGTTAAAAAACGGTTTAGTAGTCTCTCAGTGATATATGTCAGACACAAAAGTAAACAGAGATATGTGTTACATACAAAAGTGAACAGAGTGTGAAGTAAGTGAGGTACAAAAAAATTAATATTTGAAATCGTGCACAAATCACGTAAAGAGAGCTAAAAAATGGTTTACGAGTCTGTAAGTGTTATGTGTCAGACAACATTGTGTAAGAGTGAACAGAGTGTGAGATTCAAAAAAATGAATTTTTTATATAGTGGACAAATCACGCAAAGAGAGTTAAAAAACGGTTTAGTAGTCTCTCAGTGATATATGTCAGACACAAAAGTGAACAGAGATATGTGTCACACACAAAAGTGAACAGAGTGTGAAGTAAGTGAGGTACAAAAAAATTAATATTTGAAATCGTGCACAAATCACGTAAAGAGAGCTAAAAAATGGTTTACGAGTCTGTAAGTGTTATGTGTCAGACAACATTGTGTAAGAGTGAACAGAGTGTGAGATACAAAAAAATGATTTTTTTATATAGTGGACAAATCACGTAAAGAGAGTTAAAAAACGGTTTAGTAGTCTCTCAGTGATATATGTCAGACAGAAAAGTAAACAGAGATATGTGTTACATACAAAAGTGAACAGAGTGTGAAGTAAGTGAGGTACAAAAAAATTAATATTTGAAATCGTGCACAAATCACGTAAAGAGAGCTAAAAAATGGTTTACGAGTCTGTAAGTGTTATGTGTCAGACAACATTGTGTAAAAGTGAACAGAGTATGATATACAAAAAAATGAATTTTTTAAATAGTGGACAAATCACGTAAAGAGAGTTAAAAAACGGTTTAGTAGTCTCTCAGTGATATATGTCAGACACAAAAGTGAACAGAAATATGTGTCACACACAAAAGTGAACAGAGTGTGAAGTAAGTGAGGTACAAAAAAATTAATATTTGAAATCGTGCACAAATCACGTAAAGAGAGCTAAAAAATGGTTTACGAGTCTGTAAGTGTTATGTGTCAGACAACATTGTGTAAGAGTGAACAGAGTGTGAGATACAAAATAATGATTTTTTTATATAGTGGACAAATCACGTAAAGAGAGTTAAAAAAGGGTTTAGTAGTATCTCAGTGATATGTGTCACACACAAAAGTGAACAGAGTGTGAAGTAAGTGAGGTACAAAGAAATTAATATTTGAAATCGTGCACAAATCACGTAAATTGAGCTAGAAAATGGTTTGCGAGTCTGTAAGTGTTATGTGTCAGACAACATTGTGTAAAAGTGAACAGAGTGTGAGATACAAAAAAATGATATCTTTATATAGTGGACAAATCACGTAAAGAGAGTTAAAAAACGGTTTAGTGGTATCTCAGTGATATGTGTCACACACAAAAGTGAACAGAGTGTGAAGTAAGTGAGGTACAAAAAAATTAATATTTGAAATCGTGCACAAATCACGTAAATTGAGCTAAAAAATGGTTTACGAGTCTGTAAGTGTTATGTGTCAGACAACATTGTGTAAGAGTGAACAGAGTGTGAGATACAAAAAAATGAATTTTTTATATAGTGGACAAATCACGTAAAGAGAGTTAAAAAACGGTTTAGTAGTCTCTCAGTGATATATGTCAGACACAAAAGTAAACAGAGATATGTGTTACATACAAAAGTGAACAGAGTGTGAAGTAAGTGAGGTACAAAAAAATTAATATTTGAAATCGTGCACAAATCACGTAAAGAGAGCTAAAAAATGGTTTACGAGTCTGTAAGTGTTATGTGTCAGACAACATTGTGTAAGAGTGAACAGAGTGTGAGATTCAAAAAAATGAATTTTTTATATAGTGGACAAATCACGCAAAGAGAGTTAAAAAACGGTTTAGTAGTCTCTCAGTGATATATGTCAGACACAAAAGTGAACAGAGATATGTGTTACATACAAAAGTGAACAGAGTGTGAAGTAAGTGAGGTACAAAAAAATTAATATTTGAAATCGTGCACAAATCACGTAAACAGAGCTAAAAAATGGTTTACGAGTCTGTAAGTGTTATGTGTCAGACAACATTGTGTAAAAGTGAACAGAGTGTGAGATACAAAAAAATGATTTCTTTATATAGTGGACAAATCACGTAAAGAGAGTTAAAAAACGGTTTAGTAGTCTCTCAGTGATATATGTCAGACTCAAAAGTGAACAGAGATATGTGTCACACACAAAAGTGAACAGAGTGTGAAGTAAGTAAGGTACAAAAAAATTGATATTTGAAATCGTGCACAAATCACGTAAAGAGAGCTAAAAAATGGTTTACGAGTCTGTAAGTGTTATGTGTCAGACAACATTGTGTAAAAGTGAACAGAGTGTGAGATACAAAAAAATGATTTCTTTATATAGTGGACAAATCACGTAAAGAGAGTTAAAAAACGGTTTAGTAGTCTCTCAGTGATATATGTCAGACTCAAAAGTGAACAGAGATATGTGTCACACACAAAAGTGAACAGAGTGTGAAGTAAGTAAGGTACAAAAAAATTAATATTTGAAATCGTGCACAAATCACGTAAAGAGAGCTAAAAAATGGTTTACGAGTCTGTAAGTGTTATGTGTCAGACAACATTGTGTAAAAGTGAACAGAGTGTGAGATACAAAATAATGATTTTTTTATATAGTGGACAAATCACGTAAAGAGAGTTAAAAAACGGTTTAGTAGTCTCTCAGTGATATATGTCAGACACAAAAGTGAACAGGGATATGTGTAACATACAAAAGTGAACAGAGTGTGAAGTAAGTGAGGTACAAAAAAATTAATATTTGAAATCGTGCACAAATCACGTAAAGAGAGCTAAAAAATGGTTTACGAGTCTTTAAGTGTTATGTGTCAGACAACATTGTGTAAAAGTGAACAGAGTGTGAGATACAAAAAAATGATTTCTTTATATAGTGGACAAATCACGTAAAGAGAGTTAAAAAACGGTTTAGTAGTCTCTCAGTGATATATGTCAGACACAAAAGTGAACAGAGATATGTGTCACACACAAAAGTGAACAGAGTGTGAAATAAGTAAGGTACAAAAAAATTAATATTTTAAATCGTGCACAAATCACGTAAAGAGAGCTAAAAAATGGTTTACGAGTCTGTAAGTGTTATGTGTCAGACAACATTGTGTAAAAGTGAACAGAGTGTGAGATACAAAATAATGATTTTTTTATATAGTGGACAAATCACGTAAAGAGAGTTAAAAAACGGTTTAGTAGTATCTCAGTGATATGTGTCACACACAAAAGTGAACAGAGTGTGAAGTAAGTGAGGTACAAAAAAATTAATATTTGAAATCGTGCACAAATCACGTAAAGAGAGCTAAAAAATGGTTTACGAGTCTGTAAGTGTTATGTGTCAGACAACATTGTGTAAGAGTGAACAGAGTGTGAGATACAAAAAAATGAATTTTTTATATAGTGGACAAATCACGTAAAGAGAGTTAAAAAACGGTTTAGTAGTCTCTCAGTGATATATGTCAGACACAAAAGTGAACAGAGATATGTGTTACATACAAAAGTGAACAGAGTGTGAAGTAAGTGAGGTACAAAAAAATTAATATTTGAAATCGTGCACAAATCACGTAAAGAGAGCTAAAAAATGGTTTACGAGTCTGTAAGTGTTATGTGTCAGACAACATTGTGTAAAAGTGAACAGAGTGTGAGATACAAAAAAATGATTTCTTTATATAGTGGACAAATCACGTAAAGAGAGTTAAAAAACGGTTTAGTAGTCTCTCAGTGATATATGTCAGACACAAAAGTGAACAGAGATATGTGTCACACACAAAAGTGAACAGAGTGTGAAGTAAGTAAGGTACAAAAAAATTAATATTTGAAATCGTGTACAAATCACGTAAAGAGAGCTAAAAAATGGTTTACGAGTCTGTAAGTGTTATGTGTCAGACAACATTGTGTAAAAGTGAACAGAGTGTGAGATACAAAATAATGATTTTTTTATATAGTGGACAAATCACGTAAAGAGAGTTAAAAAACGGTTTAGTAGTATCTCAGTGATATGTGTCACACACAAAAGTGAACAGAGTGTGAAGTAAGTGAGGTACAAAGAAATTAATATTTGAAATCGTGCACAAATCACGTAAATTGAGCTAGAAAATGGTTTGCGAGTCTGTAAGTGTTATGTGTAAGACAACATTGTGTAAAAGTGAACAGAGTGTGAGATACAAAAAAATGATATCTTTATATAGTGGACAAATCACGTAAAGAGAGTTAAAAAACGGTTTAGTAGTATCTCAGTGATATGTGTCACACACAAAAGTGAACAGAGTGTGAAGTAAGTGAGGTACAAAAAAATTAATATTTGAAATCGTGCACAAATCACGTGAATTGAGCTAAAAAATGGTTTACGAGTCTGTAAGTGTTATGTGTCAGACAACATTGTGTAAGAGTGAACAGAGTGTGAGATACAAAAAAATGAATTTTTTATATAGTGGACAAATCACGTAAAGAGAGTTAAAAAACGGTTTAGTAGTCTCTCAGTGATATATGTCAGACACAAAAGTAAACAGAGATATGTGTTACATACAAAAGTGAACAGAGTGTGAAGTAAGTGAGGTACAAAAAAATTAATATATGAAATCGTGCACAAATCACGTAAAGAGAGCTAAAAAATGGTTTACGAGTCTGTAAGTGTTATGTGTCAGACAACATTGTGTAAGAGTGAACAGAGTGTGAGATTCAAAAAAATGAATTTTTTTAGATAGTGGACAAATCACGTAAAGAGAGTTAAAAAACGGTTTAGTAGTCTCTCAGTGATATATGTCAGACACAAAAGTGAACAGAGATATGTGTTACATACAAAAGTGAAAAGAGTGTGAAGTAAGTGAGGTACAAAAAAATTAATATTTGAAATCGTGCACAAATCACGTAAAGAGAGCTAAAAAATGGTTTACGAGTCTGTAAGTGTTATGTGTCAGACAACATTGTGTAAAAGTGAACAGAGTGTTAATTACAAAAAAATGATTTCTTTATATAGTGGACAAATCACGTAAAGAGAGTTAAAAAACGGTTTAGTAGTCTCTCAGTGATATATGTCAGACACAAAAGTGAACTGAGATATGTGTCACACACAAAAGTGAACAGAGTGTGAAGTAAGTAAGGTACAAAAAAATTAATATTTGAAATCGTGCACAAATCACGTAAAGAGAGCTAAAAAATGGTTTACGAGTCTGTAAGTGTTATGTGTCAGACAACATTGTGTAAAAGTGAACAGAGTGTGAGATACAAAATAATGATTTTTTTATATAGTGGACAAATCACGTAAAGAGAGTTAAAAAACGGTTTAGTAGGATCTCAGTGATATGTGTCACACACAAAAGTGAACAGAGTGTGAAGTAAGTGAGGTACAAAAAAATTAATATTTGAAATCGTGCACAAATCACGTAAAGAGAGCTAAAAAATGGTTTACGAGTCTGTAAGTGTTATGTGTCAGACAACATTGTGTGAAAGTGAACAGAGTGTGAGATACAAAAAAATGAATTTTTTATATAGTGGACAAATCACGTAAAGAGAGTTAAAAAACGGTTTAGTAGTCTCTCAGTGATATATGTCAGACACAAAAGTGAACAGAGATATGTGTCACACACAAAAGTGAACAGAGTGTGAAGTAAGTGAGGTACAAAAAAATTAATATTTGAAATCGTGCACAAATCACGTAAAGAGAGCTAAAAAATGGTTTACGAGTCTGTAAGTGTTATGTGTCAGACAACATTGTGTAAGAGTGAACAGAGTGTGAGATACAAAAAAATGAATTTTTTATATAGTGGACAAATCACGTAAAGAGAGTTAAAAAACGGTTTAGTAGTATCTCAGTGATTTATGTCAGACACAAAAGTAAACAGAGATATGTGTTACATACAAAAGTGAACAGAGTGTGAAGTAAGTGAGGTACAAAAAAATTAATATTTGAAATCGTGCACAAATCACGTAAAGAGAGCTAAAAAATGGTTTACGAGTCTGTAAGTGTTATGTGTCAGACAACATTGTGTAAAAGTGAACAGAGTGTGATATACAAAAAAATGAATTTTTTATATAGTGGACAAATCACGTAAAGAGAGTTAAAAAACGGTTTAGTAGTCTCTCAGTGATATATGTCAGACACAAAAGTGAACAGAGATATGTGTCACCCACAAAAGTGAACAGAGTGTGAAGTAAGTGAGGTACAAAAAAATTAATATTTGAAATCGTGCACAAATCACGTAAAAAGAGCTAAAAAATGGTTTACAAGTCTGTAAGTGTTATGTGTCAGACAACATTGTGTAAGAGTGAACAGAGTGTGAGATACAAAATAATGATTTTTTTATATAGTGGACAAATCACGTAAAGAGAGTTAAAAAACGGTTTAGTAGTATCTCAGTGATATGTGTCACACACAAAAGTGAACAGAGTGTGAAGTAAGTGAGGTACAAAGAAATTAATATTTGAAATCGTGCACAAATCACGTAAATTGAGCTAGAAAATGGTTTGCGAGTCTGTAAGTGTTATGTGTCAGACAACATTGTGTAAAAGTGAACAGAGTGTGAGATACAAAAAAATGATATCTTTATATAGTGGACAAATCACGTAAAGAGAGTTAAAAAACGGTTTAGTAGTATCTCAGTGATATGTGTCACACACAAAAGTGAACAGAGTGTGAAGTAAGTGAGGTACAAAAAAATTAATATTTGAAATCGTGCACAAATCACGTGAATTGAGCTAAAAAATGGTTTACGAGTCTGTAAGTGTTATGTGTCAGACAACATTGTGTAAGAGTGAACAGAGTGTGAGATACAAAAAAATGAATTTTTTATATAGTGGACAAATCACGTAAAGAGAGTTAAAAAACGGTTTAGTAGTCTCTCAGTGATATATGTCAGACACAAAAGTAAACAGAGATATGTGTTACATACAAAAGTGAACAGAGTGTGAAGTAAGTGAGGTACAAAAAAATTAATATTTGAAATCGTGCACAAATCACGTAAAGAGAGCTAAAAAATGGTTTACGAGTCTGTAAGTGTTATGTGTCAGACAACATTGTGTAAGAGTGAACAGAGTGTGAGATTCAAAAAAATGAATTTTTTATATAGTGGACAAATCACGCAAAGAGAGTTAAAAAACGGTTTAGTAGTCTCTCAGTGATATATGTCAGACACAAAAGTGAACAGAGATATGTGTCACACACAAAAGTGAACAGAGTGTGAAGTAAGTGAGGTACAAAAAAATTAATATTTGAAATCGTGCACAAATCACGTAAAGAGAGCTAAAAAATGGTTTACGAGTCTGTAAGTGTTATGTGTCAGACAACATTGTGTAAGAGTGAACAGAGTGTGAGATACAAAAAAATGATTTTTTTATATAGTGGACAAATCACGTAAAGAGAGTTAAAAAACGGTTTAGTAGTCTCTCAGTGATATATGTCAGACAGAAAAGTAAACAGAGATATGTGTTACATACAAAAGTGAACAGAGTGTGAAGTAAGTGAGGTACAAAAAAATTAATATTTGAAATCGTGCACAAATCACGTAAAGAGAGCTAAAAAATGGTTTACGAGTCTGTAAGTGTTATGTGTCAGACAACATTGTGTAAAAGTGAACAGAGTATGATATACAAAAAAATGAATTTTTTAAATAGTGGACAAATCACGTAAAGAGAGTTAAAAAACGGTTTAGTAGTCTCTCAGTGATATATGTCAGACACAAAAGTGAACAGAAATATGTGTCACACACAAAAGTGAACAGAGTGTGAAGTAAGTGAGGTACAAAAAAATTAATATTTGAAATCGTGCACAAATCACGTAAAGAGAGCTAAAAAATGGTTTACGAGTCTGTAAGTGTTATGTGTCAGACAACATTGTGTAAGAGTGAACAGAGTGTGAGATACAAAATAATGATTTTTTTATATAGTGGACAAATCACGTAAAGAGAGTTAAAAAAGGGTTTAGTAGTATCTCAGTGATATGTGTCACACACAAAAGTGAACAGAGTGTGAAGTAAGTGAGGTACAAAGAAATTAATATTTGAAATCGTGCACAAATCACGTAAATTGAGCTAGAAAATGGTTTGCGAGTCTGTAAGTGTTATGTGTCAGACAACATTGTGTAAAAGTGAACAGAGTGTGAGATACAAAAAAATGATATCTTTATATAGTGGACAAATCACGTAAAGAGAGTTAAAAAACGGTTTAGTGGTATCTCAGTGATATGTGTCACACACAAAAGTGAACAGAGTGTGAAGTAAGTGAGGTACAAAAAAATTAATATTTGAAATCGTGCACAAATCACGTAAATTGAGCTAAAAAATGGTTTACGAGTCTGTAAGTGTTATGTGTCAGACAACATTGTGTAAGAGTGAACAGAGTGTGAGATACAAAAAAATGAATTTTTTATATAGTGGACAAATCACGTAAAGAGAGTTAAAAAACGGTTTAGTAGTCTCTCAGTGATATATGTCAGACACAAAAGTAAACAGAGATATGTGTTACATACAAAAGTGAACAGAGTGTGAAGTAAGTGAGGTACAAAAAAATTAATATTTGAAATCGTGCACAAATCACGTAAAGAGAGCTAAAAAATGGTTTACGAGTCTGTAAGTGTTATGTGTCAGACAACATTGTGTAAGAGTGAACAGAGTGTGAGATTCAAAAAAATGAATTTTTTATATAGTGGACAAATCACGCAAAGAGAGTTAAAAAACGGTTTAGTAGTCTCTCAGTGATATATGTCAGACACAAAAGTGAACAGAGATATGTGTTACATACAAAAGTGAACAGAGTGTGAAGTAAGTGAGGTACAAAAAAATTAATATTTGAAATCGTGCACAAATCACGTAAACAGAGCTAAAAAATGGTTTACGAGTCTGTAAGTGTTATGTGTCAGACAACATTGTGTAAAAGTGAACAGAGTGTGAGATACAAAAAAATGATTTCTTTATATAGTGGACAAATCACGTAAAGAGAGTTAAAAAACGGTTTAGTAGTCTCTCAGTGATATATGTCAGACTCAAAAGTGAACAGAGATATGTGTCACACACAAAAGTGAACAGAGTGTGAAGTAAGTAAGGTACAAAAAAATTGATATTTGAAATCGTGCACAAATCACGTAAAGAGAGCTAAAAAATGGTTTACGAGTCTGTAAGTGTTATGTGTCAGACAACATTGTGTAAAAGTGAACAGAGTGTGAGATACAAAAAAATGATTTCTTTATATAGTGGACAAATCACGTAAAGAGAGTTAAAAAACGGTTTAGTAGTCTCTCAGTGATATATGTCAGACTCAAAAGTGAACAGAGATATGTGTCACACACAAAAGTGAACAGAGTGTGAAGTAAGTAAGGTACAAAAAAATTAATATTTGAAATCGTGCACAAATCACGTAAAGAGAGCTAAAAAATGGTTTACGAGTCTGTAAGTGTTATGTGTCAGACAACATTGTGTAAAAGTGAACAGAGTGTGAGATACAAAATAATGATTTTTTTATATAGTGGACAAATCACGTAAAGAGAGTTAAAAAACGGTTTAGTAGTCTCTCAGTGATATATGTCAGACACAAAAGTGAACAGGGATATGTGTAACATACAAAAGTGAACAGAGTGTGAAGTAAGTGAGGTACAAAAAAATTAATATTTGAAATCGTGCACAAATCACGTAAAGAGAGCTAAAAAATGGTTTACGAGTCTTTAAGTGTTATGTGTCAGACAACATTGTGTAAAAGTGAACAGAGTGTGAGATACAAAAAAATGATTTCTTTATATAGTGGACAAATCACGTAAAGAGAGTTAAAAAACGGTTTAGTAGTCTCTCAGTGATATATGTCAGACACAAAAGTGAACAGAGATATGTGTCACACACAAAAGTGAACAGAGTGTGAAATAAGTAAGGTACAAAAAAATTAATATTTTAAATCGTGCACAAATCACGTAAAGAGAGCTAAAAAATGGTTTACGAGTCTGTAAGTGTTATGTGTCAGACAACATTGTGTAAAAGTGAACAGAGTGTGAGATACAAAATAATGATTTTTTTATATAGTGGACAAATCACGTAAAGAGAGTTAAAAAACGGTTTAGTAGTATCTCAGTGATATGTGTCACACACAAAAGTGAACAGAGTGTGAAGTAAGTGAGGTACAAAAAAATTAATATTTGAAATCGTGCACAAATCACGTAAAGAGAGCTAAAAAATGGTTTACGAGTCTGTAAGTGTTATGTGTCAGACAACATTGTGTAAGAGTGAACAGAGTGTGAGATACAAAAAAATGAATTTTTTATATAGTGGACAAATCACGTAAAGAGAGTTAAAAAACGGTTTAGTAGTCTCTCAGTGATATATGTCAGACACAAAAGTGAACAGAGATATGTGTTACATACAAAAGTGAACAGAGTGTGAAGTAAGTGAGGTACAAAAAAATTAATATTTGAAATCGTGCACAAATCACGTAAAGAGAGCTAAAAAATGGTTTACGAGTCTGTAAGTGTTATGTGTCAGACAACATTGTGTAAAAGTGAACAGAGTGTGAGATACAAAAAAATGATTTCTTTATATAGTGGACAAATCACGTAAAGAGAGTTAAAAAACGGTTTAGTAGTCTCTCAGTGATATATGTCAGACACAAAAGTGAACAGAGATATGTGTCACACACAAAAGTGAACAGAGTGTGAAGTAAGTAAGGTACAAAAAAATTAATATTTGAAATCGTGTACAAATCACGTAAAGAGAGCTAAAAAATGGTTTACGAGTCTGTAAGTGTTATGTGTCAGACAACATTGTGTAAAAGTGAACAGAGTGTGAGATACAAAATAATGATTTTTTTATATAGTGGACAAATCACGTAAAGAGAGTTAAAAAACGGTTTAGTAGTATCTCAGTGATATGTGTCACACACAAAAGTGAACAGAGTGTGAAGTAAGTGAGGTACAAAGAAATTAATATTTGAAATCGTGCACAAATCACGTAAATTGAGCTAGAAAATGGTTTGCGAGTCTGTAAGTGTTATGTGTAAGACAACATTGTGTAAAAGTGAACAGAGTGTGAGATACAAAAAAATGATATCTTTATATAGTGGACAAATCACGTAAAGAGAGTTAAAAAACGGTTTAGTAGTATCTCAGTGATATGTGTCACACACAAAAGTGAACAGAGTGTGAAGTAAGTGAGGTACAAAAAAATTAATATTTGAAATCGTGCACAAATCACGTGAATTGAGCTAAAAAATGGTTTACGAGTCTGTAAGTGTTATGTGTCAGACAACATTGTGTAAGAGTGAACAGAGTGTGAGATACAAAAAAATGAATTTTTTATATAGTGGACAAATCACGTAAAGAGAGTTAAAAAACGGTTTAGTAGTCTCTCAGTGATATATGTCAGACACAAAAGTAAACAGAGATATGTGTTACATACAAAAGTGAACAGAGTGTGAAGTAAGTGAGGTACAAAAAAATTAATATATGAAATCGTGCACAAATCACGTAAAGAGAGCTAAAAAATGGTTTACGAGTCTGTAAGTGTTATGTGTCAGACAACATTGTGTAAGAGTGAACAGAGTGTGAGATTCAAAAAAATGAATTTTTTTAGATAGTGGACAAATCACGTAAAGAGAGTTAAAAAACGGTTTAGTAGTCTCTCAGTGATATATGTCAGACACAAAAGTGAACAGAGATATGTGTTACATACAAAAGTGAAAAGAGTGTGAAGTAAGTGAGGTACAAAAAAATTAATATTTGAAATCGTGCACAAATCACGTAAAGAGAGCTAAAAAATGGTTTACGAGTCTGTAAGTGTTATGTGTCAGACAACATTGTGTAAAAGTGAACAGAGTGTTAATTACAAAAAAATGATTTCTTTATATAGTGGACAAATCACGTAAAGAGAGTTAAAAAACGGTTTAGTAGTCTCTCAGTGATATATGTCAGACACAAAAGTGAACTGAGATATGTGTCACACACAAAAGTGAACAGAGTGTGAAGTAAGTAAGGTACAAAAAAATTAATATTTGAAATCGTGCACAAATCACGTAAAGAGAGCTAAAAAATGGTTTACGAGTCTGTAAGTGTTATGTGTCAGACAACATTGTGTAAAAGTGAACAGAGTGTGAGATACAAAATAATGATTTTTTTATATAGTGGACAAATCACGTAAAGAGAGTTAAAAAACGGTTTAGTAGGATCTCAGTGATATGTGTCACACACAAAAGTGAACAGAGTGTGAAGTAAGTGAGGTACAAAAAAATTAATATTTGAAATCGTGCACAAATCACGTAAAGAGAGCTAAAAAATGGTTTACGAGTCTGTAAGTGTTATGTGTCAGACAACATTGTGTGAAAGTGAACAGAGTGTGAGATACAAAAAAATGAATTTTTTATATAGTGGACAAATCACGTAAAGAGAGTTAAAAAACGGTTTAGTAGTCTCTCAGTGATATATGTCAGACACAAAAGTGAACAGAGATATGTGTCACACACAAAAGTGAACAGAGTGTGAAGTAAGTGAGGTACAAAAAAATTAATATTTGAAATCGTGCACAAATCACGTAAAGAGAGCTAAAAAATGGTTTACGAGTCTGTAAGTGTTATGTGTCAGACAACATTGTGTAAGAGTGAACAGAGTGTGAGATACAAAAAAATGAATTTTTTATATAGTGGACAAATCACGTAAAGAGAGTTAAAAAACGGTTTAGTAGTATCTCAGTGATTTATGTCAGACACAAAAGTAAACAGAGATATGTGTTACATACAAAAGTGAACAGAGTGTGAAGTAAGTGAGGTACAAAAAAATTAATATTTGAAATCGTGCACAAATCACGTAAAGAGAGCTAAAAAATGGTTTACGAGTCTGTAAGTGTTATGTGTCAGACAACATTGTGTAAAAGTGAACAGAGTGTGATATACAAAAAAATGAATTTTTTATATAGTGGACAAATCACGTAAAGAGAGTTAAAAAACGGTTTAGTAGTCTCTCAGTGATATATGTCAGACACAAAAGTGAACAGAGATATGTGTCACCCACAAAAGTGAACAGAGTGTGAAGTAAGTGAGGTACAAAAAAATTAATATTTGAAATCGTGCACAAATCACGTAAAAAGAGCTAAAAAATGGTTTACAAGTCTGTAAGTGTTATGTGTCAGACAACATTGTGTAAGAGTGAACAGAGTGTGAGATACAAAATAATGATTTTTTTATATAGTGGACAAATCACGTAAAGAGAGTTAAAAAACGGTTTAGTAGTATCTCAGTGATATGTGTCACACACAAAAGTGAACAGAGTGTGAAGTAAGTGAGGTACAAAGAAATTAATATTTGAAATCGTGCACAAATCACGTAAATTGAGCTAGAAAATGGTTTGCGAGTCTGTAAGTGTTATGTGTCAGACAACATTGTGTAAAAGTGAACAGAGTGTGAGATACAAAAAAATGATATCTTTATATAGTGGACAAATCACGTAAAGAGAGTTAAAAAACGGTTTAGTAGTATCTCAGTGATATGTGTCACACACAAAAGTGAACAGAGTGTGAAGTAAGTGAGGTACAAAAAAATTAATATTTGAAATCGTGCACAAATCACGTGAATTGAGCTAAAAAATGGTTTACGAGTCTGTAAGTGTTATGTGTCAGACAACATTGTGTAAGAGTGAACAGAGTGTGAGATACAAAAAAATGAATTTTTTATATAGTGGACAAATCACGTAAAGAGAGTTAAAAAACGGTTTAGTAGTCTCTCAGTGATATATGTCAGACACAAAAGTAAACAGAGATATGTGTTACATACAAAAGTGAACAGAGTGTGAAGTAAGTGAGGTACAAAAAAATTAATATTTGAAATCGTGCACAAATCACGTAAAGAGAGCTAAAAAATGGTTTACGAGTCTGTAAGTGTTATGTGTCAGACAACATTGTGTAAGAGTGAACAGAGTGTGAGATTCAAAAAAATGAATTTTTTATATAGTGGACAAATCACGCAAAGAGAGTTAAAAAACGGTTTAGTAGTCTCTCAGTGATATATGTCAGACACAAAAGTGAACAGAGATATGTGTCACACACAAAAGTGAACAGAGTGTGAAGTAAGTGAGGTACAAAAAAATTAATATTTGAAATCGTGCACAAATCACGTAAAGAGAGCTAAAAAATGGTTTACGAGTCTGTAAGTGTTATGTGTCAGACAACATTGTGTAAGAGTGAACAGAGTGTGAGATACAAAAAAATGATTTTTTTATATAGTGGACAAATCACGTAAAGAGAGTTAAAAAACGGTTTAGTAGTCTCTCAGTGATATATGTCAGACAGAAAAGTAAACAGAGATATGTGTTACATACAAAAGTGAACAGAGTGTGAAGTAAGTGAGGTACAAAAAAATTAATATTTGAAATCGTGCACAAATCACGTAAAGAGAGCTAAAAAATGGTTTACGAGTCTGTAAGTGTTATGTGTCAGACAACATTGTGTAAAAGTGAACAGAGTATGATATACAAAAAAATGAATTTTTTAAATAGTGGACAAATCACGTAAAGAGAGTTAAAAAACGGTTTAGTAGTCTCTCAGTGATATATGTCAGACACAAAAGTGAACAGAAATATGTGTCACACACAAAAGTGAACAGAGTGAGAAGTAAGTGAGGTACAAAAAAATTAATATTTGAAATCGTGCACAAATCACGTAAAGAGAGCTAAAAAATGGTTTACGAGTCTGTAAGTGTTATGTGTCAGACAACATTGTGTAAGAGTGAACAGAGTGTGAGATACAAAATAATGATTTTTTTATATAGTGGACAAATCACGTAAAGAGAGTTAAAAAACGGTTTAGTAGTATCTCAGTGATATGTGTCACACACAAAAGTGAACAGAGTGTGAAGTAAGTGAGGTACAAAGAAATTAATATTTGAAATCGTGCACAAATCACGTAAATTGAGCTAGAAAATGGTTTGCGAGTCTGTAAGTGTTATGTGTCAGACAACATTGTGTAAAAGTGAACAGAGTGTGAGATACAAAAAAATGATATCTTTATATAGTGGACAAATCACGTAAAGAGAGTTAAAAAACGGTTTAGTGGTATCTCAGTGATATGTGTCACACACAAAAGTGAACAGAGTGTGAAGTAAGTGAGGTACAAAAAAATTAATATTTGAAATCGTGCACAAATCACGTAAATTGAGCTAAAAAATGGTTTACGAGTCTGTAAGTGTTATGTGTCAGACAACATTGTGTAAGAGTGAACAGAGTGTGAGATACAAAAAAATGAATTTTTTATATAGTGGACAAATCACGTAAAGAGAGTTAAAAAACGGTTTAGTAGTCTCTCAGTGATATATGTCAGACACAAAAGTAAACAGAGATATGTGTTACATACAAAAGTGAACAGAGTGTGAAGTAAGTGAGGTACAAAAAAATTAATATTTGAAATCGTGCACAAATCACGTAAAGAGAGCTAAAAAATGGTTTACGAGTCTGTAAGTGTTATGTGTCAGACAACATTGTGTAAGAGTGAACAGAGTGTGAGATTCAAAAAAATGAATTTTTTATATAGTGGACAAATCACGCAAAGAGAGTTAAAAAACGGTTTAGTAGTCTCTCAGTGATATATGTCAGACACAAAAGTGAACAGAGATATGTGTTACATACAAAAGTGAACAGAGTGTGAAGTAAGTGAGGTACAAAAAAATTAATATTTGAAATCGTGCACAAATCACGTAAACAGAGCTAAAAAATGGTTTACGAGTCTGTAAGTGTTATGTGTCAGACAACATTGTGTAAAAGTGAACAGAGTGTGAGATACAAAAAAATGATTTCTTTATATAGTGGACAAATCACGTAAAGAGAGTTAAAAAACGGTTTAGTAGTCTCTCAGTGATATATGTCAGACTCAAAAGTGAACAGAGATATGTGTCACACACAAAAGTGAACAGAGTGTGAAGTAAGTAAGGTACAAAAAAATTGATATTTGAAATCGTGCACAAATCACGTAAAGAGAGCTAAAAAATGGTTTACGAGTCTGTAAGTGTTATGTGTCAGACAACATTGTGTAAAAGTGAACAGAGTGTGAGATACAAAAAAATGATTTCTTTATATAGTGGACAAATCACGTAAAGAGAGTTAAAAAACGGTTTAGTAGTCTCTCAGTGATATATGTCAGACTCAAAAGTGAACAGAGATATGTGTCACACACAAAAGTGAACAGAGTGTGAAGTAAGTAAGGTACAAAAAAATTAATATTTGAAATCGTGCACAAATCACGTAAAGAGAGCTAAAAAATGGTTTACGAGTCTGTAAGTGTTATGTGTCAGACAACATTGTGTAAAAGTGAACAGAGTGTGAGATACAAAATAATGATTTTTTTATATAGTGGACAAATCACGTAAAGAGAGTTAAAAAACGGTTTAGTAGTCTCTCAGTGATATATGTCAGACACAAAAGTGAACAGGGATATGTGTTACATACAAAAGTGAACAGAGTGTGAAGTAAGTGAGGTACAAAAAAATTAATATTTGAAATCGTGCACAAATCACGTAAAGAGAGCTAAAAAATGGTTTACGAGTCTTTAAGTGTTATGTGTCAGACAACATTGTGTAAAAGTGAACAGAGTGTGAGATACAAAAAAATGATTTCTTTATATAGTGGACAAATCACGTAAAGAGAGTTAAAAAACGGTTTAGTAGTCTCTCAGTGATATGTGTCACACACAAAAGTGAACAGAGTGTGAAGTAAGTGAGGTACAAAAAAATTAATATTTGAAATCGTGCACAAATCACGTAAAGAGAGCTAAAAAATGGTTTACGAGTCTGTAAGTGTTATGTGTCAGACAACATTGTGTGAAAGTGAACTGAGTGTGAGATACAAAAAAATGAATTTTTTATATAGTGGACAAATCACGTAAAGAGAGTTAAAAAACGGTTTAGTAGTCTCTCAGTGATATATGTCAGACACAAAAGTGAACAGAGATATGTGTCACACACAAAAGTGAACAGAGTGTGAAGTAAGTGAGGTACAAAAAAATTAATATTTGAAATCGTGCACAAATCACGTAAAGAGAGCTAAAAAATGGTTTACGAGTCTGTAAGTGTTATGTGTCAGACAACATTGTGTAAGAGTGAACAGAGTGTGAGATACAAAAAAATGAATTTTTTATATAGTGGACAAATCACGTAAAGAGAGTTAAAAAACGGTTTAGTAGTATCTCAGTGATTTATGTCAGACACAAAAGTAAACAGAGATATGTGTTACATACAAAAGTGAACAGAGTGTGAAGTAAGTGAGGTACAAAAAAATTAATATTTGAAATCGTGCACAAATCACGTAAAGAGAGCTAAAAAATGGTTTACGAGTCTGTAAGTGTTATGTGTCAGACAACATTGTGTAAAAGTGAACAGAGTGTGATATACAAAAAAATGAATTTTTTATATAGTGGACAAATCACGTAAAGAGAGTTAAAAAACGGTTTAGTAGTCTCTCAGTGATATATGTCAGACACAAAAGTGAACAGAGATATGTGTCACCCACAAAAGTGAACAGAGTGTGAAGTAAGTGAGGTACAAAAAAATTAATATTTGAAATCGTGCACAAATCACGTAAAAAGAGCTAAAAAATGGTTTACAAGTCTGTAAGTGTTATGTGTCAGACAACATTGTGTAAGAGTGAACAGAGTGTGAGATACAAAATAATGATTTTTTTATATAGTGGACAAATCACGTAAAGAGAGTTAAAAAACGGTTTAGTAGTATCTCAGTGATATGTGTCACACACAAAAGTGAACAGAGTGTGAAGTAAGTGAGGTACAAAGAAATTAATATTTGAAATCGTGCACAAATCACGTAAATTGAGCTAGAAAATGGTTTGCGAGTCTGTAAGTGTTATGTGTCAGACAACATTGTGTAAAAGTGAACAGAGTGTGAGATACAAAAAAATGATATCTTTATATAGTGGACAAATCACGTAAAGAGAGTTAAAAAACGGTTTAGTAGTATCTCAGTGATATGTGTCACACACAAAAGTGAACAGAGTGTGAAGTAAGTGAGGTACAAAAAAATTAATATTTGAAATCGTGCACAAATCACGTGAATTGAGCTAAAAAATGGTTTACGAGTCTGTAAGTGTTATGTGTCAGACAACATTGTGTAAGAGTGAACAGAGTGTGAGATACAAAAAAATGAATTTTTTATATAGTGGACAAATCACGTAAAGAGAGTTAAAAAACGGTTTAGTAGTCTCTCAGTGATATATGTCAGACACAAAAGTAAACAGAGATATGTGTTACATACAAAAGTGAACAGAGTGTGAAGTAAGTGAGGTACAAAAAAATTAATATTTGAAATCGTGCACAAATCACGTAAAGAGAGCTAAAAAATGGTTTACGAGTCTGTAAGTGTTATGTGTCAGACAACATTGTGTAAGAGTGAACAGAGTGTGAGATTCAAAAAAATGAATTTTTTATATAGTGGACAAATCACGCAAAGAGAGTTAAAAAACGGTTTAGTAGTCTCTCAGTGATATATGTCAGACACAAAAGTGAACAGAGATATGTGTCACACACAAAAGTGAACAGAGTGTGAAGTAAGTGAGGTACAAAAAAATTAATATTTGAAATCGTGCACAAATCACGTAAAGAGAGCTAAAAAATGGTTTACGAGTCTGTAAGTGTTATGTGTCAGACAACATTGTGTAAGAGTGAACAGAGTGTGAGATACAAAAAAATGATTTTTTTATATAGTGGACAAATCACGTAAAGAGAGTTAAAAAACGGTTTAGTAGTCTCTCAGTGATATATGTCAGACAGAAAAGTAAACAGAGATATGTGTTACATACAAAAGTGAACAGAGTGTGAAGTAAGTGAGGTACAAAAAAATTAATATTTGAAATCGTGCACAAATCACGTAAAGAGAGCTAAAAAATGGTTTACGAGTCTGTAAGTGTTATGTGTCAGACAACATTGTGTAAAAGTGAACAGAGTATGATATACAAAAAAATGAATTTTTTAAATAGTGGACAAATCACGTAAAGAGAGTTAAAAAACGGTTTAGTAGTCTCTCAGTGATATATGTCAGACACAAAAGTGAACAGAAATATGTGTCACACACAAAAGTGAACAGTGTGAAGTAAGTGAGGTACAAAAAAATTAATATTTGAAATCGTGCACAAATCACGTAAAGAGAGCTAAAAAATGGTTTACGAGTCTGTAAGTGTTATGTGTCAGACAACATTGTGTAAGAGTGAACAGAGTGTGAGATACAAAATAATGATTTTTTTATATAGTGGACAAATCACGTAAAGAGAGTTAAAAAACGGTTTAGTAGTATCTCAGTGATATGTGTCACACACAAAAGTGAACAGAGTGTGAAGTAAGTGAGGTACAAAGAAATTAATATTTGAAATCGTGCACAAATCACGTAAATTGAGCTAGAAAATGGTTTGCGAGTCTGTAAGTGTTATGTGTCAGACAACATTGTGTAAAAGTGAACAGAGTGTGAGATACAAAAAAATGATATCTTTATATAGTGGACAAATCACGTAAAGAGAGTTAAAAAACGGTTTAGTGGTATCTCAGTGATATGTGTCACACACAAAAGTGAACAGAGTGTGAAGTAAGTGAGGTACAAAAAAATTAATATTTGAAATCGTGCACAAATCACGTAAATTGAGCTAAAAAATGGTTTACGAGTCTGTAAGTGTTATGTGTCAGACAACATTGTGTAAGAGTGAACAGAGTGTGAGATACAAAAAAATGAATTTTTTATATAGTGGACAAATCACGTAAAGAGAGTTAAAAAACGGTTTAGTAGTCTCTCAGTGATATATGTCAGACACAAAAGTAAACAGAGATATGTGTTACATACAAAAGTGAACAGAGTGTGAAGTAAGTGAGGTACAAAAAAATTAATATTTGAAATCGTGCACAAATCACGTAAAGAGAGCTAAAAAATGGTTTACGAGTCTGTAAGTGTTATGTGTCAGACAACATTGTGTAAGAGTGAACAGAGTGTGAGATTCAAAAAAATGAATTTTTTATATAGTGGACAAATCACGCAAAGAGAGTTAAAAAACGGTTTAGTAGTCTCTCAGTGATATATGTCAGACACAAAAGTGAACAGAGATATGTGTTACAGACAAAAGTGAACAGAGTGTGAAGTAAGTGAGGTACAAAAAAATTAATATTTGAAATCGTGCACAAATCACGTAAACAGAGCTAAAAAATGGTTTACGAGTCTGTAAGTGTTATGTGTCAGACAACATTGTGTAAAAGTGAACAGAGTGTGAGATACAAAATAATGATTTCTTTATATAGTGGACAAATCACGTAAAGAGAGTTAAAAAACGGTTTAGTAGTCTCTCAGTGATATATGTCAGACTCAAAAGTGAACAGAGATATGTGTCACACACAAAAGTGAACAGAGTGTGAAGTAAGTAAGGTACAAAAAAATTGATATTTGAAATCGTGCACAAATCACGTAAAGAGAGCTAAAAAATGGTTTACGAGTCTGTAAGTGTTATGTGTCAGACAACATTGTGTAAAAGTGAACAGAGTGTGAGATACAAAAAAATGATTTCTTTATATAGTGGACAAATCACGTAAAGAGAGTTAAAAAACGGTTTAGTAGTCTCTCAGTGATATATGTCAGACTCAAAAGTGAACAGAGATATGTGTCACACACAAAAGTGAACAGAGTGTGAAGTAAGTAAGGTACAAAAAAATTAATATTTGAAATCGTGCACAAATCACGTAAAGAGAGCTAAAAAATGGTTTACGAGTCTGTAAGTGTTATGTGTCAGACAACATTGTGTAAAAGTGAACAGAGTGTGAGATACAAAATAATGATTTTTTTATATAGTGGACAAATCACGTAAAGAGAGTTAAAAAACGGTTTAGTAGTCTCTCAGTGATATATGTCAGACACAAAAGTGAACAGGGATATGTGTTACATACAAAAGTGAACAGAGTGTGAAGTAAGTGAGGTACAAAAAAATTAATATTTGAAATCGTGCACAAATCACGTAAAGAGAGCTAAAAAATGGTTTACGAGTCTTTAAGTGTTATGTGTCAGACAACATTGTGTAAAAGTGAACAGAGTGTGAGATACAAAAAAATGATTTCTTTATATAGTGGACAAATCACGTAAAGAGAGTTAAAAAACGGTTTAGTAGTCTCTCAGTGATATATGTCAGACACAAAAGTGAACAGAGATATGTGTCACACACAAAAGTGAACAGAGTGTGAAATAAGTAAGGTACAAAAAAATTAATATTTTAAATCGTGCACAAATCACGTAAAGAGAGCTAAAAAATGGTTTACGAGTCTGTAAGTGTTATGTGTCAGACAACATTGTGTAAAAGTGAACAGAGTGTGAGATACAAAATAATGATTTTTTTATATAGTGGACAAATCACGTAAAGAGAGTTAAAAAACGGTTTAGTAGTATCTCAGTGATATGTGTCACACACAAAAGTGAACAGAGTGTGAAGTAAGTGAGGTACAAAAAAATTAATATTTGAAATCGTGCACAAATCACGTAAAGAGAGCTAAAAAATGGTTTACGAGTCTGTAAGTGTTATGTGTCAGACAACATTGTGTAAGAGTGAACAGAGTGTGAGATACAAAAAAATGAATTTTTTATATAGTGGACAAATCACGTAAAGAGAGTTAAAAAACGGTTTAGTAGTCTCTCAGTGATATATGTCAGACACAAAAGTGAACAGAGATATGTGTTACATACAAAAGTGAACAGAGTGTGAAGTAAGTGAGGTACAAAAAAATTAATATTTGAAATTGTGTACAAATCACGTAAAGAGAGCTAAAAAATGGTTTACGAGTCTGTAAGTGTTATGTGTCAGACAACATTGTGTAAAAGTGAACAGAGTGTGAGATACAAAATAATGATTTTTTTATATAGTGGACAAATCACGTAAAGAGAGTTAAAAAACGGTTTAGTAGTATCTCAGTGATATGTGTCACACACAAAAGTGAACAGAGTGTGAAGTAAGTGAGGTACAAAGAAATTAATATTTGAAATCGTGCACAAATCACGTAAATTGAGCTAGAAAATGGTTTGCGAGTCTGTAAGTGTTATGTGTAAGACAACATTGTGTAAAAGTGAACAGAGTGTGAGATACAAAAAAATGATATCTTTATATAGTGGACAAATCACGTAAAGAGAGTTAAAAAACGGTTTAGTAGTATCTCAGTGATATGTGTCACACACAAAAGTGAACAGAGTGTGAAGTAAGTGAGGTACAAAAAAATTAATATTTGAAATCGTGCACAAATCACGTGAATTGAGCTAAAAAATGGTTTACGAGTCTGTAAGTGTTATGTGTCAGACAACATTGTGTAAGAGTGAACAGAGTGTGAGATACAAAAAAATGAATTTTTTATATAGTGGACAAATCACGTAAAGAGAGTTAAAAAACGGTTTAGTAGTCTCTCAGTGATATATGTCAGACACAAAAGTAAACAGAGATATGTGTTACATACAAAAGTGAACAGAGTGTGAAGTAAGTGAGGTACAAAAAAATTAATATTTGAAATCGTGCACAAATCACGTAAAGAGAGCTAAAAAATGGTTTACGAGTCTGTAAGTGTTATGTGTCAGACAACATTGTGTAAGAGTGAACAGAGTGTGAGATTCAAAAAAATGAATTTTTTTAGATAGTGGACAAATCACGTAAAGAGAGTTAAAAAACGGTTTAGTAGTCTCTCAGTGATATATGTCAGACACAAAAGTGAACAGAGATATGTGTTACATACAAAAGTGAAAAGAGTGTGAAGTAAGTGAGGTACAAAAAAATTAATATTTGAAATCGTGCACAAATCACGTAAAGAGAGCTAAAAAATGGTTTACGAGTCTGTAAGTGTTATGTGTCAGACAACATTGTGTAAAAGTGAACAGAGTGTTAATTACAAAAAAATGATTTCTTTATATAGTGGACAAATCACGTAAAGAGAGTTAAAAAACGGTTTAGTAGTCTCTCAGTGATATATGTCAGACACAAAAGTGAACTGAGATATGTGTCACACACAAAAGTGAACAGAGTGTGAAGTAAGTAAGGTACAAAAAAATTAATATTTGAAATCGTGCACAAATCACGTAAAGAGAGCTAAAAAATGGTTTACGAGTCTGTAAGTGTTATGTGTCAGACAACATTGTGTAAAAGTGAACAGAGTGTGAGATACAAAATAATGATTTTTTTATATAGTGGACAAATCACGTAAAGAGAGTTAAAAAACGGTTTAGTAGGATCTCAGTGATATGTGTCACACACAAAAGTGAACAGAGTGTGAAGTAAGTGAGGTACAAAAAAATTAATATTTGAAATCGTGCACAAATCACGTAAAGAGAGCTAAAAAATGGTTTACGAGTCTGTAAGTGTTATGTGTCAGACAACATTGTGTGAAAGTGAACAGAGTGTGAGATACAAAAAAATGAATTTTTTATATAGTGGACAAATCACGTAAAGAGAGTTAAAAAACGGTTTAGTAGTCTCTCAGTGATATATGTCAGACACAAAAGTGAACAGAGATATGTGTCACACACAAAAGTGAACAGAGTGTGAAGTAAGTGAGGTACAAAAAAATTAATATTTGAAATCGTGCACAAATCACGTAAAGAGAGCTAAAAAATGGTTTACGAGTCTGTAAGTGTTATGTGTCAGACAACATTGTGTAAGAGTGAACAGAGTGTGAGATACAAAAAAATGAATTTTTTATATAGTGGACAAATCACGTAAAGAGAGTTAAAAAACGGTTTAGTAGTATCTCAGTGATTTATGTCAGACACAAAAGTAAACAGAGATATGTGTTACATACAAAAGTGAACAGAGTGTGAAGTAAGTGAGGTACAAAAAAATTAATATTTGAAATCGTGCACAAATCACGTAAAGAGAGCTAAAAAATGGTTTACGAGTCTGTAAGTGTTATGTGTCAGACAACATTGTGTAAAAGTGAACAGAGTGTGATATACAAAAAAATGAATTTTTTATATAGTGGACAAATCACGTAAAGAGAGTTAAAAAACGGTTTAGTAGTCTCTCAGTGATATATGTCAGACACAAAAGTGAACAGAGATATGTGTCACCCACAAAAGTGAACAGAGTGTGAAGTAAGTGAGGTACAAAAAAATTAATATTTGAAATCGTGCACAAATCACGTAAAAAGAGCTAAAAAATGGTTTACAAGTCTGTAAGTGTTATGTGTCAGACAACATTGTGTAAGAGTGAACAGAGTGTGAGATACAAAATAATGATTTTTTTATATAGTGGACAAATCACGTAAAGAGAGTTAAAAAACGGTTTAGTAGTATCTCAGTGATATGTGTCACACACAAAAGTGAACAGAGTGTGAAGTAAGTGAGGTACAAAGAAATTAATATTTGAAATCGTGCACAAATCACGTAAATTGAGCTAGAAAATGGTTTGCGAGTCTGTAAGTGTTATGTGTCAGACAACATTGTGTAAAAGTGAACAGAGTGTGAGATACAAAAAAATGATATCTTTATATAGTGGACAAATCACGTAAAGAGAGTTAAAAAACGGTTTAGTAGTATCTCAGTGATATGTGTCACACACAAAAGTGAACAGAGTGTGAAGTAAGTGAGGTACAAAAAAATTAATATTTGAAATCGTGCACAAATCACGTGAATTGAGCTAAAAAATGGTTTACGAGTCTGTAAGTGTTATGTGTCAGACAACATTGTGTAAGAGTGAACAGAGTGTGAGATACAAAAAAATGAATTTTTTATATAGTGGACAAATCACGTAAAGAGAGTTAAAAAACGGTTTAGTAGTCTCTCAGTGATATATGTCAGACACAAAAGTAAACAGAGATATGTGTTACATACAAAAGTGAACAGAGTGTGAAGTAAGTGAGGTACAAAAAAATTAATATTTGAAATCGTGCACAAATCACGTAAAGAGAGCTAAAAAATGGTTTACGAGTCTGTAAGTGTTATGTGTCAGACAACATTGTGTAAGAGTGAACAGAGTGTGAGATTCAAAAAAATGAATTTTTTATATAGTGGACAAATCACGCAAAGAGAGTTAAAAAACGGTTTAGTAGTCTCTCAGTGATATATGTCAGACACAAAAGTGAACAGAGATATGTGTCACACACAAAAGTGAACAGAGTGTGAAGTAAGTGAGGTACAAAAAAATTAATATTTGAAATCGTGCACAAATCACGTAAAGAGAGCTAAAAAATGGTTTACGAGTCTGTAAGTGTTATGTGTCAGACAACATTGTGTAAGAGTGAACAGAGTGTGAGATACAAAAAAATGATTTTTTTATATAGTGGACAAATCACGTAAAGAGAGTTAAAAAACGGTTTAGTAGTCTCTCAGTGATATATGTCAGACAGAAAAGTAAACAGAGATATGTGTTACATACAAAAGTGAACAGAGTGTGAAGTAAGTGAGGTACAAAAAAATTAATATTTGAAATCGTGCACAAATCACGTAAAGAGAGCTAAAAAATGGTTTACGAGTCTGTAAGTGTTATGTGTCAGACAACATTGTGTAAAAGTGAACAGAGTATGATATACAAAAAAATGAATTTTTTAAATAGTGGACAAATCACGTAAAGAGAGTTAAAAAACGGTTTAGTAGTCTCTCAGTGATATATGTCAGACACAAAAGTGAACAGAAATATGTGTCACACACAAAAGTGAACAGAGTGTGAAGTAAGTGAGGTACAAAAAAATTAATATTTGAAATCGTGCACAAATCACGTAAAGAGAGCTAAAAAATGGTTTACGAGTCTGTAAGTGTTATGTGTCAGACAACATTGTGTAAGAGTGAACAGAGTGTGAGATACAAAATAATGATTTTTTTATATAGTGGACAAATCACGTAAAGAGAGTTAAAAAACGGTTTAGTAGTATCTCAGTGATATGTGTCACACACAAAAGTGAACAGAGTGTGAAGTAAGTGAGGTACAAAGAAATTAATATTTGAAATCGTGCACAAATCACGTAAATTGAGCTAGAAAATGGTTTGCGAGTCTGTAAGTGTTATGTGTCAGACAACATTGTGTAAAAGTGAACAGAGTGTGAGATACAAAAAAATGATATCTTTATATAGTGGACAAATCACGTAAAGAGAGTTAAAAAACGGTTTAGTGGTATCTCAGTGATATGTGTCACACACAAAAGTGAACAGAGTGTGAAGTAAGTGAGGTACAAAAAAATTAATATTTGAAATCGTGCACAAATCACGTAAATTGAGCTAAAAAATGGTTTACGAGTCTGTAAGTGTTATGTGTCAGACAACATTGTGTAAGAGTGAACAGAGTGTGAGATACAAAAAAATGAATTTTTTATATAGTGGACAAATCACGTAAAGAGAGTTAAAAAACGGTTTAGTAGTCTCTCAGTGATATATGTCAGACACAAAAGTAAACAGAGATATGTGTTACATACAAAAGTGAACAGAGTGTGAAGTAAGTGAGGTACAAAAAAATTAATATTTGAAATCGTGCACAAATCACGTAAAGAGAGCTAAAAAATGGTTTACGAGTCTGTAAGTGTTATGTGTCAGACAACATTGTGTAAGAGTGAACAGAGTGTGAGATTCAAAAAAATGAATTTTTTATATAGTGGACAAATCACGCAAAGAGAGTTAAAAAACGGTTTAGTAGTCTCTCAGTGATATATGTCAGACACAAAAGTGAACAGAGATATGTGTTACATACAAAAGTGAACAGAGTGTGAAGTAAGTGAGGTACAAAAAAATTAATATTTGAAATCGTGCACAAATCACGTAAACAGAGCTAAAAAATGGTTTACGAGTCTGTAAGTGTTATGTGTCAGACAACATTGTGTAAAAGTGAACAGAGTGTGAGATACAAAAAAATGATTTCTTTATATAGTGGACAAATCACGTAAAGAGAGTTAAAAAACGGTTTAGTAGTCTCTCAGTGATATATGTCAGACTCAAAAGTGAACAGAGATATGTGTCACACACAAAAGTGAACAGAGTGTGAAGTAAGTAAGGTACAAAAAAATTGATATTTGAAATCGTGCACAAATCACGTAAAGAGAGCTAAAAAATGGTTTACGAGTCTGTAAGTGTTATGTGTCAGACAACATTGTGTAAAAGTGAACAGAGTGTGAGATACAAAAAAATGATTTCTTTATATAGTGGACAAATCACGTAAAGAGAGTTAAAAAACGGTTTAGTAGTCTCTCAGTGATATATGTCAGACTCAAAAGTGAACAGAGATATGTGTCACACACAAAAGTGAACAGAGTGTGAAGTAAGTAAGGTACAAAAAAATTAATATTTGAAATCGTGCACAAATCACGTAAAGAGAGCTAAAAAATGGTTTACGAGTCTGTAAGTGTTATGTGTCAGACAACATTGTGTAAAAGTGAACAGAGTGTGAGATACAAAATAATGATTTTTTTATATAGTGGACAAATCACGTAAAGAGAGTTAAAAAACGGTTTAGTAGTCTCTCAGTGATATATGTCAGACACAAAAGTGAACAGGGATATGTGTTACATACAAAAGTGAACAGAGTGTGAAGTAAGTGAGGTACAAAAAAATTAATATTTGAAATCGTGCACAAATCACGTAAAGAGAGCTAAAAAATGGTTTACGAGTCTTTAAGTGTTATGTGTCAGACAACATTGTGTAAAAGTGAACAGAGTGTGAGATACAAAAAAATGATTTCTTTATATAGTGAACAAATCACGTAAAGAGAGTTAAAAAACGGTTTAGTAGTCTCTCAGTGATATATGTCAGACACAAAAGTGAACAGAGATATGTGTCACACACAAAAGTGAACAGAGTGTGAAATAAGTAAGGTACAAAAAAATTAATATTTTAAATCGTGCACAAATCACGTAAAGAGAGCTAAAAAATGGTTTACGAGTCTGTAAGTGTTATGTGTCAGACAACATTGTGTAAAAGTGAACAGAGTGTGAGATACAAAATAATGATTTTTTTATATAGTGGACAAATCACGTAAAGAGAGTTAAAAAACGGTTTAGTAGTATCTCAGTGATATGTGTCACACACAAAAGTGAACAGAGTGTGAAGTAAGTGAGGTACAAAAAAATTAATATTTGAAATCGTGCACAAATCACGTAAAGAGAGCTAAAAAATGGTTTACGAGTCTGTAAGTGTTATGTGTCAGACAACATTGTGTAAGAGTGAACAGAGTGTGAGATACAAAAAAATGAATTTTTTATATAGTGGACAAATCACGTAAAGAGAGTTAAAAAACGGTTTAGTAGTCTCTCAGTGATATATGTCAGACACAAAAGTGAACAGAGATATGTGTTACATACAAAAGTGAACAGAGTGTGAAGTAAGTGAGGTACAAAAAAATTAATATTTGAAATCGTGCACAAATCACGTAAAGAGAGCTAAAAAATGGTTTACGAGTCTGTAAGTGTTATGTGTCAGACAACATTGTGTAAAAGTGAACAGAGTGTGAGATACAAAAAAATGATTTCTTTATATAGTGGACAAATCACGTAAAGAGAGTTAAAAAACGGTTTAGTAGTCTCTCAGTGATATATGTCAGACACAAAAGTGAACAGAGATATGTGTCACACACAAAAGTGAACAGAGTGTGAAGTAAGTAAGGTACAAAAAAATTAATATTTGAAATCGTGTACAAATCACGTAAAGAGAGCTAAAAAATGGTTTACGAGTCTGTAAGTGTTATGTGTCAGACAACATTGTGTAAAAGTGAACAGAGTGTGAGATACAAAATAATGATTTTTTTATATAGTGGACAAATCACGTAAAGAGAGTTAAAAAACGGTTTAGTAGTATCTCAGTGATATGTGTCACACACAAAAGTGAACAGAGTGTGAAGTAAGTGAGGTACAAAAAAATTAATATTTGAAATCGTGCACAAATCACGTAAAGAGAGCTAAAAAATGGTTTACGAGTCTGTAAGTGTTATGTGTCAGACAACATTGTGTAAAAGTGAACAGAGTGTGAGATACAAAAAAATGAATTTTTTATATAGTGGAAAAATCACGTAAAGAGAGTTAAAAAACGGTTTAGTAGTCTCTCAGTGATATATGTCAGACACAAAAGTGAACAGAGATATGTGTCACACACAAAAGTGAACAGAGTGTGAAGTAAGTGAGGTACAAAAAAATTAATATTTGAAATCGTGCACAAATCACGTGAATTGAGCTAAAAAATGGTTTACGAGTCTGTAAGTGTTATGTGTCAGACAACATTGTGTAAGAGTGAACAGAGTGTGAGATACAAAAAAATGAATTTTTTATATAGTGGACAAATCACGTAGAGAGTTAAAAAACGGTTTAGTAGTCTCTCAGTGATATATGTCAGACACAAAAGTAAACAGAGATATGTGTTACATACAAAAGTGAACAGAGTGTGAAGTAAGTGAGGTACAAAAAAATTAATATTTGAAATCGTGCACAAATCACGTAAAGAGAGCTAAAAAATGGTTTACGAGTCTGTAAGTGTTATGTGTCAGACAACATTGTGTAAGAGTGAACAGAGTGTGAGATTCAAAAAAATGAATTTTTTATATAGTGGACAAATCACGCAAAGAGAGTTAAAAAACGGTTTAGTAGTATCTCAGTGATATGTGTCACACACAAAAGTGAACAGAGTGTGATGTAAGTGAGGTACAAAAAAATTAATATTTGAAATCGTGCACAAATCACGTAAAGAGAGCTAAAAAATGGTTTACGAGTCTGTAAGTGTTATGTGTCAGACAACATTGTGTAAAAGTGAACAGAGTGTGAGATACAAAAAAATGAATTTTTTATATAGTGGACAAATCACGTAAAGAGAGTTAAAAAACGGTTTAGTAGTCTCTCAGTGATATATGTCAGACACAAAAGTGAACAGAGATATGTGTCACACACAAAAGTGAACAGAGTGTGAAGTAAGTGAGGTACAAAAAAATTAATATTTGAAATCGTGCACAAATCACGTAAAGAGAGCTAAAAAATGGTTTACGAGTCTGTAAGTGTTATGTGTCAGACAACATTGTGTAAGAGTGAACAGAGTGTGAGATACAAAAAAATGAATTTTTTATATAGTGGACAAATCACGTAAAGAGAGTTAAAAAACGGTTTAGTAGTCTCTCAGTGATATATGTCAGACACAAAAGTAAACAGAGATATGTGTTACATACAAAAGTGAACAGAGTGTGAAGTAAGTGAGGTACAAAAAAATTAATATTTGAAATCGTGCACAAATCACGTAAAGAGAGCTAAAAAATGGTTTACGAGTCTGTAAGTGTTATGTGTCAGACAACATTGTGTAAAAGTGAACAGAGTGTGATATACAAAAAAATGAATTTTTTATATAGTGGACAAATCACGTAAAGAGAGTTAAAAAACGGTTTAGTAGTCTCTCAGTGATATATGTCAGACACAAAAGTGAACAGAGATATGTGTCACACACAAAAGTGAACAGAGTGTGAAGTAAGTGAGGTACAAAAAAATTAATATTTGAAATCGTGCACAAATCACGTAAAGAGAGCTAAAAAATGGTTTACGAGTCTGTAAGTGTTATGTGTCAGACAACATTGTGTAAGAGTGAACAGAGTGTGAGATACAAAATAATGATTTTTTTATATAGTGGACAAATCACGTAAAGAGAGTTAAAAAACGGTTTAGTAGTATCTCAGTGATATGTGTCACACACAAAAGTGAACAGAGTGTGAAGTAAGTGAGGTACAAAGAAATTAATATTTGAAATCGTGCACAAATCACGTAAATTGAGCTAGAAAAAGGTTTGCGAGTCTGTAAGTGTTATGTGTCAGACAACATTGTGTAAAAGTGAACAGAGTGTGAGATACAAAAAAATGATATCTTTATATAGTGGACAAATCACGTAAAGAGAGTTAAAAAACGGTTTAGTAGTATCTCAGTGATATGTGTCACACACAAAAGTGAACAGAGTGTGAAGTAAGTGAGGTACAAAAAAATTAATATTTGAAATCGTGCACAAATCACGTAAATTGAGCTAAAAAATGGTTTACGAGTCTGTAAGTGTTATGTGTCAGACAACATTGTGTAAGAGTGAACAGAGTGTGAGATACAAAAAAATGAATTTTTTATATAGTGGACAAATCACGTAAAGAGAGTTAAAAAACGGTTTAGTAGTCTCTCAGTGATATATGTCAGACACAAAAGTAAACAGAGATATGTGTTACATACAAAAGTGAACAGAGTGTGAAGTAAGTGAGGTACAAAAAAATTAATATTTGAAATCGTGCACAAATCACGTAAAGAGAGCTAAAAAATGGTTTACGAGTCTGTAAGTGTTATGTGTCAGACAACATTGTGTAAGAGTGAACAGAGTGTGAGATTCAAAAAAATGAATTTTTTATATAGTGGACAAATCACGCAAAGAGAGTTAAAAAACGGTTTAGTAGTCTCTCAGTGATATATGTCAGACACAAAAGTGAACAGAGATATGTGTTACATACAAAAGTGAACAGAGTGTGAAGTAAGTGAGGTACAAAAAAATTAATATTTGAAATCGTGCACATATCACGTAAAGAGAGCTAAAAAATGGTTTACGAGTCTGTAAGTGTTATGTGTCAGACAACATTGTGTAAAAGTGAACAGAGTGTGAGATACAAAAAAATGATTTCTTTATATAGTGGACAAATCACGTAAAGAGAGTTAAAAAACGGTTTAGTAGTCTCTCAGTGATATATGTCAGACTCAAAAGTGAACAGAGATATGTGTCACACACAAAAGTGAACAGAGTGTGAAGTAAGTAAGGTACAAAAAAATTGATATTTGAAATCGTGCACAAATCACGTAAAGAGAGCTAAAAAATGGTTTACGAGTCTGTAAGTGTTATGTGTCAGACAACATTGTGTAAAAGTGAACAGAGTGTGAGATACAAAAAAATGATTTCTTTATATAGTGGACAAATCACGTAAAGAGAGTTAAAAAACGGTTTAGTAGTCTCTCAGTGATATATGTCAGACTCAAAAGTGAACAGAGATATGTGTCACACACAAAAGTGAACAGAGTGTGAAGTAAGTAAGGTACAAAAAAATTAATATTTGAAATCGTGCACAAATCACGTAAAGAGAGCTAAAAAATGGTTTACGAGTCTGTAAGTGTTATGTGTCAGACAACATTGTGTAAAAGTGAACAGAGTGTGAGATACAAAATAATGATTTTTTTATATAGTGGACAAATCACGTAAAGAGAGTTAAAAAACGGTTTAGTAGTATCTCAGTGATATGTGTCACACACAAAAGTGAACAGAGTGTGAAGTAAGTGAGGTACAAAAAAATTAATATTTGAAATCGTGCACAAATCACGTAAATTGAGCTAAAAAATGGTTTACGAGTCTGTAAGTGTTATGTGTCAGACAACATTGTGTAAGAGTGAACAGAGTGTGAGATTCAAAAAAATGAATTTTTTATATAGTGGACAAATCACGCAAAGAGAGTTAAAAAACGGTTTAGTAGTCTCTCAGTGATATATGTCAGACACAAAAGTGAACAGAGATATGTGTTACATACAAAAGTGAACAGAGTGTGAAGTAAGTGAGGTACAAAAAAATTAATATTTGAAATCGTGCACAAATCACGTAAAGAGAGCTAAAAAATGGTTTACGAGTCTGTAAGTGTTATGTGTCAGACAACATTGTGTAAGAGTGAACAGAGTGTGAGATTCAAAAAAATGAATTTTTTATATAGTGGACAAATCACGCAAAGAGAGTTAAAAAACGGTTTAGTAGTCTCTCAGTGATATATGTCAGACACAAAAGTGAACAGAGATATGTGTTACATACAAAAGTGAACAGAGTGTGAAGTAAGTGAGGTACAAAAAAATTAATATTTGAAATCGTGCACAAATCACGTAAACAGAGCTAAAAAATGGTTTACGAGTCTGTAAGTGTTATGTGTCAGACAACATTGTGTAAAAGTGAACAGAGTGTGAGATACAAAAAAATGATTTCTTTATATAGTGGACAAATCACGTAAAGAGAGTTAAAAAACGGTTTAGTAGTCTCTCAGTGATATATGTCAGACACAAAAGTAAACAGAGATATGTGTTACATACAAAAGTGAACAGAGTGTGAAGTAAGTGAGGTACAAAAAAATTAATATTTGAAATCGTGCACAAATCACGTAAAGAGAGCTAAAAAATGGTTTACGAGTCTGTAAGTGTTATGTGTCAGACAACATTGTGTAAGAGTGAACAGAGTGTGAGATTCAAAAAAATGAATTTTTTATATAGTGGACAAATCACGCAAAGAGAGTTAAAAAACGGTTTAGTAGTCTCTCAGTGATATATGTCAGACACAAAAGTGAACAGAGATATGTGTTACATACAAAAGTGAACAGAGTGTGAAGTAAGTGAGGTACAAAAAAATTAATATTTGAAATCGTGCACATATCACGTAAAGAGAGCTAAAAAATGGTTTACGAGTCTGTAAGTGTTATGTGTCAGACAACATTGTGTAAAAGTGAACAGAGTGTGAGATACAAAAAAATGATTTCTTTATATAGTGGACAAATCACGTAAAGAGAGTTAAAAAACGGTTTAGTAGTCTCTCAGTGATATATGTCAGACTCAAAAGTGAACAGAGATATGTGTCACACACAAAAGTGAACAGAGTGTGAAGTAAGTAAGGTACAAAAAAATTGATATTTGAAATCGTGCACAAATCACGTAAAGAGAGCTAAAAAATGGTTTACGAGTCTGTAAGTGTTATGTGTCAGACAACATTGTGTAAAAGTGAACAGAGTGTGAGATACAAAAAAATGATTTCTTTATATAGTGGACAAATCACGTAAAGAGAGTTAAAAAACGGTTTAGTAGTCTCTCAGTGATATATGTCAGACACAAAAGTAAACAGAGATATGTGTTACATACAAAAGTGAACAGAGTGTGAAGTAAGTGAGGTACAAAAAAATTAATATTTGAAATCGTGCACAAATCACGTAAAGAGAGCTAAAAAATGGTTTACGAGTCTGTGTCAGACAACATTGTGTAAGAGTGAACAGAGTGTGAGATACAAAAAAATGAATTTTTTATATAGTGGACAAATCACGTAAAGAGAGTTAAAAAACGGTTTGGTAGTCTCTCAGTGATATATGTCAGACACAAAAATAAACAGAGATATGTGTTACATACAAAAGTGAACAGAGTGTGAAGTAAGTGAGGTACAAAAAAATTAATATTTGAAATCGTGCACAAATCACGTAAAGAGAGCTAAAAAATGGTTTACGAGTCTGTAAGTGTTATGTGTCAGACAACATTGTGTAAAAGTGAACAGAGTGTGATATACAAAAAAATGAATTTTTTATATAGTGGACAAATCACGTAAAGAGAGTTAAAAAACGGTTTAGTAGTCTCTCAGTGATATATGTCAGACACAAAAGTGAACAGAGATATGTGTTACATACAAAAGTGAACAGAGTGTGAAGTAAGTGAGGTACAAAAAAAATAATATTTGAAATCGTGCACAAATCACGTAAAGAGAGCTAAAAAATGGTTTACGAGTCTGTAAGTGTTATGTGTCAGACAACATTGTGTAAAAGTGAACAGAGTGTGAGATACAAAAAAATGATTTCTTTATATAGTGGACAAATCACGTAAAGAGAGTTAAAAAACGGTTTAGTAGTCTCTCAGTGATATATGTCAGACACAAAAGTAAACAGAGATATGTGTTACATACAAAAGTGAACAGAGTGTGAAGTAAGTGAGGTACAAAAAAATTAATATTTGAAATCGTGCACAAATCACGTAAAAAGACCTAAAAAATGGTTTACGAGTCTGTAAGTGTTATGTGTCAGACAACATTGTGTAAAAGTGAACAGAGTGTGAGATACAAAAAAATGAATTTTTTATATAGTGGACAAATCACGTAAAGAGAGTTAAAAAATGGTTTAGTAGACTCTCAGTGATATATGTCAGACACAAAATTGAACAGAGATATGTGTTACATACAAAAGTGAACAGAGTGTGAAGTAAGTGAGGTACAAAAAAATTAATATTTGAAATCGTGCACAAATCACGTAAAGAGAGCTAAAAAATGATTTACGAGTCTGTAAGTGTTGTGTGTCAGACAACATTGTGTAAAATTGAACAGAGTGTGAGATACAAAATAATGATTTTTTTATATAGTGGACAAATCACGTAAAGAGAGTTAAAAAACGGTTTAGTAGTATCTCAGTGATATGTGTCACACACAAAAGTGAACAGAGTGTGAAGTAAGTGAGGTACAAATAAATTAATATTTGAAATCGTGCACAAATCACGTAAAGAGAGCTAAAAAATGGTTTACGAGTCTGTAAGTGTAATGTGTCAGACAACATTGTGTAAGAGTGAACAGAGTGTGAGATACAAAAAAATGATTTTTTTATATAGTGGACAAATCACGTAAAGAGAGTTAAAAAACGGTTTAGTAGTCTCTCAGTGATATATGTCAGACACAAAAGTGAACAGAGATATGTGTTACATACAAAAGTGAACAGAGTGTGAAGTAAGTGAGGTACAAAAAAATTAATATTTGAAATCGTGCACAAATCACGTAAAGAGAGCTAAAAAATGGTTTACGAGTCTGTAAGTGTTATGTGTCAGACAACATTGTGTAAAAGTGAACAGAGTGTGAGATACAAAAAAATGATTTCTTTATATAGTGGACAAATCACGTAAAGAGAGTTAAAAAACGGTTTAGTAGTCTCTCAGTGATATATGTCAGACACAAAAGTGAACAGAGATATGTGTTACATACAAAAGTGAACAGAGTGTGAAGTAAGTGAGGTACAAAAAAATTAATATTTGAAATCGTGCACAAATCACGTAAAGAGAGCTAAAAAATGGTTTACGAGTCTGTAAGTGTTATGTGTCAGACAACATTGTGTAAAAGTGAACAGAGTGTGAGATACAAAAAAATGATTTCTTTATATAGTGGACAAATCACGTAAAGAGAGTTAAAAAACGGTTTAGTAGTCTCTCAGTGATATATGTCAGACACAAAAGTGAACAGAGATATGTGTCACACACAAAAGTGAACAGAGTGTGAAGTAAGTGAGGTACAAAAAAATTAATATTTGAAATCGTGCACAAATCACGTAAAGAGAGCTAAAAAATGGTTTACGAGTCTGTAAGTGTTATGTGTCAGACAACATTGTGTAAGAGTGAACAGAGTGTGAGATACAAAAAAATGAATTTTTTATATAGTGGACAAATCACGTAAAGAGAGTTAAAAAACGGTTTAGTAGTATCTCAGTGATATGTGTCACACACAAAAGTGAACAGAGTGTGAAGTAAGTGAGGTACAAAAAAATTAATATTTGAAATCGTGCACAAATCACGTAAAGAGAGCTAAAAAATGGTTTACGAGTCTGTAAATGTTATGTGTCAGACAACATTGTGTAAGAGTGAACAGAGTGTGAGATACAAAAAAATGAATTTTTTATATAGTGGACAAATCACGTAAAGAGAGTTAAAAAACGGTTTAGTAGTCTCTCAGTGATATATGTCAGACACAAAAGTAAACAGAGATATGTGTTACATACAAAAGTGAACAGAGTGTGAAGTAAGTGAGGTACAAAAAAATTAATATTTGAAATCGTGCACAAATCACGTAAAGAGAGCTAAAAAATGGTTTACGAGTCTGTAAGTGTTATGTGTCAGACAACATTGTGTAAAAGTGAACAGAGTGTGAGATACAAAAAAATGAATTTTTTATATAGTGGACAAATCACGTAAAGAGAGTTAAAAAACGGTTTAGTAGTCTCTCAGTGATATATGTCAGACACAAAAGTGAACAGAGATATGTGTCACACACAAAAGTGAACAGAGTGTGAAGTAAGTGAGGTACAAAAAAATTAATATTTGAAATTGTGCACAAATCACGTAAAGAGAGCTAAAAAATGGTTTACGAGTCTGTAAGTGTTATGTGTCAGACGACATTGTGTAAGAGTGAACAGAGTGTGAGATACAAAAAAATGAATTTTTTATATAGTGGACAAATCACGTAAAGAGAGTTAAAAAACGGTTTAGTAGTCTCTCAGTGATATATGTCAGACACAAAAGTGAACAGAGATATGTGTTACATACAAAAGTGAACAGAGTGTGAAGTAAGTGAGGTACAAAAAAATTAATATTTGAAATCGTGCACAAATCACGTAAAGGGAGCTAAAAAATGGTTTACGAGTCTGTAAGTGTTATGTGTCAGACAACATTGTGTGAAAGTGAACAGAGTGTGAGATACAAAAAAATGAATTTTTTATATAGTGGACAAATCACGTAAAGAGAGTTAAAAAACGGTTTAGTAGTCTCTCAGTGATATATGTCAGACACAAAAGTGAACAGAGATATGTGTCACACACAAAAGTGAACAGAGTGTGAAGTAAGTGAGGTACAAAAAAATTAATATTTGAAATCGTGCACAAATCACGTAAAGAGAGCTAAAAAATGGTTTACGAGTCTGTAAGTGTTATGTGTCAGACAACATTGTGTAAGAGTGAACAGAGTGTGAGATACAAAAAAATGAATTTTTTATATAGTGGACAAATCACGTAAAGAGAGTTAAAAAACGGTTTAGTAGTATCTCAGTGATATATGTCAGACACAAAAGTAAACAGAGATATGTGTTACATACAAAAGTGAACAGAGTGTGAAGTAAGTTAGGTACAAAAAAATTAATATTTGAAATCGTGCACAAATCACGTAAAGAGAGCTAAAAAATGGTTTACGAGTCTGTAAGTGTTATGTGTCAGACAACATTGTGTAAAAGTGAACAGAGTGTGATATACAAAAAAATGAATTTTTTATATAGTGGACAAATCACGTAAAGAGAGTTAAAAAACGGTTTAGTAGTCTCTCAGTGATATATGTCAGACACAAAAGTGAACAGAGATATGTGTCACACACAAAAGTGAACAGAGTGTGAAGTAAGTGAGGTACAAAAAAATTAATATTTGAAATCGTGCACAAATCACGTAAAGAGAGCTAAAAAATGGTTTACAAGTCTGTAAGTGTTATGTGTCAGACAACATTGTGTAAGAGTGAACAGAGTGTGAGATACAAAATAATGATTTTTTTATATAGTGGACAAATCACGTAAAGAGAGTTAAAAAACGGTTTAGTAGTATCTCAGTGATATGTGTCACACACAAAAGTGAACAGAGTGTGAAGTAAGTGAGGTACAAAGAAATTAATATTTGAAATCGTGCACAAATCACGTAAATTGAGCTAGAAAATGGTTTGCGAGTCTGTAAGTGTTATGTGTCAGACAACATTGTGTAAAAGTGAACAGAGTGTGAGATACAAAAAAATGATATCTTTATATAGTGGACAAATCACGTAAAGAGAGTTAAAAAACGGTTTAGTAGTATCTCAGTGATATGTGTCACACACAAAAGTGAACAGAGTGTGAAGTAAGTGAGGTACAAAAAAATTAATATTTGAAATCGTGCACAAATCACGTGAATTGAGCTAAAAAATGGTTTACGAGTCTGTAAGTGTTATGTGTCAGACAACATTGTGTAAGAGTGAACAGAGTGTGAGATACAAAAAAATGAATTTTTTATATAGTGGACAAATCACGTAAAGAGAGTTAAAAAACGGTTTAGTAGTCTCTCAGTGATATATGTCAGACACAAAAGTAAACAGAGATATGTGTTACATACAAAAGTGAACAGAGTGTGAAGTAAGTGAGGTACAAAAAAATTAATATTTGAAATCGTGCACAAATCACGTAAAGAGAGCTAAAAAATGGTTTACGAGTCTGTAAGTGTTATGTGTCAGACAACATTGTGTAAGAGTGAACAGAGTGTGAGATTCAAAAAAATGAATTTTTTATATAGTGGACAAATCACGCAAAGAGAGTTAAAAAACGGTTTAGTAGTCTCTCAGTGATATATGTCAGACACAAAAGTGAACAGAGATATGTGTCACACACAAAAGTGAACAGAGTGTGAAGTAAGTGAGGTACAAAAAAATTAATATTTGAAATCGTGCACAAATCACGTAAAGAGAGCTAAAAAATGGTTTACGAGTCTGTAAGTGTTATGTGTCAGACAACATTGTGTAAGAGTGAACAGAGTGTGAGATACAAAAAAATGAATTTTTTATATAGTGGACAAATCACGTAAAGAGAGTTAAAAAACGGTTTAGTAGTCTCTCAGTGATATATGTCAGACACAAAAGTAAACAGAGATATGTGTTACATACAAAAGTGAACAGAGTGTGAAGTAAGTGAGGTACAAAAAAATTAATATTTGAAATCGTGCACAAATCACGTAAAGAGAGCTAAAAAATGGTTTACGAGTCTGTAAGTGTTATGTGTCAGACAACATTGTGTAAAAGTGAACAGAGTGTGATATACAAAAAAATGAATTTTTTATATAGTGGACAAATCACGTAAAGAGAGTTAAAAAACGGTTTAGTAGTCTCTCAGTGATATATGTCAGACACAAAAGTGAACAGAAATATGTGTCACACACAAAAGTGAACAGAGTGTGAAGTAAGTGAGGTACAAAAAAATTAATATTTGAAATCGTGCACAAATCACGTAAAGAGAGCTAAAAAATGGTTTACGAGTCTGTAAGTGTTATGTGTCAGACAACATTGTGTAAGAGTGAACAGAGTGTGAGATACAAAATAATGATTTTTTTGTATAGTGGACAAATCACGTAAAGAGAGTTAAAAAACGGTTTAGTAGTATCTCAGTGATATGTGTCACACACAAAAGTGAACAGAGTGTGAAGTAAGTGAGGTACAAAGAAATTAATATTTGAAATCGTGCACAAATCACGTAAATTGAGCTAGAAAATGGTTTGCGAGTCTGTAAGTGTTATGTGTCAGACAACATTGTGTAAAAGTGAACAGAGTGTGAGATACAAAAAAATGATATCTTTATATAGTGGACAAATCACGTAAAGAGAGTTAAAAAACGGTTAAGTAGTATCTCAGTGATATGTGTCACACACAAAAGTGAACAGAGTGTGAAGTAAGTGAGGTACAAAAAAATTAATATTTGAAATCGTGCACAAATCACGTAAATTGAGCTAAAAAATGGTTTACGAGTCTGTAAGTGTTATGTGTCAGACAACATTGTGTAAGAGTGAACAGAGTGTGAGATACAAAAAAATGAATTTTTTATATAGTGGACAAATCACGTAAAGAGAGTTAAAAAACGGTTTAGTAGTCTCTCAGTGATATATGTCAGACACAAAAGTAAACAGAGATATGTGTTACATACAAAAGTGAACAGAGTGTGAAGTAAGTGAGGTACAAAAAAATTAATATTTGAAATCGTGCACAAATCACGTAAAGAGAGCTAAAAAATGGTTTACGAGTCTGTAAGTGTTATGTGTCAGACAACATTGTGTAAGAGTGAACAGAGTGTGAGATTCAAAAAAATGAATTTTTTATATAGTGGACAAATCACGCAAAGAGAGTTAAAAAACGGTTTAGTAGTCTCTCAGTGATATATGTCAGACACAAAAGTGAACAGAGATATGTGTTACATACAAAAGTGAACAGAGTGTGAAGTAAGTGAGGTACAAAAAAATTAATATTTGAAATCGTGCACAAATCACGTAAACAGAGCTAAAAAATGGTTTACGAGTCTGTAAGTGTTATGTGTCAGACAACATTGTGTAAAAGTGAACAGAGTGTGAGATACAAAAAAATGATTTCTTTATATAGTGGACAAATCACGTAAAGAGAGTTAAAAAACGGTTTAGTAGTCTCTCAGTGATATATGTCAGACTCAAAAGTGAACAGAGATATGTGTCACACACAAAAGTGAACAGAGTGTGAAGTAAGTAAGGTACAAAAAAATTGATATTTGAAATCGTGCACAAAACACGTAAAGAGAGCTAAAAAATGGTTTACGAGTCTGTAAGTGTTATGTGTCAGACAACATTGTGTAAAAGTGAACAGAGTGTGAGATACAAAAAAATGATTTCTTTATATAGTGGACAAATCACGTAAAGAGAGTTAAAAAACGGTTTAGTAGTCTCTCAGTGATATATGTCAGACTCAAAAGTGAACAGAGATATGTGTCACACACAAAAGTGAACAGAGTGTGAAGTAAGTAAGGTACAAAAAAATTAATATTTGAAATCGTGCACAAATCACGTAAAGAGAGCTAAAAAATGGTTTACGAGTCTGTAAGTGTTATGTGTCAGACAACATTGTGTAAAAGTGAACAGAGTGTGAGATACAAAATAATGATTTTTTTATATAGTGGACAAATCACGTAAAGAGAGTTAAAAAACGGTTTAGTAGTCTCTCAGTGATATATGTCAGACACAAAAGTGAACAGAGATATGTGTTACATACAAAAGTGAACAGAGTGTGAAGTAAGTGAGGTACAAAAAAATTAATATTTGAAATCGTGCACAAATCACGTAAAGAGAGCTAAAAAATGGTTTACGAGTCTGTAAGTGTTATGTGTCAGACAACATTGTGTAAAAGTGAACAGAGTGTGAGATACAAAAAAATGATTTCTTTATATAGTGGACAAATCACGTAAAGAGAGTTAAAAAACGGTTTAGTAGTCTCTCAGTGATATATGTCAGACACAAAAGTGAACAGAGATATGTGTCACACACAAAAGTGAACAGAGTGTGAAATAAGTAAGGTACAAAAAAATTAATATTTTAAATCGTGCACAAATCACGTAAAGAGAGCTAAAAAATGGTTTACGAGTCTGTAAGTGTTATGTGTCAGACAACATTGTGTAAAAGTGAACAGAGTGTGAGATACAAAATAATGATTTTTTTATATAGTGGACAAATCACGTAAAGAGAGTTAAAAAACGGTTTAGTAGTATCTCAGTGATATGTGTCACACATAAAAGTGAACAGAGTGTGAAGTAAGTGAGGTACAAAAAAATTAATATTTGAAATCGTGCACAAATCACGTAAAGAGAGCTAAAAAATGGTTTACGAGTCTGTAAGTGTTATGTGTCAGACAACATTGTGTAAGAGTGAACAGAGTGTGAGATACAAAAAAATGAATTTTTTATATAGTGGACAAATCACGTAAAGAGAGTTAAAAAACGGTTTAGTAGTCTCTCAGTGATATATGTCAGACACAAAAGTGAACAGAGATATGTGTTACATACAAAAGTGAATAGAGTGTGAAGTAAGTGAGGTACAAAAAAATTTATATTTGAAATCGTGCACAAATCACGTAAAGAGAGCTAAAAAATGGTTTACGAGTCTGTAAGTGTTATGTGTCAGACAACATTGTGTAAAAGTGAACAGAGTGTGAGATACAAAAAAATGATTTCTTTATATAGTGGACAAATCACGTAAAGAGAGTTAAAAAACGGTTTAGTAGTCTCTCAGTGATATATGTCAGACACAAAAGTGAACAGAGATATGTGTCACACACAAAAGTGAACAGAGTGTGAAGTAAGTAAGGTACAAAAAAATTAATATTTGAAATCGTGTACAAATCACGTAAAGAGAGCTAAAAAATGGTTTACGAGTCTGTAAGTGTTATGTGTCAGACAACATTGTGTAAAAGTGAACAGAGTGTGAGATACAAAATAATGATTTTTTTATATAGTGGACAAATCACGTAAAGAGAGTTAAAAAACGGTTTAGTAGTATCTCAGTGATATGTGTCACACACAAAAGTGAACAGAGTGTGAAGTAACTGAGGTACAAAAAAATTAATATTTGAAATCGTGCACAAATCACGTAAAGAGAGCTAAAAAATGGTTTACGAGTCTGTAAGTGTTATGTGTCAGACAACATTGTGTAAAAGTGAACAGAGTGTGAGATACAAAAAAATGAATTTTTTATATAGTGGAAAAATCACGTAAAGAGAGTTAAAAAACGGTTTAGTAGTCTCTCAGTGATATATGTCAGACACAAAAGTGAACAGAGATATGTGTCACACACAAAAGTGAACAGAGTGTGAAGTAAGTGAGGTACAAAAAAATTAATATTTGAAATCGTGCACAAATCACGTGAATTGAGCTAAAAAATGGTTTACGAGTCTGTAAGTGTTATGTGTCAGACAACATTGTGTAAGAGTGAACAGAGTGTGAGATACAAAAAAATGAATTTTTTATATAGTGGACAAATCACGTAAAGAGAGTTAAAAAACGGTTTAGTAGTCTCTCAGTGATATATGTCAGACACAAAAGTAAACAGAGATATGTGTTACATACAAAAGTGAACAGAGTGTGAAGTAAGTGAGGTACAAAAAAATTAATATTTGAAATCGTGCACAAATCACGTAAAGAGAGCTAAAAAATGGTTTACGAGTCTGTAAGTGTTATGTGTCAGACAACATTGTGTAAGAGTGAACAGAGTGTGAGATTCAAAAAAATGAATTTTTTATATAGTGGACAAATCACGCAAAGAGAGTTAAAAAACGGTTTAGTAGTATCTCAGTGATATGTGTCACACACAAAAGTGAACAGAGTGTGATGTAAGTGAGGTACAAAAAAATTAATATTTGAAATCGTGCACAAATCACGTAAAGAGAGCTAAAAAATGGTTTACGAGTCTGTAAGTGTTATGTGTCAGACAACATTGTGTAAAAGTGAACAGAGTGTGAGATACAAAAAAATGAATTTTTTATATAGTGGACAAATCACGTAAAGAGAGTTAAAAAACGGTTTAGTAGTCTCTCAGTGATATATGTCAGACACAAAAGTGAACAGAGATATGTGTCACACACAAAAGTGAACAGAGTGTGAAGTAAGTGAGGTACAAAAAAATTAATATTTGAAATCGTGCACAAATCACGTAAAGAGAGCTAAAAAATGGTTTACGAGTCTGTAAGTGTTATGTGTCAGACAACATTGTGTAAGAGTGAACAGAGTGTGAGATACAAAAAAATGAATTTTTTATATAGTGGACAAATCACGTAAAGAGAGTTAAAAAACGGTTTAGTAGTCTCTCAGTGATATATGTCAGACACAAAAGTAAACAGAGATATGTGTTACATACAAAAGTGAACAGAGTGTGAAGTAAGTGAGGTACAAAAAAATTAATATTTGAAATCGTGCACAAATCACGTAAAGAGAGCTAAAAAATGGTTTACGAGTCTGTAAGTGTTATGTGTCAGACAACATTGTGTAAAAGTGAACAGAGTGTGATATACAAAAAAATGATTTTTTTATATTGTGGACAAATCACGTAAAGAGAGTTAAAAAACGGTTTAGTAGTCTCTCAGTGATATATGTCAGACACAAAAGTGAACAGAGATATGTGTCACACACAAAAGTGAACAGAGTGTGAAGTAAGTGAGGTACAAAGAAATTAATATTTGAAATCGTGCACAAATCACGTAAATTGAGCTAGAAAAAGGTTTGCGAGTCTGTAAGTGTTATGTGTCAGACAACATTGTGTAAAAGTGAACAGAGTGTGAGATACAAAAAAATGATATCTTTATATAGTGGACAAATCACGTAAAGAGAGTTAAAAAACGGTTTAGTAGTATCTCAGTGATATGTGTCACACACAAAAGTGAACAGAGTGTGAAGTAAGTGAGGTACAAAAAAATTAATATTTGAAATCGTGCACAAATCACGTAAATTGAGCTAAAAAATGGTTTACGAGTCTGTAAGTGTTATGTGTCAGACAACATTGTGTAAGAGTGAACAGAGTGTGAGATACAAAAAAATGAATTTTTTATATAGTGGACAAATCACGTAAAGAGAGTTAAAAAACGGTTTAGTAGTCTCTCAGTGATATATGTCAGACACAAAAGTAAACAGAGATATGTGTTACATACAAAAGTGAACAGAGTGTGAAGTAAGTGAGGTACAAAAAAATTAATATTTGAAATCGTGCACAAATCACGTAAAGAGAGCTAAAAAATGGTTTACGAGTCTGTAAGTGTTATGTGTCAGACAACATTGTGTAAGAGTGAACAGAGTGTGAGATTCAAAAAATGAATTTTTTATATAGTGGACAAATCACGCAAAGAGAGTTAAAAAACGGTTTAGTAGTCTCTCAGTGATATATGTCAGACACAAAAGTGAACAGAGATATGTGTTACATACAAAAGTGAACAGAGTGTGAAGTAAGTGAGGTACAAAAAAATTAATATTTGAAATCGTGCACATATCACGTAAAGAGAGCTAAAAAATGGTTTACGAGTCTGTAAGTGTTATGTGTCAGACAACATTGTGTAAAAGTGAACAGAGTGTGAGATACAAAAAAATGATTTCTTTATATAGTGGACAAATCACGTAAAGAGAGTTAAAAAACGGTTTAGTAGTCTCTCAGTGATATATGTCAGACTCAAAAGTGAACAGAGATATGTGTCACACACAAAAGTGAACAGAGTGTGAAGTAAGTAAGGTACAAAAAAATTGATATTTGAAATCGTGCACAAATCACGTAAAGAGAGCTAAAAAATGGTTTACGAGTCTGTAAGTGTTATGTGTCAGACAACATTGTGTAAAAGTGAACAGAGTGTGAGATACAAAAAAATGATTTCTTTATATAGTGGACAAATCACGTAAAGAGAGTTAAAAAACGGTTTAGTAGTCTCTCAGTGATATATGTCAGACTCAAAAGTGAACAGAGATATGTGTCACACACAAAAGTGAACAGAGTGTGAAGTAAGTAAGGTACAAAAAAATTAATATTTGAAATCGTGCACAAATCACGTAAAGAGAGCTAAAAAATGGTTTACGAGTCTGTAAGTGTTATGTGTCAGACAACATTGTGTAAAAGTGAACAGAGTGTGAGATACAAAATAATGATTTTTTTATATAGTGGACAAATCACGTAAAGAGAGTTAAAAAACGGTTTAGTAGTATCTCAGTGATATGTGTCACACACAAAAGTGAACAGAGTGTGAAGTAAGTGAGGTACAAAAAAATTAATATTTGAAATCGTGCACAAATCACGTAAAGAGAGCTAAAAAATGGTTTACGAGTCTGTAAGTGTTATGTGTCAGACAACATTGTGTAAGAGTGAACGGAGTGTGAGATACAAAAAAATGATTTTTTTATATAGTGGACAAATCACGTAAAGAGAGTTAAAAAACGGTTTAGTAGTCTCTCAGTGATATATGTCAGACACAAAAGTAAACAGAGATATGTGTTACATACAAAAGTGAACAGAGTGTGAAGTAAGTGAGGTACAAAAAAATTAAAATTTGAAATCGTGCACAAATCACGTAAAGAGAGCTAAAAAATGGTTTACGAGTCTGTAAGTGTTATGTGTCAGACAACATTGTGTAAAAGTGAACAGAGTGTGAGATACAAAAAAATGAATTTTTTATATAGTGGACAAATCACGTAAAGAGAGTTAAAAAACGGTTTAGTAGTCTCTCAGTGATATATGTCAGACACAAAAGTGAACAGAGATATGTGTCACACACAAAAGTGAACAGAGTGTGAAGTAAGTGAGGTACAAAAAAATTAATATTTGAAATCGTGCACAAATCACGTAAAGAGAGCTAAAAAATGGTTCACGAGTCTGTAAGTGTTATGTGTCAGACAACATTGTGTAAGAGTGAACAGAGTGTGAGATACAAAAAAATGATTTTTTTATATAGTGGACAAATCACGTAAAGAGAGTTAAAAAACGGTTTAGTAGTCTCTCAGTGATATATGTCAGACACAAAAGTGAACAGAGATATGTGTTACATACAAAAGTGAACAGAGTGTGAAGTAAGTGAGGTACAAAAAAATTAATATTTGAAATCGTGCACAAATCACGTAAAGAGAGCTAAAAAATGGTTTACGAGTCTGTAAGTGTTATGTGTCAGACAACATTGTGTAAAAGTGAACAGAGTGTGAGATACAAAAAAATGAATTTTTTATATAGTGGACAAATCACGTAAAGAGAGTTAAAAAATGGTTTAGTAGACTCTCAGTGATATATGTCAGACACAAAATTGAACAGAGATATGTGTTACATACAAAAGTGAACAGAGTGTGAAGTAAGTGAGGTACAAAAAAATTAATATTTGAAATCGTGCACAAATCACGTAAAGAGAGCTAAAAAATGATTTACGAGTCTGTAGGTGTTGTGTGTCAGACAACATTGTGTAAAATTGAACAGAGTGTGAGATACAAAATAATGATTTTTTTATATAGTGGACAAATCACGTAAAGAGAGTTAAAAAACGGTTTAGTAGTATCTCAGTGATATGTGTCACACACAAAAGTGAACAGAGTGTGAAGTAAGTGAGGTACAAAGAAATTAATATTTGAAATCGTGCACAAATCACGTAAATTGAGCTAGAAAATGGTTTGCGAGTCTGTAAGTGTTATGTGTCAGACAACATTGTGTAAAAGTGAACAGAGTGTGAGATACAAAAAAATGATATCTTTATATAGTGGACAAATCACGTAAAGAGAGTTAAAAAACGGTTTAGTAGTATCTCAGTGATATGTGTCACACACAAAAGTGAACAGAGTGTGAAGTAAGTGAGGTACAAAAAAATTAATATTTGAAATCGTGCACAAATCACGTAAATTGAGTTAAAAAATGGTTTACGAGTCTGTAAGTGTTATGTGTCAGACAACATTGTGTAAGAGTGAACAGAGTGTGAGATACAAAAAAATGAATTTTTTATATAGTGGACAAATCACGTAAAGAGAGTTAAAAAACGGTTTAGTAGTCTCTCAGTGATATATGTCAGACACAAAAGTGAACAGAGATATGTGTTACATACAAAAGTGAACAGAGTGTGAAGTAAGTGAGGTACAAAAAAATTAATATTTGAAATCGTGCACAAATCACGTAAAGAGAGCTAAAAAATGGTTTACGAGTCTGTAAGTGTAATGTGTCAGACAACATTGTGTAAAAGTGAACAGAGTGTGAGATACAAAAAAATGATTTCTTTATATAGTGGACAAATCACGTAAAGAGAGTTAAAAAACGGTTTAGTAGTCTCTCAGTGATATATGTCAGACACAAAAGTGAACAGAGATATGTGTCACACACAAAAGTGAACAGAGTGTGAAGTAAGTAAGGTACAAAAAAATTAATATTTGAAATCGTGCACAAATCACGTAAAGAGAGCTAAAAAATGGTTTACGAGTCTGTAAGTGTTATGTGTCAGACAACATTGTGTAAAAGTGAACAGAGTGTGAGATACAAAATAATGATTTTTTTATATAGTGGACAAATCACGTAAAGAGAGTTAAAAAACGGTTTAGTAGTATCTCAGTGATATGTGTCACACACAAAAGTGAACAGAGTGTGAAGTAAGTGAGGTACAAAAAAATTAATATTTGAAATCGTGCACAAATCACGTAAAGAGAGCTAAAAAATGGTTTACGAGTCTGTAAGTGTTATGTGTCAGACAACATTGTGTAAAAGTGAACAGAGTGTGAGATACAAAAAAATGAATTTTTTATATAGTGGACAAATCACGTAAAGAGAGTTAAAAAACGGTTTAGTAGTCTCTCAGTGATATATGTCAGACACAAAAGTGAACAGAGATATGTGTCACACACAAAAGTGAACAGAGTGTGAAGTAAGTGAGGTACAAAAAAATTAATATTTGAAATCGTGCACAAATCACGTAAAGAGAGCTAAAAAATGGTTTACGAGTCTGTGTCAGACAACATTGTGTAAGAGTGAACAGAGTGTGAGATACAAAAAAATTAATTTTTTATATAGTGGACAAATCACGTAAAGAGAGTTAAAAAACGGTTTAGTAGTCTCTCAGTGATATATGTCAGACACAAAAATAAACAGAGATATGTGTTACATACAAAAGTGAACAGAGTGTGAAGTAAGTGAGGTACAAAAAAATTAATATTTGAAATCGTGCACAAATCACGTAAAGAGAGCTAAAAAATGGTTTACGAGTCTGTAAGTGTTATGTGTCAGACAACATTGTGTAAAAGTGAACAGAGTGTGATATACAAAAAAATGAATTTTTTATATAGTGGACAAATCACGTAAAGAGAGTTAAAAAACGGTTTAGTAGTCTCTCAGTGATATATGTCAGACACAAAAGTGAACAGAGATATGTGTTACATACAAAAGTGAACAGAGTGTGAAGTAAGTGAGGTACAAAAAAAATAATATTTGAAATCGTGCACAAATCACGTAAAGAGAGCTAAAAAATGGTTTACGAGTCTGTAAGTGTTATGTGTCAGACAACATTGTGTAAAAGTGAACAGAGTGTGAGATACAAAAAAATGAATTTTTTATATAGTGGACAAATCACGTAAAGAGAGTTAAAAAATGGTTTAGTAGACTCTCAGTGATATATGTCAGACACAAAATTGAACAGAGATATGTGTTACATACAAAAGTGAACAGAGTGTGAAGTAAGTGAGGTACAAAAAAATTAATATTTGAAATCGTGCACAAATCACGTAAAGAGAGCTAAAAAATGATTTACGAGTCTGTAGGTGTTGTGTGTCAGACAACATTGTGTAAAATTGAACAGAGTGTGAGATACAAAATAATGATTTTTTTATATAGTGGACAAATCACGTAAAGAGAGTTAAAAAACGGTTTAGTAGTATCTCAGTGATATGTGTCACACACAAAAGTGAACAGAGTGTGAAGTAAGTGAGGTACAAAGAAATTAATATTTGAAATCGTGCACAAATCACGTAAATTGAGCTAGAAAATGGTTTGCGAGTCTGTAAGTGTTATGTGTCAGACAACATTGTGTAAAAGTGAACAGAGTGTGAGATACAAAAAAATGATATCTTTATATAGTGGACAAATCACGTAAAGAGAGTTAAAAAACGGTTTAGTAGTATCTCAGTGATATGTGTCACACACAAAAGTGAACAGAGTGTGAAGTAAGTGAGGTACAAAAAAATTAATATTTGAAATCGTGCACAAATCACGTAAATTGAGTTAAAAAATGGTTTACGAGTCTGTAAGTGTTATGTGTCAGACAACATTGTGTAAGAGTGAACAGAGTGTGAGATACAAAAAAATGAATTTTTTATATAGTGGACAAATCACGTAAAGAGAGTTAAAAAACGGTTTAGTAGTCTCTCAGTGATATATGTCAGACACAAAAGTGAACAGAGATATGTGTTACATACAAAAGTGAACAGAGTGTGAAGTAAGTGAGGTACAAAAAAATTAATATTTGAAATCGTGCACAAATCACGTAAAGAGAGCTAAAAAATGGTTTACGAGTCTGTAAGTGTAATGTGTCAGACAACATTGTGTAAAAGTGAACAGAGTGTGAGATACAAAAAAATGATTTCTTTATATAGTGGACAAATCACGTAAAGAGAGTTAAAAAACGGTTTAGTAGTCTCTCAGTGATATATGTCAGACACAAAAGTGAACAGAGATATGTGTCACACACAAAAGTGAACAGAGTGTGAAGTAAGTAAGGTACAAAAAAATTAATATTTGAAATCGTGCACAAATCACGTAAAGAGAGCTAAAAAATGGTTTACGAGTCTGTAAGTGTTATGTGTCAGACAACATTGTGTAAAAGTGAACAGAGTGTGAGATACAAAATAATGATTTTTTTATATAGTGGACAAATCACGTAAAGAGAGTTAAAAAACGGTTTAGTAGTATCTCAGTGATATGTGTCACACACAAAAGTGAACAGAGTGTGAAGTAAGTGAGGTACAAAAAAATTAATATTTGAAATCGTGCACAAATCACGTAAAGAGAGCTAAAAAATGGTTTACGAGTCTGTAAGTGTTATGTGTCAGACAACATTGTGTAAAAGTGAACAGAGTGTGAGATACAAAAAAATGAATTTTTTATATAGTGGACAAATCACGTAAAGAGAGTTAAAAAACGGTTTAGTAGTCTCTCAGTGATATATGTCAGACACAAAAGTGAACAGAGATATGTGTCACACACAAAAGTGAACAGAGTGTGAAGTAAGTGAGGTACAAAAAAATTAATATTTGAAATCGTGCACAAATCACGTAAAGAGAGCTAAAAAATGGTTTACGAGTCTGTGTCAGACAACATTGTGTAAGAGTGAACAGAGTGTGAGATACAAAAAAATTAATTTTTTATATAGTGGACAAATCACGTAAAGAGAGTTAAAAAACGGTTTAGTAGTCTCTCAGTGATATATGTCAGACACAAAAATAAACAGAGATATGTGTTACATACAAAAGTGAACAGAGTGTGAAGTAAGTGAGGTACAAAAAAATTAATATTTGAAATCGTGCACAAATCACGTAAAGAGAGCTAAAAAATGGTTTACGAGTCTGTAAGTGTTATGTGTCAGACAACATTGTGTAAAAGTGAACAGAGTGTGATATACAAAAAAATGAATTTTTTATATAGTGGACAAATCACGTAAAGAGAGTTAAAAAACGGTTTAGTAGTCTCTCAGTGATATATGTCAGACACAAAAGTGAACAGAGATATGTGTTACATACAAAAGTGAACAGAGTGTGAAGTAAGTGAGGTACAAAAAAAATAATATTTGAAATCGTGCACAAATCACGTAAAGAGAGCTAAAAAATGGTTTACGAGTCTGTAAGTGTTATGTGTCAGACAACATTGTGTAAAAATGAACAGAGTGTGAGATACAAAAAAATGATTTCTTTATATAGTGGACAAATCACGTAAAGAGAGTTAAAAAACGGTTTAGTAGTCTCTCAGTGATATATGTCAGACACAAAAGTAAACAGAGATATGTGTTACATACAAAAGTGAACAGAGTGTGAAGTAAGTGAGGTACAAAAAAATTAATATTTGAAATCGTACACAAATCACGTAAAGAGACCTAAAAAATGGTTTACGAGTCTGTAAGTGTTATGTGTCAGACAACATTGTGTAAAAGTGAACAGAGTGTGTGATACAAAAAAATGAATTTTTTATATAGTGGACAAATCACGTAAAGAGAGTTAAAAAATGGTTTAGTAGACTCTCAGTGATATATGTCAGACACAAAATTGAACAGAGATATGTGTTACATACAAAAGTGAACAGAGTGTGAAGTAAGTGAGGTACAAAAAAATTAATATTTGAAATCGTGCACAAATCACGTAAAGAGAGCTAAAAAATGATTTACGAGTCTGTAAGTGTTGTGTGTCAGACAACATTGTGTAAAATTGAACAGAGTGTGAGATACAAAATAATGATTTTTTTATATAGTGGACAAATCACGTAAAGAGAGTTAAAAACCGGTTTAGTAGTATCTCAGTGATATGTGTCACACACAAAAGTGAACAGAGTGTGAAGTAAGTGAGGTACAAAAAAATTAATATTTTAAATCGTGCACAAATGACGTAAAGAGAGCTAAAAAATGGTTTACGAGTCTGTAAGTGTTATGTGTCAGACAACATTGTGTAAAAGTGAACAGAGTGTGAGATACAAAATAATGATTTTTTTATATAGTGGACAAATCACGTAAAGAGAGTTAAAAAACGGTTTAGTAGTCTCTCAGTGATATATGTCAGACTCAAAAGTGAACAGAGATATGTGTCACACACAAAAGTGAACAGAGTGTGAAGTAAGTAAGGTACAAAAATATTGAAATCGTGCACAAATCACGTAGAGAGCTAAAAAATGGTTTACGAGTCTGTAAGTGTTATGTGTCAGACAACATTGTGTAAAAGTGAACAGAGTGTGAGATACAAAAAAATGATTTCTTTATATAGTGGACAAATCACGTAAAGAGAGTTAAAAAACGGTTTAGTAGTCTCTCAGTGATATATGTCAGACTCAAAAGTGAACAGAGATATGTGTCACACACAAAAGTGAACAGAGTGTGAAGTAAGTAAGGTACAAAAAAATTAATATTTGAAATCGTGCACAAATCACGTAAAGAGAGCTAAAAAATGGTTTACGAGTCTGTAAGTGTTATGTGTCAGACAACATTGTGTAAAAGTGAACAGAGTGTGAGATACAAAATAATGATTTTTTTATATAGTGGACAAATCACGTAAAGAGAGTTAAAAAACGGTTTAGTAGTATCTCAGTGATATGTGTCACACACAAAAGTGAACAGAGTGTGAAGTAAGTGAGGTACAAAAAAATTAATATTTGAAATCGTGCACAAATCACGTAAAGAGAGCTAAAAAATGGTTTACGAGTCTGTAAGTGTTATGTGTCAGACAACATTGTGTAAGAGTGAACGGAGTGTGAGATACAAAAAAATGATTTTTTTATATAGTGGACAAATCACGTAAAGAGAGTTAAAAAACGGTTTAGTAGTCTCTCAGTGATATATGTCAGACACAAAAGTAAACAGAGATATGTGTTACATACAAAAGTGAACAGAGTGTGAAGTAAGTGAGGTACAAAAAAATTAAAATTTGAAATCGTGCACAAATCACGTAAAGAGAGCTAAAAAATGGTTTACGAGTCTGTAAGTGTTATGTGTCAGACAACATTGTGTAAAAGTGAACAGAGTGTGAGATACAAAAAAATGAATTTTTTATATAGTGGACAAATCACGTAAAGAGAGTTAAAAAACGGTTTAGTAGTCTCTCAGTGATATATGTCAGACACAAAAGTGAACAGAGATATGTGTCACACACAAAAGTGAACAGAGTGTGAAGTAAGTGAGGTACAAAAAAATTAATATTTGAAATCGTGCACAAATCACGTAAAGAGAGCTAAAAAATGGTTCACGAGTCTGTAAGTGTTATGTGTCAGACAACATTGTGTAAGAGTGAACAGAGTGTGAGATACAAAAAAATGATTTTTTTATATAGTGGACAAATCACGTAAAGAGAGTTAAAAAACGGTTTAGTAGTCTCTCAGTGATATATGTCAGACACAAAAGTGAACAGAGATATGTGTTACATACAAAAGTGAACAGAGTGTGAAGTAAGTGAGGTACAAAAAAATTAATATTTGAAATCGTGCACAAATCACGTAAAGAGAGCTAAAAAATGGTTTACGAGTCTGTAAGTGTTATGTGTCAGACAACATTGTGTAAAAGTGAACAGAGTGTGAGATACAAAAAAATGAATTTTTTATATAGTGGACAAATCACGTAAAGAGAGTTAAAAAATGGTTTAGTAGACTCTCAGTGATATATGTCAGACACAAAATTGAACAGAGATATGTGTTACATACAAAAGTGAACAGAGTGTGAAGTAAGTGAGGTACAAAAAAATTAATATTTGAAATCGTGCACAAATCACGTAAAGAGAGCTAAAAAATGATTTACGAGTCTGTAGGTGTTGTGTGTCAGACAACATTGTGTAAAATTGAACAGAGTGTGAGATACAAAATAATGATTTTTTTATATAGTGGACAAATCACGTAAAGAGAGTTAAAAAACGGTTTAGTAGTATCTCAGTGATATGTGTCACACACAAAAGTGAACAGAGTGTGAAGTAAGTGAGGTACAAAGAAATTAATATTTGAAATCGTGCACAAATCACGTAAATTGAGCTAGAAAATGGTTTGCGAGTCTGTAAGTGTTATGTGTAAGACAACATTGTGTAAAAGTGAACAGAGTGTGAGATACAAAAAAATGATATCTTTATATAGTGGACAAATCACGTAAAGAGAGTTAAAAAACGGTTTAGTAGTATCTCAGTGATATGTGTCACACACAAAAGTGAACAGAGTGTGAAGTAAGTGAGGTACAAAAAAATTAATATTTGAAATCGTGCACAAATCACGTGAATTGAGCTAAAAAATGGTTTACGAGTCTGTAAGTGTTATGTGTCAGACAACATTGTGTAAGAGTGAACAGAGTGTGAGATACAAAAAAATGAATTTTTTATATAGTGGACAAATCACGTAAAGAGAGTTAAAAAACGGTTTAGTAGTCTCTCAGTGATATATGTCAGACACAAAAGTAAACAGAGATATGTGTTACATACAAAAGTGAACAGAGTGTGAAGTAAGTGAGGTACAAAAAAATTAATATTTGAAATCGTGCACAAATCACGTAAAGAGAGCTAAAAAATGGTTTACGAGTCTGTAAGTGTTATGTGTCAGACAACATTGTGTAAGAGTGAACAGAGTGTGAGATTCAAAAAAATGAATTTTTTTAGATAGTGGACAAATCACGTAAAGAGAGTTAAAAAACGGTTTAGTAGTCTCTCAGTGATATATGTCAGACACAAAAGTGAACAGAGATATGTGTTACATACAAAAGTGAAAAGAGTGTGAAGTAAGTGAGGTACAAAAAAATTAATATTTGAAATCGTGCACAAATCACGTAAAGAGAGCTAAAAAATGGTTTACGAGTCTGTAAGTGTTATGTGTCAGACAACATTGTGTAAAAGTGAACAGAGTGTTAATTACAAAAAAATGATTTCTTTATATAGTGGACAAATCACGTAAAGAGAGTTAAAAAACGGTTTAGTAGTCTCTCAGTGATATATGTCAGACACAAAAGTGAACTGAGATATGTGTCACACACAAAAGTGAACAGAGTGTGAAGTAAGTAAGGTACAAAAAAATTAATATTTGAAATCGTGCACAAATCACGTAAAGAGAGCTAAAAAATGGTTTACGAGTCTGTAAGTGTTATGTGTCAGACAACATTGTGTAAAAGTGAACAGAGTGTGAGATACAAAATAATGATTTTTTTATATAGTGGACAAATCACGTAAAGAGAGTTAAAAAACGGTTTAGTAGGATCTCAGTGATATGTGTCACACACAAAAGTGAACAGAGTGTGAAGTAAGTGAGGTACAAAAAAATTAATATTTGAAATCGTGCACAAATCACGTAAAGAGAGCTAAAAAATGGTTTACGAGTCTGTAAGTGTTATGTGTCAGACAACATTGTGTGAAAGTGAACAGAGTGTGAGATACAAAAAAATGAATTTTTTATATAGTGGACAAATCACGTAAAGAGAGTTAAAAAACGGTTTAGTAGTCTCTCAGTGATATATGTCAGACACAAAAGTGAACAGAGATATGTGTCACACACAAAAGTGAACAGAGTGTGAAGTAAGTGAGGTACAAAAAAATTAATATTTGAAATCGTGCACAAATCACGTAAAGAGAGCTAAAAAATGGTTTACGAGTCTGTAAGTGTTATGTGTCAGACAACATTGTGTAAGAGTGAACAGAGTGTGAGATACAAAAAAATGAATTTTTTATATAGTGGACAAATCACGTAAAGAGAGTTAAAAAACGGTTTAGTAGTATCTCAGTGATTTATGTCAGACACAAAAGTAAACAGAGATATGTGTTACATACAAAAGTGAACAGAGTGTGAAGTAAGTGAGGTACAAAAAAATTAATATTTGAAATCGTGCACAAATCACGTAAAGAGAGCTAAAAAATGGTTTACGAGTCTGTAAGTGTTATGTGTCAGACAACATTGTGTAAAAGTGAACAGAGTGTGATATACAAAAAAATGAATTTTTTATATAGTGGACAAATCACGTAAAGAGAGTTAAAAAACGGTTTAGTAGTCTCTCAGTGATATATGTCAGACACAAAAGTGAACAGAGATATGTGTCACCCACAAAAGTGAACAGAGTGTGAAGTAAGTGAGGTACAAAAAAATTAATATTTGAAATCGTGCACAAATCACGTAAAAAGAGCTAAAAAATGGTTTACAAGTCTGTAAGTGTTATGTGTCAGACAACATTGTGTAAGAGTGAACAGAGTGTGAGATACAAAATAATGATTTTTTTATATAGTGGACAAATCACGTAAAGAGAGTTAAAAAACGGTTTAGTAGTATCTCAGTGATATGTGTCACACACAAAAGTGAACAGAGTGTGAAGTAAGTGAGGTACAAAGAAATTAATATTTGAAATCGTGCACAAATCACGTAAATTGAGCTAGAAAATGGTTTGCGAGTCTGTAAGTGTTATGTGTCAGACAACATTGTGTAAAAGTGAACAGAGTGTGAGATACAAAAAAATGATATCTTTATATAGTGGACAAATCACGTAAAGAGAGTTAAAAAACGGTTTAGTAGTATCTCAGTGATATGTGTCACACACAAAAGTGAACAGAGTGTGAAGTAAGTGAGGTACAAAAAAATTAATATTTGAAATCGTGCACAAATCACGTGAATTGAGCTAAAAAATGGTTTACGAGTCTGTAAGTGTTATGTGTCAGACAACATTGTGTAAGAGTGAACAGAGTGTGAGATACAAAAAAATGAATTTTTTATATAGTGGACAAATCACGTAAAGAGAGTTAAAAAACGGTTTAGTAGTCTCTCAGTGATATATGTCAGACACAAAAGTAAACAGAGATATGTGTTACATACAAAAGTGAACAGAGTGTGAAGTAAGTGAGGTACAAAAAAATTAATATTTGAAATCGTGCACAAATCACGTAAAGAGAGCTAAAAAATGGTTTACGAGTCTGTAAGTGTTATGTGTCAGACAACATTGTGTAAGAGTGAACAGAGTGTGAGATTCAAAAAAATGAATTTTTTATATAGTGGACAAATCACGCAAAGAGAGTTAAAAAACGGTTTAGTAGTCTCTCAGTGATATATGTCAGACACAAAAGTGAACAGAGATATGTGTCACACACAAAAGTGAACAGAGTGTGAAGTAAGTGAGGTACAAAAAAATTAATATTTGAAATCGTGCACAAATCACGTAAAGAGAGCTAAAAAATGGTTTACGAGTCTGTAAGTGTTATGTGTCAGACAACATTGTGTAAGAGTGAACAGAGTGTGAGATACAAAAAAATGATTTTTTTATATAGTGGACAAATCACGTAAAGAGAGTTAAAAAACGGTTTAGTAGTCTCTCAGTGATATATGTCAGACAGAAAAGTAAACAGAGATATGTGTTACATACAAAAGTGAACAGAGTGTGAAGTAAGTGAGGTACAAAAAAATTAATATTTGAAATCGTGCACAAATCACGTAAAGAGAGCTAAAAAATGGTTTACGAGTCTGTAAGTGTTATGTGTCAGACAACATTGTGTAAAAGTGAACAGAGTATGATATACAAAAAAATGAATTTTTTAAATAGTGGACAAATCACGTAAAGAGAGTTAAAAAACGGTTTAGTAGTCTCTCAGTGATATATGTCAGACACAAAAGTGAACAGAAATATGTGTCACACACAAAAGTGAACAGAGTGTGAAGTAAGTGAGGTACAAAAAAATTAATATTTGAAATCGTGCACAAATCACGTAAAGAGAGCTAAAAAATGGTTTACGAGTCTGTAAGTGTTATGTGTCAGACAACATTGTGTAAGAGTGAACAGAGTGTGAGATACAAAATAATGATTTTTTTATATAGTGGACAAATCACGTAAAGAGAGTTAAAAAACGGTTTAGTAGTATCTCAGTGATATGTGTCACACACAAAAGTGAACAGAGTGTGAAGTAAGTGAGGTACAAAGAAATTAATATTTGAAATCGTGCACAAATCACGTAAATTGAGCTAGAAAATGGTTTGCGAGTCTGTAAGTGTTATGTGTCAGACAACATTGTGTAAAAGTGAACAGAGTGTGAGATACAAAAAAATGATATCTTTATATAGTGGACAAATCACGTAAAGAGAGTTAAAAAACGGTTTAGTGGTATCTCAGTGATATGTGTCACACACAAAAGTGAACAGAGTGTGAAGTAAGTGAGGTACAAAAAAATTAATATTTGAAATCGTGCACAAATCACGTAAATTGAGCTAAAAAATGGTTTACGAGTCTGTAAGTGTTATGTGTCAGACAACATTGTGTAAGAGTGAACAGAGTGTGAGATACAAAAAAATGAATTTTTTATATAGTGGACAAATCACGTAAAGAGAGTTAAAAAACGGTTTAGTAGTCTCTCAGTGATATATGTCAGACACAAAAGTAAACAGAGATATGTGTTACATACAAAAGTGAACAGAGTGTGAAGTAAGTGAGGTACAAAAAAATTAATATTTGAAATCGTGCACAAATCACGTAAAGAGAGCTAAAAAATGGTTTACGAGTCTGTAAGTGTTATGTGTCAGACAACATTGTGTAAGAGTGAACAGAGTGTGAGATTCAAAAAAATGAATTTTTTATATAGTGGACAAATCACGCAAAGAGAGTTAAAAAACGGTTTAGTAGTCTCTCAGTGATATATGTCAGACACAAAAGTGAACAGAGATATGTGTTACATACAAAAGTGAACAGAGTGTGAAGTAAGTGAGGTACAAAAAAATTAATATTTGAAATCGTGCACAAATCACGTAAACAGAGCTAAAAAATGGTTTACGAGTCTGTAAGTGTTATGTGTCAGACAACATTGTGTAAAAGTGAACAGAGTGTGAGATACAAAAAAATGATTTCTTTATATAGTGGACAAATCACGTAAAGAGAGTTAAAAAACGGTTTAGTAGTCTCTCAGTGATATATGTCAGACTCAAAAGTGAACAGAGATATGTGTCACACACAAAAGTGAACAGAGTGTGAAGTAAGTAAGGTACAAAAAAATTGATATTTGAAATCGTGCACAAATCACGTAAAGAGAGCTAAAAAATGGTTTACGAGTCTGTAAGTGTTATGTGTCAGACAACATTGTGTAAAAGTGAACAGAGTGTGAGATACAAAAAAATGATTTCTTTATATAGTGGACAAATCACGTAAAGAGAGTTAAAAAACGGTTTAGTAGTCTCTCAGTGATATATGTCAGACTCAAAAGTGAACAGAGATATGTGTCACACACAAAAGTGAACAGAGTGTGAAGTAAGTAAGGTACAAAAAAATTAATATTTGAAATCGTGCACAAATCACGTAAAGAGAGCTAAAAAATGGTTTACGAGTCTGTAAGTGTTATGTGTCAGACAACATTGTGTAAAAGTGAACAGAGTGTGAGATACAAAATAATGATTTTTTTATATAGTGGACAAATCACGTAAAGAGAGTTAAAAAACGGTTTAGTAGTCTCTCAGTGATATATGTCAGACACAAAAGTGAACAGGGATATGTGTTACATACAAAAGTGAACAGAGTGTGAAGTAAGTGAGGTACAAAAAAATTAATATTTGAAATCGTGCACAAATCACGTAAAGAGAGCTAAAAAATGGTTTACGAGTCTTTAAGTGTTATGTGTCAGACAACATTGTGTAAAAGTGAACAGAGTGTGAGATACAAAAAAATGATTTCTTTATATAGTGGACAAATCACGTAAAGAGAGTTAAAAAACGGTTTAGTAGTCTCTCAGTGATATATGTCAGACACAAAAGTGAACAGAGATATGTGTCACACACAAAAGTGAACAGAGTGTGAAATAAGTAAGGTACAAAAAAATTAATATTTTAAATCGTGCACAAATCACGTAAAGAGAGCTAAAAAATGGTTTACGAGTCTGTAAGTGTTATGTGTCAGACAACATTGTGTAAAAGTGAACAGAGTGTGAGATACAAAATAATGATTTTTTTATATAGTGGACAAATCACGTAAAGAGAGTTAAAAAACGGTTTAGTAGTATCTCAGTGATATGTGTCACACACAAAAGTGAACAGAGTGTGAAGTAAGTGAGGTACAAAAAAATTAATATTTGAAATCGTGCACAAATCACGTAAAGAGAGCTAAAAAATGGTTTACGAGTCTGTAAGTGTTATGTGTCAGACAACATTGTGTAAGAGTGAACAGAGTGTGAGATACAAAAAAATGAATTTTTTATATAGTGGACAAATCACGTAAAGAGAGTTAAAAAACGGTTTAGTAGTCTCTCAGTGATATATGTCAGACACAAAAGTGAACAGAGATATGTGTTACATACAAAAGTGAACAGAGTGTGAAGTAAGTGAGGTACAAAAAAATTAATATTTGAAATCGTGCACAAATCACGTAAAGAGAGCTAAAAAATGGTTTACGAGTCTGTAAGTGTTATGTGTCAGACAACATTGTGTAAAAGTGAACAGAGTGTGAGATACAAAAAAATGATTTCTTTATATAGTGGACAAATCACGTAAAGAGAGTTAAAAAACGGTTTAGTAGTCTCTCAGTGATATATGTCAGACACAAAAGTGAACAGAGATATGTGTCACACACAAAAGTGAACAGAGTGTGAAGTAAGTAAGGTACAAAAAAATTAATATTTGAAATCGTGTACAAATCACGTAAAGAGAGCTAAAAAATGGTTTACGAGTCTGTAAGTGTTATGTGTCAGACAACATTGTGTAAAAGTGAACAGAGTGTGAGATACAAAATAATGATTTTTTTATATAGTGGACAAATCACGTAAAGAGAGTTAAAAAACGGTTTAGTAGTATCTCAGTGATATGTGTCACACACAAAAGTGAACAGAGTGTGAAGTAAGTGAGGTACAAAAAAATTAATATTTGAAATCGTGCACAAATCACGTAAAGAGAGCTAAAAAATGGTTTACGAGTCTGTAAGTGTTATGTGTCAGACAACATTGTGTAAAAGTGAACAGAGTGTGAGATACAAAAAAATGAATTTTTTATATAGTGGAAAAATCACGTAAAGAGAGTTAAAAAACGGTTTAGTAGTCTCTCAGTGATATATGTCAGACACAAAAGTGAACAGAGATATGTGTCACACACAAAAGTGAACAGAGTGTGAAGTAAGTGAGGTACAAAAAAATTAATATTTGAAATCGTGCACAAATCACGTGAATTGAGCTAAAAAATGGTTTACGAGTCTGTAAGTGTTATGTGTCAGACAACATTGTGTAAGAGTGAACAGAGTGTGAGATACAAAAAAATGAATTTTTTATATAGTGGACAAATCACGTAGAGAGTTAAAAAACGGTTTAGTAGTCTCTCAGTGATATATGTCAGACACAAAAGTAAACAGAGATATGTGTTACATACAAAAGTGAACAGAGTGTGAAGTAAGTGAGGTACAAAAAAATTAATATTTGAAATCGTGCACAAATCACGTAAAGAGAGCTAAAAAATGGTTTACGAGTCTGTAAGTGTTATGTGTCAGACAACATTGTGTAAGAGTGAACAGAGTGTGAGATTCAAAAAAATGAATTTTTTATATAGTGGACAAATCACGCAAAGAGAGTTAAAAAACGGTTTAGTAGTATCTCAGTGATATGTGTCACACACAAAAGTGAACAGAGTGTGATGTAAGTGAGGTACAAAAAAATTAATATTTGAAATCGTGCACAAATCACGTAAAGAGAGCTAAAAAATGGTTTACGAGTCTGTAAGTGTTATGTGTCAGACAACATTGTGTAAAAGTGAACAGAGTGTGAGATACAAAAAAATGAATTTTTTATATAGTGGACAAATCACGTAAAGAGAGTTAAAAAACGGTTTAGTAGTCTCTCAGTGATATATGTCAGACACAAAAGTGAACAGAGATATGTGTCACACACAAAAGTGAACAGAGTGTGAAGTAAGTGAGGTACAAAAAAATTAATATTTGAAATCGTGCACAAATCACGTAAAGAGAGCTAAAAAATGGTTTACGAGTCTGTAAGTGTTATGTGTCAGACAACATTGTGTAAGAGTGAACAGAGTGTGAGATACAAAAAAATGAATTTTTTATATAGTGGACAAATCACGTAAAGAGAGTTAAAAAACGGTTTAGTAGTCTCTCAGTGATATATGTCAGACACAAAAGTAAACAGAGATATGTGTTACATACAAAAGTGAACAGAGTGTGAAGTAAGTGAGGTACAAAAAAATTAATATTTGAAATCGTGCACAAATCACGTAAAGAGAGCTAAAAAATGGTTTACGAGTCTGTAAGTGTTATGTGTCAGACAACATTGTGTAAAAGTGAACAGAGTGTGATATACAAAAAAATGAATTTTTTATATAGTGGACAAATCACGTAAAGAGAGTTAAAAAACGGTTTAGTAGTCTCTCAGTGATATATGTCAGACACAAAAGTGAACAGAGATATGTGTCACACACAAAAGTGAACAGAGTGTGAAGTAAGTGAGGTACAAAAAAATTAATATTTGAAATCGTGCACAAATCACGTAAAGAGAGCTAAAAAATGGTTTACGAGTCTGTAAGTGTTATGTGTCAGACAACATTGTGTAAGAGTGAACAGAGTGTGAGATACAAAATAATGATTTTTTTATATAGTGGACAAATCACGTAAAGAGAGTTAAAAAACGGTTTAGTAGTATCTCAGTGATATGTGTCACACACAAAAGTGAACAGAGTGTGAAGTAAGTGAGGTACAAAGAAATTAATATTTGAAATCGTGCACAAATCACGTAAATTGAGCTAGAAAAAGGTTTGCGAGTCTGTAAGTGTTATGTGTCAGACAACATTGTGTAAAAGTGAACAGAGTGTGAGATACAAAAAAATGATATCTTTATATAGTGGACAAATCACGTAAAGAGAGTTAAAAAACGGTTTAGTAGTATCTCAGTGATATGTGTCACACACAAAAGTGAACAGAGTGTGAAGTAAGTGAGGTACAAAAAAATTAATATTTGAAATCGTGCACAAATCACGTAAATTGAGCTAAAAAATGGTTTACGAGTCTGTAAGTGTTATGTGTCAGACAACATTGTGTAAGAGTGAACAGAGTGTGAGATACAAAAAAATGAATTTTTTATATAGTGGACAAATCACGTAAAGAGAGTTAAAAAACGGTTTAGTAGTCTCTCAGTGATATATGTCAGACACAAAAGTAAACAGAGATATGTGTTACATACAAAAGTGAACAGAGTGTGAAGTAAGTGAGGTACAAAAAAATTAATATTTGAAATCGTGCACAAATCACGTAAAGAGAGCTAAAAAATGGTTTACGAGTCTGTAAGTGTTATGTGTCAGACAACATTGTGTAAGAGTGAACAGAGTGTGAGATTCAAAAAAATGAATTTTTTATATAGTGGACAAATCACGCAAAGAGAGTTAAAAAACGGTTTAGTAGTCTCTCAGTGATATATGTCAGACACAAAAGTGAACAGAGATATGTGTTACATACAAAAGTGAACAGAGTGTGAAGTAAGTGAGGTACAAAAAAATTAATATTTGAAATCGTGCACATATCACGTAAAGAGAGCTAAAAAATGGTTTACGAGTCTGTAAGTGTTATGTGTCAGACAACATTGTGTAAAAGTGAACAGAGTGTGAGATACAAAAAAATGATTTCTTTATATAGTGGACAAATCACGTAAAGAGAGTTAAAAAACGGTTTAGTAGTCTCTCAGTGATATATGTCAGACTCAAAAGTGAACAGAGATATGTGTCACACACAAAAGTGAACAGAGTGTGAAGTAAGTAAGGTACAAAAAAATTGATATTTGAAATCGTGCACAAATCACGTAAAGAGAGCTAAAAAATGGTTTACGAGTCTGTAAGTGTTATGTGTCAGACAACATTGTGTAAAAGTGAACAGAGTGTGAGATACAAAAAAATGATTTCTTTATATAGTGGACAAATCACGTAAAGAGAGTTAAAAAACGGTTTAGTAGTCTCTCAGTGATATATGTCAGACTCAAAAGTGAACAGAGATATGTGTCACACACAAAAGTGAACAGAGTGTGAAGTAAGTAAGGTACAAAAAAATTAATATTTGAAATCGTGCACAAATCACGTAAAGAGAGCTAAAAAATGGTTTACGAGTCTGTAAGTGTTATGTGTCAGACAACATTGTGTAAAAGTGAACAGAGTGTGAGATACAAAATAATGATTTTTTTATATAGTGGACAAATCACGTAAAGAGAGTTAAAAAACGGTTTAGTAGTATCTCAGTGATATGTGTCACACACAAAAGTGAACAGAGTGTGAAGTAAGTGAGGTACAAAAAAATTAATATTTGAAATCGTGCACAAATCACGTAAATTGAGCTAAAAAATGGTTTACGAGTCTGTAAGTGTTATGTGTCAGACAACATTGTGTAAGAGTGAACAGAGTGTGAGATACAAAAAAATGAATTTTTTATATAGTGGACAAATCACGTAAAGAGAGTTAAAAAACGGTTTAGTAGTCTCTCAGTGATATATGTCAGACACAAAAGTAAACAGAGATATGTGTTACATACAAAAGTGAACAGAGTGTGAAGTAAGTGAGGTACAAAAAAATTAATATTTGAAATCGTGCACAAATCACGTAAAGAGAGCTAAAAAATGGTTTACGAGTCTGTAAGTGTTATGTGTCAGACAACATTGTGTAAGAGTGAACAGAGTGTGAGATTCAAAAAAATGAATTTTTTATATAGTGGACAAATCACGCAAAGAGAGTTAAAAAACGGTTTAGTAGTCTCTCAGTGATATATGTCAGACACAAAAGTGAACAGAGATATGTGTTACATACAAAAGTGAACAGAGTGTGAAGTAAGTGAGGTACAAAAAAATTAATATTTGAAATCGTGCACATATCACGTAAAGAGAGCTAAAAAATGGTTTACGAGTCTGTAAGTGTTATGTGTCAGACAACATTGTGTAAAAGTGAACAGAGTGTGAGATACAAAAAAATGATTTCTTTATATAGTGGACAAATCACGTAAAGAGAGTTAAAAAACGGTTTAGTAGTCTCTCAGTGATATATGTCAGACTCAAAAGTGAACAGAGATATGTGTCACACACAAAAGTGAACAGAGTGTGAAGTAAGTAAGGTACAAAAAAATTGATATTTGAAATCGTGCACAAATCACGTAAAGAGAGCTAAAAAATGGTTTACGAGTCTGTAAGTGTTATGTGTCAGACAACATTGTGTAAAAGTGAACAGAGTGTGAGATACAAAAAAATGATTTCTTTATATAGTGGACAAATCACGTAAAGAGAGTTAAAAAACGGTTTAGTAGTCTCTCAGTGATATATGTCAGACACAAAAGTAAACAGAGATATGTGTTACATACAAAAGTGAACAGAGTGTGAAGTAAGTGAGGTACAAAAAAATTAATATTTGAAATCGTGCACAAATCACGTAAAGAGAGCTAAAAAATGGTTTACGAGTCTGTGTCAGACAACATTGTGTAAGAGTGAACAGAGTGTGAGATACAAAAAAATGAATTTTTTATATAGTGGACAAATCACGTAAAGAGAGTTAAAAAACGGTTTGGTAGTCTCTCAGTGATATATGTCAGACACAAAAATAAACAGAGATATGTGTTACATACAAAAGTGAACAGAGTGTGAAGTAAGTGAGGTACAAAAAAATTAATATTTGAAATCGTGCACAAATCACGTAAAGAGAGCTAAAAAATGGTTTACGAGTCTGTAAGTGTTATGTGTCAGACAACATTGTGTAAAAGTGAACAGAGTGTGATATACAAAAAAATGAATTTTTTATATAGTGGACAAATCACGTAAAGAGAGTTAAAAAACGGTTTAGTAGTCTCTCAGTGATATATGTCAGACACAAAAGTGAACAGAGATATGTGTTACATACAAAAGTGAACAGAGTGTGAAGTAAGTGAGGTACAAAAAAAATAATATTTGAAATCGTGCACAAATCACGTAAAGAGAGCTAAAAAATGGTTTACGAGTCTGTAAGTGTTATGTGTCAGACAACATTGTGTAAAAGTGAACAGAGTGTGAGATACAAAAAAATGATTTCTTTATATAGTGGACAAATCACGTAAAGAGAGTTAAAAAACGGTTTAGTAGTCTCTCAGTGATATATGTCAGACACAAAAGTAAACAGAGATATGTGTTACATACAAAAGTGAACAGAGTGTGAAGTAAGTGAGGTACAAAAAAATTAATATTTGAAATCGTGCACAAATCACGTAAAAAGACCTAAAAAATGGTTTACGAGTCTGTAAGTGTTATGTGTCAGACAACATTGTGTAAAAGTGAACAGAGTGTGAGATACAAAAAAATGAATTTTTTATATAGTGGACAAATCACGTAAAGAGAGTTAAAAAATGGTTTAGTAGACTCTCAGTGATATATGTCAGACACAAAATTGAACAGAGATATGTGTTACATACAAAAGTGAACAGAGTGTGAAGTAAGTGAGGTACAAAAAAATTAATATTTGAAATCGTGCACAAATCACGTAAAGAGAGCTAAAAAATGATTTACGAGTCTGTAAGTGTTGTGTGTCAGACAACATTGTGTAAAATTGAACAGAGTGTGAGATACAAAATAATGATTTTTTTATATAGTGGACAAATCACGTAAAGAGAGTTAAAAAACGGTTTAGTAGTATCTCAGTGATATGTGTCACACACAAAAGTGAACAGAGTGTGAAGTAAGTGAGGTACAAATAAATTAATATTTGAAATCGTGCACAAATCACGTAAAGAGAGCTAAAAAATGGTTTACGAGTCTGTAAGTGTTATGTGTCAGACAACATTGTGTAAGAGTGAACAGAGTGTGAGATACAAAAAAATGATTTTTTTATATAGTGGACAAATCACGTAAAGAGAGTTAAAAAACGGTTTAGTAGTCTCTCAGTGATATATGTCAGACACAAAAGTGAACAGAGATATGTGTTACATACAAAAGTGAACAGAGTGTGAAGTAAGTGAGGTACAAAAAAATTAATATTTGAAATCGTGCACAAATCACGTAAAGAGAGCTAAAAAATGGTTTACGAGTCTGTAAGTGTTATGTGTCAGACAACATTGTGTAAAAGTGAACAGAGTGTGAGATACAAAAAAATGATTTCTTTATATAGTGGACAAATCACGTAAAGAGAGTTAAAAAACGGTTTAGTAGTCTCTCAGTGATATATGTCAGACACAAAAGTGAACAGAGATATGTGTTACATACAAAAGTGAACAGAGTGTGAAGTAAGTGAGGTACAAAAAAATTAATATTTGAAATCGTGCACAAATCACGTAAAGAGAGCTAAAAAATGGTTTACGAGTCTGTAAGTGTTATGTGTCAGACAACATTGTGTAAAAGTGAACAGAGTGTGAGATACAAAAAAATGATTTCTTTATATAGTGGACAAATCACGTAAAGAGAGTTAAAAAACGGTTTAGTAGTCTCTCAGTGATATATGTCAGACACAAAAGTGAACAGAGATATGTGTCACACACAAAAGTGAACAGAGTGTGAAGTAAGTGAGGTACAAAAAAATTAATATTTGAAATCGTGCACAAATCACGTAAAGAGAGCTAAAAAATGGTTTACGAGTCTGTAAGTGTTATGTGTCAGACAACATTGTGTAAGAGTGAACAGAGTGTGAGATACAAAAAAATGAATTTTTTATATAGTGGACAAATCACGTAAAGAGAGTTAAAAAACGGTTTAGTAGTATCTCAGTGATATGTGTCACACACAAAAGTGAACAGAGTGTGAAGTAAGTGAGGTACAAAAAAATTAATATTTGAAATCGTGCACAAATCACGTAAAGAGAGCTAAAAAATGGTTTACGAGTCTGTAAATGTTATGTGTCAGACAACATTGTGTAAGAGTGAACAGAGTGTGAGATACAAAAAAATGAATTTTTTATATAGTGGACAAATCACGTAAAGAGAGTTAAAAAACGGTTTAGTAGTCTCTCAGTGATATATGTCAGACACAAAAGTAAACAGAGATATGTGTTACATACAAAAGTGAACAGAGTGTGAAGTAAGTGAGGTACAAAAAAATTAATATTTGAAATCGTGCACAAATCACGTAAAGAGAGCTAAAAAATGGTTTACGAGTCTGTAAGTGTTATGTGTCAGACAACATTGTGTAAAAGTGAACAGAGTGTGAGATACAAAAAAATGAATTTTTTATATAGTGGACAAATCACGTAAAGAGAGTTAAAAAACGGTTTAGTAGTCTCTCAGTGATATATGTCAGACACAAAAGTGAACAGAGATATGTGTCACACACAAAAGTGAACAGAGTGTGAAGTAAGTGAGGTACAAAAAAATTAATATTTGAAATTGTGCACAAATCACGTAAAGAGAGCTAAAAAATGGTTTACGAGTCTGTAAGTGTTATGTGTCAGACGACATTGTGTAAGAGTGAACAGAGTGTGAGATACAAAAAAATGAATTTTTTATATAGTGGACAAATCACGTAAAGAGAGTTAAAAAACGGTTTAGTAGTCTCTCAGTGATATATGTCAGACACAAAAGTGAACAGAGATATGTGTTACATACAAAAGTGAACAGAGTGTGAAGTAAGTGAGGTACAAAAAAATTAATATTTGAAATCGTGCACAAATCACGTAAAGGGAGCTAAAAAATGGTTTACGAGTCTGTAAGTGTTATGTGTCAGACAACATTGTGTGAAAGTGAACAGAGTGTGAGATACAAAAAAATGAATTTTTTATATAGTGGACAAATCACGTAAAGAGAGTTAAAAAACGGTTTAGTAGTCTCTCAGTGATATATGTCAGACACAAAAGTGAACAGAGATATGTGTCACACACAAAAGTGAACAGAGTGTGAAGTAAGTGAGGTACAAAAAAATTAATATTTGAAATCGTGCACAAATCACGTAAAGAGAGCTAAAAAATGGTTTACGAGTCTGTAAGTGTTATGTGTCAGACAACATTGTGTAAGAGTGAACAGAGTGTGAGATACAAAAAAATGAATTTTTTATATAGTGGACAAATCACGTAAAGAGAGTTAAAAAACGGTTTAGTAGTATCTCAGTGATATATGTCAGACACAAAAGTAAACAGAGATATGTGTTACATACAAAAGTGAACAGAGTGTGAAGTAAGTTAGGTACAAAAAAATTAATATTTGAAATCGTGCACAAATCACGTAAAGAGAGCTAAAAAATGGTTTACGAGTCTGTAAGTGTTATGTGTCAGACAACATTGTGTAAAAGTGAACAGAGTGTGATATACAAAAAAATGAATTTTTTATATAGTGGACAAATCACGTAAAGAGAGTTAAAAAACGGTTTAGTAGTCTCTCAGTGATATATGTCAGACACAAAAGTGAACAGAGATATGTGTCACACACAAAAGTGAACAGAGTGTGAAGTAAGTGAGGTACAAAAAAATTAATATTTGAAATCGTGCACAAATCACGTAAAGAGAGCTAAAAAATGGTTTACAAGTCTGTAAGTGTTATGTGTCAGACAACATTGTGTAAGAGTGAACAGAGTGTGAGATACAAAATAATGATTTTTTTATATAGTGGACAAATCACGTAAAGAGAGTTAAAAAACGGTTTAGTAGTATCTCAGTGATATGTGTCACACACAAAAGTGAACAGAGTGTGAAGTAAGTGAGGTACAAAGAAATTAATATTTGAAATCGTGCACAAATCACGTAAATTGAGCTAGAAAATGGTTTGCGAGTCTGTAAGTGTTATGTGTCAGACAACATTGTGTAAAAGTGAACAGAGTGTGAGATACAAAAAAATGATATCTTTATATAGTGGACAAATCACGTAAAGAGAGTTAAAAAACGGTTTAGTAGTATCTCAGTGATATGTGTCACACACAAAAGTGAACAGAGTGTGAAGTAAGTGAGGTACAAAAAAATTAATATTTGAAATCGTGCACAAATCACGTGAATTGAGCTAAAAAATGGTTTACGAGTCTGTAAGTGTTATGTGTCAGACAACATTGTGTAAGAGTGAACAGAGTGTGAGATACAAAAAAATGAATTTTTTATATAGTGGACAAATCACGTAAAGAGAGTTAAAAAACGGTTTAGTAGTCTCTCAGTGATATATGTCAGACACAAAAGTAAACAGAGATATGTGTTACATACAAAAGTGAACAGAGTGTGAAGTAAGTGAGGTACAAAAAAATTAATATTTGAAATCGTGCACAAATCACGTAAAGAGAGCTAAAAAATGGTTTACGAGTCTGTAAGTGTTATGTGTCAGACAACATTGTGTAAGAGTGAACAGAGTGTGAGATTCAAAAAAATGAATTTTTTATATAGTGGACAAATCACGCAAAGAGAGTTAAAAAACGGTTTAGTAGTCTCTCAGTGATATATGTCAGACACAAAAGTGAACAGAGATATGTGTCACACACAAAAGTGAACAGAGTGTGAAGTAAGTGAGGTACAAAAAAATTAATATTTGAAATCGTGCACAAATCACGTAAAGAGAGCTAAAAAATGGTTTACGAGTCTGTAAGTGTTATGTGTCAGACAACATTGTGTAAGAGTGAACAGAGTGTGAGATACAAAAAAATGAATTTTTTATATAGTGGACAAATCACGTAAAGAGAGTTAAAAAACGGTTTAGTAGTCTCTCAGTGATATATGTCAGACACAAAAGTAAACAGAGATATGTGTTACATACAAAAGTGAACAGAGTGTGAAGTAAGTGAGGTACAAAAAAATTAATATTTGAAATCGTGCACAAATCACGTAAAGAGAGCTAAAAAATGGTTTACGAGTCTGTAAGTGTTATGTGTCAGACAACATTGTGTAAAAGTGAACAGAGTGTGATATACAAAAAAATGAATTTTTTATATAGTGGACAAATCACGTAAAGAGAGTTAAAAAACGGTTTAGTAGTCTCTCAGTGATATATGTCAGACACAAAAGTGAACAGAAATATGTGTCACACACAAAAGTGAACAGAGTGTGAAGTAAGTGAGGTACAAAAAAATTAATATTTGAAATCGTGCACAAATCACGTAAAGAGAGCTAAAAAATGGTTTACGAGTCTGTAAGTGTTATGTGTCAGACAACATTGTGTAAGAGTGAACAGAGTGTGAGATACAAAATAATGATTTTTTTGTATAGTGGACAAATCACGTAAAGAGAGTTAAAAAACGGTTTAGTAGTATCTCAGTGATATGTGTCACACACAAAAGTGAACAGAGTGTGAAGTAAGTGAGGTACAAAGAAATTAATATTTGAAATCGTGCACAAATCACGTAAATTGAGCTAGAAAATGGTTTGCGAGTCTGTAAGTGTTATGTGTCAGACAACATTGTGTAAAAGTGAACAGAGTGTGAGATACAAAAAAATGATATCTTTATATAGTGGACAAATCACGTAAAGAGAGTTAAAAAACGGTTAAGTAGTATCTCAGTGATATGTGTCACACACAAAAGTGAACAGAGTGTGAAGTAAGTGAGGTACAAAAAAATTAATATTTGAAATCGTGCACAAATCACGTAAATTGAGCTAAAAAATGGTTTACGAGTCTGTAAGTGTTATGTGTCAGACAACATTGTGTAAGAGTGAACAGAGTGTGAGATACAAAAAAATGAATTTTTTATATAGTGGACAAATCACGTAAAGAGAGTTAAAAAACGGTTTAGTAGTCTCTCAGTGATATATGTCAGACACAAAAGTAAACAGAGATATGTGTTACATACAAAAGTGAACAGAGTGTGAAGTAAGTGAGGTACAAAAAAATTAATATTTGAAATCGTGCACAAATCACGTAAAGAGAGCTAAAAAATGGTTTACGAGTCTGTAAGTGTTATGTGTCAGACAACATTGTGTAAGAGTGAACAGAGTGTGAGATTCAAAAAAATGAATTTTTTATATAGTGGACAAATCACGCAAAGAGAGTTAAAAAACGGTTTAGTAGTCTCTCAGTGATATATGTCAGACACAAAAGTGAACAGAGATATGTGTTACATACAAAAGTGAACAGAGTGTGAAGTAAGTGAGGTACAAAAAAATTAATATTTGAAATCGTGCACAAATCACGTAAACAGAGCTAAAAAATGGTTTACGAGTCTGTAAGTGTTATGTGTCAGACAACATTGTGTAAAAGTGAACAGAGTGTGAGATACAAAAAAATGATTTCTTTATATAGTGGACAAATCACGTAAAGAGAGTTAAAAAACGGTTTAGTAGTCTCTCAGTGATATATGTCAGACTCAAAAGTGAACAGAGATATGTGTCACACACAAAAGTGAACAGAGTGTGAAGTAAGTAAGGTACAAAAAAATTGATATTTGAAATCGTGCACAAAACACGTAAAGAGAGCTAAAAAATGGTTTACGAGTCTGTAAGTGTTATGTGTCAGACAACATTGTGTAAAAGTGAACAGAGTGTGAGATACAAAAAAATGATTTCTTTATATAGTGGACAAATCACGTAAAGAGAGTTAAAAAACGGTTTAGTAGTCTCTCAGTGATATATGTCAGACTCAAAAGTGAACAGAGATATGTGTCACACACAAAAGTGAACAGAGTGTGAAGTAAGTAAGGTACAAAAAAATTAATATTTGAAATCGTGCACAAATCACGTAAAGAGAGCTAAAAAATGGTTTACGAGTCTGTAAGTGTTATGTGTCAGACAACATTGTGTAAAAGTGAACAGAGTGTGAGATACAAAATAATGATTTTTTTATATAGTGGACAAATCACGTAAAGAGAGTTAAAAAACGGTTTAGTAGTCTCTCAGTGATATATGTCAGACACAAAAGTGAACAGAGATATGTGTTACATACAAAAGTGAACAGAGTGTGAAGTAAGTGAGGTACAAAAAAATTAATATTTGAAATCGTGCACAAATCACGTAAAGAGAGCTAAAAAATGGTTTACGAGTCTGTAAGTGTTATGTGTCAGACAACATTGTGTAAAAGTGAACAGAGTGTGAGATACAAAAAAATGATTTCTTTATATAGTGGACAAATCACGTAAAGAGAGTTAAAAAACGGTTTAGTAGTCTCTCAGTGATATATGTCAGACACAAAAGTGAACAGAGATATGTGTCACACACAAAAGTGAACAGAGTGTGAAATAAGTAAGGTACAAAAAAATTAATATTTTAAATCGTGCACAAATCACGTAAAGAGAGCTAAAAAATGGTTTACGAGTCTGTAAGTGTTATGTGTCAGACAACATTGTGTAAAAGTGAACAGAGTGTGAGATACAAAATAATGATTTTTTTATATAGTGGACAAATCACGTAAAGAGAGTTAAAAAACGGTTTAGTAGTATCTCAGTGATATGTGTCACACATAAAAGTGAACAGAGTGTGAAGTAAGTGAGGTACAAAAAAATTAATATTTGAAATCGTGCACAAATCACGTAAAGAGAGCTAAAAAATGGTTTACGAGTCTGTAAGTGTTATGTGTCAGACAACATTGTGTAAGAGTGAACAGAGTGTGAGATACAAAAAAATGAATTTTTTATATAGTGGACAAATCACGTAAAGAGAGTTAAAAAACGGTTTAGTAGTCTCTCAGTGATATATGTCAGACACAAAAGTGAACAGAGATATGTGTTACATACAAAAGTGAATAGAGTGTGAAGTAAGTGAGGTACAAAAAAATTTATATTTGAAATCGTGCACAAATCACGTAAAGAGAGCTAAAAAATGGTTTACGAGTCTGTAAGTGTTATGTGTCAGACAACATTGTGTAAAAGTGAACAGAGTGTGAGATACAAAAAAATGATTTCTTTATATAGTGGACAAATCACGTAAAGAGAGTTAAAAAACGGTTTAGTAGTCTCTCAGTGATATATGTCAGACACAAAAGTGAACAGAGATATGTGTCACACACAAAAGTGAACAGAGTGTGAAGTAAGTAAGGTACAAAAAAATTAATATTTGAAATCGTGTACAAATCACGTAAAGAGAGCTAAAAAATGGTTTACGAGTCTGTAAGTGTTATGTGTCAGACAACATTGTGTAAAAGTGAACAGAGTGTGAGATACAAAATAATGATTTTTTTATATAGTGGACAAATCACGTAAAGAGAGTTAAAAAACGGTTTAGTAGTCTCTCAGTGATATATGTCAGACACAAAAGTGAACAGAGATATGTGTCACACACAAAAGTGAACAGAGTGTGAAGTAAGTGAGGTACAAAAAAATTAATATTTGAAATCGTGCACAAATCACGTGAATTGAGCTAAAAAATGGTTTACGAGTCTGTAAGTGTTATGTGTCAGACAACATTGTGTAAGAGTGAACAGAGTGTGAGATACAAAAAAATGAATTTTTTATATAGTGGACAAATCACGTAAAGAGAGTTAAAAAACGGTTTAGTAGTCTCTCAGTGATATATGTCAGACACAAAAGTAAACAGAGATATGTGTTACATACAAAAGTGAACAGAGTGTGAAGTAAGTGAGGTACAAAAAAATTAATATTTGAAATCGTGCACAAATCACGTAAAGAGAGCTAAAAAATGGTTTACGAGTCTGTAAGTGTTATGTGTCAGACAACATTGTGTAAGAGTGAACAGAGTGTGAGATTCAAAAAAATGAATTTTTTATATAGTGGACAAATCACGCAAAGAGAGTTAAAAAACGGTTTAGTAGTATCTCAGTGATATGTGTCACACACAAAAGTGAACAGAGTGTGATGTAAGTGAGGTACAAAAAAATTAATATTTGAAATCGTGCACAAATCACGTAAAGAGAGCTAAAAAATGGTTTACGAGTCTGTAAGTGTTATGTGTCAGACAACATTGTGTAAAAGTGAACAGAGTGTGAGATACAAAAAAATGAATTTTTTATATAGTGGACAAATCACGTAAAGAGAGTTAAAAAACGGTTTAGTAGTCTCTCAGTGATATATGTCAGACACAAAAGTGAACAGAGATATGTGTCACACACAAAAGTGAACAGAGTGTGAAGTAAGTGAGGTACAAAAAAATTAATATTTGAAATCGTGCACAAATCACGTAAAGAGAGCTAAAAAATGGTTTACGAGTCTGTAAGTGTTATGTGTCAGACAACATTGTGTAAGAGTGAACAGAGTGTGAGATACAAAAAAATGAATTTTTTATATAGTGGACAAATCACGTAAAGAGAGTTAAAAAACGGTTTAGTAGTCTCTCAGTGATATATGTCAGACACAAAAGTAAACAGAGATATGTGTTACATACAAAAGTGAACAGAGTGTGAAGTAAGTGAGGTACAAAAAAATTAATATTTGAAATCGTGCACAAATCACGTAAAGAGAGCTAAAAAATGGTTTACGAGTCTGTAAGTGTTATGTGTCAGACAACATTGTGTAAAAGTGAACAGAGTGTGATATACAAAAAAATGATTTTTTTATATTGTGGACAAATCACGTAAAGAGAGTTAAAAAACGGTTTAGTAGTCTCTCAGTGATATATGTCAGACACAAAAGTGAACAGAGATATGTGTCACACACAAAAGTGAACAGAGTGTGAAGTAAGTGAGGTACAAAGAAATTAATATTTGAAATCGTGCACAAATCACGTAAATTGAGCTAGAAAAAGGTTTGCGAGTCTGTAAGTGTTATGTGTCAGACAACATTGTGTAAAAGTGAACAGAGTGTGAGATACAAAAAAATGATATCTTTATATAGTGGACAAATCACGTAAAGAGAGTTAAAAAACGGTTTAGTAGTATCTCAGTGATATGTGTCACACACAAAAGTGAACAGAGTGTGAAGTAAGTGAGGTACAAAAAAATTAATATTTGAAATCGTGCACAAATCACGTAAATTGAGCTAAAAAATGGTTTACGAGTCTGTAAGTGTTATGTGTCAGACAACATTGTGTAAGAGTGAACAGAGTGTGAGATACAAAAAAATGAATTTTTTATATAGTGGACAAATCACGTAAAGAGAGTTAAAAAACGGTTTAGTAGTCTCTCAGTGATATATGTCAGACACAAAAGTAAACAGAGATATGTGTTACATACAAAAGTGAACAGAGTGTGAAGTAAGTGAGGTACAAAAAAATTAATATTTGAAATCGTGCACAAATCACGTAAAGAGAGCTAAAAAATGGTTTACGAGTCTGTAAGTGTTATGTGTCAGACAACATTGTGTAAGAGTGAACAGAGTGTGAGATTCAAAAAATGAATTTTTTATATAGTGGACAAATCACGCAAAGAGAGTTAAAAAACGGTTTAGTAGTCTCTCAGTGATATATGTCAGACACAAAAGTGAACAGAGATATGTGTTACATACAAAAGTGAACAGAGTGTGAAGTAAGTGAGGTACAAAAAAATTAATATTTGAAATCGTGCACATATCACGTAAAGAGAGCTAAAAAATGGTTTACGAGTCTGTAAGTGTTATGTGTCAGACAACATTGTGTAAAAGTGAACAGAGTGTGAGATACAAAAAAATGATTTCTTTATATAGTGGACAAATCACGTAAAGAGAGTTAAAAAACGGTTTAGTAGTCTCTCAGTGATATATGTCAGACTCAAAAGTGAACAGAGATATGTGTCACACACAAAAGTGAACAGAGTGTGAAGTAAGTAAGGTACAAAAAAATTGATATTTGAAATCGTGCACAAATCACGTAAAGAGAGCTAAAAAATGGTTTACGAGTCTGTAAGTGTTATGTGTCAGACAACATTGTGTAAAAGTGAACAGAGTGTGAGATACAAAAAAATGATTTCTTTATATAGTGGACAAATCACGTAAAGAGAGTTAAAAAACGGTTTAGTAGTCTCTCAGTGATATATGTCAGACTCAAAAGTGAACAGAGATATGTGTCACACACAAAAGTGAACAGAGTGTGAAGTAAGTAAGGTACAAAAAAATTAATATTTGAAATCGTGCACAAATCACGTAAAGAGAGCTAAAAAATGGTTTACGAGTCTGTAAGTGTTATGTGTCAGACAACATTGTGTAAAAGTGAACAGAGTGTGAGATACAAAATAATGATTTTTTTATATAGTGGACAAATCACGTAAAGAGAGTTAAAAAACGGTTTAGTAGTATCTCAGTGATATGTGTCACACACAAAAGTGAACAGAGTGTGAAGTAAGTGAGGTACAAAAAAATTAATATTTGAAATCGTGCACAAGTCACGTAAAGAGAGCTAAAAAATGGTTTACGAGTCTGTAAGTGTTATGTGTCAGACAACATTGTGTAAGAGTGAACGGAGTGTGAGATACAAAAAAATGATTTTTTTATATAGTGGACAAATCACGTAAAGAGAGTTAAAAAACGGTTTAGTAGTCTCTCAGTGATATATGTCAGACACAAAAGTAAACAGAGATATGTGTTACATACAAAAGTGAACAGAGTGTGAAGTAAGTGAGGTACAAAAAAATTAAAATTTGAAATCGTGCACAAATCACGTAAAGAGAGCTAAAAAATGGTTTACGAGTCTGTAAGTGTTATGTGTCAGACAACATTGTGTAAAAGTGAACAGAGTGTGAGATACAAAAAAATGAATTTTTTATATAGTGGACAAATCACGTAAAGAGAGTTAAAAAACGGTTTAGTAGTCTCTCAGTGATATATGTCAGACACAAAAGTGAACAGAGATATGTGTCACACACAAAAGTGAACAGAGTGTGAAGTAAGTGAGGTACAAAAAAATTAATATTTGAAATCGTGCACAAATCACGTAAAGAGAGCTAAAAAATGGTTCACGAGTCTGTAAGTGTTATGTGTCAGACAACATTGTGTAAGAGTGAACAGAGTGTGAGATACAAAAAAATGATTTTTTTATATAGTGGACAAATCACGTAAAGAGAGTTAAAAAACGGTTTAGTAGTCTCTCAGTGATATATGTCAGACACAAAAGTGAACAGAGATATGTGTTACATACAAAAGTGAACAGAGTGTGAAGTAAGTGAGGTACAAAAAAATTAATATTTGAAATCGTGCACAAATCACGTAAAGAGAGCTAAAAAATGGTTTACGAGTCTGTAAGTGTTATGTGTCAGACAACATTGTGTAAAAGTGAACAGAGTGTGAGATACAAAAAAATGAATTTTTTATATAGTGGACAAATCACGTAAAGAGAGTTAAAAAATGGTTTAGTAGACTCTCAGTGATATATGTCAGACACAAAATTGAACAGAGATATGTGTTACATACAAAAGTGAACAGAGTGTGAAGTAAGTGAGGTACAAAAAAATTAATATTTGAAATCGTGCACAAATCACGTAAAGAGAGCTAAAAAATGATTTACGAGTCTGTAGGTGTTGTGTGTCAGACAACATTGTGTAAAATTGAACAGAGTGTGAGATACAAAATAATGATTTTTTTATATAGTGGACAAATCACGTAAAGAGAGTTAAAAAACGGTTTAGTAGTATCTCAGTGATATGTGTCACACACAAAAGTGAACAGAGTGTGAAGTAAGTGAGGTACAAAGAAATTAATATTTGAAATCGTGCACAAATCACGTAAATTGAGCTAGAAAATGGTTTGCGAGTCTGTAAGTGTTATGTGTCAGACAACATTGTGTAAAAGTGAACAGAGTGTGAGATACAAAAAAATGATATCTTTATATAGTGGACAAATCACGTAAAGAGAGTTAAAAAACGGTTTAGTAGTATCTCAGTGATATGTGTCACACACAAAAGTGAACAGAGTGTGAAGTAAGTGAGGTACAAAAAAATTAATATTTGAAATCGTGCACAAATCACGTAAATTGAGTTAAAAAATGGTTTACGAGTCTGTAAGTGTTATGTGTCAGACAACATTGTGTAAGAGTGAACAGAGTGTGAGATACAAAAAAATGAATTTTTTATATAGTGGACAAATCACGTAAAGAGAGTTAAAAAACGGTTTAGTAGTCTCTCAGTGATATATGTCAGACACAAAAGTGAACAGAGATATGTGTTACATACAAAAGTGAACAGAGTGTGAAGTAAGTGAGGTACAAAAAAATTAATATTTGAAATCGTGCACAAATCACGTAAAGAGAGCTAAAAAATGGTTTACGAGTCTGTAAGTGTAATGTGTCAGACAACATTGTGTAAAAGTGAACAGAGTGTGAGATACAAAAAAATGATTTCTTTATATAGTGGACAAATCACGTAAAGAGAGTTAAAAAACGGTTTAGTAGTCTCTCAGTGATATATGTCAGACACAAAAGTGAACAGAGATATGTGTCACACACAAAAGTGAACAGAGTGTGAAGTAAGTAAGGTACAAAAAAATTAATATTTGAAATCGTGCACAAATCACGTAAAGAGAGCTAAAAAATGGTTTACGAGTCTGTAAGTGTTATGTGTCAGACAACATTGTGTAAAAGTGAACAGAGTGTGAGATACAAAATAATGATTTTTTTATATAGTGGACAAATCACGTAAAGAGAGTTAAAAAACGGTTTAGTAGTATCTCAGTGATATGTGTCACACACAAAAGTGAACAGAGTGTGAAGTAAGTGAGGTACAAAAAAATTAATATTTGAAATCGTGCACAAATCACGTAAAGAGAGCTAAAAAATGGTTTACGAGTCTGTAAGTGTTATGTGTCAGACAACATTGTGTAAAAGTGAACAGAGTGTGAGATACAAAAAAATGAATTTTTTATATAGTGGACAAATCACGTAAAGAGAGTTAAAAAACGGTTTAGTAGTCTCTCAGTGATATATGTCAGACACAAAAGTGAACAGAGATATGTGTCACACACAAAAGTGAACAGAGTGTGAAGTAAGTGAGGTACAAAAAAATTAATATTTGAAATCGTGCACAAATCACGTAAAGAGAGCTAAAAAATGGTTTACGAGTCTGTGTCAGACAACATTGTGTAAGAGTGAACAGAGTGTGAGATACAAAAAAATTAATTTTTTATATAGTGGACAAATCACGTAAAGAGAGTTAAAAAACGGTTTAGTAGTCTCTCAGTGATATATGTCAGACACAAAAATAAACAGAGATATGTGTTACATACAAAAGTGAACAGAGTGTGAAGTAAGTGAGGTACAAAAAAATTAATATTTGAAATCGTGCACAAATCACGTAAAGAGAGCTAAAAAATGGTTTACGAGTCTGTAAGTGTTATGTGTCAGACAACATTGTGTAAAAGTGAACAGAGTGTGATATACAAAAAAATGAATTTTTTATATAGTGGACAAATCACGTAAAGAGAGTTAAAAAACGGTTTAGTAGTCTCTCAGTGATATATGTCAGACACAAAAGTGAACAGAGATATGTGTTACATACAAAAGTGAACAGAGTGTGAAGTAAGTGAGGTACAAAAAAAATAATATTTGAAATCGTGCACAAATCACGTAAAGAGAGCTAAAAAATGGTTTACGAGTCTGTAAGTGTTATGTGTCAGACAACATTGTGTAAAAGTGAACAGAGTGTGAGATACAAAAAAATGAATTTTTTATATAGTGGACAAATCACGTAAAGAGAGTTAAAAAATGGTTTAGTAGACTCTCAGTGATATATGTCAGACACAAAATTGAACAGAGATATGTGTTACATACAAAAGTGAACAGAGTGTGAAGTAAGTGAGGTACAAAAAAATTAATATTTGAAATCGTGCACAAATCACGTAAAGAGAGCTAAAAAATGATTTACGAGTCTGTAGGTGTTGTGTGTCAGACAACATTGTGTAAAATTGAACAGAGTGTGAGATACAAAATAATGATTTTTTTATATAGTGGACAAATCACGTAAAGAGAGTTAAAAAACGGTTTAGTAGTATCTCAGTGATATGTGTCACACACAAAAGTGAACAGAGTGTGAAGTAAGTGAGGTACAAAGAAATTAATATTTGAAATCGTGCACAAATCACGTAAATTGAGCTAGAAAATGGTTTGCGAGTCTGTAAGTGTTATGTGTCAGACAACATTGTGTAAAAGTGAACAGAGTGTGAGATACAAAAAAATGATATCTTTATATAGTGGACAAATCACGTAAAGAGAGTTAAAAAACGGTTTAGTAGTATCTCAGTGATATGTGTCACACACAAAAGTGAACAGAGTGTGAAGTAAGTGAGGTACAAAAAAATTAATATTTGAAATCGTGCACAAATCACGTAAATTGAGTTAAAAAATGGTTTACGAGTCTGTAAGTGTTATGTGTCAGACAACATTGTGTAAGAGTGAACAGAGTGTGAGATACAAAAAAATGAATTTTTTATATAGTGGACAAATCACGTAAAGAGAGTTAAAAAACGGTTTAGTAGTCTCTCAGTGATATATGTCAGACACAAAAGTGAACAGAGATATGTGTTACATACAAAAGTGAACAGAGTGTGAAGTAAGTGAGGTACAAAAAAATTAATATTTGAAATCGTGCACAAATCACGTAAAGAGAGCTAAAAAATGGTTTACGAGTCTGTAAGTGTAATGTGTCAGACAACATTGTGTAAAAGTGAACAGAGTGTGAGATACAAAAAAATGATTTCTTTATATAGTGGACAAATCACGTAAAGAGAGTTAAAAAACGGTTTAGTAGTCTCTCAGTGATATATGTCAGACACAAAAGTGAACAGAGATATGTGTCACACACAAAAGTGAACAGAGTGTGAAGTAAGTAAGGTACAAAAAAATTAATATTTGAAATCGTGCACAAATCACGTAAAGAGAGCTAAAAAATGGTTTACGAGTCTGTAAGTGTTATGTGTCAGACAACATTGTGTAAAAGTGAACAGAGTGTGAGATACAAAATAATGATTTTTTTATATAGTGGACAAATCACGTAAAGAGAGTTAAAAAACGGTTTAGTAGTATCTCAGTGATATGTGTCACACACAAAAGTGAACAGAGTGTGAAGTAAGTGAGGTACAAAAAAATTAATATTTGAAATCGTGCACAAATCACGTAAAGAGAGCTAAAAAATGGTTTACGAGTCTGTAAGTGTTATGTGTCAGACAACATTGTGTAAAAGTGAACAGAGTGTGAGATACAAAAAAATGAATTTTTTATATAGTGGACAAATCACGTAAAGAGAGTTAAAAAACGGTTTAGTAGTCTCTCAGTGATATATGTCAGACACAAAAGTGAACAGAGATATGTGTCACACACAAAAGTGAACAGAGTGTGAAGTAAGTGAGGTACAAAAAAATTAATATTTGAAATCGTGCACAAATCACGTAAAGAGAGCTAAAAAATGGTTTACGAGTCTGTGTCAGACAACATTGTGTAAGAGTGAACAGAGTGTGAGATACAAAAAAATTAATTTTTTATATAGTGGACAAATCACGTAAAGAGAGTTAAAAAACGGTTTAGTAGTCTCTCAGTGATATATGTCAGACACAAAAATAAACAGAGATATGTGTTACATACAAAAGTGAACAGAGTGTGAAGTAAGTGAGGTACAAAAAAATTAATATTTGAAATCGTGCACAAATCACGTAAAGAGAGCTAAAAAATGGTTTACGAGTCTGTAAGTGTTATGTGTCAGACAACATTGTGTAAAAGTGAACAGAGTGTGATATACAAAAAAATGAATTTTTTATATAGTGGACAAATCACGTAAAGAGAGTTAAAAAACGGTTTAGTAGTCTCTCAGTGATATATGTCAGACACAAAAGTGAACAGAGATATGTGTTACATACAAAAGTGAACAGAGTGTGAAGTAAGTGAGGTACAAAAAAATAATATTTGAAATCGTGCACAAATCACGTAAAGAGAGCTAAAAAATGGTTTACGAGTCTGTAAGTGTTATGTGTCAGACAACATTGTGTAAAAATGAACAGAGTGTGAGATACAAAAAAATGATTTCTTTATATAGTGGACAAATCACGTAAAGAGAGTTAAAAAACGGTTTAGTAGTCTCTCAGTGATATATGTCAGACACAAAAGTAAACAGAGATATGTGTTACATACAAAAGTGAACAGAGTGTGAAGTAAGTGAGGTACAAAAAAATTAATATTTGAAATCGTACACAAATCACGTAAAGAGACCTAAAAAATGGTTTACGAGTCTGTAAGTGTTATGTGTCAGACAACATTGTGTAAAAGTGAACAGAGTGTGTGATACAAAAAAATGAATTTTTTATATAGTGGACAAATCACGTAAAGAGAGTTAAAAAATGGTTTAGTAGACTCTCAGTGATATATGTCAGACACAAAATTGAACAGAGATATGTGTTACATACAAAAGTGAACAGAGTGTGAAGTAAGTGAGGTACAAAAAAATTAATATTTGAAATCGTGCACAAATCACGTAAAGAGAGCTAAAAAATGATTTACGAGTCTGTAAGTGTTGTGTGTCAGACAACATTGTGTAAAATTGAACAGAGTGTGAGATACAAAATAATGATTTTTTTATATAGTGGACAAATCACGTAAAGAGAGTTAAAAAACGGTTTAGTAGTATCTCAGTGATATGTGTCACACACAAAAGTGAACAGAGTGTGAAGTAAGTGAGGTACAAAAAAATTAATATTTTAAATCGTGCACAAATGACGTAAAGAGAGCTAAAAAATGGTTTACGAGTCTGTAAGTGTTATGTGTCAGACAACATTGTGTAAAAGTGAACAGAGTGTGAGATACAAAATAATGATTTTTTTATATAGTGGACAAATCACGTAAAGAGAGTTAAAAAACGGTTTAGTAGTCTCTCAGTGATATATGTCAGACTCAAAAGTGAACAGAGATATGTGTCACACACAAAAGTGAACAGAGTGTGAAGTAAGTAAGTTACAAAAATATTGAAATCGTGCACAAATCACGTAGAGAGCTAAAAAATGGTTTACGAGTCTGTAAGTGTTATGTGTCAGACAACATTGTGTAAAAGTGAACAGAGTGTGAGATACAAAAAAATGATTTCTTTATATAGTGGACAAATCACGTAAAGAGAGTTAAAAAACGGTTTAGTAGTCTCTCAGTGATATATGTCAGACTCAAAAGTGAACAGAGATATGTGTCACACACAAAAGTGAACAGAGTGTGAAGTAAGTAAGGTACAAAAAAATTAATATTTGAAATCGTGCACAAATCACGTAAAGAGAGCTAAAAAATGGTTTACGAGTCTGTAAGTGTTATGTGTCAGACAACATTGTGTAAAAGTGAACAGAGTGTGAGATACAAAATAATGATTTTTTTATATAGTGGACAAATCACGTAAAGAGAGTTAAAAAACGGTTTAGTAGTATCTCAGTGATATGTGTCACACACAAAAGTGAACAGAGTGTGAAGTAAGTGAGGTACAAAAAAATTAATATTTGAAATCGTGCACAAATCACGTAAAGAGAGCTAAAAAATGGTTTACGAGTCTGTAAGTGTTATGTGTCAGACAACATTGTGTAAGAGTGAACGGAGTGTGAGATACAAAAAAATGATTTTTTTATATAGTGGACAAATCACGTAAAGAGAGTTAAAAAACGGTTTAGTAGTCTCTCAGTGATATATGTCAGACACAAAAGTAAACAGAGATATGTGTTACATACAAAAGTGAACAGAGTGTGAAGTAAGTGAGGTACAAAAAAATTAAAATTTGAAATCGTGCACAAATCACGTAAAGAGAGCTAAAAAATGGTTTACGAGTCTGTAAGTGTTATGTGTCAGACAACATTGTGTAAAAGTGAACAGAGTGTGAGATACAAAAAAATGAATTTTTTATATAGTGGACAAATCACGTAAAGAGAGTTAAAAAACGGTTTAGTAGTCTCTCAGTGATATATGTCAGACACAAAAGTGAACAGAGATATGTGTCACACACAAAAGTGAACAGAGTGTGAAGTAAGTGAGGTACAAAAAAATTAATATTTGAAATCGTGCACAAATCACGTAAAGAGAGCTAAAAAATGGTTCACGAGTCTGTAAGTGTTATGTGTCAGACAACATTGTGTAAGAGTGAACAGAGTGTGAGATACAAAAAAATGATTTTTTTATATAGTGGACAAATCACGTAAAGAGAGTTAAAAAACGGTTTAGTAGTCTCTCAGTGATATATGTCAGACACAAAAGTGAACAGAGATATGTGTTACATACAAAAGTGAACAGAGTGTGAAGTAAGTGAGGTACAAAAAAATTAATATTTGAAATCGTGCACAAATCACGTAAAGAGAGCTAAAAAATGGTTTACGAGTCTGTAAGTGTTATGTGTCAGACAACATTGTGTAAAAGTGAACAGAGTGTGAGATACAAAAAAATGAATTTTTTATATAGTGGACAAATCACGTAAAGAGAGTTAAAAAATGGTTTAGTAGACTCTCAGTGATATATGTCAGACACAAAATTGAACAGAGATATGTGTTACATACAAAAGTGAACAGAGTGTGAAGTAAGTGAGGTACAAAAAAATTAATATTTGAAATCGTGCACAAATCACGTAAAGAGAGCTAAAAAATGATTTACGAGTCTGTAGGTGTTGTGTGTCAGACAACATTGTGTAAAATTGAACAGAGTGTGAGATACAAAATAATGATTTTTTTATATAGTGGACAAATCACGTAAAGAGAGTTAAAAAACGGTTTAGTAGTATCTCAGTGATATGTGTCACACACAAAAGTGAACAGAGTGTGAAGTAAGTGAGGTACAAAGAAATTAATATTTGAAATCGTGCACAAATCACGTAAATTGAGCTAGAAAATGGTTTGCGAGTCTGTAAGTGTTATGTGTCAGACAACATTGTGTAAAAGTGAACAGAGTGTGAGATACAAAAAAATGATATCTTTATATAGTGGACAAATCACGTAAAGAGAGTTAAAAAACGGTTTAGTAGTATCTCAGTGATATGTGTCACACACAAAAGTGAACAGAGTGTGAAGTAAGTGAGGTACAAAAAAATTAATATTTGAAATCGTGCACAAATCACGTAAATTGAGTTAAAAAATGGTTTACGAGTCTGTAAGTGTTATGTGTCAGACAACATTGTGTAAGAGTGAACAGAGTGTGAGATACAAAAAAATGAATTTTTTATATAGTGGACAAATCACGTAAAGAGAGTTAAAAAACGGTTTAGTAGTCTCTCAGTGATATATGTCAGACACAAAAGTGAACAGAGATATGTGTCACACACAAAAGTGAACAGAGTGTGAAGTAAGTAAGGTACAAAAAAATTAATATTTGAAATCGTGCACAAATCACGTAAAGAGAGCTAAAAAATGGTTTACGAGTCTGTAAGTGTTATGTGTCAGACAACATTGTGTAAAAGTGAACAGAGTGTGAGATACAAAATAATGATTTTTTTATATAGTGGACAAATCACGTAAAGAGAGTTAAAAAACGGTTTAGTAGTATCTCAGTGATATGTGTCACACACAAAAGTGAACAGAGTGTGAAGTAAGTGAGGTACAAAAAAATTAATATTTGAAATCGTGCACAAATCACGTAAAGAGAGCTAAAAAATGGTTTACGAGTCTGTAAGTGTTATGTGTCAGACAACATTGTGTAAAAGTAAACAGAGTGTGAGATACAAAAAAATGAATTTTTTATATAGTGGACAAATCACGTAAAGAGAGTTAAAAAACGGTTTAGTAGTCTCTCAGTGATATATGTCAGACACAAAAGTGAACAGAGATATGTGTCACACACAAAAGTGAACAGAGTGTGAAGTAAGTGAGGTACAAAAAAATTAATATTTGAAATCGTGCACAAATCACGTAAAGAGAGCTAAAAAATGGTTTACGAGTCTGTAAGTGTTATGTGTCAGACAACATTGTGTAAAAGTGAACAGAGTGTGATATACAAAAAAATGAATTTTTTATATAGTGGACAAATCACGTAAAGAGAGTTAAAAAACGGTTTAGTAGTCTCTCAGTGATATATGTCAGACACAAAAGTGAACAGAGATATGTGTTACATACAAAAGTGAACAGAGTGTGAAGTAAGTGAGGTACAAAAAAAATAATATTTGAAATCGTGCACAAATCACGTAAAGAGAGCTAAAAAATGGTTTACGAGTCTGTAAGTGTTATGTGTCAGACAACATTGTGTAAAAATGAACAGAGTGTGAGATACAAAAAAATGATTTCTTTATATAGTGGACAAATCACGTAAAGAGAGTTAAAAAACGGTTTAGTAGTCTCTCAGTGATATATGTCAGACACAAAAGTAAACAGAGATATGTGTTACATACAAAAGTGAACAGAGTGTGAAGTAAGTGAGGTACAAAAAAATTAATATTTGAAATCGTGCACAAATCACGTAAAGAGACCTAAAAAATGGTTTACGAGTCTGTAAGTGTTATGTGTCAGACAACATTGTGTAAAAGTGAACAGAGTGTGAGATACAAAAAAATGAATTTTTTATATAGTGGACAAATCACGTAAAGAGAGTTAAAAAATGGTTTAGTAGACTCTCAGTGATATATGTCAGACACAAAATTGAACAGAGATATGTGTTACATACAAAAGTGAACAGAGTGTGAAGTAAGTGAGGTACAAAAAAATTAATATTTGAAATCGTGCACAAATCACGTAAAGAGAGCTAAAAAATGATTTACGAGTCTGTAAGTGTTGTGTGTCAGACAACATTGTGTAAAATTGAACAGAGTGTGAGATACAAAATAATGATTTTTTTATATAGTGGACAAATCACGTAAAGAGAGTTAAAAAACGGTTTAGTAGTATCTCAGTGATATGTGTCACACACAAAAGTGAACAGAGTGTGAAGTAAGTGAGGTACAAAAAAATTAATATTTGAAATCGTGCACAAATCACGTAAAGAGAGCTAAAAAATGGTTTACGAGTCTGTAAGTGTTATGTGTCAGACAACATTGTGTAAGAGTGAACAGAGTGTGAGATACAAAAAAATGAATTTTTTATATAGTGGACAAATCACGTAAAGAGAGTTAAAAAACGGTTTAGTAGTCTCTCAGTGATATATGTCAGACACAAAAGTGAACAGAGATATGTGTTACATACAAAAGTGAACAGAGTGTGAAGTAAGTGAGGTACAAAAAAATTAATATTTGAAATCGTGCACAAATCACGTAAAGAGAGCTAAAAAATGGTTTACGAGTCTGTAAGTGTTATGTGTCAGACAACATTGTGTAAAAGTGAACAGAGTGTGAGATACAAAAAAATGATTTCTTTATATAGTGGACAAATCACGTAAAGAGAGTTAAAAAACGGTTTAGTAGTCTCTCAGTGATATATGTCAGACACAAAAGTAAACAGAGATATGTGTTACATACAAAAGTGAACAGAGTGTGAAGTAAGTGAGGTACAAAAAAATTAATATTTGAAATCGTGCACAAATCACGTAAAGAGAGCTAAAAAATGGTTTACGAGTCTGTAAGTGTTATGTGTCAGACAACATTGTGTAAAAGTGAACAGAGTGTGAGATACAAAAAAATGAATTTTTTATATAGTGGACAAATCACGTAAAGAGAGTTAAAAAATGGTTTAGTAGACTCTCAGTGATATATGTCAGACACAAAATTGAACAGAGATATGTGTTACATACAAAAGTGAACAGAGTGTGAAGTAAGTGAGGTACAAAAAAATTAATATTTGAAATCGTGCACAAATCACGTAAAGAGACCTAAAAAATGGTTTACGAGTCTGTAAGTGTTATGTGTCAGACAACATTGTGTAAAAGTGAACAGAGTGTGAGATACAAAAAAATGAATTTTTTATATAGTGGACAAATCACGTAAAGAGAGTTAAAAAATGGTTTAGTAGACTCTCAGTGATATATGTCAGACACAAAATTGAACAGAGATATGTGTTACATACAAAAGTGAACAGAGTGTGAAGTAAGTGAGGTACAAAAAAATTAATATTTGAAATCGTGCACAAATCACGTAAAGAGAGCTAAAAAATGATTTACGAGTCTGTAAGTGTTGTGTGTCAGACAACATTGTGTAAAATTGAACAGAGTGTGAGATACAAAATAATGATTTTTTTATATTGTGGACAAATCACGTAAAGAGAGTTAAAAAACGGTTTAGTAGTATCTCAGTGATATGTGTCACACACAAAAGTGAACAGAGTGTGAAGTAAGTGAGGTACAAAAAAATTAATATTTTAAATCGTGCACAAATGACGTAAAGAGAGCTAAAAAATGGTTTACGAGTCTGTAAGTGTTATGTGTCAGACAACATTGTGTAAAAGTGAACAGAGTGTGAGATACAAAATAATGATTTTTTTATATAGTGGACAAATCACGTAAAGAGAGTTAAAAAACGGTTTAGTAGTATCTCAGTGATATGTGTCACACACAAAAGTGAACAGAGTGTGAAGTAAGTGAGGTACAAAAAAATTAATATTTGAAATCGTGCACAAATCACGTAAAGAGAGCTAAAAAATGGTTTACGAGTCTGTAAGTGTTATGTGTCAGACAACATTGTGTAAGAGTGAACAGAGTGTGAGATACAAAAAAATGAATTTTTTATATAGTGGACAAATCACGTAAAGAGAGTTAAAAAACGGTTTAGTAGTCTCTCAGTGATATATGTCAGACACAAAAGTGAACAGAGATATGTGTTACATACAAAAGTGAACAGAGTGTGAAGTAAGTGAGGTACAAAAAAATTAATATTTGAAATCGTGCACAAATCACGTAAAGAGAGCTAAAAAATGGTTTACGAGTCTGTAAGTGTTATGTGTCAGACAACATTGTGTAAAAGTGAACAGAGTGTGAGATACAAAAAAATGATTTCTTTATATAGTGGACAAATCACGTAAAGAGAGTTAAAAAACGGTTTAGTAGTCTCTCAGTGATATATGTCAGACACAAAAGTAAACAGAGATATGTGTTACATACAAAAGTGAACAGAGTGTGAAGTAAGTGAGGTACAAAAAAATTAATATTTGAAATCGTGCACAAATCACGTAAAGAGACCTAAAAAATGGTTTACGAGTCTGTAAGTGTTATGTGTCAGACAACATTGTGTAAAAGTGAACAGAGTGTGAGATACAAAAAAATGAATTTTTTATATAGTGGACAAATCACGTAAAGAGAGTTAAAAAATGGTTTAGTAGACTCTCAGTGATATATGTCAGACACAAAATTGAACAGAGATATGTGTTACATACAAAAGTGAACAGAGTGTGAAGTAAGTGAGGTACAAAAAAATTAATATTTGAAATCGTGCACAAATCACGTAAAGAGAGCTAAAAAATGATTTACGAGTCTGTAAGTGTTGTGTGTCAGACAACATTGTGTAAAATTGAACAGAGTGTGAGATACAAAATAATGATTTTTTTATATAGTGGACAAATCACGTAAAGAGAGTTAAAAAACGGTTTAGTAGTATCTCAGTCATATGTGTCACACACAAAAGTGAACAGAGTGTGAAGTAAGTGAGGTACAAAAAAATTAATATTTGAAATCGTGCACAAATCACGTAAAGAGAGCTAAAAAATGGTTTACGAGTCTGTAAGTGTTATGTGTCAGACAACATTGTGTAAGAGTGAACAGAGTGTGAGATACAAAAAAATGAATTTTTTATACAGTGGACAAATCACGTAAAGAGAGTTAAAAAACGGTTTAGTAGTCTCTCAGTGATATATGTCAGACACAAAAGTGAACAGAGATATGTGTTACATACAAAAGTGAACAGAGTGTGAAGTAAGTGAGGTACAAAAAAATTAATATTTGAAATCGTGCACAAATCACGTAAAGAGAGCTAAAAAATGGTTTACGAGTCTGTAAGTGTTATGTGTCAGACAACATTGTGTAAAAGTGAACAGAGTGTGAGATACAAAAAAATGATTTCTTTATATAGTGGACAAATCACGTAAAGAGAGTTAAAAAACGGTTTAGTAGTCTCTCAGTGATATATGTCAGACACAAAAGTAAACAGAGATATGTGTTACATACAAAAGTGAACAGAGTGTGAAGTAAGTGAGGTACAAAAAAATTAATATTTGAAATCGTGCACAAATCACGTAAAGAGACCTAAAAAATGGTTTACGAGTCTGTAAGTGTTATGTGTCAGACAACATTGTGTAAAAGTGAACAGAGTGTGAGATACAAAAAAATGAATTTTTTATATAGTGGACAAATCACGTAAAGAGAGTTAAAAAATGGTTTAGTAGACTCTCAGTGATATATGTCAGACACAAAATTGAACAGAGATATGTGTTACATACAAAAGTGAACAGAGTGTGAAGTAAGTGAGGTACAAAAAAATTAATATTTGAAATCGTGCACAAATCACGTAAAGAGAGCTAAAAAATGATTTACGAGTCTGTAAGTGTTGTGTGTCAGACAACATTGTGTAAAATTGAACAGAGTGTGAGATACAAAATAATGATTTTTTTATATAGTGGACAAATCACGTAAAGAGAGTTAAAAAACGGTTTAGTAGTATCTCAGTGATATGTGTCACACACAAAAGTGAACAGAGTGTGAAGTAAGTGAGGTACAAATAAATTAATATTTGAAATCGTGCACAAATCACGTAAAGAGAGCTAAAAAATGGTTTACGAGTCTGTAAGTGTTATGTGTCAGACAACATTGTGTAAAAGTGAACAGAGTGTGAGATACAAAAAAATGATTTCTTTATATAGTGGACAAATCACGTAAAGAGAGTTAAAAAACGGTTTAGTAGTCTCTCAGTGAAATATGTCAGACACAAAAGTGAACAGAGATATGTGTTACATACAAAAGTGAACAGAGTGTGAAGTAAGTGAGGTACAAAAAAATTAATATTTGAAATCGTGCACAAATCACGTAAAGAGAGCTAAAAAATGGTTTACGAGTCTGTAAGTGTTATGTGTCAGACAACATTGTGTAAAAGTGAACAGAGTGTGAGATACAAAAAAATGATTTCTTTATATAGTGGACAAATCACGTAAAGAGAGTTAAAAAACGGTTTAGTAGTCTCTCAGTGATATATGTCAGACACAAAAGTGAACAGAGATATGTGTCACACACAAAAGTGAACAGAGTGTGAAATAAGTAAGGTACAAAAAAATTAATATTTTAAATCGTGCACAAATCACGTAAAGAGAGCTAAAAAATGGTTTACGAGTCTGTAAGTGTTATGTGTCAGACAACATTGTGTAAAAGTGAACAGAGTGTGAGATACAAAATAATGATTTTTTTATATAGTGGACAAATCACGTAAAGAGAGTTAAAAAACGGTTTAGTAGTATCTCAGTGATATGTGTCACACACAAAAGTGAACAGAGTGTGAAGTAAGTGAGGTACAAAAAAATTAATATTTGAAATCGTGCACAAATCACGTAAAGAGAGCTAAAAAATGGTTTACGAGTCTGTAAGTGTTATGTGTCAGACAACATTGTGTAAGAGTGAACAGAGTGTGAGATACAAAAAAATGAATTTTTTATATAGTGGACAAATCACGTAAAGAGAGTTAAAAAACGGTTTAGTAGTCTCTCAGTGATATATGTCAGACACAAAAGTGAACAGAGATATGTGTTACATACAAAAGTGAACAGAGTGTGAAGTAAGTGAGGTACAAAAAAATTAATATTTGAAATCGTGCACAAATCACGTAAAGAGAGCTAAAAAATGGTTTACGAGTCTGTAAGTGTTATGTGTCAGACAACATTGTGTAAAAGTGAACAGAGTGTGAGATACAAAAAAATGATATCTTTATATAGTGGACAAATCACGTAAAGAGAGTTAAAAAACGGTTTAGTAGTATCTCAGTGATATGTGTCACACACAAAAGTGAACAGAGTGTGAAGTAAGTGAGGTACAAAAAAATTAATATTTGAAATCGTGCACAAATCACGTAAATTGAGTTAAAAAATGGTTTACGAGTCTGTAAGTGTTATGTGTCAGACAACATTGTGTAAGAGTGAACAGAGTGTGAGATACAAAAAAATGAATTTTTTATATAGTGGACAAATCACGTAAAGAGAGTTAAAAAACGGTTTAGTAGTCTCTCAGTGATATATGTCAGACACAAAAGTGAACAGAGATATGTGTTACATACAAAAGTGAACAGAGTGTGAAGTAAGTGAGGTACAAAAAAATTAATATTTGAAATCGTGCACAAATCACGTAAAGAGAGCTAAAAAATGGTTTACGAGTCTGTAAGTGTAATGTGTCAGACAACATTGTGTAAAAGTGAACAGAGTGTGAGATACAAAAAAATGATTTCTTTATATAGTGGACAAATCACGTAAAGAGAGTTAAAAAACGGTTTAGTAGTCTCTCAGTGATTTATGTCAGACACAAAAGTGAACAGAGATATGTGTCACACACAAAAGTGAACAGAGTGTGAAGTAAGTGAGGTACAAAAAAATTAATATTTGAAATCGTGCACAAATCACGTAAAGAGAGCTAAAAAATGGTTTACGAGTCTGTAAGTGTTATGTGTCAGACAACATTGTGTAAAAGTGAACAGAGTGTGAGATACAAAAAAATGAATTTTTTATATAGTGGACAAATCACGTAAAGAGAGTTAAAAAACGGTTTAGTAGTCTCTCAGTGATATATGTCAGACACAAAAGTGAACAGAGATATGTGTCACACACAAAAGTGAACAGAGTGTGAAGTAAGTGAGGTACAAAAAAATTAATATTTGAAATCGTGCACAAATCACGTAAAGAGAGCTAAAAAATGGTTTACGAGTCTGTGTCAGACAACATTGTGTAAGAGTGAACAGAGTGTGAGATACAAAAAAATTAATTTTTTATATAGTGGACAAATCACGTAAAGAGAGTTAAAAAACGGTTTAGTAGTCTCTCAGTGATATATGTCAGACACAAAAATAAACAGAGATATGTGTTACATACAAAAGTGAACAGAGTGTGAAGTAAGTGAGGTACAAAAAAATTAATATTTGAAATCGTGCACAAATCACGTAAAGAGAGCTAAAAAATGGTTTACGAGTCTGTAAGTGTTATGTGTCAGACAACATTGTGTAAAAGTGAACAGAGTGTGATATACAAAAAAATGAATTTTTTATATAGTGGACAAATCACGTAAAGAGAGTTAAAAAACGGTTTAGTAGTCTCTCAGTGATATATGTCAGACACAAAAGTGAACAGAGATATGTGTTACATACAAAAGTGAACAGAGTGTGAAGTAAGTGAGGTACAAAAAAAATAATATTTGAAATCGTGCACAAATCACGTAAAGAGAGCTAAAAAATGGTTTACGAGTCTGTAAGTGTTATGTGTCAGACAACATTGTGTAAAAATGAACAGAGTGTGAGATACAAAAAAATGATTTCTTTATATAGTGGACAAATCACGTAAAGAGAGTTAAAAAACGGTTTAGTAGTCTCTCAGTGATATATGTCAGACACAAAAGTAAACAGAGATATGTGTTACATACAAAAGTGAACAGAGTGTGAAGTAAGTGAGGTACAAAAAAATTAATATTTGAAATCGTGCACAAATCACGTAAAGAGACCTAAAAAATGGTTTACGAGTCTGTAAGTGTTATGTGTCAGACAACATTGTGTAAAAGTGAACAGAGTGTGAGATACAAAAAAATGAATTTTTTATATAGTGGACAAATCACGTAAAGAGAGTTAAAAAATGGTTTAGTAGACTCTCAGTGATATATGTCAGACACAAAATTGAACAGAGATATGTGTTACATACAAAAGTGAACAGAGTGTGAAGTAAGTGAGGTACAAAAAAATTAATATTTGAAATCGTGCACAAATCACGTAAAGAGAGCTAAAAAATGATTTACGAGTCTGTAAGTGTTGTGTGTCAGACAACATTGTGTAAAATTGAACAGAGTGTGAGATACAAAATAATGATTTTTTTATATAGTGGACAAATCGCGTAAAGAGAGTTAAAAAACGGTTTAGTAGTATCTCAGTGATATGTGTCACACACAAAAGTGAACAGAGTGTGAAGTAAGTGAGGTACAAAAAAATTAATATTTTAAATCGTGCACAAATGACGTAAAGAGAGCTAAAAAATGGTTTACGAGTCTGTAAGTGTTATGTGTCAGACAACATTGTGTAAAAGTGAACAGAGTGTGAGATACAAAATAATGATTTTTTTATATAGTGGACAAATCACGTAAAGAGAGTTAAAAAACGGTTTAGTAGTATCTCAGTGATATGTGTCACACACAAAAGTGAACAGAGTGTGAAGTAAGTGAGGTACAAAAAAATTAATATTTGAAATCGTGCACAAATCACGTAAAGAGAGCTAAAAAATGGTTTACGAGTCTGTAAGTGTTATGTGTCAGACAACATTGTGTAAGAGTGAACAGAGTGTGAGATACAAAAAAATGAATTTTTTATATAGTGGACAAATCACGTAAAGAGAGTTAAAAAACGGTTTAGTAGTCTCTCAGTGATATATGTCAGACACAAAAGTGAACAGAGATATGTGTTACATACAAAAGTGAACAGAGTGTGAAGTAAGTGAGGTACAAAAAAATTAATATTTGAAATCGTGCACAAATCACGTAAAGAGAGCTAAAAAATGGTTTACGAGTCTGTAAGTGTTATGTGTCAGACAACATTGTGTAAAAGTGAACAGAGTGTGAGATACAAAAAAATGATTTCTTTATATAGTGGACAAATCACGTAAAGAGAGTTAAAAAACGGTTTAGTAGTCTCTCAGTGATATATGTCAGACACAAAAGTAAACAGAGATATGTGTTACATACAAAAGTGAACAGAGTGTGAAGTAAGTGAGGTACAAAAAAATTAATATTTGAAATCGTGCACAAATCACGTAAAGAGACCTAAAAAATGGTTTACGAGTCTGTAAGTGTTATGTGTCAGACAACATTGTGTAAAAGTGAACAGAGTGTGAGATACAAAAAAATGAATTTTTTATATAATGGACAAATCACGTAAAGAGAGTTAAAAAATGGTTTAGTAGACTCTCAGTGATATATGTCAGACACAAAATTGAACAGAGATATGTGTTACATACAAAAGTGAACAGAGTGTGAAGTAAGTGAGGTACAAAAAAATTAATATTTGAAATCGTGCACAAATCACGTAAAGAGAGCTAAAAAATGATTTACGAGTCTGTAAGTGTTGTGTGTCAGACAACATTGTGTAAAATTGAACAGAGTGTGAGATACAAAATAATGATTTTATTATATAGTGGACAAATCACGTAAAGAGAGTTAAAAAACGGTTTAGTAGTATCTCAGTCATATGTGTCACACACAAAAGTGAACAGAGTGTGAAGTAAGTGAGGTACAAAAAAATTAATATTTTAAATCGTGCACAAATGACGTAAAGAGAGCTAAAAAATGGTTTACGAGTCTGTAAGTGTTATGTGTCAGACAACATTGTGTAAAAGTGAACAGAGTGTGAGATACAAAATAATGATTTTTTTATATAGTGGACAAATCACGTAAAGAGAGTTAAAAAACGGTTTAGTAGTATCTCAGTGATATGTGTCACACACAAAAGTGAACAGAGTGTGAAGTAAGTGAGGTACAAAAAAATTAATATTTGAAATCGTGCACAAATCACGTAAAGAGAGCTAAAAAATGGTTTACGAGTCTGTAAGTGTTATGTGTCAGACAACATTGTGTAAGAGTGAACAGAGTGTGAGATACAAAAAAATGAATTTTTTATATAGTGGACAAATCACGTAAAGAGAGTTAAAAAACGGTTTAGTAGTCTCTCAGTGATATATGTCAGACACAAAAGTGAACAGAGATATGTGTTACATACAAAAGTGAACAGAGTGTGAAGTAAGTGAGGTACAAAAAAATTAATATTTGAAATCGTGCACAAATCACGTAAAGAGAGCTAAAAAATGGTTTACGAGTCTGTAAGTGTTATGTGTCAGACAACATTGTGTAAAAGTGAACAGAGTGTGAGATACAAAAAAATGATTTCTTTATATAGTGGACAAATCACGTAAAGAGAGTTAAAAAACGGTTTAGTAGTCTCTCAGTGATATATGTCAGACACAAAAGTAAACAGAGATATGTGTTACATACAAAAGTGAACAGAGTGTGAAGTAAGTGAGGTACAAAAAAATTAATATTTGAAATCGTGCACAAATCACGTAAAGAGACCTAAAAAATGGTTTACGAGTCTGTAAGTGTTATGTGTCAGACAACATTGTGTAAAAGTGAACAGAGTGTGAGATACAAAAAAATGAATTTTTTATATAGTGGACAAATCACGTAAAGAGAGTTAAAAAATGGTTTAGTAGACTCTCAGTGATATATGTCAGACACAAAATTGAACAGAGATATGTGTTACATACAAAAGTGAACAGAGTGTGAAGTAAGTGAGGTACAAAAAAATTAATATTTGAAATCGTGCACAAATCACGTAAAGAGAGCTAAAAAATGATTTACGAGTCTGTAAGTGTTGTGTGTCAGACAACATTGTGTAAAATTGAACAGAGTGTGAGATACAAAATAATGATTTTTTTATATAGTGGACAAATCACGTAAAGAGAGTTAAAAAACGGTTTAGTAGTATCTCAGTGATATGTGTCACACACAAAAGTGAACAGAGTGTGAAGTAAGTGAGGTACAAATAAATTAATATTTGAAATCGTGCACAAATCACGTAAAGAGAGCTAAAAAATGGTTTACGAGTCTGTAAGTGTTATGTGTCAGACAACATTGTGTAAAAGTGAACAGAGTGTGAGATACAAAAAAATGATTTCTTTATATAGTGGACAAATCACGTAAAGAGAGTTAAAAAACGGTTTAGTAGTCTCTCAGTGATATATGTCAGACACAAAAGTGAACAGAGATATGTGTTACATACAAAAGTGAACAGAGTGTGAAGTAAGTGAGGTACAAAAAAATTAATATTTGAAATCGTGCACAAATCACGTAAAGAGAGCTAAAAAATGGTTTACGAGTCTGTAAGTGTTATGTGTCAGACAACATTGTGTAAAAGTGAACAGAGTGTGAGATACAAAAAAATGATTTCTTTATATAGTGGACAAATCACGTAAAGAGAGTTAAAAAACGGTTTAGTAGTCTCTCAGTGATATATGTCAGACACAAAAGTGAACAGAGATATGTGTCACACACAAAAGTGAACAGAGTGTGAAATAAGTAAGGTACAAAAAAATTAATATTTTAAATCGTGCACAAATCACGTAAAGAGAGCTAAAAAATGGTTTACGAGTCTGTAAGTGTTATGTGTCAGACAACATTGTGTAAAAGTGAACAGAGTGTGAGATACAAAATAATGATTTTTTTATATAGTGGACAAATCACGTAAAGAGAGTTAAAAAACGGTTTAGTAGTATCTCAGTGATATGTGTCACACACAAAAGTGAACAGAGTGTGAAGTAAGTGAGGTACAAAAAAATTAATATTTGAAATCGTGCACAAATCACGTAAAGAGAGCTAAAAAATGGTTTACGAGTCTGTAAGTGTTATGTGTCAGACAACATTGTGTAAGAGTGAACAGAGTGTGAGATACAAAAAAATGAATTTTTTATATAGTGGACAAATCACGTAAAGAGAGTTAAAAAACGGTTTAGTAGTCTCTCAGTGATATATGTCAGACACAAAAGTGAACAGAGATATGTGTTACATACAAAAGTGAACAGAGTGTGAAGTAAGTGAGGTACAAAAAAATTAATATTTGAAATCGTGCACAAATCACGTAAAGAGAGCTAAAAAATGGTTTACGAGTCTGTAAGTGTTATGTGTCAGACAACATTGTGTAAAAGTGAACAGAGTGTGAGATACAAAAAAATGATTTCTTTATATAGTGGACAAATCACGTAAAGAGAGTTAAAAAACGGTTTAGTAGTCTCTCAGTGATATATGTCAGACACAAAAGTGAACAGAGATATGTGTCACACAAAAAAGTGAACAGAGTGTGAAGTAAGTAAGGTACAAAAAAATTAATATTTGAAATCGTGCACAAATCACGTAAAGAGAGCTAAAAAATGGTTTACGAGTCTGTAAGTGTTATGTGTCAGACAACATTGTGTAAAAGTGAACAGAGTGTGAGATACAAAATAATGATTTTTTTATATAGTGGACAAATCACGTAAAGAGAGTTAAAAAACGGTTTAGTAGTATCTCAGTGATATGTGTCACACACAAAAGTGAACAGAGTGTGAAGTAAGTGAGGTACAAAAAAATTAATATTTGAAATCGTGCACAAATCACGTAAAGAGAGCTAAAAAATGGTTTACGAGTCTGTAAGTGTTATGTGTCAGACAACATTGTGTAAAAGTGAACAGAGTGTGAGATACAAAAAAATGATTTCTTTATATAGTGGACAAATCACGTAAAGAGAGTTAAAAAACGGTTTAGTAGTCTCTCAGTGATATATGTCAGACACAAAAGTGAACAGAGATATGTGTCACACACAAAAGTGAACAGAGTGTGAAGTAAGTAAGGTACAAAAAAATTAATATTTGAAATCGTGCACAAATCACGTAAAGAGAGCTAAAAAATGGTTTACGAGTCTGTAAGTGTTATGTGTCAGAGAACATTGTGTAATAGTGAACAGAGTGTGAGATACAAAATAATGATTTTTTTATATAGTGGACAAATCACGTAAAGAGAGTTAAAAAACGGTTTAGTAGTATCTCAGTGATATGTGTCACACACAAAAGTGAACAGAGTGTGAAGTAAGTGAGGTACAAAAAAATTAATATTTGAAATCGTGCACAAATCACGTAAAGAGAGCTAAAAAATGGTTTACGAGTCTGTAAGTGTTATGTGTCAGACAACATTGTGTAAAAGTGAACAGAGTGTGATATACAAAAAAATGAATTTTTTATATAGTGGACAAATCACGTAAAGAGAGTTAAAAAACGGTTTAGTAGACTCTCAGTGATATATGTCAGACACAAAATTGAACAGAGATATGTGTTACATACAAAAGTGAACAGAGTGTGAAGTAAGTGAGGTACAAAAAAATTAATATTTGAAATCGTGCACAAATCACGTAAAGAGAGCTAAAAAATGGTTTACGAGTCTGTGTCAGACAACATTGTGTAAGAGTGAACAGAGTGTGAGATACAAAAAAATGAATTTTTTATATAGTGGACAAATCACGTAAAGAGAGTTAAAAAACGGTTTAGTAGTCTCTCAGTGATATATGTCAGACACAAAAATAAACAGAGATATGTGTTACATACAAAAGTGAACAGAGTGTGAAGTAAGTGAGGTACAAAAAAATTAATATTTGAAATCGTGCACAAATCACGTAAAGAGAGCTAAAAAATGGTTTACGAGTCTGTAAGTGTTATGTGTCAGACAACATTGTGTAAAAGTGAACAGAGTGTGATATACAAAAAAATGAATTTTTTATATAGTGGACAAATCACGTAAAGAGAGTTAAAAAACGGTTTAGTAGTCTCTCAGTGAAATATGTCAGACACAAAAGTGAACAGAGATATGTGTTACATACAAAATTGAACAGAGTGTGAAGTAAGTGAGGTACAAAAAAAATAATATTTGAAATCGTGCACAAATCACGTAAAGAGAGCTAAAAAATGGTTTACGAGTCTGTAAGTGTTATGTGTCAGACAACATTGTGTAAAAGTGAACAGAGTGTGAGATACAAAAAAATGATTTCTTTATATAGTGGACAAATCACGTAAAGAGAGTTAAAAAACGGTTTAGTAGTCTCTCAGTGATATATGTCAGACTCAAAAGTAAACAGAGATATGTGTTACATACAAAAGTGAACAGAGTGTGAAGTAAGTGAGGTACAAAAAAATTAATATTTGAAATCGTGCACAAATCACGTAAAGAGACCTAAAAAATGGTTTACGAGTCTGTAAGTGTTATGTGTCAGACAACATTGTGTAAAAGTGAACAGAGTGTGAGATACAAAAAAATGAATTTTTTATATAGTGGACAAATCACGTAAAGAGAGTTAAAAAATGGTTTAGTAGACTCTCAGTGATATATGTCAGACACAAAATTGAACAGAGATATGTGTTACATACAAAAGTGAACAGAGTGTGAAGTAAGTGAGGTACAAAAAAATTAATATTTGAAATCGTGCACAAATCACGTAAAGAGAGCTAAAAAATGATTTACGAGTCTGTAAGTGTTGTGTGTCAGACAACATTGTGTAAAATTGAACAGAGTGTGAGATACAAAATAATGATTTTTTTATATAGTGGACAAATCACGTAAAGAGAGTTAAAAAACGGTTTAGTAGTATCTCAGTGATATGTGTCACACACAAAAGTGAACAGAGTGTGAAGTAAGTGAGGTACAAATAAATTAATATTTGAAATCGTGCACAAATCACGTAAAGAGAGCTAAAAAATGGTTTACGAGTCTGTAAGTGTTATGTGTCAGACAACATTGTGTAAGAGTGAACAGAGTGTGAGATACAAAAAAATGATTTTTTTATATAGTGGACAAATCACGTAAAGAGAGTTAAAAAACGGTTTAGTAGTCTCTCAGTGATATATGTCAGACACAAAAGTGAACAGAGATATGTGTTACATACAAAAGTGAACAGAGTGTGAAGTAAGTGAGGTACAAAAAAATAAATATTTGAAATCGTGCACAAATCACGTAAAGAGAGCTAAAAAATGGTTTACGAGTCTGTAAGTGTTATGTGTCAGACAACATTGTGTAAAAGTGAACAGTGTGATATACAAAAAAATGAACTTTTTATATAGTGGACAAATCACGTAAAGAGAGTTAAAAAACGGTTTAGTAGTCTCTCAGTGATATATGTCAGACACAAAAGTGAACAGAGATATGTGTTACATACAAAAGTGAACAGAGTGTGAAGTAAGTGAGGTACAAAAAAAATAATATTTGAAATCGTGCACAAATCACGTAAAGAGAGCTAAAAAATGGTTTACGAGTCTGTAAGTGTTATGTGTCAGACAACATTGTGTAAAAGTGAACAGAGTGTGAGATACAAAAAAATGATTTCTTTATATAGTGGACAAATCACGTAAAGAGAGTTAAAAAATGGTTTAGTAGACTCTCAGTGATATATGTCAGACACAAAATTGAACAGAGATATGTGTTACATACAAAAGTGAACAGAGTGTGAAGTAAGTGAGGTACAAAAAAATTAATATTTGAAATCGTGCACAAATCACGTAAAGAGAGCTAAAAAATGGTTTACGAGTCTGTAAGTGTTATGTGTCAGACAACATTGTTTAAAAGTGAACAGAGTGTGAGATACAAAATAATGATTTTTTTATATAGTGGACAAATCACGTAAAGAGAGTTAAAAAACGGTTTAGTAGTATCTCAGTGATATGTGTCACACACAAAAGTGAACAGAGTGTGAAGTAAGTGAGGTACAAAAAAATTAATATTTGAAATCGTGCACAAATCACGTAAAGAGAGCTAAAAAATGGTTTACGAGTCTGTAAGTGTTATGTGTCAGACAACATTGTGTAAAAGTGAACAGAGTGTGAGATACAAAAAAATGAATTTTTTATATAGTGGACAAATCACGTAAAGAGAGTTAAAAAACGGTTTAGTAGTCTCTCAGTGATATATGTCAGACACAAAAGTGAACAGAGATATGTGTCACACACAAAAGTGAACAGAGTGTGAAGTAAGTGAGGTACAAAAAAATTAATATTTGAAATCGTGCACAAATCACGTAAAGAGAGCTAAAAAATGGTTTACGAGTCTGTAAGTATTATGTGTCAGACAACATTGTGTAAGAGTGAACAGAGTGTGAGATACAAAAAAATGAATTTTTTATATAGTGGACAAATCACGTAAAGAGAGTTAAAAAACGGTTTAGTAGTCTCTCAGTGATATATGTCAGACACAAAAGTAAACAGAGATATGTGTTACATGCAAAAGTGAACAGAGTGTGAAGTAAGTGAGCTACAAAAAAATTAATATTTGAAATCGTGCGCAAATCACGTAAAGAGAGCTAAAAAATGGTTTACGAGTCTGTAAGTGTTATGTGTCAGACAACATTGTGTAAAAGTGAACAGAGTGTGATATACAAAAAAATGAATTTTTTATATAGTGGACAAATCACGTAAAGAGAGTTAAAAAACGGTTTAGTAGTCTCTCAGTGATATATGTCAGACACAAAAGTGAACAGAGATATGTGTTACATACAAAAGTGAACAGAGTGTGAAGTAAGTGAGGTACAAAAAAAATAATATTTGAAATCGTGCACAAATCACGTAAAGAGAGCTAAAAAATGGTTTACGAGTCTGTAAGTGTTATGTGTCAGACAACATTGTGTAAAAGTGAACAGAGTGTGAGATACAAAAAAATGATTTCTTTATATAGTGGACAAATCACGTAAAGAGAGTTAAAAAACGGTTTAGTAGTCTCTCAGTGATATATGTCAGACACAAAAGTAAACAGAGATATGTGTTACATACAAAAGTGAACAGAGTGTGAAGTAAGTGAGGTACAAAAAAATTAATATTTGAAATCGTGCACAAATCACGTAAAGAGACCTAACAAATGGTTTACGAGTCTGTAAGTGTTATGTGTCAGACAACATTGTGTAAAAGTGAACAGAGTGTGAGATACAAAAAAATGAATTTTTTATATAGTGGACAAATCACGTAAAGAGAGTTAAAAAACGGTTTAGTAGTATCTCAGTGATATGTGTCACACACAAAAGTGAACAGAGTGTGAAGTAAGTGAGGTACAAAGAAATTAATATTTGAAATCGTGCACAAATCACGTAAATTGAGCTAGAAAATGGTTTGCGAGTCTGTAAGTGTTATGTGTCAGACAACATTGTGTAAAAGTGAACAGAGTGTGAGATACAAAAAAATGATATCTTTATATAGTGGACAAATCACGTAAAGAGAGTTAAAAAACGGTTTAGTAGTATCTCAGTGATATGTGTCACACACAAAAGTGAACAGAGTGTGAAGTAAGTGAGGTACAAAAAAATTAATATTTGAAATGGTGCACAAATCACGTAAATTGAGCTAAAAAATGGTTTACGAGTCTGTAAGTGTTATGTGTCAGACAACATTGTGTAAGAGTGAACAGAGTGTGAGATACAAAAAAATGAATTTTTTATATAGTGGACAAATCACGTAAAGAGAGTTAAAAAACGGTTTAGTAGTCTCTCAGTGATATATGTCAGACACAAAAGTGAACAGAGATATGTGTTACATACAAAAGAGAACAGAGTGTGAAGTAAGTGAGGTACAAAAAAATTAATATTTGAAATCGTGCACAAATCACGTAAAGAGAGCTAAAAAATGGTTTACGAGTCTGTAAGTGTTATGTGTCAGACAACATTGTGTAAAAGTGAACAGAGTGTGAGATACAAAAAAATGATTTCTTTATATAGTGGACAAATCACGTAAAGAGAGTTAAAAAACGGTTTAGTAGTCTCTCAGTGATATATGTCAGACACAAAAGTGAACAGAGATATGTGTCACACACAAAAGTGAACAGAGTGTGAAGTAAGTAAGGTACAAAAAAATTAATATTTGAAATCGTGCACAAATCACGTAAAGAGAGCTAAAAAATGGTTTACGAGTCTGTAAGTGTTATGTGTCAGACAACATTGTTTAAAAGTGAACAGAGTGTGAGATACAAAATAATGATTTTTTTATATAGTGGACAAATCACGTAAAGAGAGTTAAAAAACGGTTTAGTAGTATCTCAGTGATATGTGTCACACACAAAAGTGAACAGAGTGTGAAGTAAGTGAGGTACAAAAAAATTAATATTTGAAATCGTGCACAAATCACGTAAAGAGAGCTAAAAAATGGTTTACGAGTCTGTAAGTGTTATGTGTCAGACAACATTGTGTAAAAGTGAACAGAGTGTGAGATACAAAAAAATGAATTTTTTATATAGTGGACAAATCACGTAAAGAGAGTTAAAAAACGGTTTAGTAGTCTCTCAGTGATATATGTCAGACACAAAAGTGAACAGAGATATGTGTCACACACAAAAGTGAACAGAGTGTGAAGTAAGTGAGGTACAAAAAAATTAATATTTGAAATCGTGCACAAATCACGTAAAGAGAGCTAAAAAATGGTTTACGAGTCTGTAAGTATTATGTGTCAGACAACATTGTGTAAGAGTGAACAGAGTGTGAGATACAAAAAAATGAATTTTTTATATAGTGGACAAATCACGTAAAGAGAGTTAAAAAACGGTTTAGTAGTCTCTCAGTGATATATGTCAGACACAAAAGTAAACAGAGATATGTGTTACATACAAAAGTGAACAGAGTGTGAAGTAAGTGAGGTACAAAAAAATTAATATTTGAAATCGTGCGCAAATCACGTAAAGAGAGCTAAAAAATGGTTTACGAGTCTGTAAGTGTTATGTGTCAGACAACATTGTGTAAAAGTGAACAGAGTGTGATATACAAAAAAATGAATTTTTTATATAGTGGACAAATCACGTAAAGAGAGTTAAAAAACGGTTTAGTAGTCTCTCAGTGATATATGTCAGACACAAAAGTGAACAGAGATATGTGTTACATACAAAAGTGAACAGAGTGTGAAGTAAGTGAGGTACAAAAAAAATAATATTTGAAATCGTGCACAAATCACGTAAAGAGAGCTAAAAAATGGTTTACGAGTCTGTAAGTGTTATGTGTCAGACAACATTGTGTAAAAGTGAACAGAGTGTGAGATACAAAAAAATGATTTCTTTATATAGTGGACAAATCACGTAAAGAGAGTTAAAAAACGGTTTAGTAGTCTCTCAGTGATATATGTCAGACACAAAAGTAAACAGAGATATGTGTTACATACAAAAGTGAACAGAGTGTGAAGTAAGTGAGGTACAAAAAAATTAATATTTGAAATCGTGCACAAATCACGTAAAGAGACCTAACAAATGGTTTACGAGTCTGTAAGTGTTATGTGTCAGACAACATTGTGTAAAAGTGAACAGAGTGTGAGATACAAAAAAATGAATTTTTTATATAGTGGACAAATCACGTAAAGAGAGTTAAAAAATGGTTTAGTAGACTCTCAGTGATATATGTCAGACACAAAATTGAACAGAGATATGTGTTACATACAAAAGTGAACAGAGTGTGAAGTAAGTGAGGTACAAAAAAATTAATATTTGAAATCGTGCACAAATCACGTAAAGAGAGCTAAAAAATGATTTACGAGTCTGTAAGTGTTGTGTGTCAGACAACATTGTGTAAAATTGAACAGAGTGTGAGATACAAAATAATGATTTTTTTATATAGTGGACAAATCACGTAAAGAGAGTTAAAAAACGGTTTAGTAGTATCTCAGTGATATGTGTCACACACAAAAGTGAACAGAGTGTGAAGTAAGTGAGGTACAAAGAAATTAATATTTGAAATCGTGCACAAATCACGTAAATTGAGCTAGAAAATGGTTTGCGAGTCTGTAAGTGTTATGTGTCAGACAACATTGTGTAAAAGTGAACAGAGTGTGAGATACAAAAAAATGATATCTTTATATAGTGGACAAATCACGTAAAGAGAGTTAAAAAACGGTTTAGTAGTATCTCAGTGATATGTGTCACACACAAAAGTGAACAGAGTGTGAAGTAAGTGAGGTACAAAAAAATTAATATTTGAAATGGTGCACAAATCACGTAAATTGAGCTAAAAAATGGTTTACGAGTCTGTAAGTGTTATGTGTCAGACAACATTGTGTAAGAGTGAACAGAGTGTGAGATACAAAAAAATGAATTTTTTATATAGTGGACAAATCACGTAAAGAGAGTTAAAAAACGGTTTAGTAGTCTCTCAGTGATATATGTCAGACACAAAAGTGAACAGAGATATGTGTTACATACAAAAGAGAACAGAGTGTGAAGTAAGTGAGGTACAAAAAAATTAATATTTGAAATCGTGCACAAATCACGTAAAGAGAGCTAAAAAATGGTTTACGAGTCTGTAAGTGTTATGTGTCAGACAACATTGTGTAAAAGTGAACAGAGTGTGAGATACAAAAAAATGATTTCTTTATATAGTGGACAAATCACGTAAAGAGAGTTAAAAAACGGTTTAGTAGTCTCTCAGTGATATATGTCAGACACAAAAGTGAACAGAGATATGTGTCACACACAAAAGTGAACAGAGTGTGAAGTAAGTAAGGTACAAAAAAATTAATATTTGAAATCGTGCACAAATCACGTAAAGAGAGCTAAAAAATGGTTTACGAGTCTGTAAGTGTTATGTGTCAGACAACATTGTTTAAAAGTGAACAGAGTGTGAGATACAAAATAATGATTTTTTTATATAGTGGACAAATCACGTAAAGAGAGTTAAAAAACGGTTTAGTAGTATCTCAGTGATATGTGTCACACACAAAAGTGAACAGAGTGTGAAGTAAGTGAGGTACAAAAAAATTAATATTTGAAATCGTGCACAAATCACGTAAAGAGAGCTAAAAAATGGTTTACGAGTCTGTAAGTGTTATGTGTCAGACAACATTGTGTAAAAGTGAACAGAGTGTGAGATACAAAAAAATGAATTTTTTATATAGTGGACAAATCACGTAAAGAGAGTTAAAAAACGGTTTAGTAGTCTCTCAGTGATATATGTCAGACACAAAAGTGAACAGAGATATGTGTCACACACAAAAGTGAACAGAGTGTGAAGTAAGTGAGGTACAAAAAAATTAATATTTGAAATCGTGCACAAATCACGTAAAGAGAGCTAAAAAATGGTTTACGAGTCTGTAAGTATTATGTGTCAGACAACATTGTGTAAGAGTGAACAGAGTGTGAGATACAAAAAAATGAATTTTTTATATAGTGGACAAATCACGTAAAGAGAGTTAAAAAACGGTTTAGTAGTCTCTCAGTGATATATGTCAGACACAAAAGTATACAGAGATATGTGTTACATACAAAAGTGAACAGAGTGTGAAGTAAGTGAGGTACAAAAAAATTAATATTTGAAATCGTGCGCAAATCACGTAGAGAGCTAAAAAATGGTTTACGAGTCTGTAAGTGTTATGTGTCAGACAACATTGTGTAAAAGTGAACAGAGTGTGATATACAAAAAAATTAATTTTTTATATAGTGGACAAATCACGTAAAGAGAGTTAAAAAACGGTTTAGTAGTCTCTCAGTGATATATGTCAGACACAAAAGTGAACAGAGATATGTGTTACATACAAAAGTGAACAGAGTGTGAAGTAAGTGAGGTACAAAAAAAATAATATTTGAAATCGTGCACAAATCACGTAAAGAGAGCTAAAAAATGGTTTACGAGTCTGTAAGTGTTATGTGTCAGACAACATTGTGTAAAAGTGAACAGAGTGTGAGATACAAAAAAATGATTTCTTTATATAGTGGACAAATCACGTAAAGAGAGTTAAAAAACGGTTTAGTAGTCTCTCAGTGATATATGTCAGACACAAAAGTAAACAGAGATATGTGTTACATACAAAAGTGAACAGAGTGTGAAGTAAGTGAGGTACAAAAAAATTAATATTTGAAATCGTGCACAAATCACGTAAAGAGACCTAAAAAATGGTTTACGAGTCTGTAAGTGTTATGTGTCAGACAACATTGTGTAAAAGTGAACAGAGTGTGAGATACAAAAAAATGAATTTTTTATATAGTGGACAAATCACGTAAAGAGAGTTAAAAAATGGTTTAGTAGACTCTCAGTGATATATGTCAGACACAAAATTGAACAGAGATATGTGTTACATACAAAAGTGAACAGAGTGTGAAGTAAGTGAGGTACAAAAAAATTAATATTTGAAATCGTGCACAAATCACGTAAAGAGAGCTAAAAAATGATTTACGAGTCTGTAAGTGTTGTGTGTCAGACAACATTGTGTAAAATTGAACAGAGTGTGAGATACAAAATAATGATTTTTTTATATAGTGGACAAATCACGTAAAGAGAGTTAAAAAACGGTTTAGTAGTATCTCAGTGATATGTGTCACACACAAAAGTGAACAGAGTGTGAAGTAAGTGAGGTACAAAGAAATTAATATTTGAAATCGTGCACAAATCACGTAAATTGAGCTAGAAAATGGTTTGCGAGTCTGTAAGTGTTATGTGTCAGACAACATTGTGTAAAAGTGAACAGAGTGTGAGATACAAAAAAATGATATCTTTATATAGTGGACAAATCACGTAAAGAGAGTTAAAAAACGGTTTAGTAGTATCTCAGTGATTTGTGTCACACACAAAAGTGAACAGAGTGTGAAGTAAGTGAGGTACAAAAAAATTAATATTTGAAATGGTGCACAAATCACGTAAATTGAGCTAAAAAATGGTTTACGAGTCTGTAAGTGTTATGTGTCAGACAACATTGTGTAAGAGTGAACAGAGTGTGAGATACAAAAAAATGAATTTTTTATATAGTGGACAAATCACGTAAAGAGAGTTAAAAAACGGTTTAGTAGTCTCTCAGTGATATATGTCAGACACAAAAGTAAACAGAGATATGTGTTACATACAAAAGTGAACAGAGTGTGAAGTAAGTGAGGTACAAAAAAATTAATATTTGAAATCGTGCACAAATCACGTAAAGAGAGCTAAAAAATGGTTTACGAGTCTGTAAGTGTTATGTGTCAGACAACATTGTGTAAAAGTGAACAGTGTGATATACAAAAAAATGAACTTTTTATATAGTGGACAAATCACGTAAAGAGAGTTAAAAAACGGTTTAGTAGTCTCTCAGTGATATATGTCAGACACAAAAGTGAACAGAGATATGTGTTACATACAAAAGTGAACAGAGTGTGAAGTAAGTGAGGTACAAAAAAAATAATATTTGAAATCGTGCACAAATCACGTAAAGAGAGCTAAAAAATGGTTTACGAGTCTGTAAGTGTTATGTGTCAGACAACATTGTGTAAAAGTGAACAGAGTGTGAGATACAAAAAAATGATTTCTTTATATAGTGGACAAATCACGTAAAGAGAGTTAAAAAATGGTTTAGTAGACTCTCAGTGATATATGTCAGACACAAAATTGAACAGAGATATGTGTTACATACAAAAGTGAACAGAGTGTGAAGTAAGTGAGGTACAAAAAAATTAATATTTGAAATCGTGCACAAATCACGTAAAGAGAGCTAAAAAATGGTTTACGAGTCTGTAAGTGTTATGTGTCAGACAACATTGTTTAAAAGTGAACAGAGTGTGAGATACAAAATAATGATTTTTTTATATAGTGGACAAATCACGTAAAGAGAGTTAAAAAACGGTTTAGTAGTATCTCAGTGATATGTGTCACACACAAAAGTGAACAGAGTGTGAAGTAAGTGAGGTACAAAAAAATTAATATTTGAAATCGTGCACAAATCACGTAAAGAGAGCTAAAAAATGGTTTACGAGTCTGTAAGTATTATGTGTCAGACAACATTGTGTAAGAGTGAACAGAGTGTGAGATACAAAAAAATGAATTTTTTATATAGTGGACAAATCACGTAAAGAGAGTTAAAAAACGGTTTAGTAGTCTCTCAGTGATATATGTCAGACACAAAAGTAAACAGAGATATGTGTTACATACAAAAGTGAACAGAGTGTGAAGTAAGTGAGGTACAAAAAAATTAATATTTGAAATCGTGCGCAAATCACGTAAAGAGAGCTAAAAAATGGTTTACGAGTCTGTAAGTGTTATGTGTCAGACAACATTGTGTAAAAGTGAACAGAGTGTGATATACAAAAAAATGAATTTTTTATATAGTGGACAAATCACGTAAAGAGAGTTAAAAAACGGTTTAGTAGTCTCTCAGTGATATATGTCAGACACAAAAGTGAACAGAGATATGTGTTACATACAAAAGTGAACAGAGTGTGAAGTAAGTGAGGTACAAAAAAAATAATTTTTGAAATCGTGCACAAATCACGTAAAGAGAGCTAAAAAATGGTTTACGAGTCTGTAAGTGTTATGTGTCAGACAACATTGTGTAAAAGTGAACAGAGTGTGAGATACAAAAAAATGATTTCTTTATATAGTGGACAAATCACGTAAAGAGAGTTAAAAAACGGTTTAGTAGTCTCTCAGTGATATATGTCAGACACAAAAGTAAACAGAGATATGTGTTACATACAAAAGTGAACAGAGTGTGAAGTAAGTGAGGTACAAAAAAATTAATATTTGAAATCGTGCACAAATCACGTAAAGAGACCTAAAAAATGGTTTACGAGTCTGTAAGTGTTATGTGTCAGACAACATTGTGTAAAAGTGAACAGAGTGTGAGATACAAAAAAATGAATTTTTTATATAGTGGACAAATCACGTAAAGAGAGTTAAAAAATGGTTTAGTAGACTCTCAGTGATATATGTCAGACACAAAATTGAACAGAGATATGTGTTACATACAAAAGTGAACAGAGTGTGAAGTAAGTGAGGTACAAAAAAATTAATATTTGAAATCGTGCACAAATCACGTAAAGAGAGCTAAAAAATGATTTACGAGTCTGTAAGTGTTGTGTGTCAGACAACATTGTGTAAAATTGAACAGAGTGTGAGATACAAAATAATGATTTTTTTATATAGTGGACAAATCACGTAAAGAGAGTTAAAAAACGGTTTAGTAGTATCTCAGTGATATGTGTCACACACAAAAGTGAACAGAGTGTGAAGTAAGTGAGGTACAAAGAAATTAATATTTGAAATCGTGCACAAATCACGTAAATTGAGCTAGAAAATGGTTTGCGAGTCTGTAAGTGTTATGTGTCAGACAACATTGTGTAAAAGTGAACAGAGTGTGAGATACAAAAAAATGATATCTTTATATAGTGGACAAATCACGTAAAGAGAGTTAAAAAACGGTTTAGTAGTATCTCAGTGATATGTGTCACACACAAAAGTGAACAGAGTGTGAAGTAAGTGAGGTACAAAAAAATTAATTTTTGAAATGGTGCACAAATCACGTAAATTGAGCTAAAAAATGGTTTACGAGTCTGTAAGTGTTATGTGTCAGACAACATTGTGTAAGAGTGAACAGAGTGTGAGATACAAAAAAATGAATTTTTTATATAGTGGACAAATCACGTAAAGAGAGTTAAAAAACGGTTTAGTAGTCTCTCAGTGATATATGTCAGACACAAAAGTAAACAGAGATATGTGTTACATACAAAAGTGAACAGAGTGTGAAGTAAGTGAGGTACAAAAAAATTAATATTTGAAATCGTGCACAAATCACGTAAAGAGAGCTAAAAAATGGTTTACGAGTCTGTAAGTGTTATGTGTCAGACAACATTGTGTAAAAGTGAACAGTGTGATATACAAAAAAATGATTTTTTTATATAGTGGACAAATCACGTAAAGAGAGTTAAAAAACGGTTTAGTAGTCTCTCAGTGATATATGTCAGACACAAAAGTGAACAGAGATATGTGTTACATACAAAAGTGAACAGAGTGTGAAGTAAGTGAGGTACAAAAAAAATAATATTTGAAATCGTGCACAAATCACGTAAAGAGAGCTAAAAAATGGTTTACGAGTCTGTAAGTGTTATGTGTCAGACAACATTGTGTAAAAGTGAACAGAGTGTGAGATACAAAAAAATGATTTCTTTATATAGTGGACAAATCACGTAAAGAGAGTTAAAAAATGGTTTAGTAGACTCTCAGTGATATATGTCAGACACAAAATTGAACAGAGATATGTGTTACATACAAAAGTGAACAGAGTGTGAAGTAAGTGAGGTACAAAAAAATTAATATTTGAAATCGTGCACAAATCACGTAAAGAGAACTAAAAAATGATTTACGAGTCTGTAAGTGTTGTGTGTCAGACAACATTGTGTAAAATTGAACAGAGTGTGAGATACAAAATAATGATTTTTTTATATAGTGGACAAATCACGTAAAGAGAGTTAAAAAACGGTTTAGTAGTATCTCAGTGATATGTGTCACACACAAAAGTGAACAGAGTGTGAAGTAAGTGAGGTACAAATAAATTAATATTTTAAATCGTGCACAAATCACGTAAATTGAGCTAGAAAATGGTTTGCGAGTCTGTAAGTGTTATGTGTCAGACAACATCGTGTAAAAGTGAACAGAGTGTGAGATACAAAAAAATGATATCTTTATATAGTGTACAAATCACGTAAAGAGAGTTAAAAAACGGTTTAGTAGTCTCTCAGTGATATATGTCACACACAAAAGTGAACAGAGATATGTGTCACACACAGAAGTGAACAGAGTGTGAAGTAAGTGAGGTACAAAAAAATTAATATTTGAAATCGTGCACAAATCACGTAAAGAGAGCTAAAAAATGGTTTACGAGTCTGTAAGTGTTATGTGTCAGACAACATTGTGTAAGAGTGAACAGAGTGTGAGATACAAAAAAATGAATTTTTTATATAGTGGACAAATCACGTAAAGAGAGTTAAAAAACGGTTTAGTAGTCTCTCAGTGATATATGTCAGACACAAAAGTGAACAGAGATATGTGTCACACACAAAAGTGAACAGAGTGTGAAGTAAGTGAGGTACAAAAAAATTAATATTTGAAATCGTGCACAAATCACGTAAAGAGAGCTAAAAAATGGTTTACGAGTCTGTAAGTGTTATGTGTCAGACAACATTGTGTAAGAGTGAACAGAGTGTGAGATACAAAAAAATGAATTTTTTATATAGTGGACAAATCACGTAAAAAGAGTTAAAAAACGGTTTAGTAGTATCTCAGTGATATGTGTCACACACAAAAGTGAACAGAGTGTGAAGTAAGTGAGGTACAAAAAAATTAATATTTGAAATCTTGCACAAATCACGTAAAGAGAGCTAAAAAATGGTTTACGAGTCTGTAAGTGTTATGTGTCAGACAACATTGTGTAAGAGTGAACAGAGTGTGAGATACAAAAAAATGAATTTTTTATATAGTGGACAAATCACGTAAAGAGAGTTAAAAAACGGTTTAGTAGTCTCTCAGTGATATATGTCAGACACAAAAGTAAACAGAGATATGTGTTACATACAAAAGTGAACAGAGTGTGAAGTAAGTGAGGTACAAAAAAATTAATATTTGAAATCGTGCACAAATCACGTAAAGAGAGCTAAAAAATGGTTTACGAGTCTGTAAGTGTTATGTGTCAGACAACATTGTGTAAAAGTGAACAGAGTGTGAGATACAAAAAAATGATTTTTTTATATAGTGGACAAATCACGTAAAGAGAGTTAAAAAACGGTTTAGTAGTCTCTCAGTGATATATGTCAGACACAAAAGTGAACAGAGATATGTGTTACATACAAAAGTGAACAGAGTGTGAAGTAAGTGAGGTACAAAAAAAATAATATTTGAAATCGTGCACAAATCCCGTAAAGAGAGCTAAAAAATGGTTTACGAGTCTGTAAGTGTTATGTGTCAGACAACATTGTGTAAAAGTGAACAGAGTGTGAGATACAAAAAAATGATTTCTTTATATAGTGGACAAATCACGTAAAGAGAGTTAAAAAACGGTTTAGTAGTCTCTCAGTGATATATGTCAGACACAAAAGTGAACAGAGATATGTGTCACACACAAAAGTGAACAGAGTGTGAAATAAGTAAGGTACAAAAAAATTAATATTTTAAATCGTGCACAAATCACGTAAAGAGAGCTAAAAAATGGTTTACGAGTCTGTAAGTGTTATGTGTCAGACAACATTGTGTAAAAGTGAACAGAGTGTGAGATACAAAATAATGATTTTTTTATATAGTGGACAAATCACGTAAAGAGAGTTAAAAAACGGTTTAGTAGTATCTCAGTGATATGTGTCACACACAAAAGTGAACAGAGTGTGAAGTAAGTGATGTACAAAAAAATTAATATTTGAAATCGTGCACAAATCACGTAAAGAGAGCTAAAAAATGGTTTACGAGTCTGTAAGTGTTATGTGTCACACAACATTGTGTAAGAGTGAACAGAGTGTGAGATACAAAAAAATGAATTTTTTATATAGTGGACAAATCACGTAAAGAGAGTTAAAAAACGGTTTAGTAGTCTCTCAGTGATATATGTCAGACACAAAAGTGAACAGAGATATGTGTTACATACAAAAGTGAACAGAGTGTGAAGTAAGTGAGGTACAAAAAAATTAATATTTGAAATCGTGCACAAATCACGTAAAGAGAGCTAAAAAATGGTTTACGAGTCTGTAAGTGTTATGTGTCAGACAACATTGTGTAAAAGTGAACAGAGTGTGAGATACAAAAAAATGATTTCTTTATATAGTGGACAAATCACGTAAAGAGAGTTTAAAAACGGTTTAGTAGTCTCTCAGTGATATATGTCAGACACAAAAGTGAACAGAGATATGTGTCACACACAAAAGTGAACTGAGTGTGAAGTAAGTAAGGTACAAAAAAATTAATATTTGAAATCGTGCACAAATCACGTAAAGAGAGCTAAAAAATGGTTTACGAGTCTGTAAGTGTTATGTGTCAGACAACATTGTGTAAAAGTGAACAGAGTGTGAGATACAAAATAATTATTTTTTTATTTAGTGGACAAATCACGTAAAGAGAGTTAAAAAACGGTTTAGTAGTATCTCAGTGATATGTGTCACACACAAAAGTGAACAGAGTGTGAAGTAAGTGAGGTACAAAAAAATTAATATTTGAAATCGTGCACAAATCACGTAAAGAGAGCTAAAAAATGGTTTACGAGTCTGTAAGTGTTATGTGTCAGACAACATTGTGTAAGAGTGAACAGAGTGTGAGATACAAAAAAATGAATTTTTTATATAGTGGACAAATCACGTAAAGAGAGTTAAAAAACGGTTTAGTAGTCTCTCAGTGATATATGTCAGACACAAAAGTAAACAGAGATATGTGTTACATACAAAAGTGAACAGAGTGTGAAGTAAGTGAGGTACAAAAAAATTAATATTTGAAATCGTGCACAAATCACGTAAAGAGAGCTAAAAAATGATTTACGAGTCTGTAAGTGTTGTGTGTCAGACAACATTGTGTAAAATTGAACAGAGTGTGAGATACAAAATAATGATTTTTTTATATAGTGGACAAATCACGTAAAGAGAGTTAAAAAACGGTTTAGTAGTATCTCAGTGATATGTGTCACACACAAAAGTGAACAGAGTGTGAAGTAAGTGAGGTACAAAGAAATTAATATTTGAAATCGTGCACAAATCACGTAAATTGAGCTAGAAAATGGTTTGCGAGTCTGTAAGTGTTATGTGTCAGACAACATTGTGTAAAAGTGAACAGAGTGTGAGATACAAAAAAATGATATCTTTATATAGTGGACAAATCACGTAAAGAGAGTTAAAAAACGGTTTAGTAGTATCTCAGTGATATGTGTCACACACAAAAGTGAACAGAGATATGTGTCACACACAAAAGTGAACAGAGTGTGAAGTAAGTGAGGTACAAAAAAATTAATATTTGAAATCGTGCACAAATCACGTAAAGAGAGCTAAAAAATGGTTTACGAGTCTGTAAGTATTATGTGTCAGACAACATTGTGTAAGAGTGAACAGAGTGTGAGATACAAAAAAATGAATTTTTTATATAGTGGACAAATCACGTAAAGAGAGTTAAAAAACGGTTTAGTAGTCTCTCAGTGATATATGTCAGACACAAAAGTATACAGAGATATGTGTTACATACAAAAGTGAACAGAGTGTGAAGTAAGTGAGGTACAAAAAAATTAATATTTGAAATCGTGCGCAAATCACGTAGAGAGCTAAAAAATGGTTTACGAGTCTGTAAGTGTTATGTGTCAGACAACATTGTGTAAAAGTGAACAGAGTGTGATATACAAAAAAATTAATTTTTTATATAGTGGACAAATCACGTAAAGAGAGTTAAAAAACGGTTTAGTAGTCTCTCAGTGATATATGTCAGACACAAAAGTGAACAGAGATATGTGTTACATACAAAAGTGAACAGAGTGTGAAGTAAGTGAGGTACAAAAAAAATAATATTTGAAATCGTGCACAAATCACGTAAAGAGAGCTAAAAAATGGTTTACGAGTCTGTAAGTGTTATGTGTCAGACAACATTGTGTAAAAGTGAACAGAGTGTGAGATACAAAAAAATGAATTTTTTATATAGTGGACAAATCACGTAAAGAGAGTTAAAAAACGGTTTAGTAGTCTCTCAGTGATATATGTCAGACACAAAAGTGAACAGAGATATGTGTCACACACAAAAGTGAACAGAGTGTGAAGTAAGTGAGGTACAAAAAAATTAATATTTGAAATCGTGCACAAATCACGTAAAGAGAGCTAAAAAATGGTTTACGAGTCTGTAAGTATTATGTGTCAGACAACATTGTGTAAGAGTGAACAGAGTGTGAGATACAAAAAAATGAATTTTTTATATAGTGGACAAATCACGTAAAGAGAGTTAAAAAACGGTTTAGTAGTCTCTCAGTGATATATGTCAGACACAAAAGTATACAGAGATATGTGTTACATACAAAAGTGAACAGAGTGTGAAGTAAGTGAGGTACAAAAAAATTAATATTTGAAATCGTGCGCAAATCACGTAGAGAGCTAAAAAATGGTTTACGAGTCTGTAAGTGTTATGTGTCAGACAACATTGTGTAAAAGTGAACAGAGTGTGATATACAAAAAAATTAATTTTTTATATAGTGGACAAATCACGTAAAGAGAGTTAAAAAACGGTTTAGTAGTCTCTCAGTGATATATGTCAGACACAAAAGTGAACAGAGATATGTGTTACATACAAAAGTGAACAGAGTGTGAAGTAAGTGAGGTACAAAAAAAATAATATTTGAAATCGTGCACAAATCACGTAAAGAGAGCTAAAAAATGGTTTACGAGTCTGTAAGTGTTATGTGTCAGACAACATTGTGTAAAAGTGAACAGAGTGTGAGATACAAAAAAATGATTTCTTTATATAGTGGACAAATCACGTAAAGAGAGTTAAAAAACGGTTTAGTAGTCTCTCAGTGATATATGTCAGACACAAAAGTAAACAGAGATATGTGTTACATACAAAAGTGAACAGAGTGTGAAGTAAGTGAGGTACAAAAAAATTAATATTTGAAATCGTGCACAAATCACGTAAAGAGACCTAAAAAATGGTTTACGAGTCTGTAAGTGTTATGTGTCAGACAACATTGTGTAAAAGTGAACAGAGTGTGAGATACAAAAAAATGAATTTTTTATATAGTGGACAAATCACGTAAAGAGAGTTAAAAAATGGTTTAGTAGACTCTCAGTGATATATGTCAGACACAAAATTGAACAGAGATATGTGTTACATACAAAAGTGAACAGAGTGTGAAGTAAGTGAGGTACAAAAAAATTAATATTTGAAATCGTGCACAAATCACGTAAAGAGAGCTAAAAAATGATTTACGAGTCTGTAAGTGTTGTGTGTCAGACAACATTGTGTAAAATTGAACAGAGTGTGAGATACAAAATAATGATTTTTTTATATAGTGGACAAATCACGTAAAGAGAGTTAAAAAACGGTTTAGTAGTATCTCAGTGATATGTGTCACACACAAAAGTGAACAGAGTGTGAAGTAAGTGAGGTACAAAGAAATTAATATTTGAAATCGTGCACAAATCACGTAAATTGAGCTAGAAAATGGTTTGCGAGTCTGTAAGTGTTATGTGTCAGACAACATTGTGTAAAAGTGAACAGAGTGTGAGATACAAAAAAATGATATCTTTATATAGTGGACAAATCACGTAAAGAGAGTTAAAAAACGGTTTAGTAGTATCTCAGTGATTTGTGTCACACACAAAAGTGAACAGAGTGTGAAGTAAGTGAGGTACAAAAAAATTAATATTTGAAATGGTGCACAAATCACGTAAATTGAGCTAAAAAATGGTTTACGAGTCTGTAAGTGTTATGTGTCAGACAACATTGTGTAAGAGTGAACAGAGTGTGAGATACAAAAAAATGAATTTTTTATATAGTGGACAAATCACGTAAAGAGAGTTAAAAAACGGTTTAGTAGTCTCTCAGTGATATATGTCAGACACAAAAGTAAACAGAGATATGTGTTACATACAAAAGTGAACAGAGTGTGAAGTAAGTGAGGTACAAAAAAATTAATATTTGAAATCGTGCACAAATCACGTAAAGAGAGCTAAAAAATGGTTTACGAGTCTGTAAGTGTTATGTGTCAGACAACATTGTGTAAAAGTGAACAGTGTGATATACAAAAAAATGAACTTTTTATATAGTGGACAAATCACGTAAAGAGAGTTAAAAAACGGTTTAGTAGTCTCTCAGTGATATATGTCAGACACAAAAGTGAACAGAGATATGTGTTACATACAAAAGTGAACAGAGTGTGAAGTAAGTGAGGTACAAAAAAAATAATATTTGAAATCGTGCACAAATCACGTAAAGAGAGCTAAAAAATGGTTTACGAGTCTGTAAGTGTTATGTGTCAGACAACATTGTGTAAAAGTGAACAGAGTGTGAGATACAAAAAAATGATTTCTTTATATAGTGGACAAATCACGTAAAGAGAGTTAAAAAATGGTTTAGTAGACTCTCAGTGATATATGTCAGACACAAAATTGAACAGAGATATGTGTTACATACAAAAGTGAACAGAGTGTGAAGTAAGTGAGGTACAAAAAAATTAATATTTGAAATCGTGCACAAATCACGTAAAGAGAGCTAAAAAATGGTTTACGAGTCTGTAAGTGTTATGTGTCAGACAACATTGTTTAAAAGTGAACAGAGTGTGAGATACAAAATAATGATTTTTTTATATAGTGGACAAATCACGTAAAGAGAGTTAAAAAACGGTTTAGTAGTATCTCAGTGATATGTGTCACACACAAAAGTGAACAGAGTGTGAAGTAAGTGAGGTACAAAAAAATTAATATTTGAAATCGTGCACAAATCACGTAAAGAGAGCTAAAAAATGGTTTACGAGTCTGTAAGTATTATGTGTCAGACAACATTGTGTAAGAGTGAACAGAGTGTGAGATACAAAAAAATGAATTTTTTATATAGTGGACAAATCACGTAAAGAGAGTTAAAAAACGGTTTAGTAGTCTCTCAGTGATATATGTCAGACACAAAAGTAAACAGAGATATGTGTTACATACAAAAGTGAACAGAGTGTGAAGTAAGTGAGGTACAAAAAAATTAATATTTGAAATCGTGCGCAAATCACGTAAAGAGAGCTAAAAAATGGTTTACGAGTCTGTAAGTGTTATGTGTCAGACAACATTGTGTAAAAGTGAACAGAGTGTGATATACAAAAAAATGAATTTTTTATATAGTGGACAAATCACGTAAAGAGAGTTAAAAAACGGTTTAGTAGTCTCTCAGTGATATATGTCAGACACAAAAGTGAACAGAGATATGTGTTACATACAAAAGTGAACAGAGTGTGAAGTAAGTGAGGTACAAAAAAAATAATTTTTGAAATCGTGCACAAATCACGTAAAGAGAGCTAAAAAATGGTTTACGAGTCTGTAAGTGTTATGTGTCAGACAACATTGTGTAAAAGTGAACAGAGTGTGAGATACAAAAAAATGATTTCTTTATATAGTGGACAAATCACGTAAAGAGAGTTAAAAAACGGTTTAGTAGTCTCTCAGTGATATATGTCAGACACAAAAGTAAACAGAGATATGTGTTACATACAAAAGTGAACAGAGTGTGAAGTAAGTGAGGTACAAAAAAATTAATATTTGAAATCGTGCACAAATCACGTAAAGAGACCTAAAAAATGGTTTACGAGTCTGTAAGTGTTATGTGTCAGACAACATTGTGTAAAAGTGAACAGAGTGTGAGATACAAAAAAATGAATTTTTTATATAGTGGACAAATCACGTAAAGAGAGTTAAAAAATGGTTTAGTAGACTCTCAGTGATATATGTCAGACACAAAATTGAACAGAGATATGTGTTACATACAAAAGTGAACAGAGTGTGAAGTAAGTGAGGTACAAAAAAATTAATATTTGAAATCGTGCACAAATCACGTAAAGAGAGCTAAAAAATGATTTACGAGTCTGTAAGTGTTGTGTGTCAGACAACATTGTGTAAAATTGAACAGAGTGTGAGATACAAAATAATGATTTTTTTATATAGTGGACAAATCACGTAAAGAGAGTTAAAAAACGGTTTAGTAGTATCTCAGTGATATGTGTCACACACAAAAGTGAACAGAGTGTGAAGTAAGTGAGGTACAAAGAAATTAATATTTGAAATCGTGCACAAATCACGTAAATTGAGCTAGAAAATGGTTTGCGAGTCTGTAAGTGTTATGTGTCAGACAACATTGTGTAAAAGTGAACAGAGTGTGAGATACAAAAAAATGATATCTTTATATAGTGGACAAATCACGTAAAGAGAGTTAAAAAACGGTTTAGTAGTATCTCAGTGATATGTGTCACACACAAAAGTGAACAGAGTGTGAAGTAAGTGAGGTACAAAAAAATTAATTTTTGAAATGGTGCACAAATCACGTAAATTGAGCTAAAAAATGGTTTACGAGTCTGTAAGTGTTATGTGTCAGACAACATTGTGTAAGAGTGAACAGAGTGTGAGATACAAAAAAATGAATTTTTTATATAGTGGACAAATCACGTAAAGAGAGTTAAAAAACGGTTTAGTAGTCTCTCAGTGATATATGTCAGACACAAAAGTAAACAGAGATATGTGTTACATACAAAAGTGAACAGAGTGTGAAGTAAGTGAGGTACAAAAAAATTAATATTTGAAATCGTGCACAAATCACGTAAAGAGAGCTAAAAAATGGTTTACGAGTCTGTAAGTGTTATGTGTCAGACAACATTGTGTAAAAGTGAACAGTGTGATATACAAAAAAATGATTTTTTTATATAGTGGACAAATCACGTAAAGAGAGTTAAAAAACGGTTTAGTAGTCTCTCAGTGATATATGTCAGACACAAAAGTGAACAGAGATATGTGTTACATACAAAAGTGAACAGAGTGTGAAGTAAGTGAGGTACAAAAAAAATAATATTTGAAATCGTGCACAAATCACGTAAAGAGAGCTAAAAAATGGTTTACGAGTCTGTAAGTGTTATGTGTCAGACAACATTGTGTAAAAGTGAACAGAGTGTGAGATACAAAAAAATGATTTCTTTATATAGTGGACAAATCACGTAAAGAGAGTTAAAAAATGGTTTAGTAGACTCTCAGTGATATATGTCAGACACAAAATTGAACAGAGATATGTGTTACATACAAAAGTGAACAGAGTGTGAAGTAAGTGAGGTACAAAAAAATTAATATTTGAAATCGTGCACAAATCACGTAAAGAGAACTAAAAAATGATTTACGAGTCTGTAAGTGTTGTGTGTCAGACAACATTGTGTAAAATTGAACAGAGTGTGAGATACAAAATAATGATTTTTTTATATAGTGGACAAATCACGTAAAGAGAGTTAAAAAACGGTTTAGTAGTATCTCAGTGATATGTGTCACACACAAAAGTGAACAGAGTGTGAAGTAAGTGAGGTACAAATAAATTAATATTTTAAATCGTGCACAAATCACGTAAATTGAGCTAGAAAATGGTTTGCGAGTCTGTAAGTGTTATGTGTCAGACAACATCGTGTAAAAGTGAACAGAGTGTGAGATACAAAAAAATGATATCTTTATATAGTGTACAAATCACGTAAAGAGAGTTAAAAAACGGTTTAGTAGTCTCTCAGTGATATATGTCACACACAAAAGTGAACAGAGATATGTGTCACACACAGAAGTGAACAGAGTGTGAAGTAAGTGAGGTACAAAAAAATTAATATTTGAAATCGTGCACAAATCACGTAAAGAGAGCTAAAAAATGGTTTACGAGTCTGTAAGTGTTATGTGTCAGACAACATTGTGTAAGAGTGAACAGAGTGTGAGATACAAAAAAATGAATTTTTTATATAGTGGACAAATCACGTAAAGAGAGTTAAAAAACGGTTTAGTAGTCTCTCAGTGATATATGTCAGACACAAAAGTGAACAGAGATATGTGTCACACACAAAAGTGAACAGAGTGTGAAGTAAGTGAGGTACAAAAAAATTAATATTTGAAATCGTGCACAAATCACGTAAAGAGAGCTAAAAAATGGTTTACGAGTCTGTAAGTGTTATGTGTCAGACAACATTGTGTAAGAGTGAACAGAGTGTGAGATACAAAAAAATGAATTTTTTATATAGTGGACAAATCACGTAAAAAGAGTTAAAAAACGGTTTAGTAGTATCTCAGTGATATGTGTCACACACAAAAGTGAACAGAGTGTGAAGTAAGTGAGGTACAAAAAAATTAATATTTGAAATCTTGCACAAATCACGTAAAGAGAGCTAAAAAATGGTTTACGAGTCTGTAAGTGTTATGTGTCAGACAACATTGTGTAAGAGTGAACAGAGTGTGAGATACAAAAAAATGAATTTTTTATATAGTGGACAAATCACGTAAAGAGAGTTAAAAAACGGTTTAGTAGTCTCTCAGTGATATATGTCAGACACAAAAGTAAACAGAGATATGTGTTACATACAAAAGTGAACAGAGTGTGAAGTAAGTGAGGTACAAAAAAATTAATATTTGAAATCGTGCACAAATCACGTAAAGAGAGCTAAAAAATGGTTTACGAGTCTGTAAGTGTTATGTGTCAGACAACATTGTGTAAAAGTGAACAGAGTGTGAGATACAAAAAAATGATTTTTTTATATAGTGGACAAATCACGTAAAGAGAGTTAAAAAACGGTTTAGTAGTCTCTCAGTGATATATGTCAGACACAAAAGTGAACAGAGATATGTGTTACATACAAAAGTGAACAGAGTGTGAAGTAAGTGAGGTACAAAAAAAATAATATTTGAAATCGTGCACAAATCCCGTAAAGAGAGCTAAAAAATGGTTTACGAGTCTGTAAGTGTTATGTGTCAGACAACATTGTGTAAAAGTGAACAGAGTGTGAGATACAAAAAAATGATTTCTTTATATAGTGGACAAATCACGTAAAGAGAGTTAAAAAACGGTTTAGTAGTCTCTCAGTGATATATGTCAGACACAAAAGTGAACAGAGATATGTGTCACACACAAAAGTGAACAGAGTGTGAAATAAGTAAGGTACAAAAAAATTAATATTTTAAATCGTGCACAAATCACGTAAAGAGAGCTAAAAAATGGTTTACGAGTCTGTAAGTGTTATGTGTCAGACAACATTGTGTAAAAGTGAACAGAGTGTGAGATACAAAATAATGATTTTTTTATATAGTGGACAAATCACGTAAAGAGAGTTAAAAAACGGTTTAGTAGTATCTCAGTGATATGTGTCACACACAAAAGTGAACAGAGTGTGAAGTAAGTGATGTACAAAAAAATTAATATTTGAAATCGTGCACAAATCACGTAAAGAGAGCTAAAAAATGGTTTACGAGTCTGTAAGTGTTATGTGTCACACAACATTGTGTAAGAGTGAACAGAGTGTGAGATACAAAAAAATGAATTTTTTATATAGTGGACAAATCACGTAAAGAGAGTTAAAAAACGGTTTAGTAGTCTCTCAGTGATATATGTCAGACACAAAAGTGAACAGAGATATGTGTTACATACAAAAGTGAACAGAGTGTGAAGTAAGTGAGGTACAAAAAAATTAATATTTGAAATCGTGCACAAATCACGTAAAGAGAGCTAAAAAATGGTTTACGAGTCTGTAAGTGTTATGTGTCAGACAACATTGTGTAAAAGTGAACAGAGTGTGAGATACAAAAAAATGATTTCTTTATATAGTGGACAAATCACGTAAAGAGAGTTTAAAAACGGTTTAGTAGTCTCTCAGTGATATATGTCAGACACAAAAGTGAACAGAGATATGTGTCACACACAAAAGTGAACTGAGTGTGAAGTAAGTAAGGTACAAAAAAATTAATATTTGAAATCGTGCACAAATCACGTAAAGAGAGCTAAAAAATGGTTTACGAGTCTGTAAGTGTTATGTGTCAGACAACATTGTGTAAAAGTGAACAGAGTGTGAGATACAAAATAATTATTTTTTTATTTAGTGGACAAATCACGTAAAGAGAGTTAAAAAACGGTTTAGTAGTATCTCAGTGATATGTGTCACACACAAAAGTGAACAGAGTGTGAAGTAAGTGAGGTACAAAAAAATTAATATTTGAAATCGTGCACAAATCACGTAAAGAGAGCTAAAAAATGGTTTACGAGTCTGTAAGTGTTATGTGTCAGACAACATTGTGTAAGAGTGAACAGAGTGTGAGATACAAAAAAATGAATTTTTTATATAGTGGACAAATCACGTAAAGAGAGTTAAAAAACGGTTTAGTAGTCTCTCAGTGATATATGTCAGACACAAAAGTAAACAGAGATATGTGTTACATACAAAAGTGAACAGAGTGTGAAGTAAGTGAGGTACAAAAAAATTAATATTTGAAATCGTGCACAAATCACGTAAAGAGAGCTAAAAAATGATTTACGAGTCTGTAAGTGTTGTGTGTCAGACAACATTGTGTAAAATTGAACAGAGTGTGAGATACAAAATAATGATTTTTTTATATAGTGGACAAATCACGTAAAGAGAGTTAAAAAACGGTTTAGTAGTATCTCAGTGATATGTGTCACACACAAAAGTGAACAGAGTGTGAAGTAAGTGAGGTACAAAGAAATTAATATTTGAAATCGTGCACAAATCACGTAAATTGAGCTAGAAAATGGTTTGCGAGTCTGTAAGTGTTATGTGTCAGACAACATTGTGTAAAAGTGAACAGAGTGTGAGATACAAAAAAATGATATCTTTATATAGTGGACAAATCACGTAAAGAGAGTTAAAAAACGGTTTAGTAGTATCTCAGTGATATGTGTCACACACAAAAGTGAACAGAGTGTGAAGTAAGTGAGGTACAAAAAAATTAATATTTGAAATCGTGCACAAATCACGTAAAGAGAGCTAAAAAATGGTTTACGAGTCTGTAAGTGTTATGTGTCAGACAACATTGTGTAAGAGTGAACAGAGTGTGAGATACAAAAAAATGAATTTTTTATATAGTGGACAAATCACGTAAAGAGAGTTAAAAAACGGTTTAGTAGTCTCTCAGTGATATATGTCAGACACAAAAGTAAACAGAGATATGTGTTACATACAAAAGTGAACAGAGTGTGAAGTAAGTGAGGTACAAAAAAATTAATATTTGAAATCGTGCACAAATCACGTAAAGAGAGCTAAAAAATGATTTACGAGTCTGTAAGTGTTGTGTGTCAGACAACATTGTGTAAAATTGAACAGAGTGTGAGATACAAAATAATGATTTTTTTATATAGTGGACAAATCACGTAAAGAGAGTTAAAAAACGGTTTAGTAGTATCTCAGTGATATGTGTCACACACAAAAGTGAACAGAGTGTGAAGTAAGTGAGGTACAAAGAAATTAATATTTGAAATCGTGCACAAATCACGTAAATTGAGCTAGAAAATGGTTTGCGAGTCTGTAAGTGTTATGTGTCAGACAACATTGTGTAAAAGTGAACAGAGTGTGAGATACAAAAAAATGATATCTTTATATAGTGGACAAATCACGTAAAGAGAGTTAAAAAACGGTTTAGTAGTATCTCAGTGATATGTGTCACACACAAAAGTGAACAGAGTGTGAAGTAAGTGAGGTACAAAAAAATTAATTTTTGAAATGGTGCACAAATCACGTAAATTGAGCTAAAAAATGGTTTACGAGTCTGTAAGTGTTATGTGTCAGACAACATTGTGTAAGAGTGAACAGAGTGTGAGATACAAAAAAATGAATTTTTTATATAGTGGACAAATCACGTAAAGAGAGTTAAAAAACGGTTTAGTAGTCTCTCAGTGATATATGTCAGACACAAAAGTAAACAGAGATATGTGTTACATACAAAAGTGAACAGAGTGTGAAGTAAGTGAGGTACAAAAAAATTAATATTTGAAATCGTGCACAAATCACGTAAAGAGAGCTAAAAAATGGTTTACGAGTCTGTAAGTGTTATGTGTCAGACAACATTGTGTAAAAGTGAACAGTGTGATATACAAAAAAATGATTTTTTTATATAGTGGACAAATCACGTAAAGAGAGTTAAAAAACGGTTTAGTAGTCTCTCAGTGATATATGTCAGACACAAAAGTGAACAGAGATATGTGTTACATACAAAAGTGAACAGAGTGTGAAGTAAGTGAGGTACAAAAAAAATAATATTTGAAATCGTGCACAAATCACGTAAAGAGAGCTAAAAAATGGTTTACGAGTCTGTAAGTGTTATGTGTCAGACAACATTGTGTAAAAGTGAACAGAGTGTGAGATACAAAAAAATGATTTCTTTATATAGTGGACAAATCACGTAAAGAGAGTTAAAAAATGGTTTAGTAGACTCTCAGTGATATATGTCAGACACAAAATTGAACAGAGATATGTGTTACATACAAAAGTGAACAGAGTGTGAAGTAAGTGAGGTACAAAAAAATTAATATTTGAAATCGTGCACAAATCACGTAAAGAGAACTAAAAAATGATTTACGAGTCTGTAAGTGTTGTGTGTCAGACAACATTGTGTAAAATTGAACAGAGTGTGAGATACAAAATAATGATTTTTTTATATAGTGGACAAATCACGTAAAGAGAGTTAAAAAACGGTTTAGTAGTATCTCAGTGATATGTGTCACACACAAAAGTGAACAGAGTGTGAAGTAAGTGAGGTACAAATAAATTAATATTTTAAATCGTGCACAAATCACGTAAATTGAGCTAGAAAATGGTTTGCGAGTCTGTAAGTGTTATGTGTCAGACAACATCGTGTAAAAGTGAACAGAGTGTGAGATACAAAAAAATGATATCTTTATATAGTGTACAAATCACGTAAAGAGAGTTAAAAAACGGTTTAGTAGTCTCTCAGTGATATATGTCACACACAAAAGTGAACAGAGATATGTGTCACACACAGAAGTGAACAGAGTGTGAAGTAAGTGAGGTACAAAAAAATTAATATTTGAAATCGTGCACAAATCACGTAAAGAGAGCTAAAAAATGGTTTACGAGTCTGTAAGTGTTATGTGTCAGACAACATTGTGTAAGAGTGAACAGAGTGTGAGATACAAAAAAATGAATTTTTTATATAGTGGACAAATCACGTAAAGAGAGTTAAAAAACGGTTTAGTAGTCTCTCAGTGATATATGTCAGACACAAAAGTGAACAGAGATATGTGTCACACACAAAAGTGAACAGAGTGTGAAGTAAGTGAGGTACAAAAAAATTAATATTTGAAATCGTGCACAAATCACGTAAAGAGAGCTAAAAAATGGTTTACGAGTCTGTAAGTGTTATGTGTCAGACAACATTGTGTAAGAGTGAACAGAGTGTGAGATACAAAAAAATGAATTTTTTATATAGTGGACAAATCACGTAAAGAGAGTTAAAAAACGGTTTAGTAGTATCTCAGTGATATGTGTCACACACAAAAGTGAACAGAGTGTGAAGTAAGTGATGTACAAAAAAATTAATATTTGAAATCGTGCACAAATCACGTAAAGAGAGCTAAAAAATGGTTTACGAGTCTGTAAGTGTTATGTGTCACACAACATTGTGTAAGAGTGAACAGAGTGTGAGATACAAAAAAATGAATTTTTTATATAGTGGACAAATCACGTAAAGAGAGTTAAAAAACGGTTTAGTAGTCTCTCAGTGATATATGTCAGACACAAAAGTGAACAGAGATATGTGTTACATACAAAAGTGAACAGAGTGTGAAGTAAGTGAGGTACAAAAAAATTAATATTTGAAATCGTGCACAAATCACGTAAAGAGAGCTAAAAAATGGTTTACGAGTCTGTAAGTGTTATGTGTCAGACAACATTGTGTAAAAGTGAACAGAGTGTGAGATACAAAAAAATGATTTCTTTATATAGTGGACAAATCACGTAAAGAGAGTTTAAAAACGGTTTAGTAGTCTCTCAGTGATATATGTCAGACACAAAAGTGAACAGAGATATGTGTCACACACAAAAGTGAACTGAGTGTGAAGTAAGTAAGGTACAAAAAAATTAATATTTGAAATCGTGCACAAATCACGTAAAGAGAGCTAAAAAATGGTTTACGAGTCTGTAAGTGTTATGTGTCAGACAACATTGTGTAAAAGTGAACAGAGTGTGAGATACAAAATAATTATTTTTTTATTTAGTGGACAAATCACGTAAAGAGAGTTAAAAAACGGTTTAGTAGTATCTCAGTGATATGTGTCACACACAAAAGTGAACAGAGTGTGAAGTAAGTGAGGTACAAAAAAATTAATATTTGAAATCGTGCACAAATCACGTAAAGAGAGCTAAAAAATGGTTTACGAGTCTGTAAGTGTTATGTGTCAGACAACATTGTGTAAGAGTGAACAGAGTGTGAGATACAAAAAAATGAATTTTTTATATAGTGGACAAATCACGTAAAGAGAGTTAAAAAACGGTTTAGTAGTCTCTCAGTGATATATGTCAGACACAAAAGTAAACAGAGATATGTGTTACATACAAAAGTGAACAGAGTGTGAAGTAAGTGAGGTACAAAAAAATTAATATTTGAAATCGTGCACAAATCACGTAAAGAGAGCTAAAAAATGATTTACGAGTCTGTAAGTGTTGTGTGTCAGACAACATTGTGTAAAATTGAACAGAGTGTGAGATACAAAATAATGATTTTTTTATATAGTGGACAAATCACGTAAAGAGAGTTAAAAAACGGTTTAGTAGTATCTCAGTGATATGTGTCACACACAAAAGTGAACAGAGTGTGAAGTAAGTGAGGTACAAAGAAATTAATATTTGAAATCGTGCACAAATCACGTAAATTGAGCTAGAAAATGGTTTGCGAGTCTGTAAGTGTTATGTGTCAGACAACATTGTGTAAAAGTGAACAGAGTGTGAGATACAAAAAAATGATATCTTTATATAGTGGACAAATCACGTAAAGAGAGTTAAAAAACGGTTTAGTAGTATCTCAGTGATATGTGTCACACACAAAAGTGAACAGAGTGTGAAGTAAGTGAGGTACAAAAAAATTAATTTTTGAAATGGTGCACAAATCACGTAAATTGAGCTAAAAAATGGTTTACGAGTCTGTAAGTGTTATGTGTCAGACAACATTGTGTAAGAGTGAACAGAGTGTGAGATACAAAAAAATGAATTTTTTATATAGTGGACAAATCACGTAAAGAGAGTTAAAAAACGGTTTAGTAGTCTCTCAGTGATATATGTCAGACACAAAAGTAAACAGAGATATGTGTTACATACAAAAGTGAACAGAGTGTGAAGTAAGTGAGGTACAAAAAAATTAATATTTGAAATCGTGCACAAATCACGTAAAGAGAGCTAAAAAATGGTTTACGAGTCTGTAAGTGTTATGTGTCAGACAACATTGTGTAAAAGTGAACAGTGTGATATACAAAAAAATGATTTTTTTATATAGTGGACAAATCACGTAAAGAGAGTTAAAAAACGGTTTAGTAGTCTCTCAGTGATATATGTCAGACACAAAAGTGAACAGAGATATGTGTTACATACAAAAGTGAACAGAGTGTGAAGTAAGTGAGGTACAAAAAAAATAATATTTGAAATCGTGCACAAATCACGTAAAGAGAGCTAAAAAATGGTTTACGAGTCTGTAAGTGTTATGTGTCAGACAAGATTGTGTAAAAGTGAACAGAGTGTGAGATACAAAAAAATGATTTCTTTATATAGTGGACAAATCACGTAAAGAGAGTTAAAAAATGGTTTAGTAGACTCTCAGTGATATATGTCAGACACAAAATTGAACAGAGATATGTGTTACATACAAAAGTGAACAGAGTGTGAAGTAAGTGAGGTACAAAAAAATTAATATTTGAAATCGTGCACAAATCACGTAAAGAGAACTAAAAAATGATTTACGAGTCTGTAAGTGTTGTGTGTCAGACAACATTGTGTAAAATTGAACAGAGTGTGAGATACAAAATAATGATTTTTTTATATAGTGGACAAATCACGTAAAGAGAGTTAAAAAACGGTTTAGTAGTATCTCAGTGATATGTGTCACACACAAAAGTGAACAGAGTGTGAAGTAAGTGAGGTACAAATAAATTAATATTTTAAATCGTGCACAAATCACGTAAATTGAGCTAGAAAATGGTTTGCGAGTCTGTAAGTGTTATGTGTCAGACAACATCGTGTAAAAGTGAACAGAGTGTGAGATACAAAAAAATGATATCTTTATATAGTGTACAAATCACGTAAAGAGAGTTAAAAAACGGTTTAGTAGTCTCTCAGTGATATATGTCACACACAAAAGTGAACAGAGATATGTGTCACACACAGAAGTGAACAGAGTGTGAAGTAAGTGAGGTACAAAAAAATTAATATTTGAAATCGTGCACAAATCACGTAAAGAGAGCTAAAAAATGGTTTACGAGTCTGTAAGTGTTATGTGTCAGACAACATTGTGTAAGAGTGAACAGAGTGTGAGATACAAAAAAATGAATTTTTTATATAGTGGACAAATCACGTAAAGAGAGTTAAAAAACGGTTTAGTAGTCTCTCAGTGATATATGTCAGACACAAAAGTGAACAGAGATATGTGTCACACACAAAAGTGAACAGAGTGTGAAGTAAGTGAGGTACAAAAAAATTAATATTTGAAATCGTGCACAAATCACGTAAAGAGAGCTAAAAAATGGTTTACGAGTCTGTAAGTGTTATGTGTCAGACAACATTGTGTAAGAGTGAACAGAGTGTGAGATACAAAAAAATGAATTTTTTATATAGTGGACAAATCACGTAAAAAGAGTTAAAAAACGGTTTAGTAGTATCTCAGTGATATGTGTCACACACAAAAGTGAACAGAGTGTGAAGTAAGTGAGGTACAAAAAAATTAATATTTGAAATCTTGCACAAATCACGTAAAGAGAGCTAAAAAATGGTTTACGAGTCTGTAAGTGTTATGTGTCAGACAACATTGTGTAAGAGTGAACAGAGTGTGAGATACAAAAAAATGAATTTTTTATATAGTGGACAAATCACGTAAAGAGAGTTAAAAAACGGTTTAGTAGTCTCTCAGTGATATATGTCAGACACAAAAGTAAACAGAGATATGTGTTACATACAAAAGTGAACAGAGTGTGAAGTAAGTGAGGTACAAAAAAATTAATATTTGAAATCGTGCACAAATCACGTAAAGAGAGCTAAAAAATGGTTTACGAGTCTGTAAGTGTTATGTGTCAGACAACATTGTGTAAAAGTGAACAGAGTGTGAGATACAAAAAAATGATTTTTTTATATAGTGGACAAATCACGTAAAGAGAGTTAAAAAACGGTTTAGTAGTCTCTCAGTGATATATGTCAGACACAAAAGTGAACAGAGATATGTGTTACATACAAAAGTGAACAGAGTGTGAAGTAAGTGAGGTACAAAAAAAATAATATTTGAAATCGTGCACAAATCCCGTAAAGAGAGCTAAAAAATGGTTTACGAGTCTGTAAGTGTTATGTGTCAGACAACATTGTGTAAAAGTGAACAGAGTGTGAGATACAAAAAAATGATTTCTTTATATAGTGGACAAATCACGTAAAGAGAGTTAAAAAACGGTTTAGTAGTCTCTCAGTGATATATGTCAGACACAAAAGTGAACAGAGATATGTGTCACACACAAAAGTGAACAGAGTGTGAAATAAGTAAGGTACAAAAAAATTAATATTTTAAATCGTGCACAAATCACGTAAAGAGAGCTAAAAAATGGTTTACGAGTCTGTAAGTGTTATGTGTCAGACAACATTGTGTAAAAGTGAACAGAGTGTGAGATACAAAATAATGATTTTTTTATATAGTGGACAAATCACGTAAAGAGAGTTAAAAAACGGTTTAGTAGTATCTCAGTGATATGTGTCACACACAAAAGTGAACAGAGTGTGAAGTAAGTGATGTACAAAAAAATTAATATTTGAAATCGTGCACAAATCACGTAAAGAGAGCTAAAAAATGGTTTACGAGTCTGTAAGTGTTATGTGTCACACAACATTGTGTAAGAGTGAACAGAGTGTGAGATACAAAAAAATGAATTTTTTATATAGTGGACAAATCACGTAAAGAGAGTTAAAAAACGGTTTAGTAGTCTCTCAGTGATATATGTCAGACACAAAAGTGAACAGAGATATGTGTTACATACAAAAGTGAACAGAGTGTGAAGTAAGTGAGGTACAAAAAAATTAATATTTGAAATCGTGCACAAATCACGTAAAGAGAGCTAAAAAATGGTTTACGAGTCTGTAAGTGTTATGTGTCAGACAACATTGTGTAAAAGTGAACAGAGTGTGAGATACAAAAAAATGATTTCTTTATATAGTGGACAAATCACGTAAAGAGAGTTTAAAAACGGTTTAGTAGTCTCTCAGTGATATATGTCAGACACAAAAGTGAACAGAGATATGTGTCACACACAAAAGTGAACTGAGTGTGAAGTAAGTAAGGTACAAAAAAATTAATATTTGAAATCGTGCACAAATCACGTAAAGAGAGCTAAAAAATGGTTTACGAGTCTGTAAGTGTTATGTGTCAGACAACATTGTGTAAAAGTGAACAGAGTGTGAGATACAAAATAATTATTTTTTTATTTAGTGGACAAATCACGTAAAGAGAGTTAAAAAACGGTTTAGTAGTATCTCAGTGATATGTGTCACACACAAAAGTGAACAGAGTGTGAAGTAAGTGAGGTACAAAAAAATTAATATTTGAAATCGTGCACAAATCACGTAAAGAGAGCTAAAAAATGGTTTACGAGTCTGTAAGTGTTATGTGTCAGACAACATTGTGTAAAAGTGAACAGAGTGTGAGATACAAAAAAATGAATTTTTTATATAGTGGACAAATCACGTAAAGAGAGTTAAAAAACGGTTTAGTAGTCTCTCAGTGATATATGTCAGACACAAAAGTGAACAGAGATATGTGTCACACACAAAAGTGAACAGAGTGTGAAGTAAGTGAGGTACAAAAAAATTAATATTTGAAATCGTGCACAAATCACGTAAAGAGAGCTAAAAAATGGTTTACGAGTCTGTAAGTATTATGTGTCAGACAACATTGTGTAAGAGTGAACAGAGTGTGAGATACAAAAAAATGAATTTTTTATATAGTGAACAAATCACGTAAAGAGAGTTAAAAAACGGTTTAGTAGTCTCTCAGTGATATATGTCAGACACAAAAGTAAACAGAGATATGTGTTACATACAAAAGTGAACAGAGTGTGAAGTAAGTGAGGTACAAAAAAATTAATATTTGAAATCGTGCACAAATCACGTAAAGAGAGCTAAAAAATGGTTTACGAGTCTGTAAGTGTTATGTGTCAGACAACATTGTGTAAAAGTGAACAGAGTGTGATATACAAAAAAATGAATTTTTTATATAGTGGACAAATCACGTAAAGAGAGTTAAAAAACGGTTTAGTAGTCTCTCAGTGATATATGTCAGACACAAAAGTGAACAGAGATATGTGTTACATACAAAAGTGAACAGAGTGTGAAGTAAGTGAGGTACAAAAAAAATAATATTTGAAATCGTGCACAAATCACGTAAAGAGAGCTAAAAAATGGTTTACGAGTCTGTAAGTGTTATGTGTCAGACAACATTGTGTAAAAGTGAACAGAGTGTGAGATACAAAAAAATGATTTCTTTATATAGTGGACAAATCACGTAAAGAGAGTTAAAAAACGGTTTAGTAGTCTCTCAGTGATATATGTCAGACACAAAAGTAAACAGAGATATGTGTTACATACAAAAGTGAACAGAGTGTGAAGTAAGTGAGGTACAAAAAAATTAATATTTGAAATCGTGCACAAATCACGTAAAGAGACCTAAAAAATGGTTTACGAGTCTGTAAGTGTTATGTGTCAGACAACATTGTGTAAAAGTGAACAGAGTGTGAGATACAAAAAAATGATTTCTTTATATAGTGGACAAATCACGTAAAGAGAGTTAAAAAACGGTTTAGTAGTCTCTCAGTGATATATGTCAGACACAAAAGTAAACAGAGATATGTGTTACATACAAAAGTGAACAGAGTGTGAAGTAAGTGAGGTACAAAAAAATTAATATTTGAAATCGTGCACAAATCACGTAAAGAGACCTAAAAAATGGTTTACGAGTCTGTAAGTGTTATGTGTCAGACAACATTGTGTAAAAGTGAACAGAGTGTGAGATACAAAAAAATGAATTTTTTGTATAGTGGACAAATCACGTAAAGAGAGTTAAAAAATGGTTTAGTAGACTCTCAGTGATATATGTCAGACACAAAATTGAACAGAGATATGTGTTACATACAAAAGTGAACAGAGTGTGAAGTAAGTGAGGTACAAAAAAATTAATATTTGAAATCGTGCACAAATCACGTAAAGAGAGCTAAAAAATGATTTACGAGTCTGTAAGTGTTGTGTGTCAGACAACATTGTGTAAAATTGAACAGAGTGTGAGATACAAAATAATGATTTTTTTATATAGTGGACTAATCACGTAAAGAGAGTTAAAAAACGGTTTATTAGTATCTCAGTGATATGTGTCACACACAAAAGTGAACAGAGTGTGAAGTAAGTGAGGTACAAATAAATTAATATTTGAAATCGTGCACAAATCACGTAAAGAGAGCTAAAAAATGGTTTACGAGTCTGTAAGTGTTATGTGTCAGACAACATTGTGTAAAAGTGAACAGAGTGTGAGATACAAAAAAATGATTTCTTTATATAGTGGACAAATCACGTAAAGAGAGTTAAAAAACGGTTTAGTAGTCTCTCAGTGATATATGTCAGACACAAAAGTGAACAGAGATATGTGTTACATACAAAAGTGAACAGAGTGTGAAGTAAGTGAGGTACAAAAAAATTAATATTTGAAATCGTGCACAAATCACGTAAAGAGAGCTAAAAAATGGTTTACGAGTCTGTAAGTGTTATGTGTCAGACAACATTGTGTAAAAGTGAACAGAGTGTGAAATACAAAAAAATGATTTCTTTATATAGTGGACAAATCACGTAAAGAGAGTTAAAAAACGGTTTAGTAGTCTCTCAGTGATATATGTCAGACACAAAAGTGAACAGAGATATGTGTCACACACAAAAGTGAACAGAGTGTGAAATAAGTAAGGTACAAAAAAATTAATATTTTAAATCGTGCACAAATCACGTAAAGAGAGCTAAAAAATGGTTTACGAGTCTGTAAGTGTTTAGTAGTATCTCAGTGATATGTGTCACACACAAAAGTGAACAGAGTGTGAAGTAAGTGAGGTACAAAAAAATTAATATTTGAAATCGTGCACAAATCACGTAAAGAGAGCTAAAAAATGGTTTACGAGTCTGTAAGTGTTATGTGTCAGACAACATTGTGTAAGAGTGAACAGAGTGTGAGATACAAAAAAATGAATTTTTTATATAGTGGACAAATCACGTAAAGAGAGTTAAAAAACGGTTTAGTAGTCTCTAAGTGATATATGTCAGACACAAAAGTGAACAGAGATATGTGTTACATACAAAAGTGAACAGAGTGTGAAGTAAGTGAGGTACAAAAAAATTAATATTTGAAATCGTGCACAAATCACGTAAAGAGAGCTAAAAAATGGTTTACGAGTCTGTAAGTGTTATGTGTCAGACAACATTGTGTAAAAGTGAACAGAGTGTGAGATACAAAAAAATGATTTCTTTATATAGTGGACAAATCACGTAAAGAGAGTTAAAAAACGGTTTAGTAGTCTCTCAGTGATATATGTCAGACACAAAAGTGAACAGAGATATGTGTCACACACAAAAGTGAACAGAGTGTGAAGTAAGTAAGGTACAAAAAAATTAATATTTGAAATCGTGCACAAATCACGTAAAGAGAGCTAAAAAATGGTTTACGAGTCTGTAAGTGTTATGTGTCAGACAACATTGTGTAAAAGTCAACAGAGTGTGAGATACAAAATAATGATTTTTTTATATAGTGGACAAATCACGTAAAGAGAGTTAAAAAACGGTTTAGTAGTATCTCAGTGATATGTGTCACACACAAAAGTGAACAGAGTGTGAAGTAAGTGAGGTACAAAAAAATTAATATTTGAAATCGTGCACAAATCACGTAAAGAGAGCTAAAAAATGGTTTACGAGTCTGTAAGTGTTATGTGTCAGACAACATTGTGTAAAAGTGAACAGAGTGTGAGATACAAAAAAATGATTTCTTTATATAGTGGACAAATCACGCAAAGAGAGTTAAAAAACGGTTTAGTAGTCTCTCAGTGATATATGTCAGACACAAAAGTGAACAGAGATATGTGTCACACACAAAAGTGAACAGAGTGTGAAGTAAGTAAGGTACAAAAAAATTAATATTTGAAATCGTGCACAAATCACGTAAAGAGAGCTAAAAAATGGTTTACGAGTCTGTAAGTGTTATGTGTCAGACAACATTGTGTAAAAGTGAACAGAGTGTGAGATACAAAATAATGATTTTTTTATATAGTGGACAAATCACGTAAAGAGAGTTAAAAAACGGTTTAGTAGTATCTCAGTGATATGTGTCACACACAAAAGTGAACAGAGTGTGAAGTAAGTGAGGTACAAAAAAATTAATATTTGAAATCGTGCACAAATCACGTAAAGAGAGCTAAAAAATGGTTTACGAGTCTGTAAGTGTTATGTGTCAGACTACATTGTGTAAAAGTGAAGAGAGTGTGAGATACAAAAAAATGAATTTTTTATATAGTGGACAAATCACGTAAAGAGAGTTAAAAAACGGTTTAGTAGTCTCTCAGTGATATATGTCAGACACAAAAGTGAACAGAGATATGTGTCACACACAAAAGTGAACAGAGTGTGAAGTAAGTGAGGTACAAAAAAATTAATATTTGAAATCGTGCACAAATCACGTAAAGAGAGCTAAAAAATGGTTTACGAGTCTGTAAGTGTTATGTGTCAGACAACATTGTGTAAAAGTGAACAGAGTGTGAGATACAAAAAAATGATTTCTTTATATAGTGGACAAATCACGTAAAGAGAGTTTAAAAACGGTTTAGTAGTCTCTCAGTGATATATGTCAGACACAAAAGTGAACAGAGATATGTGTCACACACAAAAGTGAACTGAGTGTGAAGTAAGTAAGGTACAAAAAAATTAATATTTGAAATCGTGCACAAATCACGTAAAGAGAGCTAAAAAATGGTTTACGAGTCTGTAAGTGTTATGTGTCAGACAACATTGTGTAAAAGTGAACAGAGTGTGAGATACAAAATAATTATTTTTTTATTTAGTGGACAAATCACGTAAAGAGAGTTAAAAAACGGTTTAGTAGTATCTCAGTGATATGTGTCACACACAAAAGTGAACAGAGTGTGAAGTAAGTGAGGTACAAAAAAATTAATATTTGAAATCGTGCACAAATCACGTAAAGAGAGCTAAAAAATGGTTTACGAGTCTGTAAGTGTTATGTGTCAGACAACATTGTGTAAAAGTGAACAGAGTGTGAGATACAAAAAAATGAATTTTTTATATAGTGGACAAATCACGTAAAGAGAGTTAAAAAACGGTTTAGTAGTCTCTCAGTGATATATGTCAGACACAAAAGTGAACAGAGATATGTGTCACACACAAAAGTGAACAGAGTGTGAAGTAAGTGAGGTACAAAAAAATTAATATTTGAAATCGTGCACAAATCACGTAAAGAGAGCTAAAAAATGGTTTACGAGTCTGTAAGTATTATGTGTCAGACAACATTGTGTAAGAGTGAACAGAGTGTGAGATACAAAAAAATGAATTTTTTATATAGTGAACAAATCACGTAAAGAGAGTTAAAAAACGGTTTAGTAGTCTCTCAGTGATATATGTCAGACTCAAAAGTAAACAGAGATATGTGTTACATACAAAAGTGAACAGAGTGTGAAGTAAGTGAGGTACAAAAAAATTAATATTTGAAATCGTGCACAAATCACGTAAAGAGAGCTAAAAAATGGTTTACGAGTCTGTAAGTGTTATGTGTCAGACAACATTGTGTAAAAGTGAACAGAGTGTGATATACAAAAAAATGAATTTTTTATATAGTGGACAAATCACGTAAAGAGAGTTAAAAAACGGTTTAGTAGTCTCTCAGTGATATATGTCAGACACAAAAGTGAACAGAGATATGTGTTACATACAAAAGTGAACAGAGTGTGAAGTAAGTGAGGTACAAAAAAAATAATATTTGAAATCGTGCACAAATCACGTAAAGAGAGCTAAAAAATGGTTTACGAGTCTGTAAGTGTTATGTGTCAGACAACATTGTGTAAAAGTGAACAGAGTGTGAGATACAAAAAAATGATTTCTTTATATAGTGGACAAATCACGTAAAGAGAGTTAAAAAACGGTTTAGTAGTCTCTCAGTGATATATGTCAGACACAAAAGTAAACAGAGATATGTGTTACATACAAAAGTGAACAGAGTGTGAAGTAAGTGAGGTACAAAAAAATTAATATTTGAAATCGTGCACAAATCACGTAAAGAGACCTAAAAAATGGTTTACGAGTCTGTAAGTGTTATGTGTCAGACAACATTGTGTAAAAGTGAACAGAGTGTGAGATACAAAAAAATGATTTCTTTATATAGTGGACAAATCACGTAAAGAGAGTTAAAAAACGGTTTAGTAGTCTCTCAGTGATATATGTCAGACACAAAAGTAAACAGAGATATGTGTTACATACAAAAGTGAACAGAGTGTGAAGTAAGTGAGGTACAAAAAAATTAATATTTGAAATCGTGCACAAATCACGTAAAGAGACCTAAAAAATGGTTTACGAGTCTGTAAGTGTTATGTGTCAGACAACATTGTGTAAAAGTGAACAGAGTGTGAGATACAAAAAAATGAATTTTTTGTATAGTGGACAAATCACGTAAAGAGAGTTAAAAAATGGTTTAGTAGACTCTCAGTGATATATGTCAGACACAAAATTGAACAGAGATATGTGTTACATACAAAAGTGAACAGAGTGTGAAGTAAGTGAGGTACAAAAAAATTAATATTTGAAATCGTGCACAAATCACGTAAAGAGAGCTAAAAAATGATTTACGAGTCTGTAAGTGTTGTGTGTCAGACAACATTGTGTAAAATTGAACAGAGTGTGAGATACAAAATAATGATTTTTTTATATAGTGGACAAATCACGTAAAGAGAGTTAAAAAACGGTTTAGTAGTATCTCAGTGATATGTGTCACACACAAAAGTGAACAGAGTGTGAAGTAAGTGAGGTACAAATAAATTAATATTTGAAATCGTGCACAAATCACGTAAAGAGAGCTAAAAAATTGTTTACGAGTCTGTAAGTGTTATGTGTCAGACAACATTGTGTAAAAGTGAACAGAGTGTGAGATACAAAAAAATGATTTCTTTATATAGTGGACAAATCACGTAAAGAGAGTTAAAAAACGGTTTAGTAGTCTCTCAGTGATATATGTCAGACACAAAAGTGAACAGAGATATGTGTCACACACAAAAGTGAACAGAGTGTGAAATAAGTAAGGTACAAAAAAATTAATATTTTAAATCGTGCACAAATCACGTAAAGAGAGCTAAAAAATGGTTTACGAGTCTGTAAGTGTTTAGTAGTATCTCAGTGATATGTGTCACACACAAAAGTGAACAGAGTGTGAAGTAAGTGAGGTACAAAAAAATTAATATTTGAAATCGTGCACAAATCACGTAAAGAGAGCTAAAAAATGGTTTACGAGTCTGTAAGTGTTATGTGTCAGACAACATTGTGTAAGAGTGAACAGAGTGTGAGATACAAAAAAATGAATTTTTTATATAGTGGACAAATCACGTAAAGAGAGTTAAAAAACGGTTTAGTAGTCTCTCAGTGATATATGTCAGACACAAAAGTGAACAGAGATATGTGTTACATACAAAAGTGAACAGAGTGTGAAGTAAGTGAGGTACAAAAAAAATAATATTTGAAATCGTGCACAAATCACGTAAAGAGAGCTAAAAAATGGTTTACGAGTCTGTAAGTGTTATGTGTCAGACAACATTGTGTAAAAGTGAACAGAGTGTGAGATACAAAAAAATGATTTCTTTATATAGTGGACAAATCACGTAAAGAGAGTTAAAAAACGGTTTAGTAGTCTCTCAGTGATATATGTCAGACACAAAAGTAAACAGAGATATGTGTTACATACAAAAGTGAACAGAGTGTGAAGTAAGTGAGGTACAAAAAAATTAATATTTGAAATCGTGCACAAATCACGTAAAGAGACCTAAAAAATGGTTTACGAGTCTGTAAGTGTTATGTGTCAGACAACATTGTGTAAAAGTGAACAGAGTGTGAGATACAAAAAAATGAATTTTTTGTATAGTGGACAAATCACGTAAAGAGAGTTAAAAAATGGTTTAGTAGACTCTCAGTGATATATGTCAGACACAAAATTGAACAGAGATATGTGTTACATACAAAAGTGAACAGAGTGTGAAGTAAGTGAGGTACAAAAAAATTAATATTTGAAATCGTGCACAAATCACGTAAAGAGAGCTAAAAAATGATTTACGAGTCTGTAAGTGTTGTGTGTCAGACAACATTGTGTAAAATTGAACAGAGTGTGAGATACAAAATAATGATTTTTTTATATAGTGGACAAATCACGTAAAGAGAGTTAAAAAACGGTTTAGTAGTATCTCAGTGATATGTGTCACACACAAAAGTGAACAGAGTGTGAAGTAAGTGAGGTACAAATAAATTAATATTTGAAATCGTGCACAAATCACGTAAAGAGAGCTAAAAAATTGTTTACGAGTCTGTAAGTGTTATGTGTCAGACAACATTGTGTAAAAGTGAACAGAGTGTGAGATACAAAAAAATGATTTCTTTATATAGTGGACAAATCACGTAAAGAGAGTTAAAAAACGGTTTAGTAGTCTCTCAGTGATATATGTCAGACACAAAAGTGAACAGAGATATGTGTCACACACAAAAGTGAACAGAGTGTGAAATAAGTAAGGTACAAAAAAATTAATATTTTAAATCGTGCACAAATCACGTAAAGAGAGCTAAAAAATGGTTTACGAGTCTGTAAGTGTTTAGTAGTATCTCAGTGATATGTGTCACACACAAAAGTGAACAGAGTGTGAAGTAAGTGAGGTACAAAAAAATTAATATTTGAAATCGTGCACAAATCACGTAAAGAGAGCTAAAAAATGGTTTACGAGTCTGTAAGTGTTATGTGTCAGACAACATTGTGTAAGAGTGAACAGAGTGTGAGATACAAAAAAATGAATTTTTTATATAGTGGACAAATCACGTAAAGAGAGTTAAAAAACGGTTTAGTAGTCTCTAAGTGATATATGTCAGACACAAAAGTGAACAGAGATATGTGTTACATACAAAAGTGAACAGAGTGTGAAGTAAGTGAGGTACAAAAAAATTAATATTTGAAATCGTGCACAAATCACGTAAAGAGAGCTAAAAAATGGTTTACGAGTCTGTAAGTGTTATGTGTCAGACAACATTGTGTAAAAGTGAACAGAGTGTGAGATACAAAAAAATGATTTCTTTATATAGTGGACAAATCACGTAAAGAGAGTTAAAAAACGGTTTAGTAGTCTCTCAGTGATATATGTCAGACACAAAAGTGAACAGAGATATGTGTCACACACAAAAGTGAACAGAGTGTGAAGTAAGTAAGGTACAAAAAAATTAATATTTGAAATCGTGCACAAATCACGTAAAGAGAGCTAAAAAATGGTTTACGAGTCTGTAAGTGTTATGTGTCAGACAACATTGTGTAAAAGTGAACAGAGTGTGAGATACAAAATAATGATTTTTTTATATAGTGGACAAATCACGTAAAGAGAGTTAAAAAACGGTTTAGTAGTATCTCAGTGATATGTGTCACACACAAAAGTGAACAGAGTGTGAGTAAGTGAGGTACAAAAAAATTAATATTTGAAATCGTGCACAAATCACGTAAAGAGAGCTAAAAAATGGTTTACGAGTCTGTAAGTGTTATGTGTCAGACAACATTGTGTAAAAGTGAACAGAGTGTGAGATACAAAAAAATGATTTCTTTATATAGTGGACAAATCACGTAAAGAGAGTTAAAAAACGGTTTAGTAGTCTCTCAGTGATATATGTCAGACACAAAAGTGAACAGAGATATGTGTCACACACAAAAGTGAACAGAGTGTGAAGTAAGTAAGGTACAAAAAAATTAATATTTGAAATCGTGCACAAATCACGTAAAGAGAGCTAAAAAATGGTTTACGAGTCTGTAAGTGTTATGTGTCAGACAACATTGTGTAAAAGTGAACAGAGTGTGAGATACAAAATAATGATTTTTTTATATAGTGGACAAATCACGTAAAGAGAGTTAAAAAACGGTTTAGTAGTATCTCAGTGATATGTGTCACACACAAAAGTGAACAGAGTGTGAAGTAAGTGAGGTACAAAAAAATTAATATTTGAAATCGTGCACAAATCACGTAAAGAGAGCTAAAAAATGGTTTACGAGTCTGTAAGTGTTATGTGTCAGACTACATTGTGTAAAAGTGAAGAGAGTGTGAGATACAAAAAAATGAATTTTTTATATAGTGGACAAATCACGTAAAGAGAGTTAAAAAACGGTTTAGTAGTCTCTCAGTGATATATGTCAGACACAAAAGTGAACAGAGATATGTGTCACACACAAAAGTGAACAGAGTGTGAAGTAAGTGAGGTACAAAAAAATTAATATTTGAAATCGTGCACAAATCACGTAAAGAGAGCTAAAAAATGGTTTACGAGTCTGTAAGTGTTATGTGTCAGACAACATTGTGTAAAAGTGAACAGAGTGTGAGATACAAAAAAATGATTTTTTTATATAGTGGACAAATCACGTAAAGAGAGTTAAAAAACGGTTTAGTAGTCTCTCAGTGATATATGTCAGACACAAAAGTGAACAGAGATATGTGTCACACACAAAAGTGAACAGAGTGTGAAGTAAGTGAGGTACAAAAAAATTAATATTTGAAATCGTGCACAAATCACGTAAAGAGAGCTAAAAAATGGTTTACGAGTCTGTAAGTATTATGTGTCAGACAACATTGTGTAAGAGTGAACAGAGTGTGAGATACAAAAAAATGAATTTTTTATATAGTGGACAAATCACGTAAAGAGAGTTAAAAAACGGTTTAGTAGTCTCTCAGTGATATATGTCAGACACAAAAGTAAACAGAGATATGTGTTACATACAAAAGTGAACAGAGTGTGAAGTAAGTGAGGTACAAAAAAATTAATATTTGAAATCGTGCACAAATCACGTAAAGAGAGCTAAAAAATGGTTTACGAGTCTGTAAGTGTTATGTGTCAGACAACATTGTGTAAAAGTGAACAGAGTGTGATATACAAAAAAATGAATTTTTTATATAGTGGACAAATCACGTAAAGAGAGTTAAAAAACGGTTTAGTAGTCTCTCAGTGATATATGTCAGACACAAAAGTGAACAGAGATATGCGTTACATACAAAAGTGAACAGAGTGTGAAGTAAGTGAGGTACAAAAAAAATAATATTTGAAATCGTGCACAAATCACGTAAAGAGAGCTAAAAAATGGTTTACGAGTCTGTAAGTGTTATGTGTCAGACAACATTGTGTAAAAGTGAACAGAGTGTGAGATACAAAAAAATGATTTCTTTATATAGTGGACAAATCACGTAAAGAGAGTTAAAAAACGGTTTAGTAGTCTCTCAGTGATATATGTCAGACACAAAAGTAAACAGAGATATGTGTTACATACAAAAGTGAACAGAGTGTGAAGTAAGTGAGGTACAAAAAAATTAATATTTGAAATCGTGCACAAATCACGTAAAGAGACCTAAAAAATGGTTTACGAGTCTGTAAGTGTTATGTGTCAGACAACATTGTGTAAAAGTGAACAGAGTGTGAGATACAAAAAAATGAATTTTTTATATAGTGGACAAATCACGTAAAGAGAGTTAAAAAATGGTTTAGTAGACTCTCAGTGATATATGTCAGACACAAAATTGAACAGAGATATGTGTTACATACAAAAGTGAACAGAGTGTGAAGTAAGTGAGGTACAAAAAAATTAATATTTGAAATCGTGCACAAATCACGTAAAGAGAGCTAAAAAATGATTTACGAGTCTGTAAGTGTTGTGTGTCAGACAACATTGTGTAAAATTGAACAGAGTGTGAGATACAAAATAATGATTTTTTTATATAGTGGACAAATCACGTAAAGAGAGTTAAAAAACGGTTTAGTAGTATCTCAGTGATATGTGTCACACACAAAAGTGAACAGAGTGTGAAGTAAGTGAGGTACAAAGAAATTAATATTTGAAATCGTGCACAAATCACGTAAATTGAGCTAGAAAATGGTTTGCGAGTCTGTAAGTGTTATGTGTCAGACAACATTGTGTAAAAGTGAACAGAGTGTGAGATACAAAAAAATGATATCTTTATATAGTGGACAAATCACGTAAAGAGAGTTAAAAAACGGTTTAGTAGTATCTCAGTGATATGTGTCACACACAAAAGTGAACAGAGTGTGAAGTAAGTGAGGTACAAAAAAATTAATATTTGAAATGGTGCACAAATCACGTAAATTGAGCTAAAAAATGGTTTACGAGTCTGTAAGTGTCAGACAACATTGTGTGAACAGAGTGTGAGATACAAAAAAATGAATTTTTTATATAGTGGACAAATCACGTAAAGAGAGTTAAAAAACGGTTTAGTAGTCTCTCAGTGATATATGTCAGACACAAAAGTAAACAGAGATATGTGTTACATACAAAAGTGAACAGAGTGTGAAGTAAGTGAGGTACAAAAAATTAATATTTGAAATCGTGCACAAATCACGTAAAGAAAGCTAAAAAATGGTTTACGAGTCTGTAAGTGTTATGTGTCAGACAACATTGTGTAAAAGTGAACAGTGTGATATACAAAAAAATGAATTTTTTATATAGTGGACAAATCACGTAAAGAGAGTTAAAAAACGGTTTAGTAGTCTCTCAGTGATATATGTCAGACACAAAAGTGAACAGAGATATGTGTTACATACAAAAGTGAACAGAGTGTGAAGTAAGTGAGGTACAAAAAAAATAATATTTGAAATCGTGCACAAATCACGTAAAGAGAGCTAAAAAATGGTTTACGAGTCTGTAAGTGTTATGTGTCAGACAACATTGTGTAAGAGTGAACAGAGTGTGAGATACAAAAAAATGAATTTTTTATATAGTGGACAAATCACGTAAAGAGAGTTAAAAAACGGTTTAGTAGTCTCTCAGTGATATATGTCAGACACAAAAGTGAACAGAGATATGTGTCACACACAAAAGTGAACAGAGTGTGAAATAAGTAAGGTACAAAAAAATTAATATTTTAAATCGTGCACAAATCACGTAAAGAGAGCTAAAAAATGGTTTACGAGTCTGTAAGTGTTTAGTAGTATCTCAGTGATATGTGTCACACACAAAAGTGAACAGAGTGTGAAGTAAGTGAGGTACAAAAAAATTAATATTTGAAATCGTGCACAAATCACGTAAAGAGAGCTAAAAAATGGTTTACGAGTCTGTAAGTGTTATGTGTCAGACAACATTGTGTAAGAGTGAACAGAGTGTGAGATACAAAAAAATGAATTTTTTATATAGTGGACAAATCACGTAAAGAGAGTTAAAAAACGGTTTAGTAGTCTCTCAGTGATATATGTCAGACACAAAAGTGAACAGAGATATGTGTTACATACAAAAGTGAACAGAGTGTGAAGTAAGTGAGGTACAAAAAAAATAATATTTGAAATCGTGCACAAATCACGTAAAGAGAGCTAAAAAATGGTTTACGAGTCTGTAAGTGTTATGTGTCAGACAACATTGTGTAAAAGTGAACAGAGTGTGAGATACAAAAAAATGATTTCTTTATATAGTGGACAAATCACGTAAAGAGAGTTAAAAAACGGTTTAGTAGTCTCTCAGTGATATATGTCAGACACAAAAGTAAACAGAGATATGTGTTACATACAAAAGTGAACAGAGTGTGAAGTAAGTGAGGTACAAAAAAATTAATATTTGAAATCGTGCACAAATCACGTAAAGAGACCTAAAAAATGGTTTACGAGTCTGTAAGTGTTATGTGTCAGACAACATTGTGTAAAAGTGAACAGAGTGTGAGATACAAAAAAATGAATTTTTTGTATAGTGGACAAATCACGTAAAGAGAGTTAAAAAATGGTTTAGTAGACTCTCAGTGATATATGTCAGACACAAAATTGAACAGAGATATGTGTTACATACAAAAGTGAACAGAGTGTGAAGTAAGTGAGGTACAAAAAAATTAATATTTGAAATCGTGCACAAATCACGTAAAGAGAGCTAAAAAATGATTTACGAGTCTGTAAGTGTTGTGTGTCAGACAACATTGTGTAAAATTGAACAGAGTGTGAGATACAAAATAATGATTTTTTTATATAGTGGACAAATCACGTAAAGAGAGTTAAAAAACGGTTTAGTAGTATCTCAGTGATATGTGTCACACACAAAAGTGAACAGAGTGTGAAGTAAGTGAGGTACAAATAAATTAATATTTGAAATCGTGCACAAATCACGTAAAGAGAGCTAAAAAATTGTTTACGAGTCTGTAAGTGTTATGTGTCAGACAACATTGTGTAAAAGTGAACAGAGTGTGAGATACAAAAAAATGATTTCTTTATATAGTGGACAAATCACGTAAAGAGAGTTAAAAAACGGTTTAGTAGTCTCTCAGTGATATATGTCAGACACAAAAGTGAACAGAGATATGTGTCACACACAAAAGTGAACAGAGTGTGAAATAAGTAAGGTACAAAAAAATTAATATTTTAAATCGTGCACAAATCACGTAAAGAGAGCTAAAAAATGGTTTACGAGTCTGTAAGTGTTTAGTAGTATCTCAGTGATATGTGTCACACACAAAAGTGAACAGAGTGTGAAGTAAGTGAGGTACAAAAAAATTAATATTTGAAATCGTGCACAAATCACGTAAAGAGAGCTAAAAAATGGTTTACGAGTCTGTAAGTGTTATGTGTCAGACAACATTGTGTAAGAGTGAACAGAGTGTGAGATACAAAAAAATGAATTTTTTATATAGTGGACAAATCACGTAAAGAGAGTTAAAAAACGGTTTAGTAGTCTCTAAGTGATATATGTCAGACACAAAAGTGAACAGAGATATGTGTTACATACAAAAGTGAACAGAGTGTGAAGTAAGTGAGGTACAAAAAAATTAATATTTGAAATCGTGCACAAATCACGTAAAGAGAGCTAAAAAATGGTTTACGAGTCTGTAAGTGTTATGTGTCAGACAACATTGTGTAAAAGTGAACAGAGTGTGAGATACAAAAAAATGATTTCTTTATATAGTGGACAAATCACGTAAAGAGAGTTAAAAAACGGTTTAGTAGTCTCTCAGTGATATATGTCAGACACAAAAGTGAACAGAGATATGTGTCACACACAAAAGTGAACAGAGTGTGAAGTAAGTAAGGTACAAAAAAATTAATATTTGAAATCGTGCACAAATCACGTAAAGAGAGCTAAAAAATGGTTTACGAGTCTGTAAGTGTTATGTGTCAGACAACATTGTGTAAAAGTGAACAGAGTGTGAGATACAAAATAATGATTTTTTTATATAGTGGACAAATCACGTAAAGAGAGTTAAAAAACGGTTTAGTAGTATCTCAGTGATATGTGTCACACACAAAAGTGAACAGAGTGTGAGTAAGTGAGGTACAAAAAAATTAATATTTGAAATCGTGCACAAATCACGTAAAGAGAGCTAAAAAATGGTTTACGAGTCTGTAAGTGTTATGTGTCAGACAACATTGTGTAAAAGTGAACAGAGTGTGAGATACAAAAAAATGATTTCTTTATATAGTGGACAAATCACGTAAAGAGAGTTAAAAAACGGTTTAGTAGTCTCTCAGTGATATATGTCAGACACAAAAGTGAACAGAGATATGTGTCACACACAAAAGTGAACAGAGTGTGAAGTAAGTAAGGTACAAAAAAATTAATATTTGAAATCGTGCACAAATCACGTAAAGAGAGCTAAAAAATGGTTTACGAGTCTGTAAGTGTTATGTGTCAGACAACATTGTGTAAAAGTGAACAGAGTGTGAGATACAAAATAATGATTTTTTTATATAGTGGACAAATCACGTAAAGAGAGTTAAAAAACGGTTTAGTAGTATCTCAGTGATATGTGTCACACACAAAAGTGAACAGAGTGTGAAGTAAGTGAGGTACAAAAAAATTAATATTTGAAATCGTGCACAAATCACGTAAAGAGAGCTAAAAAATGGTTTACGAGTCTGTAAGTGTTATGTGTCAGACTACATTGTGTAAAAGTGAAGAGAGTGTGAGATACAAAAAAATGAATTTTTTATATAGTGGACAAATCACGTAAAGAGAGTTAAAAAACGGTTTAGTAGTCTCTCAGTGATATATGTCAGACACAAAAGTGAACAGAGATATGTGTCACACACAAAAGTGAACAGAGTGTGAAGTAAGTGAGGTACAAAAAAATTAATATTTGAAATCGTGCACAAATCACGTAAAGAGAGCTAAAAAATGGTTTACGAGTCTGTAAGTGTTATGTGTCAGACAACATTGTGTAAAAGTGAACAGAGTGTGAGATACAAAAAAATGAATTTTTTATATAGTGGACAAATCACGTAAAGAGAGTTAAAAAACGGTTTAGTAGTCTCTCAGTGATATATGTCAGACACAAAAGTGAACAGAGATATGTGTCACACACAAAAGTGAACAGAGTGTGAAGTAAGTGAGGTACAAAAAAATTAATATTTGAAATCGTGCACAAATCACGTAAAGAGAGCTAAAAAATGGTTTACGAGTCTGTAAGTATTATGTGTCAGACAACATTGTGTAAGAGTGAACAGAGTGTGAGATACAAAAAAATGAATTTTTTATATAGTGGACAAATCACGTAAAGAGAGTTAAAAAACGGTTTAGTAGTCTCTCAGTGATATATGTCAGACACAAAAGTAAACAGAGATATGTGTTACATACAAAAGTGAACAGAGTGTGAAGTAAGTGAGGTACAAAAAAATTAATATTTGAAATCGTGCACAAATCACGTAAAGAGAGCTAAAAAATGGTTTACGAGTCTGTAAGTGTTATGTGTCAGACAACATTGTGTAAAAGTGAACAGAGTGTGATATACAAAAAAATGAATTTTTTATATAGTGGACAAATCACGTAAAGAGAGTTAAAAAACGGTTTAGTAGTCTCTCAGTGATATATGTCAGACACAAAAGTGAACAGAGATATGCGTTACATACAAAAGTGAACAGAGTGTGAAGTAAGTGAGGTACAAAAAAAATAATATTTGAAATCGTGCACAAATCACGTAAAGAGAGCTAAAAAATGGTTTACGAGTCTGTAAGTGTTATGTGTCAGACAACATTGTGTAAAAGTGAACAGAGTGTGAGATACAAAAAAATGATTTCTTTATATAGTGGACAAATCACGTAAAGAGAGTTAAAAAACGGTTTAGTAGTCTCTCAGTGATATATGTCAGACACAAAAGTAAACAGAGATATGTGTTACATACAAAAGTGAACAGAGTGTGAAGTAAGTGAGGTACAAAAAAATTAATATTTGAAATCGTGCACAAATCACGTAAAGAGACCTAAAAAATGGTTTACGAGTCTGTAAGTGTTATGTGTCAGACAACATTGTGTAAAAGTGAACAGAGTGTGAGATACAAAAAAATGAATTTTTTATATAGTGGACAAATCACGTAAAGAGAGTTAAAAAATGGTTTAGTAGACTCTCAGTGATATATGTCAGACACAAAATTGAACAGAGATATGTGTTACATACAAAAGTGAACAGAGTGTGAAGTAAGTGAGGTACAAAAAAATTAATATTTGAAATCGTGCACAAATCACGTAAAGAGAGCTAAAAAATGATTTACGAGTCTGTAAGTGTTGTGTGTCAGACAACATTGTGTAAAATTGAACAGAGTGTGAGATACAAAATAATGATTTTTTTATATAGTGGACAAATCACGTAAAGAGAGTTAAAAAACGGTTTAGTAGTATCTCAGTGATATGTGTCACACACAAAAGTGAACAGAGTGTGAAGTAAGTGAGGTACAAAGAAATTAATATTTGAAATGGTGCACAAATCACGTAAATTGAGCTAAAAAATGGTTTACGAGTCTGTAAGTGTCAGACAACATTGTGTGAACAGAGTGTGAGATACAAAAAAATGAATTTTTTATATAGTGGACAAATCACGTAAAGAGAGTTAAAAAACGGTTTAGTAGTCTCTCAGTGATATATGTCAGACACAAAAGTAAACAGAGATATGTGTTACATACAAAAGTGAACAGAGTGTGAAGTAAGTGAGGTACAAAAAAAATAATATTTGAAATCGTGCACAAATCACGTAAAGAGAGCTAAAAAATGGTTTACGAGTCTGTAAGTGTTATGTGTCAGACAACATTGTGTAAAAGTGAACAGAGTGTGAGATACAAAAAAATGATTTCTTTATATAGTGGACAAATCACGTAAAGAGAGTTAAAAAACGGTTTAGTAGTCTCTCAGTGATATATGTCAGACACAAAAGTAAACAGAGATATGTGTTACATACAAAAGTGAACAGAGTGTGAAGTAAGTGAGGTACAAAAAAATTAATATTTGAAATCGTGCACAAATCACGTAAAGAGACCTAAAAAATGGTTTACGAGTCTGTAAGTGTTATGTGTCAGACAACATTGTGTAAAAGAGAACAGAGTGTGAGATACAAAAAAATGATTTCTTTATATAGTGGACAAATCACGTAAAGAGAGTTAAAAAACGGTTTAGTAGTCTCTCAGTGATATATGTCAGACACAAAAGTAAACAGAGATATGTGTTACATACAAAAGTGAACAGAGTGTGAAGTAAGTGAGGTACAAAAAAATTAATATTTGAAATCGTGCACAAATCACGTAAAGAGACCTAAAAAATGGTTTACGAGTCTGTAAGTGTTATGTGTCAGACAACATTGTGTAAAAGTGAACAGAGTGTGAGATACAAAAAAATGAATTTTTTATATAGTGGACAAATCACGTAAAGAGAGTTAAAAAATGGTTTAGTAGACTCTCAGTGATATATGTCAGACACAAAATTGAACAGAGATATGTGTTACATACAAAAGTGAACAGAGTGTGAAGTAAGTGAGGTACAAAAAAATTAATATTTGAAATCGTGCACAAATCACGTAAAGAGAGCTAAAAAATGATTTACGAGTCTGTAAGTGTTGTGTGTCAGACAACATTGTGTAAAATTGAACAGAGTGTGAGATACAAAATAATGATTTTTTTATATAGTGGACAAATCACGTAAAGAGAGTTAAAAAACGGTTTAGTAGTATCTCAGTGATATGTGTCACACACAAAAGTGAACAGAGTGTGAAGTAAGTGAGGTACAAAAAAATTAATATTTGAAATCGTGCACAAATCACGTAAAGAGAGCTAAAAAATGGTTTACGAGTCTGTAAGTGTTATGTGTCAGACAACATTGTGTAAGAGTGAACAGAGTGTGAGATACAAAAAAATGAATTTTTTATATAGTGGACAAATCACGTAAAGAGAGTTAAAAAACGGTTTAGTAGTCTCTCAGTGATATATGTCAGACACAAAAGTGAACAGAGATATGTATTACATACAAAAGTGAACAGAGTGTGAAGTAAGTGAGGTACAAAAAAATTAATATTTGAAATCGTGCACAAATCACGTAAAGAGAGCTAAAAAATGGTTTACGAGTCTGTAAGTGTTATGTGTCAGACAACATTGTGTAAAAGTGAACAGAGTGTGAGATACAAAAAATGATTTCTTTATATGGTGGACAAATCACGTAAAGAGAGTTAAAAAACGGTTTAGTAGTCTCTCAGTGATATATGTCAGACACAAAAGTGAACAGAGATATGTGTCACACACAAAAGTGAACAGAGTGTGAAGTAAGTAAGGTACAAAAAAATTAATATTTGAAATCGTGCACAAATCACGTAAAGAGAGCTAAAAAATGGTTTACGAGTCTGTAAGTGTTATGTGTCAGACAACATTGTGTAAAAGTGAACAGAGTGTGAGATACAAAATAATGATTTTTTTATATAGTGGACAAATCACGTAAAGAGAGTTAAAAAACGGTTTAGTAGTATCTCAGTGATATGTGTCACACACAAAAGTGAACAGAGTGTGAAGTAAGTGAGGTACAAAGAAATTAATATTTGAAATCGTGCACAAATCACGTAAATTGAGCTAGAAAATGGTTTGCGAGTCTGTAAGTGTTATGTGTCAGACAACATTGTGTAAAAGTGAACAGAGTGTGAGATACAAAAAAATGATATCTTTATATAGTGGACAAATCACGTAAAGAGAGTTAAAAAACGGTTTAGTAGTATCTCAGTGATATGTGTCACACACAAAAGTGAACAGAGTGTGAAGTAAGTGAGGTACAAAAAAATTAATATTTGAAATGGTGCACAAATCACGTAAATTGAGCTAAAAAATGGTTTACGAGTCTGTAAGTGTCAGACAACATTGTGTAAGAGTGAACAGAGTGTGAGATACAAAAAAATGAATTTTTTATATAGTGGACAAATCACGTAAAGAGAGTTAAAAAACGGTTTAGTAGTCTCTCAGTGATATATGTCAGACACAAAAGTAAACAGAGATATGTGTTACATACAAAAGTGAACAGAGTGTGAAGTAAGTGAGGTACAAAAAAATTAATATTTGAAATCGTGCACAAATCACGTAAAGAGAGCTAAAAAATGGTTTACGAGTCTGTAAGTGTTATGTGTCAGACAACATTGTGTAAAAGTGAACAGTGTGATATACAAAAAAATGATTTTTTTATATAGTGGACAAATCACGTAAAGAGAGTTAAAAAACGGTTTAGTAGTCTCTCAGTGATATATGTCAGACACAAAAGTGAACAGAGATATGTGTTACATACAAAAGTGAACAGAGTGTGAAGTAAGTGAGGTACAAAAAAAATAATATTTGAAATCGTGCACAAATCACGTAAAGAGAGCTAAAAAATGGTTTACGAGTCTGTAAGTGTTATGTGTCAGACAACATTGTGTAAAAGTGAACAGAGTGTGAGATACAAAAAAATGATTTCTTTATATAGTGGACAAATCACGTAAAGAGAGTTAAAAAACGGTTTAGTAGTCTCTCAGTGATATATGTCAGACACAAAAGTGAACAGAGATATGTGTTACATACAAAAGTGAACAGAGTGTGAAGTAAGTGAGGTACAAAAAAAATAATATTTGAAATCGTGCACAAATCACGTAAAGAGAGCTAAAAAATGGTTTACGAGTCTGTAAGTGTTATGTGTCAGACAACATTGTGTAAAAGTGAACAGAGTGTGAGATACAAAAAAATGATTTCTTTATATAGTGGACAAATCACGTAAAGAGAGTTAAAAAACGGTTTAGTAGTCTCTCAGTGATATATGTCAGACACAAAAGTAAACAGAGATATGTGTTACATACAAAAGTGAACAGAGTGTGAAGTAAGTGAGGTACAAAAAAATTAATATTTGAAATCGTGCACAAATCACGTAAAGAGACCTAAAAAATGGTTTACGAGTCTGTAAGTGTTATGTGTCAGACAACATTGTGTAAAAGAGAACAGAGTGTGAGATACAAAAAAATGATTTCTTTATATAGTGGACAAATCACGTAAAGAGAGTTAAAAAACGGTTTAGTAGTCTCTCAGTGATATATGTCAGACACAAAAGTAAACAGAGATATGTGTTACATACAAAAGTGAACAGAGTGTGAAGTAAGTGAGGTACAAAAAAATTAATATTTGAAATCGTGCACAAATCACGTAAAGAGACCTAAAAAATGGTTTACGAGTCTGTAAGTGTTATGTGTCAGACAACATTGTGTAAAAGTGAACAGAGTGTGAGATACAAAAAAATGAATTTTTTATATAGTGGACAAATCACGTAAAGAGAGTTAAAAAATGGTTTAGTAGACTCTCAGTGATATATGTCAGACACAAAATTGAACAGAGATATGTGTTACATACAAAAGTGAACAGAGTGTGAAGTAAGTGAGGTACAAAAAAATTAATATTTGAAATCGTGCACAAATCACGTAAAGAGAGCTAAAAAATGATTTACGAGTCTGTAAGTGTTGTGTGTCAGACAACATTGTGTAAAATTGAACAGAGTGTGAGATACAAAATAATGATTTTTTTATATAGTGGACAAATCACGTAAAGAGAGTTAAAAAACGGTTTAGTAGTATCTCAGTGATATGTGTCACACACAAAAGTGAACAGAGTGTGAAGTAAGTGAGGTACAAAAAAATTAATATTTGAAATCGTGCACAAATCACGTAAAGAGAGCTAAAAAATGGTTTACGAGTCTGTAAGTGTCAGACAACATTGTGTAAGAGTGAACAGAGTGTGAGATACAAAAAAATGAATTTTTTATATAGTGGACAAATCACGTAAAGAGAGTTAAAAAACGGTTTAGTAGTCTCTCAGTGATATATGTCAGACACAAAAGTAAACAGAGATATGTGTTACATACAAAAGTGAACAGAGTGTGAAGTAAGTGAGGTACAAAAAAATTAATATTTGAAATCGTGCACAAATCACGTAAAGAGAGCTAAAAAATGGTTTACGAGTCTGTAAGTGTTATGTGTCAGACAACATTGTGTAAAAGTGAACAGTGTGATATACAAAAAAATGATTTTTTTATATAGTGGACAAATCACGTAAAGAGAGTTAAAAAACGGTTTAGTAGTCTCTCAGTGATATATGTCAGACACAAAAGTGAACAGAGATATGTGTTACATACAAAAGTGAACAGAGTGTGAAGTAAGTGAGGTACAAAAAAAATAATATTTGAAATCGTGCACAAATCACGTAAAGAGAGCTAAAAAATGGTTTACGAGTCTGTAAGTGTTATGTGTCAGACAACATTGTGTAAAAGTGAACAGAGTGTGAGATACAAAAAAATGATTTCTTTATATAGTGGACAAATCACGTAAAGAGAGTTAAAAAACGGTTTAGTAGTCTCTCAGTGATATATGTCAGACACAAAAGTGAACAGAGATATGTGTTACATACAAAAGTGAACAGAGTGTGAAGTAAGTGAGGTACAAAAAAAATAATATTTGAAATCGTGCACAAATCACGTAAAGAGAGCTAAAAAATGGTTTACGAGTCTGTAAGTGTTATGTGTCAGACAACATTGTGTAAAAGTGAACAGAGTGTGAGATACAAAAAAATGATTTCTTTATATAGTGGACAAATCACGTAAAGAGAGTTAAAAAACGGTTTAGTAGTCTCTCAGTGATATATGTCAGACACAAAAGTAAACAGAGATATGTGTTACATACAAAAGTGAACAGAGTGTGAAGTAAGTGAGGTACAAAAAAATTAATATTTGAAATCGTGCACAAATCACGTAAAGAGACCTAAAAAATGGTTTACGAGTCTGTAAGTGTTATGTGTCAGACAACATTGTGTAAAAGAGAACAGAGTGTGAGATACAAAAAAATGATTTCTTTATATAGTGGACAAATCACGTAAAGAGAGTTAAAAAACGGTTTAGTAGTCTCTCAGTGATATATGTCAGACACAAAAGTAAACAGAGATATGTGTTACATACAAAAGTGAACAGAGTGTGAAGTAAGTGAGGTACAAAAAAATTAATATTTGAAATCGTGCACAAATCACGTAAAGAGACCTAAAAAATGGTTTACGAGTCTGTAAGTGTTATGTGTCAGACAACATTGTGTAAAAGTGAACAGAGTGTGAGATACAAAAAAATGAATTTTTTATATAGTGGACAAATCACGTAAAGAGAGTTAAAAAATGGTTTAGTAGACTCTCAGTGATATATGTCAGACACAAAATTGAACAGAGATATGTGTTACATACAAAAGTGAACAGAGTGTGAAGTAAGTGAGGTACAAAAAAATTAATATTTGAAATCGTGCACAAATCACGTAAAGAGAGCTAAAAAATGATTTACGAGTCTGTAAGTGTTGTGTGTCAGACAACATTGTGTAAAATTGAACAGAGTGTGAGATACAAAATAATGATTTTTTTATATAGTGGACAAATCACGTAAAGAGAGTTAAAAAACGGTTTAGTAGTATCTCAGTGATATGTGTCACACACAAAAGTGAACAGAGTGTGAAGTAAGTGAGGTACAAAAAAATTAATATTTGAAATCGTGCACAAATCACGTAAAGAGAGCTAAAAAATGGTTTACGAGTCTGTAAGTGTCAGACAACATTGTGTAAGAGTGAACAGAGTGTGAGATACAAAAAAATGAATTTTTTATATAGTGGACAAATCACGTAAAGAGAGTTAAAAAACGGTTTAGTAGTCTCTCAGTGATATATGTCAGACACAAAAGTAAACAGAGATATGTGTTACATACAAAAGTGAACAGAGTGTGAAGTAAGTGAGGTACAAAAAAATTAATATTTGAAATCGTGCACAAATCACGTAAAGAGAGCTAAAAAATGGTTTACGAGTCTGTAAGTGTTATGTGTCAGACAACATTGTGTAAAAGTGAACAGTGTGATATACAAAAAAATGATTTTTTTATATAGTGGACAAATCACGTAAAGAGAGTTAAAAAACGGTTTAGTAGTCTCTCAGTGATATATGTCAGACACAAAAGTGAACAGAGATATGTGTTACATACAAAAGTGAACAGAGTGTGAAGTAAGTGAGGTACAAAAAAAATAATATTTGAAATCGTGCACAAATCACGTAAAGAGAGCTAAAAAATGGTTTACGAGTCTGTAAGTGTTATGTGTCAGACAACATTGTGTAAAAGTGAACAGAGTGTGAGATACAAAAAAATGATTTCTTTATATAGTGGACAAATCACGTAAAGAGAGTTAAAAAACGGTTTAGTAGTCTCTCAGTGATATATGTCAGACACAAAAGTGAACAGAGATATGTGTTACATACAAAAGTGAACAGAGTGTGAAGTAAGTGAGGTACAAAAAAAATAATATTTGAAATCGTGCACAAATCACGTAAAGAGAGCTAAAAAATGGTTTACGAGTCTGTAAGTGTTATGTGTCAGACAACATTGTGTAAAAGTGAACAGAGTGTGAGATACAAAAAAATGATTTCTTTATATAGTGGACAAATCACGTAAAGAGAGTTAAAAAACGGTTTAGTAGTCTCTCAGTGATATATGTCAGACACAAAAGTAAACAGAGATATGTGTTACATACAAAAGTGAACAGAGTGTGAAGTAAGTGAGGTACAAAAAAATTAATATTTGAAATCGTGCACAAATCACGTAAAGAGACCTAAAAAATGGTTTACGAGTCTGTAAGTGTTATGTGTCAGACAACATTGTGTAAAAGAGAACAGAGTGTGAGATACAAAAAAATGATTTCTTTATATAGTGGACAAATCACGTAAAGAGAGTTAAAAAACGGTTTAGTAGTCTCTCAGTGATATATGTCAGACACAAAAGTAAACAGAGATATGTGTTACATACAAAAGTGAACAGAGTGTGAAGTAAGTGAGGTACAAAAAAATTAATATTTGAAATCGTGCACAAATCACGTAAAGAGACCTAAAAAATGGTTTACGAGTCTGTAAGTGTTGTGTGTCAGACAACATTGTGTAAAATTGAACAGAGTGTGAGATACAAAATAATGATTTTTTTATATAGTGGACAAATCACGTAAAGAGAGTTAAAAAACGGTTTAGTAGTATCTCAGTGATATGTGTCACACACAAAAGTGAACAGAGTGTGAAGTAAGTGAGGTACAAAAAAATTAATATTTGAAATCGTGCACAAATCACGTAAAGAGAGCTAAAAAATGGTTTACGAGTCTGTAAGTGTTATGTGTCAGACAACATTGTGTAAGAGTGAACAGAGTGTGAGATACAAAAAAATGAATTTTTTATATAGTGGACAAATCACGTAAAGAGAGTTAAAAAACGGTTTAGTAGTCTCTCAGTGATATATGTCAGACACAAAAGTGAACAGAGATATGTGTTACATACAAAAGTGAACAGAGTGTGAAGTAAGTGAGGTACAAAAAAATTAATATTTGAAATCGTGCACAAATCACGTAAAGAGAGCTAAAAAATGGTTTACGAGTCTGTAAGTGTTATGTGTCAGACAACATTGTGTAAAAGTGAACAGAGTGTGAGATACAAAAAAATGATTTCTTTATATAGTGGACAAATCACGTAAAGAGAGTTAAAAAACGGTTTAGTAGTCTCTCAGTGATATATGTCAGACACAAAAGTGAACAGAGATATGTGTCACACACAAAAGTGAACAGAGTGTGAAGTAAGTAAGGTACAAAAAAATTAATATTTGAAATCGTGCACAAATCACGTAAAGAGAGCTAAAAAATGGTTTACGAGTCTGTAAGTGTTATGTGTCAGACAACATTGTGTAAAAGTGAACAGAGTGTGAGATACAAAATAATGATTTTTTTATATAGTGGACAAATCACGTAAAGAGAGTTAAAAAACGGTTTAGTAGTATCTCAGTGATATGTGTCACACACAAAAGTGAACAGAGTGTGAAGTAAGTGAGGTACAAAAAAATTAATATTTGAAATCGTGCACAAATCACGTAAAGAGAGCTAAAAAATGGTTTACGAGTCTGTAAGTGTTATGTGTCAGACAACATTGTGTAAAAGTGAACAGAGTGTGAGATACAAAAAAATGATTTCTTTATATAGTGGACAAATCACGTAAAGAGAGTTAAAAAACGGTTTAGTAGTCTCTCAGTGATATATGTCAGACACAAAAGTGAACAGAGATATGTGTCACACACAAAAGTGAACAGAGTGTGAAGTAAGTAAGGTACAAAAAAATTAATATTTTAAATCGTGCACAAATCACGTAAAGAGAGCTAAAAAATGGTTTACGAGTCTGTAAGTGTTATGTGTCAGACAACATTGTGTAAAAGTGAACAGAGTGTGAGATACAAAAAAATGAATTTTTTATATAGTGGACAAATCACGTAAAGAGAGTTAAAAAATGGTTTAGTAGACTCTCAGTGATATATGTCAGACACAAAATTGAACAGAGATATGTGTTACATACAAAAGTGAACAGAGTGTGAAGTAAGTGAGGTACAAAAAAATTAATATTTGAAATCGTGCACAAATCACGTAAAGAGAGCTAAAAAATGATTTACGAGTCTGTAAGTGTTGTGTGTCAGACAACATTGTGTAAAATTGAACAGAGTGTGAGATACAAAATAATGATTTTTTTATATAGTGGACAAATCACGTAAAGAGAGTTAAAAAACGGTTTAGTAGTATCTCAGTGATATGTGTCACACACAAAAGTGAACAGAGTGTGAAGTAAGTGAGGTACAAAGAAATTAATATTTGAAATCGTGCACAAATCACGTAAATTGAGCTAGAAAATGGTTTGCGAGTCTGTAAGTGTTATGTGTCAGACAACATTGTGTAAAAGTGAACAGAGTGTGAGATACAAAAAAAAGATATCTTTATATAGTGGACAAATCACGTAAAGAGAGTTAAAAAACGGTTTAGTAGTATCTCAGTGATATGTGTCACACACAAAAGTGAACAGAGTGTGAAGTAAGTGAGGTACAAAAAAATTAATATTTGAAATGGTGCACAAATCACGTAAATTGAGCTAAAAAATGGTTTACGAGTCTGTAAGTGTTATGTGTCAGACAACATTGTGTAAGAGTGAACAGAGTGTGAGATACAAAAAAATGAATTTTTTATATAGTGGACAAATCACGTAAAGAGAGTTAAAAAACGGTTTAGTAGTCTCTCAGTGATATATGTCAGACACAAAAGTAAACAGAGATATGTGTTACATACAAAAGTGAACAGAGTGTGAAGTAAGTGAGGTACAAAAAAATTAATATTTGAAATCGTGCACAAATCACGTAAAGAGAGCTAAAAAATGGTTTACGAGTCTGTAAGTGTTATGTGTCAGACAACATTGTGTAAAAGTGAACAGTGTGATATACAAAAAAATGAATTTTTTATATAGTGGACAAATCACGTAAAGAGAGTTAAAAAACGGTTTAGTAGTCTCTCAGTGATATATGTCAGACACAAAAGTGAACAGAGATATGTGTTACATACAAAAGTGAACAGAGTGTGAAGTAAGTGAGGTACAAAAAAAATAATATTTGAAATCGTGCACAAATCACGTAAAGAGAGCTAAAAAATGGTTTACGAGTCTGTAAGTGTTATGTGTCAGACAACATTGTGTAAAAGTGAACAGAGTGTGAGATACAAAAAAATGATTTCTTTATATAGTGGACAAATCACGTAAAGAGAGTTAAAAAACGGTTTAGTAGTCTCTCAGTGATATATGTCAGACACAAAAGTGAACAGAGTGTGAAGTAAGTGAGGTACAAATAAATTAATTTTTTAAATCGTGCACAAATCACGTAAATTGAGCTAGAAAATGGTTTGCGAGTCTGTAAGTGTTATGTGTCAGACAACATCGTGTAAAAGTGAACAGAGTGTGAGATACAAAAAAATGATATCTTTATATAGTGTACAAATCACGTAAAGAGAGTTAAAAAACGGTTTAGTAGTCTCTCAGTGATATATGTCAGACACAAAAGTGAACAGAGATATGTGTCACACACAAAAGTGAACAGAGTGTGAAGTAAGTGAGGTACAAAAAAATTAATATTTGAAATCGTGCACAAATCACGTAAAGAGAGCTAAAAAATGGTTTACGAGTCTGTAAGTGTTATGTGTCAGACAACATTGTGTAAGAGTGAACAGAGTGTGAGATACAAAAAAATGAATTTTTTATATAGTGGACAAATCACGTAAAGAGAGTTAAAAAACGGTTTAGTAGTCTCTCAGTGATATATGTCAGACACAAAAGTGAACAGAGATATGTGTCACACACAAAAGTGAACAGAGTGTGAAGTAAGTGAGGTACAAAAAAATTAATATTTGAAATCGTGCACAAATCACGTAAAGAGAGCTAAAAAATGGTTTACGAGTCTGTAAGTGTTATGTGTCAGACAACATTGTGTAAGAGTGAACAGAGTGTGAGATACAAAAAAATGAATTTTTTATATAGTGGACAAATCACGTAAAAAGAGTTAAAAAACGGTTTAGTAGTATCTCAGTGATATGTGTCACACACAAAAGTGAACAGAGTGTGAAGTAAGTGAGGTACAAAAAAATTAATATTTGAAATCGTGCACAAATCACGTAAAGAGAGCTAAAAAATGGTTTACGAGTCTGTAAGTGTTATGTGTCAGACAACATTGTGTAAGAGTGAACAGAGTGTGAGATACAAAAAAATGAATTTTTTATATAGTGGACAAATCACGTAAAGAGAGTTAAAAAACGGTTTAGTAGTCTCTCAGTGATATATGTCAGACACAAAAGTAAACAGAGATATGTGTTACATACAAAAGTGAACAGAGTGTGAAGTAAGTGAGGTACAAAAAAATTAATATTTGAAATCGTGCACAAATCACGTAAAGAGAGCTAAAAAATGGTTTACGAGTCTGTAAGTGTTATGTGTCAGACAACATTGTGTAAAAGTGAACAGAGTGTGAGATACAAAAAAATGATTTTTTTATATAGTGGACAAATCACGTAAAGAGAGTTAAAAAACGGTTTAGTAGTCTCTCAGTGATATATGTCAGACACAAAAGTGAACAGAGATATGTGTTACATACAAAAGTGAACAGAGTGTGAAGTAAGTGAGGTACAAAAAAATTAATATTTGAAATCGTGCACAAATCCCGTAAAGAGAGCTAAAAAATGGTTTACGAGTCTGTAAGTGTTATGTGTCAGACAACATTGTGTAAAAGTGAACAGAGTGTGAGATACAAAAAAATGATTTTTTTATATAGTGGACAAATCACGTAAAGAGAGTTAAAAAACGGTTTAGTAGTCTCTCAGTGATATATGTCAGACACAAAAGTGAACAGAGATATGTGTCACACACAAAAGTGAACAGAGTGTGAAGTAAGTGAGGTACAAAGAAATTAATATTTGAAATCGTGCACAAATCACGTAAATTGAGCTAGAAAATGGTTTGCGAGTCTGTAAGTGTTATGTGTCAGACAACATTGTGTAAAAGTGAACAGAGTGTGAGATACAAAAAAAAGATATCTTTATATAGTGGACAAATCACGTAAAGAGAGTTAAAAAACGGTTTAGTAGTATCTCAGTGATATGTGTCACACACAAAAGTGAACAGAGTGTGAAGTAAGTGAGGTACAAAAAAATTAATATTTGAAATGGTGCACAAATCACGTAAATTGAGCTAAAAAATGGTTTACGAGTCTGTAAGTGTTATGTGTCAGACAACATTGTGTAAGAGTGAACAGAGTGTGAGATACAAAAAAATGAATTTTTTATATAGTGGACAAATCACGTAAAGAGAGTTAAAAAACGGTTTAGTAGTCTCTCAGTGATATATGTCAGACACAAAAGTAAACAGAGATATGTGTTACATACAAAAGTGAACAGAGTGTGAAGTAAGTGAGGTACAAAAAAATTAATATTTGAAATCGTGCACAAATCACGTAAAGAGAGCTAAAAAATGGTTTACGAGTCTGTAAGTGTTATGTGTCAGACAACATCGTGTAAAAGTGAACAGAGTGTGAGATACAAAAAAATGATATCTTTATATAGTGTACAAATCACGTAAAGAGAATTAAAAAACGGTTTAGTAGTCTCTCAGTGATATATGTCAGACACAAAAGTGAACAGAGATATGTGTCACACACAAAAGTGAACAGAGTGTGAAGTAAGTGAGGTACAAAAAAATTAATATTTGAAATCGTGCACAAATCACGTAAAGAGAGCTAAAAAATGGTTTACGAGTCTGTAAGTGTTATGTGTCAGACAACATTGTGTAAAAGTGAACAGAGTGTGAGATACAAAAAAATGATTTCTTTATATAGTGGACAAATCACGTAAAGAGAGTTAAAAAACGGTTTAGTAGTCTCTCAGTGATATATGTCAGACACAAAAGTGAACAGAGTGTGAAGTAAGTGAGGTACAAATAAATTAATTTTTTAAATCGTGCACAAATCACGTAAATTGAGCTAGAAAATGGTTTGCGAGTCTGTAAGTGTTATGTGTCAGACAACATCGTGTAAAAGTGAACAGAGTGTGAGATACAAAAAAATGATATCTTTATATAGTGTACAAATCACGTAAAGAGAATTAAAAAACGGTTTAGTAGTCTCTCAGTGATATATGTCAGACACAAAAGTGAACAGAGATATGTGTCACACACAAAAGTGAACAGAGTGTGAAGTAAGTGAGGTACAAAAAAATTAATATTTGAAATCGTGCACAAATCACGTAAAGAGAGCTAAAAAATGGTTTACGAGTCTGTAAGTGTTATGTGTCAGACAACATTGTGTAAGAGTGAACAGAGTGTGAGATACAAAAAAATGAATTTTTTATATAGTGGACAAATCACGTAAAGAGAGTTAAAAAACGGTTTAGTAGTCTCTCAGTGATATATGTCAGACACAAAAGTGAACAGAGATATGTGTCACACACAAAAGTGAACAGAGTGTGAAGTAAGTGAGGTACAAAAAAATTAATATTTGAAATCGTGCACAAATCACGTAAAGAGAGCTAAAAAATGGTTTACGAGTCTGTAAGTGTTATGTGTCAGACAACATTGTGTAAGAGTGAACAGAGTGTGAGATACAAAAAAATGAATTTTTTATATAGTGGACAAATCACGTAAAAAGAGTTAAAAAACGGTTTAGTAGTATCTCAGTGATATGTGTCACACACAAAAGTGAACAGAGTGTGAAGTAAGTGAGGTACAAAAAAATTAATATTTGAAATCGTGCACAAATCACGTAAAGAGAGCTAAAAAATGGTTTACGAGTCTGTAAGTGTTATGTGTCAGACAACATTGTGTAAGAGTGAACAGAGTGTGAGATACAAAAAAATGAATTTTTTATATAGTGGACAAATCACGTAAAGAGAGTTAAAAAACGGTTTAGTAGTCTCTCAGTGATATATGTCAGACACAAAAGTAAACAGAGATATGTGTTACATACAAAAGTGAACAGAGTGTGAAGTAAGTGAGGTACAAAAAAATTAATATTTGAAATCGTGCACAAATCACGTAAAGAGAGCTAAAAAATGGTTTACGAGTCTGTAAGTGTTATGTGTCAGACAACATTGTGTAAAAGTGAACAGAGTGTGAGATACAAAAAAATGATTTTTTTATATAGTGGACAAATCACGTAAAGAGAGTTAAAAAACGGTTTAGTAGTCTCTCAGTGATATATGTCAGACACAAAAGTGAACAGAGATATGTGTTACATACAAAAGTGAACAGAGTGTGAAGTAAGTGAGGTACAAAAAAATTAATATTTGAAATCGTGCACAAATCCCGTAAAGAGAGCTAAAAAATGGTTTACGAGTCTGTAAGTGTTATGTGTCAGACAACATTGTGTAAAAGTGAACAGAGTGTGAGATACAAAAAAATGATTTCTTTATATAGTGGACAAATCACGTAAAGAGAGTTAAAAAACGGTTTAGTAGTCTCTCAGTGATATATGTCAGACACAAAAGTGAACAGAGATATGTGTCACACACAAAAGTGAACAGAGTGTGAAATAAGTAAGGTACAAAAAAATTAATATTTTAAATCGTGCACAAATCACGTAAAGAGAGCTAAAAAATGGTTTACGAGTCTGTAAGTGTTATGTGTCAGACAACATTGTGTAAAAGTGAACAGAGTGTGAGATACAAAATAATGATTTTTTTATATAGTGGACTAATCACGTAAAGAGAGTTAAAAAACGGTTTAGTAGTATCTCAGTGATATGTGTCACACACAAAAGTGAACAGAGTGTGAAGTAAGTGAGGTACAAAAAAATTAAAATTTGAAATCGTGCACAAATCACGTAAAGAGAGCTAAAAAATGGTTTACGAGTCTGTAAGTGTTATGTGTCACACAACATTGTGTAAGAGTGAACAGAGTGTGAGATACAAAAAAATGAATTTTTTATATAGTGGACAAATCACGTAAAGAGAGTTAAAAAACGGTTTAGTAGTCTCTCAGTGATATATGTCAGACACAAAAGTGAACAGAGATATGTGTTACATACAAAAGTGAACAGAGTGTGAAGTAAGTGAGGTACAAAAAAATTAATATTTGAAATCGTGCACAAATCACGTAAAGAGAGCTAAAAAATGGTTTACGAGTCTGTAAGTGTTATGTGTCAGACAACATTGTGTAAAAGTGAACAGAGTGTGAGATACAAAAAAATGATTTCTTTATATAGTGGACAAATCACGTAAAGAGAGTTTAAAAACGGTTTAGTAGTCTCTCAGTGATATATGTCAGACACAAAAGTGAACAGAGATATGTGTCACACACAAAAGTGAACTGAGTGTGAAGTAAGTAAGATACAAAAAAATTAATATTTGAAATCGTGCACAAATCACGTAAAGAGAGCTAAAAAATGGTTTACGAGTCTGTAAGTGTTATGTGTCAGACAACATTGTGTAAAAGTGAACAGAGTGTGAGATACAAAATAATTATTTTTTTATTTAGTGGACAAATCACGTAAAGAGAGTTAAAAAACGGTTTAGTAGTATCTCAGTGATATGTGTCACACACAAAAGTGAACAGAGTGTGAAGTAAGTGAGGTACAAAAAAATTAATATTTGAAATCGTGCACAAATCACGTAAAGAGAGCTAAAAAATGGTTTACGAGTCTGTAAGTGTTATGTGTCAGACAACATTGTGTAAAAGTGAACAGAGTGTGAGATACAAAAAAATGAATTTTTTATATAGTGGACAAATCACGTAAAGAGAGTTAAAAAACGGTTTAGTAGTCTCTCAGTGATATATGTCAGACACAAAAGTGAACAGAGATATGTGTCACACACAAAAGTGAACAGAGTGTGAAGTAAGTGAGGTACAAAAAAATTAATATTTGAAATCGTGCACAAATCACGTAAAGAGAGCTAAAAAATGGTTTACGAGTCTGTAAGTATTATGTGTCAGACAACATTGTGTAAGAGTGAACAGAGTGTGAGATACAAAAAAATGAATTTTTTATATAGTGAACAAATCACGTAAAGAGAGTTAAAAAACGGTTTAGTAGTCTCTCAGTGATATATGTCAGACACAAAAGTAAACAGAGATATGTGTTACATACAAAAGTGAACAGAGTGTGAAGTAAGTGAGGTACAAAAAAATTAATATTTGAAATCGTGCACAAATCACGTAAAGAGAGCTAAAAAATGGTTTACGAGTCTGTAAGTGTTATGTGTCAGACAACATTGTGTAAAAGTGAACAGAGTGTGATATACAAAAAAATGAATTTTTTATATAGTGGACAAATCACGTAAAGAGAGTTAAAAAACGGTTTAGTAGTCTCTCAGTGATATATGTCAGACACAAAAGTGAACAGAGATATGTGTCACACACAAAAGTGAACAGAGTGTGAAGTAAGTGAGGTACAAAAAAATTAATATTTGAAATCGTGCACAAATCACGTAAAGAGAGCTAAAAAATGGTTTACGAGTCTGTAAGTGTTATGTGTCAGACAACATTGTGTAAAAGTGAACAGAGTGTGAGATACAAAAAAATGATTTCTTTATATAGTGGACAAATCACGTAAAGAGAGTTAAAAAACGGTTTAGTAGTCTCTCAGTGATATATGTCAGACACAAAAGTGAACAGAGATATGTGTTACATACAAAAGTGAACAGAGTGTGAAGTAAGTGAGGTACAAAAAAATTAATATTTGAAATCGTGCACAAATCACGTAAAGAGAGCTAAAAAATGGTTTACGAGTCTGTAAGTGTTATGTGTCAGACTACATTGTGTAAAAGTGAAGAGAGTGTGAGATACAAAAAAATGAATTTTTTATATAGTGGACAAATCACGTAAAGAGAGTTAAAAAACGGTTTAGTAGTCTCTCAGTGATATATGTCAGACACAAAAGTGAACAGAGATATGTGTCACACACAAAAGTGAACAGAGTGTGAAGTAAGTGAGGTACAAAAAAATTAATATTTGAAATCGTTCACAAATCACGTAAAGAGAGCTAAAAAATGGTTTACGAGTCTGTAAGTGTTATGTGTCAGACAACATTGTGTAAAAGTGAACAGAGTGTGAGATACAAAAAAATGATTTTTTTATATAGTGGACAAATCACGTAAAGAGAGTTAAAAAACGGTTTAGTAGTCTCTCAGTGATATATGTCAGACACAAAAGTGTACAGAGATATGTGTCACACACAAAAGTGAACAGAGTGTGAAGTAAGTGAGGTACAAAAAAATTAATATTTGAAATCGTGCACAAATCACGTAAAGAGAGCTAAAAAATGGTTTACGAGTCTGTAAGTATTATGTGTCAGACAACATTGTGTAAGAGTGAACAGAGTGTGAGATACAAAAAAATGAATTTTTTATATAGTGGACAAATCACGTAAAGAGAGTTAAAAAACGGTTTAGTAGTCTCTCAGTGATATATGTCAGACACAAAAGTAAACAGAGATATGTGTTACATACAAAAGTGAACAGAGTGTGAAGTAAGTGAGGTACAAAAAAATTAATATTTGAAATCGTGCACAAATCACGTAAAGAGACCTAAAAAATGGTTTACGAGTCTGTAAGTGTTATGTGTCAGACAACATTGTGTAAAAGTGAACAGAGTGTGAGATACAAAAAAATGAATTTTTTGTATAGTGGACAAATCACGTAAAGAGAGTTAAAAAATGGTTTAGTAGACTCTCAGTGATATATGTCAGACACAAAATTGAACAGAGATATGTGTTACATACAAAAGTGAACAGAGTGTGAAGTAAGTGAGGTACAAAAAAATTAATATTTGAAATCGTGCACAAATCACGTAAAGAGAGCTAAAAAATGATTTACGAGTCTGTAAGTGTTGTGTGTCAGACAACATTGTGTAAAATTGAACAGAGTGTGAGATACAAAATAATGATTTTTTTATATAGTGGACAAATCACGTAAAGAGAGTTAAAAAACGGTTTAGTAGTATCTCAGTGATATGTGTCACACACAAAAGTGAACAGAGTGTGAAGTAAGTGAGGTACAAATAAATTAATATTTGAAATCGTGCACAAATCACGTAAAGAGAGCTAAAAAATGGTTTACGAGTCTGTAAGTGTTATGTGTCAGACAACATTGTGTAAAAGTGAACAGAGTGTGAGATACAAAAAAATGATTTCTTTATATAGTGGACAAATCACGTAAAGAGAGTTAAAAAACGGTTTAGTAGTCTCTCAGTGATATATGTCAGACACAAAAGTGAACAGAGATATGTGTTACATACAAAAGTGAACAGAGTGTGAAGTAAGTGAGGTACAAAAAAATTAATATTTGAAATCGTGCACAAATCACGTAAAGAGAGCTAAAAAATGGTTTACGAGTCTGTAAGTGTTATGTGTCAGACTACATTGTGTAAAAGTGAAGAGAGTGTGAGATACAAAAAAATGAATTTTTTATATAGTGGACAAATCACGTAAAGAGAGTTAAAAAACGGTTTAGTAGTCTCTCAGTGATATATGTCAGACACAAAAGTGAACAGAGATATGTGTCACACACAAAAGTGAACAGAGTGTGAAGTAAGTGAGGTACAAAAAAATTAATATTTGAAATCGTTCACAAATCACGTAAAGAGAGCTAAAAAATGGTTTACGAGTCTGTAAGTGTTATGTGTCAGACAACATTGTGTAAAAGTGAACAGAGTGTGAGATACAAAAAAATGATTTTTTTATATAGTGGACAAATCACGTAAAGAGAGTTAAAAAACGGTTTAGTAGTCTCTCAGTGATATATGTCAGACACAAAAGTGTACAGAGATATGTGTCACACACAAAAGTGAACAGAGTGTGAAGTAAGTGAGGTACAAAAAAATTAATATTTGAAATCGTGCACAAATCACGTAAAGAGAGCTAAAAAATGGTTTACGAGTCTGTAAGTATTATGTGTCAGACAACATTGTGTAAGAGTGAACAGAGTGTGAGATACAAAAAAATGAATTTTTTATATAGTGGACAAATCACGTAAAGAGAGTTAAAAAACGGTTTAGTAGTCTCTCAGTGATATATGTCAGACACAAAAGTAAACAGAGATATGTGTTACATACAAAAGTGAACAGAGTGTGAAGTAAATGAGGTACAAAAAAATTAATATTTGAAATCGTGCACAAATCACGTAAAGAGAGCTAAAAAATGGTTTACGAGTCTGTAAGTGTTATGTGTCAGACAACATTGTGTAAAAGTGAACAGAGTGTGATATACAAAAAAATGAATTTTTTATATAGTGGACAAATCACGTAAAGAGAGTTAAAAAACGGTTTAGTAGTCTCTCAGTGATATATGTCAGACACAAAAGTGAACAGAGATATGTGTTACATACAAAAGTGAACAGAGTGTGAAGTAAGTGAGGTACAAAAAAAATAATATTTGAAATCGTGCACAAATCACGTAAAGAGAGCTAAAAAATGGTTTACGAGTCTGTAAGTGTTATGTGTCAGACAACATTGTGTAAAAGTGAACAGAGTGTGAGATACAAAAAAATGATTTCTTTATATAGTGGACAAATCACGTAAAGAGAGTTAAAAAACGGTTTAGTAGTCTCTCAGTGATATATGTCAGACACAAAAGTAAACAGAGATATGTGTTACATACAAAAGTGAACAGAGTGTGAAGTATGTGAGGTACAAAAAAATTAATATTTGAAATCGTGCACAAATCACGTAAAGAGACCTAAAAAATGGTTTACGAGTCTGTAAGTGTTATGTGTCAGACAACATTGTGTAAAAGTGAACAGAGTGTGAGATACAAAAAAATGATTTCTTTATATAGTGGACAAATCACGTAAAGAGAGTTAAAAAACGGTTTAGTAGTCTCTCAGTGATATATGTCAGACACAAAAGTAAACAGAGATATGTGTCACACACAAAAGTGAACAGAGTGTGAAGTAAGTGAGGTACAAAAAAATTAATATTTGAAATCGTGCACAAATCACGTAAAGAGAGCTAAAAAATGGTTTACGAGTCTGTAAGTGTTATGTGTCAGACTACATTGTGTAAAAGTGAAGAGAGTGTGAGATACAAAAAAATGAATTTTTTATATAGTGGACAAATCACGTAAAGAGAGTTAAAAAACGGTTTAGTAGTCTCTCAGTGATATATGTCAGACACAAAAGTGAACAGAGATATGTGTCACACACAAAAGTGAACAGAGTGTGAAGTAAGTGAGGTACAAAAAAATTAATATTTGAAATCGTTCACAAATCACGTAAAGAGAGCTAAAAAATGGTTTACGAGTCTGTAAGTGTTATGTGTCAGACAACATTGTGTAAAAGTGAACAGAGTGTGAGATACAAAAAAATGATTTTTTTATATAGTGGACAAATCACGTAAAGAGAGTTAAAAAACGGTTTAGTAGTCTCTCAGTGATATATGTCAGACACAAAAGTGTACAGAGATATGTGTCACACACAAAAGTGAACAGAGTGTGAAGTAAGTGAGGTACAAAAAAATTAATATTTGAAATCGTGCACAAATCACGTAAAGAGAGCTAAAAAATGGTTTACGAGTCTGTAAGTATTATGTGTCAGACAACATTGTGTAAGAGTGAACAGAGTGTGAGATACAAAAAAATGAATTTTTTATATAGTGGACAAATCACGTAAAGAGAGTTAAAAAACGGTTTAGTAGTCTCTCAGTGATATATGTCAGACACAAAAGTAAACAGAGATATGTGTTACATACAAAAGTGAACAGAGTGTGAAGTAAATGAGGTACAAAAAAATTAATATTTGAAATCGTGCACAAATCACGTAAAGAGAGCTAAAAAATGGTTTACGAGTCTGTAAGTGTTATGTGTCAGACAACATTGTGTAAAAGTGAACAGAGTGTGATATACAAAAAAATGAATTTTTTATATAGTGGACAAATCACGTAAAGAGAGTTAAAAAACGGTTTAGTAGTCTCTCAGTGATATATGTCAGACACAAAAGTGAACAGAGATATGTGTTACATACAAAAGTGAACAGAGTGTGAAGTAAGTGAGGTACAAAAAAAATAATATTTGAAATCGTGCACAAATCACGTAAAGAGAGCTAAAAAATGGTTTACGAGTCTGTAAGTGTTATGTGTCAGACAACATTGTGTAAAAGTGAACAGAGTGTGAGATACAAAAAAATGATTTCTTTATATAGTGGACAAATCACGTAAAGAGAGTTAAAAAACGGTTTAGTAGTCTCTCAGTGATATATGTCAGACACAAAAGTAAACAGAGATATGTGTTACATACAAAAGTGAACAGAGTGTGAAGTATGTGAGGTACAAAAAAATTAATATTTGAAATCGTGCACAAATCACGTAAAGAGACCTAAAAAATGGTTTACGAGTCTGTAAGTGTTATGTGTCAGACAACATTGTGTAAAAGTGAACAGAGTGTGAGATACAAAAAAATGATTTCTTTATATAGTGGACAAATCACGTAAACAGAGTTAAAAAACGGTTTAGTAGTCTCTCAGTGATATATGTCAGACACAAAAGTAAACAGAGATATGTGTCACACACAAAAGTGAACAGAGTGTGAAGTAAGTGAGGTACAAAAAAATTAATATTTGAAATCGTGCACAAATCACGTAAAGAGAGCTAAAAAATGGTTTACGAGTCTGTAAGTGTTATGTGTCAGACAACATTGTGTAAGAGTGAACAGAGTGTGAGATACAAAAAAATGAATTTTTTATATAGTGGACAAATCACGTAAAGAGAGTTAAAAAACGGTTTAGTAGTCTCTCAGTGATATATGTCAGACACAAAAGTAAACAGAGATATGTGTTACATACAAAAGTGAACAGAGTGTGAAGTAAGTGAGGTACAAAAAAATTAATATTTGAAATCGTGCACAAATCACGTAAAGAGAGCTAAAAAATGGTTTACGAGTCTGTAAGTGTTATGTGTCAGACAACATTGTGTAAAAGTGAACAGAGTGTGAGATACAAAAAAATGATTTTTTTATATAGTGGACAAATCACGTAAAGAGAGTTAAAAAACGGTTTAGTAGTCTCTCAGTGATATATGTCAGACACAAAAGTGAACAGAGATATGTGTTACATACAAAAGTGAACAGAGTGTGAAGTAAGTGAGGTACAAAAAAATTAATATTTGAAATCGTGCACAAATCCCGTAAAGAGAGCTAAAAAATGGTTTACGAGTCTGTAAGTGTTATGTGTCAGACAACATTGTGTAAAAGTGAACAGAGTGTGAGATACAAAAAAATGATTTCTTTATATAGTGGACAAATCACGTAAAGAGAGTTAAAAAACGGTTTAGTAGTCTCTCAGTGATATATGTCAGACACAAAAGTGAACAGAGATATGTGTCACACACAAAAGTGAACAGAGTGTGAGATACAAAAAAATGATTTCTTTATATAGTGGACAAATCACGTAAAGAGAGTTAAAAAACGGTTTAGTAGTCTCTCAGTGATATATGTCAGACACAAAAGTGAACAGAGATATGTGTCACACACAAAAGTGAACAGAGTGTGAAATAAGTAAGGTACAAAAAAATTAATATTTTAAATCGTGCACAAATCACGTAAAGAGAGCGAAAAAATGGTTTACGAGTCTGTAAGTGTTTAGTAGTATCTCAGTGATATGTGTCACACACAAAAGTGAACAGAGTGTGAAGTAAGTGAGGTACAAAAAAATTAATATTTGAAATCGTGCACAAATCACGTAAAGAGAGCTAAAAAATGGTTTACGAGTCTGTAAGTGTTATGTGTCAGACAACATTGTGTAAGAGTGAACAGAGTGTGAGATACAAAAAAATGAATTTTTTATATAGTGGACAAATCACGTAAAGAGAGTTAAAAAACGGTTTAGTAGTCTCTAAGTGATATATGTCAGACACAAAAGTGAACAGAGATATGTGTTACATACAAAAGTGAACAGAGTGTGAAGTAAGTGAGGTACAAAAAAATTAATATTTGAAATCGTGCACAAATCACGTAAAGAGAGCTAAAAAATGGTTTACGAGTCTGTAAGTGTTATGTGTCAGACAACATTGTGTAAAAGTGAACAGAGTGTGAGATACAAAAAAATGATTTCTTTATATAGTGGACAAATCACGTAAAGAGAGTTAAAAAACGGTTTAGTAGTCTCTCAGTGATATATGTCAGACACAAAAGTGAACAGAGATATGTGTCACACACAAAAGTGAACAGAGTGTGAAGTAAGTAAGGTACAAAAAAATTAATATTTGAAATCGTGCACAAATCACGTAAAGAGAGCTAAAAAATGGTTTACGAGTCTGTAAGTGTTATGTGTCAGACAACATTGTGTAAAAGTGAACAGAGTGTGAGATACAAAATAATGATTTTTTTATATAGTGGACAAATCACGTAAAGAGAGTTAAAAAACGGTTTAGTAGTATCTCAGTGATATGTGTCACACACAAAAGTGAACAGAGTGTGAAGTAAGTGAGGTACAAAAAAATTAATATTTGAAATCGTGCACAAATCACGTAAAGAGAGCTAAAAAATGGTTTACGAGTCTGTAAGTGTTATGTGTCAGACAACATTGTGTAAAAGTGAACAGAGTGTGAGATACAAAAAAATGATTTCTTTATATAGTGGACAAATCACGTAAAGAGAGTTAAAAAACGGTTTAGTAGTCTCTCAGTGATATATGTCAGACACAAAAGTGAACAGAGATATGTGTCACACACAAAAGTGAACAGAGTGTGAAGTAAGTAAGGTACAAAAAAATTAATATTTGAAATCGTGCACAAATCACGTAAAGAGAGCTAAAAAATGGTTTACGAGTCTGTAAGTGTTATGTGTCAGACAACATTGTGTAAAAGTGAACAGAGTGTGAGATACAAAATAATGATTTTTTTATATAGTGGACAAATCACGTAAAGAGAGTTAAAAAACGGTTTAGTAGTATCTCAGTGATATGTGTCACACACAAAAGTGAACAGAGTGTGAAGTAAGTGAGGTACAAAAAAATTAATATTTGAAATCGTGCACAAATCACGTAAAGAGAGCTAAAAAATGGTTTACGAGTCTGTAAGTGTTATGTGTCAGACTACATTGTGTAAAAGTGAAGAGAGTGTGAGATACAAAAAAATGAATTTTTTATATAGTGGACAAATCACGTAAAGAGAGTTAAAAAACGGTTTAGTAGTCTCTCAGTGATATATGTCAGACACAAAAGTGAACAGAGATATGTGTCACACACAAAAGTGAACAGAGTGTGAAGTAAGTGAGGTACAAAAAAATTAATATTTGAAATCGTTCACAAATCACGTAAAGAGAGCTAAAAAATGGTTTACGAGTCTGTAAGTGTTATGTGTCAGACAACATTGTGTAAAAGTGAACAGAGTGTGAGATACAAAAAAATGATTTTTTTATATAGTGGACAAATCACGTAAAGAGAGTTAAAAAACGGTTTAGTAGTCTCTCAGTGATATATGTCAGACACAAAAGTGTACAGAGATATGTGTCACACACAAAAGTGAACAGAGTGTGAAGTAAGTGAGGTACAAAAAAATTAATATTTGAAATCGTGCACAAATCACGTAAAGAGAGCTAAAAAATGGTTTACGAGTCTGTAAGTATTATGTGTCAGACAACATTGTGTAAGAGTGAACAGAGTGTGAGATACAAAAAAATGAATTTTTTATATAGTGGACAAATCACGTAAAGAGAGTTAAAAAACGGTTTAGTAGTCTCTCAGTGATATATGTCAGACACAAAAGTAAACAGAGATATGTGTTACATACAAAAGTGAACAGAGTGTGAAGTAAATGAGGTACAAAAAAATTAATATTTGAAATCGTGCACAAATCACGTAAAGAGAGCTAAAAAATGGTTTACGAGTCTGTAAGTGTTATGTGTCAGACAACATTGTGTAAAAGTGAACAGAGTGTGATATACAAAAAAATGAATTTTTTATATAGTGGACAAATCACGTAAAGAGAGTTAAAAAACGGTTTAGTAGTCTCTCAGTGATATATGTCAGACACAAAAGTGAACAGAGATATGTGTTACATACAAAAGTGAACAGAGTGTGAAGTAAGTGAGGTACAAAAAAAATAATATTTGAAATCGTGCACAAATCACGTAAAGAGAGCTAAAAAATGGTTTACGAGTCTGTAAGTGTTATGTGTCAGACAACATTGTGTAAAAGTGAACAGAGTGTGAGATACAAAAAAATGATTTCTTTATATAGTGGACAAATCACGTAAAGAGAGTTAAAAAACGGTTTAGTAGTCTCTCAGTGATATATGTCAGACACAAAAGTGAACAGAGATATGTGTCACACACAAAAGTGAACAGAGTGTGAAGTAAGTAAGGTACAAAAAAATTAATATTTGAAATCGTGCACAAATCACGTAAAGAGAGCTAAAAAATGGTTTACGAGTCTGTAAGTGTTATGTGTCAGACAACATTGTGTAAAAGTGAACAGAGTGTGAGATACAAAATAATGATTTTTTTATATAGTGGACAAATCACGTAAAGAGAGTTAAAAAACGGTTTAGTAGTATCTCAGTGATATGTGTCACACACAAAAGTGAACAGAGTGTGAAGTAAGTGAGGTACAAAAAAATTAATATTTGAAATCGTGCACAAATCACGTAAAGAGAGCTAAAAAATGGTTTACGAGTCTGTAAGTGTTATGTGTCAGACAACATTGTGTAAAAGTGAACAGAGTGTGAGATACAAAAAAATGATTTCTTTATATAGTGGACAAATCACGTAAAGAGAGTTAAAAAACGGTTTAGTAGTCTCTCAGTGATATATGTCAGACACAAAAGTGAACAGAGATATGTGTCACACACAAAAGTGAACAGAGTGTGAAGTAAGTAAGGTACAAAAAAATTAATATTTGAAATCGTGCACAAATCACGTAAAGAGAGCTAAAAAATGGTTTACGAGTCTGTAAGTGTTATGTGTCAGACAACATTGTGTAAAAGTGAACAGAGTGTGAGATACAAAATAATGATTTTTTTATATAGTGGACAAATCACGTAAAGAGAGTTAAAAAACGGTTTAGTAGTATCTCAGTGATATGTGTCACACACAAAAGTGAACAGAGTGTGAAGTAAGTGAGGTACAAAAAAATTAATATTTGAAATCGTGCACAAATCACGTAAAGAGAGCTAAAAAATGGTTTACGAGTCTGTAAGTGTTATGTGTCAGACTACATTGTGTAAAAGTGAAGAGTGTGAGATACAAAAAAATGAATTTTTTATATAGTGGACAAATCACGTAAAGAGAGTTAAAAAACGGTTTAGTAGTCTCTCAGTGATATATGTCAGACACAAAAGTGAACAGAGATATGTGTCACACACAAAAGTGAACAGAGTGTGAAGTAAGTGAGGTACAAAAAAATTAATATTTGAAATCGTTCACAAATCACGTAAAGAGAGCTAAAAAATGGTTTACGAGTCTGTAAGTGTTATGTGTCAGACAACATTGTGTAAAAGTGAACAGAGTGTGAGATACAAAAAAATGATTTTTTTATATAGTGGACAAATCACGTAAAGAGAGTTAAAAAACGGTTTAGTAGTCTCTCAGTGATATATGTCAGACACAAAAGTGTACAGAGATATGTGTCACACACAAAAGTGAACAGAGTGTGAAGTAAGTGAGGTACAAAAAAATTAATATTTGAAATCGTGCACAAATCACGTAAAGAGAGCTAAAAAATGGTTTACGAGTCTGTAAGTATTATGTGTCAGACAACATTGTGTAAGAGTGAACAGAGTGTGAGATACAAAAAAATGAATTTTTTATATAGTGGACAAATCACGTAAAGAGAGTTAAAAAACGGTTTAGTAGTCTCTCAGTGATATATGTCAGACACAAAAGTAAACAGAGATATGTGTTACATACAAAAGTGAACAGAGTGTGAAGTAAATGAGGTACAAAAAAATTAATATTTGAAATCGTGCACAAATCACGTAAAGAGAGCTAAAAAATGGTTTACGAGTCTGTAAGTGTTATGTGTCAGACAACATTGTGTAAAAGTGAACAGAGTGTGATATACAAAAAAATGAATTTTTTATATAGTGGACAAATCACGTAAAGAGAGTTAAAAAACGGTTTAGTAGTCTCTCAGTGATATATGTCAGACACAAAAGTGAACAGAGATATGTGTTACATACAAAAGTGAACAGAGTGTGAAGTAAGTGAGGTACAAAAAAAATAATATTTGAAATCGTGCACAAATCACGTAAAGAGACCTAAAAAATGGTTTACGAGTCTGTAAGTGTTATGTGTCAGACAACATTGTGTAAAAGTGAACAGAGTGTGAGATACAAAAAAATGAATTTTTTATATAGTGGACAAATCACGTAAAGAGAGTTAAAAAATGGTTTAGTAGACTCTCAGTGATATATGTCAGACACAAAATTGAACAGAGATATGTGTTACATACAAAAGTGAACAGAGTGTGAAGTAAGTGAGGTACAAAAAAATTAATATTTGAAATCGTGCACAAATCACGTAAAGAGAGCTAAAAAATGATTTACGAGTCTGTAAGTGTTGTGTGTCAGACAACATTGTGTAAAATTGAACAGAGTGTGAGATACAAAATAATGATTTTTTTATATAGTGGACAAATCACGTAAAGAGAGTTAAAAAACGGTTTAGTAGTATCTCAGTGATATGTGTCACACACAAAAGTGAACAGAGTGTGAGGTAAGTGAGGTACAAAGAAATTAATATTTGAAATCGTGCACAAATCACGTAAATTGAGCTAGAAAATGGTTTGCGAGTCTGTAAGTGTTATGTGTCAGACAACATTGTGTAAAAGTGAACAGAGTGTGAGATACAAAAAAATGATATCTTTATATAGTGGACAAATCACGTAAAGAGAGTTAAAAAACGGTTTAGTAGTATCTCAGTGATATGTGTCACACACAAAAGTGAACAGAGTGTGAAGTAAGTGAGGTACAAAAAAATTAATATTTGAAATGGTGCACAAATCACGTAAATTGAGCTAAAAAATGGTTTACGAGTCTGTAAGTGTCAGACAACATTGTGTAAGAGTGAACAGAGTGTGAGATACAAAAAAATGAATTTTTTATATAGTGGACAAATCACGTAAAGAGAGTTAAAAAACGGTTTAGTAGTCTCTCAGTGATATATGTCAGACACAAAAGTAAACAGAGATATGTGTTACATACAAAAGTGAACAGAGTGTGAAGTAAGTGAGGTACAAAAAAATTAATATTTGAAATCGTGCACAAATCACGTAAAGAGAGCTAAAAAATGGTTTACGAGTCTGTAAGTGTTATGTGTCAGACAACATTGTGTAAAAGTGAACAGTGTGATATACAAAAAAATGAATTTTTTATATAGTGGACAAATCACGTAAAGAGAGTTAAAAAACGGTTTAGTAGTCTCTCAGTGATATATGTCAGACACAAAAGTGAACAGAGATATGTGTTACATACAAAAGTGAACAGAGTGTGAAGTAAGTGAGGTACAAAAAAAATAATATTTGAAATCGTGCACAAATCACGTAAAGAGAGCTAAAAAATGGTTTACGAGTCTGTAAGTGTTATGTGTCAGACAACATTGTGTAAAAGTGAACAGAGTGTGAGATACAAAAAAATGATTTCTTTATATAGTGGACAAATCACGTAAAGAGAGTTAAAAAACGGTTTAGTAGTCTCTCAGTGATATATGTCAGACACAAAAGTGAACAGAGATATGTGTTACATACAAAAGTGAACAGAGTGTGAAGTAAGTGAGGTACAAAAAAAATAATATTTGAAATCGTGCACAAATCACGTAAAGAGAGCTAAAAAATGGTTTACGAGTCTGTAAGTGTTATGTGTCAGACAACATTGTGTAAAAGTGAACAGAGTGTGAGATACAAAAAAATGATTTCTTTATATAGTGGACAAATCACGTAAAGAGAGTTAAAAAACGGTTTAGTAGTCTCTCAGTGATATATGTCAGACACAAAAGTAAACAGAGATATGTGTTACATACAAAAGTGAACAGAGTGTGAAGTAAGTGAGGTACAAAAAAATTAATATTTGAAATCGTGCACAAATCACGTAAAGAGACCTAAAAAATGGTTTACGAGTCTGTAAGTGTTATGTGTCAGACAACATTGTGTAAAAGAGAACAGAGTGTGAGATACAAAAAAATGATTTCTTTATATAGTGGACAAATCACGTAAAGAGAGTTAAAAAACGGTTTAGTAGTCTCTCAGTGATATATGTCAGACACAAAAGTAAACAGAGATATGTGTTACATACAAAAGTGAACAGAGTGTGAAGTAAGTGAGGTACAAAAAAATTAATATTTGAAATCGTGCACAAATCACGTAAAGAGACCTAAAAAATGGTTTACGAGTCTGTAAGTGTTATGTGTCAGACAACATTGTGTAAAAGTGAACAGAGTGTGAGATACAAAAAAATGAATTTTTTAAATAGTGGACAAATCACGTAAAGAGAGTTAAAAAATGGTTTAGTAGACTCTCAGTGATATATGTCAGACACAAAATTGAACAGAGATATGTGTTACATACAAAAGTGAACAGAGTGTGAAGTAAGTGAGGTACAAAAAAATTAAAATTTGAAATCGTGCACAAATCACGTAAAGAGAGCTAAAAAATGATTTACGAGTCTGTAAGTGTTGTGTGTCAGACAACATTGTGTAAAATTGAACAGAGTGTGAGATACAAAATAATGATTTTTTTATATAGTGGACAAATCACGTAAAGAGAGTTAAAAAACGGTTTAGTAGTATCTCAGTGATATGTGTCACACACAAAAGTGAACAGAGTGTGAAGTAAGTGAGGTACAAAAAAATTAATATTTGAAATCGTGCACAAATCACGTAAAGAGAGCTAAAAAATGGTTTACGAGTCTGTAAGTGTTATGTGTCAGACAACATTGTGTAAGAGTGAACAGAGTGTGAGATACAAAAAAATGAATTTTTTATATAGTGGACAAATCACGTAAAGAGAGTTAAAAAACGGTTTAGTAGTCTCTCAGTGATATATGTCAGACACAAAAGTGAACAGAGATATGTGTTACATACAAAAGTGAACAGAGTGTGAAGTAAGTGAGGTACAAAAAAATTAATATTTGAAATCGTGCACAAATCACGTAAAGAGAGCTAAAAAATGGTTTACGAGTCTGTAAGTGTTATGTGTCAGACAACATTGTGTAAAAGTGAACAGAGTGTGAGATACAAAAAAATGATTTCTTTATATTGTGGACAAATCACGTAAAGAGAGTTAAAAAACGGTTTAGTAGTCTCTCAGTGATATATGTCAGACACAAAAGTGAACAGAGATATGTGTCACACACAAAAGTGAACAGAGTGTGAAGTAAGTGAGGTACAAAAAAATTAATATTTGAAATCGTGCACAAATCACGTAAAGAGAGCTAAAAAATGGTTTACGAGTCTGTAAGTGTTATGTGTCAGACAACATTGTGTAAAAGTGAACAGAGTGTGAGATACAAAATAATGATTTTTTTATATAGTGGACAAATCACGTAAAGAGAGTTAAAAAACAGTTTAGTAGTATCTCAGTGATATGTGTCACACACAAAAGTGAACAGAGTGTGAAGTAAGTGAGGTACAAAAAAATTAATATTTGAAATCGTGCACAAATCACGTAAAGAGAGCTAAAAAATGGTTTACGAGTCTGTAAGTGTTATGTGTCAGACAACATTGTGTAAAAGTGAACAGAGTGTGAGATACAAAAAAATGATTTCTTTATATAGTGGACAAATCACGTAAAGAGAGTTAAAAAACGGTTTAGTAGTCTCTCAGTGATATATGTCAGACACAAAAGTGAACAGAGATATGTGTCACACACAAAAGTGAACAGAGTGTGAAGTAAGTAAGGAACAAAAAAATTAATATTTGAAATCGTGCACAAATCACGTAAAGAGAGCTAAAAAATGGTTTACGAGTCTGTAAGTGTTATGTGTCAGACAACATTGTGTAAAAGTGAACAGAGTGTGAGATACAAAATAATGATTTTTTTATATAGTGGACAAATCACGTAAAGAGAGTTAAAAAACGGTTTAGTAGTATCTCAGTGATATGTGTCACACACAAAAGTGAACAGAGTGTGAAGTAAGTGAGGTACAAAAAAATTAATATTTGAAATCGTGCACAAATCACGTAAAGAGAGCTAAAAAATGGTTTACGAGTCTGTAAGTGTTATGTGTCAGACTACATTGTGTAAAAGTGAAGAGAGTGTGAGATACAAAAAAATGAATTTTTTATATAGTGGACAAATCACGTAAAGAGAGTTAAAAAACGGTTTAGTAGTCTCTCAGTGATATATGTCAGACACAAAAGTGAACAGAGATATGTGTCACACACAAAAGTGAACAGAGTGTGAAGTAAGTGAGGTACAAAAAAATTAATATTTGAAATCGTGCACAAATCACGTAAAGAGAGCTAAAAAATGGTTTACGAGTCTGTAAGTGTTATGTGTCAGACAACATTGTGTAAAAGTGAACAGAGTGTGAGATACAAAATAATTATTTTTTTATTTAGTGGACAAATCACGTAAAGAGAGTTAAAAAACGGTTTAGTAGTATCTCAGTGATATGTGTCACACACAAAAGTGAACAGAGTGTGAAGTAAGTGAGGTACAAAAAAATTAATATTTGAAATCGTGCACAAATCACGTAAAGAGAGCTAAAAAATGGTTTACGAGTCTGTAAGTGTTATGTGTCAGACAACATTGTGTAAAAGTGAACAGAGTGTGAGATACAAAAAAATGAATTTTTTATATAGTGGACAAATCACGTAAAGAGAGTTAAAAAACGGTTTAGTAGTCTCTCAGTGATATATGTCAGACACAAAAGTGAACAGAGATATGTGTCACACACAAAAGTGAACAGAGTGTGAAGTAAGTGAGGTACAAAAAAATTAATATTTGAAATCGTGCACAAATCACGTAAAGAGAGCTAAAAAATGGTTTACGAGTCTGTAAGTATTATGTGTCAGACAACATTGTGTAAGAGTGAACAGAGTGTGAGATACAAAAAAATGAATTTTTTATATAGTGAACAAATCACGTAAAGAGAGTTAAAAAACGGTTTAGTAGTCTCTCAGTGATATATGTCAGACACAAAAGTAAACAGAGATATGTGTTACATACAAAAGTGAACAGAGTGTGAAGTAAGTGAGGTACAAAAAAATTAATATTTGAAATCGTGCACAAATCACGTAAAGAGAGCTAAAAAATGGTTTACGAGTCTGTAAGTGTTATGTGTCAGACAACATTGTGTAAAAGTGAACAGAGTGTGATATACAAAAAAATGAATTTTTTATATAGTGGACAAATCACGTAAAGAGAGTTAAAAAACGGTTTAGTAGTCTCTCAGTGATATATGTCAGACACAAAAGTGAACAGAGATATGTGTTACATACAAAAGTGAACAGAGTGTGAAGTAAGTGAGGTACAAAAAAAATAATATTTGAAATCGTGCACAAATCACGTAAAGAGAGCTAAAAAATGGTTTACGAGTCTGTAAGTGTTATGTGTCAGACAACATTGTGTAAAAGTGAACAGAGTGTGAGATACAAAAAAATGATTTCTTTATATAGTGGACAAATCACGTAAAGAGAGTTAAAAAACGGTTTAGTAGTCTCTCAGTGATATATGTCAGACACAAAAGTAAACAGAGATATGTGTTACATACAAAAGTGAACAGAGTGTGAAGTATGTGAGGTACAAAAAAATTAATATTTGAAATCGTGCACAAATCACGTAAAGAGACCTAAAAAATGGTTTACGAGTCTGTAAGTGTTATGTGTCAGACAACATTGTGTAAAAGTGAACAGAGTGTGAGATACAAAAAAATGATTTCTTTATATAGTGGACAAATCACGTAAAGAGAGTTAAAAAACGGTTTAGTAGTCTCTCAGTGATATATGTCAGACACAAAAGTAAACAGAGATATGTGTTACATACAAAAGTGAACAGAGTGTGAAGTAAGTGAGGTACAAAAAAATTAATATTTGAAATCGTGCACAAATCACGTAAAGAGACCTAAAAAATGGTTTACGAGTCTGTAAGTGTTATGTGTCAGACAACATTGTGTAAAAGTGAACAGAGTGTGAGATACAAAAAAATGAATTTTTTGTATAGTGGACAAATCACGTAAAGAGAGTTAAAAAATGGTTTAGTAGACTCTCAGTGATATATGTCAGACACAAAATTGAACAGAGATATGTGTTACATACAAAAGTGAACAGAGTGTGAAGTAAGTGAGGTACAAAAAAATTAATATTTGAAATCGTGCACAAATCACGTAAAGAGAGCTAAAAAATGATTTACGAGTCTGTAAGTGTTGTGTGTCAGACAACATTGTGTAAAATTGAACAGAGTGTGAGATACAAAATAATGATTTTTTTATATAGTGGACAAATCACGTAAAGAGAGTTAAAAAACGGTTTAGTAGTATCTCAGTGATATGTGTCACACACAAAAGTGAACAGAGTGTGAAGTAAGTGAGGTACAAATAAATTAATATTTGAAATCGTGCACAAATCACGTAAAGAGAGCTAAAAAATGGTTTACGAGTCTGTAAGTGTTATGTGTCAGACAACATTGTGTAAAAGTGAACAGAGTGTGAGATACAAAAAAATGATTTCTTTATATAGTGGACAAATCACGTAAAGAGAGTTAAAAAACGGTTTAGTAGTCTCTCAGTGATATATGTCAGACACAAAAGTGAACAGAGATATGTGTTACATACAAAAGTGAACAGAGTGTGAAGTAAGTGAGGTACAAAAAAATTAATATTTGAAATCGTGCACAAATCACGTAAAGAGAGCTAAAAAATGGTTTACGAGTCTGTAAGTGTTATGTGTCAGACAACATTGTGTGAAAGTGAACAGAGTGTGAGATACAAAAAAATGATTTCTTTATATAGTGGACAAATCACGTAAAGAGAGTTAAAAAACGGTTTAGTAGTCTCTCAGTGATATATGTCAGACACAAAAGTGAACAGAGATATGTGTCACACACAAAAGTGAACAGAGTGTGAAATAAGTAAGGTACAAAAAAATTAATATTTTAAATCGTGCACAAATCACGTAAAGAGAGCGAAAAAATGGTTTACGAGTCTGTAAGTGTTTAGTAGTATCTCAGTGATATGTGTCACACACAAAAGTGAACAGAGTGTGAAGTAAGTGAGGTACAAAAAAATTAATATTTGAAATCGTGCACAAATCACGTAAAGAGAGCTAAAAAATGGTTTACGAGTCTGTAAGTGTTATGTGTCAGACAACATTGTGTAAGAGTGAACAGAGTGTGAGATACAAAAAAATGAATTTTTTATATAGTGGACAAATCACGTAAAGAGAGTTAAAAAACGGTTTAGTAGTCTCTAAGTGATATATGTCAGACACAAAAGTGAACAGAGATATGTGTTACATACAAAAGTGAACAGAGTGTGAAGTAAGTGAGGTACAAAAAAATTAATATTTGAAATCGTGCACAAATCACGTAAAGAGAGCTAAAAAATGGTTTACGAGTCTGTAAGTGTTATGTGTCAGACAACATTGTGTAAAAGTGAACAGAGTGTGAGATACAAAAAAATGATTTCTTTATATAGTGGACAAATCACGTAAAGAGAGTTAAAAAACGGTTTAGTAGTCTCTCAGTGATATATGTCAGACACAAAAGTGAACAGAGATATGTGTCACACACAAAAGTGAACAGAGTGTGAAGTAAGTAAGGTACAAAAAAATTAATATTTGAAATCGTGCACAAATCACGTAAAGAGAGCTAAAAAATGGTTTACGAGTCTGTAAGTGTTATGTGTCAGACAACATTGTGTAAAAGTGAACAGAGTGTGAGATACAAAATAATGATTTTTTTATATAGTGGACAAATCACGTAAAGAGAGTTAAAAAACGGTTTAGTAGTATCTCAGTGATATGTGTCACACACAAAAGTGAACAGAGTGTGAAGTAAGTGAGGTACAAAAAAATTAATATTTGAAATCGTGCACAAATCACGTAAAGAGAGCTAAAAAATGGTTTACGAGTCTGTAAGTGTTATGTGTCAGACAACATTGTGTAAAAGTGAACAGAGTGTGAGATACAAAAAAATGATTTCTTTATATAGTGGACAAATCACGTAAAGAGAGTTAAAAAACGGTTTAGTAGTCTCTCAGTGATATATGTCAGACACAAAAGTGAACAGAGATATGTGTCACACACAAAAGTGAACAGAGTGTGAAGTAAGTAAGGTACAAAAAAATTAATATTTGAAATCGTGCACAAATCACGTAAAGAGAGCTAAAAAATGGTTTACGAGTCTGTAAGTGTTATGTGTCAGACAACATTGTGTAAAAGTGAACAGAGTGTGAGATACAAAATAATGATTTTTTTATATAGTGGACAAATCACGTAAAGAGAGTTAAAAAACGGTTTAGTAGTATCTCAGTGATATGTGTCACACACAAAAGTGAACAGAGTGTGAAGTAAGTGAGGTACAAAAAAATTAATATTTGAAATCGTGCACAAATCACGTAAAGAGAGCTAAAAAATGGTTTACGAGTCTGTAAGTGTTATGTGTCAGACTACATTGTGTAAAAGTGAAGAGAGTGTGAGATACAAAAAAATGAATTTTTTATATAGTGGACAAATCACGTAAAGAGAGTTAAAAAACGGTTTAGTAGTCTCTCAGTGATATATGTCAGACACAAAAGTGAACAGAGATATGTGTCACACACAAAAGTGAACAGAGTGTGAAGTAAGTGAGGTACAAAAAAATTAATATTTGAAATCGTTCACAAATCACGTAAAGAGAGCTAAAAAATGGTTTACGAGTCTGTAAGTGTTATGTGTCAGACAACATTGTGTAAAAGTGAACAGAGTGTGAGATACAAAAAAATGATTTTTTTATATAGTGGACAAATCACGTAAAGAGAGTTAAAAAACGGTTTAGTAGTCTCTCAGTGATATATGTCAGACACAAAAGTGTACAGAGATATGTGTCACACACAAAAGTGAACAGAGTGTGAAGTAAGTGAGGTACAAAAAAATTAATATTTGAAATCGTGCACAAATCACGTAAAGAGAGCTAAAAAATGGTTTACGAGTCTGTAAGTATTATGTGTCAGACAACATTGTGTAAGAGTGAACAGAGTGTGAGATACAAAAAAATGAATTTTTTATATAGTGGACAAATCACGTAAAGAGAGTTAAAAAACGGTTTAGTAGTCTCTCAGTGATATATGTCAGACACAAAAGTAAACAGAGATATGTGTTACATACAAAAGTGAACAGTGTGAAGTAAATGAGGTACAAAAAAATTAATATTTGAAATCGTGCACAAATCACGTAAAGAGAGCTAAAAAATGGTTTACGAGTCTGTAAGTGTTATGTGTCAGACAACATTGTGTAAAAGTGAACAGAGTGTGATATACAAAAAAATGAATTTTTTATATAGTGGACAAATCACGTAAAGAGAGTTAAAAAACGGTTTAGTAGTCTCTCAGTGATATATGTCAGACACAAAAGTGAACAGAGATATGTGTTACATACAAAAGTGAACAGAGTGTGAAGTAAGTGAGGTACAAAAAAAATAATATTTGAAATCGTGCACAAATCACGTAAAGAGAGCTAAAAAATGGTTTACGAGTCTGTAAGTGTTATGTGTCAGACAACATTGTGTAAAAGTGAACAGAGTGTGAGATACAAAAAAATGATTTCTTTATATAGTGGACAAATCACGTAAAGAGAGTTAAAAAACGGTTTAGTAGTCTCTCAGTGATATATGTCAGACACAAAAGTAAACAGAGATATGTGTTACATACAAAAGTGAACAGAGTGTGAAGTAAGTGAGGTACAAAAAAATTAATATTTGAAATCGTGCACAAATCACGTAAAGAGACCTAAAAAATGGTTTACGAGTCTGTAAGTGTTATGTGTCAGACAACATTGTGTAAAAGTGAACAGAGTGTGAGATACAAAAAAATGAATTTTTTAAATAGTGGACAAATCACGTAAAGAGAGTTAAAAAATGGTTTAGTAGACTCTCAGTGATATATGTCAGACACAAAATTGAACAGAGATATGTGTTACATACAAAAGTGAACAGAGTGTGAAGTAAGTGAGGTACAAAAAAATTAAAATTTGAAATCGTGCACAAATCACGTAAAGAGAGCTAAAAAATGATTTACGAGTCTGTAAGTGTTGTGTGTCAGACAACATTGTGTAAAATTGAACAGAGTGTGAGATACAAAATAATGATTTTTTTATATAGTGGACAAATCACGTAAAGAGAGTTAAAAAACGGTTTAGTAGTATCTCAGTGATATGTGTCACACACAAAAGTGAACAGAGTGTGAAGTAAGTGAGGTACAAAAAAATTAATATTTGAAATCGTGCACAAATCACGTAAAGAGAGCTAAAAAATGGTTTACGAGTCTGTAAGTGTTATGTGTCAGACAACATTGTGTAAGAGTGAACAGAGTGTGAGATACAAAAAAATGAATTTTTTATATAGTGGACAAATCACGTAAAGAGAGTTAAAAAACGGTTTAGTAGTCTCTCAGTGATATATGTCAGACACAAAAGTGAACAGAGATATGTGTTACATACAAAAGTGAACAGAGTGTGAAGTAAGTGAGGTACAAAAAAATTAATATTTGAAATCGTGCACAAATCACGTAAAGAGAGCTAAAAAATGGTTTACGAGTCTGTAAGTGTTATGTGTCAGACAACATTGTGTAAAAGTGAACAGAGTGTGAGATACAAAAAAATGATTTCTTTATATTGTGGACAAATCACGTAAAGAGAGTTAAAAAACGGTTTAGTAGTCTCTCAGTGATATATGTCAGACACAAAAGTGAACAGAGATATGTGTCACACACAAAAGTGAACAGAGTGTGAAGTAAGTGAGGTACAAAAAAATTAATATTTGAAATCGTGCACAAATCACGTAAAGAGAGCTAAAAAATGGTTTACGAGTCTGTAAGTGTTATGTGTCAGACAACATTGTGTAAAAGTGAACAGAGTGTGAGATACAAAAAAATGATTTTTTTATATAGTGGACAAATCACGTAAAGAGAGTTAAAAAACAGTTTAGTAGTATCTCAGTGATATGTGTCACACACAAAAGTGAACAGAGTGTGAAGTAAGTGAGGTACAAAAAAATTAATATTTGAAATCGTGCACAAATCACGTAAAGAGAGCTAAAAAATGGTTTACGAGTCTGTAAGTGTTATGTGTCAGACAACATTGTGTAAAAGTGAACAGAGTGTGAGATACAAAAAAATGATTTCTTTATATAGTGGACAAATCACGTAAAGAGAGTTAAAAAACGGTTTAGTAGTCTCTCAGTGATATATGTCAGACACAAAAGTGAACAGAGATATGTGTCACACACAAAAGTGAACAGAGTGTGAAGTAAGTAAGGAACAAAAAAATTAATATTTGAAATCGTGCACAAATCACGTAAAGAGAGCTAAAAAATGGTTTACGAGTCTGTAAGTGTTATGTGTCAGACAACATTGTGTAAAAGTGAACAGAGTGTGAGATACAAAATAATGATTTTTTTATATAGTGGACAAATCACGTAAAGAGAGTTAAAAAACGGTTTAGTAGTATCTCAGTGATATGTGTCACACACAAAAGTGAACAGAGTGTGAGGTAAGTGAGGTACAAAGAAATTAATATTTGAAATCGTGCACAAATCACGTAAATTGAGCTAGAAAATGGTTTGCGAGTCTGTAAGTGTTATGTGTCAGACAACATTGTGTAAAAGTGAACAGAGTGTGAGATACAAAAAAATGAATTTTTTATATAGTGGACAAATCACGTAAAGAGAGTTAAAAAACGGTTTAGTAGTATCTCAGTGATATGTGTCACACACAAAAGTGAACAGAGTGTGAAGTAAGTGAGGTACAAAAAAATTAATATTTGAAATGGTGCACAAATCACGTAAATTGAGCTAAAAAATGGTTTACGAGTCTGTAAGTGTCAGACAACATTGTGTAAGAGTGAACAGAGTGTGAGATACAAAAAAATGAATTTTTTATATAGTGGACAAATCACGTAAAGAGAGTTAAAAAACGGTTTAGTAGTCTCTCAGTGATATATGTCAGACACAAAAGTAAACAGAGATATGTGTTACATACAAAAGTGAACAGAGTGTGAAGTAAGTGAGGTACAAAAAAATTAATATTTGAAATCGTGCACAAATCACGTAAAGAGAGCTAAAAAATGGTTTACGAGTCTGTAAGTGTTATGTGTCAGACAACATTGTGTAAAAGTGAACAGTGTGATATACAAAAAAATGAATTTTTTATATAGTGGACAAATCACGTAAAGAGAGTTAAAAAACGGTTTAGTAGTCTCTCAGTGATATATGTCAGACACAAAAGTGAACAGAGATATGTGTTACATACAAAAGTGAACAGAGTGTGAAGTAAGTGAGGTACAAAAAAAATAATATTTGAAATCGTGCACAAATCACGTAAAGAGAGCTAAAAAATGGTTTACGAGTCTGTAAGTGTTATGTGTCAGACAACATTGTGTAAAAGTGAACAGAGTGTGAGATACAAAAAAATGATTTCTTTATATAGTGGACAAATCACGTAAAGAGAGTTAAAAAACGGTTTAGTAGTCTCTCAGTGATATATGTCAGACACAAAAGTGAACAGAGATATGTGTTACATACAAAAGTGAACAGAGTGTGAAGTAAGTGAGGTACAAAAAAAATAATATTTGAAATCGTGCACAAATCACGTAAAGAGAGCTAAAAAATGGTTTACGAGTCTGTAAGTGTTATGTGTCAGACAACATTGTGTAAAAGTGAACAGAGTGTGAGATACAAAAAAATGATTTCTTTATATAGTGGACAAATCACGTAAAGAGAGTTAAAAAACGGTTTAGTAGTCTCTCAGTGATATATGTCAGACACAAAAGTAAACAGAGATATGTGTTACATACAAAAGTGAACAGAGTGTGAAGTAAGTGAGGTACAAAAAAATTAATATTTGAAATCGTGCACAAATCACGTAAAGAGACCTAAAAAATGGTTTACGAGTCTGTAAGTGTTATGTGTCAGACAACATTGTGTAAAAGAGAACAGAGTGTGAGATACAAAAAAATGATTTCTTTATATAGTGGACAAATCACGTAAAGAGAGTTAAAAAACGGTTTAGTAGTCTCTCAGTGATATATGTCAGACACAAAAGTAAACAGAGATATGTGTTACATACAAAAGTGAACAGAGTGTGAAGTAAGTGAGGTACAAAAAAATTAATATTTGAAATCGTGCACAAATCACGTAAAGAGACCTAAAAAATGGTTTACGAGTCTGTAAGTGTTATGTGTCAGACAACATTGTGTAAAAGTGAACAGAGTGTGAGATACAAAAAAATGAATTTTTTAAATAGTGGACAAATCACGTAAAGAGAGTTAAAAAATGGTTTAGTAGACTCTCAGTGATATATGTCAGACACAAAATTGAACAGAGATATGTGTTACATACAAAAGTGAACAGAGTGTGAAGTAAGTGAGGTACAAAAAAATTAAAATTTGAAATCGTGCACAAATCACGTAAAGAGAGCTAAAAAATGATTTACGAGTCTGTAAGTGTTGTGTGTCAGACAACATTGTGTAAAATTGAACAGAGTGTGAGATACAAAATAATGATTTTTTTATATAGTGGACAAATCACGTAAAGAGAGTTAAAAAACGGTTTAGTAGTATCTCAGTGATATGTGTCACACACAAAAGTGAACAGAGTGTGAAGTAAGTGAGGTACAAAAAAATTAATATTTGAAATCGTGCACAAATCACGTAAAGAGAGCTAAAAAATGGTTTACGAGTCTGTAAGTGTTATGTGTCAGACAACATTGTGTAAGAGTGAACAGAGTGTGAGATACAAAAAAATGAATTTTTTATATAGTGGACAAATCACGTAAAGAGAGTTAAAAAACGGTTTAGTAGTCTCTCAGTGATATATGTCAGACACAAAAGTGAACAGAGATATGTGTTACATACAAAAGTGAACAGAGTGTGAAGTAAGTGAGGTACAAAAAAATTAATATTTGAAATCGTGCACAAATCACGTAAAGAGAGCTAAAAAATGGTTTACGAGTCTGTAAGTGTTATGTGTCAGACAACATTGTGTAAAAGTGAACAGAGTGTGAGATACAAAAAAATGATTTCTTTATATTGTGGACAAATCACGTAAAGAGAGTTAAAAAACGGTTTAGTAGTCTCTCAGTGATATATGTCAGACACAAAAGTGAACAGAGATATGTGTCACACACAAAAGTGAACAGAGTGTGAAGTAAGTGAGGTACAAAAAAATTAATATTTGAAATCGTGCACAAATCACGTAAAGAGAGCTAAAAAATGGTTTACGAGTCTGTAAGTGTTATGTGTCAGACAACATTGTGTAAAAGTGAACAGAGTGTGAGATACAAAATAATGATTTTTTTATATAGTGGACAAATCACGTAAAGAGAGTTAAAAAACGGTTTAGTAGTATCTCAGTGATATGTGTCACACACAAAAGTGAACAGAGTGTGAAGTAAGTGAGGTACAAAAAAATTAATATTTGAAATCGTGCACAAATCACGTAAAGAGAGCTAAAAAATGGTTTACGAGTCTGTAAGTGTTATGTGTCAGACAACATTGTGTAAAAGTGAACAGAGTGTGAGATACAAAAAAATGATTTCTTTATATAGTGGACAAATCACGTAAAGAGAGTTAAAAAACGGTTTAGTAGTCTCTCAGTGATATATGTCAGACACAAAAGTGAACAGAGATATGTGTCACACACAAAAGTGAACAGAGTGTGAAGTAAGTAAGGAACAAAAAAATTAATATTTGAAATCGTGCACAAATCACGTAAAGAGAGCTAAAAAATGGTTTACGAGTCTGTAAGTGTTATGTGTCAGACAACATTGTGTAAAAGTGAACAGAGTGTGAGATACAAAATAATGATTTTTTTATATAGTGGACAAATCACGTAAAGAGAGTTAAAAAACGGTTTAGTAGTATCTCAGTGATATGTGTCACACACAAAAGTGAACAGAGTGTGAAGTAAGTGAGGTACAAAAAAATTAATATTTGAAATCGTGCACAAATCACGTAAAGAGAGCTAAAAAATGGTTTACGAGTCTGTAAGTGTTATGTGTCAGACTACATTGTGTAAAAGTGAAGAGAGTGTGAGATACAAAAAAATGAATTTTTTATATAGTGGACAAATCACGTAAAGAGAGTTAAAAAACGGTTTAGTAGTCTCTCAGTGATATATGTCAGACACAAAAGTGAACAGAGATATGTGTCACACACAAAAGTGAACAGAGTGTGAAGTAAGTGAGGTACAAAAAAATTAATATTTGAAATCGTTCACAAATCACGTAAAGAGAGCTAAAAAATGGTTTACGAGTCTGTAAGTGTTATGTGTCAGACAACATTGTGTAAAAGTGAACAGAGTGTGAGATACAAAAAAATGAATTTTTTATATAGTGGACAAATCACGTAAAGAGAGTTAAAAAACGGTTTAGTAGTCTCTCAGTGATATATGTCAGACACAAAAGTGAACAGAGATATGTGTCACACACAAAAGTGAACAGAGTGTGAAGTAAGTGAGGTACAAAAAAATTAATATTTGAAATCGTGCACAAATCACGTAAAGAGAGCTAAAAAATGGTTTACGAGTCTGTAAGTATTATGTGTCAGACAACATTGTGTAAGAGTGAACAGAGTGTGAGATACAAAAAAATGAATTTTTTATATAGTGGACAAATCACGTAAAGAGAGTTAAAAAACGGTTTAGTAGTCTCTCAGTGATATATGTCAGACACAAAAGTAAACAGAGATATGTGTTACATACAAAAGTGAACAGAGTGTGAAGTAAGTGAGGTACAAAAAAATTAATATTTGAAATCGTGCACAAATCACGTAAAGAGAGCTAAAAAATGGTTTACGAGTCTGTAAGTGTTATGTGTCAGACAACATTGTGTAAAAGTGAACAGAGTGTGATATACAAAAAAATGAATTTTTTATATAGTGGACAAATCACGTAAAGAGAGTTAAAAAACGGTTTAGTAGTCTCTCAGTGATATATGTCAGACACAAAAGTGAACAGAGATATGTGTTACATACAAAAGTGAACAGAGTGTGAAGTAAGTGAGGTACAAAAAAAATAATATTTGAAATCGTGCACAAATCACGTAAAGAGAGCTAAAAAATGGTTTACGAGTCTGTAAGTGTTATGTGTCAGACAACATTGTGTAAAAGTGAACAGAGTGTGAGATACAAAAAAATGATTTCTTTATATAGTGGACAAATCACGTAAAGAGAGTTAAAAAACGGTTTAGTAGTCTCTCAGTGATATATGTCAGACACAAAAGTAAACAGAGATATGTGTTACATACAAAAGTGAACAGAGTGTGAAGTAAGTGAGGTACAAAAAAATTAATATTTGAAATCGTGCACAAATCACGTAAAGAGACCTAAAAAATGGTTTACGAGTCTGTAAGTGTTATGTGTCAGACAACATTGTGTAAAAGTGAACAGAGTGTGAGATACAAAAAAATGAATTTTTTATATAGTGGACAAATCACGTAAAGAGAGTTAAAAAATGGTTTAGTAGACTCTCAGTGATATATGTCAGACACAAAATTGAACAGAGATATGTGTTACATACAAAAGTGAACAGAGTGTGAAGTAAGTGAGGTACAAAAAAATTAATATTTGAAATCGTGCACAAATCACGTAAAGAGAGCTAAAAAATGATTTACGAGTCTGTAAGTGTTGTGTGTCAGACAACATTGTGTAAAATTGAACAGAGTGTGAGATACAAAATAATGATTTTTTTATATAGTGGACAAATCACGTAAAGAGAGTTAAAAAACGGTTTAGTAGTATCTCAGTGATATGTGTCACACACAAAAGTGAACAGAGTGTGAGGTAAGTGAGGTACAAAGAAATTAATATTTGAAATCGTGCACAAATCACGTAAATTGAGCTAGAAAATGGTTTGCGAGTCTGTAAGTGTTATGTGTCAGACAACATTGTGTAAAAGTGAACAGAGTGTGAGATACAAAAAAATGATATCTTTATATAGTGGACAAATCACGTAAAGAGAGTTAAAAAACGGTTTAGTAGTATCTCAGTGATATGTGTCACACACAAAAGTGAACAGAGTGTGAAGTAAGTGAGGTACAAAAAAATTAATATTTGAAATGGTGCACAAATCACGTAAATTGAGCTAAAAAATGGTTTACGAGTCTGTAAGTGTCAGACAACATTGTGTAAGAGTGAACAGAGTGTGAGATACAAAAAAATGAATTTTTTATATAGTGGACAAATCACGTAAAGAGAGTTAAAAAACGGTTTAGTAGTCTCTCAGTGATATATGTCAGACACAAAAGTAAACAGAGATATGTGTTACATACAAAAGTGAACAGAGTGTGAAGTAAGTGAGGTACAAAAAAATTAATATTTGAAATCGTGCACAAATCACGTAAAGAGAGCTAAAAAATGGTTTACGAGTCTGTAAGTGTTATGTGTCAGACAACATTGTGTAAAAGTGAACAGTGTGATATACAAAAAAATGAATTTTTTATATAGTGGACAAATCACGTAAAGAGAGTTAAAAAACGGTTTAGTAGTCTCTCAGTGATATATGTCAGACACAAAAGTGAACAGAGATATGTGTTACATACAAAAGTGAACAGAGTGTGAAGTAAGTGAGGTACAAAAAAAATAATATTTGAAATCGTGCACAAATCACGTAAAGAGAGCTAAAAAATGGTTTACGAGTCTGTAAGTGTTATGTGTCAGACAACATTGTGTAAAAGTGAACAGAGTGTGAGATACAAAAAAATGATTTCTTTATATAGTGGACAAATCACGTAAAGAGAGTTAAAAAACGGTTTAGTAGTCTCTCAGTGATATATGTCAGACACAAAAGTGAACAGAGATATGTGTTACATACAAAAGTGAACAGAGTGTGAAGTAAGTGAGGTACAAAAAAAATAATATTTGAAATCGTGCACAAATCACGTAAAGAGAGCTAAAAAATGGTTTACGAGTCTGTAAGTGTTATGTGTCAGACAACATTGTGTAAAAGTGAACAGAGTGTGAGATACAAAAAAATGATTTCTTTATATAGTGGACAAATCACGTAAAGAGAGTTAAAAAACGGTTTAGTAGTCTCTCAGTGATATATGTCAGACACAAAAGTAAACAGAGATATGTGTTACATACAAAAGTGAACAGAGTGTGAAGTAAGTGAGGTACAAAAAAATTAATATTTGAAATCGTGCACAAATCACGTAAAGAGACCTAAAAAATGGTTTAAGAGTCTGTAAGTGTTATGTGTCAGACAACATTGTGTAAAAGAGAACAGAGTGTGAGATACAAAAAAATGATTTCTTTATATAGTGGACAAATCACGTAAAGAGAGTTAAAAAACGGTTTAGTAGTCTCTCAGTGATATATGTCAGACACAAAAGTAAACAGAGATATGTGTTACATACAAAAGTGAACAGAGTGTGAAGTAAGTGAGGTACAAAAAAATTAATATTTGAAATCGTGCACAAATCACGTAAAGAGACCTAAAAAATGGTTTACGAGTCTGTAAGTGTTATGTGTCAGACAACATTGTGTAAAAGTGAACAGAGTGTGAGATACAAAAAAATGAATTTTTTAAATAGTGGACAAATCACGTAAAGAGAGTTAAAAAATGGTTTAGTAGACTCTCAGTGATATATGTCAGACACAAAATTGAACAGAGATATGTGTTACATACTAAAGTGAACAGAGTGTGAAGTAAGTGAGGTACAAAAAAATTAAAATTTGAAATCGTGCACAAATCACGTAAAGAGAGCTAAAAAATGGTTTACGAGTCTGTAAGTGTTATGTGTCAGACAACATTGTGTAAAAGTGAACAGAGTGTGAGATACAAAATAATGATTTTTTTATATAGTGGACAAATCACGTAAAGAGAGTTAAAAAACGGTTTAGTAGTATCTCAGTGATATGTGTCACACACAAAAGTGAACAGAGATATGTGTCACACACAAAAGTGAACAGAGTGTGAAATAAGTAAGGTACAAAAAAATTAATATTTTAAATCGTGCACAAATCACGTAAAGAGAGCGAAAAAATGGTTTACGAGTCTGTAAGTGTTTAGTAGTATCTCAGTGATATGTGTCACACACAAAAGTGAACAGAGTGTGAAGTAAGTGAGGTACAAAAAAATTAATATTTGAAATCGTGCACAAATCACGTAAAGAGAGCTAAAAAATGGTTTACGAGTCTGTAAGTGTTATGTGTCAGACAACATTGTGTAAGAGTGAACAGAGTGTGAGATACAAAAAAATGAATTTTTTATATAGTGGACAAATCACGTAAAGAGAGTTAAAAAACGGTTTAGTAGTCTCTAAGTGATATATGTCAGACACAAAAGTGAACAGAGATATGTGTTACATACAAAAGTGAACAGAGTGTGAAGTAAGTGAGGTACAAAAAAATTAATATTTGAAATCGTGCACAAATCACGTAAAGAGAGCTAAAAAATGGTTTACGAGTCTGTAAGTGTTATGTGTCAGACAACATTGTGTAAAAGTGAACAGAGTGTGAGATACAAAAAAATGATTTCTTTATATAGTGGACAAATCACGTAAAGAGAGTTAAAAAACGGTTTAGTAGTCTCTCAGTGATATATGTCAGACACAAAAGTGAACAGAGATATGTGTCACACACAAAAGTGAACAGAGTGTGAAGTAAGTAAGGTACAAAAAAATTAATATTTGAAATCGTGCACAAATCACGTAAAGAGAGCTAAAAAATGGTTTACGAGTCTGTAAGTGTTATGTGTCAGACAACATTGTGTAAAAGTGAACAGAGTGTGAGATACAAAATAATGATTTTTTTATATAGTGGACAAATCACGTAAAGAGAGTTAAAAAACGGTTTAGTAGTATCTCAGTGATATGTGTCACACACAAAAGTGAACAGAGTGTGAAGTAAGTGAGGTACAAAAAAATTAATATTTGAAATCGTGCACAAATCACGTAAAGAGAGCTAAAAAATGGTTTACGAGTCTGTAAGTGTTATGTGTCAGACAACATTGTGTAAAAGTGAACAGAGTGTGAGATACAAAAAAATGATTTCTTTATATAGTGGACAAATCACGTAAAGAGAGTTAAAAAACGGTTTAGTAGTCTCTCAGTGATATATGTCAGACACAAAAGTGAACAGAGATATGTGTCACACACAAAAGTGAACAGAGTGTGAAGTAAGTAAGGTACAAAAAAATTAATATTTGAAATCGTGCACAAATCACGTAAAGAGAGCTAAAAAATGGTTTACGAGTCTGTAAGTGTTATGTGTCAGACAACATTGTGTAAAAGTGAACAGAGTGTGAGATACAAAATAATGATTTTTTTATATAGTGGACAAATCACGTAAAGAGAGTTAAAAAACGGTTTAGTAGTATCTCAGTGATATGTGTCACACACAAAAGTGAACAGAGTGTGAAGTAAGTGAGGTACAAAAAAATTAATATTTGAAATCGTGCACAAATCACGTAAAGAGAGCTAAAAAATGGTTTACGAGTCTGTAAGTGTTATGTGTCAGACTACATTGTGTAAAAGTGAAGAGAGTGTGAGATACAAAAAAATGAATTTTTTATATAGTGGACAAATCACGTAAAGAGAGTTAAAAAACGGTTTAGTAGTCTCTCAGTGATATATGTCAGACACAAAAGTGAACAGAGATATGTGTCACACACAAAAGTGAACAGAGTGTGAAGTAAGTGAGGTACAAAAAAATTAATATTTGAAATCGTTCACAAATCACGTAAAGAGAGCTAAAAAATGGTTTACGAGTCTGTAAGTGTTATGTGTCAGACAACATTGTGTAAAAGTGAACAGAGTGTGAGATACAAAAAAATGATTTTTTTATATAGTGGACAAATCACGTAAAGAGAGTTAAAAAACGGTTTAGTAGTCTCTCAGTGATATATGTCAGACACAAAAGTGTACAGAGATATGTGTCACACACAAAAGTGAACAGAGTGTGAAGTAAGTGAGGTACAAAAAAATTAATATTTGAAATCGTGCACAAATCACGTAAAGAGAGCTAAAAAATGGTTTACGAGTCTGTAAGTATTATGTGTCAGACAACATTGTGTAAGAGTGAACAGAGTGTGAGATACAAAAAAATGAATTTTTTATATAGTGGACAAATCACGTAAAGAGAGTTAAAAAACGGTTTAGTAGTCTCTCAGTGATATATGTCAGACACAAAAGTAAACAGAGATATGTGTTACATACAAAAGTGAACAGAGTGTGAAGTAAATGAGGTACAAAAAAATTAATATTTGAAATCGTGCACAAATCACGTAAAGAGAGCTAAAAAATGGTTTACGAGTCTGTAAGTGTTATGTGTCAGACAACATTGTGTAAAAGTGAACAGAGTGTGATATACAAAAAAATGAATTTTTTATATAGTGGACAAATCACGTAAAGAGAGTTAAAAAACGGTTTAGTAGTCTCTCAGTGATATATGTCAGACACAAAAGTGAACAGAGATATGTGTTACATACAAAAGTGAACAGAGTGTGAAGTAAGTGAGGTACAAAAAAAATAATATTTGAAATCGTGCACAAATCACGTAAAGAGAGCTAAAAAATGGTTTACGAGTCTGTAAGTGTTATGTGTCAGACAACATTGTGTAAAAGTGAACAGAGTGTGAGATACAAAAAAATGATTTCTTTATATAGTGGACAAATCACGTAAAGAGAGTTAAAAAACGGTTTAGTAGTCTCTCAGTGATATATGTCAGACACAAAAGTAAACAGAGATATGTGTTACATACAAAAGTGAACAGAGTGTGAAGTATGTGAGGTACAAAAAAATTAATATTTGAAATCGTGCACAAATCACGTAAAGAGACCTAAAAAATGGTTTACGAGTCTGTAAGTGTTATGTGTCAGACAACATTGTGTAAAAGTGAACAGAGTGTGAGATACAAAAAAATGATTTCTTTATATAGTGGACAAATCACGTAAAGAGAGTTAAAAAACGGTTTAGTAGTCTCTCAGTGATATATGTCAGACACAAAAGTAAACAGAGATATGTGTCACACACAAAAGTGAACAGAGTGTGAAGTAAGTGAGGTACAAAAAAATTAATATTTGAAATCGTGCACAAATCACGTAAAGAGAGCTAAAAAATGGTTTACGAGTCTGTAAGTGTTATGTGTCAGACAACATTGTGTAAGAGTGAACAGAGTGTGAGATACAAAAAAATGAATTTTTTATATAGTGGACAAATCACGTAAAGAGAGTTAAAAAACGGTTTAGTAGTCTCTCAGTGATATATGTCAGACACAAAAGTAAACAGAGATATGTGTTACATACAAAAGTGAACAGAGTGTGAAGTAAGTGAGGTACAAAAAAATTAATATTTGAAATCGTGCACAAATCACGTAAAGAGAGCTAAAAAATGGTTTACGAGTCTGTAAGTGTTATGTGTCAGACAACATTGTGTAAAAGTGAACAGAGTGTGAGATACAAAAAAATGATTTTTTTATATAGTGGACAAATCACGTAAAGAGAGTTAAAAAACGGTTTAGTAGTCTCTCAGTGATATATGTCAGACACAAAAGTGAACAGAGATATGTGTTACATACAAAAGTGAACAGAGTGTGAAGTAAGTGAGGTACAAAAAAATTAATATTTGAAATCGTGCACAAATCCCGTAAAGAGAGCTAAAAAATGGTTTACGAGTCTGTAAGTGTTATGTGTCAGACAACATTGTGTAAAAGTGAACAGAGTGTGAGATACAAAAAAATGATTTCTTTATATAGTGGACAAATCACGTAAAGAGAGTTAAAAAACGGTTTAGTAGTCTCTCAGTGATATATGTCAGACACAAAAGTGAACAGAGATATGTGTCACACACAAAAGTGAACAGAGTGTGAAATAAGTAAGGTACAAAAAAATTAATATTTTAAATCGTGCACAAATCACGTAAAGAGAGCTAAAAAATGGTTTACGAGTCTGTAAGTGTTATGTGTCAGACAACATTGTGTAAAAGTGAACAGAGTGTGAGATACAAAATAATGATTTTTTTATATAGTGGACTAATCACGTAAAGAGAGTTAAAAAACGGTTTAGTAGTATCTCAGTGATATGTGTCACACACAAAAGTGAACAGAGTGTGAAGTAAGTGAGGTACAAAAAAATTAAAATTTGAAATCGTGCACAAATCACGTAAAGAGAGCTAAAAAATGGTTTACGAGTCTGTAAGTGTTATGTGTCACACAACATTGTGTAAGAGTGAACAGAGTGTGAGATACAAAAAAATGAATTTTTTATATAGTGGACAAATCACGTAAAGAGAGTTAAAAAACGGTTTAGTAGTCTCTCAGTGATATATGTCAGACACAAAAGTGAACAGAGATATGTTACATACAAAAGTGAACAGAGTGTGAAGTAAGTGAGGTACAAAAAAATTAATATTTGAAATCGTGCACAAATCACGTAAAGAGAGCTAAAAAATGGTTTACGAGTCTGTAAGTGTTATGTGTCAGACAACATTGTGTAAAAGTGAACAGAGTGTGAGATACAAAAAAATGATTTCTTTATATAGTGGACAAATCACGTAAAGAGAGTTTAAAAACGGTTTAGTAGTCTCTCAGTGATATATGTCAGACACAAAAGTGAACAGAGATATGTGTCACACACAAAAGTGAACTGAGTGTGAAGTAAGTAAGATACAAAAAAATTAATATTTGAAATCGTGCACAAATCACGTAAAGAGAGCTAAAAAATGGTTTACGAGTCTGTAAGTGTTATGTGTCAGACAACATTGTGTAAAAGTGAACAGAGTGTGAGATACAAAATAATTATTTTTTTATTTAGTGGACAAATCACGTAAAGAGAGTTAAAAAACGGTTTAGTAGTATCTCAGTGATATGTGTCACACACAAAAGTGAACAGAGTGTGAAGTAAGTGAGGTACAAAAAAATTAATATTTGAAATCGTGCACAAATCACGTAAAGAGAGCTAAAAAATGGTTTACGAGTCTGTAAGTGTTATGTGTCAGACAACATTGTGTAAAAGTGAACAGAGTGTGAGATACAAAAAAATGAATTTTTTATATAGTGGACAAATCACGTAAAGAGAGTTAAAAAACGGTTTAGTAGTCTCTCAGTGATATATGTCAGACACAAAAGTGAACAGAGATATGTGTCACACACAAAAGTGAACAGAGTGTGAAGTAAGTGAGGTACAAAAAAATTAATATTTGAAATCGTGCACAAATCACGTAAAGAGAGCTAAAAAATGGTTTACGAGTCTGTAAGTATTATGTGTCAGACAACATTGTGTAAGAGTGAACAGAGTGTGAGATACAAAAAAATGAATTTTTTATATAGTGAACAAATCACGTAAAGAGAGTTAAAAAACGGTTTAGTAGTCTCTCAGTGATATATGTCAGACACAAAAGTAAACAGAGATATGTGTTACATACAAAAGTGAACAGAGTGTGAAGTAAGTGAGGTACAAAAAAATTAATATTTGAAATCGTGCACAAATCACGTAAAGAGAGCTAAAAAATGGTTTACGAGTCTGTAAGTGTTATGTGTCAGACAACATTGTGTAAAAGTGAACAGAGTGTGATATACAAAAAAATGAATTTTTTATATAGTGGACAAATCACGTAAAGAGAGTTAAAAAACGGTTTAGTAGTCTCTCAGTGATATATGTCAGACACAAAAGTGAACAGAGATATGTGTTACATACAAAAGTGAACAGAGTGTGAAGTAAGTGAGGTACAAAAAAAATAATATTTGAAATCGTGCACAAATCACGTAAAGAGAGCTAAAAAATGGTTTACGAGTCTGTAAGTGTTATGTGTCAGACAACATTGTGTAAAAGTGAACAGAGTGTGAGATACAAAAAAATGATTTCTTTATATAGTGGACAAATCACGTAAAGAGAGTTAAAAAACGGTTTAGTAGTCTCTCAGTGATATATGTCAGACACAAAAGTAAACAGAGATATGTGTTACATACAAAAGTGAACAGAGTGTGAAGTATGTGAGGTACAAAAAAATTAATATTTGAAATCGTGCACAAATCACGTAAAGAGACCTAAAAAATGGTTTACGAGTCTGTAAGTGTTATGTGTCAGACAACATTGTGTAAAAGTGAACAGAGTGTGAGATACAAAAAAATGATTTCTTTATATAGTGGACAAATCACGTAAAGAGAGTTAAAAAACGGTTTAGTAGTCTCTCAGTGATATATGTCAGACACAAAAGTGAACAGAGATATGTGTTACATACAAAAGTGAACAGAGTGTGAAGTAAGTGAGGTACAAAAAAATTAATATTTGAAATCGTGCACAAATCACGTAAAGAGAGCTAAAAAATGGTTTACGAGTCTGTAAGTGTTATGTGTCAGACAACATTGTGTGAAAGTGAACAGAGTGTGAGATACAAAAAAATGATTTCTTTATATAGTGGACAAATCACGTAAAGAGAGTTAAAAAACGGTTTAGTAGTCTCTCAGTGATATATGTCAGACACAAAAGTGAACAGAGATATGTGTCACACACAAAAGTGAACAGAGTGTGAAATAAGTAAGGTACAAAAAAATTAATATTTTAAATCGTGCACAAATCACGTAAAGAGAGCGAAAAAATGGTTTACGAGTCTGTAAGTGTTTAGTAGTATCTCAGTGATATGTGTCACACACAAAAGTGAACAGAGTGTGAAGTAAGTGAGGTACAAAAAAATTAATATTTGAAATCGTGCACAAATCACGTAAAGAGAGCTAAAAAATGGTTTACGAGTCTGTAAGTGTTATGTGTCAGACAACATTGTGTAAGAGTGAACAGAGTGTGAGATACAAAAAAATGAATTTTTTATATAGTGGACAAATCACGTAAAGAGAGTTAAAAAACGGTTTAGTAGTCTCTAAGTGATATATGTCAGACACAAAAGTGAACAGAGATATGTGTTACATACAAAAGTGAACAGAGTGTGAAGTAAGTGAGGTACAAAAAAATTAATATTTGAAATCGTGCACAAATCACGTAAAGAGAGCTAAAAAATGGTTTACGAGTCTGTAAGTGTTATGTGTCAGACAACATTGTGTAAAAGTGAACAGAGTGTGAGATACAAAAAAATGATTTCTTTATATAGTGGACAAATCACGTAAAGAGAGTTAAAAAACGGTTTAGTAGTCTCTCAGTGATATATGTCAGACACAAAAGTGAACAGAGATATGTGTCACACACAAAAGTGAACAGAGTGTGAAGTAAGTAAGGTACAAAAAAATTAATATTTGAAATCGTGCACAAATCACGTAAAGAGAGCTAAAAAATGGTTTACGAGTCTGTAAGTGTTATGTGTCAGACAACATTGTGTAAAAGTGAACAGAGTGTGAGATACAAAATAATGATTTTTTTATATAGTGGACAAATCACGTAAAGAGAGTTAAAAAACGGTTTAGTAGTATCTCAGTGATATGTGTCACACACAAAAGTGAACAGAGTGTGAAGTAAGTGAGGTACAAAAAAATTAATATTTGAAATCGTGCACAAATCACGTAAAGAGAGCTAAAAAATGGTTTACGAGTCTGTAAGTGTTATGTGTCAGACAACATTGTGTAAAAGTGAACAGAGTGTGAGATACAAAAAAATGATTTCTTTATATAGTGGACAAATCACGTAAAGAGAGTTAAAAAACGGTTTAGTAGTCTCTCAGTGATATATGTCAGACACAAAAGTAAACAGAGATATGTGTCACACACAAAAGTGAACAGAGTGTGAAGTAAGTGAGGTACAAAAAAATTAATATTTGAAATCGTGCACAAATCACGTAAAGAGAGCTAAAAAATGGTTTACGAGTCTGTAAGTGTTATGTGTCAGACAACATTGTGTAAGAGTGAACAGAGTGTGAGATACAAAAAAATGAATTTTTTATATAGTGGACAAATCACGTAAAGAGAGTTAAAAAACGGTTTAGTAGTCTCTCAGTGATATATGTCAGACACAAAAGTAAACAGAGATATGTGTTACATACAAAAGTGAACAGAGTGTGAAGTAAGTGAGGTACAAAAAAATTAATATTTGAAATCGTGCACAAATCACGTAAAGAGAGCTAAAAAATGGTTTACGAGTCTGTAAGTGTTATGTGTCAGACAACATTGTGTAAAAGTGAACAGAGTGTGAGATACAAAAAAATGATTTTTTTATATAGTGGACAAATCACGTAAAGAGAGTTAAAAAACGGTTTAGTAGTCTCTCAGTGATATATGTCAGACACAAAAGTGAACAGAGATATGTGTTACATACAAAAGTGAACAGAGTGTGAAGTAAGTGAGGTACAAAAAAATTAATATTTGAAATCGTGCACAAATCCCGTAAAGAGAGCTAAAAAATGGTTTACGAGTCTGTAAGTGTTATGTGTCAGACAACATTGTGTAAAAGTGAACAGAGTGTGAGATACAAAAAAATGATTTCTTTATATAGTGGACAAATCACGTAAAGAGAGTTAAAAAACGGTTTAGTAGTCTCTCAGTGATATATGTCAGACACAAAAGTGAACAGAGATATGTGTCACACACAAAAGTGAACAGAGTGTGAAATAAGTAAGGTACAAAAAAATTAATATTTTAAATCGTGCACAAATCACGTAAAGAGAGCTAAAAAATGGTTTACGAGTCTGTAAGTGTTATGTGTCAGACAACATTGTGTAAAAGTGAACAGAGTGTGAGATACAAAATAATGATTTTTTTATATAGTGGACTAATCACGTAAAGAGAGTTAAAAAACGGTTTAGTAGTATCTCAGTGATATGTGTCACACACAAAAGTGAACAGAGTGTGAAGTAAGTGAGGTACAAAAAAATTAAAATTTGAAATCGTGCACAAATCACGTAAAGAGAGCTAAAAAATGGTTTACGAGTCTGTAAGTGTTATGTGTCACACAACATTGTGTAAGAGTGAACAGAGTGTGAGATACAAAAAAATGAATTTTTTATATAGTGGACAAATCACGTAAAGAGAGTTAAAAAACGGTTTAGTAGTCTCTCAGTGATATATGTCAGACACAAAAGTGAACAGAGATATGTTACATACAAAAGTGAACAGAGTGTGAAGTAAGTGAGGTACAAAAAAATTAATATTTGAAATCGTGCACAAATCACGTAAAGAGAGCTAAAAAATGGTTTACGAGTCTGTAAGTGTTATGTGTCAGACAACATTGTGTAAAAGTGAACAGAGTGTGAGATACAAAAAAATGATTTCTTTATATAGTGGACAAATCACGTAAAGAGAGTTTAAAAACGGTTTAGTAGTCTCTCAGTGATATATGTCAGACACAAAAGTGAACAGAGATATGTGTCACACACAAAAGTGAACTGAGTGTGAAGTAAGTAAGATACAAAAAAATTAATATTTGAAATCGTGCACAAATCACGTAAAGAGAGCTAAAAAATGGTTTACGAGTCTGTAAGTGTTATGTGTCAGACAACATTGTGTAAAAGTGAACAGAGTGTGAGATACAAAATAATTATTTTTTTATTTAGTGGACAAATCACGTAAAGAGAGTTAAAAAACGGTTTAGTAGTATCTCAGTGATATGTGTCACACACAAAAGTGAACAGAGTGTGAAGTAAGTGAGGTACAAAAAAATTAATATTTGAAATCGTGCACAAATCACGTAAAGAGAGCTAAAAAATGGTTTACGAGTCTGTAAGTGTTATGTGTCAGACAACATTGTGTAAAAGTGAACAGAGTGTGAGATACAAAAAAATGAATTTTTTATATAGTGGACAAATCACGTAAAGAGAGTTAAAAAACGGTTTAGTAGTCTCTCAGTGATATATGTCAGACACAAAAGTGAACAGAGATATGTGTCACACACAAAAGTGAACAGAGTGTGAAGTAAGTGAGGTACAAAAAAATTAATATTTGAAATCGTGCACAAATCACGTAAAGAGAGCTAAAAAATGGTTTACGAGTCTGTAAGTATTATGTGTCAGACAACATTGTGTAAGAGTGAACAGAGTGTGAGATACAAAAAAATGAATTTTTTATATAGTGAACAAATCACGTAAAGAGAGTTAAAAAACGGTTTAGTAGTCTCTCAGTGATATATGTCAGACACAAAAGTGAACAGAGATATGTGTTACATACAAAAGTGAACAGAGTGTGAAGTAAGTGAGGTACAAAAAAAATAATATTTGAAATCGTGCACAAATCACGTAAAGAGAGCTAAAAAATGGTTTACGAGTCTGTAAGTGTTATGTGTCAGACAACATTGTGTAAAAGTGAACAGAGTGTGAGATACAAAAAAATGATTTCTTTATATAGTGGACAAATCACGTAAAGAGAGTTAAAAAACGGTTTAGTAGTCTCTCAGTGATATATGTCAGACACAAAAGTAAACAGAGATATGTGTTACATACAAAAGTGAACAGAGTGTGAAGTATGTGAGGTACAAAAAAATTAATATTTGAAATCGTGCACAAATCACGTAAAGAGACCTAAAAAATGGTTTACGAGTCTGTAAGTGTTATGTGTCAGACAACATTGTGTAAAAGTGAACAGAGTGTGAGATACAAAAAAATGATTTCTTTATATAGTGGACAAATCACGTAAAGAGAGTTAAAAAACGGTTTAGTAGTCTCTCAGTGATATATGTCAGACACAAAAGTGAACAGAGATATGTGTTACATACAAAAGTGAACAGAGTGTGAAGTAAGTGAGGTACAAAAAAATTAATATTTGAAATCGTGCACAAATCACGTAAAGAGAGCTAAAAAATGGTTTACGAGTCTGTAAGTGTTATGTGTCAGACAACATTGTGTGAAAGTGAACAGAGTGTGAGATACAAAAAAATGATTTCTTTATATAGTGGACAAATCACGTAAAGAGAGTTAAAAAACGGTTTAGTAGTCTCTCAGTGATATATGTCAGACACAAAAGTGAACAGAGATATGTGTCACACACAAAAGTGAACAGAGTGTGAAATAAGTAAGGTACAAAAAAATTAATATTTTAAATCGTGCACAAATCACGTAAAGAGAGCGAAAAAATGGTTTACGAGTCTGTAAGTGTTTAGTAGTATCTCAGTGATATGTGTCACACACAAAAGTGAACAGAGTGTGAAGTAAGTGAGGTACAAAAAAATTAATATTTGAAATCGTGCACAAATCACGTAAAGAGAGCTAAAAAATGGTTTACGAGTCTGTAAGTGTTATGTGTCAGACAACATTGTGTAAGAGTGAACAGAGTGTGAGATACAAAAAAATGAATTTTTTATATAGTGGACAAATCACGTAAAGAGAGTTAAAAAACGGTTTAGTAGTCTCTAAGTGATATATGTCAGACACAAAAGTGAACAGAGATATGTGTTACATACAAAAGTGAACAGAGTGTGAAGTAAGTGAGGTACAAAAAAATTAATATTTGAAATCGTGCACAAATCACGTAAAGAGAGCTAAAAAATGGTTTACGAGTCTGTAAGTGTTATGTGTCAGACAACATTGTGTAAAAGTGAACAGAGTGTGAGATACAAAAAAATGATTTCTTTATATAGTGGACAAATCACGTAAAGAGAGTTAAAAAACGGTTTAGTAGTCTCTCAGTGATATATGTCAGACACAAAAGTGAACAGAGATATGTGTCACACACAAAAGTGAACAGAGTGTGAAGTAAGTAAGGTACAAAAAAATTAATATTTGAAATCGTGCACAAATCACGTAAAGAGAGCTAAAAAATGGTTTACGAGTCTGTAAGTGTTATGTGTCAGACAACATTGTGTAAAAGTGAACAGAGTGTGAGATACAAAATAATGATTTTTTTATATAGTGGACAAATCACGTAAAGAGAGTTAAAAAACGGTTTAGTAGTATCTCAGTGATATGTGTCACACACAAAAGTGAACAGAGTGTGAAGTAAGTGAGGTACAAAAAAATTAATATTTGAAATCGTGCACAAATCACGTAAAGAGAGCTAAAAAATGGTTTACGAGTCTGTAAGTGTTATGTGTCAGACAACATTGTGTAAAAGTGAACAGAGTGTGAGATACAAAAAAATGATTTCTTTATATAGTGGACAAATCACGTAAAGAGAGTTAAAAAACGGTTTAGTAGTCTCTCAGTGATATATGTCAGACACAAAAGTGAACAGAGATATGTGTCACACACAAAAGTGAACAGAGTGTGAAGTAAGTAAGGTACAAAAAAATTAATATTTGAAATCGTGCACAAATCACGTAAAGAGAGCTAAAAAATGGTTTACGAGTCTGTAAGTGTTATGTGTCAGACAACATTGTGTAAAAGTGAACAGAGTGTGAGATACAAAATAATGATTTTTTTATATAGTGGACAAATCACGTAAAGAGAGTTAAAAAACGGTTTAGTAGTATCTCAGTGATATGTGTCACACACAAAAGTGAACAGAGTGTGAAGTAAGTGAGGTACAAAAAAATTAATATTTGAAATCGTGCACAAATCACGTAAAGAGAGCTAAAAAATGGTTTACGAGTCTGTAAGTGTTATGTGTCAGACTACATTGTGTAAAAGTGAAGAGAGTGTGAGATACAAAAAAATGAATTTTTTATATAGTGGACAAATCACGTAAAGAGAGTTAAAAAACGGTTTAGTAGTCTCTCAGTGATATATGTCAGACACAAAAGTGAACAGAGATATGTGTCACACACAAAAGTGAACAGAGTGTGAAGTAAGTGAGGTACAAAAAAATTAATATTTGAAATCGTTCACAAATCACGTAAAGAGAGCTAAAAAATGGTTTACGAGTCTGTAAGTGTTATGTGTCAGACAACATTGTGTAAAAGTGAACAGAGTGTGAGATACAAAAAAATGATTTTTTTATATAGTGGACAAATCACGTAAAGAGAGTTAAAAAACGGTTTAGTAGTCTCTCAGTGATATATGTCAGACACAAAAGTGTACAGAGATATGTGTCACACACAAAAGTGAACAGAGTGTGAAGTAAGTGAGGTACAAAAAAATTAATATTTGAAATCGTGCACAAATCACGTAAAGAGAGCTAAAAAATGGTTTACGAGTCTGTAAGTATTATGTGTCAGACAACATTGTGTAAGAGTGAACAGAGTGTGAGATACAAAAAAATGAATTTTTTATATAGTGGACAAATCACGTAAAGAGAGTTAAAAAACGGTTTAGTAGTCTCTCAGTGATATATGTCAGACACAAAAGTAAACAGAGATATGTGTTACATACAAAAGTGAACAGAGTGTGAAGTAAATGAGGTACAAAAAAATTAATATTTGAAATCGTGCACAAATCACGTAAAGAGAGCTAAAAAATGGTTTACGAGTCTGTAAGTGTTATGTGTCAGACAACATTGTGTAAAAGTGAACAGAGTGTGATATACAAAAAAATGAATTTTTTATATAGTGGACAAATCACGTAAAGAGAGTTAAAAAACGGTTTAGTAGTCTCTCAGTGATATATGTCAGACACAAAAGTGAACAGAGATATGTGTTACATACAAAAGTGAACAGAGTGTGAAGTAAGTGAGGTACAAAAAAAATAATATTTGAAATCGTGCACAAATCACGTAAAGAGAGCTAAAAAATGGTTTACGAGTCTGTAAGTGTTATGTGTCAGACAACATTGTGTAAAAGTGAACAGAGTGTGAGATACAAAAAAATGATTTCTTTATATAGTGGACAAATCACGTAAAGAGAGTTAAAAAACGGTTTAGTAGTCTCTCAGTGATATATGTCAGACACAAAAGTGAACAGAGATATGTGTCACACACAAAAGTGAACAGAGTGTGAAGTAAGTAAGGTACAAAAAAATTAATATTTGAAATCGTGCACAAATCACGTAAAGAGAGCTAAAAAATGGTTTACGAGTCTGTAAGTGTTATGTGTCAGACAACATTGTGTAAAAGTGAACAGAGTGTGAGATACAAAATAATGATTTTTTTATATAGTGGACAAATCACGTAAAGAGAGTTAAAAAACGGTTTAGTAGTATCTCAGTGATATGTGTCACACACAAAAGTGAACAGAGTGTGAAGTAAGTGAGGTACAAAAAAATTAATATTTGAAATCGTGCACAAATCACGTAAAGAGAGCTAAAAAATGGTTTACGAGTCTGTAAGTGTTATGTGTCAGACAACATTGTGTAAAAGTGAACAGAGTGTGAGATACAAAAAAATGATTTCTTTATATAGTGGACAAATCACGTAAAGAGAGTTAAAAAACGGTTTAGTAGTCTCTCAGTGATATATGTCAGACACAAAAGTGAACAGAGATATGTGTCACACACAAAAGTGAACAGAGTGTGAAGTAAGTAAGGTACAAAAAAATTAATATTTGAAATCGTGCACAAATCACGTAAAGAGAGCTAAAAAATGGTTTACGAGTCTGTAAGTGTTATGTGTCAGACAACATTGTGTAAAAGTGAACAGAGTGTGAGATACAAAATAATGATTTTTTTATATAGTGGACAAATCACGTAAAGAGAGTTAAAAAACGGTTTAGTAGTATCTCAGTGATATGTGTCACACACAAAAGTGAACAGAGTGTGAAGTAAGTGAGGTACAAAAAAATTAATATTTGAAATCGTGCACAAATCACGTAAAGAGAGCTAAAAAATGGTTTACGAGTCTGTAAGTGTTATGTGTCAGACTACATTGTGTAAAAGTGAAGAGAGTGTGAGATACAAAAAAATGAATTTTTTATATAGTGGACAAATCACGTAAAGAGAGTTAAAAAACGGTTTAGTAGTCTCTCAGTGATATATGTCAGACACAAAAGTGAACAGAGATATGTGTCACACACAAAAGTGAACAGAGTGTGAAGTAAGTGAGGTACAAAAAAATTAATATTTGAAATCGTTCACAAAACACGTAAAGAGAGCTAAAAAATGGTTTACGAGTCTGTAAGTGTTATGTGTCAGACAACATTGTGTAAAAGTGAACAGAGTGTGAGATACAAAAAAATGATTTTTTTATATAGTGGACAAATCACGTAAAGAGAGTTAAAAAACGGTTTAGTAGTCTCTCAGTGATATATGTCAGACACAAAAGTGTACAGAGATATGTGTCACACACAAAAGTGAACAGAGTGTGAAGTAAGTGAGGTACAAAAAAATTAATATTTGAAATCGTGCACAAATCACGTAAAGAGAGCTAAAAAATGGTTTACGAGTCTGTAAGTATTATGTGTCAGACAACATTGTGTAAGAGTGAACAGAGTGTGAGATACAAAAAAATGAATTTTTTATATAGTGGACAAATCACGTAAAGAGAGTTAAAAAACGGTTTAGTAGTCTCTCAGTGATATATGTCAGACACAAAAGTAAACAGAGATATGTGTTACATACAAAAGTGAACAGAGTGTGAAGTAAATGAGGTACAAAAAAATTAATATTTGAAATCGTGCACAAATCACGTAAAGAGAGCTAAAAAATGGTTTACGAGTCTGTAAGTGTTATGTGTCAGACAACATTGTGTAAAAGTGAACAGAGTGTGATATACAAAAAAATGAATTTTTTATATAGTGGACAAATCACGTAAAGAGAGTTAAAAAACGGTTTAGTAGTCTCTCAGTGATATATGTCAGACACAAAAGTGAACAGAGATATGTGTTACATACAAAAGTGAACAGAGTGTGAAGTAAGTGAGGTACAAAAAAAATAATATTTGAAATCGTGCACAAATCACGTAAAGAGAGCTAAAAAATGGTTTACGAGTCTGTAAGTGTTATGTGTCAGACAACATTGTGTAAAAGTGAACAGAGTGTGAGATACAAAAAAATGATTTCTTTATATAGTGGACAAATCACGTAAAGAGAGTTAAAAAACGGTTTAGTAGTCTCTCAGTGATATATGTCAGACACAAAAGTAAACAGAGATATGTGTTACATACAAAAGTGAACAGAGTGTGAAGTAAGTGAGGTACAAAAAAATTAATATTTGAAATCGTGCACAAATCACGTAAAGAGACCTAAAAAATGGTTTACGAGTCTGTAAGTGTTATGTGTCAGACAACATTGTGTAAAAGTGAACAGAGTGTGAGATACAAAAAAATGAATTTTTTATATAGTGGACAAATCACGTAAAGAGAGTTAAAAAATGGTTTAGTAGACTCTCAGTGATATATGTCAGACACAAAATTGAACAGAGATATGTGTTACATACAAAAGTGAACAGAGTGTGAAGTAAGTGAGGTACAAAAAAATTAATATTTGAAATCGTGCACAAATCACGTAAAGAGAGCTAAAAAATGATTTACGAGTCTGTAAGTGTTGTGTGTCAGACAACATTGTGTAAAATTGAACAGAGTGTGAGATACAAAATAATGATTTTTTTATATAGTGGACAAATCACGTAAAGAGAGTTAAAAAACGGTTTAGTAGTATCTCAGTGATATGTGTCACACACAAAAGTGAACAGAGTGTGAGGTAAGTGAGGTACAAAGAAATTAATATTTGAAATCGTGCACAAATCACGTAAATTGAGCTAGAAAATGGTTTGCGAGTCTGTAAGTGTTATGTGTCAGACAACATTGTGTAAAAGTGAACAGAGTGTGAGATACAAAAAAATGATATCTTTATATAGTGGACAAATCACGTAAAGAGAGTTAAAAAACGGTTTAGTAGTATCTCAGTGATATGTGTCACACACAAAAGTGAACAGAGTGTGAAGTAAGTGAGGTACAAAAAAATTAATATTTGAAATGGTGCACAAATCACGTAAATTGAGCTAAAAAATGGTTTACGAGTCTGTAAGTGTCAGACAACATTGTGTAAGAGTGAACAGAGTGTGAGATACAAAAAAATGAATTTTTTATATAGTGGACAAATCACGTAAAGAGAGTTAAAAAACGGTTTAGTAGTCTCTCAGTGATATATGTCAGACACAAAAGTAAACAGAGATATGTGTTACATACAAAAGTGAACAGAGTGTGAAGTAAGTGAGGTACAAAAAAATTAATATTTGAAATCGTGCACAAATCACGTAAAGAGAGCTAAAAAATGGTTTACGAGTCTGTAAGTGTTATGTGTCAGACAACATTGTGTAAAAGTGAACAGTGTGATATACAAAAAAATGAATTTTTTATATAGTGGACAAATCACGTAAAGAGAGTTAAAAAACGGTTTAGTAGTCTCTCAGTGATATATGTCAGACACAAAAGTGAACAGAGATATGTGTTACATACAAAAGTGAACAGAGTGTGAAGTAAGTGAGGTACAAAAAAAATAATATTTGAAATCGTGCACAAATCACGTAAAGAGAGCTAAAAAATGGTTTACGAGTCTGTAAGTGTTATGTGTCAGACAACATTGTGTAAAAGTGAACAGAGTGTGAGATACAAAAAAATGATTTCTTTATATAGTGGACAAATCACGTAAAGAGAGTTAAAAAACGGTTTAGTAGTCTCTCAGTGATATATGTCAGACACAAAAGTGAACAGAGATATGTGTTACATACAAAAGTGAACAGAGTGTGAAGTAAGTGAGGTACAAAAAAAATAATATTTGAAATCGTGCACAAATCTCGTAAAGAGAGCTAAAAAATGGTTTACGAGTCTGTAAGTGTTATGTGTCAGACAACATTGTGTAAAAGTGAACAGAGTGTGAGATACAAAAAAATGATTTCTTTATATAGTGGACAAATCACGTAAAGAGAGTTAAAAAACGGTTTAGTAGTCTCTCAGTGATATATGTCAGACACAAAAGTAAACAGAGATATGTGTTACATACAAAAGTGAACAGAGTGTGAAGTAAGTGAGGTACAAAAAAATTAATATTTGAAATCGTGCACAAATCACGTAAAGAGACCTAAAAAATGGTTTACGAGTCTGTAAGTGTTATGTGTCAGACAACATTGTGTAAAAGAGAACAGAGTGTGAGATACAAAAAAATGATTTCTTTATATAGTGGACAAATCACGTAAAGAGAGTTAAAAAACGGTTTAGTAGTCTCTCAGTGATATATGTCAGACACAAAAGTAAACAGAGATATGTGTTACATACAAAAGTGAACAGAGTGTGAAGTAAGTGAGGTACAAAAAAATTAATATTTGAAATCGTGCACAAATCACGTAAAGAGACCTAAAAAATGGTTTACGAGTCTGTAAGTGTTATGTGTCAGACAACATTGTGTAAAAGTGAACAGAGTGTGAGATACAAAAAAATGAATTTTTTAAATAGTGGACAAATCACGTAAAGAGAGTTAAAAAATGGTTTAGTAGACTCTCAGTGATATATGTCAGACACAAAATTGAACAGAGATATGTGTTACATACAAAAGTGAACAGAGTGTGAAGTAAGTGAGGTACAAAAAAATTAAAATTTGAAATCGTGCACAAATCACGTAAAGAGAGCTAAAAAATGATTTACGAGTCTGTAAGTGTTGTGTGTCAGACAACATTGTGTAAAATTGAACAGAGTGTGAGATACAAAATAATGATTTTTTTATATAGTGGACAAATCACGTAAAGAGAGTTAAAAAACGGTTTAGTAGTATCTCAGTGATATGTGTCACACACAAAAGTGAACAGAGTGTGAAGTAAGTGAGGTACAAAAAAATTAATATTTGAAATCGTGCACAAATCACGTAAAGAGAGCTAAAAAATGGTTTACGAGTCTGTAAGTGTTATGTGTCAGACAACATTGTGTAAGAGTGAACAGAGTGTGAGATACAAAAAAATGAATTTTTTATATAGTGGACAAATCACGTAAAGAGAGTTAAAAAACGGTTTAGTAGTCTCTCAGTGATATATGTCAGACACAAAAGTGAACAGAGATATGTGTTACATACAAAAGTGAACAGAGTGTGAAGTAAGTGAGGTACAAAAAAATTAATATTTGAAATCGTGCACAAATCACGTAAAGAGAGCTAAAAAATGGTTTACGAGTCTGTAAGTGTTATGTGTCAGACAACATTGTGTAAAAGTGAACAGAGTGTGAGATACAAAAAAATGATTTCTTTATATTGTGGACAAATCACGTAAAGAGAGTTAAAAAACGGTTTAGTAGTCTCTCAGTGATATATGTCAGACACAAAAGTGAACAGAGATATGTGTCACACACAAAAGTGAACAGAGTGTGAAGTAAGTGAGGTACAAAAAAATTAATATTTGAAATCGTGCACAAATCACGTAAAGAGAGCTAAAAAATGGTTTACGAGTCTGTAAGTGTTATGTGTCAGACAACATTGTGTAAAAGTGAACAGAGTGTGAGATACAAAATAATGATTTTTTTATATAGTGGACAAATCACGTAAAGAGAGTTAAAAAACAGTTTAGTAGTATCTCAGTGATATGTGTCACACACAAAAGTGAACAGAGTGTGAAGTAAGTGAGGTACAAAAAAATTAATATTTGAAATCGTGCACAAATCACGTAAAGAGAGCTAAAAAATGGTTTACGAGTCTGTAAGTGTTATGTGTCAGACAACATTGTGTAAAAGTGAACAGAGTGTGAGATACAAAAAAATGATTTCTTTATATAGTGGACAAATCACGTAAAGAGAGTTAAAAAACGGTTTAGTAGTCTCTCAGTGATATATGTCAGACACAAAAGTGAACAGAGATATGTGTCACACACAAAAGTGAACAGAGTGTGAAGTAAGTAAGGAACAAAAAAATTAATATTTGAAATCGTGCACAAATCACGTAAAGAGAGCTAAAAAATGGTTTACGAGTCTGTAAGTGTTATGTGTCAGACAACATTGTGTAAAAGTGAACAGAGTGTGAGATACAAAATAATGATTTTTTTATATAGTGGACAAATCACGTAAAGAGAGTTAAAAAACGGTTTAGTAGTATCTCAGTGATATGTGTCACACACAAAAGTGAACAGAGTGTGAAGTAAGTGAGGTACAAAAAAATTAATATTTGAAATCGTGCACAAATCACGTAAAGAGAGCTAAAAAATGGTTTACGAGTCTGTAAGTGTTATGTGTCAGACTACATTGTGTAAAAGTGAAGAGAGTGTGAGATACAAAAAAATGAATTTTTTATATAGTGGACAAATCACGTAAAGAGAGTTAAAAAACGGTTTAGTAGTCTCTCAGTGATATATGTCAGACACAAAAGTGAACAGAGATATGTGTCACACACAAAAGTGAACAGAGTGTGAAGTAAGTGAGGTACAAAAAAATTAATATTTGAAATCGTGCACAAATCACGTAAAGAGAGCTAAAAAATGGTTTACGAGTCTGTAAGTGTTATGTGTCAGACAACATTGTGTAAAAGTGAACAGAGTGTGAGATACAAAATAATTATTTTTTTATTTAGTGGACAAATCACGTAAAGAGAGTTAAAAAACGGTTTAGTAGTATCTCAGTGATATGTGTCACACACAAAAGTGAACAGAGTGTGAAGTAAGTGAGGTACAAAAAAATTAATATTTGAAATCGTGCACAAATCACGTAAAGAGAGCTAAAAAATGGTTTACGAGTCTGTAAGTGTTATGTGTCAGACAACATTGTGTAAAAGTGAACAGAGTGTGAGATACAAAAAAATGAATTTTTTATATAGTGGACAAATCACGTAAAGAGAGTTAAAAAACGGTTTAGTAGTCTCTCAGTGATATATGTCAGACACAAAAGTGAACAGAGATATGTGTCACACACAAAAGTGAACAGAGTGTGAAGTAAGTGAGGTACAAAAAAATTAATATTTGAAATCGTGCACAAATCACGTAAAGAGAGCTAAAAAATGGTTTACGAGTCTGTAAGTATTATGTGTCAGACAACATTGTGTAAGAGTGAACAGAGTGTGAGATACAAAAAAATGAATTTTTTATATAGTGAACAAATCACGTAAAGAGAGTTAAAAAACGGTTTAGTAGTCTCTCAGTGATATATGTCAGACACAAAAGTAAACAGAGATATGTGTTACATACAAAAGTGAACAGAGTGTGAAGTAAGTGAGGTACAAAAAAATTAATATTTGAAATCGTGCACAAATCACGTAAAGAGAGCTAAAAAATGGTTTACGAGTCTGTAAGTGTTATGTGTCAGACAACATTGTGTAAAAGTGAACAGAGTGTGATATACAAAAAAATGAATTTTTTATATAGTGGACAAATCACGTAAAGAGAGTTAAAAAACGGTTTAGTAGTCTCTCAGTGATATATGTCAGACACAAAAGTGAACAGAGATATGTGTTACATACAAAAGTGAACAGAGTGTGAAGTAAGTGAGGTACAAAAAAAATAATATTTGAAATCGTGCACAAATCACGTAAAGAGAGCTAAAAAATGGTTTACGAGTCTGTAAGTGTTATGTGTCAGACAACATTGTGTAAAAGTGAACAGAGTGTGAGATACAAAAAAATGATTTCTTTATATAGTGGACAAATCACGTAAAGAGAGTTAAAAAACGGTTTAGTAGTCTCTCAGTGATATATGTCAGACACAAAAGTAAACAGAGATATGTGTTACATACAAAAGTGAACAGAGTGTGAAGTATGTGAGGTACAAAAAAATTAATATTTGAAATCGTGCACAAATCACGTAAAGAGACCTAAAAAATGGTTTACGAGTCTGTAAGTGTTATGTGTCAGACAACATTGTGTAAAAGTGAACAGAGTGTGAGATACAAAAAAATGATTTCTTTATATAGTGGACAAATCACGTAAAGAGAGTTAAAAAACGGTTTAGTAGTCTCTCAGTGATATATGTCAGACACAAAAGTAAACAGAGATATGTGTTACATACAAAAGTGAACAGAGTGTGAAGTAAGTGAGGTACAAAAAAATTAATATTTGAAATCGTGCACAAATCACGTAAAGAGACCTAAAAAATGGTTTACGAGTCTGTAAGTGTTATGTGTCAGACAACATTGTGTAAAAGTGAACAGAGTGTGAGATACAAAAAAATGAATTTTTTGTATAGTGGACAAATCACGTAAAGAGAGTTAAAAAATGGTTTAGTAGACTCTCAGTGATATATGTCAGACACAAAATTGAACAGAGATATGTGTTACATACAAAAGTGAACAGAGTGTGAAGTAAGTGAGGTACAAAAAAATTAATATTTGAAATCGTGCACAAATCACGTAAAGAGAGCTAAAAAATGATTTACGAGTCTGTAAGTGTTGTGTGTCAGACAACATTGTGTAAAATTGAACAGAGTGTGAGATACAAAATAATGATTTTTTTATATAGTGGACAAATCACGTAAAGAGAGTTAAAAAACGGTTTAGTAGTATCTCAGTGATATGTGTCACACACAAAAGTGAACAGAGTGTGAAGTAAGTGAGGTACAAATAAATTAATATTTGAAATCGTGCACAAATCACGTAAAGAGAGCTAAAAAATGGTTTACGAGTCTGTAAGTGTTATGTGTCAGACAACATTGTGTAAAAGTGAACAGAGTGTGAGATACAAAAAAATGATTTCTTTATATAGTGGACAAATCACGTAAAGAGAGTTAAAAAACGGTTTAGTAGTCTCTCAGTGATATATGTCAGACACAAAAGTGAACAGAGATATGTGTTACATACAAAAGTGAACAGAGTGTGAAGTAAGTGAGGTACAAAAAAATTAATATTTGAAATCGTGCACAAATCACGTAAAGAGAGCTAAAAAATGGTTTACGAGTCTGTAAGTGTTATGTGTCAGACAACATTGTGTGAAAGTGAACAGAGTGTGAGATACAAAAAAATGATTTCTTTATATAGTGGACAAATCACGTAAAGAGAGTTAAAAAACGGTTTAGTAGTCTCTCAGTGATATATGTCAGACACAAAAGTGAACAGAGATATGTGTCACACACAAAAGTGAACAGAGTGTGAAATAAGTAAGGTACAAAAAAATTAATATTTTAAATCGTGCACAAATCACGTAAAGAGAGCGAAAAAATGGTTTACGAGTCTGTAAGTGTTTAGTAGTATCTCAGTGATATGTGTCACACACAAAAGTGAACAGAGTGTGAAGTAAGTGAGGTACAAAAAAATTAATATTTGAAATCGTGCACAAATCACGTAAAGAGAGCTAAAAAATGGTTTACGAGTCTGTAAGTGTTATGTGTCAGACAACATTGTGTAAGAGTGAACAGAGTGTGAGATACAAAAAAATGAATTTTTTATATAGTGGACAAATCACGTAAAGAGAGTTAAAAAACGGTTTAGTAGTCTCTAAGTGATATATGTCAGACACAAAAGTGAACAGAGATATGTGTTACATACAAAAGTGAACAGAGTGTGAAGTAAGTGAGGTACAAAAAAATTAATATTTGAAATCGTGCACAAATCACGTAAAGAGAGCTAAAAAATGGTTTACGAGTCTGTAAGTGTTATGTGTCAGACAACATTGTGTAAAAGTGAACAGAGTGTGAGATACAAAAAAATGATTTCTTTATATAGTGGACAAATCACGTAAAGAGAGTTAAAAAACGGTTTAGTAGTCTCTCAGTGATATATGTCAGACACAAAAGTGAACAGAGATATGTGTCACACACAAAAGTGAACAGAGTGTGAAGTAAGTAAGGTACAAAAAAATTAATATTTGAAATCGTGCACAAATCACGTAAAGAGAGCTAAAAAATGGTTTACGAGTCTGTAAGTGTTATGTGTCAGACAACATTGTGTAAAAGTGAACAGAGTGTGAGATACAAAATAATGATTTTTTTATATAGTGGACAAATCACGTAAAGAGAGTTAAAAAACGGTTTAGTAGTATCTCAGTGATATGTGTCACACACAAAAGTGAACAGAGTGTGAAGTAAGTGAGGTACAAAAAAATTAATATTTGAAATCGTGCACAAATCACGTAAAGAGAGCTAAAAAATGGTTTACGAGTCTGTAAGTGTTATGTGTCAGACAACATTGTGTAAAAGTGAACAGAGTGTGAGATACAAAAAAATGATTTCTTTATATAGTGGACAAATCACGTAAAGAGAGTTAAAAAACGGTTTAGTAGTCTCTCAGTGATATATGTCAGACACAAAAGTGAACAGAGATATGTGTCACACACAAAAGTGAACAGAGTGTGAAGTAAGTAAGGTACAAAAAAATTAATATTTGAAATCGTGCACAAATCACGTAAAGAGAGCTAAAAAATGGTTTACGAGTCTGTAAGTGTTATGTGTCAGACAACATTGTGTAAAAGTGAACAGAGTGTGAGATACAAAATAATGATTTTTTTATATAGTGGACAAATCACGTAAAGAGAGTTAAAAAACGGTTTAGTAGTATCTCAGTGATATGTGTCACACACAAAAGTGAACAGAGTGTGAAGTAAGTGAGGTACAAAAAAATTAATATTTGAAATCGTGCACAAATCACGTAAAGAGAGCTAAAAAATGGTTTACGAGTCTGTAAGTGTTATGTGTCAGACTACATTGTGTAAAAGTGAAGAGAGTGTGAGATACAAAAAAATGAATTTTTTATATAGTGGACAAATCACGTAAAGAGAGTTAAAAAACGGTTTAGTAGTCTCTCAGTGATATATGTCAGACACAAAAGTGAACAGAGATATGTGTCACACACAAAAGTGAACAGAGTGTGAAGTAAGTGAGGTACAAAAAAATTAATATTTGAAATCGTTCACAAATCACGTAAAGAGAGCTAAAAAATGGTTTACGAGTCTGTAAGTGTTATGTGTCAGACAACATTGTGTAAAAGTGAACAGAGTGTGAGATACAAAAAAATGATTTTTTTATATAGTGGACAAATCACGTAAAGAGAGTTAAAAAACGGTTTAGTAGTCTCTCAGTGATATATGTCAGACACAAAAGTGTACAGAGATATGTGTCACACACAAAAGTGAACAGAGTGTGAAGTAAGTGAGGTACAAAAAAATTAATATTTGAAATCGTGCACAAATCACGTAAAGAGAGCTAAAAAATGGTTTACGAGTCTGTAAGTATTATGTGTCAGACAACATTGTGTAAGAGTGAACAGAGTGTGAGATACAAAAAAATGAATTTTTTATATAGTGGACAAATCACGCAAAGAGAGTTAAAAAACGGTTTAGTAGTCTCTCAGTGATATATGTCAGACACAAAAGTAAACAGAGATATGTGTTACATACAAAAGTGAACAGTGTGAAGTAAATGAGGTACAAAAAAATTAATATTTGAAATCGTGCACAAATCACGTAAAGAGAGCTAAAAAATGGTTTACGAGTCTGTAAGTGTTATGTGTCAGACAACATTGTGTAAAAGTGAACAGAGTGTGATATACAAAAAAATGAATTTTTTATATAGTGGACAAATCACGTAAAGAGAGTTAAAAAACGGTTTAGTAGTCTCTCAGTGATATATGTCAGACACAAAAGTGAACAGAGATATGTGTTACATACAAAAGTGAACAGAGTGTGAAGTAAGTGAGGTACAAAAAAAATAATATTTGAAATCGTGCACAAATCACGTAAAGAGAGCTAAAAAATGGTTTACGAGTCTGTAAGTGTTATGTGTCAGACAACATTGTGTAAAAGTGAACAGAGTGTGAGATACAAAAAAATGATTTCTTTATATAGTGGACAAATCACGTAAAGAGAGTTAAAAAACGGTTTAGTAGTCTCTCAGTGATATATGTCAGACACAAAAGTAAACAGAGATATGTGTTACATACAAAAGTGAACAGAGTGTGAAGTAAGTGAGGTACAAAAAAATTAATATTTGAAATCGTGCACAAATCACGTAAAGAGACCTAAAAAATGGTTTACGAGTCTGTAAGTGTTATGTGTCAGACAACATTGTGTAAAAGTGAACAGAGTGTGAGATACAAAAAAATGAATTTTTTATATAGTGGACAAATCACGTAAAGAGAGTTAAAAAATGGTTTAGTAGACTCTCAGTGATATATGTCAGACACAAAATTGAACAGAGATATGTGTTACATACAAAAGTGAACAGAGTGTGAAGTAAGTGAGGTACAAAAAAATTAATATTTGAAATCGTGCACAAATCACGTAAAGAGAGCTAAAAAATGATTTACGAGTCTGTAAGTGTTGTGTGTCAGACAACATTGTGTAAAATTGAACAGAGTGTGAGATACAAAATAATGATTTTTTTATATAGTGGACAAATCACGTAAAGAGAGTTAAAAAACGGTTTAGTAGTATCTCAGTGATATGTGTCACACACAAAAGTGAACAGAGTGTGAGGTAAGTGAGGTACAAAGAAATTAATATTTGAAATCGTGCACAAATCACGTAAATTGAGCTAGAAAATGGTTTGCGAGTCTGTAAGTGTTATGTGTCAGACAACATTGTGTAAAAGTGAACAGAGTGTGAGATACAAAAAAATGATATCTTTATATAGTGGACAAATCACGTAAAGAGAGTTAAAAAACGGTTTAGTAGTATCTCAGTGATATGTGTCAAACACAAAAGTGAACAGAGTGTGAAGTAAGTGAGGTACAAAAAAATTAATATTTGAAATGGTGCACAAATCACGTAAATTGAGCTAAAAAATGGTTTACGAGTCTGTAAGTGTCAGACAACATTGTGTAAGAGTGAACAGAGTGTGAGATACAAAAAAATGAATTTTTTATATAGTGGACAAATCACGTAAAGAGAGTTAAAAAACGGTTTAGTAGTCTCTCAGTGATATATGTCAGACACAAAAGTAAACAGAGATATGTGTTACATACAAAAGTGAACAGAGTGTGAAGTAAGTGAGGTACAAAAAAATTAATATTTGAAATCGTGCACAAATCACGTAAAGAGAGCTAAAAAATGGTTTACGAGTCTGTAAGTGTTATGTGTCAGACAACATTGTGTAAAAGTGAACAGTGTGATATACAAAAAAATGAATTTTTTATATAGTGGACAAATCACGTAAAGAGAGTTAAAAAACGGTTTAGTAGTCTCTCAGTGATATATGTCAGACACAAAAGTGAACAGAGATATGTGTTACATACAAAAGTGAACAGAGTGTGAAGTAAGTGAGGTACAAAAAAAATAATATTTGAAATCGTGCACAAATCACGTAAAGAGAGCTAAAAAATGGTTTACGAGTCTGTAAGTGTTATGTGTCAGACAACATTGTGTAAAAGTGAACAGAGTGTGAGATACAAAAAAATGATTTCTTTATATAGTGGACAAATCACGTAAAGAGAGTTAAAAAACGGTTTAGTAGTCTCTCAGTGATATATGTCAGACACAAAAGTGAACAGAGATATGTGTTACATACAAAAGTGAACAGAGTGTGAAGTAAGTGAGGTACAAAAAAAATAATATTTGAAATCGTGCACAAATCACGTAAAGAGAGCTAAAAAATGGTTTACGAGTCTGTAAGTGTTATGTGTCAGACAACATTGTGTAAAAGTGAACAGAGTGTGAGATACAAAAAAATGATTTCTTTATATAGTGGACAAATCACGTAAAGAGAGTTAAAAAACGGTTTAGTAGTCTCTCAGTGATATATGTCAGACACAAAAGTAAACAGAGATATGTGTTACATACAAAAGTGAACAGAGTGTGAAGTAAGTGAGGTACAAAAAAATTAATATTTGAAATCGTGCACAAATCACGTAAAGAGACCTAAAAAATGGTTTACGAGTCTGTAAGTGTTATGTGTCAGACAACATTGTGTAAAAGAGAACAGAGTGTGAGATACAAAAAAATGATTTCTTTATATAGTGGACAAATCACGTAAAGAGAGTTAAAAAACGGTTTAGTAGTCTCTCAGTGATATATGTCAGACACAAAAGTAAACAGAGATATGTGTTACATACAAAAGTGAACAGAGTGTGAAGTAAGTGAGGTACAAAAAAATTAATATTTGAAATCGTGCACAAATCACGTAAAGAGACCTAAAAAATGGTTTACGAGTCTGTAAGTGTTATGTGTCAGACAACATTGTGTAAAAGTGAACAGAGTGTGAGATACAAAAAAATGAATTTTTTAAATAGTGGACAAATCACGTAAAGAGAGTTAAAAAATGGTTTAGTAGACTCTCAGTGATATATGTCAGACACAAAATTGAACAGAGATATGTGTTACATACAAAAGTGAACAGAGTGTGAAGTAAGTGAGGTACAAAAAAATTAAAATTTGAAATCGTGCACAAATCACGTAAAGAGAGCTAAAAAATGATTTACGAGTCTGTAAGTGTTGTGTGTCAGACAACATTGTGTAAAATTGAACAGAGTGTGAGATACAAAATAATGATTTTTTTATATAGTGGACAAATCACGTAAAGAGAGTTAAAAAACGGTTTAGTAGTATCTCAGTGATATGTGTCACACACAAAAGTGAACAGAGTGTGAAGTAAGTGAGGTACAAAAAAATTAATATTTGAAATCGTGCACAAATCACGTAAAGAGAGCTAAAAAATGGTTTACGAGTCTGTAAGTGTTATGTGTCAGACAACATTGTGTAAGAGTGAACAGAGTGTGAGATACAAAAAAATGAATTTTTTATATAGTGGACAAATCACGTAAAGAGAGTTAAAAAACGGTTTAGTAGTCTCTCAGTGATATATGTCAGACACAAAAGTGAACAGAGATATGTGTTACATACAAAAGTGAACAGAGTGTGAAGTAAGTGAGGTACAAAAAAATTAATATTTGAAATCGTGCACAAATCACGTAAAGAGAGCTAAAAAATGGTTTACGAGTCTGTAAGTGTTATGTGTCAGACAACATTGTGTAAAAGTGAACAGAGTGTGAGATACAAAAAAATGATTTCTTTATATTGTGGACAAATCACGTAAAGAGAGTTAAAAAACGGTTTAGTAGTCTCTCAGTGATATATGTCAGACACAAAAGTGAACAGAGATATGTGTCACACACAAAAGTGAACAGAGTGTGAAGTAAGTGAGGTACAAAAAAATTAATATTTGAAATCGTGCACAAATCACGTAAAGAGAGCTAAAAAATGGTTTACGAGTCTGTAAGTGTTATGTGTCAGACAACATTGTGTAAAAGTGAACAGAGTGTGAGATACAAAATAATGATTTTTTTATATAGTGGACAAATCACGTAAAGAGAGTTAAAAAACAGTTTAGTAGTATCTCAGTGATATGTGTCACACACAAAAGTGAACAGAGTGTGAAGTAAGTGAGGTACAAAAAAATTAATATTTGAAATCGTGCACAAATCACGTAAAGAGAGCTAAAAAATGGTTTACGAGTCTGTAAGTGTTATGTGTCAGACAACATTGTGTAAAAGTGAACAGAGTGTGAGATACAAAAAAATGATTTCTTTATATAGTGGACAAATCACGTAAAGAGAGTTAAAAAACGGTTTAGTAGTCTCTCAGTGATATATGTCAGACACAAAAGTGAACAGAGATATGTGTCACACACAAAAGTGAACAGAGTGTGAAGTAAGTAAGGAACAAAAAAATTAATATTTGAAATCGTGCACAAATCACGTAAAGAGAGCTAAAAAATGGTTTACGAGTCTGTAAGTGTTATGTGTCAGACAACATTGTGTAAAAGTGAACAGAGTGTGAGATACAAAATAATGATTTTTTTATATAGTGGACAAATCACGTAAAGAGAGTTAAAAAACGGTTTAGTAGTATCTCAGTGATATGTGTCACACACAAAAGTGAACAGAGTGTGAAGTAAGTGAGGTACAAAAAAATTAATATTTGAAATCGTGCACAAATCACGTAAAGAGAGCTAAAAAATGGTTTACGAGTCTGTAAGTGTTATGTGTCAGACTACATTGTGTAAAAGTGAAGAGAGTGTGAGATACAAAAAAATGAATTTTTTATATAGTGGACAAATCACGTAAAGAGAGTTAAAAAACGGTTTAGTAGTCTCTCAGTGATATATGTCAGACACAAAAGTGAACAGAGATATGTGTCACACACAAAAGTGAACAGAGTGTGAAGTAAGTGAGGTACAAAAAAATTAATATTTGAAATCGTTCACAAATCACGTAAAGAGAGCTAAAAAATGGTTTACGAGTCTGTAAGTGTTATGTGTCAGACAACATTGTGTAAAAGTGAACAGAGTGTGAGATACAAAAAAATGAATTTTTTATATAGTGGACAAATCACGTAAAGAGAGTTAAAAAACGGTTTAGTAGTCTCTCAGTGATATATGTCAGACACAAAAGTGAACAGAGATATGTGTCACACACAAAAGTGAACAGAGTGTGAAGTAAGTGAGGTACAAAAAAATTAATATTTGAAATCGTGCACAAATCACGTAAAGAGAGCTAAAAAATGGTTTACGAGTCTGTAAGTATTATGTGTCAGACAACATTGTGTAAGAGTGAACAGAGTGTGAGATACAAAAAAATGAATTTTTTATATAGTGGACAAATCACGTAAAGAGAGTTAAAAAACGGTTTAGTAGTCTCTCAGTGATATATGTCAGACACAAAAGTAAACAGAGATATGTGTTACATACAAAAGTGAACAGAGTGTGAAGTAAGTGAGGTACAAAAAAATTAATATTTGAAATCGTGCACAAATCACGTAAAGAGAGCTAAAAAATGGTTTACGAGTCTGTAAGTGTTATGTGTCAGACAACATTGTGTAAAAGTGAACAGAGTGTGATATACAAAAAAATGAATTTTTTATATAGTGGACAAATCACGTAAAGAGAGTTAAAAAACGGTTTAGTAGTCTCTCAGTGATATATGTCAGACACAAAAGTGAACAGAGATATGTGTTACATACAAAAGTGAACAGAGTGTGAAGTAAGTGAGGTACAAAAAAAATAATATTTGAAATCGTGCACAAATCACGTAAAGAGAGCTAAAAAATGGTTTACGAGTCTGTAAGTGTTATGTGTCAGACAACATTGTGTAAAAGTGAACAGAGTGTGAGATACAAAAAAATGATTTCTTTATATAGTGGACAAATCACGTAAAGAGAGTTAAAAAACGGTTTAGTAGTCTCTCAGTGATATATGTCAGACACAAAAGTAAACAGAGATATGTGTTACATACAAAAGTGAACAGAGTGTGAAGTAAGTGAGGTACAAAAAAATTAATATTTGAAATCGTGCACAAATCACGTAAAGAGACCTAAAAAATGGTTTACGAGTCTGTAAGTGTTATGTGTCAGACAACATTGTGTAAAAGTGAACAGAGTGTGAGATACAAAAAAATGAATTTTTTATATAGTGGACAAATCACGTAAAGAGAGTTAAAAAATGGTTTAGTAGACTCTCAGTGATATATGTCAGACACAAAATTGAACAGAGATATGTGTTACATACAAAAGTGAACAGAGTGTGAAGTAAGTGAGGTACAAAAAAATTAATATTTGAAATCGTGCACAAATCACGTAAAGAGAGCTAAAAAATGATTTACGAGTCTGTAAGTGTTGTGTGTCAGACAACATTGTGTAAAATTGAACAGAGTGTGAGATACAAAATAATGATTTTTTTATATAGTGGACAAATCACGTAAAGAGAGTTAAAAAACGGTTTAGTAGTATCTCAGTGATATGTGTCACACACAAAAGTGAACAGAGTGTGAGGTAAGTGAGGTACAAAGAAATTAATATTTGAAATCGTGCACAAATCACGTAAATTGAGCTAGAAAATGGTTTGCGAGTCTGTAAGTGTTATGTGTCAGACAACATTGTGTAAAAGTGAACAGAGTGTGAGATACAAAAAAATGATATCTTTATATAGTGGACAAATCACGTAAAGAGAGTTAAAAAACGGTTTAGTAGTATCTCAGTGATATGTGTCACACACAAAAGTGAACAGAGTGTGAAGTAAGTGAGGTACAAAAAAATTAATATTTGAAATGGTGCACAAATCACGTAAATTGAGCTAAAAAATGGTTTACGAGTCTGTAAGTGTCAGACAACATTGTGTAAGAGTGAACAGAGTGTGAGATACAAAAAAATGAATTTTTTATATAGTGGACAAATCACGTAAAGAGAGTTAAAAAACGGTTTAGTAGTCTCTCAGTGATATATGTCAGACACAAAAGTAAACAGAGATATGTGTTACATACAAAAGTGAACAGAGTGTGAAGTAAGTGAGGTACAAAAAAATTAATATTTGAAATCGTGCACAAATCACGTAAAGAGAGCTAAAAAATGGTTTACGAGTCTGTAAGTGTTATGTGTCAGACAACATTGTGTAAAAGTGAACAGTGTGATATACAAAAAAATGAATTTTTTATATAGTGGACAAATCACGTAAAGAGAGTTAAAAAACGGTTTAGTAGTCTCTCAGTGATATATGTCAGACACAAAAGTGAACAGAGATATGTGTTACATACAAAAGTGAACAGAGTGTGAAGTAAGTGAGGTACAAAAAAAATAATATTTGAAATCGTGCACAAATCACGTAAAGAGAGCTAAAAAATGGTTTACGAGTCTGTAAGTGTTATGTGTCAGACAACATTGTGTAAAAGTGAACAGAGTGTGAGATACAAAAAAATGATTTCTTTATATAGTGGACAAATCACGTAAAGAGAGTTAAAAAACGGTTTAGTAGTCTCTCAGTGATATATGTCAGACACAAAAGTGAACAGAGATATGTGTTACATACAAAAGTGAACAGAGTGTGAAGTAAGTGAGGTACAAAAAAAATAATATTTGAAATCGTGCACAAATCACGTAAAGAGAGCTAAAAAATGGTTTACGAGTCTGTAAGTGTTATGTGTCAGACAACATTGTGTAAAAGTGAACAGAGTGTGAGATACAAAAAAATGATTTCTTTATATAGTGGACAAATCACGTAAAGAGAGTTAAAAAACGGTTTAGTAGTCTCTCAGTGATATATGTCAGACACAAAAGTAAACAGAGATATGTGTTACATACAAAAGTGAACAGAGTGTGAAGTAAGTGAGGTACAAAAAAATTAATATTTGAAATCGTGCACAAATCACGTAAAGAGACCTAAAAAATGGTTTAAGAGTCTGTAAGTGTTATGTGTCAGACAACATTGTGTAAAAGAGAACAGAGTGTGAGATACAAAAAAATGATTTCTTTATATAGTGGACAAATCACGTAAAGAGAGTTAAAAAACGGTTTAGTAGTCTCTCAGTGATATATGTCAGACACAAAAGTAAACAGAGATATGTGTTACATACAAAAGTGAACAGAGTGTGAAGTAAGTGAGGTACAAAAAAATTAATATTTGAAATCGTGCACAAATCACGTAAAGAGACCTAAAAAATGGTTTACGAGTCTGTAAGTGTTATGTGTCAGACAACATTGTGTAAAAGTGAACAGAGTGTGAGATACAAAAAAATGAATTTTTTAAATAGTGGACAAATCACGTAAAGAGAGTTAAAAAATGGTTTAGTAGACTCTCAGTGATATATGTCAGACACAAAATTGAACAGAGATATGTGTTACATACTAAAGTGAACAGAGTGTGAAGTAAGTGAGGTACAAAAAAATTAAAATTTGAAATCGTGCACAAATCACGTAAAGAGAGCTAAAAAATGGTTTACGAGTCTGTAAGTGTTATGTGTCAGACAACATTGTGTAAAAGTGAACAGAGTGTGAGATACAAAAAAATGATTTCTTTATATTGTGGACAAATCACGTAAAGAGAGTTTAAAAACGGTTTAGTAGTCTCTCAGTGATATATGTCAGACACAAAAGTGAACAGAGATATGTGTCACACACAAAAGTGAACAGAGTGTGAAGTAAGTGAGGTACAAAAAAATTAATATTTGAAATCGTGCACAAATCACGTAAAGAGAGCTAAAAAATGGTTTACGAGTCTGTAAGTGTTATGTGTCAGACAACATTGTGTAAAAGTGAACAGAGTGTGAGATACAAAATAATGATTTTTTTATATAGTGGACAAATCACGTAAAGAGAGTTAAAAAACGGTTTAGTAGTATCTCAGTGATATGTGTCACACACAAAAGTGAACAGAGTGTGAAGTAAGTGAGGTACAAAAAAATTAATATTTGAAATCGTGCACAAATCACGTAAAGAGAGCTAAAAAATGGTTTACGAGTCTGTAAGTGTTATGTGTCAGACAACATTGTGTAAAAGTGAACAGAGTGTGAGATACAAAAAAATGATTTCTTTATATAGTGGACAAATCACGTAAAGAGAGTTAAAAAACGGTTTAGTAGTCTCTCAGTGATATATGTCAGACACAAAAGTGAACAGAGATATGTGTCACACACAAAAGTGAACAGAGTGTGAAGTAAGTAAGGTACAAAAAAATTAATATTTGAAATCGTGCACAAATCACGTAAAGAGAGCTAAAAAATGGTTTACGAGTCTGTAAGTGTTATGTGTCAGACAACATTGTGTAAAAGTGAACAGAGTGTGAGATACAAAATAATGATTTTTTTATATAGTGGACAAATCACGTAAAGAGAGTTAAAAAACGGTTTAGTAGTATCTCAGTGATATGTGTCACACACAAAAGTGAACAGAGTGTGAAGTAAGTGAGGTACAAAGAAATTAATATTTGAAATCGTGCACAAATCACGTAAATTGAGCTAGAAAATGGTTTGCGAGTCTGTAAGTGTTATGTGTCAGACAACATTGTGTAAAAGTGAACAGAGTGTGAGATACAAAAAAATGATATCTTTATATAGTGGACAAATCACGTAAAGAGAGTTAAAAAACGGTTTAGTAGTATCTCAGTGATATGTGTCACACACAAAAGTGAACAGAGTGTGAAGTAAGTGAGGTACAAAAAAATTAATATTTGAAATGGTGCACAAATCACGTAAATTGAGCTAAAAAATGGTTTACGAGTCTGTAAGTGTCAGACAACATTGTGTAAGAGTGAACAGAGTGTGAGATACAAAAAAATGAATTTTTTATATAGTGGACAAATCACGTAAAGAGAGTTAAAAAACGGTTTAGTAGTCTCTCAGTGATATATGTCAGACACAAAAGTGAACAGAGATATGTGTTACATACAAAAGTGAACAGAGTGTGAAGTAAGTGAGGTACAAAAAAAATAATATTCGAAATCGTGCACAAATCACGTAAAGAGAGCTAAAAAATGGTTTACGAGTCTGTAAGTGTTATGTGTCAGACAACATTGTGTAAAAGTGAACAGAGTGTGAGATACAAAAAAATGATTTCTTTATATAGTGGACAAATCACGTAAAGAGAGTTAAAAAACGGTTTAGTAGTCTCTCAGTGATATATGTCAGACACAAAAGTAAACAGAGATATGTGTTACATACAAAAGTGAACAGAGTGTGAAGTAAGTGAGGTACAAAAAAAATAATATTTTAAATCGTGCACAAATCACGTAAAGAGAGCTAAAAAATGGTTTACGAGTCTGTAAGTGTTATGTGTCAGACAACATTGTGTAAAAGTGAACAGAGTGTGAGATACAAAAAAATGAATTTTTTATATAGTGGACAAATCACGTAAAGAGAGTTAAAAAATGGTTTAGTAGACTCTCAGTGATATATGTCAGACACAAAATTGAACAGAGATATGTGTTACATACAAAAGTGAACAGAGTGTGAAGTAAGTGAGGTACAAAAAAATTAATATTTGAAATCGTGCACAAATCACGTAAAGAGAGCTAAAAAATGATTTACGAGTCTGTAAGTGTTGTGTGTCAGACAACATTGTGTAAAATTGAACAGAGTGTGAGATACAAAATAATGATTTTTTTATATAGTGGACAAATCACGTAAAGAGAGTTAAAAAACGGTTTAGTAGTATCTCAGTGATATGTGTCACACACAAAAGTGAACAGAGTGTGAAGTAAGTGAGGTACAAAGAAATTAATATTTGAAATCGTGCACAAATCACGTAAATTGAGCTAGAAAATGGTTTGCGAGTCTGTAAGTGTTATGTGTCAGACAACATTGTGTAAAAGTGAACAGAGTGTGAGATACAAAAAAATGATATCTTTATATAGTGGACAAATCACGTAAAGAGAGTTAAAAAACGGTTTAGTAGTATCTCAGTGATATGTGTCACACACAAAAGTGAACAGAGTGTGAAGTAAGTGAGGTACAAAAAAATTAATATTTGAAATGGTGCACAAATCACGTAAATTGAGCTAAAAAATGGTTTACGAGTCTGTAAGTGTTATGTGTCAGACAACATTGTGTAAGAGTGAACAGAGTGTGAGATACAAAAAAATGAATTTTTTATATAGTGGACAAATCACGTAAAGAGAGTTAAAAAACGGTTTAGTAGTCTCTCAGTGATATATGTCAGACACAAAAGTAAACAGAGATATGTGTTACATACAAAAGTGAACAGAGTGTGAAGTAAGTGAGGTACAAAAAAATTAATATTTGAAATCGTGCACAAATCACGTAAAGAGAGCTAAAAAATGGTTTACGAGTCTGTAAGTGTTATGTGTCAGACAACATTGTGTAAAAGTGAACAGTGTGATATACAAAAAAATGAATTTTTTATATAGTGGACAAATCACGTAAAGAGAGTTAAAAAACGGTTTAGTAGTCTCTCAGTGATATATGTCAGACACAAAAGTGAACAGAGATATGTGTTACATACAAAAGTGAACAGAGTGTGAAGTAAGTGAGGTACAAAAAAAATAATATTTGAAATCGTGCACAAATCACGTAAAGAGAGCTAAAAAATGGTTTACGAGTCTGTAAGTGTTATGTGTCAGACAACATTGTGTAAAAGTGAACAGAGTGTGAGATACAAAAAAATGATTTCTTTATATAGTGGACAAATCACGTAAAGAGAGTTAAAAAACGGTTTAGTAGTCTCTCAGTGATATATGTCAGACACAAAAGTGAACAGAGATATGTGTTACATACAAAAGTGAACAGAGTGTGAAGTAAGTGAAGTACAAAAAAAATAATATTTGAAATCGTGCACAAATCACGTAAAGAGAGCTAAAAAATGGTTTACGAGTCTGTAAGTGTTATGTGTCAGACAACATTGTGTAAAAGTGAACTGAGTGTGAGATACAAAAAAATGATTTCTTTATATAGTGGACAAATCACGTAAAGAGAGTTAAAAAACGGTTTAGTAGTCTCTCAGTGATATATGTCAGACACAAAAGTAAACAGAGATATGTGTTACATACAAAAGTGAACAGAGTGTGAAGTAAGTGAGGTACAAAAAAATTAATATTTGAAATCGTGCACAAATCACGTAAAGAGACCTAAAAAATGGTTTACGAGTCTGTAAGTGTTATGTGTCAGACAACATTGTGTAAAAGAGAACAGAGTGTGAGATACAAAAAAATGATTTCTTTATATAGTGGACAAATCACGTAAAGAGAGTTAAAAAACGGTTTAGTAGTCTCTCAGTGATATAAGTCAGACACAAAAGTAAACAGAGATATGTGTTACATACAAAAGTGAACAGAGTGTGAAGTAAGTGAGGTACAAAAAAATTAATATTTGAAATCGTGCACAAATCACGTAAAGAGACCTAAAAAATGGTTTACGAGTCTGTAAGTGTTATGTGTCAGACAACATTGTGTAAAAGTGAACAGAGTGTGAGATACAAAAAAATGAATTTTTTATATAGTGGACAAATCACGTAAAGAGAGTTAAAAAATGGTTTAGTAGACTCTCAGTGATATATGTCAGACACAAAATTGAACAGAGATATGTGTTACATACAAAAGTGAACAGAGTGTGAAGTAAGTGAGGTACAAAAAAATTAATATTTGAAATCGTGCACAAATCACGTAAAGAGAGCTAAAAAATGATTTACGAGTCTGTAAGTGTTGTGTGTCAGACAACATTGTGTAAAATTGAACAGAGTGTGAGATACAAAATAATGATTTTTTTATATAGTGGACAAATCACGTAAAGAGAGTTAAAAAACGGTTTAGTAGTATCTCAGTGATATGTGTCACACACAAAAGTGAACAGAGTGTGAAGTAAGTGAGGTACAAAAAAATTAATATTTGAAATCGTGCACAAATCACGTAAAGAGAGCTAAAAAATGGTTTACGAGTCTGTAAGTGTTATGTGTCAGACAACATTGTGTAAGAGTGAACAGAGTGTGAGATACAAAAAAATGAATTTTTTATATAGTGGACAAATCACGTAAAGAGAGTTAAAAAACGGTTTAGTAGTCTCTCAGTGATATATGTCAGACACAAAAGTGAACAGAGATAAGTGTTACATACAAAAGTGAACAGAGTGTGAAGTAAGTGAGGTACAAAAAAATTAATATTTGAAATCGTGCACAAATCACGTAAAGAGAGCTAAAAAATGGTTTACGAGTCTGTAAGTGTTATGTGTCAGACAACATTGTGTAAAAGTGAACAGAGTGTGAGATACAAAAAAATGATTTCTTTATATAGTGGACAAATCACGTAAAGAGAGTTAAAAAACGGTTTAGTAGTCTCTCAGTGATATATGTCAGACACAAAAGTGAACAGAGATATGTGTCACACACAAAAGTGAACAGAGTGTGAAGTAAGTAAAGTACAAAAAAATTAATATTTGAAATCGTGCACAAATCACGTAAAGAGAGCTAAAAAATGGTTTACGAGTCTGTAAGTGTTATGTGTCAGACAACATTGTGTAAAAGTGAACAGAGTGTGAGATACAAAATAATGATTTTTTTATATAGTGGACAAATCACGTAAAGAGAGTTAAAAAACGGTTTAGTAGTATCTCAGTGATATGTGTCACACACAAAAGTGAACAGAGTGTGAAGTAAGTGAGGTACAAAAAAATTAATATTTGAAATCGTGCACAAATCACGTAAAGAGAGCTAAAAAATGGCTTACGAGTCTGTAAGTGTTATGTGTCAGACAACATTGTGTAAAAGTGAACAGAGTGTGAGATACAAAAAAATGATTTCTTTATATAGTGGACAAATCACGTAAAGAGAGTTAAAAAACGGTTTAGTAGTCTCTCAGTGATATATGTCAGACACAAAAGTGAACAGAGATATGTGTCACACACAAAAGTGAACAGAGTGTGAAGTAAGTAAGGTACAAAAAAATTAATATTTGAAATCGTGCACAAATCACGTAAAGAGAGCTAAAAAATGGTTTACGAGTCTGTAAGTGTTATGTGTCAGACAACATTGTGTAAAAGTGAACAGAGTGTGAGATACAAAATAATGATTTTTTTATATAGTGGACAAATCACGTAAAGAGAGTTAAAAAACGGTTTAGTAGTATCTCAGTGATATGTGTCACACACAAAAGTGAACAGAGTGTGAAGTAAGTGAGGTACAAAAAAATTAATATTTGAAATCGTGCACAAATCACGTAAAGAGAGCTAAAAAATGGTTTACGAGTCTGTAAGTATTATGTGTCAGACAACATTGTGTAAGAGTGAACAGAGTGTGAGATACAAAAAAATGAATTTTTTATATAGTGGACAAATCACGTAAAGAGAGTTAAAAAACGGTTTAGTAGTCTCTCAGTGATATATGTCAGACACAAAAGTAAACAGAGATATGTGTTACATTCAAAAGTGAACAGAGTGTGAAGTAAGTGAGGTACAAAAAAATTAATATTTGAAATCGTGCACAAATCACGTAAAGAGAGCTAAAAAATGATTTACGAGTCTGTAAGTGTTGTGTGTCAGACAACATTGTGTAAAATTGAACAGAGTGTGGGATACAAAATAATGATTTTTTTATATAGTGGACAAATCACGTAAAGAGAGTTAAAAAATGGTTTAGTAGACTCTCAGTGATATATGTCAGACACAAAATTGAACAGAGATATGTGTTACATACAAAAGTGAACAGAGTGTGAAGTAAGTGAGGTACAAAAAAATTAATATTTGAAATCGTGCACAAATCACGTAAAGAGAGCTAAAAAATGGTTTACGAGTCTGTAAGTTTTATGTGTCAGACAACATTGTGTAAAAGTGAACAGAGTGTGATATACAAAAAAATGAATTTTTTATATAGTGGACAAATCACGTAAAGAGAGTTAAAAAACGGTTTAGTAGTCTCTCAGTGATATATGTCAGACACAAAAGTGAACAGAGATATGTGTCACACACAAAAGTGAACAGAGTGTGAAGTAAGTGAGGTACAAAAAAAATAATATTTTAAATCGTGCACAAATCACGTAAAGAGAGCTAAAAAATGGTTTACGAGTCTGTAAGTGTTATGTGTCAGACAACATTGTGTAAAAGTGAACAGAGTGTGAGATACAAAATAATGATTTTTTTATATAGTGGACAAATCACGTAAAGAGAGTTAAAAAACGGTTTAGTAGTATCTCAGTGATATGTGTCACACACAAAAGTGAACAGAGTGTGAAGTAAGTGAGGTACAAAAAAAATAATATTTGAAATCGTGCACAAATCACGTAAAGAGAGCTAAAAAATGGTTTACGAGTCTGTAAGTGTTATGTGTCAGACAACATTGTGTAAAAGTGAACAGAGTGTGAGATGCAAAAAAATGATTTCTTTATATAGTGGACAAATCACGTAAAGAGAGTTAAAAAACGGTTTAGTAGTCTCTCAGTGATATATGTCAGACACAAAAGTAAACAGAGATATGTGTTACATACAAAAGTGAACAGAGTGTGAAGTAAGTGAGGTACAAAAAAATTAATATTTGAAATCGTGCACAAATCACGTAAAGAGACCTAAAAAATGGTTTACGAGTCTGTAAGTGTTAAGTGTCAGACAACATTGTGTAAAAGTGAACAGAGTGTGAGATACAAAAAAATGAATTTTTTATATAGTGGACAAATCACGTAAAGAGAGTTAAAAAATGGTTTAGTAGACTCTCAGTGATATATGTCAGACACAAAATTGAACAGAGATATGTGTTACATACAAAAGTGAACAGAGTGTGAAGTAAGTGAGGTACAAAAAAATTAATATTTGAAATCGTGCACAAATCACGTAAAGAGAGCTAAAAAATGGTTTACGAGTCTGTGTAAGACAACATTGTGTAAGAGTGAACAGAGTGTGAGATACAAAAAAATGAATTTTTTATATAGTGGACAAATCACGTAAAGAGAGTTAAAAAACGGTTTAGTAGTCTCTCAGTGATATATGTCAGACACAAAAATAAACAGAGATATGTGTTACATACAAAAGTGAACAGAGTGTGAAGTAAGTGAGGTACAAAAAAATTAATATTTGAAATCGCGCACAAATCACGTAAAGAGAGCTAAAAAATGGTTTACGAGTCTGTAAGTGTTATGTGTCAGACAACATTGTGTAAAAGTGAACAGAGTGTGATATACAAAAAAATGAATTTTTTATATAGTGGACAAATCACGTAAAGAGAGTTAAAAAACGGATTAGTAGTCTCTCAGTGATATATGTCAGACACAAAAGTGAACAGAGATATGTGTTACATACAAAAGTGAACAGAGTGTGAAGTAAGTGAGGTACAAAAAAAATAATATTTGAAATCGTGCACAAATCACGTAAAGAGAGCTAAAAAATGGTTTACGAGTCTGTAAGTGTTATGTGTCAGACAACATTGTGTAAAAGTGAACAGAGTGTGAGATACAAAAAAATGATTTCTTTATATAGTGGACAAATCACGTAAAGAGAGTTAAAAAACGGTTTAGTAGTCTCTCAGTGATATATGTCAGACACAAAAGTGAACAGAGATATGTGTTACATACAAAAGTGAACAGAGTGTGAAGTAAGTGAGGTACAAAAAAATTAATATTTGAAATCGTGCACAAATCACGTAAAGAGAGCTAAAAAATGGTTTACGAGTCTGTAAGTGTTGTGTGTCAGACAACATTGTGTAAAATTGAACAGAGTGTGAGATACAAAATAATGATTTTTCTATATAGTGGACAAATCACGTAAAGAGAGTTAAAAAACGGTTTAGTAGTATCTCAGTGATATGTGTCACACACAAAAGTGAACAGAGTGTGAAGTAAGTGAGGTACAAATAAATTAATATTTGAAATCGTGCACAAATCACGTAAAGAGAGCTAAAAAATGGTTTACGAGTCTGTAAGTGTTATGTGTCAGACAACATTGTGTAAGAGTGAACAGAGTGTGAGATACAAAAAAATGATTTTTTTATATAGTGGACAAATCACGTAAAGAGAGTTAAAAAACGGTTTAGTAGTCTCTCAGTGATATATGTCAGACACAAAAGTAAACAGAGATATGTGTTACATACAAAAGTGAACAGAGTGTGAAGTAAGTGAGGTACAAAAAAATTAATATTTGAAATCGTGCACAAATCACGTAAAGAGAGCTAAAAAATGGTTTACGAGTCTGTAAGTGTTATGTGTCAGACCACATTGTGTAAAAGTGAACAGAGTGTGAGATACAAAAAAATGATTTTTTTATATAGTGGACAAATCACGTAAAGAGAGTTAAAAAACGGTTTAGTAGTCTCTCAGTGATATATGTCAGACACAAAAGTGAACAGAGATATGTGTTACATACAAAAGTGAACAGAGTGTGAAGTAAGTGAGGTACAAAAAAATTAATATTTGAAATCGTGCACAAATCACGTAAAGAGAGCTAAAAAATGGTTTACGAGTCTGTAAGTGTTATGTGTCAGACAACATTGTGTAAAAGTGAACAGAGTGTGAGATACAAAAAAATGATTTCTTTATATAGTGGACAAATCACGTAAAGAGAGTTAAAAAACGGTTTAGTAGTCTCTCAGTGATATATGTCAGACACAAAAGTGAACAGAGATATGTGTCACACACAAAAGTGAACAGAGTGTGAAATAAGTAAGGTACAAAAAAATTAATATTTTAAATCGTGCACAAATCACGTAAAGAGAGCTAAAAAATGGTTTACGAGTCTGTAAGTGTTATGTGTCAGACAACATTGTGTAAAAGTGAACAGAGTGTGAGATACAAAATAATGATTTTTTTATATAGTGGACAAATCACGTAAAGAGAGTTAAAAAACGGTTTAGTAGTATCTCAGTGATATGTGTCACACACAAAAGTGAACAGAGTGTGAAGTAAGTGAGGTACAAAAAAAATAATATTTGAAATCGTGCACAAATCACGTAAAGAGAGCTAAAAAATGGTTTACGAGTCTGTAGGTGTTATGTGTCAGACAACATTGTGTAAAAGTGAACAGAGTGTGAGATACAAAAAAATGATTTCTTTATATAGTGGACAAATCACGTAAAGAGAGTTAAAAAACGGTTTAGTAGTCTCTCAGTGATATATGTCAGACACAAAAGTAAACAGAGATATGTGTTACATACAAAAGTGAACAGAGTGTGAAGTAAGTGAGGTACAAAAAAATTAATATTTGAAATCGTGCACAAATCACGTAAAGAGAGCTAAAAAATGGTTTACGAGTCTGTGTCAGACAACATTGTGTAAGAGTGAACAGAGTGTGAGATACAAAAAAATGAATTTTTTATATAGTGGACAAATCACGTAAAGAGAGTTAAAAAATGGTTTAGTAGACTCTCAGTGATATATGTCAGACACAAAATTGAACAGAGATATGTGTTACATACAAAAGTGAACAGAGTGTGAAGTAAGTGAGGTACAAAAAAATTAATATTTGAAATCGTGCACAAATCACGTAAAGAGAGCTAAAAAATGGTTTACGAGTCTGTGTCAGACAACATTGTGTAAGAGTGAACAGAGTGTGAGATACAAAAAAATGAATTTTTTATATAGTGGACAAATCACGTAAAGAGAGTTAAAAAACGGTTTAGTAGTCTCTCAGTGATATATGTCAGACACAAAAATAAACAGAGATATGTGTTACATACAAAAGTGAACAGAGTGTGAAGTAAGTGAGGTACAAAAAAATTAATATTTGAAATCGTGCACAAATCACGTAAAGAGAGCTAAAAAATGGTTTACGAGTCTGTAAGTGTTATGTGTCAGACAACATTGTGTAAAAGTGAACAGAGTGTGATATACAAAAAAATGAATTTTTTATATAGTGGACAAATCACGTAAAGAGAGTTAAAAAACGGTTTAGTAGTATCTCAGTGATATGTGTCACACACAAAAGTGAACAGAGTGTGAAGTAAGTGAGGTACAAAAAAAATAATATTTGAAATCGTGCACAAATCACGTAAAGAGAGCTAAAAAATGGTTTACGAGTCTGTAAGTGTTATGTGTCAGACAACATTGTGTAAAAGTGAACAGAGTGTGAGATGCAAAAAAATGATTTCTTTATATAGTGGACAAATCACGTAAAGAGAGTTAAAAAACGGTTTAGTAGTCTCTCAGTGATATATGTCAGACACAAAAGTAAACAGAGATATGTGTTACATACAAAAGTGAACAGAGTGTGAAGTAAGTGAGGTACAAAAAAATTAATATTTGAAATCGTGCACAAATCACGTAAAGAGACCTAAAAAATGGTTTACGAGTCTGTAAGTGTTAAGTGTCAGACAACATTGTGTAAAAGTGAACAGAGTGTGAGATACAAAAAAATGAATTTTTTATATAGTGGACAAATCACGTAAAGAGAGTTAAAAAATGGTTTAGTAGACTCTCAGTGATATATGTCAGACACAAAATTGAACAGAGATATGTGTTACATACAAAAGTGAACAGAGTGTGAAGTAAGTGAGGTACAAAAAAATTAATATTTGAAATCGTGCACAAATCACGTAAAGAGAGCTAAAAAATGGTTTACGAGTCTGTGTCAGACAACATTGTGTAAGAGTGAACAGAGTGTGAGATACAAAAAAATGAATTTTTTATATAGTGGTCAAATCACGTAAAGAGAGTTAAAAAACGGTTTAGTAGTCTCTCAGTGATATATGTCAGACACAAAAATAAACAGAGATATGTGTTACATACAAAAGTGAACAGAGTGTGAAGTAAGTGAGGTACAAAAAAATTAATATTTGAAATCGCGCACAAATCACGTAAAGAGAGCTAAAAAATGGTTTACGAGTCTGTAAGTGTTATGTGTCAGACAACATTGTGTAAAAGTGAACAGAGTGTGATATACAAAAAAATGAATTTTTTATATAGTGGACAAATCACGTAAAGAGAGTTAAAAAACGGATTAGTAGTCTCTCAGTGATATATGTCAGACACAAAAGTGAACAGAGATATGTGTTACATACAAAAGTGAACAGAGTGTGAAGTAAGTGAGGTACAAAAAAAATAATATTTGAAATCGTGCACAAATCACGTAAAGAGAGCTAAAAAATGGTTTACGAGTCTGTAAGTGTTATGTGTCAGACAACATTGTGTAAAAGTGAACAGAGTGTGAGATACAAAAAAATGATTTCTTTATATAGTGGACAAATCACGTAAAGAGAGTTAAAAAACGGTTTAGTAGTCTCTCAGTGATATATGTCAGACACAAAAGTAAACAGAAATATGTGTTACATACAAAAGTGAACAGAGTGTGAAGTAAGTGAGGTACAAAAAAATTAATAATTGAAATCGTGCACAAATCACGTAAAGAGAGCTAAAAAATGATTTACGAGTCTGTAAGTGTTGTGTGTCAGACAACATTGTGTAAAATTGAACAGAGTGTGAGATACAAAATAATGATTTTTCTATATAGTGGACAAATCACGTAAAGAGAGTTAAAAAACGGTTTAGTAGTATCTCAGTGATATGTGTCACACACAAAAGTGAACAGAGTGTGAAGTAAGTGAGGTACAAATAAATTAATATTTGAAATCGTGCACAAATCACGTAAAGAGAGCTAAAAAATGGTTTACGAGTCTGTAAGTGTTATGTGTCAGACAACATTGTGTAAGAGTGAACAGAGTGTGAGATACAAAAAAATGATTTTTTTATATAGTGGACAAATCACGTAAAGAGAGTTAAAAAACGGTTTAGTAGTCTCTCAGTGATATATGTCAGACACAAAAGTAAACAGAGATATGTGTTACATACAAAAGTGAACAGAGTGTGAAGTAAGTGAGGTACAAAAAAATTAATATTTGAAATCGTGCACAAATCACGTAAAGAGAGCTAAAAAATGGTTTACGAGTCTGTAAGTGTTATGTGTCAGACCACATTGTGTAAAAGTGAACAGAGTGTGAGATACAAAAAAATGATTTTTTTATATAGTGGACAAATCACGTAAAGAGAGTTAAAAAACGGTTTAGTAGTCTCTCAGTGATATATGTCAGACACAAAAGTGAACAGAGATATGTGTTACATACAAAAGTGAACAGAGTGTGAAGTAAGTGAGGTACAAAAAAATTAATATTTGAAATCGTGCACAAATCACGTAAAGAGAGCTAAAAAATGGTTTACGAGTCTGTAAGTGTTATGTGTCAGACAACATTGTGTAAAAGTGAACAGAGTGTGAGATACAAAAAAATGATTTCTTTATATAGTGGACAAATCACGTAAAGAGAGTTAAAAAACGGTTTAGTAGTCTCTCAGTGATATATGTCAGACACAAAAGTGAACAGAGATATGTGTCACACACAAAAGTGAACAGAGTGTGAAATAAGTAAGGTACAAAAAAATTAATATTTTAAATCGTGCACAAATCACGTAAAGAGAGCTAAAAAATGGTTTACGAGTCTGTAAGTGTTATGTGTCAGACAACATTGTGTAAAAGTGAACAGAGTGTGAGATACAAAATAATGATTTTTTTATATAGTGGACAAATCACGTAAAGAGAGTTAAAAAACGGTTTAGTAGTATCTCAGTGATATGTGTCACACACAAAAGTGAACAGAGTGTGAAGTAAGTGAGGTACAAAAAAAATAATATTTGAAATCGTGCACAAATCACGTAAAGAGAGCTAAAAAATGGTTTACGAGTCTGTAGGTGTTATGTGTCAGACAACATTGTGTAAAAGTGAACAGAGTGTGAGATACAAAAAAATGATTTCTTTATATAGTGGACAAATCACGTAAAGAGAGTTAAAAAACGGTTTAGTAGTCTCTCAGTGATATATGTCAGACACAAAAGTGAACAGAGATATGTGTTACATACAAAAGTGAACAGAGTGTGAAGTAAGTGAGGTACAAAAAAATTAATATTTGAAATCGTGCACAAATCACGTAAAGAGAGCTAAAAAATGGTTTACGAGTCTGTAAGTGTTATGTGTCAGACAACATTGTGTAAGAGTGAACAGAGTGTGAGATACAAAAAAATGATTTTTTTATATAGTGGACAAATCACGTAAAGAGAGTTAAAAAACGGTTTAGTAGTATCTCAGTGATATGTGTCACACACAAAAGTGAACAGAGTGTGAAGTAAGTGAGGTACAAAAAAATTAATATTTGAAATCGTGCACAAATCACGTAAAGAGAGCTAAAAAATTTTTTACGAGTCTGTAAGTGTTATGTGTCAGACAACATTGTGTAAAAGTGAACAGAGTGTGAGATACAAAAAAATGATTTTTTTATATAGTGGACTAATCACGTAAAGAGAGTTAAAAAACGGTTTAGTAGTCTCTCAGTGATATATGTCAGACACAAAAGTGAACAGAGATATGTGTTACATACAAAAGTGAACAGAGTGTGAAGTAAGTGAGGTACAAAAAAATTAATATTTGAAATCGTGCACAAATCACGTAAAGAGAGCTAAAAAATGGTTTACGAGTCTGTAAGTGTTATGTGTCAGACAACATTGTGTAAAAGTGAACAGAGTGTGAGATACAAAAAAATGATTTCTTTATATAGTGGACAAATCACGTAAAGAGAGTTAAAAAACGGTTTAGTAGTCTCTCAGTGATATATGTCAGACACAAAAGTGAACAGAGATATGTGTCACACACAAAAGTGAACAGAGTGTGAAATAAGTAAGGTACAAAAAAATTAATATTTTAAATCGTGCACAAATCACGTAAAGAGAGCTAAAAAATGGTTTACGAGTCTGTAAGTGTCATGTGTCAGACAACATTGTGTAAAAGTGAACAGAGTGTGAGATACAAAATAATGATTTTTTTATATAGTGGACAAATCACGTAAAGAGAGTTAAAAAACGGTTTAGTAGTATCTCAGTGATATGTGTCACACACAAAAGTGAACAGAGTGTGAAGTAAGTGAGGTACAAAAAAATTAATTTTTGAAATCGTGCACAAATCACGTAAAGAGAGCTAAAAAATGGTTTACGAGTCTGTAAGTGTTATGTGTCAGACAACATTGTGTAAGAGTGAACAGAGTGTGAGATACAAAAAAATGAATTTTTATATAGTGGACAAATCACGTAAAGAGTGTTAAAAAACGGTTTAGTAGTCTCTCAGTGATATATGTCAGACACAAAAGTGAACAGAGATATGTGTTACATACAAAAGTGAACAGAGTGTGAAGTAAGTGAGGTACAAAAAAATTAATATTTGAAATCGTGCACAAATCACGTAAAGAGAGCTAAAAAATGGTTTACGAGTCTGTAAGTGTTATGTGTCAGACAACATTGTGTAAAAGTGAACAGAGTGTGAGATACAAAAAAATGATTTCTTTATATAGTGGACAAATCACGTAAAGAGAGTTAAAAAACGGTTTAGTAGTCTCTCAGTGATATATATCAGACACAAAAGTGAACAGAGATATGTGTCACACACAAAAGTGAACAGAGTGTGAAGTAAGTAAGGTACAAAAAAATTAATATTTGAAATCGTGCACAAATCACGTAAAGAGAGCTAAAAAATGGTTTACGAGTCTGTAAGTGTTATGTGTCAGACAACATTGTGTAAAAGTGAACAGAGTGTGAGATACAAAATAATGATTTTTTTATATAGTGGACAAATCACGTAAAGAGAGTTAAAAAACGGTTTAGTAGTATCTCAGTGATATGTGTCACACACAAAAGTGAACAGAGTGTGAAGTAAGTGAGGTACAAAAAAATTAATATTTGAAATCGTGCACAAATCACGTAAAGAGAGCTAAAAAATGGTTTACGAGTCTGTAAGTGTTATGTGTCAGACAACATTGTGTAAAAGTGAACAGAGTGTGAGATACAAAAAAATGAATTTTTTATATAGTGGACAAATCTCGTAAAGAGAGTTAAAAAACGGTTTAGTAGTCTCTCAGTGATATATGTCAGACACAAAAGTGAACAGAGATATGTGTCACACACAAAAGTGAACAGAGTGTGAAGTAAGTGAGGTACAAAAAAATTAATATTTGAAATCGTGCACAAATCACGTAAAGAGAGCTAAAAAATGGTTTACGAGTCTGTAAGTATTATGTGTCAGACAACATTGTGTAAGAGTGAACAGAGTGTGAGATACAAAAAAATGAATTTTTTATATAGTGGACAAATCACGTAAAGAGAGTTAAAAAACGGTTTAGTAGTCTCTCAGTGATATATGTCAGACACAAAAGTAAACAGAGATATGTGTTACATACAAAAGTGAACAGAGTGTGAAGTAAGTGAGGTACAAAAAAATTAATATTTGAAATCGTGCACAAATCACGTAAAGAGAGCTAAAAAATGGTTTACGAGTCTGTAAGTGTTATGTGTCAGACAACATTGTGTAAAAGTGAACAGAGTGTGATATACAAAAAAATGATTTTTTTATATAGTGGACAAATCACGTAAAGAGAGTTAAAAAACGGTTTAGTAGTCTCTCAGTGATATATGTCAGACACAAAAGTGAACAGAGATATGTGTTACATACAAAAGTGAACAGAGTGTGAAGTAAGTGAGGTACAAAAAAAATAATATTTGAAATCGTGCACAAATCACGTAAAGAGAGCTAAAAAATGGTTTACGAGTCTGTAAGTGTTATGTGTCAGACAACATTGTGTAAAAGTGAACAGAGTGTGAGATACAAAAAAATGATTTCTTTATATAGTGGACAAATCACGTAAAGAGAGTTAAAAAACGGTTTAGTAGTCTCTCAGTGATATATGTCAGACACAAAAGTAAACAGAGATATGTGTTACATACAAAAGTGAACAGAGTGTGAAGTAAGTGAGGTACAAAAAAATTAATATTTGAAATCGTGCACAAATCACGTAAAGAGACCTAAAAAATGGTTTACGAGTCTGTAAGTGTTATGTGTCAGACAACATTGTGTAAAAGTGAACAGAGTGTGAGATACAAAAAAATGAATTTTTTATATAGTGGACAAATCACGTAAAGAGAGTTAAAAAATGGTTTAGTAGACTCTCAGTGATATATGTCAGACACAAAATTGAACAGAGATATGTATTACATACAAAAGTGAACAGAGTGTGAAGTAAGTGAGGTACAAAAAAATTAATATTTGAAATCGTGCACAAATCACGTAAAGAGAGCTAAAAAATGATTTACGAGTCTGTAAGTGTTGTGTGTCAGACAACATTGTCTAAAATTGAACAGAGTGTGAGATACAAAATAATGATTTTTTTATATAGTGGACAAATCACGTAAAGAGAGTTAAAAAACGGTTTAGTAGTATCTCAGTGATATGTGTCACACACAAAAGTGAACAGAGTGTGAAGTAAGTGAGGTGCAAAGAAATTAATATTTGAAATCGTGCACAAATCACGTAAATTGAGCTAGAAAATGGTTTGCGAGTCTGTAAGTGTTATGTGTCAGACAACATTGTGTAAAAGTGAACAGAGTGTGAGATACAAAAAAATGATATCTTTATATAGTGGACAAATCACGTAAAGAGAGTTAAAAAACGGTTTAGTAGTATCTCAGTGATATGTGTCACACACAAAAGTGAACAGAGTGTGAAGTAAGTGAGGTACAAAAAAATTAATATTTGAAATCGTGCACAAATCACGTAAATTGAGCTAAAAAATGGTTTACGAGTCTGTAAGTGTTGTGTGTCAGACAACATTGTGTAAAATTGAACAGAGTGTGAGATACAAAATAATGATTTTTTTATATAGTGGACAAATCACGTAAAGAGAGTTAAAAAACGGTTTAGTAGTATCTCAGTGATATGTGTCACACACAAAAGTGAACAGAGTGTGAAGTAAGTGAGGTACAAATAAATTAATATTTGAAATCGTGCACAAATCACGTAAATTGAGCTAGAAAATGGTTTGCGAGTCTGTAAGTGTTATGTGTCAGACAACATCGTGTAAAAGTGAACAGAGTGTGAGATACAAAAAAATGATATCTTTATATAGTGGACAAATCACGTAAAGAGAGTTAAAAAACGGTTTAGTAGTCTCTCAGTGATATATGTCAGACACAAAAGTGAACAGAGATATGTGTCACACACAAAAGTGAACAGAGTGTGAAGTAAGTGAGGTACAAAAAAATTAATATTTGAAATCGTGCACAAATCACGTAAAGAGAGCTAAAAAATGGTTTACGAGTCTGTAAGTGTTATGTGTCAGACAACATTGTGTAAGAATGAACAGAGTGTGAGATACAAAAAAATGAATTTTTTATATAGTGGACAAATCACGTAAAGAGAGTTAAAAAACGGTTTAGTAGTCTCTCAGTGATATATGTCAGACACAAAAGTGAACAGAGATATGTGTCACACACAAAAGTGAACAGAGTGTGAAGTAAGTGAGGTACAAAAAAATTAATATTTGAAATCGTGCACAAATCACGTAAAGAGAGCTAAAAAATGGTTTACGAGTCTGTAAGTGTTATGTGTCAGACAACATTGTGTAAGAGTGAACAGAGTGTGAGATACAAAAAAATGAATTTTTTATATAGTGGACAAATCACGTAAAGAGAGTTAAAAAACGGTTTAGTAGTCTCTCAGTGATATATGTCAGACACAAAAGTAAACAGAGATATGTGTTACATACAAAAGTGAACAGAGTGTGAAGTAAGTGAGGTACAAAAAAATTAATATTTGAAATCGTGCACAAATCACGTAAAGAGAGCTAAAAAATGGTTTACGAGTCTGTAAGTGTTATGTGTCAGACAACATTGTGTAAAAGTGAACAGAGTGTGAGATACAAAAAAATGATTTTTTTATATAGTAGACAAATCACGTAAAGAGAGTTAAAAAACGGTTTAGTAGTCTCTCAGTGATATATGTCAGACACAAAAGTGAACAGAGATATGTGTTACATACAAAAGTGAACAGAGTGTGAAGTAAGTGAGGTACAAAAAAATTAATATTTGAAATCGTGCACAAATCACGTAAAGAGAGCTAAAAAATGGTTTACGAGTCTGTAAGTGTTATGTGTCAGACAACATTGTGTAAAAGTGAACAGAGTGTGAGATACAAAAAAATGATTTCTTTATATAGTGGACAAATCACGTAAAGAGAGTTAAAAAACGGTTTAGTAGTCTCTCAGTGATATATGTCAGACACAAAAGTGAACAGAGATATGTGTCACACACAAAAGAACAGAGTGTGAAATAAGTAAGGTACAAAAAAATTAATATTTTAAATCGTGCACAAATCACGTAAAGAGAGCTAAAAAATGGTTTACGAGTCTGTAAGTGTTATGTGTCAGACAACATTGTGTAAAAGTGAACAGAGTGTGAGATACAAAATAATGATTTTTTTATATAGTGGACAAATCACGTAAAGAGAGTTAAAAAACGGTTTAGTAGTATCTCAGTGATATGTGTCACACACAAAAGTGAACAGAGTGTGAAGTAAGTGAGGTACAAAAAAATTAATATTTGAAATCGTGCACAAATTACGTAAAGAGAGCTAAAAAATGGTTTACGAGTCTGTAAGTGTTATGTGTCAGACAACATTGTGTAAGAGTGAACAGAGTGTGAGATACAAAAAAATGAATTTTTTATATAGTGGACAAATCACGTAAAGAGAGTTAAAAAACGGTTTAGTAGTCTCTCAGTGATATATGTCAGACACAAAAGTGAACAGAGATATGTGTTACATACAAAAGTGAACAGAGTGTGAAGTAAGTGAGGTACAAAAAAATTAATATTTGAAATCGTGCACAAATCACGTAAAGAGAGCTAAAAAATGGTTTACGAGTCTGTAAGTGTTATGTGTCAGACAACATTGTGTAAAAGTGAACAGAGTGTGAGATACAAAAAAATGATTTCTTTATATAGTGGACAAATCACGTAAAGAGAGTTAAAAAACGGTTTAGTAGTCTCTCAGTGATATATGTCAGACACAAAAGTGAACAGAGATATGTGTCACACACAAAAGTGAACAGAGTGTGAAGTAAGTAAGGTACAAAAAAATTAATATTTGAAATCGTGCACAAATCACGTAAAGAGAGCTAAAAAATGGTTTACGAGTCTGTAAGTGTTATGTGTCAGACAACATTGTGTAAAAGTGAACAGAGTGTGAGATACAATATAATGATTTTTTTATATAGTGGACAAATCACGTAAAGAGAGTTAAAAAACGGTTTAGTAGTATCTCAGTGATATGTGTCACACACAAAAGTGAACAGAGTGTGAAGTAAGTGAGGTACAAAAAAATTAATATTTGAAATCGTGCACAAATCACGTAAAGAGAGCTAAAAAATGGTTTACGAGTCTGTAAGTGTTATGTGTCAGACAACATTGTGTAAAAGTGAACAGAGTGTGAGATACAAAAAAATGAATTTTTTATATAGTGGACAAATCACGTAAAGAGAGTTAAAAAACGGTTTAGTAGTCTCTCAGTGATATATGTCAGACACAAAAGTGAACAGAGATATGTGTCACACACAAAAGTGAACAGAGTGTGAAGTAAGTGAGGTACAAAAAAATTAATATTTGAAATCGTGCACAAATCACGTAAAGAGAGCTAAAAAATGGTTTACGAGTCTGTAAGTATTATGTGTCAGACAACATTGTGTAAGAGTGAACAGAGTGTGAGATACAAAAAAATGAATTTTTTATATAGTGGACAAATCACGTAAAGAGAGTTAAAAAACGGTTTAGTAGTCTCTCAGTGATATATGTCAGACACAAAAGTAAACAGAGATATGTGTTACATACAAAAGTGAACAGAGTGTGAAGTAAGTGAGGTACAAAAAAATTAATATTTGAAATCGTGCACAAATCACGTAAAGAGAGCTAAAAAATGGTTTACGAGTCTGTAAGTGTTATGTGTCAGACAACATTGTGTAAAAGTGAACAGAGTGTGATATACAAAAAAATGAATTTTTTATATAGTGGACAAATCACGTAAAGAGAGTTAAAAAACGGTTTAGTAGTCTCTCAGTGATATATGTCAGACACAAAAGTGAACAGAGATTTGTGTTACATACAAAAGTGAACAGAGTGTGAAGTAAGTGAGGTACAAAAAAAATAATATTTGAAATCGTGCACAAATCACGTAAAGAGAGCCAAAAAATGGTTTACGAGTCTGTAAGTGTTATGTGTCAGACAACATTGTGTAAAAGTGAACAGAGTGTGAGATACAAAAAAATGATTTCTTTATATAGTGGACAAATCACGTAAAGAGAGTTAAAAAACGGTTTAGTAGACTCTCAGTGATATATGTCAGACACAAAAGTAAACAGAGATATGTGTTACATACAAAAGTGAACAGAGTGTGAAGTAAGTGAGGTACAAAAAAATTAATATTTGAAATCGTGCACAAATCACGTAAAGAGAGCTAAAAAATGATTTACGAGTCTGTAAGTGTTGTGTGTCAGACAACATTGTGTAAAATTGAACAGAGTGTGAGATACAAAATAATGATTTTTTTATATAGTGAACAAATCACGTAAAGAGAGTTAAAAAACGGTTTAGTAGTATCTCAGTGATATGTGTCACACACAAAAGTGAACAGAGTGTGAAGTAAGTGAGGTACAAATAAATTAATATTTTAAATCGTGCACAAATCACGTAAATTGAGCTAGAAAATGGTTTGCGAGTCTGTAAGTGTTATGTGTCAGACAACATCGTGTAAAAGTGAACAGAGTGTGAGATACAAAAAAATGATATCTTTATATAGTGGACAAATCACGTAAAGAGAGTTAAAAAACGGTTTAGTAGTCTCTCAGTGATATATGTCAGACACAAAAGTGAACAGAGATATATGTCACACACAAAAGTGAACAGAGTGTGAAGTAAGTGAGGTACAAAAAAATTAATATTTGAAATCGTGCACAAATCACGTAGAGAGAGCTGAAAAATGGTTTACGAGTCTGTAAGTGTTATGTGTCAGACAACATTGTGTAAGAGTGAACAGAGTGTGAGATACAAAAAAATGAATTTTTTATATAGTGGACAAATCACGTAAAGAGAGTTAAAAAACGGTTTAGTAGTCTCTCAGTGATATATGTCAGACACAAAAGTGAACAGAGATATGTGTCACACACAAAAGTGAACAGAGTGTGAAGTAAGTGAGGTACAAAAAAATTAATATTTGAAATCGTGCACAAATCACGTAAAGAGAGCTAAAAAATGGTTTACGAGTCTGTAAGTGTTATGTGTCAGACAACATTGTGTAAGAGTAAACAGAGTGTGAGATACAAAAAAATGAATTTTTTATACAGTGGACAAATCACGTAAAGAGAGTTAAAAAACGGTTTAGTAGTATCTCAGTGATATGTGTCACACACAAAAGTGAACAGAGTGTGAAGTAAGTGAGGTACAAAAAAATTAATATTTGAAATCGTGCACAAATCACGTAAAGAGAGCTAAAAAATGATTTACGAGTCTGTAAGTGTTATGTGTCAGACAACATTGTGTAAGAGTGAACAGAGTGTGAGATACAAAAAAATGAATTTTTTATATAGTGGACAAATCACGTAAAGAGAGTTAAAAAATGGTTTAGTAGACTCTCAGTGATATATGTCAGACACAAAATTGAACAGAGATATGTGTTACATACAAAAGTGAACAGAGTGTGAAGTAAGTGAGGTACAAAAAAATTAATATTTGAAATCGTGCACAAATCACGTAAAGAGAGCTAAAAAATGATTTACGAGTCTGTAAGTGTTGTGTGTCAGACAACATTGTGTAAAATTGAACAGAGTGTGAGATACAAAATAATGATTTTTTTATATAGTGAACAAATCACGTAAAGAGAGTTAAAAAACGGTTTAGTAGTATCTCAGTGATATGTGTCACACACAAAAGTGAACAGAGTGTGAAGTAAGTGAGGTACAAATAAATTAATATTTTAAATCGTGCACAAATCACGTAAATTGAGCTGAAAAATGGTTTACGAGTCTGTAAGTGTTATGTGTCAGACAACATTGTGTAAGAGTGAACAGAGTGTGAGATACAAAAAAATGAATTTTTTAAATAGTGGACAAATCACGTAAAGAGAGTTAAAAAACGGTTTAGTAGTCTCTCAGTGATATATGTCAGACACAAAAGTGAACAGAGATATGTGTCACACACAAAAGTGAACAGAGTGTGAAGTAAGTGAGGTACAAAAAAATTAATATTTGAAATCGTGCACAAATCACGTAAAGAGAGCTAAAAAATGGTTTACGAGTCTGTAAGTGTTATGTGTCAGACAACATTGTGTAAGAGTGAACAGAGTGTGAGATACAAAAAAATGAATTTTTTATATAGTGGACAAATCACGTAAAGAGAGTTAAAAAACGGTTTAGTAGTATCTCAGTGATATGTGTCACACACAAAAGTGAACAGAGTGTGAAGTAAGTGAGGTACAAAAAAATTAATATTTGAAATCGTGCACAAATCACGTAAAGAGAGCTAAAAAATGGTTTACGAGTCTGTAAGTGTTATGTGTCAGACAACATTGTGTAAGAGTGAACAGAATGTGAGATACAAAAAAATGAATTTTTTATATAGTGGACAAATCACGTAAAGAGAGTTAAAAAACGGTTTAGTAGTCTCTCAGTGATATATGTCAGACACAAAAGTAAACAGAGATATGTGTTACATACAAAAGTGAACAGAGTGTGAAGTAAGTGAGGTACAAAAAAATTAATATTTGAAATCGTGCACAAATCACGTAAAGAGAGCTAAAAAATGGTTTACGAGTCTGTAAGTGTTATGTGTCAGACAACATTGTGTAACAGTGAACATAGTGTTAGATACAAAAAAATGAATTTTTTATATAGTGGACAAATCACGTAAAGAGAGTTAAAAAACGGTTTAGTAGTCTCTCAGTGATATATGTCAGACACAAAAGTGAACAGAGATATGTGTTACATACAAAAGTGAACAGAGTGTGAAGTAAGTGAGGTACAAAAAAATTAATATTTGAAATCGTGCACAAATCACGTAAAGAGAGCTAAAAAATGGTTTACGAGTCTGTAAGTGTTATGTGTCAGACAACATTGTGTAAAAGTGAACAGAGTGTGAGATACAAAAAAATGATTTCTTTATATAGTGGACAAATCACGTAAAGAGAGTTAAAAAACGGTTTAGTGGTCTCTCAGTGATATATGTCAGACACAAAAGTGAACAGAGATATGTGTCACACACAAAAGTGAACAGAGTGTGAAGTAAGTAAGGTACAAAAAAATTAATATTTGAAATCGTGCACAAATCACGTAAAGAGAGCTAAAAAATGGTTTACGAGTCTGTAAGTGTTATGTGTCAGACAACATTGTGTAAAAGTGAACAGAGTGTGAGATACAAAATAATGATTTTTTTATATAGTGGACAAATCACGTAAAGAGAGTTAAAAAACGGTTTAGTAGTATCTCAGTGATATGTGTCACACACAAAAGTGAACAGAGTGTGAAGTAAGTGAGGTACAAAAAAATTAATATTTGAAATCGTGCACAAATCACGTAAAGAGAGCTAAAAAATGGTTTACGAGTCTGTAAGTGTTATGTGTCAGACAACATTGTGTAAAAGTGAACAGAGTGTGAGATACAAAAAAATGAATTTTTTATATAGTGGACAAATCACGTAAAGAGAGTTAAAAAACGGTTTAGTAGTCTCTCAGGGATATATGTCAGACACAAAAGTGAACAGAGATATGTGTCACACACAAAAGTGAACAGAGTGTGAAGTAAGTGAGGTACAAAAAAATTAATATTTGAAATCGTGCACAAATCACGTAAAGAGAGCTAAAAAATGGTTTACGAGTCTGTAAGTGTTATGTGTCAGACAACATTGTGTAAGAGTGAACAGAGTGTGAGATACAAAAAAATGAATTTTTTATATAGTGGACAAATCACGTAAAGAGAGTTAAAAAACGGTTTAGTAGTCTCTCAGTGATATATGTCAGACACAAAAGTGAACAGAGATATGTGTCACACACAAAAGTGAACAGAGTGTGAAGTAAGTGAGGTACAAAAAAAATAATATTTGAAATCGTGCACAAATCACGTAAAGAGAGCTAAAAAATGGTTTACGAGTCTGTAAGTGTTATGTGTCAGACAACATTGTGTAAGAGTGAACAGAGTGTGAGATACAAAAAAATGATTTCTTTATATAGTGGACAAATCACGTAAAGAGAGTTAAAAAACGGTTTAGTAGTCTCTCAGTGATATATGTCAGACACAAAAGTGAACAGAGATATGTGTCACACACAAAAGTGAACACAGTGTGAAGTAAGTAAGGTACAAAAAAATTAATATTTGAAATCGTTCACAAATCACGTAAAGAGAGCTAAAAAATGGTTTACGAGTCTGTAAGTGTTATGTGTCAGACAACATTGTGTAAAAGTGAACAGAGTGTGAGATACAAAATAATGATTTTTTTATATAGTGGACAAATCACGTAAAGAGAGTTAAAAAACGGTTTAGTAGTATCTCAGTGATATGTGTCACACACAAAAGTGAACAGAGTGTGAAGTAAGTGAGGTACAAAAAAATTAATATTTGAAATCGTGCACAAATCACGTAAAGAGAGCTAAAAAATGGTTTACGAGTCTGTAAGTGTTATGTGTCAGACAACATTGTGTAAAAGTGAACAGAGTGTGAGATACAAAAAAATGAATTTTTTATATAGTGGACAAATCACGTAAAGAGAGTTAAAAAACGGTTTAGTAGTCTCTCAGTGATATATGTCAGACACAAAAGTGAACAGAGATATGTGTCACACACAAAAGTGAACAGAGTGTGAAGTAAGTGAGGTACAAAAAAATTAATATTTGAAATCGTGCACAAATCACGTAAAGAGAGCTAAAAAATGGTTTACGAGTCTGTAAGTGTTACGTGTCAGACAACATTGTGTAAAAGTGAACAGAGTGTGAGATACAAAAAAATGATATCTTTATATAGTGGACAAATCACGTAAAGAGAGTTAAAAAACGGTTTAGTAGTATCTCAGTGATATGTGTCACACACAAAAGTGAACAGAGTGTGAAGTAAGTGAGGTACAAAAAAATTAATATTTGAAATCGTGCACAAATCACGTAAATTGAGCTAAAAAATGGTTTACGAGACTGTAAGTGTTGTGTGTCAGACAACATTGTGTAAAATTGAACAGAGTGTGAGATACAAAATAATGATTTTTTTATATAGTGGACAAATCACGTAAAGAGAGTTAAAAAACGGTTTAGTAGTATCTCAGTGATATGTGTCACACACAAAAGTGAACAGAGTGTGAAGTAAGTGAGGTACAAATAAATTAATATTTTAAATCGTGCACAAATCACGTAAATTGAGCTAGAAAATGGTTTGCGAGTCTGTAAGTGTTATGTGTCAGACAACATCGTGTAAAAGTGAACAGAGTGTGAGATACAAAAAAATGATATCTTTATATAGTGGACAAATCACGTAAAGAGAGTTAAAAAACGGTTTAGTAGTCTCTCAGTGATATATGTCAGACACAAAAGTGAACAGAGATATGTGTCACACACAAAAGTGAACAGAGTGTGAAGTAAGTGAGGTACAAAAAAATTAATATTTGAAATCGTGCACAAATCACGTAAACAGAGCTAAAAAATGGTTTACGAGTCTGTAAGTGTTATGTATCAGACAACATTGTGTAAGAGTGAACAGAGTGTGAGATACAAAAAAATGAATTTTTTATATAGTGGACAAATCACGTAAAGAGAGTTAAAAAACGGTTTAGTAGTCTCTCTGTGATATATGTCAGACACAAAAGTGAACAGAGATATGTGTTACATACAAAAGTGAACAGAGTGTGAAGTAAGTGAGGTACAAAAAAATTAATATTTGAAATCGTGCACAAATCACGTAAAGAGAGCTAAAAAACGGTTTACGAGTCTGTAAGTGTTATGTGTCAGACAACATTGTGTAAGAGTGAACAGAGTGTGAGATACAAAAAAATGAATTTTTTATATAGTGGACAAATCACGTAAAGAGAGTTAAAAAACGGTTAAGTAGTCTCTCAGTGATATATGTCAGACACAAAAGTGAACAGAGATATGTGTTACATACAAAAGTGAACAGAGTGTGAAGTAAGTGAGGTACAAAAAAATTAATATTTGAAATCGTGCACAAATCACGTAAAGAGAGCTAAAAAATGGTTTACGAGTCTGTAAGTGTTATGTGTCAGACAACATTGTGTAAAAGTGAACAGAGTGTGAGATACAAAAAAATGATATCTTTATATAGTGGACAAATCACGTAAAGAGAGTTAAAAAACGGTTTAGTAGTATCTCAGTGATATGTGTCACACACAAAAGTGAACAGAGTGTGAAGTAAGTGAGGTACAAAAAAATTAATATTTGAAATCGTGCACAAATCACGTAAATTGAGCTAAAAAATGGTTTACGAGTCTGTAAGTGTTGTGTGTCAGACAACATTGTGTAAGAGTGAACAGAGGGTGAGATACAAAAAAATGAATTTTTTATATAGTGGACAAATCACGTAAAGAGAGTTAAAAAACGGTTTAGTAGTCTCTCAGTGATATATGTCAGACACAAAAGTAAACAGAGATATGTGTTACATACAAAAGTGAACAGAGTGTGAAGTAAGTGAGGTACAAAAAAATTAATATTTGAAATCGTGCACAAATCACGTAAAGAGAGCAAAAAAATGGTTTACGAGTCTGTAAGTGTTATGTGTCAGACAACATTGTGTAAAAGTGAACAGAGTGTGAGATACAAAATAATGATTTTTTAATATAGTGGACAAATCACGTAAAGAGAGTTAAAAAACGGTTTAGTAGTATCTCAGTGATATGTGTCACACACAAAAGTGAACAGAGTGTGAAGTAAGTGAGGTACAAAAAAATTAATATTTGAAATCGTGCACAAATCACGTAAAGAGAGCTAAAAAATGGTTTACGAGTCTGTAAGTGTTATGTGTCAGACAACATTGTGTAAAAGTGAACAGAGTGTGAGATACAAAAAAATGAATTTTTTATATAGTGGACAAATCACGTAAAGAGAGTTAAAAAACGGTTTAGTAGTCTCTCAGTGATATATGTCAGACCCAAAAGTGAACAGAGTGTGAAGTAAGTAAGGTACAAAAAAATTAATATTTGAAATCGTGCACAAATCACGTAAAGAGAGCTAAAAAATGGTTTACGAGTCTGTAAGTGTTATGTGTCAGACAACATTGTGTAAAAGTGAACAGAGTGTGAGATACAAAATAATGATTTTTTTATATAGTGGACAAATCACGTAAAGAGAGTTAAAAAACGGTTTAGTAGTATCTCAGTGATATGTGTCACACACAAAAGTGAACAGAGTGTGAAGTAAGTGAGGTACAAAAAAATTAATATTTGAAATCGTGCACAAATCACGTAAAGAGAGCTAAAAAATGGTTTACGAGTCTGTAAGTGTTATGTGTCAGACAACATTGTGTAAAAGTGAACAGAGTGTGAGATACAAAAAAATGAATTTTTTATATAGTGGACAAATCACGTAAAGAGAGCTAAAAAACGGTTTAGTAGTCTCTCAGTGATATATGTCAGACACAAAAGTGAACAGAGATATGTGTCACACACAAAAGTGAACAGAGTGTGAAGTAAGTGAGGTACAAAAAAATTAATATTTGAAATCGTGCACAAATCACGTAAAGAGAGCTAAAAAATGGTTTACGAGTCTGTAAGTGTTATGTGTCAGACAACATTGTGTAAGAGTGAACAGAGTGTGAGATACAAAAAAATGAATTTTTTATATAGTGGACAAATCACGTAAAGAGAGTTTAAAAACGGTTTAGTAGTCTCTCAGTGATATATGTCAGACACAAAAGTAAACAGAGATATGTGTTACATACAAAAGTGAACAGAGTGTGAAGTAAGTGAGGTACAAAAAAATTAATATTTGAAATCGTACACAAATCACGTAAAGAGAGCTAAAAAATGGTTTACGAGTCTGTAAGTGTTATGTGTCAGACAACATTGTGTAAAAGTGAACAGAGTGTGATATACAAAAAAATGAATTTTTTATATAGTGGACAAATCACGTAAAGAGAGTTAAAAAACGGTTTAGTAGTCTCTCAGTGATATATGTCAGACACAAAAGTGAACAGAGATATGTGTCACACACAAAAGTGAACAGAGTGTGAAGTAAGTGAGGTACAAAAAAATTAATATTTGAAATCGTGCACAAATCACGTAAAGAGAACTAAAAAATGGTTTACGAGTCTGTAAGTGTTATGTGTCAGACAACATTGTGTAAAAGTGAACAGAGTGTGAGATACAAAAAAATGAATTTTTTATATAGTGGACAAATCACGTAAAGAGAGTTAAAAAATGGTTTAGTAGACTCTCAGTGATATATGTCAGACACAAAATTGAACAGAGATATGTGTTACATACAAAAGTGAACAGAGTGTGAAGTAAGTGAGGTACAAAAAAATTAATATTTGAAATCGTGCACAAATCACGTAAAGAGAGCTAAAAAATGGTTTACGAGTCTGTAAGTGTTATGTGTCAGACAACATTGTGTAAAAGTGAACAGAGTGTGAGATACAAAAAAATGATATCTTTATATAGTGGACAAATCACGTAAAGAGAGTTAAAAAACGGTTTAGTAGTATCTCAGTGATATGTGTCACACACAAAAGTGAACAGAGTGTGAAGTAAGTGAGGTACAAAAAAATTAATATTTGAAATCGTGCACAAATCACGTAAATTGAGCTAAAAAATGGTTTACGAGTCTGTAAGTGTTGTGTGTCAGACAACATTGTGTAAGAGTGAACAGAGGGTGAGATACAAAAAAATGAATTTTTTATATAGTGGACAAATCACGTAAAGAGAGTTAAAAAACGGTTTAGTAGTCTCTCAGTGATATATGTCAGACACAAAAGTAAACAGAGATATGTGTTACATACAAAAGTGAACAGAGTGTGAAGTAAGTGAGGTACAAAAAAATTAATATTTGAAATCGTGCACAAATCACGTAAAGAGAGCTAAAAAATGGTTTACGAGTCTGTAAGTGTTATGTGTCAGACAACATTGTGTAAAAGTGAACAGAGTGTGAGATACAAAATAATGATTTTTTTATATAGTGGACAAATCACGTAAAGAGAGTTAAAAAACGGTTTAGTAGTATCTCAGTGATATGTGTCACACACAAAAGTGAACAGAGTGTGAAGTAAGTGAGGTACAAAAAAATTAATATTTGAAATCGTGCACAAATCACGTAAACAGAGCTAAAAAATGGTTTACGAGTCTGTAAGTGTTATGTGTCAGACAACATTGTGTAAGAGTGAACAGAGTGTGAGATACAAAAAAATGAATTTTTTATATAGTGGACAAATCACGTAAAGAGAGTTAAAAAACGGTTTAGTAGTCTCTCTGTGATATATGTCAGACACAAAAGTGAACAGAGATATGTGTTACATACAAAAGTGAACAGAGTGTGAAGTAAGTGAGGTACAAAAAAATTAATATTTGAAATCGTGCACAAATCACGTAAAGAGAGCTAAAAAATGGTTTACGAGTCTGTAAGTGTTATGTGTCAGACAACATTGTGTAAGAATGAACAGAGTGTGAGATACAAAAAAATGAATTTTTTATATAGTGGACAAATCACGTAAAGAGAGTTAAAAAACGGTTTAGTAGTCTCTCAGTGATATATGTCAGACACAAAAGTAAACAGAGATATGTGTTACATACAAAAGTGAACAGAGTGTGAAGTAAGTGAGGTACAAAAAAATTAATATTTGAAATCGTGCACAAATCACGTAAAGAGAGCTAAAAAATGGTTTACGAGTCTGTAAGTGTTATGTGTCAGACAACATTGTGTAAAAGTGAACAGAGTGTGAGATACAAAATAATGATTTTTTATATAGTGGACAAATCACGTAAAGAGAGTTAAAAAACGGTTTAGTAGTATCTCAGTGATATGTGTCACACACAAAAGTGAACAGAGTGTGAAGTAAGTGAGGTACAAAAAAATTAATATTTGAAATCGTGCACAAATCACGTAAATTGAGCTAAAAAATGGTTTACGAGTCTGTAAGTGTTATGTGTCAGACAACATTGTGTAAAAGTGAACAGAGTGTGAGATACAAAATAATGATTTTTTATATAGTGGACAAATCACGTAAAGAGAGTTAAAAAACGGTTTAGTAGTATCTCAGTGATATGTGTCACACACAAAAGTGAACAGAGTGTGAAGTAAGTGAGGTACAAAAAAATTAATATTTGAAATCGTGCACAAATCACGTAAAGAGAGCTAAAAAATGGTTTACGAGTCTGTAAGTGTTATGTGTCAGACAACATTGTGTAAGAGTGAACAGAGTGTGAGATACAAAAAAATGAATTTTTAATATAGTGGACAAATCACGTAAAGAGAGTTAAAAAACGGTTTAGTAGTCTCTCAGTGATATATGTCAGACACAAAAGTAAACAGAGATATGTGTTACATACAAAAGTGAACAGAGTGTGAAGTAAGTGAGGTACAAAAAAATTAATATTTGAAATCGTGCACAAATCACGTAAAGATACCTAAAAAATGGTTTACGAGTCTGTAAGTGTTATGTGTCAGACAACATTGTGTAAAAGTGAACAGAGTGTGAGATACAAAAAAATGAATTTTTTATATAGTGGACAAATCACGTAAAGAGAGTTAAAAAATGGTATAGTAGACTCTCAGTGATATTTGTCAGACACAAAATTGAACAGAGATATGTGTTACATACAAAAGTGAACAGAGTGTGAAGTAAGTGAGGTACAAAAAAATTAATATTTGAAATCGTGCACAAATCACGTAAAGAGAGCTAAAAAATGATTTACGAGTCTGTAAGTGTTGTGTGTCAGACAACATTGTGTAAAATTGAACAGAGTGTGAGATACAAAATAATGATTTTTTTATATAGTGGACAAATCACGTAAAGAGAGTTAAAAAACGGTTTAGTAGTATCTCAGTGATATGTGTCACACACAAAAGTGAACAGAGTGTGAAGTAAGTGAGGTACAAATAAATTAATATTTGAAATCGTGCACAAATCACGTAAATTGAGCTAGAAAATGGTTTGCGAGTCTGTAAGTGTTATGTGTCAGACAACATTGTGTAAAAGTGAACAGAGTGTGAGATACAAAAAAATGATATCTTTATATAGTGGACAAATCACGTAAAGAGAGTTAAAAAACGGTTTAGTAGTCTCTCAGTGATATATGTCAGACACAAAAGTGAACAGAGATATGTGTCACACACAAAAGTGAACAGAGTGTGAAGTAAGTGAGGTACAAAAAAATTAATATTTGAAATCGTGCACAAATCACGTAAACAGAGCTAAAAAATGGTTTACGAGTGTGTAAGTGTTATGTGTCAGACAACATTGTGTAAGAGTGAACTGAGTGTGAGATACAAAAAAATGATTTTTTTATATAGTGGACAAATCACGTAAAGAGAGTTAAAAAACGGTTTAGTAGTCTCTCTGTGATATATGTCAGACACAAAAGTGAACAGAGATATGTGTTACATACAAAAGTGAACAGAGTGTGAAGTAAGTGAGGTACAAAAAAATTAATATTTGAAATCGTGCACAAATCACGTAAAGAGAGCTAAAAAATGGTTTACGAGTCTGTAAGTGTTATGTGTCAGACAACATTGTGTAAGAGTGAACAGAGTGTGAGATACAAAAAAATGAATTTTTTATATAGTGGACAAATCACGTAAAGAGAGTTAAAAAACGGTTTAGTAGTCTCTCAGTGATATATGTCAGACACAAAAGTGAACAGAGATATGTGTTACATACAAAAGTGAACAGAGTGTGAAGTAAGTGAGGTACAAAAAAATTAATATTTGAAATCGTGCACAAATCACGTAAAGAGAGCTAAAAAATGGTTTACGAGTCTGTAAGTGTTATGTGTCAGACAACATTGTGTAAAAGTGAACAGAGTGTGAGATACAAAAAAATGATATCTTTATATAGTGGACAAATCACGTAAAGAGAGTTAAAAAACGGTTTAGTAGTATCTCAGTGATATGTGTCACACACAAAAGTGAACAGAGTGTGAAGTAAGTGAGGTACAAAAAAATTAATATTTGAAATCGTGCACAAATCACGTAAATTGAGCTAAAAAATGGTTTACGAGTCTGTAAGTGTTGTGTGTCAGACAACATTGTGTAAGAGTGAACAGAGGGTGAGATACAAAAAAATGAATTTTTTATATAGTGGACAAATCACGTAAAGAGAGTTAAAAAACGGTTTAGTAGTCTCTCAGTGATATATGTCAGACACAAAAGTAAACAGAGATATGTGTTACATACAAAAGTGAACAGAGTGTGAAGTAAGTGAGGTACAAAAAAATTAATATTTGAAATCGTGCACAAATCACGTAAAGAGAGCTAAAAAATGGTTTACGAGTCTGTAAGTGTTATGTGTCAGACAACATTGTGTAAAAGTGAACAGAGTGTGAGATACAAAATAATGATTTTTTTATATAGTGGAAAAATCACGTAAAGAGAGTTAAAAAACGGTTTAGTAGTATCTCAGTGATATGTGTCACACACAAAAGTGAACAGAGTGTGAAGTAAGTGAGGTACAAAAAAATTAATATTTGAAATCGTGCACAAATCACGTAAACAGAGCTAAAAAATGGTTTACGAGTCTGTAAGTGTTATGTGTCAGACAACATTGTGTAAGAGTGAACAGAGTGTGAGATACAAAAAAATGAATTTTTTATATAGTGGACAAATCACGTAAAGAGAGTTAAAAAACGGTTTAGTAGTCTCTCTGTGATATATGTCAGACACAAAAGTGAACAGAGATATGTGTTACATACAAAAGTGAACAGAGTGTGAAGTAAGTGAGGTACAAAAAAATTAATATTTGAAATCGTGCACAAATCACGTAAAGAGAGCTAAAAAATGGTTTACGAGTCTGTAAGTGTTATGTGTCAGACAACATTGTGTAAGAATGAACAGAGTGTGAGATACAAAAAAATGAATTTTTTATATAGTGGACAAATCACGTAAAGAGAGTTAAAAAACGGTTTAGTAGTCTCTCAGTGATATATGTCAGACACAAAAGTAAACAGAGATATGTGTTACATACAAAAGTGAACAGAGTGTGAAGTAAGTGAGGTACAAAAAAATTAATATTTGAAATCGTGCACAAATCACGTAAAGAGAGCTAAAAAATGGTTTACGAGTCTGTAAGTGTTATGTGTCAGACAACATTGTGTAAAAGTGAACAGAGTGTGAGATACAAAATAATGATTTTTTATATAGTGGACAAATCACGTAAAGAGAGTTAAAAAACGGTTTAGTAGTATCTCAGTGATATGTGTCACACACAAAAGTGAACAGAGTGTGAAGTAAGTGAGGTACAAAAAAATTAATATTTGAAATCGTGCACAAATCACGTAAAGAGAGCTAAAAAATGGTTTACGAGTCTGTAAGTGTTATGTGTCAGACAACATTGTGTAAGAGTGAACAGAGTGTGAGATACAAAAAAATGAATTTTTAATATAGTGGACAAATCACGTAAAGAGAGTTAAAAAACGGTTTAGTAGTCTCTCAGTGATATATGTCAGACACAAAAGTAAACAGAGATATGTGTTACATACAAAAGTGAACAGAGTGTGAAGTAAGTGAGGTACAAAAAAATTAATATTTGAAATCGTGCACAAATCACGTAAAGATACCTAAAAAATGGTTTACGAGTCTGTAAGTGTTATGTGTCAGACAACATTGTGTAAAAGTGAACAGAGTGTGAGATACAAAAAAATGAATTTTTTATATAGTGGACAAATCACGTAAAGAGAGTTAAAAAATGGTATAGTAGACTCTCAGTGATATTTGTCAGACACAAAATTGAACAGAGATATGTGTTACATACAAAAGTGAACAGAGTGTGAAGTAAGTGAGGTACAAAAAAATTAATATTTGAAATCGTGCACAAATCACGTAAAGAGAGCTAAAAAATGATTTACGAGTCTGTAAGTGTTGTGTGTCAGACAACATTGTGTAAAATTGAACAGAGTGTGAGATACAAAATAATGATTTTTTTATATAGTGGACAAATCACGTAAAGAGAGTTAAAAAACGGTTTAGTAGTATTTCAGTGATATGTGTCACACACAAAAGTGAACAGAGTGTGAAGTAAGTGAGGTACAAATAAATTAATATTTGAAATCGTGCACAAATCACGTAAATTGAGCTAGAAAATGGTTTGCGAGTCTGTAAGTGTTATGTGTCAGACAACATTGTGTAAAAGTGAACAGAGTGTGAGATACAAAAAAATGATATCTTTATATAGTGGACAAATCACGTAAAGAGAGTTAAAAAACGGTTTAGTAGTCTCTCAGTGATATATGTCAGACACAAAAGTGAACAGAGATATGTGTCACACACAAAAGTGAACAGAGTGTGAAGTAAGTGAGGTACAAAAAAATTAATATTTGAAATCGTGCACAAATCACGTAAACAGAGCTAAAAAATGGTTTACGAGTGTGTAAGTGTTATGTGTCAGACAACATTGTGTAAGAGTGAACTGAGTGTGAGATACAAAAAAATGAATTTTTTATATAGTGGACAAATCACGTAAAGAGAGTTAAAAAACGGTTTAGTAGTCTCTCTGTGATATATGTCAGACACAAAAGTGAACAGAGATATGTGTTACATACAAAAGTGAACAGAGTGTGAAGTAAGTGAGGTACAAAAAAATTAATATTTGAAATCGTGCACAAATCACGTAAAGAGAGCTAAAAAATGGTTTACGAGTCTGTAAGTGTTATGTGTCAGACAACATTGTGTAAGAGTGAACAGAGTGTGAGATACAAAAAAATGAATTTTTTATATAGTGGACAAATCACGTAAAGAGAGTTAAAAAACGGTTTAGTAGTCTCTCAGTGATATATGTCAGACACAAAAGTGAACAGAGATATGTGTTACATACAAAAGTGAACAGAGTGTGAAGTAAGTGAGGTACAAAAAAATTAATATTTGAAATCGTGCACAAATCACGTAAAGAGAGCTAAAAAATGGTTTACGAGTCTGTAAGTGTTATGTGTCAGACAACATTGTGTAAGAGTGAACAGAGTGTGAGATACAAAAAAATGAATTTTTTATATAGTGGACAAATCACGTAAAGAGAGTTAAAAAACGGTTTAGTAGTATCTCAGTGATATGTGTCACACACAAAAGTGAACAGAGTGTGAAGTAAGTGAGGTACAAAAAAATTAATATTTGAAATCGTGCACAAATCACGTAAAGAGAGCTAAAAAATGGTTTACGAGTCTGTAAGTGTTATGTGTCAGACAACATTGTGTAAGAGTGAACGGAGTGTGAGATACAAAAAAATGAATTTTTTATACAGTGGACAAATCACGTAAAGAGAGTTAAAAAACGGTTTAGTAGTCTCTCAGTGATATATGTCAGACACAAAAGTGAACAGAGATATGTGTTACATACAAAAGTGAACAGAGTGTGAAGTAAGTGAGGTACAAAAAAATTAATATTTGAAATCGTGCACAAATCACGTAAAGAGAGCTAAAAAATGGTTTACGAGTCTGTAAGTGTTATGTGTCAGACAACATTGTGTAAAAGTGAACAGAGTGTGAGATACAAAAAAATGATTTCTTTATATAGTGGACAAATCACGTAAAGAGAGTTAAAAAATGGTTTACGAGTCTGTAAGTGTTATGTGTCAGACAACATTGTGTAAAAGTGAACAGAGTGTGAGATACAAAATAATGATTTTTTATATAGTGGACAAATCACGTAAAGAGAGTTAAAAAACGGTTTAGTAGTATCTCAGTGATATGTGTCACACACAAAAGTGAACAGAGTGTGAAGTAAGTGAGGTACAAAAAAATTAATATTTGAAATCGTGCACAAATCACGTAAATTGAGCTAAAAAATGGTTTACGAGTCCGTAAGTGTTATGTGTCAGACAACATTGTGTAAGAGTGAACAGAGTGTGAGATACAAAAAAATGAATTTTTTATATAGTGGACAAATCACGTAAAGAGAGTTAAAAAACGGTTTAGTAGTCTCTCAGTGATATATGTCAGACACAAAAGTGAACAGAGATATGTGTTACATACAAAAGTGAACAGAGTGTGAAGTAAGTGAGGTACAAAAAAATTAATATTTGAAATCGTGCACAAATCACGTAAAGAGAGCTAAAAAATGGTTTACGAGTCTGTAAGTGTTATGTGTCAGACAACATTGTGTAAAAGTGAACAGAGTGTGAGATACAAAAAAATGATTTCTTTATATAGTGGACAAATCACGTAAAGAGAGTTAAAAAACGGTTTAGTAGTCTCTCAGTGATATATGTCAGACACAAAAGTGAACAGAGATATGTGTCACACACAAAAGTGAACAGAGTGTGAAGTAAGTAAGGTACAAAAAAATTAATATTTGAAATCGTGCACAAATCACGTAAAGAGAGCTAAAAAATGGTTTACGAGTCTGTAAGTGTTATGTGTCAGACAACATTGTGTAAAAGTGAACAGAGTGTGAGATACAAAATAATGATTTTTTTATATAGTGGACAAATCACGTAAAGAGAGTTAAAAAACGGTTTAGTAGTATCTCAGTGATATGTGTCACACACAAAAGTGAACAGAGTGTGAAGTAAGTGAGGTACAAAAAAATTAATATTTGAAATCGTGCACAAATCACGTAAAGAGAGCTAAAAAATGGTTTACGAGTCTGTAAGTGTTATGTGTCAGACAACATTGTGTAAAAGTGAACAGAGTGTGAGATACAAAAAAATGAATTTTTTATATAGTGGACAAATCACGTAAAGAGAGTTAAAAAACGGTTTAGTAGTCTCTCAGTGATATATGTCAGACACAAAAGTGAACAGAGATATGTGTCACACACAAAAGTGAACAGAGTGTGAAGTAAGTGAGGTACAAAAAAATTAATATTTGAAATCGTGCACAAATCACGTAAAGAGAGCTAAAAAATGGTTTACGAGTCTGTAAGTATTATGTGTCAGACAACATTGTGTAAGAGTGAACAGAGTGTGAGATACAAAAAAATGAATTTTTTATATAGTGGACAAATCACGTAAAGAGAGTTAAAAAACGGTTTAGTAGTCTCTCAGTGATATATGTCAGACACAAAAGTAAACAGAGATATGTGTTACATACAAAAGTGAACAGAGTGTGAAGTAAGTGAGGTACAAAAAAATTAATATTTGAAATCGTGCACAAATCACGTAAAGAGAGCTAAAAAATGGTTTACGAGTCTGTAAGTGTTATGTGTCAGACAACATTGTGTAAAAGTGAACAGAGTGTGATATACAAAAAAATGAATTTTTTATATAGAGGACAAATCACGTAAAGAGAGTTAAAAAACGGTTTAGTAGTCTCTCAGTGATATATGTCAGACACAAAAGTGAACAGAGATTTGTGTTACATACAAAAGTGAACAGAGTGTGAAGTAAGTGAGGTACAAAAAAAATAATATTTGAAATCGTGCACAAATCACGTAAAGAGAGCCAAAAAATGGTTTACGAGTCTGTAAGTGTTATGTGTCAGACAACATTGTGTAAAAGTGAACAGAGTGTGAGATACAAAAAAATGATTTCTTTATATAGTGGACAAATCACGTAAAGAGAGTTAAAAAACGGTTTAGTAGTCTCTCAGTGATATATGTCAGACACAAAAGTAAACAGAGATATGTGTTACATACAAAAGTGAACAGAGTGTGAAGTAAGTGAGGTACAAAAAAATTAATATTTGAAATCGTGCACAAATCACGTAAAGAGAGCTAAAAAATGATTTACGAGTCTGTAAGTGTTGTGTGTCAGACAACATTGTGTAAAATTGAACAGAGTGTGAGATACAAAATAATGATTTTTTTATATAGTGAACAAATCACGTAAAGAGAGTTAAAAAACGGTTTAGTAGTATCTCAGTGATATGTGTCACACACAAAAGTGAACAGAGTGTGAAGTAAGTGAGGTACAAATAAATTAATATTTTAAATCGTGCACAAATCACGTAAATTGAGCTAGAAAATGGTTTGCGAGTCTGTAAGTGTTATGTGTCAGACAACATCGTGTAAAAGTGAACAGAGTGTGAGATACAAAAAAATGATATCTTTATATAGTGGACAAATCACGTAAAGAGAGTTAAAAAACGGTTTAGTAGTCTCTCAGTGATATATGTCAGACACAAAAGTGAACAGAGATATATGTCACACACAAAAGTGAACAGAGTGTGAAGTAAGTGAGGTACAAAAAAATTAATATTTGAAATCGTGCACAAATCACGTAGAGAGAGCTGAAAAATGGTTTACGAGTCTGTAAGTGTTATGTGTCAGACAACATTGTGTAAGAGTGAACAGAGTGTGAGATACAAAAAAATGAATTTTTTATATAGTGGACAAATCACGTAAAGAGAGTTAAAAAACGGTTTAGTAGTCTCTCAGTGATATATGTCAGACACAAAAGTGAACAGAGATATGTGTCACACACAAAAGTGAACAGAGTGTGAAGTAAGTGAGGTACAAAAAAATTAATATTTGAAATCGTGCACAAATCACGTAAAGAGAGCTAAAAAATGGTTTACGAGTCTGTAAGTGTTATGTGTCAGACAACATTGTGTAAGAGTAAACAGAGTGTGAGATACAAAAAAATGAATTTTTTATACAGTGGACAAATCACGTAAAGAGAGTTAAAAAACGGTTTAGTAGTATCTCAGTGATATGTGTCACACACAAAAGTGAACAGAGTGTGAAGTAAGTGAGGTACAAAAAAATTAATATTTGAAATCGTGCACAAATCACGTAAAGAGAGCTAAAAAATGATTTACGAGTCTGTAAGTGTTATGTGTCAGACAACATTGTGTAAGAGTGAACAGAGTGTGAGATACAAAAAAATGAATTTTTTATATAGTGGACAAATCACGTAAAGAGAGTTAAAAAATGGTTTAGTAGACTCTCAGTGATATATGTCAGACACAAAATTGAACAGGGATATGTGTTACATACAAAAGTGAACAGAGTGTGAAGTAAGTGAGGTACAAAAAAATTAATATTTGAAATCGTGCACAAATCACGTAAAGAGAGCTAAAAAATGATTTACGAGTCTGTAAGTGTTGTGTGTCAGACAACATTGTGTAAAATTGAACAGAGTGTGAGATACAAAATAATGATTTTTTTATATAGTGAACAAATCACGTAAAGAGAGTTAAAAAACGGTTTAGTAGTATCTCAGTGATATGTGTCACACACAAAAGTGAACAGAGTGTGAAGTAAGTGAGGTACAAATAAATTAATATTTTAAATCGTGCACAAATCACGTAAATTGAGCTGAAAAATGGTTTACGAGTCTGTAAGTGTTATGTGTCAGACAACATTGTGTAAGAGTGAACAGAGTGTGAGATACAAAAAAATGAATTTTTTAAATAGTGGACAAATCACGTAAAGAGAGTTAAAAAACGGTTTAGTAGTCTCTCAGTGATATATGTCAGACACAAAAGTGAACAGAGATATGTGTCACACACAAAAGTGAACAGAGTGTGAAGTAAGTGAGGTACAAAAAAATTAATATTTGAAATCGTGCACAAATCACGTAAAGAGAGCTAAAAAATGGTTTACGAGTCTGTAAGTGTTATGTGTCAGACAACATTGTGTAAGAGTGAACAGAGTGTGAGATACAAAAAAATGAATTTTTTATATAGTGGACAAATCACGTAAAGAGAGTTAAAAAACGGTTTAGTAGTATCTCAGTGATATGTGTCACACACAAAAGTGAACAGAGTGTGAAGTAAGTGAGGTACAAAAAAATTAATATTTGAAATCGTGCACAAATCACGTAAAGAGAGCTAAAAAATGGTTTACGAGTCTGTAAGTGTTATGTGTCAGACAACATTGTGTAAGAGTGAACAGAATGTGAGATACAAAAAAATGAATTTTTTATATAGTGGACAAATCACGTAAAGAGAGTTAAAAAACGGTTTAGTAGTTTCTCAGTGATATATGTCAGACACAAAAGTAAACAGAGATATGTGTTACATACAAAAGTGAACAGAGTGTGAAGTAAGTGAGGTACAAAAAAATTAATATTTGAAATCGTGCACAAATCACGTAAAGAGAGCTAAAAAATGGTTTACGAGTCTGTAAGTGTTATGTGTCAGACAACATTGTGTAAGAGTGAACAGAGTGTGAGATACAAAAAAATGAATTTTTTATATAGTGGACAAATCACGTAAAGAGAGTTAAAAAACGGTTTAGTAGTCTCTCAGTGATATATGTCAGACACAAAAGTGAACAGAGATATGTGTCACACACAAAAGTGAACAGAGTGTGAAGTAAGTGAGGTACAAAAAAAATAATATTTGAAATCGTGCACAAATCACGTAAAGAGAGCTAAAAAATGGTTTACGAGTCTGTAAGTGTTATGTGTCAGACAACATTGTGTAAGAGTGAACAGAGTGTGAGATACAAAAAAATGATTTCTTTATATAGTGGACAAATCACGTAAAGAGAGTTAAAAAACGGTTTAGTAGTCTCTCAGTGATATATGTCAGACACAAAAGTGAACAGAGATATGTGTCACACACAAAAGTGAACACAGTGTGAAGTAAGTAAGGTACAAAAAAATTAATATTTGAAATCGTTCACAAATCACGTAAAGAGAGCTAAAAAATGGTTTACGAGTCTGTAAGTGTTATGTGTCAGACAACATTGTGTAAAAGTGAACAGAGTGTGAGATACAAAATAATGATTTTTTTATATAGTGGACAAATCACGTAAAGAGAGTTAAAAAACGGTTTAGTAGTATCTCAGTGATATGTGTCACACACAAAAGTGAACAGAGTGTGAAGTAAGTGAGGTACAAAAAAATTAATATTTGAAATCGTGCACAAATCACGTAAAGAGAGCTAAAAAATGGTTTACGAGTCTGTAAGTGTTATGTGTCAGACAACATTGTGTAAAAGTGAACAGAGTGTGAGATACAAAAAAATGAATTTTTTATATAGTGGACAAATCACGTAAAGAGAGTTAAAAAACGGTTTAGTAGTCTCTCAGTGATATATGTCAGACACAAAAGTGAACAGAGATATGTGTCACACACAAAAGTGAACAGAGTGTGAAGTAAGTGAGGTACAAAAAAATTAATATTTGAAATCGTGCACAAATCACGTAAAGAGAGCTAAAAAATGGTTTACGAGTCTGTAAGTGTTACGTGTCAGACAACATTGTGTAAAAGTGAACAGAGTGTGAGATACAAAAAAATGATATCTTTATATAGTGGACAAATCACGTAAAGAGAGTTAAAAAACGGTTTAGTAGTATCTCAGTGATATGTGTCACACACAAAAGTGAACAGAGTGTGAAGTAAGTGAGGTACAAAAAAATTAATATTTGAAATCGTGCACAAATCACGTAAATTGAGCTAAAAAATGGTTTACGAGTCTGTAAGTGTTGTGTGTCAGACAACATTGTGTAAAATTGAACAGAGTGTGAGATACAAAATAATGATTTTTTTATATAGTGGACAAATCACGTAAAGAGAGTTAAAAAACGGTTTAGTAGTATCTCAGTGATATGTGTCACACACAAAAGTGAACAGAGTGTGAAGTAAGTGAGGTACAAATAAATTAATATTTTAAATCGTGCACAAATCACGTAAATTGAGCTAGAAAATGGTTTGCGAGTCTGTAAGTGTTATGTGTCAGACAACATCGTGTAAAAGTGAACAGAGTGTGAGATACAAAAAAATGATATCTTTATATAGTGGACAAATCACGTAACGAGAGTTAAAAAACGGTTTAGTAGTCTCTCAGTGATATATGTCAGACACAAAAGTGAACAGAGATATGTGTCACACACAAAAGTGAACAGAGTGTGAAGTAAGTGAGGTACAAAAAAATTAATATTTGAAATCGTGCACAAATCACGTAAACAGAGCTAAAAAATGGTTTACGAGTCTGTAAGTGTTATGTATCAGACAACATTGTGTAAGAGTGAACAGAGTGTGAGATACAAAAAAATGAATTTTTTATATAGTGGACAAATCACGTAAAGAGAGTTAAAAAACGGTTTAGTAGTCTCTCTGTGATATATGTCAGACACAAAAGTGAACAGAGATATGTGTTACATACAAAAGTGAACAGAGTGTGAAGTAAGTGAGGTACAAAAAAATTAATATTTGAAATCGTGCACAAATCACGTAAAGAGAGCTAAAAAACGGTTTACGAGTCTGTAAGTGTTATGTGTCAGACAACATTGTGTAAGAGTGAACAGAGTGTGAGATACAAAAAAATGAATTTTTTATATAGTGGACAAATCCCGTAAAGAGAGTTAAAAAACGGTTAAGTAGTCTCTCAGTGATATATGTCAGACACAAAAGTGAACAGAGATATGTGTTACATACAAAAGTGAACAGAGTGTGAAGTAAGTGAGGTACAAAAAAATTAATATTTGAAATCGTGCACAAATCACGTAAAGAGAGCTAAAAAATGGTTTACGAGTCTGTAAGTGTTATGTGTCAGACAACATTGTGTAAAAGTGAACAGAGTGTGAGATACAAAAAAATGATATCTTTATATAGTGGACAAATCACGTAAAGAGAGTTAAAAAACGGTTTAGTAGTATCTCAGTGATATGTGTCACACACAAAAGTGAACAGAGTGTGAAGTAAGTGAGGTACAAAAAAATTAATATTTGAAATCGTGCACAAATCACGTAAATTGAGCTAAAAAATGGTTTACGAGTCTGTAAGTGTTGTGTGTCAGACAACATTGTGTAAGAGTGAACAGAGGGTGAGATACAAAAAAATGAATTTTTTATATAGTGGACAAATCACGTAAAGAGAGTTAAAAAACGGTTTAGTAGTCTCTCAGTGATATATGTCAGACACAAAAGTAAACAGAGATATGTGTTACATACAAAAGTGAACAGAGTGTGAAGTAAGTGAGGTACAAAAAAATTAATATTTGAAATCGTGCACAAATCACGTAAAGAGAGCAAAAAAATGGTTTACGAGTCTGTAAGTGTTATGAGTCAGACAACATTGTGTAAAAGTGAACAGAGTGTGAGATACAAAATAATGATTTTTTAATATAGTGGACAAATCACGTAAAGAGAGTTAAAAAACGGTTTAGTAGTATCTCAGTGATATGTGTCACACACAAAAGTGAACAGAGTGTGAAGTAAGTGAGGTACAAAAAAATTAATATTTGAAATCGTGCACAAATCACGTAAAGAGAGCTAAAAAATGGTTTACGAGTCTGTAAGTGTTATGTGTCAGACAACATTGTGTAAAAGTGAACAGAGTGTGAGATACAAAAAAATGAATTTTTTATATAGTGGACAAATCACGTAAAGAGAGTTAAAAAACGGTTTAGTAGTCTCTCAGTGATATATGTCAGACCCAAAAGTGAACAGAGTGTGAAGTAAGTAAGGTACAAAAAAATTAATATTTGAAATCGTGCACAAATCACGTAAAGAGAGCTAAAAAATGGTTTACGAGTCTGTAAGTGTTATGTGTCAGACAACATTGTGTAAAAGTGAACAGAGTGTGAGATACAAAATAATGATTTTTTTATATAGTGGACAAATCACGTAAAGAGAGTTAAAAAACGGTTTAGTAGTATCTCAGTGATATGTGTCACACACAAAAGTGAACAGAGTGTGAAGTAAGTGAGGTACAAAAAAATTAATATTTGAAATCGTGCACAAATCACGTAAAGAGAGCTAAAAAATGGTTTACGAGTCTGTAAGTGTTATGTGTCAGACAACATTGTGTAAAAGTGAACAGAGTGTGAGATACAAAAAAATGAATTTTTTATATAGTGGACAAATCACGTAAAGAGAGCTAAAAAACGGTTTAGTAGTCTCTCAGTGATATATGTCAGACACAAAAGTGAACAGAGATATGTGTCACACACAAAAGTGAACAGAGTGTGAAGTAAGTGAGGTACAAAAAAATTAATATTTGAAATCGTGCACAAATCACGTAAAGAGAGCTAAAAAATGGTTTACGAGTCTGTAAGTGTTATGTGTCAGACAACATTGTGTAAGAGTGAACAGAGTGTGAGATACAAAAAAATGAATTTTTTATATAGTGGACAAATCACGTAAAGAGAGTTTAAAAACGGTTTAGTAGTCTCTCAGTGATATATGTCAGACACAAAAGTAAACAGAGATATGTGTTACATACAAAAGTGAACAGAGTGTGAAGTAAGTGAGGTACAAAAAAATTAATATTTGAAATCGTACACAAATCACGTAAAGAGAGCTAAAAAATGGTTTACGAGTCTGTAAGTGTTATGTGTCAGACAACATTGTGTAAAAGTGAACAGAGTGTGATATACAAAAAAATGAATTTTTTATATAGTGGACAAATCACGTAAAGAGAGTTAAAAAACGGTTTAGTAGTCTCTCAGTGATATATGTCAGACACAAAAGTGAACAGAGATATGTGTCACACACAAAAGTGAACAGAGTGTGAAGTAAGTGAGGTACAAAAAAATTAATATTTGAAATCGTGCACAAAACACGTAAAGAGAACTAAAAAATGGTTTACGAGTCTGTAAGTGTTATGTGTCAGACAACATTGTGTAAAAGTGAACAGAGTGTGAGATACAAAAAAATGAATTTTTTATATAGTGGACAAATCACGTAAAGAGAGTTAAAAAATGGTTTAGTAGACTCTCAGTGATATATGTCAGACACAAAATTGAACAGAGATATGTGTTACATACAAAAGTGAACAGAGTGTGAAGTAAGTGAGGTACAAAAAAATTAATATTTGAAATCGTGCACAAATCACGTAAAGAGAGCTAAAAAATGGTTTACGAGTCTGTAAGTGTTATGTGTCAGACAACATTGTGTAAAAGTGAACAGAGTGTGAGATACAAAAAAATGATATCTTTATATAGTGGACAAATCACGTAAAGAGAGTTAAAAAACGGTTTAGTAGTATCTCAGTGATATGTGTCACACACAAAAGTGAACAGAGTGTGAAGTAAGTGAGGTACAAAAAAATTAATATTTGAAATCGTGCACAAATCACGTAAATTGAGCTAAAAAATGGTTTACGAGTCTGTAAGTGTTGTGTGTCAGACAACATTGTGTAAGAGTGAACAGAGGGTGAGATACAAAAAAATGAATTTTTTATATAGTGGACAAATCACGTAAAGAGAGTTAAAAAACGGTTTAGTAGTCTCTCAGTGATATATGTCAGACACAAAAGTAAACAGAGATATGTGTTACATACAAAAGTGAACAGAGTGTGAAGTAAGTGAGGTACAAAAAAATTAATATTTGAAATCGTGCACAAATCACGTAAAGAGAGCTAAAAAATGGTTTACGAGTCTGTAAGTGTTATGTGTCAGACAACATTGTGTAAAAGTGAACAGAGTGTGAGATACAAAATAATGATTTTTTTATATAGTGGACAAATCACGTAAAGAGAGTTAAAAAACGGTTTAGTAGTATCTCAGTGATATGTGTCACACACAAAAGTGAACAGAGTGTGAAGTAAGTGAGGTACAAAAAAATTAATATTTGAAATCGTGCACAAATCACGTAAACAGAGCTAAAAAATGGTTTACGAGTCTGTAAGTGTTATGTGTCAGACAACATTGTGTAAGAGTGAACAGAGTGTGAGATACAAAAAAATGAATTTTTTATATAGTGGACAAATCACGTAAAGAGAGTTAAAAAACGGTTTAGTAGTCTCTCTGTGATATATGTCAGACACAAAAGTGAACAGAGATATGTGTTACATACAAAAGTGAACAGAGTGTGAAGTAAGTGAGGTACAAAAAAATTAATATTTGAAATCGTGCACAAATCACGTAAAGAGAGCTAAAAAATGGTTTACGAGTCTGTAAGTGTTATGTGTCAGACAACATTGTGTAAGAATGAACAGAGTGTGAGATACAAAAAAATGAATTTTTTATATAGTGGACAAATCACGTAAAGAGAGTTAAAAAACGGTTTAGTAGTCTCTCAGTGATATATGTCAGACACAAAAGTAAACAGAGATATGTGTTACATACAAAAGTGAACAGAGTGTGAAGTAAGTGAGGTACAAAAAAATTAATATTTGAAATCGTGCACAAATCACGTAAAGAGAGCTAAAAAATGGTTTACGAGTCTGTAAGTGTTATGTGTCAGACAACATTGTGTAAAAGTGAACAGAGTGTGAGATACAAAATAATGATTTTTTATATAGTGGACAAATCACGTAAAGAGAGTTAAAAAACGGTTTAGTAGTATCTCAGTGATATGTGTCACACACAAAAGTGAACAGAGTGTGAAGTAAGTGAGGTACAAAAAAATTAATATTTGAAATCGTGCACAAATCACGTAAATTGAGCTAAAAAATGGTTTACGAGTCTGTAAGTGTTATGTGTCAGACAACATTGTGTAAAAGTGAACAGAGTGTGAGATACAAAATAATGATTTTTTATATAGTGGACAAATCACGTAAAGAGAGTTAAAAAACGGTTTAGTAGTATCTCAGTGATATGTGTCACACACAAAAGTGAACAGAGTGTGAAGTAAGTGAGGTACAAAAAAATTAATATTTGAAATCGTGCACAAATCACGTAAAGAGAGCTAAAAAATGGTTTACGAGTCTGTAAGTGTTATGTGTCAGACAACATTGTGTAAGAGTGAACAGAGTGTGAGATACAAAAAAATGAATTTTTAATATAGTGGACAAATCACGTAAAGAGAGTTAAAAAACGGTTTAGTAGTCTCTCAGTGATATATGTCAGACACAAAAGTAAACAGAGATATGTGTTACATACAAAAGTGAACAGAGTGTGAAGTAAGTGAGGTACAAAAAAATTAATATTTGAAATCGTGCACAAATCACGTAAACAGAGCTAAAAAATGGTTTACGAGTCTGTAAGTGTTATGTGTCAGACAACATTGTGTAAAAGTGAACAGAGTGTGAGATACAAAAAAATGAATTTTTTATATAGTGGACAAATCACGTAAAGAGAGTTAAAAAATGGTATAGTAGACTCTCAGTGATATTTGTCAGACACAAAATTGAACAGAGATATGTGTTACATACAAAAGTGAACAGAGTGTGAAGTAAGTGAGGTACAAAAAAATTAATATTTGAAATCGTGCACAAATCACGTAAAGAGAGCTAAAAAATGATTTACGAGTCTGTAAGTGTTGTGTGTCAGACAACATTGTGTAAAATTGAACAGAGTGTGAGATACAAAATAATGATTTTTTTATATAGTGGACAAATCACGTAAAGAGAGTTAAAAAACGGTTTAGTAGTATCTCAGTGATATGTGTCACACACAAAAGTGAACAGAGTGTGAAGTAAGTGAGGTACAAATAAATTAATATTTGAAATCGTGCACAAATCACGTAAATTGAGCTAGAAAATGGTTTGCGAGTCTGTAAGTGTTATGTGTCAGACAACATTGTGTAAAAGTGAACAGAGTGTGAGATACAAAAAAATGATATCTTTATATAGTGGACAAATCACGTAAAGAGAGTTAAAAAACGGTTTAGTAGTCTCTCAGTGATATATGTCAGACACAAAAGTGAACAGAGATATGTGTCACACACAAAAGTGAACAGAGTGTGAAGTAAGTGAGGTACAAAAAAATTAATATTTGAAATCGTGCACAAATCACGTAAACAGAGCTAAAAAATGGTTTACGAGTGTGTAAGTGTTATGTGTCAGACAACATTGTGTAAGAGTGAACTGAGTGTGAGATACAAAAAAATGAATTTTTTATATAGTGGACAAATCACGTAAAGAGAGTTAAAAAACGGTTTAGTAGTCTCTCTGTGATATATGTCAGACACAAAAGTGAACAGAGATATGTGTTACATACAAAAGTGAACAGAGTGTGAAGTAAGTGAGGTACAAAAAAATTAATATTTGAAATCGTGCACAAATCACGTAAAGAGAGCTAAAAAATGGTTTACGAGTCTGTAAGTGTTATGTGTCAGACAACATTGTGTAAGAGTGAACAGAGTGTGAGATACAAAAAAATGAATTTTTTATATAGTGGACAAATCACGTAAAGAGAGTTAAAAAACGGTTTAGTAGTCTCTCAGTGATATATGTCAGACACAAAAGTGAACAGAGATATGTGTTACATACAAAAGTGAACAGAGTGTGAAGTAAGTGAGGTACAAAAAAATTAATATTTGAAATCGTGCACAAATCACGTAAAGAGAGCTAAAAAATGGTTTACGAGTCTGTAAGTGTTATGTGTCAGACAACATTGTGTAAGAGTGAACAGAGTGTGAGATACAAAAAAATGAATTTTTTATATAGTGGACAAATCACGTAAAGAGAGTTAAAAAACGGTTTAGTAGTATCTCAGTGATATGTGTCACACACAAAAGTGAACAGAGTGTGAAGTAAGTGAGGTACAAAAAAATTAATATTTGAAATCGTGCACAAATCACGTAAAGAGAGCTAAAAAATGGTTTACGAGTCTGTAAGTGTTATGTGTCAGACAACATTGTGTAAGAGTGAACGGAGTGTGAGATACAAAAAAATGAATTTTTTATACAGTGGACAAATCACGTAAAGAGAGTTAAAAAACGGTTTAGTAGTCTCTCAGTGATATATGTCAGACACAAAAGTGAACAGAGATATGTGTTACATACAAAAGTGAACAGAGTGTGAAGTAAGTGAGGTACAAAAAAATTAATATTTGAAATCGTGCACAAATCACGTAAAGAGAGCTAAAAAATGGTTTACGAGTCTGTAAGTGTTATGTGTCAGACAACATTGTGTAAAAGTGAACAGAGTGTGAGATACAAAAAAATGATTTCTTTATATAGTGGACAAATGACGTAAAGAGAGTTAAAAAATGGTTTACGAGTCTGTAAGTGTTATGTGTCAGACAACATTGTGTAAAAGTGAACAGAGTGTGAGATACAAAATAATGATTTTTTATATAGTGGACAAATCACGTAAAGAGAGTTAAAAAACGGTTTAGTAGTATCTCAGTGATATGTGTCACACACAAAAGTGAACAGAGTGTGAAGTAAGTGAGGTACAAAAAAATTAATATTTGAAATCGTGCACAAATCACGTAAATTGAGCTAAAAAATGGTTTACGAGTCCGTAAGTGTTATGTGTCAGACAACATCGTGTAAAAGTGAACAGAGTGTGAGATACAAAAAAATGATTTCTTTATATAGTGGACAAATCACGTAAAGAGAGTTAAAAAACGGTTTAGTAGTCTCTCAGTGATATATGTCAGACACAAAAGTGAACAGAGATATGTGTCACACACAAAAGTGAACAGAGTGTGAAGTAAGTGAGGTACAAAAAAATTAATATTTGAAATCGTGCACAAATCACGTAAAGAGAGCTAAAAAATGGTTTACGAGTCTGTAAGTGTTATGTGTCAGACAACATTGTGTAAGAGTGAACAGAGTGTGAGATACAAAAAAATGAATTTTTTATATAGTGGACAAATCACGTAAAGAGAGTTAAAAAACGGTTTAGTAGTCTCTCAGTGATATATGTCAGACACAAAAGTAAACAGAGATATGTGTTACATACAAAAGTGAACAGAGTGTGAAGTAAGTGAGGTACAAAAAAATTAATATTTGAAATTGTGCACAAATCACGTAAAGATACCTAAAAAATGGTTTACGAGTCTGTAAGTGTTATGTGTCAGACAACATTGTGTAAAAGTGAACAGAGTGTGAGATACAAAAAAATGAATTTTTTATATAGTGGACAAATCACGTAAAGAGAGTTAAAAAATGGTTTAGTAGACTCTCAGTGATATATGTCAGACACAAAATTGAACAGAGATATGTGTTACATACAAAAGTGAACAGAGTGTGAAGTAAGTGAGGTACAAAAAAATTAATATTTGAAATCGTGCAAAAATCACGTAAAGAGAGCTAAAAAATGATTTACGAGTCTGTAAGTGTTGTGTGTCAGACAACATTGTGTAAAATTGAACAGAGTGTGAGATACAAAATAATGATTTTTTTATATAGTGGACAAATCACGTAAAGAGAGTTAAAAAACGGTTTAGTAGTATCTCAGTGATATGTGTCACACACAAAAGTGAACAGAGTGTGAAGTAAGTGAGGTACAAAGAAATTAATATTTGAAATCGTGCACAAATCACGTAAATTGAGCTAGAAAATGGTTTGCGAGTCTGTAAGTGTTATGTGTCAGACAACATTGTGTAAAAGTGAACAGAGTGTGAGATACAAAAAAATGATATCTTTATATAGTGGACAAATCACGTAAAGAGAGTTAAAAAACGGTTTAGTAGTCTCTCAGTGATATATGTCAGACACAAAAGTGAACAGAGATATGTGTCACACACAAAAGTGAACAGAATGTGAAGTAAGTGAGGTACAAAAAAATTAATATTTGAAATCGTGCACAAATCACGTAAACAGAGCTAAAAAATGGTTTACGAGTGTGTAAGTGTTATGTGTCAGACAACATTGTGTAAGAGTGAACTGAGTGTGAGATACAAAAAAATGAATTTTTTATATAGTGGACAAATCACGTAAAGAGAGTTAAAAAACGGTTTAGTAGTCTCTCTGTGATATATGTCAGACACAAAAGTGAACAGAGATATGTGTTACATACAAAAGTGAACAGAGTGTGAAGTAAGTGAGGTACAAAAAAATTAATATTTGAAATCGTGCACAAATCACGTAAAGAGAGCTAAAAAATGGTTTACGAGTCTGTAAGTGTTATGTGTCAGACAACATTGTGTAAGAGTGAACAGAGTGTGAGATACAAAAAAATGAATTTTTTATATAGTGGACAAATCACGTAAAGAGAGTTAAAAAACGGTTTAGTAGTCTCTCAGTGATATATGTCAGACACAAAAGTGAACAGAGATATGTGTTACATACAAAAGTGAACAGAGTGTGAAGTAAGTGAGGTACAAAAAAATTAATATTTGAAATCGTGCACAAATCACGTAAAGAGAGCTAAAAAATGGTTTACGAGTCTGTAAGTGTTATGTGTCAGACAACATTGTGTAAGAGTGAACAGAGTGTGAGATACAAAAAAATGAATTTTTTATATAGTGGACAAATCACGTAAAGAGAGTTAAAAAACGGTTTAGTAGTATCTCAGTGATATGTGTCACACACAAAAGTGAACAGAGTGTGAAGTAAGTGAGGTACAAAAAAATTAATATTTGAAATCGTGCACAAATCACGTAAAGAGAGCTAAAAAATGGTTTACGAGTCTGTAAGTGTTATGTGTCAGACAACATTGTGTAAGAGTGAACGGAGTGTGAGATACAAAAAAATGAATTTTTTATACAGTGGACAAATCACGTAAAGAGAGTTAAAAAACGGTTTAGTAGTCTCTCAGTGATATATGTCAGACACAAAAGTGAACAGAGATATGTGTTACATACAAAAGTGAACAGAGTGTGAAGTAAGTGAGGTACAAAAAAATTAATATTTGAAATCGTGCACAAATCACGTAAAGAGAGCTAAAAAATGGTTTACGAGTCTGTAAGTGTTATGTGTCAGACAACATTGTGTAAAAGTGAACAGAGTGTGAGATACAAAAAAATGATTTCTTTATATAGTGGACAAATCACGTAAAGAGAGTTAAAAAATGGTTTACGAGTCTGTAAGTGTTATGTGTCAGACAACATTGTGTAAAAGTGAACAGAGTGTGAGATACAAAATAATGATTTTTTATATAGTGGACAAATCACGTAAAGAGAGTTAAAAAACGGTTTAGTAGTATCTCAGTGATATGTGTCACACACAAAAGTGAACAGAGTGTGAAGTAAGTGAGGTACAAAAAAATTAATATTTGAAATCGTGCACAAATCACGTAAATTGAGCTAAAAAATGGTTTACGAGTCCGTAAGTGTTATGTGTCAGACAACATCGTGTAAAAGTGAACAGAGTGTGAGATACAAAAAAATGATTTCTTTATATAGTGGACAAATCACGTAAAGAGAGTTAAAAAACGGTTTAGTAGTCTCTCAGTGATATATGTCAGACACAAAAGTGAACAGAGATATGTGTCACACACAAAAGTGAACAGAGTGTGAAGTAAGTGAGGTACAAAAAAATTAATATTTGAAATCGTGCACAAATCACGTAAAGAGAGCTAAAAAATGGTTTACGAGTCTGTAAGTGTTATGTGTCAGACAACATTGTGTAAGAGTGAACAGAGTGTGAGATACAAAAAAATGAATTTTTTATATAGTGGACAAATCACGTAAAGAGAGTTAAAAAACGGTTTAGTAGTCTCTCAGTGATATATGTCAGACACAAAAGTAAACAGAGATATGTGTTACATACAAAAGTGAACAGAGTGTGAAGTAAGTGAGGTACAAAAAAATTAATATTTGAAATTGTGCACAAATCACGTAAAGATACCTAAAAAATGGTTTACGAGTCTGTAAGTGTTATGTGTCAGACAACATTGTGTAAAAGTGAACAGAGTGTGAGATACAAAAAAATGAATTTTTTATATAGTGGACAAATCACGTAAAGAGAGTTAAAAAATGGTTTAGTAGACTCTCAGTGATATATGTCAGACACAAAATTGAACAGAGATATGTGTTACATACAAAAGTGAACAGAGTGTGAAGTAAGTGAGGTACAAAAAAATTAATATTTGAAATCGTGCAAAAATCACGTAAAGAGAGCTAAAAAATGATTTACGAGTCTGTAAGTGTTGTGTGTCAGACAACATTGTGTAAAATTGAACAGAGTGTGAGATACAAAATAATGATTTTTTTATATAGTGGACAAATCACGTAAAGAGAGTTAAAAAACGGTTTAGTAGTATCTCAGTGATATGTGTCACACACAAAAGTGAACAGAGTGTGAAGTAAGTGAGGTACAAAGAAATTAATATTTGAAATCGTGCACAAATCACGTAAATTGAGCTAGAAAATGGTTTGCGAGTCTGTAAGTGTTATGTGTCAGACAACATTGTGTAAAAGTGAACAGAGTGTGAGATACAAAAAAATGATTTTTTTATATAGTGGACAAATCACGTAAAGAGAGTTAAAAAACGGTTTAGTAGTCTCTCAGTGATATTTGTCAGACACAAAAGTGAACAGAGATATGTGTCACACACAAAAGTGAACAGAGTGTGAAGTAAGTGAGGTACAAAAAAATTAATATTTGAAATCGTGCACAAATCACGTAAACAGAGCTAAAAAATGGTTTACGAGTCTGTAAGTGTTATGTGTCAGACAACATTGTGTAAGAGTGAACAGAGTGTGAGATACAAAAAAAATGAATTTTTTATATAGTGGACAAATCACGTAAAGAGAGTTAAAAAACGGTTTAGTAGTCTCTCTGTGATATATGTCAGACACAAAAGTAAACAGAGATATGTGTTACTTACAAAAGTGAACAGAGTGTGAAGTAAGTGAGGTACAAAAAAATTAATATTTGAAATCGTGCACAAATCACGTAAAGAGACCTAAAAAATGGTTTACGAGTCTGTAAGTGTTATGTGTCAGACAACATTGTGTAAAAGTGAACAGAGTGTGAGATACAAAAAAATGAATTTTTTATATAGTGGACAAATCACGTAAAGAGAGTTAAAAAATGGTTTAGTAGACTCTCAGTGATATATGTCAGACACAAAATTGAACAGAGATATGTGTTACATACAAAAGTGAACAGAGTGTGAAGTAAGTGAGGTACAAAAAAATTAATATTTGAAATCGTGCAAAAATCACGTAAAGAGAGCTAAAAAATGATTTACGAGTCTGTAAGTGTTGTGTGTCAGACAACATTGTGTAAAATTGAACAGAGTGTGAGATACAAAATAATGATTTTTTTATATAGTGGACAAATCACGTAAAGAGAGTTAAAAAACGGTTTAGTAGTATCTCAGTGATATGTGTCACACACAAAAGTGAACAGAGTGTGAAGTAAGTGAGGTACAAAGAAATTAATATTTGAAATCGTGCACAAATCACGTAAATTGAGCTAGAAAATGGTTTGCGAGTCTGTAAGTGTTATGTGTCAGACAACATTGTGTAAAAGTGAACAGAGTGTGAGATACAAAAAAATGATTTTTTTATATAGTGGACAAATCACGTAAAGAGAGTTAAAAAACGGTTTAGTAGTCTCTCAGTGATATTTGTCAGACACAAAAGTGAACAGAGATATGTGTCACACACAAAAGTGAACAGAGTGTGAAGTAAGTGAGGTACAAAAAAATTAATATTTGAAATCGTGCACAAATCACGTAAACAGAGCTAAAAAATGGTTTACGAGTCTGTAAGTGTTATGTGTCAGACAACATTGTGTAAGAGTGAACAGAGTGTGAGATACAAAAAAAATGAATTTTTTATATAGCGGACAAATCACGTAAAGAGAGTTAAAAAACGGTTTAGTAGTCTCTCTGTGATATATGTCAGACACAAAAGTAAACAGAGATATGTGTTACATACAAAAGTGAACAGAGTGTGAAGTAAGTGAGGTACAAAAAAATTAATATTTGAAATCGTGCACAAATCACGTAAAGAGACCTAAAAAATGGTTTACGAGTCTGTAAGTGTTATGTGTCAGACAACATTGTGTAAAAGTGAACAGAGTGTGAGATACAAAAAAATGAATTTTTTATATAGTGGACAAATCACGTAAAGAGAGTTAAAAAATGGTTTAGTAGACTCTCAGTGATATATGTCAGACACAAAATTGAACAGAGATATGTGTTACATACAAAAGTGAACAGAGTGTGAAGTAAGTGAGGTACAAAAAAATTAATATTTGAAATCGTGCACAAATCACGTAAATTGAGCTAAAAAATGGTTTACGAGTGCGTAAGTGTTATGTGTCAGACAACATCGTGTAAAAGTGAACAGAGTGTGAGATACAAAAAAATGATTTCTTTATATAGTGGACAAATCACGTAAAGAGAGTTAAAAAACGGTTTAGTAGTCTCTCAGTGATATATGTCAGACACAAAAGTGAACAGAGATATGTGTCACACACAAAAGTGAACAGAGTGTGAAGTAAGTGAGGTACAAAAAAATTAATATTTGAAATCGTGCACAAATCACGTAAACAGAGCTAAAAAATGGTTTACGAGTCTGTAAGTGTTATGTGTCAGACAACATTGTGTAAGAGTGAACAGAGTGTGAGATACAAAAAAAATGAATTTTTTATATAGCGGACAAATCACGTAAAGAGAGTTAAAAAACGGTTTAGTAGTCTCTCTGTGATATATGTCAGACACAAAAGTAAACAGAGATATGTGTTACATACAAAAGTGAACAGAGTGTGAAGTAAGTGAGGTACAAAAAAATTAATATTTGAAATCGTGCACAAATCACGTAAATTGAGCTAAAAAATGGTTTACGAGTCCGTAAGTGTTATGTGTCAGACAACATCGTGTAAAAGTGAACAGAGTGTGAGATACAAAAAAATGATTTCTTTATATAGTGGACAAATCACGTAAAGAGAGTTAAAAAACGGTTTAGTAGTCTCTCAGTGATATATGTCAGACACAAAAGTGAACAGAGATATGTGTTACATACAAAAGTGAACAGAGTGTGAAGTAAGTGAGGTACAAAAAAATTAATATTTGAAATCGTGCACAAATCACGTAAAGAGAGCTAAAAAATGGTTTACGAGTCTGTAAGTGTTATGTGTCAGACAACATTGTGTAAGAGTGAACAGAGTGTGAGATACAAAAAAATGAATTTTTTATATAGTGGACAAATCACGTAAAGAGAGTTAAAAAACGGTTTAGTAGTCTCTCAGTGATATATGTCAGACACAAAAGTGAACAGAGATATGTGTTACATACAAAAGTGAACAGAGTGTGAAGTAAGTGAGGTACAAAAAAATTAATATTTGAAATCGTGCACAAATCACGTAAAGAGAGCTAAAAAATGGTTTACGAGTCTGTAAGTGTTATGTGTCAGACAACATTGTGTAAAAGTGAACAGAGTGTGAGATACAAAAAAATGATTTCTTTATATAGTGGACAAATCACGTAAAGAGAGTTAAAAAATGGTTTACGAGTCTGTAAGTGTTATGTGTCAGACAACATTGTGTAAAAGTGAACAGAGTGTGAGATACAAAATAATGATTTTTTATATAGTGGACAAATCACGTAAAGAGAGTTAAAAAACGGTTTAGTAGTATCTCAGTGATATGTGTCACACACAAAAGTGAACAGAGTGTGAAGTAAGTGAGGTACAAAAAAATTAATATTTGAAATCGTGCACAAATCACGTAAATTGAGCTAAAAAATGGTTTACGAGTCCGTAAGTGTTATGTGTCAGACAACATCGTGTAAAAGTGAACAGAGTGTGAGATACAAAAAAATGATTTCTTTATATAGTGGACAAATCACGTAAAGAGAGTTAAAAAACGGTTTAGTAGTCTCTCAGTGATATATGTCAGACACAAAAGTGAACAGAGATATGTGTCACACACAAAAGTGAACAGAATGTGAAGTAAGTGAGGTACAAAAAAATTAATATTTGAAATCGTGCACAAATCACGTAAACAGAGCTAAAAAATGGTTTACGAGTGTGTAAGTGTTATGTGTCAGACAACATTGTGTAAGAGTGAACTGAGTGTGAGATACAAAAAAATGAATTTTTTATATAGTGGACAAATCACGTAAAGAGAGTTAAAAAACGGTTTAGTAGTCTCTCTGTGATATATGTCAGACACAAAAGTGAACAGAGATATGTGTTACATACAAAAGTGAACAGAGTGTGAAGTAAGTGAGGTACAAAAAAATTAATATTTGAAATCGTGCACAAATCACGTAAAGAGAGCTAAAAAATGGTTTACGAGTCTGTAAGTGTTATGTGTCAGACAACATTGTGTAAGAGTGAACAGAGTGTGAGATACAAAAAAATGAATTTTTTATATAGTGGACAAATCACGTAAAGAGAGTTAAAAAACGGTTTAGTAGTCTCTCAGTGATATATGTCAGACACAAAAGTGAACAGAGATATGTGTTACATACAAAAGTGAACAGAGTGTGAAGTAAGTGAGGTACAAAAAAATTAATATTTGAAATCGTGCACAAATCACGTAAAGAGAGCTAAAAAATGGTTTACGAGTCTGTAAGTGTTATGTGTCAGACAACATTGTGTAAGAGTGAACAGAGTGTGAGATACAAAAAAATGAATTTTTTATATAGTGGACAAATCACGTAAAGAGAGTTAAAAAACGGTTTAGTAGTATCTCAGTGATATGTGTCACACACAAAAGTGAACAGAGTGTGAAGTAAGTGAGGTACAAAAAAATTAATATTTGAAATCGTGCACAAATCACGTAAAGAGAGCTAAAAAATGGTTTACGAGTCTGTAAGTGTTATGTGTCAGACAACATTGTGTAAGAGTGAACGGAGTGTGAGATACAAAAAAATGAATTTTTTATACAGTGGACAAATCACGTAAAGAGAGTTAAAAAACGGTTTAGTAGTCTCTCAGTGATATATGTCAGACACAAAAGTGAACAGAGATATGTGTTACATACAAAAGTGAACAGAGTGTGAAGTAAGTGAGGTACAAAAAAATTAATATTTGAAATCGTGCACAAATCACGTAAAGAGAGCTAAAAAATGGTTTACGAGTCTGTAAGTGTTATGTGTCAGACAACATTGTGTAAAAGTGAACAGAGTGTGAGATACAAAAAAATGATTTCTTTATATAGTGGACAAATCACGTAAAGAGAGTTAAAAAATGGTTTACGAGTCTGTAAGTGTTATGTGTCAGACAACATTGTGTAAAAGTGAACAGAGTGTGAGATACAAAATAATGATTTTTTATATAGTGGACAAATCACGTAAAGAGAGTTAAAAAACGGTTTAGTAGTATCTCAGTGATATGTGTCACACACAAAAGTGAACAGAGTGTGAAGTAAGTGAGGTACAAAAAAATTAATATTTGAAATCGTGCACAAATCACGTAAATTGAGCTAAAAAATGGTTTACGAGTCCGTAAGTGTTATGTGTCAGACAACATCGTGTAAAAGTGAACAGAGTGTGAGATACAAAAAAATGATTTCTTTATATAGTGGACAAATCACGTAAAGAGAGTTAAAAAACGGTTTAGTAGTCTCTCAGTGATATATGTCAGACACAAAAGTGAACAGAGATATGTGTCACACACAAAAGTGAACAGAGTGTGAAGTAAGTGAGGTACAAAAAAATTAATATTTGAAATCGTGCACAAATCACGTAAAGAGAGCTAAAAAATGGTTTACGAGTCTGTAAGTGTTATGTGTCAGACAACATTGTGTAAGAGTGAACAGAGTGTGAGATACAAAAAAATGAATTTTTTATATAGTGGACAAATCACGTAAAGAGAGTTAAAAAACGGTTTAGTAGTCTCTCAGTGATATATGTCAGACACAAAAGTAAACAGAGATATGTGTTACATACAAAAGTGAACAGAGTGTGAAGTAAGTGAGGTACAAAAAAATTAATATTTGAAATTGTGCACAAATCACGTAAAGATACCTAAAAAATGGTTTACGAGTCTGTAAGTGTTATGTGTCAGACAACATTGTGTAAAAGTGAACAGAGTGTGAGATACAAAAAAATGAATTTTTTATATAGTGGACAAATCACGTAAAGAGAGTTAAAAAATGGTTTAGTAGACTCTCAGTGATATATGTCAGACACAAAATTGAACAGAGATATGTGTTACATACAAAAGTGAACAGAGTGTGAAGTAAGTGAGGTACAAAAAAATTAATATTTGAAATCGTGCAAAAATCACGTAAAGAGAGCTAAAAAATGATTTACGAGTCTGTAAGTGTTGTGTGTCAGACAACATTGTGTAAAATTGAACAGAGTGTGAGATACAAAATAATGATTTTTTTATATAGTGGACAAATCACGTAAAGAGAGTTAAAAAACGGTTTAGTAGTATCTCAGTGATATGTGTCACACACAAAAGTGAACAGAGTGTGAAGTAAGTGAGGTACAAAGAAATTAATATTTGAAATCGTGCACAAATCACGTAAATTGAGCTAGAAAATGGTTTGCGAGTCTGTAAGTGTTATGTGTCAGACAACATTGTGTAAAAGTGAACAGAGTGTGAGATACAAAAAAATGATTTTTTTATATAGTGGACAAATCACGTAAAGAGAGTTAAAAAACGGTTTAGTAGTCTCTCAGTGATATTTGTCAGACACAAAAGTGAACAGAGATATGTGTCACACACAAAAGTGAACAGAGTGTGAAGTAAGTGAGGTACAAAAAAATTAATATTTGAAATCGTGCACAAATCACGTAAACAGAGCTAAAAAATGGTTTACGAGTCTGTAAGTGTTATGTGTCAGACAACATTGTGTAAGAGTGAACAGAGTGTGAGATACAAAAAAAATGAATTTTTTATATAGTGGACAAATCACGTAAAGAGAGTTAAAAAACGGTTTAGTAGTCTCTCTGTGATATATGTCAGACACAAAAGTAAACAGAGATATGTGTTACTTACAAAAGTGAACAGAGTGTGAAGTAAGTGAGGTACAAAAAAATTAATATTTGAAATCGTGCACAAATCACGTAAAGAGACCTAAAAAATGGTTTACGAGTCTGTAAGTGTTATGTGTCAGACAACATTGTGTAAAAGTGAACAGAGTGTGAGATACAAAAAAATGAATTTTTTATATAGTGGACAAATCACGTAAAGAGAGTTAAAAAATGGTTTAGTAGACTCTCAGTGATATATGTCAGACACAAAATTGAACAGAGATATGTGTTACATACAAAAGTGAACAGAGTGTGAAGTAAGTGAGGTACAAAAAAATTAATATTTGAAATCGTGCAAAAATCACGTAAAGAGAGCTAAAAAATGATTTACGAGTCTGTAAGTGTTGTGTGTCAGACAACATTGTGTAAAATTGAACAGAGTGTGAGATACAAAATAATGATTTTTTTATATAGTGGACAAATCACGTAAAGAGAGTTAAAAAACGGTTTAGTAGTATCTCAGTGATATGTGTCACACACAAAAGTGAACAGAGTGTGAAGTAAGTGAGGTACAAAGAAATTAATATTTGAAATCGTGCACAAATCACGTAAATTGAGCTAGAAAATGGTTTGCGAGTCTGTAAGTGTTATGTGTCAGACAACATTGTGTAAAAGTGAACAGAGTGTGAGATACAAAAAAATGATTTTTTTATATAGTGGACAAATCACGTAAAGAGAGTTAAAAAACGGTTTAGTAGTCTCTCAGTGATATTTGTCAGACACAAAAGTGAACAGAGATATGTGTCACACACAAAAGTGAACAGAGTGTGAAGTAAGTGAGGTACAAAAAAATTAATATTTGAAATCGTGCACAAATCACGTAAACAGAGCTAAAAAATGGTTTACGAGTCTGTAAGTGTTATGTGTCAGACAACATTGTGTAAGAGTGAACAGAGTGTGAGATACAAAAAAAATGAATTTTTTATATAGCGGACAAATCACGTAAAGAGAGTTAAAAAACGGTTTAGTAGTCTCTCTGTGATATATGTCAGACACAAAAGTAAACAGAGATATGTGTTACATACAAAAGTGAACAGAGTGTGAAGTAAGTGAGGTACAAAAAAATTAATATTTGAAATCGTGCACAAATCACGTAAAGAGACCTAAAAAATGGTTTACGAGTCTGTAAGTGTTATGTGTCAGACAACATTGTGTAAAAGTGAACAGAGTGTGAGATACAAAAAAATGAATTTTTTATATAGTGGACAAATCACGTAAAGAGAGTTAAAAAATGGTTTAGTAGACTCTCAGTGATATATGTCAGACACAAAATTGAACAGAGATATGTGTTACATACAAAAGTGAACAGAGTGTGAAGTAAGTGAGGTACAAAAAAATTAATATTTGAAATCGTGCACAAATCACGTAAATTGAGCTAAAAAATGGTTTACGAGTGCGTAAGTGTTATGTGTCAGACAACATCGTGTAAAAGTGAACAGAGTGTGAGATACAAAAAAATGATTTCTTTATATAGTGGACAAATCACGTAAAGAGAGTTAAAAAACGGTTTAGTAGTCTCTCAGTGATATATGTCAGACACAAAAGTGAACAGAGATATGTGTCACACACAAAAGTGAACAGAGTGTGAAGTAAGTGAGGTACAAAAAAATTAATATTTGAAATCGTGCACAAATCACGTAAACAGAGCTAAAAAATGGTTTACGAGTCTGTAAGTGTTATGTGTCAGACAACATTGTGTAAGAGTGAACAGAGTGTGAGATACAAAAAAAATGAATTTTTTATATAGCGGACAAATCACGTAAAGAGAGTTAAAAAACGGTTTAGTAGTCTCTCTGTGATATATGTCAGACACAAAAGTAAACAGAGATATGTGTTACATACAAAAGTGAACAGAGTGTGAAGTAAGTGAGGTACAAAAAAATTAATATTTGAAATCGTGCACAAATCACGTAAATTGAGCTAAAAAATGGTTTACGAGTCCGTAAGTGTTATGTGTCAGACAACATCGTGTAAAAGTGAACAGAGTGTGAGATACAAAAAAATGATTTCTTTATATAGTGGACAAATCACGTAAAGAGAGTTAAAAAACGGTTTAGTAGTCTCTCAGTGATATATGTCAGACACAAAAGTGAACAGAGATATGTGTTACATACAAAAGTGAACAGAGTGTGAAGTAAGTGAGGTACAAAAAAATTAATATTTGAAATCGTGCACAAATCACGTAAAGAGAGCTAAAAAATGGTTTACGAGTCTGTAAGTGTTATGTGTCAGACAACATTGTGTAAGAGTGAACAGAGTGTGAGATACAAAAAAATGAATTTTTTATATAGTGGACAAATCACGTAAAGAGAGTTAAAAAACGGTTTAGTAGTCTCTCAGTGATATATGTCAGACACAAAAGTGAACAGAGATATGTGTTACATACAAAAGTGAACAGAGTGTGAAGTAAGTGAGGTACAAAAAAATTAATATTTGAAATCGTGCACAAATCACGTAAAGAGAGCTAAAAAATGGTTTACGAGTCTGTAAGTGTTATGTGTCAGACAACATTGTGTAAAAGTGAACAGAGTGTGAGATACAAAAAAATGATTTCTTTATATAGTGGACAAATCACGTAAAGAGAGTTAAAAAATGGTTTACGAGTCTGTAAGTGTTATGTGTCAGACAACATTGTGTAAAAGTGAACAGAGTGTGAGATACAAAATAATGATTTTTTATATAGTGGACAAATCACGTAAAGAGAGTTAAAAAACGGTTTAGTAGTATCTCAGTGATATGTGTCACACACAAAAGTGAACAGAGTGTGAAGTAAGTGAGGTACAAAAAAATTAATATTTGAAATCGTGCACAAATCACGTAAATTGAGCTAAAAAATGGTTTACGAGTCCGTAAGTGTTATGTGTCAGACAACATCGTGTAAAAGTGAACAGAGTGTGAGATACAAAAAAATGATTTCTTTATATAGTGGACAAATCACGTAAAGAGAGTTAAAAAACGGTTTAGTAGTCTCTCAGTGATATATGTCAGACACAAAAGTGAACAGAGATATGTGTCACACACAAAAGTGAACAGAGTGTGAAGTAAGTGAGGTACAAAAAAATTAATATTTGAAATCGTGCACAAATCACGTAAAGAGAGCTAAAAAATGGTTTACGAGTCTGTAAGTGTTATGTGTCAGACAACATTGTGTAAGAGTGAACAGAGTGTGAGATACAAAAAAATGAATTTTTTATATAGTGGACAAATCACGTAAAGAGAGTTAAAAAACGGTTTAGTAGTCTCTCAGTGATATATGTCAGACACAAAAGTAAACAGAGATATGTGTTACATACAAAAGTGAACAGAGTGTGAAGTAAGTGAGGTACAAAAAAATTAATATTTGAAATTGTGCACAAATCACGTAAAGATACCTAAAAAATGGTTTACGAGTCTGTAAGTGTTATGTGTCAGACAACATTGTGTAAAAGTGAACAGAGTGTGAGATACAAAAAAATGAATTTTTTATATAGTGGACAAATCACGTAAAGAGAGTTAAAAAATGGTTTAGTAGACTCTCAGTGATATATGTCAGACACAAAATTGAACAGAGATATGTGTTACATACAAAAGTGAACAGAGTGTGAAGTAAGTGAGGTACAAAAAAATTAATATTTGAAATCGTGCAAAAATCACGTAAAGAGAGCTAAAAAATGATTTACGAGTCTGTAAGTGTTGTGTGTCAGACAACATTGTGTAAAATTGAACAGAGTGTGAGATACAAAATAATGATTTTTTTATATAGTGGACAAATCACGTAAAGAGAGTTAAAAAACGGTTTAGTAGTATCTCAGTGATATGTGTCACACACAAAAGTGAACAGAGTGTGAAGTAAGTGAGGTACAAAGAAATTAATATTTGAAATCGTGCACAAATCACGTAAATTGAGCTAGAAAATGGTTTGCGAGTCTGTAAGTGTTATGTGTCAGACAACATTGTGTAAAAGTGAACAGAGTGTGAGATACAAAAAAATGATATCTTTATATAGTGGACAAATCACGTAAAGAGAGTTAAAAAACGGTTTAGTAGTCTCTCAGTGATATATGTCAGACACAAAAGTGAACAGAGATATGTGTCACACACAAAAGTGAACAGAGTGTGAAGTAAGTGAGGTACAAAAAAATTAATATTTGAAATCGTGCACAAATCACGTAAACAGAGCTAAAAAATGGTTTACGAGTGTGTAAGTGTTATGTGTCAGACAACATTGTGTAAGAGTGAACTGAGTGTGAGATACAAAAAAATGAATTTTTTATATAGTGGACAAATCACGTAAAGAGAGTTAAAAAACGGTTTAGTAGTCTCTCTGTGATATATGTCAGACACAAAAGTGAACAGAGATATGTGTTACATACAAAAGTGAACAGAGTGTGAAGTAAGTGAGGTACAAAAAAATTAATATTTGAAATCGTGCACAAATCACGTAAAGAGAGCTAAAAAATGGTTTACGAGTCTGTAAGTGTTATGTGTCAGACAACATTGTGTAAGAGTGAACAGAGTGTGAGATACAAAAAAATGAATTTTTTATATAGTGGACAAATCACGTAAAGAGAGTTAAAAAACGGTTTAGTAGTCTCTCAGTGATATATGTCAGACACAAAAGTGAACAGAGATATGTGTTACATACAAAAGTGAACAGAGTGTGAAGTAAGTGAGGTACAAAAAAATTAATATTTGAAATCGTGCACAAATCACGTAAAGAGAGCTAAAAAATGGTTTACGAGTCTGTAAGTGTTATGTGTCAGACAACATTGTGTAAGAGTGAACAGAGTGTGAGATACAAAAAAATGAATTTTTTATATAGTGGACAAATCACGTAAAGAGAGTTAAAAAACGGTTTAGTAGTATCTCAGTGATATGTGTCACACACAAAAGTGAACAGAGTGTGAAGTAAGTGAGGTACAAAAAAATTAATATTTGAAATCGTGCACAAATCACGTAAAGAGAGCTAAAAAATGGTTTACGAGTCTGTAAGTGTTATGTGTCAGACAACATTGTGTAAGAGTGAACGGAGTGTGAGATACAAAAAAATGAATTTTTTATACAGTGGACAAATCACGTAAAGAGAGTTAAAAAACGGTTTAGTAGTCTCTCAGTGATATATGTCAGACATAAAAGTGAACAGAGATATGTGTTACATACAAAAGTGAACAGAGTGTGAAGTAAGTGAGGTACAAAAAAATTAATATTTGAAATCGTGCACAAATCACGTAAAGAGAGCTAAAAAATGGTTTACGAGTCTGTAAGTGTTATGTGTCAGACAACATTGTGTAAAAGTGAACAGAGTGTGAGATACAAAAAAATGATTTCTTTATATAGTGGACAAATCACGTAAAGAGAGTTAAAAAATGGTTTACGAGTCTGTAAGTGTTATGTGTCAGACAACATTGTGTAAAAGTGAACAGAGTGTGAGATACAAAATAATGATTTTTTATATAGTGGACAAATCACGTAAAGAGAGTTAAAAAACGGTTTAGTAGTATCTCAGTGATATGTGTCACACACAAAAGTGAACAGAGTGTGAAGTAAGTGAGGTACAAAAAAATTAATATTTGAAATCGTGCACAAATCACGTAAATTGAGCTAAAAAATGGTTTACGAGTCCGTAAGTGTTATGTGTCAGACAACATCGTGTAAAAGTGAACAGAGTGTGAGATACAAAAAAATGATTTCTTTATATAGTGGACAAATCACGTAAAGAGAGTTAAAAAACGGTTTAGTAGTCTCTCAGTGATATATGTCAGACACAAAAGTGAACAGAGATATGTGTCACACACAAAAGTGAACAGAGTGTGAAGTAAGTGAGGTACAAAAAAATTAATATTTGAAATCGTGCACAAATCACGTAAAGAGAGCTAAAAAATGGTTTACGAGTCTGTAAGTGTTATGTGTCAGACAACATTGTGTAAGAGTGAACAGAGTGTGAGATACAAAAAAATGAATTTTTTATATAGTGGACAAATCACGTAAAGAGAGTTAAAAAACGGTTTAGTAGTCTCTCAGTGATATATGTCAGACACAAAAGTAAACAGAGATATGTGTTACATACAAAAGTGAACAGAGTGTGAAGTAAGTGAGGTACAAAAAAATTAATATTTGAAATTGTGCACAAATCACGTAAAGATACCTAAAAAATGGTTTACGAGTCTGTAAGTGTTATGTGTCAGACAACATTGTGTAAAAGTGAACAGAGTGTGAGATACAAAAAAATGAATTTTTTATATAGTGGACAAATCACGTAAAGAGAGTTAAAAAATGGTTTAGTAGACTCTCAGTGATATATGTCAGACACAAAATTGAACAGAGATATGTGTTACATACAAAAGTGAACAGAGTGTGAAGTAAGTGAGGTACAAAAAAATTAATATTTGAAATCGTGCAAAAATCACGTAAAGAGAGCTAAAAAATGATTTACGAGTCTGTAAGTGTTGTGTGTCAGACAACATTGTGTAAAATTGAACAGAGTGTGAGATACAAAATAATGATTTTTTTATATAGTGGACAAATCACGTAAAGAGAGTTAAAAAACGGTTTAGTAGTATCTCAGTGATATGTGTCACACACAAAAGTGAACAGAGTGTGAAGTAAGTGAGGTACAAAGAAATTAATATTTGAAATCGTGCACAAATCACGTAAATTGAGCTAGAAAATGGTTTGCGAGTCTGTAAGTGTTATGTGTCAGACAACATTGTGTAAAAGTGAACAGAGTGTGAGATACAAAAAATGATTTTTTTATATAGTGGACAAATCACGTAAAGAGAGTTAAAAAACGGTTTAGTAGTCTCTCAGTGATATTTGTCAGACACAAAAGTGAACAGAGATATGTGTCACACACAAAAGTGAACAGAGTGTGAAGTAAGTGAGGTACAAAAAAATTAATATTTGAAATCGTGCACAAATCACGTAAACAGAGCTAAAAAATGGTTTACGAGTCTGTAAGTGTTATGTGTCAGACAACATTGTGTAAGAGTGAACAGAGTGTGAGATACAAAAAAAATGAATTTTTTATATAGTGGACAAATCACGTAAAGAGAGTTAAAAAACGGTTTAGTAGTCTCTCTGTGATATATGTCAGACACAAAAGTAAACAGAGATATGTGTTACTTACAAAAGTGAACAGAGTGTGAAGTAAGTGAGGTACAAAAAAATTAATATTTGAAATCGTGCACAAATCACGTAAAGAGACCTAAAAAATGGTTTACGAGTCTGTAAGTGTTATGTGTCAGACAACATTGTGTAAAAGTGAACAGAGTGTGAGATACAAAAAAATGAATTTTTTATATAGTGGACAAATCACGTAAAGAGAGTTAAAAAATGGTTTAGTAGACTCTCAGTGATATATGTCAGACACAAAATTGAACAGAGATATGTGTTACATACAAAAGTGAACAGAGTGTGAAGTAAGTGAGGTACAAAAAAATTAATATTTGAAATCGTGCAAAAATCACGTAAAGAGAGCTAAAAAATGATTTACGAGTCTGTAAGTGTTGTGTGTCAGACAACATTGTGTAAAATTGAACAGAGTGTGAGATACAAAATAATGATTTTTTTATATAGTGGACAAATCACGTAAAGAGAGTTAAAAAACGGTTTAGTAGTATCTCAGTGATATGTGTCACACACAAAAGTGAACAGAGTGTGAAGTAAGTGAGGTACAAAGAAATTAATATTTGAAATCGTGCACAAATCACGTAAATTGAGCTAGAAAATGGTTTGCGAGTCTGTAAGTGTTATGTGTCAGACAACATTGTGTAAAAGTGAACAGAGTGTGAGATACAAAAAAATGATTTTTTTATATAGTGGACAAATCACGTAAAGAGAGTTAAAAAACGGTTTAGTAGTCTCTCAGTGATATTTGTCAGACACAAAAGTGAACAGAGATATGTGTCACACACAAAAGTGAACAGAGTGTGAAGTAAGTGAGGTACAAAAAAATTAATATTTGAAATCGTGCACAAATCACGTAAACAGAGCTAAAAAATGGTTTACGAGTCTGTAAGTGTTATGTGTCAGACAACATTGTGTAAGAGTGAACAGAGTGTGAGATACAAAAAAAATGAATTTTTTATATAGCGGACAAATCACGTAAAGAGAGTTAAAAAACGGTTTAGTAGTCTCTCTGTGATATATGTCAGACACAAAAGTAAACAGAGATATGTGTTACATACAAAAGTGAACAGAGTGTGAAGTAAGTGAGGTACAAAAAAATTAATATTTGAAATCGTGCACAAATCACGTAAAGAGACCTAAAAAATGGTTTACGAGTCTGTAAGTGTTATGTGTCAGACAACATTGTGTAAAAGTGAACAGAGTGTGAGATACAAAAAAATGAATTTTTTATATAGTGGACAAATCACGTAAAGAGAGTTAAAAAATGGTTTAGTAGACTCTCAGTGATATATGTCAGACACAAAATTGAACAGAGATATGTGTTACATACAAAAGTGAACAGAGTGTGAAGTAAGTGAGGTACAAAAAAATTAATATTTGAAATCGTGCACAAATCACGTAAATTGAGCTAAAAAATGGTTTACGAGTGCGTAAGTGTTATGTGTCAGACAACATCGTGTAAAAGTGAACAGAGTGTGAGATACAAAAAAATGATTTCTTTATATAGTGGACAAATCACGTAAAGAGAGTTAAAAAACGGTTTAGTAGTCTCTCAGTGATATATGTCAGACACAAAAGTGAACAGAGATATGTGTCACACACAAAAGTGAACAGAGTGTGAAGTAAGTGAGGTACAAAAAAATTAATATTTGAAATCGTGCACAAATCACGTAAACAGAGCTAAAAAATGGTTTACGAGTCTGTAAGTGTTATGTGTCAGACAACATTGTGTAAGAGTGAACAGAGTGTGAGATACAAAAAAAATGAATTTTTTATATAGCGGACAAATCACGTAAAGAGAGTTAAAAAACGGTTTAGTAGTCTCTCTGTGATATATGTCAGACACAAAAGTAAACAGAGATATGTGTTACATACAAAAGTGAACAGAGTGTGAAGTAAGTGAGGTACAAAAAAATTAATATTTGAAATCGTGCACAAATCACGTAAATTGAGCTAAAAAATGGTTTACGAGTCCGTAAGTGTTATGTGTCAGACAACATCGTGTAAAAGTGAACAGAGTGTGAGATACAAAAAAATGATTTCTTTATATAGTGGACAAATCACGTAAAGAGAGTTAAAAAACGGTTTAGTAGTCTCTCAGTGATATATGTCAGACACAAAAGTGAACAGAGATATGTGTCACACACAAAAGTGAACAGAGTGTGAAGTAAGTGAGGTACAAAAAAATTAATATTTGAAATCGTGCACAAATCACGTAAAGAGAGCTAAAAAATGGTTTACGAGTCTGTAAGTGTTATGTGTCAGACAACATTGTGTAAGAGTGAACAGAGTGTGAGATACAAAAAAATGAATTTTTTATATAGTGGACAAATCACGTAAAGAGAGTTAAAAAACGGTTTAGTAGTCTCTCAGTGATATATGTCAGACACAAAAGTAAACAGAGATATGTGTTACATACAAAAGTGAACAGAGTGTGAAGTAAGTGAGGTACAAAAAAATTAATATTTGAAATTGTGCACAAATCACGTAAAGATACCTAAAAAATGGTTTACGAGTCTGTAAGTGTTATGTGTCAGACAACATTGTGTAAAAGTGAACAGAGTGTGAGATACAAAAAAATGAATTTTTTATATAGTGGACAAATCACGTAAAGAGAGTTAAAAAATGGTTTAGTAGACTCTCAGTGATATATGTCAGACACAAAATTGAACAGAGATATGTGTTACATACAAAAGTGAACAGAGTGTGAAGTAAGTGAGGTACAAAAAAATTAATATTTGAAATCGTGCAAAAATCACGTAAAGAGAGCTAAAAAATGATTTACGAGTCTGTAAGTGTTGTGTGTCAGACAACATTGTGTAAAATTGAACAGAGTGTGAGATACAAAATAATGATTTTTTTATATAGTGGACAAATCACGTAAAGAGAGTTAAAAAACGGTTTAGTAGTATCTCAGTGATATGTGTCACACACAAAAGTGAACAGAGTGTGAAGTAAGTGAGGTACAAAGAAATTAATATTTGAAATCGTGCACAAATCACGTAAATTGAGCTAGAAAATGGTTTGCGAGTCTGTAAGTGTTATGTGTCAGACAACATTGTGTAAAAGTGAACAGAGTGTGAGATACAAAAAAATGATTTTTTTATATAGTGGACAAATCACGTAAAGAGAGTTAAAAAACGGTTTAGTAGTCTCTCAGTGATATTTGTCAGACACAAAAGTGAACAGAGATATGTGTCACACACAAAAGTGAACAGAGTGTGAAGTAAGTGAGGTACAAAAAAATTAATATTTGAAATCGTGCACAAATCACGTAAACAGAGCTAAAAAATGGTTTACGAGTCTGTAAGTGTTATGTGTCAGACAACATTGTGTAAGAGTGAACAGAGTGTGAGATACAAAAAAAATGAATTTTTTATATAGTGGACAAATCACGTAAAGAGAGTTAAAAAACGGTTTAGTAGTCTCTCTGTGATATATGTCAGACACAAAAGTAAACAGAGATATGTGTTACTTACAAAAGTGAACAGAGTGTGAAGTAAGTGAGGTACAAAAAAATTAATATTTGAAATCGTGCACAAATCACGTAAAGAGACCTAAAAAATGGTTTACGAGTCTGTAAGTGTTATGTGTCAGACAACATTGTGTAAAAGTGAACAGAGTGTGAGATACAAAAAAATGAATTTTTTATATAGTGGACAAATCACGTAAAGAGAGTTAAAAAATGGTTTAGTAGACTCTCAGTGATATATGTCAGACACAAAATTGAACAGAGATATGTGTTACATACAAAAGTGAACAGAGTGTGAAGTAAGTGAGGTACAAAAAAATTAATATTTGAAATCGTGCAAAAATCACGTAAAGAGAGCTAAAAAATGATTTACGAGTCTGTAAGTGTTGTGTGTCAGACAACATTGTGTAAAATTGAACAGAGTGTGAGATACAAAATAATGATTTTTTTATATAGTGGACAAATCACGTAAAGAGAGTTAAAAAACGGTTTAGTAGTATCTCAGTGATATGTGTCACACACAAAAGTGAACAGAGTGTGAAGTAAGTGAGGTACAAAGAAATTAATATTTGAAATCGTGCACAAATCACGTAAATTGAGCTAGAAAATGGTTTGCGAGTCTGTAAGTGTTATGTGTCAGACAACATTGTGTAAAAGTGAACAGAGTGTGAGATACAAAAAAATGATTTTTTTATATAGTGGACAAATCACGTAAAGAGAGTTAAAAAACGGTTTAGTAGTCTCTCAGTGATATTTGTCAGACACAAAAGTGAACAGAGATATGTGTCACACACAAAAGTGAACAGAGTGTGAAGTAAGTGAGGTACAAAAAAATTAATATTTGAAATCGTGCACAAATCACGTAAACAGAGCTAAAAAATGGTTTACGAGTCTGTAAGTGTTATGTGTCAGACAACATTGTGTAAGAGTGAACAGAGTGTGAGATACAAAAAAAATGAATTTTTTATATAGCGGACAAATCACGTAAAGAGAGTTAAAAAACGGTTTAGTAGTCTCTCTGTGATATATGTCAGACACAAAAGTAAACAGAGATATGTGTTACATACAAAAGTGAACAGAGTGTGAAGTAAGTGAGGTACAAAAAAATTAATATTTGAAATCGTGCACAAATCACGTAAAGAGACCTAAAAAATGGTTTACGAGTCTGTAAGTGTTATGTGTCAGACAACATTGTGTAAAAGTGAACAGAGTGTGAGATACAAAAAAATGAATTTTTTATATAGTGGACAAATCACGTAAAGAGAGTTAAAAAATGGTTTAGTAGACTCTCAGTGATATATGTCAGACACAAAATTGAACAGAGATATGTGTTACATACAAAAGTGAACAGAGTGTGAAGTAAGTGAGGTACAAAAAAATTAATATTTGAAATCGTGCAAAAATCACGTAAAGAGAGCTAAAAAATGATTTACGAGTCTGTAAGTGTTGTGTGTCAGACAACATTGTGTAAAATTGAACAGAGTGTGAGATACAAAATAATGATTTTTTTATATAGTGGACAAATCACGTAAAGAGAGTTAAAAAACGGTTTAGTAGTATCTCAGTGATATGTGTCACACACAAAAGTGAACAGAGTGTGAAGTAAGTGAGGTACAAAGAAATTAATATTTGAAATCGTGCACAAATCACGTAAATTGAGCTAGAAAATGGTTTGCGAGTCTGTAAGTGTTATGTGTCAGACAACATTGTGTAAAAGTGAACAGAGTGTGAGATACAAAAAAATGATTTTTTTATATAGTGGACAAATCACGTAAAGAGAGTTAAAAAACGGTTTAGTAGTCTCTCAGTGATATTTGTCAGACACAAAAGTGAACAGAGATATGTGTCACACACAAAAGTGAACAGAGTGTGAAGTAAGTGAGGTACAAAAAAATTAATATTTGAAATCGTGCACAAATCACGTAAACAGAGCTAAAAAATGGTTTACGAGTCTGTAAGTGTTATGTGTCAGACAACATTGTGTAAGAGTGAACAGAGTGTGAGATACAAAAAAAATGATTTTTTTATATAGCGGACAAATCACGTAAAGAGAGTTAAAAAACGGTTTAGTAGTCTCTCTGTGATATATGTCAGACACAAAAGTAAACAGAGATATGTGTTACATACAAAAGTGAACAGAGTGTGAAGTAAGTGAGGTACAAAAAAATTAATATTTGAAATCGTGCACAAATCACGTAAAGAGACCTAAAAAATGGTTTACGAGTCTGTAAGTGTTATGTGTCAGACAACATTGTGTAAAAGTGAACAGAGTGTGAGATACAAAAAAATGAATTTTTTATATAGTGGACAAATCACGTAAAGAGAGTTAAAAAATGGTTTAGTAGACTCTCAGTGATATATGTCAGACACAAAATTGAACAGAGATATGTGTTACATACAAAAGTGAACAGAGTGTGAAGTGAGGTACAAAAAAATTAATATTTGAAATCGTGCACAAATCACGTAAAGAGAGCTAAAAAATGATTTACGAGTCTGTAAGTGTTGTGTGTCACACAACATTGTGTAAAATTGAACAGAGTGTGAGATACAAAATAATGATTTTTTTATATAGTGGACAAATCACGTAAAGAGAGTTAAAAAACGGTTTAGTAGTATCTCAGTGATATGTGTCACACACAAAAGTGAACAGAGTGTGAAGTAAGTGAGGTACAAATAAATTAATATTTGAAATCGTGCACAAATCACGTAAATTGAGCTAGAAAATGGTTTGCGAGTCTGTAAGTGTTATGTGTCAGACAACATTGTGTAAAAGTGAACAGAGTGTGAGATACAAAAAAATGATATCTTTATATAGTGGACAAATCACGTAAAGAGAGTTAAAAAACGGTTTAGTAGTCTCTCAGTGATATATGTCAGACACAAAAGTGAACAGAGATATGTGTCACACACAAAAGTGAACAGAGTGTGAAGTAAGTGAGGTACAAAAAAATTAATATTTGAAATCGTGCACAAATCACGTAAACAGAGCTAAAAAATGGTTTACGAGTCTGTAAGTGTTATGTGTCAGACAACATTGTGTAAGAGTGAACAGAGTGTGAGATACAAAAAAATGATTTCTTTATATAGTGGACAAATCACGTAAAGAGAGTTAAAAAACGGTTTAGTAGTCTCTCAGTGATATATGTCAGACCCAAAAGTGAACAGAGTGTGAAGTAAGTAAGGTACAAAAAAATTAATATTTGAAATCGTGCACAAATCACGTAAAGAGAGCTAAAAAATGGTTTACGAGTCTGTAAGTATTATGTGTCAGACAACATTGTGTAAAAGTGAACAGAGTGTGAGATACAAAATAATGATTTTTTTATATAGTGGACAAATCACGTAAAGAGAGTTAAAAAACGGTTTAGTAGTATCTCAGTGATATGTGTCACACACAAAAGTGAACAGAGTGTGAAGTAAGTGAGGTACAAAAAAATTAATATTTGAAATCGCGCACAAATCACGTAAAGAGAGCTAAAAAATGGTTTACGACTCTGTAAGTGTTATGTGTCAGACAACATTGTGTAAAAGTGAACAGAGTGTGAGATACAAAAAAATGAATTTTTTATATAGTGGACAAATCACGTAAAGAGAGTTAAAAAACGCTTTAGTAGTCTCTCAGTGATATATGTCAGACACAAAAGTAAACAGAGATATGTGTTACATACAAAAGTGAACAGAGTGTGAAGTAAGTGAGGTACAAAAAAATTAATATTTGAAATCGTACACAAATCACGTAAAGAGAGCTAAAAAATGGTTTACGAGTCTGTAAGTGTTATGTGTCAGACAACATTGTGTAAGAGTGAACAGAGTGTGAGATACAAAAAAATGATTTCTTTATATAGTGGACAAATCACGTAAAGAGAGTTAAAAAACGGTTTAGTAGTCTCTCAGTGTTATGTGTCAGACAACATTGTGTAAAAGTGAACAGAGTGTGATATACAAAAAAATGAATTTTTTATATAGTGGACAAATCACGTAAAGAGAGTTAAAAAACGGTTTAGTAGTCTCTCAGTGATATATGTCAGACACAAAAGTGAACAGAGATATGTGTCGCACACAAAAGTGAACAGAGTGTGAAGTAAGTGAGGTACAAAAAAATTAATATTTGAAATCGTGCACAAATCACGTAAAGAGAGCTAAAAAATGGTTTACGAGTCTGTAAGTGTTATGTGTCAGACAACATTGTGTAAGAGTGAACAGAGTGTGAGATACAAAAAAATGAATTTTTTATATAGTGGACAAATCACGTAAAGAGAGTTAAAAAACGGTTTAGTAGTCTCTCAGTGATATATGTCAGACACAAAAGTAAACAGAGATATGTGTTACATACAAAAGTGAACAGAGTGTGAAGTAAGTGAGGTTCAAAAAAATTAATATTTGAAATCGTGCACAAATCACGTAAAGAGACCTAAAAAATGGTTTACGAGTCTGTAAGTGTAATGTGTCAGACAACATTGTGTAAAAGTGAACATAGTGTGAGATACAAAAAAATGAATTTTTTATATAGTGGACAAATCACGTAAAGAGAGTTAAAAAATGGTTTAGTAGACTCTCAGTGATATATGTCAGACACAAAATTGAACAGAGATATGTGTTACATACAAAAGTGAACAGAGTGTGAAGTAAGTGAGGTATAAAAAAATTAATATTTGAAATCGTGCACAAATCACGTAAATTGAGCTAAAAAATGGTTTACGAGTCTGTAAGTGTTATGTGTCAGACAACATTGTGTAAGAGTGAACAGAGTGTGAGATACAAAAAAATGAATTTTTTATATAGTGGACAAATCACGTAAAGAGAGTTAAAAAACGGTTTAGTAGTATCTCAGTGATATGTGTCACACACAAAAGTGAACAGAGTGTGAAGTAAGTGAGGTACAAAAAAATTAATATTTGAAATCGTGCACAAATCACGTAAAGAGAGCTAAAAAATGGTTTACGAGTCTGTAAGTGTTATGTGTCAGACAACATTGTGTAAGAGTGAACGGAGTGTGAGATACAAAAAAATGAATTTTTTATATAGTGGACAAATCACGTAAAGAGAGTTAAAAAACGGTTTAGTAGTCTCTCAGTGATATATGTCAGACACAAAAGTAAACAGAGAAATGTGTTACATACAAAAGTGAACAGAGTGTCAAGTAAGTGAGGTACAAAAAAATTAATATTTGACATCGTGCACAAATCACGTAAAGAGACCTAAAAAATGGTTTACGAGACTGTAAGTGTTATGTGTCAGACAACATTGTGTAAAAGTGAACAGAGTGTGAGATACAAAAAAATGATTTTTTTATATAGTGGACAAATCACGTAAAGAGAGTTAAAAAACGGTTTAGTAGTCTCTCAGTGATATATGTCAGACACAAAAGTGAACAGAGATATGTGTCACACACAAAAGTGAACAGAGTGTGAAGTAAGTGAGGTACAAAAAAATTAATATTTGAAATCGTGCACAAATCACGTAAATTGAGCTAAAAAATGGTTTACGAGTCTGTAAGTGTTGTGTGTCAGACAACATTGTGTAAGAGTGAACAGAGGGTGAGATACAAAAAAATGAATTTTTTATATAGTGGACAAATCACGTAAAGAGAGTTAAAAAACGGTTTAGTAGTCTCTCAGTGATATATGTCAGACACAAAAGTAAACAGAGATATGTGTTACATACAAAAGTGAACAGAGTGTGAAGTAAGTGAGGTACAAAAAAATTAATATTTGAAATCGTGCACAAATCACGTAAAGAGAGCAAAAAAATGGTTTACGAGTCTGTAAGTGTTATGTGTCAGACAACATTGTGTAAAAGTGAACAGAGTGTGAGATACAAAATAATGATTTTTTAATATAGTGGACAAATCACGTAAAGAGAGTTAAAAAACGGTTTAGTAGTATCTCAGTGATATGTGTCACACACAAAAGTGAACAGAGTGTGAAGTAAGTGAGGTACAAAAAAATTAATATTTGAAATCGTTCACAAATCACGTAAAGAGAGCTAAAAAATGGTTTACGAGTCTGTAAGTGTTATGTGTCAGACAACATTGTGTAAAAGTGAACAGAGTGTGAGATACAAAAAAATGAATTTTTTATATAGTGGACAAATCACGTAAAGAGAGTTAAAAAACGGTTTAGTAGTCTCTCAGTGATATATGTCAGACCCAAAAGTGAACAGAGTGTGAAGTAAGTAAGGTACAAAAAAATTAATATTTGAAATCGTGCACAAATCACGTAAAGAGAGCTAAAAAATGGTTTACGAGTCTGTAAGTGTTATGTGTCAGACAACATTGTGTAAAAGTGAACAGAGTGTGAGATACAAAATAATGATTTTTTTATATAGTGGACAAATCACGTAAAGAGAGTTAAAAAACGGTTTAGTAGTATCTCAGTGATATGTGTCACACACAAAAGTGAACAGAGTGTGAAGTAAGTGAGGTACAAAAAAATTAATATTTGAAATCGTGCACAAATCACGTAAAGAGAGCTAAAAAATGGTTTACGAGTCTGTAAGTGTTATGAGTCAGACAACATTGTGTAAAAGTGAACAGAGTGTGAGATACAAAAAAATGAATTTTTTATATAGTGGACAAATCACGTAAAGAGAGCTAAAAAACGGTTTAGTAGTCTCTCAGTGATATATGTCAGACACAAAAGTGAACAGAGATATGTGTCACACACAAAAGTGAACAGAGTGTGAAGTAAGTGAGGTACAAAAAAATTAATATTTGAAATCGTGCACAAATCACGTAAAGAGAGCTAAAAAATGGTTTACGAGTCTGTAAGTGTTATGTGTCAGACAACATTGTGTAAGAGTGAACAGAGTGTGATATACAAAAAAATGAATTTTTTATATAGTGGACAAATCACGTAAAGAGAGTTTAAAAACGGTTTAGTAGTCTCTCAGTGATATATGTCAGACACAAAAGTAAACAGAGATATGTGTTACATACAAAAGTGAACAGAGTGTGAAGTAAGTGAGGTACAAAAAAATTAATATTTGAAATCGTACACAAATCACGTAAAGAGAGCTAAAAAATGGTTTACGAGTCTGTAAGTGTTATGTGTCAGACAACATTGTGTAAAAGTGAACAGAGTGTGATATACAAAAAAATGAATTTTTTATATAGTGGACAAATCACGTAAAGAGAGTTAAAAAACGGTTTAGTAGTCTCTCAGTGATATATGTCAGACACAAAAGTGAACAGAGATATGTGTCACACACAAAAGTGAACAGAGTGTGAAGTAAGTGAGGTACAAAAAAATTAATATTTGAAATCGTGCACAAATCACGTAAAGAGAACTAAAAAATGGTTTACGAGTCTGTAAGTGTTATGTGTCAGACAACATTGTGTAAAAGTGAACAGAGTGTGAGATACAAAAAAATGAATTTTTTATATAGTGGACAAATCACGTAAAGAGAGTTAAAAAATGGTTTAGTAGACTCTCAGTGATATATGTCAGACACAAAATTGAACAGAGATATGTGTTACATACAAAAGTGAACAGAGTGTGAAGTAAGTGAGGTACAAAAAAATTAATATTTGAAATCGTGCACAAATCACGTAAAGAGAGCTAAAAAATGGTTTACGAGTCTGTAAGTGTTATGTGTCAGACAACATTGTGTAAAAGTGAACAGAGTGTGAGATACAAAAAAATGATATCTTTATATAGTGGACAAATCACGTAAAGAGAGTTAAAAAACGGTTTAGTAGTATCTCAGTGATATGTGTCACACACAAAAGTGAACAGAGTGTGAAGTAAGTGAGGTACAAAAAAATTAATATTTGAAATCGTGCACAAATCACGTAAATTGAGCTAAAAAATGGTTTACGAGTCTGTAAGTGTTGTGTGTCAGACAACATTGTGTAAGAGTGAACAGAGGGTGAGATACAAAAAAATGAATTTTTTATATAGTGGACAAATCACGTAAAGAGAGTTAAAAAACGGTTTAGTAATCTCTCAGTGATATATGTCAGACACAAAAGTAAACAGAGATATGTGTTACATACAAAAGTGAACAGAGTGTGAAGTAAGTGAGGTACAAAAAAATTAATATTTGAAATCGTGCACAAATCACGTAAAGAGAGCTAAAAAATGGTTTACGAGTCTGTAAGTGTTATGTGTCAGACAACATTGTGTAAAAGTGAACAGAGTGTGAGATACAAAATAATGATTTTTTTATATAGTGGACAAATCACGTAAAGAGAGTTAAAAAACGGTTTAGTAGTATCTCAGTGATATGTGTCACACACAAAAGTGAACAGAGTGTGAAGTAAGTGAGGTACAAAAAAATTAATATTTGAAATCGTGCACAAATCACGTAAACAGAGCTAAAAAATGGTTTACGAGTCTGTAAGTGTTATGTGTCAGACAACATTGTGTAAGAGTGAACAGAGTGTGAGATACAAAAAAATGAATTTTTTATATAGTGGACAAATCACGTAAAGAGAGTTAAAAAACGGTTTAGTAGTCTCTCTGTGATATATGTCAGACACAAAAGTGAACAGAGATATGTGTTACATACAAAAGTGAACAGAGTGTGAAGTAAGTGAGGTACAAAAAAATTAATATTTGAAATCGTGCACAAATCACGTAAAGAGAGCTAAAAAATGGTTTACGAGTCTGTAAGTGTTATGTGTCAGACAACATTGTGTAAGAATGAACAGAGTGTGAGATACAAAAAAATGAATTTTTTATATAGTGGACAAATCACGTAAAGAGAGTTAAAAAACGGTTTAGTAGTCTCTCAGTGATATATGTCAGACACAAAAGTAAACAGAGATATGTGTTACATACAAAAGTGAACAGAGTGTGAAGTAAGTGAGGTACAAAAAAATTAATATTTGAAATCGTGCACAAATCACGTAAAGAGAGCTAAAAAATGGTTTACGAGTCTGTAAGTGTTATGTGTCAGACAACATTGTGTAAAAGTGAACAGAGTGTGAGATACAAAATAATGATTTTTTATATAGTGGACAAATCACGTAAAGAGAGTTAAAAAACGGTTTAGTAGTATCTCAGTGATATGTGTCACACACAAAAGTGAACAGAGTGTGAAGTAAGTGAGGTACAAAAAAATTAATATTTGAAATCGTGCACAAATCACGTAAATTGAGCTAAAAAATGGTTTACGAGTCTGTAAGTGTTATGTGTCAGACAACATTGTGTAAAAGTGAACAGAGTGTAAGATACAAAATAATGATTTTTTATATAGTGGACAAATCACGTAAAGAGAGTTAAAAAACGGTTTAGTAGTATCTCAGTGATATGTGTCACACACAAAAGTGAACAGAGTGTGAAGTAAGTGAGGTACAAAAAAATTAATATTTGAAATCGTGCACAAATCACGTAAAGAGAGCTAAAAAATGGTTTACGAGTCTGTAAGTGTTATGTGTCAGACAACATTGTGTAAAAGTGAACAGAGTGTGAGATACAAAAAAATGAATTTTTTATATAGTGGACAAATCACGTAAAGAGAGTTAAAAAATGGTTTAGTAGACTCTCAGTGATATATGTCAGACACAAAATTGAACAGAGATATGTGTTACATACAAAAGTGAACAGAGTGTGAAGTAAGTGAGGTACAAAAAAATTAATATTTGAAATCGTGCAAAAATCACGTAAAGAGAGCTAAAAAATGATTTACGAGTCTGTAAGTGTTGTGTGTCAGACAACATTGTGTAAAATTGAACAGAGTGTGAGATACAAAATAATGATTTTTTTATATAGTGGACAAATCACGTAAAGAGAGTTAAAAAACGGTTTAGTAGTATCTCAGTGATATGTGTCACACACAAAAGTGAACAGAGTGTGAAGTAAGTGAGGTACAAAGAAATTAATATTTGAAATCGTGCACAAATCACGTAAATTGAGCTAGAAAATGGTTTGCGAGTCTGTAAGTGTTATGTGTCAGACAACATTGTGTAAAAGTGAACAGAGTGTGAGATACAAAAAAATGATTTTTTTATATAGTGGACAAATCACGTAAAGAGAGTTAAAAAACGGTTTAGTAGTCTCTCAGTGATATTTGTCAGACACAAAAGTGAACAGAGATATGTGTCACACACAAAAGTGAACAGAGTGTGAAGTAAGTGAGGTACAAAAAAATTAATATTTGAAATCGTGCACAAATCACGTAAACAGAGCTAAAAAATGGTTTACGAGTCTGTAAGTGTTATGTGTCAGACAACATTGTGTAAGAGTGAACAGAGTGTGAGATACAAAAAAAATGAATTTTTTATATAGTGGACAAATCACGTAAAGAGAGTTAAAAAACGGTTTAGTAGTCTCTCTGTGATATATGTCAGACACAAAAGTAAACAGAGATATGTGTTACATACAAAAGTGAACAGAGTGTGAAGTAAGTGAGGTACAAAAAAATTAATATTTGAAATCGTGCACAAATCACGTAAAGAGACCTAAAAAATGGTTTACGAGTCTGTAAGTGTTATGTGTCAGACAACATTGTGTAAAAGTGAACAGAGTGTGAGATACAAAAAAATGAATTTTTTATATAGTGGACAAATCACGTAAAGAGAGTTAAAAAATGGTTTAGTAGACTCTCAGTGATATATGTCAGACACAAAATTGAACAGAGATATGTGTTACATACAAAAGTGAACAGAGTGTGAAGTAAGTGAGGTACAAAAAAATTAATATTTGAAATCGTGCAAAAATCACGTAAAGAGAGCTAAAAAATGATTTACGAGTCTGTAAGTGTTGTGTGTCAGACAACATTGTGTAAAATTGAACAGAGTGTGAGATACAAAATAATGATTTTTTTATATAGTGGACAAATCACGTAAAGAGAGTTAAAAAACGGTTTAGTAGTATCTCAGTGATATGTGTCACACACAAAAGTGAACAGAGTGTGAAGTAAGTGAGGTACAAAGAAATTAATATTTGAAATCGTGCACAAATCACGTAAATTGAGCTAGAAAATGGTTTGCGAGTCTGTAAGTGTTATGTGTCAGACAACATTGTGTAAAAGTGAACAGAGTGTGAGATACAAAAAAATGATTTTTTTATATAGTGGACAAATCACGTAAAGAGAGTTAAAAAACGGTTTAGTAGTCTCTCAGTGATATTTGTCAGACACAAAAGTGAACAGAGATATGTGTCACACACAAAAGTGAACAGAGTGTGAAGTAAGTGAGGTACAAAAAAATTAATATTTGAAATCGTGCACAAATCACGTAAACAGAGCTAAAAAATGGTTTACGAGTCTGTAAGTGTTATGTGTCAGACAACATTGTGTAAGAGTGAACAGAGTGTGAGATACAAAAAAAATGAATTTTTTATATAGCGGACAAATCACGTAAAGAGAGTTAAAAAACGGTTTAGTAGTCTCTCTGTGATATATGTCAGACACAAAAGTAAACAGAGATATGTGTTACATACAAAAGTGAACAGAGTGTGAAGTAAGTGAGGTACAAAAAAATTAATATTTGAAATCGTGCACAAATCACGTAAAGAGACCTAAAAAATGGTTTACGAGTCTGTAAGTGTTATGTGTCAGACAACATTGTGTAAAAGTGAACAGAGTGTGAGATACAAAAAAATGAATTTTTTATATAGTGGACAAATCACGTAAAGAGAGTTAAAAATGGTTTAGTAGACTCTCAGTGATATATGTCAGACACAAAATTGAACAGAGATATGTGTTACATACAAAAGTGAACAGAGTGTGAAGTGAGGTACAAAAAAATTAATATTTGAAATCGTGCACAAATCACGTAAAGAGAGCTAAAAAATGATTTACGAGTCTGTAAGTGTTGTGTGTCACACAACATTGTGTAAAATTGAACAGAGTGTGAGATACAAAATAATGATTTTTTTATATAGTGGACAAATCACGTAAAGAGAGTTAAAAAACGGTTTAGTAGTATCTCAGTGATATGTGTCACACACAAAAGTGAACAGAGTGTGAAGTAAGTGAGGTACAAATAAATTAATATTTGAAATCGTGCACAAATCACGTAAATTGAGCTAGAAAATGGTTTGCGAGTCTGTAAGTGTTATGTGTCAGACAACATTGTGTAAAAGTGAACAGAGTGTGAGATACAAAAAAATGATATCTTTATATAGTGGACAAATCACGTAAAGAGAGTTAAAAAACGGTTTAGTAGTCTCTCAGTGATATATGTCAGACACAAAAGTGAACAGAGATATGTGTCACACACAAAAGTGAACAGAGTGTGAAGTAAGTGAGGTACAAAAAAATTAATATTTGAAATCGTGCACAAATCACGTAAACAGAGCTAAAAAATGGTTTACGAGTCTGTAAGTGTTATGTGTCAGACAACATTGTGTAAGAGTGAACAGAGTGTGAGATACAAAAAAATGATTTCTTTATATAGTGGACAAATCACGTAAAGAGAGTTAAAAAACGGTTTAGTAGTCTCTCAGTGATATATGTCAGACCCAAAAGTGAACAGAGTGTGAAGTAAGTAAGGTACAAAAAAATTAATATTTGAAATCGTGCACAAATCACGTAAAGAGAGCTAAAAAATGGTTTACGAGTCTGTAAGTATTATGTGTCAGACAACATTGTGTAAAAGTGAACAGAGTGTGAGATACAAAATAATGATTTTTTTATATAGTGGACAAATCACGTAAAGAGAGTTAAAAAACGGTTTAGTAGTATCTCAGTGATATGTGTCACACACAAAAGTGAACAGAGTGTGAAGTAAGTGAGGTACAAAAAAATTAATATTTGAAATCGCGCACAAATCACGTAAAGAGAGCTAAAAAATGGTTTACGACTCTGTAAGTGTTATGTGTCAGACAACATTGTGTAAAAGTGAACAGAGTGTGAGATACAAAAAAATGAATTTTTTATATAGTGGACAAATCACGTAAAGAGAGTTAAAAAACGCTTTAGTAGTCTCTCAGTGATATATGTCAGACACAAAAGTAAACAGAGATATGTGTTACATACAAAAGTGAACAGAGTGTGAAGTAAGTGAGGTACAAAAAAATTAATATTTGAAATCGTACACAAATCACGTAAAGAGAGCTAAAAAATGGTTTACGAGTCTGTAAGTGTTATGTGTCAGACAACATTGTGTAAGAGTGAACAGAGTGTGAGATACAAAAAAATGATTTCTTTATATAGTGGACAAATCACGTAAAGAGAGTTAAAAAACGGTTTAGTAGTCTCTCAGTGTTATGTGTCAGACAACATTGTGTAAAAGTGAACAGAGTGTGATATACAAAAAAATGAATTTTTTATATAGTGGACAAATCACGTAAAGAGAGTTAAAAAACGGTTTAGTAGTCTCTCAGTGATATATGTCAGACACAAAAGTGAACAGAGATATGTGTCGCACACAAAAGTGAACAGAGTGTGAAGTAAGTGAGGTACAAAAAAATTAATATTTGAAATCGTGCACAAATCACGTAAAGAGAGCTAAAAAATGGTTTACGAGTCTGTAAGTGTTATGTGTCAGACAACATTGTGTAAGAGTGAACAGAGTGTGAGATACAAAAAAATGAATTTTTTATATAGTGGACAAATCACGTAAAGAGAGTTAAAAAACGGTTTAGTAGTCTCTCAGTGATATATGTCAGACACAAAAGTAAACAGAGATATGTGTTACATACAAAAGTGAACAGAGTGTGAAGTAAGTGAGGTTCAAAAAAATTAATATTTGAAATCGTGCACAAATCACGTAAAGAGACCTAAAAAATGGTTTACGAGTCTGTAAGTGTAATGTGTCAGACAACATTGTGTAAAAGTGAACATAGTGTGAGATACAAAAAAATGAATTTTTTATATAGTGGACAAATCACGTAAAGAGAGTTAAAAAATGGTTTAGTAGACTCTCAGTGATATATGTCAGACACAAAATTGAACAGAGATATGTGTTACATACAAAAGTGAACAGAGTGTGAAGTAAGTGAGGTATAAAAAAATTAATATTTGAAATCGTGCACAAATCACGTAAATTGAGCTAAAAAATGGTTTACGAGTCTGTAAGTGTTATGTGTCAGACAACATTGTGTAAGAGTGAACAGAGTGTGAGATACAAAAAAATGAATTTTTTATATAGTGGACAAATCACGTAAAGAGAGTTAAAAAACGGTTTAGTAGTCTCTCAGTGATATATGTCAGACACAAAAGTAAACAGAGATATGTGTTACATACAAAAGTGAACAGAGTGTGAAGTAAGTGAGGTACAAAAAAATTAATATTTGAAATCGTGCACAAATCACGTAAAGAGAGCTAAAAAATGGTTTACGAGTCTGTAAGTGTTATGTGTCAGACAACATTGTGTAAGAGTGAACAGAGTGTGAGATACAAAAAAATGAATTTTTTATATAGTGGACAAATCACGCAAAGAGAGTTAAAAAACGGTTTAGTAGTCTCTCAGTGATATATGTCAGACACAAAAGTGAACAGAGATATGTGTTACATACAAAAGTGAACAGAGTGTGAAGTAAGTGAGGTACAAAAAAATTAATATTTGAAATCGTGCACAAATCACGTAAAGAGAGCTAAAAAATGGTTTACGAGTCTGTAAGTGTTATGTGTCAGACAACATTGTGTAAGAGTGAACGGAGTGTGAGATACAAAAAAATGAATTTTTTATATAGTGGACAAATCACGTAAAGAGAGTTAAAAAACGGTTTAGTAGTCTCTCAGTGATATATGTCAGACACAAAAGTAAACAGAGAAATGTGTTACATACAAAAGTGAACAGAGTGTCAAGTAAGTGAGGTACAAAAAAATTAATATTTGACATCGTGCACAAATCACGTAAAGAGACCTAAAAAATGGTTTACGAGTCTGTAAGTGTTATGTGTCAGACAACATTGTGTAAAAGTGAACAGAGTGTGAGATACAAAAAAATGATTTTTTTATATAGTGGACAAATCACGTAAAGAGAGTTAAAAAACGGTTTAGTAGTCTCTCAGTGATATATGTCAGACACAAAAGTGAACAGAGATATGTGTCACACACAAAAGTGAACAGAGTGTGAAGTAAGTGAGGTACAAAAAAATTAATATTTGAAATCGTGCACAAATCACGTAAAGAGAGCTAAAAAATGGTTTACGAGTCTGTAAGTGTTATGTGTCAGACAACATTGTGTAAGAGTGAACAGAGTGTGAGATACAAAAAAATGAATTTTTTATATAGTGGACAAATCACGTAAAGAGAGTTAAAAAACGGTTTAGTAGTCTCTCACTGATATATGTCAGACACAAAAGTGAACAGAGATATGTGTTACATACAAAAGTGAACAGAGTGTGAAGTAAGTGAGGTACAAAAAAATTAATATTTGAAATCGTGCACAAATCACGTAAAGAGAGCTAAAAAATGGTTTACGAGTCTGTAAGTGTTATGTGTCAGACAACATTGTGTAAAAGTGAACAGAGTGTGAGATACAAAAAAATGATTTCTTTATATAGTGGACAAATCACGTAAAGAGAGTTAAAAAACGGTTTAGTAGTCTCTCAGTGATATATGTCAGACACAAAAGTGAACAGAGATATGTGTCACACACAAAAGTGAACAGAGTGTGAAGTAAGTAAGGTACAAAAAAATTAATATTTTAAATCGTGCACAAATCACGTAAAGAGAGCTAAAAAATGGTTTACGAGTCTGTAAGTGTTATGTGTCAGACAACATTGTGTAAAAGTGAACAGAGTGTGAGATACAAAATAATGATTTTTTTATATAGTGGACAAATCACGTAAAGAGAGTTAAAAAACGGTTTAGTAGTATCTCAGTGATATGTGTCACACACAAAAGTGAACAGAGTGTGAAGTAAGTGAGGTACAAAAAAATTAATATTTGAAATCGTGCACAAATTACATAAAGAGAGCTAAAAAATGGTTTACGAGTCTGTAAGTGTTATGTGTCAGACAACATTGTGTAAAAGTGAACAGAGTGTGAGATACAAAAAAATGAATTTTTTATATAGTGGACAAATCACGTAAAGAGAGTTAAAAAACGGTTTAGTAGTCTCTTAGTGATATATGTCAGACACAAAAGTGAACAGAGATATGTGTCACACACAAAAGTGAACAGAGTGTGAAGTAAGTGAGGTACAAAAAAATTAATATTTGAAATCGTGCACAAATCACGTAAAGAGAGCTAAAAAATGGTTTACGAGTCTGTAAGTGTTATGTGTCAGACAACATTGTGTTAGAGTGAACAGAGTGTGAGATACAAAAAAATGAATTTTTTATATAGTGGACAAATCACGTAAAGAGAGTTAAAAAACGGTTTAGTAGTCTCTCAGTGATATATGTCAGACACAAAAGTAAACAGAGATATGTGTTACATACAAAAGTGAACAGAGTGTGAAGTAAGTGAGGTACAAAAAAATTAATATTTAAAATCGTGCACAAATCACGTAAAGAGACCTAAAAAATGGTTTACGAGTCTGTAAGTGTAATGTGTCAGACAACATTGTGTAAGAGTGAACAGAGTGTGAGATACAAAAAAATGAATTTTTTATATAGTGGACAAATCAAGTAAAGAGAGTTAAAAAACGGTTTAGTAGTCTCTCAGTGATATATGTCAGACACAAAAGTGAACAGAGATATGTGTTACATACAAAAGTGAACAGAGTGTGAAGTAAGTGAGGTACAAAAAAATTAATATTTGAAATCGTGCACAAATCACGTAAAGAGAGCTAAAAAATGGTTTACGAGTCTGTAAGTGTTGTGTCAGACAACATTGTGTAAGAGTGAACAGAGTGTGAGATACAAAAAAATGATTTTTTTATATAGTGGACAAATCACGTAAAGAGAGTTAAAAAACGGTTTAGTAGTCTCTCAGTGATATATGTCAGACACAAAAGTGAACAGAGTGTGAAGTAAGTGAGGTACAAAAAAATTAATATTTGAAATCGTGCACAAATCACGTAAAGAGAGCTAAAAAATGGTTTACGAGTCTGTAAGTGTTATGTGTCAGACAACATTGTGTAAAAGTGAACAGAGTGTGAGATACAAAAAAATGAATTTTTTATATAGTGGACAAATCACGTAAAGAGAGTTAAAAAATGGTTTAGTAGACTCTCAGTGATATATGTCAGACACAAAATTGAACAGAGATATGTGTTACATACAAAAGTGAACAGAGTGTGAAGTAAGTAAGGTACAAAAAAATTAATATTTGAAATCGTGCACAAATCACGTAAAGAGAGCTAAAAAATGATTTACGAGTCTGTAAGTGTTGTGTGTCAGACAACATTGTGTAAAATTGAACAGAGTGTGAGATACAAAATAATGATTTTTTTATATAGTGGACAAATCACGTAAAGAGAGTTAAAAAACGGTTTAGTAGTATCTCAGTGATATGTGTCACACACAAAAGTGAACAGAGTGTGAAGTAAGTGAGGTACAAAGAAATTAAAATTTGAAATCGTGCACAAATCACGTAAATTGAGCTAGAAAATGGTTTGCGAGTCTGTAAGTGTTATGTGTCAGACAACATTGTGTAAAAGTGAACAGAGTGTGAGATACAAAAAAATGATATCTTTATATAGTGGACAAATCACGTAAAGAGAGTTAAAAAACGGTTTAGTAGTATCTCAGTGATATGTGTCACACACAAAAGTGAACAGAGTGTGAGGTAAGTGAGGTACAAAAAAATTAATATTTGAAATCGTGCACAAATCACGTAAATTGAGCTAAAAAATGGTTTACGAGTCTGTAAGTGTTATGTGTCAGACAACATTGTGTAAGAGTGAACAGAGTGTGAGATACAAAAAAATGAATTTTTTATATAGTGGACAAATCACGTAAAGAGAGTTAAAAAACGGTTTAGTAGTCTCTCAGTGATATATGTCAGACACAAAAGTAAACAGAGATATGTGTTACATACAAAAGTGAACAGAGTGTGAAGTAAGTGAGGTACAAAAAAATTAATATTTGAAATCGTGCACAAATCACGTAAAGAGAGCTAAAAAATGGTTTACGAGTCTGTAAGTGTTATGTGTCAGACAACATTGTGTAAAAGTGAACAGAGTGTGAGATACAAAATAATGATTTTTTTATATAGTGGACAAATCACGTAAAGAGAGTTAAAAAACGGTTTAGTAGTATCTCAGTGATATGTGTCACACACAAAAGTGAACAGAGTGTGAAGTGAGGTACAAAAAAATTAATATTTGAAATCGTGCACAAATCACGTAAACAGAGCTAAAAAATGGTTTACGAGTCTGTAAGTGTTATGTGTCAGACAACATTGTGTAAGAGTGAACAGAGTGTGAGATACAAAAAAATGAATTTTTTATATAGTGGACAAATCACGTAAAGAGAGTTAAAAAACGGTTTAGTAGTCTCTCTGTGATATATGTCAGACACAAAAGTGAACAGAGATATGTGTTACATACAAAAGTGAACAGAGTGTGAAGTAAGTGAGGTACAAAAAAATTAATATTTGAAATCGTGCACAAATCACGTAAAGAGAGCTAAAAAATGGTTTACGAGTCTGTAAGTGTTATGTGTCAGACAACATTGTGTAAGAATGAACAGAGTGTGAGATACAAAAAAATGAATTTTTTATATAGTGGACAAATCACGTAAAGAGAGTTAAAAAACGGTTTAGTAGTCTCTCAGTGATATATGTCAGACACAAAAGTAAACAGAGATATGTGTTACATACAAAAGTGAACAGAGTGTGAAGTAAGTGAGGTACAAAAAAATTAATATTTGAAATCGTGCACAAATCACGTAAAGAGAGCTAAAAAATGGTTTACGAGTCTGTAAGTGTTATGTGTCAGACAACATTGTGTAAAAGTGAACAGAGTGTGAGATACAAAATAATGATTTTTTATATAGTGGACAAATCACGTAAAGAGAGTTAAAAAACGGTTTAGTAGTATCTCAGTGATATGTGTCACACACAAAAGTGAACAGAGTGTGAAGTAAGTGAGGTACAAAAAAATTAATATTTGAAATCGTGCACAAATCACGTAAATTGAGCTAAAAAATGGTTTACGAGTCTGTAAGTGTTATGTGTCAGACAACATTGTGTAAAAGTGAACAGAGTGTGAGATACAAAATAATGATTTTTTATATAGTGGACAAATCACGTAAAGAGAGTTAAAAAACGGTTTAGTAGTATCTCAGTGATATGTGTCACACACAAAAGTGAACAGAGTGTGAAGTAAGTGAGGTACAAAAAAATTAATATTTGAAATCGTGCACAAATCACGTAAAGAGAGCTAAAAAATGGTTTACGAGTCTGTAAGTGTTATGTGTCAGACAACATTGTGTAAGAGTGAACAGAGTGTGAGATACAAAAAAATGAATTTTTAATATAGTGGACAAATCACGTAAAGAGAGTTAAAAAACGGTTTAGTATTCTCTCAGTGATATATGTCAGACACAAAAGTAAACAGAGATATGTGTTACATACAAAAGTGAACAGAGTGTGAAGTAAGTGAGGTACAAAAAAATTAATATTTGAAATCGTGCACAAATCACGTAAAGATACCTAAAAAATGGTTTACGAGTCTGTAAGTGTTATGTGTCAGACAACATTGTGTAAAAGTGAACAGAGTGTGAGATACAAAAAAATGAATTTTTTATATAGTGGACAAATCACGTAAAGAGAGTTAAAAAATGGTTTAGTAGACTCTCAGTGATATTTGTCAGACACAAAATTGAACAGAGATATGTGTTACATACAAAAGTGAACAGAGTGTGAAGTAAGTGAGGTACAAAAAAATTAATATTTGAAATCGTGCACAAATCACGTAAAGAGAGCTAAAAAATGATTTACGAGTCTGTAAGTGTTGTGTGTCAGACAACATTGTGTAAAATTGAACAGAGTGTGAGATACAAAATAATGATTTTTTTATATAGTGGACAAATCACGTAAAGAGAGTTAAAAAACGGTTTAGTAGTATCTCAGTGATATGTGTCACACACAAAAGTGAACAGAGTGTGAAGTAAGTGAGGTACAAATAAATTAATATTTGAAATCGTGCACAAATCACGTAAATTGAGCTAGAAAATGGTTTGCGAGTCTGTAAGTGTTATGTGTCAGACAACATTGTGTAAAAGTGAACAGAGTGTGAGATACAAAAAAATGATATCTTTATATAGTGGACAAATCACGTAAAGAGAGTTAAAAAACGGTTTAGTAGTCTCTCAGTGATATATGTCAGACACAAAAGTGAACAGAGATATGTGTCACACACAAAAGTGAACAGAGTGTGAAGTAAGTGAGGTACAAAAAAATTAATATTTGAAATCGTGCACAAATCACGTAAACAGAGCTAAAAAATGGTTTACGAGTGTGTAAGTGTTATGTGTCAGACAACATTGTGTAAGAGTGAACTGAGTGTGAGATACAAAAAAATGAATTTTTTATATAGTGGACAAATCACGTAAAGAGAGTTAAAAAACGGTTTAGTAGTCTCTCTGTGATATATGTCAGACACAAAAGTGAACAGAGATATGTGTTACATACAAAAGTGAACAGAGTGTGAAGTAAGTGAGGTACAAAAAAAATTAATATTTGAAATCGTGCACAAATCACGTAAAGAGAGCTAAAAAATGGTTTACGAGTCTGTAAGTGTTATGTGTCAGACAACATTGTGTAAGAGTGAACAGAGTGTGAGATACAAAAAAATGAATTTTTTATATAGTGGACAAATCAAGTAAAGAGAGTTAAAAAACGGTTTAGTAGTCTCTCAGTGATATATGTCAGACACAAAAGTGAACAGAGATATGTGTTACATACAAAAGTGAACAGAGTGTGAAGTAAGTGAGGTACAAAAAAATTAATATTTGAAATCGTGCACAAATCACGTAAAGAGAGCTAAAAAATGGTTTACGAGTCTGTAAGTGTTGTGTCAGACAACATTGTGTAAGAGTGAACAGAGTGTGAGATACAAAAAAATGATTTTTTTATATAGTGGACAAATCACGTAAAGAGAGTTAAAAAACGGTTTAGTAGTCTCTCAGTGATATATGTCAGACACAAAAGTGAACAGAGTGTGAAGTAAGTGAGGTACAAAAAAATTAATATTTGAAATCGTGCACAAATCACGTAAAGAGAGCTAAAAAATGGTTTACGAGTCTGTAAGTGTTATGTGTCAGACAACATTGTGTAAAAGTGAACAGAGTGTGAGATACAAAAAAATGAATTTTTTATATAGTGGACAAATCACGTAAAGAGAGTTAAAAAATGGTTTAGTAGACTCTCGGTGATATATGTCAGACACAAAATTGAACAGAGATATGTGTTACATACAAAAGTGAACAGAGTGTGAAGTAAGTAAGGTACAAAAAAATTAATATTTGAAATCGTGCACAAATCACGTAAAGAGAGCTAAAAAATGATTTACGAGTCTGTAAGTGTTGTGTGTCAGACAACATTGTGTAAAATTGAACAGAGTGTGAGATACAAAATAATGATTTTTTTATATAGTGGACAAATCACGTAAAGAGAGTTAAAAAACGGTTTAGTAGTATCTCAGTGATATGTGTCACACACAAAAGTGAACAGAGTGTGAAGTAAGTGAGGTACAAAGAAATTAAAATTTGAAATCGTGCACAAATCACGTAAATTGAACTAGAAAATGGTTTGCGAGTCTGTAAGTGTTATGTGTCAGACAACATTGTGTAAAAGTGAACAGAGTGTGAGATACAAAAAAATGATATCTTTATATAGTGGACAAATCACGTAAAGAGAGTTAAAAAACGGTTTAGTAGTATCTCAGTGATATGTGTCACACACAAAAGTGAACAGAGTGTGAGGTAAGTGAGGTACAAAAAAATTAATATTTGAAATCGTGCACAAATCACGTAAAGATACCTAAAAAATGGTTTACGAGTCTGTAAGTGTTATGTGTCAGACAACATTGTGTAAAAGTGAACAGAGTGTGAGATACAAAAAAATGAATTTTTTATATAGTGGACAAATCACGTAAAGAGAGTTAAAAAATGGTTTAGTAGACTCTCAGTGATATTTGTCAGACACAAAATTGAACAGAGATATGTGTTACATACAAAAGTGAACAGAGTGTGAAGTAAGTGAGGTACAAAAAAATTAATATTTGAAATCGTGCACAAATCACGTAAAGAGAGCTAAAAAATGATTTACGAGTCTGTAAGTGTTGTGTGTCAGACAACATTGTGTAAAATTGAACAGAGTGTGAGATACAAAATAATGATTTTTTTATATAGTGGACAAATCACGTAAAGAGAGTTAAAAAACGGTTTAGTAGTATCTCAGTGATATGTGTCACACACAAAAGTGAACAGAGTGTGAAGTAAGTGAGGTACAAATAAATTAATATTTGAAATCGTGCACAAATCACGTAAATTGAGCTAGAAAATGGTTTGCGAGTCTGTAAGTGTTATGTGTCAGACAACATTGTGTAAAAGTGAACAGAGTGTGAGATCCAAAAAAATGATATCTTTATATAGTGGACAAATCACGTAAAGAGAGTTAAAAAACGGTTTAGTAGTCTCTCAGTGATATATGTCAGACACAAAAGTGAACAGAGATATGTGTCACACACAAAAGTGAACAGAGTGTGAAGTAAGTGAGGTACAAAAAAATTAATATTTGAAATCGTGCACAAATCACGTAAACAGAGCTAAAAAATGGTTTACGAGTGTGTAAGTGTTATGTGTCAGACAACATTGTGTAAGAGTGAACTGAGTGTGAGATACAAAAAAATGAATTTTTTATATAGTGGACAAATCACGTAAAGAGAGTTAAAAAACGGTTTAGTAGTCTCTCTGTGATATATGTCAGACACAAAAGTGAACAGAGATATGTGTTACATACAAAAGTGAACAGAGTGTGAAGTAAGTGAGGTACAAAAAAATTAATATTTGAAATCGTGCACAAATCACGTAAAGAGAGCTAAAAAATGGTTTACGAGTCTGTAAGTGTTGTGTCAGACAACATTGTGTAAGAGTGAACAGAGTGTGAGATACAAAAAAATGATTTTTTTATATAGTGGACAAATCACGTAAAGAGAGTTAAAAAACGGTTTAGTAGTCTCTCAGTGATATATGTCAGACACAAAAGTGAACAGAGTGTGAAGTAAGTGAGGTACAAAAAAATTAATATTTGAAATCGTGCACAAATCACGTAAAGAGAGCTAAAAAATGGTTTACGAGTCTGTAAGTGTTATGTGTCAGACAACATTGTGTAAAAGTGAACAGAGTGTGAGATACAAAAAAATGAATTTTTTATATAGTGGACAAATCACGTAAAGAGAGTTAAAAAATGGTTTAGTAGACTCTCAGTGATATATGTCAGACACAAAATTGAACAGAGATATGTGTTACATACAAAAGTGAACAGAGTGTGAAGTAAGTAAGGTACAAAAAAATTAATATTTGAAATCGTGCACAAATCACGTAAAGAGAGCTAAAAAATGATTTACGAGTCTGTAAGTGTTGTGTGTCAGACAACATTGTGTAAAATTGAACAGAGTGTGAGATACAAAATAATGATTTTTTTATATAGTGGACAAATCACGTAAAGAGAGTTAAAAAACGGTTTAGTAGTATCTCAGTGATATGTGTCACACACAAAAGTGAACAGAGTGTGAAGTAAGTGAGGTACAAAGAAATTAAAATTTGAAATCGTGCACAAATCACGTAAATTGAACTAGAAAATGGTTTGCGAGTCTGTAAGTGTTATGTGTCAGACAACATTGTGTAAAAGTGAACAGAGTGTGAGATACAAAAAAATGATATCTTTATATAGTGGACAAATCACGTAAAGAGAGTTAAAAAACGGTTTAGTAGTATCTCAGTGATATGTGTCACACACAAAAGTGAACAGAGTGTGAGGTAAGTGAGGTACAAAAAAATTAATATTTGAAATCGTGCACAAATCACGTAAATTGAGCTAAAAAATGGTTTACGAGTCTGTAAGTGTTATGTGTCAGACAACATTGTGTAAGAGTGAACCGAGTGTGAGATACAAAAAAATGAATTTTTTATATAGTGGACAAATCACGTAAAGAGAGTTAAAAAACGGTTTAGTAGTCTCTCAGTGATATATGTCAGACACAAAAGTAAACAGATATGTGTTACATACAAAAGTGAACAGAGTGTGAAGTAAGTGAGGTACAAAAAAATTAATATTTGAAATCGTGCACAAATCACGTAAAGAGAGCTAAAAAATGGTTTACGAGTCTGTAAGTGTTATGTGTCAGACAACATTGTGTAAGAGTGAACAGAGTGTGAGATTCAAAAAAATGAATTTTTTATATAGTGGACAAATCACGCAAAGAGAGTTAAAAAACGGTTTAGTAGTCTCTCAGTGATATATGTCAGACACAAAAGTGAACAGAGATATGTGTTACATAAAAAAGTGAACAGAGTGTGAAGTAAGTGAGGTACAAAAAAATTAATATTTGAAATCGTGCACAAATCACGTAAAGAGAGCTAAAAAATGGTTTACGAGTCTGTAAGTGTTATGTGTCAGACAACATTGTGTAAAAGTGAACAGAGTGTGAGATACAAAAAAATGATTTCTTTATATAGTGGACAAATCACGTAAAGAGAGTTAAAAAACGGTTTAGTAGTCTCTCAGTGATATATGTCAGACTCAAAAGTGAACAGAGATATGTGTCACACACAAAAGTGAACAGAGTGTGAAGTAAGTAAGGTACAAAAAAATTAATATTTGAAATCGTGCACAAATCACGTAAAGAGAGCTAAAAAATGGTTTACGAGTCTGTAAGTGTTATGTGTCAGACAACATTGTGTAAAAGTGAACAGAGTGTGAGATACAAAAAAATGAATTTTTTATATAGTGGACAAATCACGTAAAGAGAGTTAAAAAACGGTTTAGTAGTCTCTCAGTGATATATGTCAGACACAAAAGTGAACAGAGATATGTGTTACATACAAAAGTGAACAGAGTGTGAAGTAAGTGAGGTACAAAAAAAATAATATTTGAAATCGTGCACAAATCACGTAAAGAGAGCTAAAAAATGGTTTACGAGTCTGTAAGTGTTATGTGTCAGACAACATTGTGTAAAAGTGAACAGTGTGTGAGATACAAAAAAATGATTTCTTTATATAGTGGACAAATCACGTAAAGAGAGTTAAAAAACGGTTTAGTAGTCTCTCAGTGATATATGTCAGACACAAAAGTAAACAGAGATATGTGTTACATACAAAAGTGAACAGAGTGTGAAGTAAGTGAGGTACAAAAAAATTAATATTTGAAATCGTGCACAAATCACGTAAAGAGAGCTAAAAAATGATTTACGAGTCTGTAAGTGTTGTGTGTCAGACAACATTGTGTAAAATTGAACAGAGTGTGAGATACAAAATAATGATTTTTTTATATAGTGGACAAATCACGTAAAGAGAGTTAAAAAACGGTTTAGTAGTATCTCAGTGATATGTGTCACACACAAAAGTGAACAGAGTGTGAAGTAAGTGAGGTACAAATAAATTAATATTTTAAATCGTGCACAAATCACGTAAATTGAGCTAGAAAATGGTTTGCGAGTCTGTAAGTGTTATGTGTCAGACAACATCGTGTAAAAGTGAACAGAGTGTGAGATACAAAAAAATGATATCTTTATATAGTGGACAAATCACGTAAAGAGTTAAAAAACGGTTTAGTAGTCTCTCAGTGATATATGTCAGACACAAAAGTGAACAGAGATATGTGTCACACACAAAAGTGAACAGAGTGTGAAGTAAGTGAGGTACAAAAAAATTAATATTTGAAATCGTGCACAAATCACGTAAAGAGAGCTAAAAAATGGTTTACGAGTCTGTAAGTGTTATGTGTCAGACAACATTGTGTAAGAGTGAACAGAGTGTGAGATACAAAAAAATGAATTTTTTATATAGTGGACAAATCACGTAAAGAGAGTTAAAAAACGGTTTAGTAGTCTCTCAGTGATATATGTCAGACACAAAAGTGAACAGAGATATGTGTTACATACAAAAGTGAACAGAGTGTGAAGTAAGTGAGGTACAAAAAAATTAATATTTGAAATCGTGCACAAATCACGTAAAGAGAGCTAAAAAATGGTTTACGAGTCTGTAAGTGTTATGTGTCAGACAACATTGTGTAAAAGTGAACAGAGTGTGAGATACAAAAAAATGATTTCTTTATATAGTGGACAAATCACGTAAAGAGAGTTAAAAAACGGTTTAGTAGTCTCTCAGTGATATATGTCAGACACAAAAGTGAACAGAGATATGTGTCACAAACAAAAGTAAACAGAGTGTGAAGTAAGTAAGGTACAGAAAAATTAATATTTTAAATCGTGCACAAATCACGTAAAGAGAGCTAAAAAATGGTTTACGAGTCTGTAAGTGTTATGTGTCAGACAACATTGTGTAAAAGTGAACAGAGTGTGAGATACAAAATAATGATTTTTTTATATAGTGGACAAATCACGTAAAGAGAGTTAAAAACGGTTTAGTAGTATCTCAGTGATATGTGTCACACACAAAAGTGAACAGAGTGTGAAGTAAGTGAGGTACAAAAAAATTAATATTTGAAATCGTGCACAAATTACGTAAAGAGAGCTAAAAAATGGTTTACGAGTCTGTAAGTGTTATGTGTCAGACAACATTGTGTAAAAGTGAACAGAGTGTGAGATACAAAAAAATGAATTTTTTATATAGTGGACAAATCACGTAAAGAGAGTTAAAAAACGGTTTAGTAGTCTCTCAGTGATTTATGTCAGACACAAAAGTGAACAGAGATATGTGTTACATACAAAAGTGAACAGAGTGTGAAGTAAGTGAGGTACAAAAAAATAATATTTGAAATCGTGCACAAATCACGTAAAGAGAGCTAAAAAATGGTTTACGAGTCTGTAAGTGTTATGTGTCAGACAACATTGTGTAAAAGTGAACAGAGTGTGAGATACAAAAAAATGATTTCTTTATATAGTGGACAAATCACGTAAAGAGAGTTAAAAAACGGTTTAGTAGTCTCTCAGTGATTTATGTCAGACACAAAAGTAAACAGAGATATGTGTTACATACAAAAGTGAACAGAGTGTGAAGTAAGTGAGGTACAAAAAAATTAATATTTGAAATCGTGCACAAATCACGTAAAGAGACCTAAAAAATGGTTTACGAGTCTGTAAGTGTTATGTGTCAGACAACATTGTGTAAAAGTGAACAGAGTGTGAGATACAAAAAAATGAATTTTTTATTTAGTGGACAAATCACGTAAAGAGAGTTAAAAAATGGTTTAGTAGACTCTCAGTGATTTATGTCAGACACAAAATTGAACAGAGATATGTGTTACATACAAAAGTGAACAGAGTGTGAAGTAAGTGAGGTACAAAAAAATTAATATTTGAAATCGTGCACAAATCACGTAAAGAGAGCTAAAAAATGATTTACGAGTCTGTAAGTGTTGTGTGTCAGACAACATTGTGTAAAATTGAACAGAGTGTGAGATACAAAATAATGATTTTTTTATATAGTGGACAAATCACGTAAAGAGAGTTAAAAAACGGTTTAGTAGTATCTCAGTGATATGTGTCACACACAAAAGTGAACAGAGTGTGAAGTAAGTGAGGTACAAATAAATTAATATTTTAAATCGTGCACAAATCACGTAAATTGAGCTAGAAAATGGTTTGCGAGTCTGTAAGTGTTATGTGTCAGACAACATCGTGTAAAAGTGAACAGAGTGTGAGATACAAAAAAATGATATCTTTATATAGTGGACAAATCACGTAAAGAGAGTTAAAAAACGGTTTAGTAGTCTCTCAGTGATATATGTCAGACACAAAAGTGAACAGAGATATGTGTTACATACAAAAGTGAACAGAGTGTGAAGTAAGTGAGGTACAAAAAAATTAATATTTGAAATCGTGCACAAATCACGTAAAGAGAGCTAAAAAATGATTTACGAGTCTGTAAGTGTTGTGTGTCAGACAACATTGTGTAAAATTGAACAGAGTGTGAGATACAAAATAATGATTTTTTTATATAGTGGACAAATCACGTAAAGAGAGTTAAAAAACGGTTTAGTAGTATCTCAGTGATATGTGTCACACACAAAAGTGAACAGAGTGTGAAGTAAGTGAGGTACAAATAAATTAATATTTTAAATCGTGCACAAATCACGTAAATTGAGCTAGAAAATGGTTTGCGAGTCTGTAAGTGTTATGTGTCAGACAACATCGTGTAAAAGTGAACAGAGTGTGAGATACAAAAAAATGATATCTTTATATAGTGGACAAATCACGTAAAGAGAGTTAAAAAACGGTTTAGTAGTCTCTCAGTGATATATGTCAGACACAAAAGTGAACAGAGATATGTGTCACACACAAAAGTGAACAGTGTGAAGTAAGTGAGGTACAAAAAAATTAATATTTGAAATCGTGCACAAATCACGTAAAGAGAGCTAAAAAATGGTTTACGAGTCTGTAAGTGTTATGTGTCAGACAACATTGTGTAAGAGTGAACAGAGTGTGAGATACAAAAAAATGAATTTTTTATATAGTGGACAAATCAAGTAAAGAGAGTTAAAAAACGGTTTAGTAGTCTCTCAGTGATATATGTCAGACACAAAAGTGAACAGAGATATGTGTTACATACAAAAGTGAACAGAGTGTGAAGTAAGTGAGGTACAAAAAAATTAATATTTGAAATCGTGCACAAATCACGTAAAGAGAGCTAAAAAATGGTTTACGAGTCTGTAAGTGTTGTGTCAGACAACATTGTGTAAGAGTGAACAGAGTGTGAGATACAAAAAAATGATTTTTTTATATAGTGGACAAATCACGTAAAGAGAGTTAAAAAACGGTTTAGTAGTCTCTCAGTGATATATGTCAGACACAAAAGTGAACAGAGTGTGAAGTAAGTGAGGTACAAAAAAATTAATATTTGAAATCGTGCACAAATCACGTAAAGAGAGCTAAAAAATGGTTTACGAGTCTGTAAGTGTTATGTGTCAGACAACATTGTGTAAAAGTGAACAGAGTGTGAGATACAAAAAAATGAATTTTTTATGTAGTGGACAAATCACGTAAAGAGAGTTAAAAAATGGTTTAGTAGACTCTCAGTGATATATGTCAGACACAAAATTGAACAGAGATATGTGTTACATACAAAAGTGAACAGAGTGTGAAGTAAGTAAGGTACAAAAAAATTAATATTTGAAATCGTGCACAAATCACGTAAAGAGAGCTAAAAAATGATTTACGAGTCTGTAAGTGTTGTGTGTCAGACAACATTGTGTAAAATTGAACAGAGTGTGAGATACAAAATAATGATTTTTTTATATAGTGGACAAATCACGTAAAGAGAGTTAAAAAACGGTTTAGTAGTATCTCAGTGATATGTGTCACACACAAAAGTGAACAGAGTGTGAAGTAAGTGAGGTACAAAGAAATTAAAATTTGAAATCGTGCACAAATCACGTAAATTGAGCTAGAAAATGGTTTGCGAGTCTGTAAGTGTTATGTGTCAGACAACATTGTGTAAAAGTGAACAGAGTGTGAGATACAAAAAAATGATATCTTTATATAGTGGACAAATCACGTAAAGAGAGTTAAAAAACGGTTTAGTAGTATCTCAGTGATATGTGTCACACACAAAAGTAAACAGAGTGTGAGGTAAGTGAGGTACAAAAAAATTAATATTTGAAATCGTGCACAAATCACGTAAATTGAGCTAAAAAATGGTTTACGAGTCTGTAAGTGTTATGTGTCAGACAACATTGTGTAAGAGTGAACCGAGTGTGAGATACAAAAAAATGAATTTTTTATATAGTGGACAAATCACGTAAAGAGAGTTAAAAAACGGTTTAGTAGTCTCTCAGTGATATATGTCAGACACAAAAGTAAACAGAGATATGTGTCACATACAAAAGTGAACAGAGTGTGAAGTAAGTGAGGTACAAAAAAATTAATATTTGAAATCGTGCACAAATCACGTAAAGAGAGCTAAAAAATGGTTTACGAGTCTGTAAGTGTTATGTGTCAGACAACATTGTGTAAAAGTGAACAGAGTGTGAGATACAAAATAATGATTTTTTTATATAGTGGACAAATCACGTAAAGAGAGTTAAAAAACGGTTTAGTAGTATCTCAGTGATATGTGTCACACACAAAAGTGAACAGAGTGTGAAGTAAGTGAGGTACAAAAAAATTAATATTTGAAATCGTGCACAAATCACGTAAACAGAGCTAAAAAATGGTTTACGAGTCTGTAAGTGTTATGTGTCAGACAACATTGTGTAAGAGTGAACAGAGTGTGAGATACAAAAAAATGAATTTTTTATATAGTGGACAAATCACGTAAAGAGAGTTAAAAAACGGTTTAGTAGTATCTCAGTGATATGTGTCACACACAAAAGTGAACAGAGTGTGAGGTAAGTGAGGTACAAAAAAATTAATATTTGAAATCGTGCACAAATCACGTAAATTGAGCTAAAAAATGGTTTACGAGTCTGTAAGTGTTATGTGTCAGACAACATTGTGTAAAAGTGAACAGAGTGTGAGATACAAAATAATGATTTTTTTATATAGTGGACAAATCACGTAAAGAGAGTTAAAAAACGGTTTAGTAGTATCTCAGTGATATGTGTCACACACAAAAGTGAACAGAGTGTGAAGTAAGTGAGGTACAAAAAAATTAATATTTGAAATCGTGCACAAATCACGTAAACAGAGCTAAAAAATGGTTTACGAGTCTGTAAGTGTTATGTGTCAGACAACATTGTGTAAGAGTGAACAGAGTGTGAGATACAAAAAAATGAATTTTTTATATAGTGGACAAATCACGTAAAGAGAGTTAAAAATCGGTTTAGTAGTCTCTCTGTGATATATGTCAGACACAAAAGTGAACAGAGATATGTGTTACATACAAAAGTGAACAGAGTGTGAAGTAAGTGAGGTACAAAAAAATTAATATTTGAAATCGTGCACAAATCACGTAAAGAGAGCTAAAAAATGGTTTACGAGTCTGTAAGTGTTATGTGTCAGACAACATTGTGTAAGAATGAACAGAGTGTGAGATACAAAAAAATGAATTTTTTATATAGTGGACAAATCACGTAAAGAGAGTTAAAAAACGGTTTAGTAGTCTCTCAGTGATATATGTCAGACACAAAAGTAAACAGAGATATGTGTTACATACAAAAGTGAACAGAGTGTGAAGTAAGTGAGGTACAAAAAAATTAATATTTGAAATCGTGCACAAATCACGTAAAGAGAGCTAAAAAATGGTTTACGAGTCTGTAAGTGTTATGTGTCAGACAACATTGTGTAAAAGTGAACAGAGTGTGAGATACAAAATAATGATTTTTTATACAGTGGACAAATCACGTAAAGAGAGTTAAAAAACGGTTTAGTAGTATCTCAGTGATATGTGTCACACACAAAAGTGAACAGAGTGTGAAGTAAGTGAGGTACAAAAAAATTAATATTTGAAATCGTGCACAAATCACGTAAATTGAGCTAAAAAATGGTTTACGAGTCTGTAAGTGTTATGTGTCAGACAACATTGTGTAAAAGTGAACAGAGTGTGAGATACAAAATAATGATTTTTTATATAGTGGACAAATCACGTAAAGAGAGTTAAAAAACGGTTCAGTAGTATCTCAGTGATATGTGTCACACACAAAAGTGAACAGAGTGTGAAGTAAGTGAGGTACAAAAAAATTAATATTTGAAATCGTGCACAAATCACGTAAAAAGAGCTAAAAAATGGTTTACGAGTCTGTAAGTGTTATGTGTCAGACAACATTGTGTAAGAGTGAACAGAGTGTGAGATACAAAAAAATGAATTTTTAATATAGTGGACAAATCACGTAAAGAGAGTTAAAAAACGGTTTAGTAGTCTCTCAGTGATATATGTCAGACACAAAAGTAAACAGAGATATGTGTTACATACAAAAGTGAACAGAGTGTGAAGTAAGTGAGGTACAAAAAAATTAATATTTGAAATCGTGCACAAATCACGTAAAGATACCTAAAAAATGGTTTACGAGTCTGTAAGTGTTATGTGTCAGACAACATTGTGTAAAAGTGAACAGAGTGTGAGATACAAAAAAATGAATTTTTTATATAGTGGACAAATCACGTAAAGAGAGTTAAAAAATGGTTTTGTAGACTCTCAGTGATATTTGTCAGACACAAAATTGAACAGAGATATGTGTTACATACAAAAGTGAACAGAGTGTGAAGTAAGTGAGGTACAAAAAAATTAATATTTGAAATCGTGCACAAATCACGTAAAGAGAGCTAAAAAATGATTTACGAGTCTGTAAGTGTTGTGTGTCAGACAACATTGTGTAAAATTGAACAGAGTGTGAGATACAAAATAATGATTTTTTTATATAGTGGACAAATCACGTAAAGAGAGTTAAAAAACGGTTTAGTAGTATCTCAGTGATATGTGTCACACACAAAAGTGAACAGAGTGTGAAGTAAGTGAGGTACAAATAAATTAATATTTGAAATCGTGCACAAATCACGTAAATTGAGCTAGAAAATGGTTTGCGAGTCTGTAAGTGTTATGTGTCAGACAACATTGTGTAAAAGTGAACAGAGTGTGAGATACAAAAAAATGATATCTTTATATAGTGGACAAATCACGTAAAGAGAGTTAAAAAACGGTTTAGTAGTCTCTCAGTGATATATGTCAGACACAAAAGTGAACAGAGATATGTGTCACACACAAAAGTGAACAGAGTGTGAAGTAAGTGAGGTACAAAAAAATTAATATTTGAAATCGTGCACAAATCACGTAAACAGAGCTAAAAAATGGTTTACGAGTGTGTAAGTGTTATGTGTCAGACAACATTGTGTAAGAGTGAACTGAGTGTGAGATACAAAAAAATGAATTTTTTATATAGTGGACAAATCACGTAAAGAGAGTTAAAAAACGGTTTAGTAGTCTCTCTGTGATATATGTCAGACACAAAAGTGAACAGAGATATGTGTTACATACAAAAGTGAACAGAGTGTGAAGTAAGTGAGGTACAAAAAAAATTAATATTTGAAATCGTGCACAAATCACGTAAAGAGAGCTAAAAAATGGTTTACGAGTCTGTAAGTGTTATGTGTCAGACAACATTGTGTAAGAGTGAACAGAGTGTGAGATACAAAAAAATGAATTTTTTATATAGTGGACAAATCAAGTAAAGAGAGTTAAAAAACGGTTTAGTAGTCTCTCAGTGATATATGTCAGACACAAAAGTGAACAGAGATATGTGTTACATACAAAAGTGAACAGAGTGTGAAGGTAAGTGAGGTACAAAAAAATTAATATTTGAAATCGTGCACAAATCACGTAAAGAGAGCTAAAAAATGGTTTACGAGTCTGTAAGTGTTGTGTCAGACAACATTGTGTAAGAGTGAACAGAGTGTGAGATACAAAAAAATGATTTTTTTATATAGTGGACAAATCACGTAAAGAGAGTTAAAAAACGGTTTAGTAGTCTCTCAGTGATATATGTCAGACACAAAAGTGAACAGAGTGTGAAGTAAGTGAGGTACAAAAAAATTAATATTTGAAATCGTGCACAAATCACGTAAAGAGAGCTAAAAAATGGTTTACGAGTCTGTAAGTGTTATGTGTCAGACAACATTGTGTAAAAGTGAACAGAGTGTGAGATACAAAAAAATGAATTTTTTATATAGTGGACAAATCACGTAAAGAGAGTTAAAAAATGGTTTAGTAGACTCTCAGTGATATATGTCAGACACAAAATTGAACAGAGATATGTGTTACATACAAAAGTGAACAGAGTGTGAAGTAAGTAAGGTACAAAAAAATTAATATTTGAAATCGTGCACAAATCACGTAAAGAGAGCTAAAAAATGATTTACGAGTCTGTAAGTGTTGTGTGTCAGACAACATTGTGTAAAATTGAACAGAGTGTGAGATACAAAATAATGATTTTTTTATATAGTGGACAAATCACGTAAAGAGAGTTAAAAAACGGTTTAGTAGTATCTCAGTGATATGTGTCACACACAAAAGTGAACAGAGTGTGAAGTAAGTGAGGTACAAAGAAATTAAAATTTGAAATCGTGCACAAATCACGTAAATTGAGCTAGAAAATGGTTTGCGAGTCTGTAAGTGTTATGTGTCAGACAACATTGTGTAAAAGTGAACAGAGTGTGAGATACAAAAAAATGATATCTTTATATAGTGGACAAATCACGTAAAGAGAGTTAAAAAACGGTTTAGTAGTATCTCAGTGATATGTGTCACACACAAAAGTGAACAGAGTGTGAGGTAAGTGAGGTACAAAAAAATTAATATTTGAAATCGTGCACAAATCACGTAAATTGAGCTAAAAAATGGTTTACGAGTCTGTAAGTGTTATGTGTCAGACAACATTGTGTAAGAGTGAACCGAGTGTGAGATACAAAAAAATGAATTTTTTATATAGTGGACAAATCACGTAAAGAGAGTTAAAAAACGGTTTAGTAGTCTCTCAGTGATATATGTCAGACACAAAAGTAAACAGATATGTGTTACATACAAAAGTGAACAGACTGTGAAGTAAGTGAGGTACAAAAAAATTAATATTTGAAATCGTGCACAAATCACGTAAAGAGAGCTAAAAAATGGTTTACGAGTCTGTAAGTGTTATGTGTCAGACAACATTGTGTAAGAGTAAACAGAGTGTGAGATTCAAAAAAATGAATTTTTTATATAGTGGACAAATCACGCAAAGAGAGTTAAAAACGGTTTAGTAGTCTCTCAGTGATATATGTCAGACACAAAAGTGAACAGAGATATGTGTTACATAAAAAAGTGAACAGAGTGTGAAGTAAGTGAGGTACAAAAAAATTAATATTTGAAATCGTGCACAAATCACGTAAAGAGAGCTAAAAAATGGTTTACGAGTCTGTAAGTGTTATGTGTCAGACAACATTGTGTAAAAGTGAACAGAGTGTGAGATACAAAAAAATGATTTCTTTATATAGTGGACAAATCACGTAAAGAGAGTTAAAAAACGGTTTAGTAGTCTCTCAGTGATATATGTCAGACTCAAAAGTGAACAGAGATATGTGTCACACACAAAAGTGAACAGAGTGTGAAGTAAGTGAGGTACAAAAAAATTAATATTTGAAATCGTGCACAAATCACGTAAATTGAGCTAAAAAATGGTTTACGAGTCTGTAAGTGTTATGTGTCAGACAACATTGTGTAAAAGTGAACAGAGTGTGAGATACAAAATAATGATTTTTTATATAGTGGACAAATCACGTAAAGAGAGTTAAAAAACGGTTCAGTAGTATCTCAGTGATATGTGTCACACACAAAAGTGAACAGAGTGTGAAGTAAGTGAGGTACAAAAAAATTAATATTTGAAATCGTGCACAAATCACGTAAAAAGAGCTAAAAAATGGTTTACGAGTCTGTAAGTGTTATGTGTCAGACAACATTGTGTAAGAGTGAACAGAGTGTGAGATACAAAAAAATGAATTTTTAATATAGTGGACAAATCACGTAAAGAGAGTTAAAAAACGGTTTAGTAGTCTCTCAGTGATATATGTCAGACACAAAAGTAAACAGAGATATGTGTTACATACAAAAGTGAACAGAGTGTGAAGTAAGTGAGGTACAAAAAAATTAATATTTGAAATCGTGCACAAATCACGTAAAGATACCTAAAAAATGGTTTACGAGTCTGTAAGTGTTATGTGTCAGACAACATTGTGTAAAAGTGAACAGAGTGTGAGATACAAAAAAATGAATTTTTTATATAGTGGACAAATCACGTAAAGAGAGTTAAAAAATGGTTTAGTAGACTCTCAGTGATATTTGTCAGACACAAAATTGAACAGAGATATGTGTTACATACAAAAGTGAACAGAGTGTGAAGTAAGTGAGGTACAAAAAAATTAATATTTGAAATCGTGCACAAATCACGTAAAGAGAGCTAAAAAATGATTTACGAGTCTGTAAGTGTTGTGTGTCAGACAACATTGTGTAAAATTGAACAGAGTGTGAGATACAAAATAATGATTTTTTTATATAGTGGACAAATCACGTAAAGAGAGTTAAAAAACGGTTTAGTAGTATCTCAGTGATATGTGTCACACACAAAAGTGAACAGAGTGTGAAGTAAGTGAGGTACAAATAAATTAATATTTGAAATCGTGCACAAATCACGTAAATTGAGCTAGAAAATGGTTTGCGAGTCTGTAAGTGTTATGTGTCAGACAACATTGTGTAAAAGTGAACAGAGTGTGAGATACAAAAAAATGATATCTTTATATAGTGGACAAATCACGTAAAGAGAGTTAAAAAACGGTTTAGTAGTCTCTCAGTGATATATGTCAGACACAAAAGTGAACAGAGATATGTGTCACACACAAAAGTGAACAGAGTGTGAAGTAAGTGAGGTACAAAAAAATTAATATTTGAAATCGTGCACAAATCACGTAAACAGAGCTAAAAAATGGTTTACGAGTGTGTAAGTGTTATGTGTCAGACAACATTGTGTAAGAGTGAACTGAGTGTGAGATACAAAAAAATGAATTTTTTATATAGTGGACAAATCACGTAAAGAGAGTTAAAAAACGGTTTAGTAGTCTCTCTGTGATATATGTCAGACACAAAAGTGAACAGAGATATGTGTTACATACAAAAGTGAACAGAGTGTGAAGTAAGTGAGGTACAAAAAAAATTAATATTTGAAATCGTGCACAAATCACGTAAAGAGAGCTAAAAAATGGTTTACGAGTCTGTAAGTGTTATGTGTCAGACAACATTGTGTAAGAGTGAACAGAGTGTGAGATACAAAAAAATGAATTTTTTATATAGTGGACAAATCAAGTAAAGAGAGTTAAAAAACGGTTTAGTAGTCTCTCAGTGATATATGTCAGACACAAAAGTGAACAGAGATATGTGTTACATACAAAAGTGAACAGAGTGTGAAGGTAAGTGAGGTACAAAAAAATTAATATTTGAAATCGTGCACAAATCACGTAAAGAGAGCTAAAAAATGGTTTACGAGTCTGTAAGTGTTGTGTCAGACAACATTGTGTAAGAGTGAACAGAGTGTGAGATACAAAAAAATGATTTTTTTATATAGTGGACAAATCACGTAAAGAGAGTTAAAAAACGGTTTAGTAGTCTCTCAGTGATATATGTCAGACACAAAAGTGAACAGAGTGTGAAGTAAGTGAGGTACAAAAAAATTAATATTTGAAATCGTGCACAAATCACGTAAAGAGAGCTAAAAAATGGTTTACGAGTCTGTAAGTGTTATGTGTCAGACAACATTGTGTAAAAGTGAACAGAGTGTGAGATACAAAAAAATGAATTTTTTATATAGTGGACAAATCACGTAAAGAGAGTTAAAAAATGGTTTAGTAGACTCTCAGTGATATATGTCAGACACAAAATTGAACAGAGATATGTGTTACATACAAAAGTGAACAGAGTGTGAAGTAAGTAAGGTACAAAAAAATTAATATTTGAAATCGTGCACAAATCACGTAAAGAGAGCTAAAAAATGATTTACGAGTCTGTAAGTGTTGTGTGTCAGACAACATTGTGTAAAATTGAACAGAGTGTGAGATACAAAATAATGATTTTTTTATATAGTGGACAAATCACGTAAAGAGAGTTAAAAAACGGTTTAGTAGTATCTCAGTGATATGTGTCACACACAAAAGTGAACAGAGTGTGAAGTAAGTGAGGTACAAAGAAATTAAAATTTGAAATCGTGCACAAATCACGTAAATTGAGCTAGAAAATGGTTTGCGAGTCTGTAAGTGTTATGTGTCAGACAACATTGTGTAAAAGTGAACAGAGTGTGAGATACAAAAAAATGATATCTTTATATAGTGGACAAATCACGTAAAGAGAGTTAAAAAACGGTTTAGTAGTATCTCAGTGATATGTGTCACACACAAAAGTGAACAGAGTGTGAGGTAAGTGAGGTACAAAAAAATTAATATTTGAAATCGTGCACAAATCACGTAAATTGAGCTAAAAAATGGTTTACGAGTCTGTAAGTGTTATGTGTCAGACAACATTGTGTAAGAGTGAACCGAGTGTGAGATACAAAAAAATGAATTTTTTATATAGTGGACAAATCACGTAAAGAGAGTTAAAAAACGGTTTAGTAGTCTCTCAGTGATATATGTCAGACACAAAAGTAAACAGATATGTGTTACATACAAAAGTGAACAGAGTGTGAAGTAAGTGAGGTACAAAAAAATTAATATTTGAAATCGTGCACAAATCACGTAAAGAGAGCTAAAAAATGGTTTACGAGTCTGTAAGTGTTATGTGTCAGACAACATTGTGTAAGAGTAAACAGAGTGTGAGATTCAAAAAAATGAATTTTTTATATAGTGGACAAATCACGCAAAGAGAGTTAAAAACGGTTTAGTAGTCTCTCAGTGATATATGTCAGACACAAAAGTGAACAGAGATATGTGTTACATAAAAAAGTGAACAGAGTGTGAAGTAAGTGAGGTACAAAAAAATTAATATTTGAAATCGTGCACAAATCACGTAAAGAGAGCTAAAAAATGGTTTACGAGTCTGTAAGTGTTATGTGTCAGACAACATTGTGTAAAAGTGAACAGAGTGTGAGATACAAAAAAATGATTTCTTTATATAGTGGACAAATCACGTAAAGAGAGTTAAAAAACGGTTTAGTAGTCTCTCAGTGATATATGTCAGACTCAAAAGTGAACAGAGATATGTGTCACACACAAAAGTGAACAGAGTGTGAAGTAAGTAAGGTACAAAAAAATTAATATTTGAAATCGTGCACAAATCACGTAAAGAGAGCTAAAAAATGGTTTACGAGTCTGTAAGTGTTATGTGTCAGACAACATTGTGTAAAAGTGAACAGAGTGTGAGATACAAAAAAATGAATTTTTTATATAGTGGACAAATCACGTAAAGAGAGTTAAAAAACGGTTTAGTAGTCTCTCAGTGATATATGTCAGACACAAAAGTGAACAGAGATATGTGTTACATACAAAAGTGAACAGAGTGTGAAGTAAGTGAGGTACAAAAAAAATAATATTTGAAATCGTGCACAAATCACGTAAAGAGAGCTAAAAAATGGTTTACGAGTCTGTAAGTGTTATGTGTCAGACAACATTGTGTAAAAGTGAACAGTGTGTGAGATACAAAAAAATGATTTCTTTATATAGTGGACAAATCACGTAAAGAGAGTTAAAAAACGGTTTAGTAGTCTCTCAGTGATATATGTCAGACACAAAAGTAAACAGAGATATGTGTTACATACAAAAGTGAACAGAGTGTGAAGTAAGTGAGGTACAAAAAAATTAATATTTGAAATCGTGCACAAATCACGTAAAGAGACCTAAAAAATTGTTTACGAGTCTGTAAGTGTTATGTGTCAGACAACATTGTGTAAAAGTGAACAGAGTGTGAGATACAAAAAAATGATTTTTTTATATAGTGGACAAATCAAGTAAAGAGAGTTAAAAAATGGTTTAGTAGACTCTCAGTGATATATGTCAGACACAAAATTGAACAGAGATATGTGTTACATACAAAAGTGAACAGAGTGTGAAGTAAGTGAGGTACAAAAAAATTAATATTTGAAATCGTGCACAAATCACGTAAAGAGAGCTAAAAAATGATTTACGAGTCTGTAAGTGTTGTGTGTCAGACAACATTGTGTAAAATTGAACAGAGTGTGAGATACAAAATAATGATTTTTTTATATAGTGGACAAATCACGTAAAGAGAGTTAAAAAACGGTTTAGTAGTATCTCAGTGATATGTGTCACACACAAAAGTGAACAGAGTGTGAAGTAAGTGAGGTACAAAAAAATTAATATTTGAAATCGTGCACAAATTACGTAAAGAGAGCTAAAAAATGGTTTACGAGTCTGTAAGTGTTATGTGTCAGACAACATTGTGTAAAAGTGAACAGAGTGTGAGATACAAAAAAATGAATTTTTTATATAGTGGACAAATCACGTAAAGAGAGTTAAAAAACGGTTTAGTAGTCTCTCAGTGATATATGTCAGACACAAAAGTGAACAGAGATATGTGTTACATACAAAAGTGAACAGAGTGTGAAGTAAGTGAGGTACAAAAAAATAATATTTGAAATCGTGCACAAATCACGTAAAGAGAGCTAAAAAATGGTTTACGAGTCTGTAAGTGTTATGTGTCAGACAACATTGTGTAAAAGTGAACAGAGTGTGAGATACAAAAAAATGATTTCTTTATATAGTGGACAAATCACGTAAAGAGAGTTAAAAAACGGTTTAGTAGTCTCTCAGTGATATATGTCAGACACAAAAGTAAACAGAGATATGTGTTACATACAAAAGTGAACAGAGTGTGAAGTAAGTGAGGTACAAAAAAATTAATATTTGAAATCGTGCACAAATCACGTAAAGAGACCTAAAAAATGGTTTACGAGTCTGTAAGTGTTATGTGTCAGACAACATTGTGTAAAAGTGAACAGAGTGTGAGATACAAAAAAATGAATTTTTTATTTAGTGGACAAATCACGTAAAGAGAGTTAAAAAATGGTTTAGTAGACTCTCAGTGATATATGTCAGACACAAAATTGAACAGAGATATGTGTTACATACAAAAGTGAACAGAGTGTGAAGTAAGTGAGGTACAAAAAAATTAATATTTGAAATCGTGCACAAATCACGTAAAGAGAGCTAAAAAATGATTTACGAGTCTGTAAGTGTTGTGTGTCAGACAACATTGTGTAAAATTGAACAGAGTGTGAGATACAAAATAATGATTTTTTTATATAGTGGACAAATCACGTAAAGAGAGTTAAAAAACGGTTTAGTAGTATCTCAGTGATATGTGTCACACACAAAAGTGAACAGAGTGTGAAGTAAGTGAGGTACAAAAAAATTAATATTTGAAATCGTGCACAAATCACGTAAAGAGAGCTAAAAAATGGTTTACGAGTCTGTAAGTGTTATGTGTCAGACAACATTGTGTAAGAGTGAACAGAGTGTGAGATTCAAAAAAATGAATTTTTTATATAGTGGACAAATCACGCAAAGAGAGTTAAAAACGGTTTAGTAGTCTCTCAGTGATATATGTCAGACACAAAAGTGAACAGAGATATGTGTTACATAAAAAAGTGAACAGAGTGTGAAGTAAGTGAGGTACAAAAAAATTAATATTTGAAATCGTGCACAAATCACGTAAAGAGAGCTAAAAAATGGTTTACGAGTCTGTAAGTGTTATGTGTCAGACAACATTGTGTAAAAGTGAACAGAGTGTGAGATACAAAAAAATGATTTCTTTATATAGTGGACAAATCACGTAAAGAGAGTTAAAAAACGGTTTAGTAGTCTCTCAGTGATATATGTCAGACTCAAAAGTGAACAGAGATATGTGTCACACACAAAAGTGAACAGAGTGTGAAGTAAGTAAGGTACAAAAAAATTAATATTTGAAATCGTGCACAAATCACGTAAAGAGAGCTAAAAAATGGTTTACGAGTCTGTAAGTGTTATGTGTCAGACAACATTGTGTAAAAGTGAACAGAGTGTGAGATACAAAAAAATGAATTTTTTATATAGTGGACAAATCACGTAAAGAGAGTTAAAAAACGGTTTAGTAGTCTCTCAGTGATATATGTCAGACACAAAAGTGAACAGAGATATGTGTTACATACAAAAGTGAACAGAGTGTGAAGTAAGTGAGGTACAAAAAAAATAATATTTGAAATCGTGCACAAATCACGTAAAGAGAGCTAAAAAATGGTTTACGAGTCTGTAAGTGTTATGTGTCAGACAACATTGTGTAAAAGTGAACAGTGTGTGAGATACAAAAAAATGATTTCTTTATATAGTGGACAAATCACGTAAAGAGAGTTAAAAAACGGTTTAGTAGTCTCTCAGTGATATATGTCAGACACAAAAGTAAACAGAGATATGTGTTACATACAAAAGTGAACAGAGTGTGAAGTAAGTGAGGTACAAAAAAATTAATATTTGAAATCGTGCACAAATCACGTAAAGAGACCTAAAAAATTGTTTACGAGTCTGTAAGTGTTATGTGTCAGACAACATTGTGTAAAAGTGAACAGAGTGTGAGATACAAAAAAATGATTTTTTTATATAGTGGACAAATCACGTAAAGAGAGTTAAAAAATGGTTTAGTAGACTCTCAGTGATATATGTCAGACACAAAATTGAACAGAGATATGTGTTACATACAAAAGTGAACAGAGTGTGAAGTAAGTGAGGTACAAAAAAATTAATATTTGAAATCGTGCACAAATCACGTAAAGAGAGCTAAAAAATGATTTACGAGTCTGTAAGTGTTGTGTGTCAGACAACATTGTGTAAAATTGAACAGAGTGTGAGATACAAAATAATGATTTTTTTATATAGTGGACAAATCACGTAAAGAGAGTTAAAAAACGGTTTAGTAGTATCTCAGTGATATGTGTCACACACAAAAGTGAACAGAGTGTGAAGTAAGTGAGGTACAAAAAAATTAATATTTGAAATCGTGCACAAATTACGTAAAGAGAGCTAAAAAATGGTTTACGAGTCTGTAAGTGTTATGTGTCAGACAACATTGTGTAAAAGTGAACAGAGTGTGAGATACAAAAAAATGAATTTTTTATATAGTGGACAAATCACGTAAAGAGAGTTAAAAAACGGTTTAGTAGTCTCTCAGTGATATATGTCAGACACAAAAGTGAACAGAGATATGTGTTACATACAAAAGTGAACAGAGTGTGAAGTAAGTGAGGTACAAAAAAATAATATTTGAAATCGTGCACAAATCACGTAAAGAGAGCTAAAAAATGGTTTACGAGTCTGTAAGTGTTATGTGTCAGACAACATTGTGTAAAAGTGAACAGAGTGTGAGATACAAAAAAATGATTTCTTTATATAGTGGACAAATCACGTAAAGAGAGTTAAAAAACGGTTTAGTAGTCTCTCAGTGATATATGTCAGACACAAAAGTAAACAGAGATATGTGTTACATACAAAAGTGAACAGAGTGTGAAGTAAGTGAGGTACAAAAAAATTAATATTTGAAATCGTGCACAAATCACGTAAAGAGAACTAAAAAATGGTTTACGAGTCTGTAAGTGTTATGTGTCAGACAACATTGTGTAAAAGTGAACAGAGTGTGAGATACAAAAAAATGAATTTTTTATTTAGTGGACAAATCACGTAAAGAGAGTTAAAAAATGGTTTAGTAGACTCTCAGTGATATATGTCAGACACAAAATTGAACAGAGATATGTGTTACATACAAAAGTGAACAGAGTGTGAAGTAAGTGAGGTACAAAAAAATTAATATTTGAAATCGTGCACAAATCACGTAAAGAGAGCTAAAAAATGATTTACGAGTCTGTAAGTGTTGTGTGTCAGACAACATTGTGTAAAATTGAACAGAGTGTGAGATACAAAATAATGATTTTTTTATATAGTGGACAAATCACGTAAAGAGAGTTAAAAAACGGTTTAGTAGTATCTCAGTGATATGTGTCACACACAAAAGTGAACAGAGTGTGAAGTAAGTGAGGTACAACTAAATTAATATTTTAAATCGTGCACAAATCACGTAAATTGAGCTAGAAAATGGTTTGCGAGTCTGTAAGTGTTATGTGTCAGACAACATCGTGTAAAAGTGAACAGAGTGTGAGATACAAAAAAATGATATCTTTATATAGTGGACAAATCACGTAAAGAGAGTTAAAAAACGGTTTAGTAGTCTCTCAGTGATATATGTCAGACACAAAAGTGAACAGAGATATGTGTTACATACAAAAGTGAACAGAGTGTGAAGTAAGTGAGGTACAAAAAAATTAATATTTGAAATCGTGCACAAATCACGTAAAGAGAGCTAAAAAATGGTTTACGAGTCTGTAAGTGTTATGTGTCAGACAACATTGTGTAAAAGTGAACAGAGTGTGAGATACAAAAAAATGATTTCTTTATATAGTGGACAAATCACGTAAAGAGAGTTAAAAAACGGTTTAGTAGTCTCTCAGTGATATATGTCAGACTCAAAAGTGAACAGAGATATGTGTCACACACAAAAGTGAACAGAATGTGAAGTAAGTAAGGTACAAAAAAATTAATATTTGAAATCGTGCACAAATCACGTAAAGAGAGCTAAAAAATGATTTACGAGTCTGTAAGTGTTGTGTGTCAGACAACATTGTGTAAAATTGAACAGAGTGTGAGATACAAAATAATGATTTTTTTATATAGTGGACAAATCACGTAAAGAGAGTTAAAAAACGGTTTAGTAGTATCTCAGTGATATGTGTCACACACAAAAGTGAACAGAGTGTGAAGTAAGTGAGGTACAAAGAAATTAAAATTTGAAATCGTGCACAAATCACGTAAATTGAGCTAGAAAATGGTTTGCGAGTCTGTAAGTGTTATGTGTCAGACAACATTGTGTAAAAGTGAACAGAGTGTGAGATACAAAAAAATGATATCTTTATATAGTGGACAAATCACGTAAAGAGAGTTAAAAAACGGTTTAGTAGTCTCTCAGTGATATATGTCAGACTCAAAAGTGAACAGAGATATGTGTCACACACAAAAGTGAACAGAGTGTGAAGTAAGTAAGGTACAAAAAAATTAATATTTGAAATCGTGCACAAATCACGTAAAGAGAGCTAAAAAATGGTTTACGAGTCTGTAAGTGTTATGTGTCAGACAACATTGTGTAAAAGTGAACAGAGTGTGAGATACAAAAAAATGAATTTTTTATATAGTGGACAAATCACGTAAAGAGAGTTAAAAAACGGTTTAGTAGTCTCTCAGTGATATATGTCAGACACAAAAGTGAACAGAGATATGTGTTACATACAAAAGTGAACAGAGTGTGAAGTAAGTGAGGTACAAAAAAAATAATATTTGAAATCATGCACAAATCACATAAAGAGAGCTAAAAAATGGTTTACGAGTCTGTAAGTGTTATGTGTCAGACAACATTGTGTAAAAGTGAACAGAGTGTGAGATACAAAAAAATGAATTTTTTATATAGTGGACAAATCACGTAAAGAGAGTTAAAAAATGGTTTAGTAGACTCTCAGTGATATATGTCAGACACAAAATTGAACAGAGATATGTGTTACATACAAAAGTGAACAGAGTGTGAAGTAAGTGAGGTACAAAAAAATTAATATTTGAAATCGTGCACAAATCACGTAAAGAGAGCTAAAAAATGATTTACGAGTCTGTAAGTGTTGTGTGTCAGACAACATTGTGTAAAATTGAACAGAGTGTGAGATACAAAATAATGATTTTTTTATATAGTGGACAAATCACGTAAAGAGAGTTAAAAAACGGTTTAGTAGTATCTCAGTGATATGTGTCACACACAAAAGTGAACAGAGTGTGAAGTAAGTGAGGTACAAATAAATTAATATTTGAAATCGTGCACAAATCACGTAAAGAGAGCTAAAAAATGGTTTACGAGTCTGTAAGTGTTATGTGTCAGACAACATTGTGTAAAAGTGAACAGAGTGTGAGATACAAAAAAATGATTTCTTTATATAGTGGACAAATCACGTAAAGAGAATTAAAAAACGGTTTAGTAGTCTCTCAGTGATATATGTCATACACAAAAGTGAACAGAGATATGTGTCACACACAAAAGTGAACAGAGTGTGAAGTAAGTAAGGTACAAAAAAATTAATATTTGAAATCGTGCACAAATCACGTAAAGAGAGCTAAAAAATTGTTTACGAGTCTGTAAGAGTTATGTGTCAGACAACATTGTGTAAAAGTGAACAGAGTGTGAGATACAAAATAATGATTTTTTTATCTAGTGGACAAATCACGTAAAGAGAGTTAAAAAACGGTTTAGTAGTATCTCAGTGATATGTGTCACACACAAAAGTGAACAGAGTGTGAAGTAAGTGAGGTACAAAAAAACACTTACAGACTCGTAAACCATTTTTTAGGTATCTTTACGTGATTTGTGCACGATTTCAAATATTAATTTTTTTGTACCTCACTTACTTCACACTCTGTTCACTTTTGTATGTAACACATATCTCTGTTCACTTTTGTGTATGACATATATCACTGAGAGACTACTAAACCGTTTTTTAATTCTCTTTACGTGATTTGTCCACTATATAAAGAAATCATTTTTTTGTATCTCACACTCTGTTCACTTTTACACAATGTTGTCTGACACATAACTCTTACAGACTCGTAAACCACAAAAAAATTAATATTTGAAATCGTGCACAAATCACGTAAAGAGAGCTAAAAAATGGTTTACGAGTCTGTAAGAGTTATGTGTCAGACAACATTGTGTAAAAGTGAACAGAGTGTGAGATACAAAATAATGATTTTTTTATCTAGTGGAAAAATCACGTAAAGAGAGTTAAAAAACGGTTTAGTAGTCTCTCAGTGATATATGTCAGACACAAAAGTGAACAGAGATATGTGTCACACACAAAAGTGAACAGAGTGTGAAGTAAGTGAGGTACAAAAAAATTAATATTTGAAATCGTGCACAAATCACGTAAAGAGAGCTAAAAAATGGTTTACGAGTCTGTAAGTGTTATGTGTCAGACAACATTGTGTAAAAGTGAACAGAGTGTGAGATACAAAAAAATGATTTCTTTATATAGTGGACAAATCACGTAGAGAGAGTTAAAAAACGGTTTAGTAGTATCTCAGTGATATGTGTCACACACAAAAGTGAACAGAGTGTGAAGTAAGTGAGGTACAAAAAAATTAATATTTGAAATCGTGCACAAATTACGTAAAGAGAGCTAGAAAATGGTTTGCGAGTCTGTAAGTGTTATGTGTCAGACAACATTGTGTAAAAGTGAACAGAGTGTGAGATACAAAAAAATGATATCTTTATATAGTGGACAAATCACGTAAAGAGAGTTAAAAAACGGTTTAGTAGTCTCTCAGTGATATATGTCAGACACAAAAGTAAACAGAGATATGTGTTACATACAAAAGTGAACAGAGTGTGAAGTAAGTGAGGTACAAAAAAAATAATATTTGAAATCGTGCACAAATCACGTAAAGAGAGCTAAAAAATGGTTTACGAGTCTGTAAGTGTTATGTGTCAGACAACATTGAGTAAAAGTGAACAGAGTGTGAGATACAAAAAAATGATTTCTTTATATAGTGGACACAATGTTGTCTGACACATAACACTTACAGACTCGTAAACCATTTTTTAGCTCTCTTTACGTGATTTGTGCACGATTTCAAATATTAATTTTTTTGTACCTTACTTACTTCACACTCTGTTCACTTTTGTGTGTGACACATATCTCTGTTCACTTTTGTGTCTGACATATATCACTGAGAGACTACTAAACCGTTTTTTAACTCTCTTTACGTGATTTGTCCACTATATAAAGAAATCATTTTTTTGTATCTCACACTCTGTTCACTTTTACACAATGTTGTCTGACACATAACACTTACAGACTCGTAAACCATTTTTTAGCTCTCTTTACGTGATTTGTGCACGATTTCAAATATTAATTTTTTTGTACCTCACTTACTTCACACTCTGTTCACTTTTGTATGTAACACATATCTCTGTTTACTTTTGTGTCTGACATATATCACTGAGAGACTACTAAACCGTTTTTTAACTCTCTTTACGTGATTTGTCCACTATATAAAAAATTCATTTTTTTGTATCTCACACTCTGTTCACTCTTACACAATGTTGTCTGACACATAACACTTACAGACTCGTAAACCATTTTTTAGCTCTCTTTACGTGATTTGTGCACGATTTCAAATATAAATTTTTTTGTACCTCACTTACTTCACACTCTGTTCACTTTTGTGTGTGACACATATCTCTGTTCACTTTTGTGTCTGACATATATCACTGAGATACTACTAAACCGTTTTTTAACTCTCTTTACGTGATTTGTCCACTATATAAAAAATTCATTTTTTTCTATCTCACACTCTGTTCACTTTTACACAATGTTGTCTGACACATAACACTTACAGACTCGTAAACCATTTTTTAGTTCTCTTTACGTGATTTGTGCACGATTTCAAATATTAATTTTTTTGTACCTCACTTACTTCACACTCTGTTCACTTTTGTGTGTGACACATATCTCTGTTTACTTTTGTGTCTGACATATATCACTGAGAGACTACTAAACCGTTTTTTAACTCTCTTTACATGATTTGTCCACTATATAAAAAATTCATTTTTTTGTATCTCACACTCTGTTCACTCTTACACAATGTTGTCTGACACATAACACTTACAGACTCGTAAACCATTTTTTAGCTCAATTTACGTGATTTGTGCACGATTTCAAATATTAATTTTTTTGTACCTCACTTACTTCACACTCTGTTCACTTTTGTGTGTGACACATATCACTGAGATACTACTAAACCGTTTTTTAACTCTCTTTACGTGATTTGTCCACTATATAAAAAATTCATTTTTTTGTATCTCACACTCTGTTCACTTTTACACAATGTTGTCTGACACATAACACTTACAGACTCGCAAACCATTTTCTAGCTCAATTTACGTGATTTGTGCACGATTTCAAATATTAATTTCTTTGTACCTCACTTACTTCACACTCTGTTCACTTTTGTGTGTGACACATATCACTGAGATACTACTAAACCGTTTTTTAACTCTCTTTACGTGATTTGTCCACTATATAAAAAAATCATTATTTTGTATCTCACACTCTGTTCAATTTTACACAATGTTGTCTGACACACAACACTTACAGACTCGTAAATCATTTTTTAGCTCTCTTTACGTGATTTGTGCACGATTTCAATTATTAATTTTTTTGTACCTCACTTACTTCACTATGTGTCACACACAAAAGTGAACAGAGTGTGAAGTAAGTGAGGTACAAAAAAATTAATATTTGAAATCGTGCACAAATCACGTAAACAGAGCTAAAAAATGGTTTACGAGTCTGTAAGTGTCATGTGTCAGACAACATTGTGTAAGAGTGAACAGAGTGTGAGATACAAAAAAATGAATTTTTTATATAGTGGACAAATCACGTAAAGAGAGTTAAAAAACGGTTTAGTAGTCTCTCTGTGATATATGTCAGACACAAAAGTGAACAGAGATATGTGTTACATACAAAAGTGAACAGAGTGTGAAGTAAGTGAGGTACAAAAAAATTAATATTTGAAATCGTGCACAAATCACGTAAAGAGAGCTAAAAAATGGTTTACGAGTCTGTAAGTGTTATGTGTCAGACAACATTGTGTAAGAGTGAACAGAGTGTGAGATACAAAAAAATGAATTTTTTATATAGTGGACAAATCACGTAAAGAGAGTTAAAAAACGGTTTAGTAGTCTCTCAGTGATATATGTCAGACACAAAAGTGAACAGAGATATGTGTTACATACAAAAGTGAACAGAGTGTGAAGTAAGTGAGGTACAAAAAAATTAATATTTGAAATCGTGCACAAATCACGTAAAGAGAGCTAAAAAATGGTTTACGAGTCTGTAAGTGTTATGTGTCAGACAACATTGTGTAAGAGTGAACAGAGTGTGAGATACAAAAAAATGATTTCTTTATATAGTGGACAAATCACGTAAAGAGTGTTAAAAAATGGTTTAGTAGACTCTCAGTGATATATGTCAGACACAAAATTGAACAGAGATATGTGTTACATACAAAAGTGAACAGAGTGTGAAGTAAGTGAGGTACAAAAAAATTAATATTTGAAATCGTGCACAAATCACGTAAAGAGAGCTAAAAAATGATTTACGAGTCTGTAAGTGTTGTGTGTCAGACAACATTGTGTAAAAGTGAACAGAGTGTGAGATACAAAATAATGATTTTTTTATATAGTGGACAAATCACGTAAAGAGAGTTAAAAAACGGTTTAGTAGTATCTCAGTGATATGTGTCACACACAAAAGTGAACAGAGTGTGAAGTAAGTGAGGTACAAAAAAACACTTACAGACTCGTAAACCATTTTTTAGGTATCTTTACGTGATTTGTGCACGATTTCAAATATTAATTTTTTTGTACCTCACTTACTTCACACTCTGTTCACTTTTGTATGTAACACATATCTCTGTTCACTTTTGTGTATGACATATATCACTGAGAGACTACTAAACCGTTTTTTAATTCTCTTTACGTGATTTGTCCACTATATAAAGAAATCATTTTTTTGTATCTCACACTCTGTTCACTTTTACACAATGTTGTCTGACACATAACTCTTACAGACTCGTAAACCACAAAAAAATTAATATTTGAAATCGTGCACAAATCACGTAAAGAGAGCTAAAAAATGGTTTACGAGTCTGTAAGAGTTATGTGTCAGACAACATTGTGTAAAAGTGAACAGAGTGTGAGATACAAAATAATGATTTTTTTATCTAGTGGAAAAATCACGTAAAGAGAGTTAAAAAACGGTTTAGTAGTCTCTCAGTGATATATGTCAGACACAAAAGTGAACAGAGATATGTGTCACACACAAAAGTGAACAGAGTGTGAAGTAAGTGAGGTACAAAAAAATTAATATTTGAAATCGTGCACAAATCACGTAAAGAGAGCTAAAAAATGGTTTACGAGTCTGTAAGTGTTATGTGTCAGACAACATTGTGTAAAAGTGAACAGAGTGTGAGATACAAAAAAATGATTTCTTTATATAGTGGACAAATCACGTAAAGAGAGTTAAAAAACGGTTTAGTAGTATCTCAGTGATATGTGTCACACACAAAAGTGAACAGAGTGTGAAGTAAGTGAGGTACAAAAAAATTAATATTTGAAATCGTGCACAAATTACGTAAAGAGAGCTAGAAAATGGTTTGCGAGTCTGTAAGTGTTATGTGTCAGACAACATTGTGTAAAAGTGAACAGAGTGTGAGATACAAAAAAATGATATCTTTATATAGTGGACAAATCACGTAAAGAGAGTTAAAAAACGGTTTAGTAGTCTCTCAGTGATATATGTCAGACACAAAAGTGAACAGAGATATGTGTTACATACAAAAGTGAACAGAGTGTGAAGTAAGTGAGGTACAAAAAAAATAATATTTGAAATCGTGCACAAATCACGTAAAGAGAGCTAAAAAATGGTTTACGAGTCTGTAAGTGTTATGTGTCAGACAACATTGAGTAAAAGTGAACAGAGTGTGAGATACAAAAAAATGATTTCTTTATATAGTGGACACAATGTTGTCTGACACATAACACTTACAGACTCGTAAACCATTTTTTAGCTCTCTTTACGTGATTTGTGCACGATTTCAAATATTAATTTTTTTGTACCATACTTACTTCACACTCTGTTCACTTTTGTGTGTGACACATATCTCTGTTCACTTTTGTGTCTGACATATATCACTGAGAGACTACTAAACCGTTTTTTAACTCTCTTTACGTGATTTGTCCACTATATAAAGAAATCATTTTTTTGTATCTCACACTCTGTTCACTTTTACACAATGTTGTCTGACACATAACACTTACAGACTCGTAAACCATTTTTTAGCTCTCTTTACGTGATTTGTGCACGATTTCAAATATTAATTTTTTTGTACCTCACTTACTTCACACTCTGTTCACTTTTGTATGTAACACATATCTCTGTTTACTTTTGTGTCTGACATATATCACTGAGAGACTACTAAACCGTTTTTTAACTCTCTTTACGTGATTTGTCCACTATATAAAAAATTCATTTTTTTGTATCTCACACTCTGTTCACTCTTACACAATGTTGTCTGACACATAACACTTACAGACTCGTAAACCATTTTTTAGCTCTCTTTACGTGATTTGTGCACGATTTCAAATATTAATTTTTTTGTACCTCACTTACTTCACACTCTGTTCACTTTTGTGTGTGACACATATCTCTGTTCACTTTTGTGTCTGACATATATCACTGAGAGACTACTAAACCGTTTTTTAACTCTCTTTACATGATTTGTCCACTATATAAAAAATTCATTTTTTTGTATCTCACACTCTGTTCACTCTTACACAATGTTGTCTGACACATAACACTTACAGACTCGTAAACCATTTTTTAGCTCAATTTACGTGATTTGTGCACGATTTCAAATATTAATTTTTTTGTACCTCACTTACTTCACACTCTGTTCACTTTTGTGTGTGACACATATCACTGAGATACTACTAAACCGTTTTTTAACTCTCTACGTGATTTGTCCACTATATAAAAAATTCATTTTTTTGTATCTCACACTCTGTTCACTTTTACACAATGTTGTCTGACACATAACACTTACAGACTCGCAAACCATTTTCTAGCTCAATTTACGTGATTTGTGCACGATTTCAAATATTAATTTCTTTGTACCTCACTTACTTCACACTCTGTTCACTTTTGTGTGTGACACATATCACTGAGATACTACTAAACCGTTTTTTAACTCTCTTTACGTGATTTGTCCACTATATAAAAAAATCATTATTTTGTATCTCACACTCTGTTCAATTTTACACAATGTTGTCTGACACACAACACTTACAGACTCGTAAATCATTTTTTAGCTCTCTTTACGTGATTTGTGCACGATTTCAAATATTAATTTTTTTGTACCTCACTTACTTCACTATGTGTCACACACAAAAGTGAACAGAGTGTGAAGTAAGTGAGGTACAAAAAAATTAATATTTGAAATCGTGCACAAATCACGTAAAGAGAGCTAAAAAATGGTTTACGAGTCTGTAAGTGTTATGTGTCAGACAACATTGTGTAAGAGTGAACAGAGTGTGAGATACAAAAAAATGAATTTTTTATATAGTGGACAAATCACGTAAAGAGAGTTAAAAAACGGTTTAGTAGTCTCTCAGTGATATATGTCAGACACAAAAGTGAACAGAGATATGTGTTACATACAAAAGTGAACAGAGTGTGAAGTAAGTGAGGTACAAAAAAATTAATATTTGAAATCGTGCACAAATCACGTAAAGAGAGCTAAAAAATGGTTTACGAGTCTGTAAGTGTTATGTGTCAGACAACATTGTGTAAGAGTGAACAGAGTGTGAGATACAAAAAAATGATTTCTTTATATAGTGGACAAATCACGTAAAGAGTGTTAAAAAATGGTTTAGTAGACTCTCAGTGATATATGTCAGACACAAAATTGAACAGAGATATGTGTTACATACAAAAGTGAACAGAGTGTGAAGTAAGTGAGGTACAAAAAAATTAATATTTGAAATCGTGCACAAATCACGTAAAGAGAGCTAAAAAATGATTTACGAGTCTGTAAGTGTTGTGTGTCAGACAACATTGTGTAAAAGTGAACAGAGTGTGAGATACAAAATAATGATTTTTTTATATAGTGGACAAATCACGTAAAGAGAGTTAAAAAACGGTTTAGTAGTATCTCAGTGATATGTGTCACACACAAAAGTGAACAGAGTGTGAAGTAAGTGAGGTACAAAAAAACACTTACAGACTCGTAAACCATTTTTTAGGTATCTTTACGTGATTTGTGCACGATTTCAAATATTAATTTTTTTGTACCTCACTTACTTCACACTCTGTTCACTTTTGTATGTAACACATATCTCTGTTCACTTTTGTGTATGACATATATCACTGAGAGACTACTAAACCGTTTTTTAATTCTCTTTACGTGATTTGTCCACTATATAAAGAAATCATTTTTTTGTATCTCACACTCTGTTCACTTTTACACAATGTTGTCTGACACATAACTCTTACAGACTCGTAAACCACAAAAAAATTAATATTTGAAATCGTGCACAAATCACGTAAAGAGAGCTAAAAAATGGTTTACGAGTCTGTAAGAGTTATGTGTCAGACAACATTGTGTAAAAGTGAACAGAGTGTGAGATACAAAATAATGATTTTTTTATCTAGTGGAAAAATCACGTAAAGAGAGTTAAAAAACGGTTTAGTAGTCTCTCAGTGATATATGTCAGACACAAAAGTGAACAGAGATATGTGTCACACACAAAAGTGAACAGAGTGTGAAGTAAGTGAGGTACAAAAAAATTAATATTTGAAATCGTGCACAAATCACGTAAAGAGAGCTAAAAAATGGTTTACGAGTCTGTAAGTGTTATGTGTCAGACAACATTGTGTAAAAGTGAACAGAGTGTGAGATACAAAAAAATGATTTCTTTATATAGTGGACAAATCACGTAAAGAGAGTTAAAAAACGGTTTAGTAGTATCTCAGTGATATGTGTCACACACAAAAGTGAACAGAGTGTGAAGTAAGTGAGGTACAAAAAAATTAATATTTGAAATCGTGCACAAATTACGTAAAGAGAGCTAGAAAATGGTTTGCGAGTCTGTAAGTGTTATGTGTCAGACAACATTGTGTAAAAGTGAACAGAGTGTGAGATACAAAAAAATGATATCTTTATATAGTGGACAAATCACGTAAAGAGAGTTAAAAAACGGTTTAGTAGTCTCTCAGTGATATATGTCAGACACAAAAGTGAACAGAGATATGTGTTACATACAAAAGTGAACAGAGTGTGAAGTAAGTGAGGTACAAAAAAAATAATATTTGAAATCGTGCACAAATCACGTAAAGAGAGCTAAAAAATGGTTTACGAGTCTGTAAGTGTTATGTGTCAGACAACATTGAGTAAAAGTGAACAGAGTGTGAGATACAAAAAAATGATTTCTTTATATAGTGGACACAATGTTGTCTGACACATAACACTTACAGACTCGTAAACCATTTTTTAGCTCTCTTTACGTGATTTGTGCACGATTTCAAATATTAATTTTTTTGTACCATACTTACTTCACACTCTGTTCACTTTTGTGTGTGACACATATCTCTGTTCACTTTTGTGTCTGACATATATCACTGAGAGACTACTAAACCGTTTTTTAACTCTCTTTACGTGATTTGTCCACTATATAAAGAAATCATTTTTTTGTATCTCACACTCTGTTCACTTTTACACAATGTTGTCTGACACATAACACTTACAGACTCGTAAACCATTTTTTAGCTCTCTTTACGTGATTTGTGCACGATTTCAAATATTAATTTTTTTGTACCTCACTTACTTCACACTCTGTTCACTTTTGTATGTAACACATATCTCTGTTTACTTTTGTGTCTGACATATATCACTGAGAGACTACTAAACCGTTTTTTAACTCTCTTTACGTGATTTGTCCACTATATAAAAAATTCATTTTTTTGTATCTCACACTCTGTTCACTCTTACACAATGTTGTCTGACACATAACACTTACAGACTCGTAAACCATTTTTTAGCTCTCTTTACGTGATTTGTGCACGATTTCAAATATTAATTTTTTTGTACCTCACTTACTTCACACTCTGTTCACTTTTGTGTGTGACACATATCTCTGTTCACTTTTGTGTCTGACATATATCACTGAGAGACTACTAAACCGTTTTTTAACTCTCTTTACATGATTTGTCCACTATATAAAAAATTCATTTTTTTGTATCTCACACTCTGTTCACTCTTACACAATGTTGTCTGACACATAACACTTACAGACTCGTAAACCATTTTTTAGCTCAATTTACGTGATTTGTGCACGATTTCAAATATTAATTTTTTTGTACCTCACTTACTTCACACTCTGTTCACTTTTGTGTGTGACACATATCACTGAGATACTACTAAACCGTTTTTTAACTCTCTACGTGATTTGTCCACTATATAAAAAATTCATTTTTTTGTATCTCACACTCTGTTCACTTTTACACAATGTTGTCTGACACATAACACTTACAGACTCGCAAACCATTTTCTAGCTCAATTTACGTGATTTGTGCACGATTTCAAATATTAATTTCTTTGTACCTCACTTACTTCACACTCTGTTCACTTTTGTGTGTGACACATATCACTGAGATACTACTAAACCGTTTTTTAACTCTCTTTACGTGATTTGTCCACTATATAAAAAAATCATTATTTTGTATCTCACACTCTGTTCAATTTTACACAATGTTGTCTGACACACAACACTTACAGACTCGTAAATCATTTTTTAGCTCTCTTTACGTGATTTGTGCACGATTTCAAATATTAATTTTTTTGTACCTCACTTACTTCACTATGTGTCACACACAAAAGTGAACAGAGTGTGAAGTAAGTGAGGTACAAAAAAATTAATATTTGAAATCGTGCACAAATCACGTAAACAGAGCTAAAAAATGGTTTACGAGTCTGTAAGTGTCATGTGTCAGACAACATTGTGTAAGAGTGAACAGAGTGTGAGATACAAAAAAATGAATTTTTTATATAGTGGACAAATCACGTAAAGAGAGTTAAAAAACGGTTTAGTAGTCTCTCTGTGATATATGTCAGACACAAAAGTGAACAGAGAAATGTGTTACATACAAAAGTGAACAGAGTGTGAAGTAAGTGAGGTACAAAAAAATTAATATTTGAAATCGTGCACAAATCACGTAAAGAGAGCTAAAAAATGGTTTACGAGTCTGTAAGTGTTATGTGTCAGACAACATTGTGTAAGAGTGAACAGAGTGTGAGATACAAAAAAATGAATTTTTTATATAGTGGACAAATCACGTAAAGAGAGTTAAAAAACGGTTTAGTAGTCTCTCAGTGATATATGACAGACACAAAAGTGAACAGAGATATGTGTTACATACAAAAGTGAACAGAGTGTGAAGTAAGTGAGGTACAAAAAAATTAATATTTGAAATCGTGCACAAATCACGTAAAGAGAGCTAAAAAATGGTTTACGAGTCTGTAAGTGTTATGTGTCAGACAACATTGTGTAAAAGTGAACAGAGTGTGAGATACAAAAAAATGATTTCTTTATATAGTGGACAAATCACGTAAAGAGTGTTAAAAAATGGTTTAGTAGACTCTCAGTGATATATGTCAGACACAAAATTGAACAGAGATATGTGTTACATACAAAAGTGAACAGAGTGTGAAGTAAGTGAGGTACAAAAAAATTAATATTTGAAATCGTGCACAAATCACGTAAAGAGAGCTAAAAAATGATTTACGAGTCTGTAAGTGTTGTGTGTCAGACAACATTGTGTAAAAGTGAACAGAGTGTGAGATACAAAATAATGATTTTTTTATATAGTGGACAAATCACGTAAAGAGAGTTAAAAAACGGTTTAGTAGTATCTCAGTGATATGTGTCACACACAAAAGTGAACAGAGTGTGAAGTAAGTGAGGTACAAATAAATTAATATTTGAAATCGTGCACAAATCACGTAAATTGAGCTAGAAAATGGTTTGCGAGTCTGTAAGTGTTATGTGTCAGACAACATTGTGTAAAAGTGAACAGAGTGTGAGATACAAAAAAATGATATCTTTATATAGTGGACAAATCACGTAAAGTGAGTTAAAAAACGGTTTAGTAGTCTCTCAGTGATATATGTCAGACACAAAAGTGAACAGAGATATGTGTCACACACAAAAGTGAACAGAGTGTGAAGTAAGTGAGGTACAAAAAAATTAATATTTGAAATCGTGCACAAATCACGTAAACAGAGCTAAAAAATGGTTTACGAGTCTGTAAGTGTTATGTGTCAGACAACATTGTGTAAGAGTGAACAGAGTGTGAGATACAAAAAAATGAATTTTTTATATAGTGGACAAATCACGTAAAGAGAGTTAAAAAACGGTTTAGTAGTCTCTCTGTGATATATGTCAGACACAAAAGTGAACAGAGATATGTGTTACATACAAAAGTGAACAGAGTGTGAAGTAAGTGAGGTACAAAAAAATTAATATTTGAAATCGTGCACAAATCACGTAAAGAGAGCTAAAAAATGGTTTACGAGTCTGTAAGTGTTATGTGTCAGACAACATTGTGTAAGAGTGAACAGAGTGTGAGATACAAAAAAATGATTTTTTTATATAGTGGACAAATCACGTAAAGAGAGTTAAACAACGGTTTAGTAGTCTCTCAGTGATATATGTCAGACACAAAAGTGAACAGAGATATGTGTTACATACAAAAGTGAACAGAGTGTGAAGTAAGTGAGGTACAAAAAAATTAATATATGAAATCGTGCACAAATCACGTAAAGAGAGCTAAAAAATGGTTTACGAGTCTGTAAGTGTTATGTGTCAGACAACATTGTGTAAAAGTGAACAGAGTGTGAGATACAAAAAAATGATTTCTTTATATAGTGGACAAATCACGTAAAGAGAGTTAAAAAACGGTTTAGTAGTCTCTCAGTGATATATGTCAGACACAAAAGTGAACAGAGATATGTGTCACACACAAAAGTGAACAGAGTGTGAAGTAAGTAAGGTACAAAAAAATTAATATTTGAAATCGTGCACAAATCACGTAAAGAGAGCTAAAAAATGGTTTACGAGTCTGTAAGTGTTATGTGTCAGACAACATTGTGTAAAAGTGAACAGAGTGTGAGATACAAAAAAATGAATTTTTTATATAGTGGACAAATCACGTAAAGAGAGTTAAAAAACGGTTTAGTAGTCTCTCAGTGATATATGTCAGACACAAAAGTGAACAGAGATATGTGTTACATACAAAAGTGAACAGAGTGTGAAGTAAGTGAGGTACAAAAAATTAATATTTGAAATCGTGCACAAATCACGTAAAGAGAGCTAAAAAATGGTTTACGAGTCTGTAAGTGTTATGTGTCAGACAACATTGTGTAAGAGTGAACAGAGTGTGAGATACAAAAAAATGAATTTTTTATATAGTGGACAAATCACGTAAAGAGAGTTAAAAAACGGTTTAGTAGTCTCTCAGTGATATATGTCAGACACAAAAGTAAACAGAGATATGTGTTACATACAAAAGTGAACAGAGTGTGAAGTAAGTGAGGTACAAAAAAATTAATATTTGAAATCGTGCACAAATCACGTAAAGATACCTAAAAAATGGTTTACGAGTCTGTAAGTGTTATGTGTCAGACAACATTGTGTAAAAGTGAACAGAGTGTGAGATACAAAAAAATGAATTTTTTATATAGTGGACAAATCACGTAAAGAAAGTTAAAAAATGGTTTAGTAGACTCTCAGTGATATATGTCAGACACAAAATTGAACAGAGATATGTGTTACATACAAAAGTGAACAGAGTGTGAAGTAAGTGAGGTACAAAAAAATTAATATTTGAAATCGTGCACAAATCACGTAAAGAGAGATAAAAAATGATTTACGAGTCTGTAAGTGTTGTGTGTCAGACAACATTGTGTAAAATTGAACAGAGTGTGAGATACAAAATAATGATTTTTTTATATAGTGGACAAATCACGTAAAGAGAGTTAAAAACGGTTTAGTAGTTTTTTAACTCTCTTTACGTGATTTGTCCACTATATAAAAAATTCATTTTTTTGTATCTCACACTCCGTTCACTCTTACACAATGTTGTCTGACACATAACACTTACAGACTCGTAAACCATTTTTTAGCTCTCTTTACGTGATTTGTGCACGATTTCAAATATTAATTTTTTTGTACCTCACTTACTTCACACTCTGTTCACTTTTGTGTGTGACACATATCACTGAGATACTAATCTCATACATATCACTGAGATACTAATCTCAGTGATATGTGTCACACACAAAAGTGAACAGAGTGTGAAGTAAGTGAGGTACAAAGAAATTAATATTTGAAATCGTGCACAAATCACGTAAATTGAGCTAGAAAATGGTTTGCGAGTCTGTAAGTGTTATGAGTCAGACAACATTGTGTAAAAGTGAACAGAGTGTGAGATACAAAAAAATTATATCTTTATATAGTGGACAAATCACGTAAAGAGAGTTAAAAAACGGTTTAGTAGTATCTCAGTGATATGTGTCACACACAAAAGTGAACAGAGTGTGAAGTAAGTGAGGTACAAAAAAATTAATATTTGAAATCGTGCACAAATCACGTAAATTGAGCTAAAAAATGGTTTACGAGTCTGTAAGTGTTATGTGTCAGACAACATTGTGTAAGAGTGAACAGAGTGTGAGATACAAAAAAATGAATTTTTTATATAGTGGACAAATCACGTAAAGAGAGTTAAAAAACGGTTTAGTAGTCTCTCAGTGATATATGTCAGACACAAAAGTAAACAGAGATATGTGTTACATACAAAAGTGAACAGAGTGTGAAGTAAGTGAGGTACAAAAAAATTAATATTTGAAATCGTGCACAAATCACGTAAAGAGAGCTAAAAAATGGTTTACGAGTCTGTAAGTGTTATGTGTCAGACAACATTGTGTAAGAGTGAACAGAGTGTGAGATTCAAAAAAATGAATTTTTTATATAGTGGACAAATCACGCAAAGAGAGTTAAAAAACGGTTTAGTAGTCTCTCAGTGATATATGTCAGACACAAAAGTGAACAGAGATATGTGTTACATACAAAAGTGAACAGAGTGTGAAGTAAGTGAGGTACAAAAAAATTAATATTTGAAATCGTGCACAAATCACGTAAAGAGAGCTAAAAAATGGTTTACGAGTCTGTAAGTGTTATGTGTCAGACAACATTGTGTAAGAGTGAACAGAGTGTGAGATACAAAAAAATGAATTTTTTATATAGTGGACAAATCACGTAAAGAGAGTTAAAAAATGGTTTAGTAGACTCTCAGTGATATATGTCAGACACAAAAATGAACAGAGATATGTGTTACATACAAAAGTGAACAGAGTGTGAAGTAAGTGAGGTATAAAAAAATTAATATTTGAAATCGTGCACAAATCACGTAAAGAGAGCTAAAAAATGATTTACGAGTCTGTAAGTGTTGTGTGTCAGACAACATTGTGTAAAATTGAACAGAGTGTAAGATACAAAATAATGATTTTTTTATATAGTGGACAAATCACGTAAAGAGAGTTAAAAAACGGTTTAGTAGTATCTCAGTGATATGTGTCACACACAAAAGTGAACAGAGTGTGAAGTAAGTGAGGTACAAATAAATTAATATTTGAAATCGTGCACAAATCACGTAAATTGAGCTAGAAAATGGTTTGCGAGTCTGTAAGTGTTATGTGTCAGACAACATTGTGTAAAAGTGAACAGAGTGTGAGATACAAAAAAATGATATCTTTATATAGTGGACAAATCACGTAAAGAGAGTTAAAAAACGGTTTAGTAGTCTCTCAGTGATATATGTCAGACACAAAAGTGAACAGAGATATGTGTCACACACAAAAGTGAACAGAGTGTGAAGTAAGTGAGGTACAAAAAAATTAATATTTGAAATCGTGCACAAATCACGTAAACAGAGCTAAAAAATGGTTTACGAGTCTGTAAGTGTTATGTGTCAGACAACATTGTGTAAGAGTGAACAGAGTGTGAGATACAAAAAAATGAATTTTTTATATAGTGGACAAATCACGTAAAGAGAGTTAAAAAACGGTTTAGTAGTCTCTCAGTGATATATGTCAGACACAAAAGTAAACAGAGATATGTGTTACATACAAAAGTGAACAGAGTGTGAAGTAAGTGAGGTACAAAAAAATTAATATTTGAAATCGTGCACAAATCACGTAAAGATACCTAAAAAATGGTTTACGAGTCTGTAAGTGTTATGTGTCAGACAACATTGTGTAAAAGTGAACAGAGTGTGAGATACAAAAAAATGAATTTTTTATATAGTGGACAAATCACGTAAAGAGAGTTAAAAAATGGTTTAGTAGACTCTCAGTGATATATGTCAGACACAAAATTGAACAGAGATATGTGTTACATACAAAAGTGAACAGAGTGTGAAGTAAGTGAGGTACAAAAAAATTAATATTTGAAATCGTGCACAAATCACGTAAAGAGAGCTAAAAAATGATTTACGAGTCTGTAAGTGTTGTGTGTCAGACAACATTGTGTAAAATTGAACAGAGTGTGAGATACAAAATAATGATTTTTTTATATAGTGGACAAATCACGTAAAGAGAGTTAAAAAACGGTTTAGTAGTATCTCAGTGATATGTGTCACACACAAAAGTGAACAGAGTGTGAAGTAAGTGAGGTACAAATAAATTAATATTTGAAATCGTGCACAAATCACGTAAATTGAGCTAGAAAATGGTTTGCGAGTCTGTAAGTGTTATGTGTCAGACAACATTGTGTAAAAGTGAACAGAGTGTGAGATACAAAAAAATGATATCTTTATATAGTGGACAAATCACGTAAAGAGAGTTAAAAAACGGTTTAGTAGTCTCTCAGTGATATATGTCAGACACAAAAGTGAACAGAGATATGTGTCACACACAAAAGTGAACAGAGTGTGAAGTAAGTGAGGTACAAAAAAAATAATATTTGAAATCGTGCACAAATCACGTAAACAGAGCTAAAAAATGGTTTACGAGTCTGTAAGTGTTATGTGTCAGACAACATTGTGTAAGAGTGAACAGAGTGTGAGATACAAAAAAATGAATTTTTTATATAGTGGACAAATCACGTAAAGAGAGTTAAAAAACGGTTTAGTAGTCTCTCTGTGATATATGTCAGACACAAAATTGAACAGAGATATGTGTTACATACAAAAGTGAACAGAGTGTGAAGTAAGTGAGGTACAAAAAAATTAATATTTGAAATCGTGCACAAATCACGTAAAGAGAGCTAAAAAATGGTTTACGAGTCTGTAAGTGTTATGGTCAGACAACATTGTGTAAGAGTGAACAGAGTGTGAGATACAAAAAAATGAATTTTTTATATAGTGGACAAATGACGTAAAGAGAGTTAAAAAACGGTTTAGTAGTCTCTCAGTGATATATGTCAGACACAAAAGTGAACAGAGTGTGAAGTAAGTGAGGTACAAAAAAATTAATATTTGAAATCGTGCACAAATCACGTAAAGAGAGCTAAAAAATGGTTTACGAGTCTGTAAGTGTTATGTGTCAGACAACATTGTGTAAGAGTGAACAGAGTGTGAGATACAAAAAAATGATTTTTTTATATAGTGGACAAATCACGTAAAGAGAGTTAAAAAACGGTTTAGTAGTCTCTCAGTGATATATGTCAGACACAAAAGTGAACAGAGTGTGAAGTAAGTGAGGTACAAAAAAATTAATATTTGAAATCGTGCACAAATCACGTAAAGAGAGCTAAAAAATGGTTTACGAGTCTGTAAGTGTTATGTGTCAGACAACATTGTGTAAAAGTGAACAGAGTGTGAGATACAAAAAAATGATTTCTTTATATAGTGGACAAATCACGTAAAGAGAGTTAAAAAACGGTTTAGTAGTCTCTCAGTGATATATGTCAGACACAAAAGTGAACAGAGATATGTGTCACACACAAAAGTGAACAGAGTGTGAAGTAAGTAAGGTACAAAAAAATTAATATTTGAAATCGTGCACAAATCACGTAAAGAGAGCTAAAAAATGGTTTACGAGTCTGTAAGTGTTATGTGTCAGACAACATTGTGTAAAAGTGAACAGAGTGTGAGATACAAAATAATGATTTTTTATATAGTGGACAAATCACGTAAAGAGAGTTAAAAAACGGTTTAGTAGTATCTCAGTGATATGTGTCACACACAAAAGTGAACAGAGTGTGAAGTAAGTGAGGTACAAAAAAATTAATATTTGAAATCGTGCACAAATCACGTAAATTGAGCTAAAAAATGGTTTACGAGTCCGTAAGTGTTATGTGTCAGACAACATTGTGTAAAATTGTACAGAGTGTGAGATACAAAATAATGATTTTTTTATATAGTGGACAAATCACGTAAAGAGAGTTAAAAAACGGTTTAGTAGTATCTCAGTGATATGTGTCACACACAAAAGTGAACAGAGTGTGAAGTAAGTGAGGTACAAAGAAATTAATATTTGAAATCGTGCACAAATCACGTAAATTGAGCTAGAAAATGGTTTGCGAGTCTGTAAGTGTTATGTGTCAGACAACATTGTGTAAAAGTGAACAGAGTGTGAGATACAAAAAAATGATATCTTTATATAGTGGACAAATCACGTAAAGAGAGTTAAAAAACGGTTTAGTAGTATCTCAGTGATATGTGTCACACACAAAAGTGAACAGAGTGTGAAGTAAGTGAGGTACAAAAAAATTAATATTTGAAATCGTGCACAAATCACGTAAAGAGAGCTAAAAAATGGTTTACGAGTCTGTAAGTGTTATGTGTCAGACAACATTGTGTAAGAGTGAACAGAGTGTGAGATACAAAAAAATGAATTTTTTATATAGTGGACAAATGACGTAAAGAGAGTTAAAAAACGGTTTAGTAGTCTCTCAGTGATATATGTCAGACACAAAAGTGAACAGAGTGTGAAGTAAATGAGGTACAAAAAAATTAATATTTGAAATCGTGCACAAATCACGTAAAGAGAGCTAAAAAATGGTTTACGAGTCTGTAAGTGTTATGTGTCAGACAACATTGTGTAAGAGTGAACAGAGTGTGAGATACAAAAAAATGATTTTTTTATATAGTGGACAAATCACGTAAAGAGAGTTAAAAAACGGTTTAGTAGTCTCTCAGTGATATATGTCAGACACAAAAGTGAACAGAGTGTGAAGTAAGTGAGGTACAAAAAAATTAATATTTGAAATCGTGCACAAATCACGTAAAGAGAGCTAAAAAATGGTTTACGAGTCTGTAAGTGTTATGTGTCAGACAACATTGTGTAAAAGTGAACAGAGTGTGAGATACAAAAAAATGATTTCTTTATATAGTGGACAAATCACGTAAAGAGAGTTAAAAAACGGTTTAGTAGTCTCTCAGTGATATATGTCAGACACAAAAGTGAACAGAGATATGTGTCACACACAAAAGTGAACAGAGTGTGAAGTAAGTAAGGTACAAAAAAATTAATATTTGAAATCGTGCACAAATCACGTAAAGAGAGCTAAAAAATGGTTTACGAGTCTGTAAGTGTTATGTGTCAGACAACATTGTGTAAAAGTGAACAGAGTGTGAGATACAAAATAATGATTTTTTATATAGTGGACAAATCACGTAAAGAGAGTTAAAAAACGGTTTAGTAGTATCTCAGTGATATGTGTCACACACAAAAGTGAACAGAGTGTGAAGTAAGTGAGGTACAAAAAAATTAATATTTGAAATCGTGCACAAATCACGTAAATTGAGCTAAAAAATGGTTTACGAGTCCGTAAGTGTTATGTGTCAGACAACATTGTGTAAAATTGAACAGAGTGTGAGATACAAAATAATGATTTTTTTATATAGTGGACAAATCACGTAAAGAGAGTTAAAAAACGGTTTAGTAGTATCTCAGTGATATGTGTCACACACAAAAGTGAACAGAGTGTGAAGTAAGTGAGGTACAAAGAAATTAATATTTGAAATCGTGCACAAATCACGTAAATTGAGCTAGAAAATGGTTTGCGAGTCTGTAAGTGTTATGTGTCAGACAACATTGTGTAAAAGTGAACAGAGTGTGAGATACAAAAAAATGATATCTTTATATAGTGGACAAATCACGTAAAGAGAGTTAAAAAACGGTTTAGTAGTATCTCAGTGATATGTGTCACACACAAAAGTGAACAGAGTGTGAAGTAAGTGAGGTACAAAAAAATTAATATTTGAAATCGTGCACAAATCACGTAAAGAGAGCTAAAAAATGGTTTACGAGTCTGTAAGTGTTATGTGTCAGACAACATTGTGTAAAAGTGAACAGAGTGTGAGATACAAAATAATGATTTTTTATATAGTGGACAAATCACGTAAAAAGAGTTAAAAAACGGTTTAGTAGTCTCTCAGTGATATATGTCAGACACAAAAGTAAACAGAGATATGTGTTACATACAAAAGTGAACAGAGTGTGAAGTAAGTGAGGTACAAAAAAATTAATATTTGAAATCGTGCACAAATCACGTAAAGAGAGCTAAAAAATGGTTTACGAGTCTGTAAGTGTTATGTGTCAGACAACATTGTGTAAAAGTGAACAGAGTGTGAGATACAAAAAAATGAATTTTTTATATAGTGGACAAATCACGTAAAGAGAGTTAAAAAATGGTTTAGTAGACTCTCAGTGATATATGTCAGACACAAAATTGAACAGTGATATGTGTTACATACAAAAGTGAACAGAGTGTGAAGTAAGTGAGGTACAAAAAAATTAATATTTGAAATCGTGCACAAATCACGTAAAGAGAGCTAAAAAATGATTTACGAGTCTGTAAGTGTTGTGTGTCAGACAACATTGTGTAAAATTGAACAGAGTGTGAGATACAAAATAATGATTTTTTTATATAGTGGACAAATCACGTAAAGAGAGTTAAAAAACGGTTTAGTAGTATCTCAGTGATATGTGTCACACACAAAAGTGAACAGAGTGTGAAGTAAGTGAGGTACAAAGAAATTAATATTTGAAATCGTGCACAAATCACGTAAATTGAGCTAGAAAATGGTTTGCGAGTCTGTAAGTGTTATGTGTCAGACAACATTGTGTAAAAGTGAACAGAGCACACTCTGTTCAAAAAAATGATATCTTTATATAGTGGACAAATCACGTAAAGAGAGTTAAAAAACGGTTTAGTAGTATCTCAGTGATATGTGTCACACACAAAAGTGAACAGAGTGTGAAGTAAGTGAGGTACAAAAAAATTAATATTTGAAATCGTGCACAAATCACGTAAAGAGAGCTAAAAAATGGTTTACGAGTCTGTAAGTGTTATGTGTCAGACAACATTGTGTAAAAGTGAACAGAGTGTGAGATACAAAATAATGATTTTTTATATAGTGGACAAATCACGTAAAAAGAGTTAAAAAACGGTTTAGTAGTCTCTCAGTGATATATGTCAGACACAAAAGTAAACAGAGATATGTGTTACATACAAAAGTGAACAGAGTGTGAAGTAAGTGAGGTACAAAAAAATTAATATTTGAAATCGTGCACAAATCACGTAAAGAGAGCTAAAAAATGGTTTACGAGTCTGTAAGTGTTATGTGTCAGACAACATTGTGTAAGAGTGAACAGAGTGTGAGATACAAAAAAATGAATTTTTTATATAGTGGACAAATCACGCAAAGAGAGTTAAAAAACGGTTTAGTAGTCTCTCAGTGATATATGTCAGACACAAAAGTGAACAGAGATATGTGTTACATACAAAAGTGAACAGAGTGTGAAGTAAGTGAGGTACAAAAAAATTAATATTTAAAATCGTGCACAAATCACGTAAAGAGAGCTAAAAAATGGTTTACGAGTCTGTAAGTGTTATGTGTCAAACAACATTGTGTAAAAGTGAACAGAGTGTGAGATACAAAAAAATGATTTCTTTATATAGTGGACAAATCACGTAAACAGATTTAAAAAACGGTTTAGTAGTCTCTCAGTGATATATGTCAAACACAAAAGTGAACAGAGATATGTGTCACACACAAAAGTGAACAGAGTGTGAAGTAAGTGAGGTACAAAAAAATTAATATTTGAAATCGTGCACAAATCACGTAAAGAGAGCTAAAAAATGGTTTACGAGTCTGTAAGTGTTATGTGTCAGACAACATTGTGTAAGAGTGAACAGAGTGTGAGATACAAAAAAATGATTTTTTTATATAGTGGACAAATCACGTAAAGAGAGTTAAAAAACGGTTTAGTAGTCTCTCAGTGATATATGTCAGACACAAAAGTGAACAGAGTGTGAAGTAAGTGAGGTACAAAAAAATTAATATTTGAAATCGTGCACAAATCACGTAAAGAGAGCTAAAAAATGGTTTACGAGTCTGTAAGTGTTATGTGTCAGACAACATTGTGTAAAAGTGAACAGAGTGTGAGATACAAAAAAATGATTTCTTTATATAGTGGACAAATGACGTAAAGAGAGTTAAAAAACGGTTTAGTAGTCTCTCAGTGATATATGTCAGACACAAAAGTGAACAGAGTGTGAAGTAAGTGAGGTACAAAAAAATTAATATTTGAAATCGTGCACAAATCACGTAAAGAGAGCTAAAAAATGGTTTACGAGTCTGTAAGTGTTATGTGTCAGACAACATTGTGTAAGAGTGAACAGAGTGTGAGATACAAAAAAATGATTTTTTTATATAGTGGACAAATCACGTAAAGAGAGTTAAAAAACGGTTTAGTAGTCTCTCAGTGATATATGTCAGACACAAAAGTGAACAGAGTGTGAAGTAAGTGAGGTACAAAAAATTAATATTTGAAATCGTGCACAAATCACGTAAAGAGAGCTAAAAAATGGTTTACGAGTCTGTAAGTGTTATGTGTCAGACAACATTGTGTAAAAGTGAACAGAGTGTGAGATACAAAAAAATGATTTCTTTATATAGTGGACAAATCACGTAAAGAGAGTTAAAAAACGGTTTAGTAGTCTCTCAGTGATATATGTCAGACACAAAAGTGAACAGAGATATGTGTCACACACAAAAGTGAACAGAGTGTGAAGTAAGTAAGGTACAAAAAAATTAATATTTGAAATCGTGCACAAATCACGTAAAGAGAGCTAAAAAATGGTTTACGAGTCTGTAAGTGTTATGTGTCAGACAACATTGTGTAAGAGTGAACAGAGTGTGAGATACAAAAAAATGAATTTTTTATATAGTGGACAAATCACGTAAGGAGAGTTAAAAAACGGTTTAGTAGTCTCTCAGTGATATATGTCAGACACAAAAGTGAACAGAGATATGTGTTACATACAAAAGTGAACAGAGTGTGAAGTAAGTGAGGTACAAAAAAATTAATATTTAAAATCGTGCACAAATCACGTAAAGAGAGCTAAAAAATGGTTTACGAGTCTGTAAGTGTTTTGTGTCAGACAACATTGTGTAAAAGTGAACAGAGTGTGAGATACAAAAAAATGATTTCTTTATATAGTGGACAAATCACGTAAAGAGAGTTAAAAAACGGTTTAGTAGTCTCTCAGTGATATATGTCAGACACAAAAGTGAACAGAGATATGTGTCACACACAAAAGTGAACAGAGTGTGAAGTAAGTAAGGTACAAAAAAATTAATATTTGAAATCGTGCACAAATCACGTAAAGAGAGCTAAAAAATGGTTTACGAGTCTGTAAGTGTTATGTGTCAGACAACATTGTGTAAAAGTGAACAGAGTGTGAGATACAAAATAATGATTTTTTATATAGTGGACAAATCACGTAAAGAGAGTTAAAAAACGGTTTAGTAGTATCTCAGTGATATGTGTCACACACAAAAGTGAACAGAGTGTGAAGTAAGAGAGGTACAAAAAAATTAATATTTGAAATCGTGCACAAATCACGTAAATTGAGCTAAAAAATGGTTTACGAGTCCGTAAGTGTTATGTGTCAGACAACATCGTGTAAAAGTGAACAGAGTGTGAAGTAAGTGAGGTACAAAAAAATTAATATTTGAAATCGTGCACAAATCACGTAAAGAGAGCTAAAAAATGGTTTACGAGTCTGTAAGTGTTATGTGTCAGACAACATTGTGTAAGAGTGAACAGAGTGTGAGATACAAAAAAATGAATTTTTTATATAGTGGACAAATCACGTAAAGAGAGTTAAAAAACGGTTTAGTAGTCTCTCAGTGATATATGTCAGACACAAAATTGAACAGAGATATGTGTTACATACAAAAGTGAACAGAGTGTGAAGTAAGTGAGGTACAAAAAAATTAATATTTGAAATCGTGCACAAATCACGTAAAGAGAGCTAAAAAATGATTTACGAGTCTGTAAGTGTTGTGTGTCAGACAACATTGTGTAAAATTGAACAGAGTGTGAGATACAAAATAATGATTTTTTTATATAGTGGACAAATCACGTAAAGAGAGTTAAAAAACGGTTTAGTAGTATCTCAGTGATATGTGTCACACACAAAAGTGAACAGAGTGTGAAGTAAGTGAGGTACAAATAAATTAATATTTGAAATCGTGCACAAATCACGTAAATTGAGCTAGAAAATGGTTTGCGAGTCTGTAAGTGTTATGTGTCAGACAACATTGTGTAAAAGTGAACAGAGTGTGAGATACAAAAAAATGATATCTTTATATAGTGGACAAATCACGTAAAGAGAGTTAAAAAACGGTTTAGTAGTCTCTCAGTGATATATGTCAGACACAAAAGTGAACAGAGATATGTGTCACACACAAAAGTGAACAGAGTGTGAAGTAAGTGAGGTACAAAAAAATTAATATTTGAAATCGTGCACAAATCACGTAAACAGAGCTAAAAAATGGTTTACGAGTCTGTAAGTGTTATGTGTCAGACAACATTGTGTAAGAGTGAACAGAGTGTGAGATACAAAAAAATGAATTTTTTATATAGTGGACAAATCACGTAAAGAGAGTTAAAAAACGGTTTAGTAGTCTCTCTGTGATATATGTCAGACACAAAATTGAACAGAGATATGTGTTACATACAAAAGTGAACAGAGTGTGAAGTAAGTGAGGTACAAAAAAATTAATATTTGAAATCGTGCACAAATCACGTAAAGAGAGCTAAAAAATGGTTTACGAGTCTGTAAGTGTTATGGTCAGACAACATTGTGTAAGAGTGAACAGAGTGTGAGATACAAAAAAATGAATTTTTTATATAGTGGACAAATGACGTAAAGAGAGTTAAAAAACGGTTTAGTAGTCTCTCAGTGATATATGTCAGACACAAAAGTGAACAGAGTGTGAAGTAAGTGAGGTACAAAAAAATTAATATTTGAAATCGTGCACAAATCACGTAAAGAGAGCTAAAAAATGGTTTACGAGTCTGTAAGTGTTATGTGTCAGACAACATTGTGTAAGAGTGAACAGAGTGTGAGATACAAAAAAATGATTTTTTTATATAGTGGACAAATCACGTAAAGAGAGTTAAAAAACGGTTTAGTAGTCTCTCAGTGATATATGTCAGACACAAAAGTGAACAGAGTGTGAAGTAAGTGAGGTACAAAAAAATTAATATTTGAAATCGTGCACAAATCACGTAAAGAGAGCTAAAAAATGGTTTACGAGTCTGTAAGTGTTATGTGTCAGACAACATTGTGTAAAAGTGAACAGAGTGTGAGATACAAAAAAATGATTTCTTTATATAGTGGACAAATCACGTAAAGAGAGTTAAAAAACGGTTTAGTAGTCTCTCAGTGATATATGTCAGACACAAAAGTGAACAGAGATATGTGTCACACACAAAAGTGAACAGAGTGTGAAGTAAGTAAGGTACAAAAAAATTAATATTTGAAATCGTGCACAAATCACGTAAAGAGAGCTAAAAAATGGTTTACGAGTCTGTAAGTGTTATGTGTCAGACAACATTGTGTAAAAGTGAACAGAGTGTGAGATACAAAATAATGATTTTTTATATAGTGGACAAATCACGTAAAGAGAGTTAAAAAACGGTTTAGTAGTATCTCAGTGATATGTGTCACACACAAAAGTGAACAGAGTGTGAAGTAAGTGAGGTACAAAAAAATTAATATTTGAAATCGTGCACAAATCACGTAAATTGAGCTAAAAAATGGTTTACGAGTCCGTAAGTGTTATGTGTCAGACAACATTGTGTAAAATTGTACAGAGTGTGAGATACAAAATAATGATTTTTTTATATAGTGGACAAATCACGTAAAGAGAGTTAAAAAACGGTTTAGTAGTATCTCAGTGATATGTGTCACACACAAAAGTGAACAGAGTGTGAAGTAAGTGAGGTACAAAGAAATTAATATTTGAAATCGTGCACAAATCACGTAAATTGAGCTAGAAAATGGTTTGCGAGTCTGTAAGTGTTATGTGTCAGACAACATTGTGTAAAAGTGAACAGAGTGTGAGATACAAAAAAATGATATCTTTATATAGTGGACAAATCACGTAAAGAGAGTTAAAAAACGGTTTAGTAGTATCTCAGTGATATGTGTCACACACAAAAGTGAACAGAGTGTGAAGTAAGTGAGGTACAAAAAAATTAATATTTGAAATCGTGCACAAATCACGTAAAGAGAGCTAAAAAATGGTTTACGAGTCTGTAAGTGTTATGTGTCAGACAACATTGTGTAAGAGTGAACAGAGTGTGAGATACAAAAAAATGAATTTTTTATATAGTGGACAAATGACGTAAAGAGAGTTAAAAAACGGTTTAGTAGTCTCTCAGTGATATATGTCAGACACAAAAGTGAACAGAGTGTGAAGTAAGTGAGGTACAAAAAAATTAATATTTGAAATCGTGCACAAATCACGTAAAGAGAGCTAAAAAATGGTTTACGAGTCTGTAAGTGTTATGTGTCAGACAACATTGTGTAAGAGTGAACAGAGTGTGAGATACAAAAAAATGATTTTTTTATATAGTGGACAAATCACGTAAAGAGAGTTAAAAAACGGTTTAGTAGTCTCTCAGTGATATATGTCAGACACAAAAGTGAACAGAGTGTGAAGTAAGTGAGGTACAAAAAAATTAATATTTGAAATCGTGCACAAATCACGTAAAGAGAGCTAAAAAATGGTTTACGAGTCTGTAAGTGTTATGTGTCAGACAACATTGTGTAAAAGTGAACAGAGTGTGAGATACAAAAAAATGATTTCTTTATATAGTGGACAAATCACGTAAAGAGAGTTAAAAAACGGTTTAGTAGTCTCTCAGTGATATATGTCAGACACAAAAGTGAACAGAGATATGTGTCACACACAAAAGTGAACAGAGTGTGAAGTAAGTAAGGTACAAAAAAATTAATATTTGAAATCGTGCACAAATCACGTAAAGAGAGCTAAAAAATGGTTTACGAGTCTGTAAGTGTTATGTGTCAGACAACATTGTGTAAAAGTGAACAGAGTGTGAGATACAAAATAATGATTTTTTATATAGTGGACAAATCACGTAAAGAGAGTTAAAAAACGGTTTAGTAGTATCTCAGTGATATGTGTCACACACAAAAGTGAACAGAGTGTGAAGTAAGTGAGGTACAAAAAAATTAATATTTGAAATCGTGCACAAATCACGTAAATTGAGCTAAAAAATGGTTTACGAGTCCGTAAGTGTTATGTGTCAGACAACATTGTGTAAAATTGAACAGAGTGTGAGATACAAAATAATGATTTTTTTATATAGTGGACAAATCACGTAAAGAGAGTTAAAAAACGGTTTAGTAGTATCTCAGTGATATGTGTCACACACAAAAGTGAACAGAGTGTGAAGTAAGTGAGGTACAAAGAAATTAATATTTGAAATCGTGCACAAATCACGTAAATTGAGCTAGAAAATGGTTTGCGAGTCTGTAAGTGTTATGTGTCAGACAACATTGTGTAAAAGTGAACAGAGTGTGAGATACAAAAAAATGATATCTTTATATAGTGGACAAATCACGTAAAGAGAGTTAAAAAACGGTTTAGTAGTATCTCAGTGATATGTGTCACACACAAAAGTGAACAGAGTGTGAAGTAAGTGAGGTACAAAAAAATTAATATTTGAAATCGTGCACAAATCACGTAAAGAGAGCTAAAAAATGGTTTACGAGTCTGTAAGTGTTATGTGTCAGACAACATTGTGTAAAAGTGAACAGAGTGTGAGATACAAAATAATGATTTTTTATATAGTGGACAAATCACGTAAAAAGAGTTAAAAAACGGTTTAGTAGTCTCTCAGTGATATATGTCAGACACAAAAGTAAACAGAGATATGTGTTACATACAAAAGTGAACAGAGTGTGAAGTAAGTGAGGTACAAAAAAATTAATATTTGAAATCGTGCACAAATCACGTAAAGAGAGCTAAAAAATGGTTTACGAGTCTGTAAGTGTTATGTGTCAGACAACATTGTGTAAAAGTGAACAGAGTGTGAGATACAAAAAAATGAATTTTTTATATAGTGGACAAATCACGTAAAGAGAGTTAAAAAATGGTTTAGTAGACTCTCAGTGATATATGTCAGACACAAAATTGAACAGTGATATGTGTTACATACAAAAGTGAACAGAGTGTGAAGTAAGTGAGGTACAAAAAAATTAATATTTGAAATCGTGCACAAATCACGTAAAGAGAGCTAAAAAATGATTTACGAGTCTGTAAGTGTTGTGTGTCAGACAACATTGTGTAAAATTGAACAGAGTGTGAGATACAAAATAATGATTTTTTTATATAGTGGACAAATCACGTAAAGAGAGTTAAAAAACGGTTTAGTAGTATCTCAGTGATATGTGTCACACACAAAAGTGAACAGAGTGTGAAGTAAGTGAGGTACAAAGAAATTAATATTTGAAATCGTGCACAAATCACGTAAATTGAGCTAGAAAATGGTTTGCGAGTCTGTAAGTGTTATGTGTCAGACAACATTGTGTAAAAGTGAACAGAGCACACTCTGTTCAAAAAAATGATATCTTTATATAGTGGACAAATCACGTAAAGAGAGTTAAAAAACGGTTTAGTAGTATCTCAGTGATATGTGTCACACACAAAAGTGAACAGAGTGTGAAGTAAGTGAGGTACAAAAAAATTAATATTTGAAATCGTGCACAAATCACGTAAAGAGAGCTAAAAAATGGTTTACGAGTCTGTAAGTGTTATGTGTCAGACAACATTGTGTAAAAGTGAACAGAGTGTGAGATACTAAATAATGATTTTTTATATAGTGGACAAATCACGTAAAAAGAGTTAAAAAACGGTTTAGTAGTCTCTCAGTGATATATGTCAGACACAAAAGTAAACAGAGATATGTGTTACATACAAAAGTGAACAGAGTGTGAAGTAAGTGAGGTACAAAAAAATTAATATTTGAAATCGTGCACAAATCACGTAAAGAGAGCTAAAAAATGGTTTACGAGTCTGTAAGTGTTATGTGTCAGACAACATTGTGTAAGAGTGAACAGAGTGTGAGATACAAAAAAATGATTTCTTTATATAGTGGACAAATCACGTAAACAGATTTAAAAAACGGTTTAGTAGTCTCTCAGTGATATATGTCAAACACAAAAGTGAACAGAGATATGTGTCACACACAAAAGTGAACAGAGTGTGAAGTAAGTGAGGTACAAAAAAATTAATATTTGAAATCGTGCACAAATCACGTAAAGAGAGCTAAAAAATGGTTTACGAGTCTGTAAGTGTTATGTGTCAGACAACATTGTGTAAGAGTGAACAGAGTGTGAGATACAAAAAAATGATTTTTTTATATAGTGGACAAATCACGTAAAGAGAGTTAAAAAACGGTTTAGTAGTCTCTCAGTGATATATGTCAGACACAAAAGTGAACAGAGTGTGAAGTAAGTGAGGTACAAAAAAATTAATATTTGAAATCGTGCACAAATCACGTAAAGAGAGCTAAAAAATGGTTTACGAGTCTGTAAGTGTTATGTGTCAGACAACATTGTGTAAAAGTGAACAGAGTGTGAGATACAAAAAAATGATTTCTTTATATAGTGGACAAATCACGTAAAGAGAGTTAAAAAACGGTTTAGTAGTCTCTCAGTGATATATGTCAGACACAAAAGTGAACAGAGATATGTGTCACACACAAAAGTGAACAGAGTGTGAAGTAAGTAAGGTACAAAAAAATTAATATTTGAAATCGTGCACAAATCACGTAAAGAGAGCTAAAAAATGGTTTACGAGTCTGTAAGTGTTATGTGTCAGACAACATTGTGTAAAAGTGAACAGAGTGTGAGATACAAAATAATGATTTTTTATATAGTGGACAAATCACGTAAAGAGAGTTAAAAAACGGTTTAGTAGTATCTCAGTGATATGTGTCACACACAAAAGTGAACAGAGTGTGAAGTAAGTGAGGTACAAAAAAATTAATATTTGAAATCGTGCACAAATCACGTAAATTGAGCTAAAAAATGGTTTACGAGTCCGTAAGTGTTATGTGTCAGACAACATTGTGTAAAATTGAACAGAGTGTGAGATACAAAATAATGATTTTTTTATATAGTGGACAAATCACGTAAAGAGAGTTAAAAAACGGTTTAGTAGTATCTCAGTGATATGTGTCACACACAAAAGTGAACAGAGTGTGAAGTAAGTGAGGTACAAAGAAATTAATATTTGAAATCGTGCACAAATCACGTAAATTGAGCTAGAAAATGGTTTGCGAGTCTGTAAGTGTTATGTGTCAGACAACATTGTGTAAAAGTGAACAGAGTGTGAGATACAAAAAAATGATATCTTTATATAGTGGACAAATCACGTAAAGAGAGTTAAAAAACGGTTTAGTAGTATCTCAGTGATATGTGTCACACACAAAAGTGAACAGAGTGTGAAGTAAGTGAGGTACAAAAAAATTAATATTTGAAATCGTGCACAAATCACGTAAAGAGAGCTAAAAAATGGTTTACGAGTCTGTAAGTGTTATGTGTCAGACAACATTGTGTAAGAGTGAACAGAGTGTGAGATACAAAAAAATGAATTTTTTATATAGTGGACAAATGACGTAAAGAGAGTTAAAAAACGGTTTAGTAGTCTCTCAGTGATATATGTCAGACACAAAAGTGAACAGAGTGTGAAGTAAGTGAGGTACAAAAAAATTAATATTTGAAATCGTGCACAAATCACGTAAAGAGAGCTAAAAAATGGTTTACGAGTCTGTAAGTGTTATGTGTCAGACAACATTGTGTAAGAGTGAACAGAGTGTGAGATACAAAAAAATGATTTTTTTATATAGTGGACAAATCACGTAAAGAGAGTTAAAAAACGGTTTAGTAGTCTCTCAGTGATATATGTCAGACACAAAAGTGAACAGAGTGTGAAGTAAGTGAGGTACAAAAAAATTAATATTTGAAATCGTGCACAAATCACGTAAAGAGAGCTAAAAAATGGTTTACGAGTCTGTAAGTGTTATGTGTCAGACAACATTGTGTAAAAGTGAACAGAGTGTGAGATACAAAAAAATGATTTCTTTATATAGTGGACAAATCACGTAAAGAGAGTTAAAAAACGGTTTAGTAGTATCTCAGTGATATGTGTCACACACAAAAGTGAACAGAGTGTGAAGTAAGTGAGGTACAAAAAAATTAATATTTGAAATCGTGCACAAATCACGTAAAGAGAGCTAAAAAATGGTTTACGAGTCTGTAAGTGTTATGTGTCAGACAACATTGTGTAAAAGTGAACAGAGTGTGAGATACAAAATAATGATTTTTTATATAGTGGACAAATCACGTAAAAAGAGTTAAAAAACGGTTTAGTAGTCTCTCAGTGATATATGTCAGACACAAAAGTAAACAGAGATATGTGTTACATACAAAAGTGAACAGAGTGTGAAGTAAGTGAGGTACAAAAAAATTAATATTTGAAATCGTGCACAAATCACGTAAAGAGAGCTAAAAAATGGTTTACGAGTCTGTAAGTGTTATGTGTCAGACAACATTGTGTAAAAGTGAACAGAGTGTGAGATACAAAAAAATGAATTTTTTATATAGTGGACAAATCACGTAAAGAGAGTTAAAAAATGGTTTAGTAGACCCTCAGTGATATATGTCAGACACAAAATTGAACAGTGATATGTGTTACATACAAAAGTGAACAGAGTGTGAAGTAAGTGAGGTACAAAAAAATTAATATTTGAAATCGTGCACAAATCACGTAAAGAGAGCTAAAAAATGATTTACGAGTCTGTAAGTGTTGTGTGTCAGACAACATTGTGTAAAATTGAACAGAGTGTGAGATACAAAATAATGATTTTTTTATATAGTGGACAAATCACGTAAAGAGAGTTAAAAAACGGTTTAGTAGTATCTCAGTGATATGTGTCACACACAAAAGTGAACAGAGTGTGAAGTAAGTGAGGTACAAAAAAATTAATATTTGAAATCGTGCACAAATCACGTAAAGAGAGCTAAAAAATGGTTTACGAGTCTGTAAGTGTTATGTGTCAGACAACATTGTGTAAAAGTGAACAGAGTGTGAGATACAAAATAATGATTTTTTATATAGTGGACAAATCACGTAAAAAGAGTTAAAAAACGGTTTAGTAGTCTCTCAGTGATATATGTCAGACACAAAAGTAAACAGAGATATGTGTTACATACAAAAGTGAACAGAGTGTGAAGTAAGTGAGGTACAAAAAAATTAATATTTGAAATCGTGCACAAATCACGTAAAGAGAGCTAAAAAATGGTTTACGAGTCTGTAAGTGTTATGTGTCAGACAACATTGTGTAAGAGTGAACAGAGTGTGAGATACAAAAAAATGAATTTTTTATATAGTGGACAAATCACGCAAAGAGAGTTAAAAAACGGTTTAGTAGTCTCTCAGTGATATATGTCAGACACAAAAGTGAACAGAGATATGTGTTACATACAAAAGTGAACAGAGTGTGAAGTAAGTGAGGTACAAAAAAATTAATATTTAAAATCGTGCACAAATCACGTAAAGAGAGCTAAAAAATGGTTTACGAGTCTGTAAGTGTTATGTGTCAAACAACATTGTGTAAAAGTGAACAGAGTGTGAGATACAAAAAAATGATTTCTTTATATAGTGGACAAATCACGTAAACAGATTTAAAAAACGGTTTAGTAGTCTCTCAGTGATATATGTCAAACACAAAAGTGAACAGAGATATGTGTCACACACAAAAGTGAACAGAGTGTGAAGTAAGTGAGGTACAAAAAAATTAATATTTGAAATCGTGCACAAATCACGTAAAGAGAGCTAAAAAATGGTTTACGAGTCTGTAAGTGTTATGTGTCAGACAACATTGTGTAAGAGTGAACAGAGTGTGAGATACAAAAAAATGAATTTTTTATATAGTGGACAAATCACGTAAAGAGAGTTAAAAAACGGTTTAGTAGTCTCTCAGTGATATATGTCAGACACAAAAGTGAACAGAGATATGTGTTACATACAAAAGTGAACAGAGTGTGAAGTAAGTGAGGTACAAAAAAATTAATATTTGAAATCGTGCACAAATCACGTAAAGAGAGCTAAAAAATGGTTTACGAGTCTGTAAGTGTTATGTGTCAGACAACATTGTGTAAAAGTGAACAGAGTGTGAGATACAAAAAAATGATTTCTTTATATAGTGGACAAATCACGTAAAGAGAGTTAAAAAACGGTTTAGTAGTATCTCAGTGATATGTGTCACACACAAAAGTGAACAGAGTGTGAAGTAAGTGAGGTACAAAAAAATTAATATTTGAAATCGTGCACAAATCACGTAAAGAGAGCTAAAAAATGGTTTACGAGTCTGTAAGTGTTATGTGTCAGACAACATTGTGTAAAAGTGAACAGAGTGTGAGATACAAAATAATGATTTTTTATATAGTGGACAAATCACGTAAAAAGAGTTAAAAAACGGTTTAGTAGTCTCTCAGTGATATATGTCAGACACAAAAGTAAACAGAGATATGTGTTACATACAAAAGTGAACAGAGTGTGAAGTAAGTGAGGTACAAAAAAATTAATATTTGAAATCGTGCACAAATCACGTAAAGAGAGCTAAAAAATGGTTTACGAGTCTGTAAGTGTTATGTGTCAGACAACATTGTGTAAAAGTGAACAGAGTGTGAGATACAAAAAAATGAATTTTTTATATAGTGGACAAATCACGTAAAGAGAGTTAAAAAATGGTTTAGTAGACTCTCAGTGATATATGTCAGACACAAAATTGAACAGTGATATGTGTTACATACAAAAGTGAACAGAGTGTGAAGTAAGTGAGGTACAAAAAAATTAATATTTGAAATCGTGCACAAATCACGTAAAGAGAGCTAAAAAATGATTTACGAGTCTGTAAGTGTTGTGTGTCAGACAACATTGTGTAAAATTGAACAGAGTGTGAGATACAAAATAATGATTTTTTCATATAGTGGACAAATCACGTAAAGAGAGTTAAAAAACGGTTTAGTAGTATCTCAGTGATATGTGTCACACACAAAAGTGAACAGAGTGTGAAGTAAGTGAGGTACAAAGAAATTAATATTTGAAATCGTGCACAAATCACGTAAATTGAGCTAGAAAATGGTTTGCGAGTCTGTAAGTGTTATGTGTCAGACAACATTGTGTAAAAGTGAACAGAGCACACTCTGTTCAAAAAAATGATATCTTTATATAGTGGACAAATCACGTAAAGAGAGTTAAAAAACGGTTTAGTAGTATCTCAGTGATATGTGTCACACACAAAAGTGAACAGAGTGTGAAGTAAGTGAGGTACAAAAAAATTAATATTTGAAATCGTGCACAAATCACGTAAAGAGAGCTAAAAAATGGTTTACGAGTCTGTAAGTGTTATGTGTCAGACAACATTGTGTAAAAGTGAACAGAGTGTGAGATACAAAATAATGATTTTTTATATAGTGGACAAATCACGTAAAAAGAGTTAAAAAACGGTTTAGTAGTCTCTCAGTGATATATGTCAGACACAAAAGTAAACAGAGATATGTGTTACATACAAAAGTGAACAGAGTGTGAAGTAAGTGAGGTACAAAAAAATTAATATTTGAAATCGTGCACAAATCACGTAAAGAGAGCTAAAAAATGGTTTACGAGTCTGTAAGTGTTATGTGTCAGACAACATTGTGTAAGAGTGAACAGAGTGTGAGATACAAAAAAATGAATTTTTTATATAGTGGACAAATCACGCAAAGAGAGTTAAAAAACGGTTTAGTAGTCTCTCAGTGATATATGTCAGACACAAAAGTGAACAGAGATATGTGTTACATACAAAAGTGAACAGAGTGTGAAGTAAGTGAGGTACAAAAAAATTAATATTTAAAATCGTGCACAAATCACGTAAAGAGAGCTAAAAAATGGTTTACGAGTCTGTAAGTGTTATGTGTCAAACAACATTGTGTAAAAGTGAACAGAGTGTGAGATACAAAAAAATGATTTCTTTATATAGTGGACAAATCACGTAAACAGATTTAAAAAACGGTTTAGTAGTCTCTCAGTGATATATGTCAAACACAAAAGTGAACAGAGATATGTGTCACACACAAAAGTGAACAGAGTGTGAAGTAAGTGAGGTACAAAAAAATTAATATTTGAAATCGTGCACAAATCACGTAAAGAGAGCTAAAAAATGGTTTACGAGTCTGTAAGTGTTATGTGTCAGACAACATTGTGTAAGAGTGAACAGAGTGTGAGATACAAAAAAATGAATTTTTTATATAGTGGACAAATCACGTAAAGAGAGTTAAAAAACGGTTTAGTAGTCTCTCAGTGATATATGTCAGACACAAAAGTGAACAGAGATATGTGTTACATACAAAAGTGAACAGAGTGTGAAGTAAGTGAGGTACAAAAAAATTATATTTGAAATCGTGCACAAATCACGTAAAGAGAGCTAAAAAATGGTTTACGAGTCTGTAAGTGTTATGTGTCAGACAACATTGTGTAAGAGTGAACAGAGTGTGAGATACAAAAAAATGAATTTTTTATATAGTGGACAAATCACGTAAGGAGAGTTAAAAAACGGTTTAGTAGTCTCTCAGTGATATATGTCAGACACAAAAGTGAACAGAGATATGTGTTACATACAAAAGTGAACAGAGTGTGAAGTAAGTGAGGTACAAAAAAATTAATATTTGAAATCGTGCACAAATCACGTAAAGAGAGCTAAAAAATGGTTTACGAGTCTGTAAGTGTTTTGTGTCAGACAACATTGTGTAAAAGTGAACAGAGTGTGAGATACAAAAAAATGATTTCTTTATATAGTGGACAAATCACGTAAAGAGAGTTAAAAAACGGTTTAGTAGTCTCTCAGTGATATATGTCAGACACAAAAGTGAACAGAGATATGTGTCACACACAAAAGTGAACAGAGTGTGAAGTAAGTAAGGTACAAAAAAATTAATATTTGAAATCGTGCACAAATCACGTAAAGAGAGCTAAAAAATGGTTTACGAGTCTGTAAGTGTTATGTGTCAGACAACATTGTGTAAAAGTGAACAGAGTGTGAGATACAAAATAATGATTTTTTATATAGTGGACAAATCACGTAAAGAGAGTTAAAAAACGGTTTAGTAGTATCTCAGTGATATGTGTCACACACAAAAGTGAACAGAGTGTGAAGTAAGAGAGGTACAAAAAAATTAATATTTGAAATCGTGCACAAATCACGTAAATTGAGCTAAAAAATGGTTTACGAGTCCGTAAGTGTTATGTGTCAGACAACATCGTGTAAAAGTGAACAGAGTGTGAAGTAAGTGAGGTACAAAAAAATTAATATTTGAAATCGTGCACAAATCACGTAAAGAGAGCTAAAAAATGGTTTACGAGTCTGTAAGTGTTATGTGTCAGACAACATTGTGTAAGAGTGAACAGAGTGTGAGATACAAAAAAATGAATTTTTTATATAGTGGACAAATCACGTAAAGAGAGTTAAAAAACGGTTTAGTAGTCTCTCAGTGATATATGTCAGACACAAAAGTAAACAGAGATATGTGTTACATACAAAAGTGAACAGAGTGTGAAGTAAGTGAGGTACAAAAAAATTAATATTTGAAATCGTGCACAAATCACGTAAAGATACCTAAAAAATGGTTTACGAGTCTGTAAGTGTTATGTGTCAGACAACATTGTGTAAAAGTGAACAGAGTGTGAGATACAAAAAAATGAATTTTTTATATAGTGGACAAATCACGTAAAGAGAGTTAAAAAATGGTTTAGTAGACTCTCAGTGATATATGTCAGACACAAAATTGAACAGAGATATGTGTTACATACAAAAGTGAACAGAGTGTGAAGTAAGTGAGGTACAAAAAAATTAATATTTGAAATCGTGCACAAATCACGTAAAGAGAGCTAAAAAATGATTTACGAGTCTGTAAGTGTTGTGTGTCAGACAACATTGTGTAAAATTGAACAGAGTGTGAGATACAAAATAATGATTTTTTTATATAGTGGACAAATCACGTAAAGAGAGTTAAAAAACGGTTTAGTAGTATCTCAGTGATATGTGTCACACACAAAAGTGAACAGAGTGTGAAGTAAGTGAGGTACAAATAAATTAATATTTGAAATCGTGCACAAATCACGTAAATTGAGCTAGAAAATGGTTTGCGAGTCTGTAAGTGTTATGTGTCAGACAACATTGTGTAAAAGTGAACAGAGTGTGAGATACAAAAAAATGATATCTTTATATAGTGGACAAATCACGTAAAGAGAGTTAAAAAACGGTTTAGTAGTCTCTCAGTGATATATGTCAGACACAAAAGTGAACAGAGATATGTGTCACACACAAAAGTGAACAGAGTGTGAAGTAAGTGAGGTACAAAAAAATTAATATTTGAAATCGTGCACAAATCACGTAAACAGAGCTAAAAAATGGTTTACGAGTCTGTAAGTGTTATGTGTCAGACAACATTGTGTAAGAGTGAACAGAGTGTGAGATACAAAAAAATGAATTTTTTATATAGTGGACAAATCACGTAAAGAGAGTTAAAAAACGGTTTAGTAGTCTCTCTGTGATATATGTCAGACACAAAATTGAACAGAGATATGTGTTACATACAAAAGTGAACAGAGTGTGAAGTAAGTGAGGTACAAAAAAATTAATATTTGAAATCGTGCACAAATCACGTAAAGAGAGCTAAAAAATGGTTTACGAGTCTGTAAGTGTTATGTGTCAGACAACATTGTGTAAGAGTGAACAGAGTGTGAGATACAAAAAAATGAATTTTTTATATAGTGGACAAATGACGTAAAGAGAGTTAAAAAACGGTTTAGTAGTCTCTCAGTGATATATGTCAGACACAAAAGTGAACAAAGTGTGAAGTAAGTGAGGTACAAAAAAATTAATATTTGAAATCGTGCACAAATCACGTAAAGAGAGCTAAAAAATGGTTTACGAGTCTGTAAGTGTTATGTGTCAGACAACATTGTGTAAGAGTGAACAGAGTGTGAGATACAAAAAAATGAATTTTTTATATAGTGGACAAATCACGTAAAGAAAGTTAAAAAACGGTTTAGTAGTCTCTCAGTGATATATGTCAGACACAAAAGTGAACAGAGTGTGAAGTAAGTGAGGTACAAAAAAATTAATATTTGAAATCGTGCACAAATCACGTAAAGAGAGCTAAAAAATGGTTTACGAGTCTGTAAGTGTTAGGTGTCAGACAACATTGTGTAAAAGTGAACAGAGTGTGAGATACAAAAAAATGATTTCTTTATATAGTGGACAAATCACGTAAAGAGAGTTAAAAAACGGTTTAGTAGTCTCTCAGTGATATATGTCAGACACAAAAGTGAACAGAGATATGTGTCACACACAAAAGTGAACAGAGTGTGAAGTAAGTAAGGTACAAAAAAATTAATATTTGAAATCGTGCACAAATCACGTAAAGAGAGCTAAAAAATGGTTTACGAGTCTGTAAGTGTTATGTGTCAGACAACATTGTGTAAAAGTGAACAGAGTGTGAGATACAAAATAATGATTTTTTATATAGTGGACAAATCACGTAAAGAGAGTTAAAAAACGGTTTAGTAGTATCTCAGTGATATGTGTCACACACAAAAGTGAACAGAAGTGTGAAGTAAGTGAGGTACAAAAAAATTAATATTTGAAATCGTGCACAAATCACGTAAATTGAGCTAAAAAATGGTTTACGAGTCCGTAAGTGTTATGTGTCAGACAACATTGTGTAAAATTGAACAGAGTGTGAGATACAAAATAATGATTTTTTTATATAGTGGACAAATCACGTAAAGAGAGTTAAAAAACGGTTTAGTAGTATCTCAGTGATATGTGTCACACACAAAAGTGAACAGAGTGTGAAGTAAGTGAGGTACAAAGAAATTAATATTTGAAATCGTGCACAAATCACGTAAATTGAGCTAGAAAATGGTTTGCGAGTCTGTAAGTGTTATGTGTCAGACAACATTGTGTAAAAGTGAACAGAGTGTGAGATACAAAAAAATGATATCTTTATATAGTGGACAAATCACGTAAAGAGAGTTAAAAAACGGTTTAGTAGTATCTCAGTGATATGTGTCACACACAAAAGTGAACAGAGTGTGAAGTAAGTGAGGTACAAAAAAATTAATATTTGAAATCGTGCACAAATCACGTAAAGAGAGCTAAAAAATGGTTTACGAGTCTGTAAGTGTTATGTGTCAGACAACATTGTGTAAAAGTGAACAGAGTGTGAGATACAAAATAATGATTTTTTATATAGTGGACAAATCACGTAAAAGAGTTAAAAAACGGTTTAGTAGTCTCTCAGTGATATATGTCAGACACAAAAGTAAACAGAGATATGTGTTACATACAAAAGTGAACAGAGTGTGAAGTAAGTGAGGTACAAAAAAATTAATATTTGAAATCGTGCACAAATCACGTAAAGAGAGCTAAAAAATGGTTTACGAGTCTGTAAGTGTTATGTGTCAGACAACATTGTGTAAAAGTGAACAGAGTGTGAGATACAAAAAAATGAATTTTTTATATAGTGGACAAATCACGTAAAGAGAGTTAAAAAATGGTTTAGTAGACTCTCAGTGATATATGTCAGACACAAAATTGAACAGTGATATGTGTTACATACAAAAGTGAACAGAGTGTGAAGTAAGTGAGGTACAAAAAAATTAATATTTGAAATCGTGCACAAATCACGTAAAGAGAGCTAAAAAATGATTTACGAGTCTGTAAGTGTTGTGTGTCAGACAACATTGTGTAAAATTGAACAGAGTGTGAGATACAAAATAATGATTTTTTTATATAGTGGACAAATCACGTAAAGAGAGTTAAAAAACGGTTTAGTAGTATCTCAGTGATATGTGTCACACACAAAAGTGAACAGAGTGTGAAGTAAGAGAGGTACAAAAAAATTAATATTTGAAATCGTGCACAAATCACGTAAATTGAGCTAAAAAATGGTTTACGAGTCCGTAAGTGTTATGTGTCAGACAACATCGTGTAAAAGTGAACAGAGTGTGAGATACAAAAAAATGATTTCTTTATATAGTGGACAAATCACGTAAAGAGAGTTAAAAAACGGTTTAGTAGTCTCTCAGTGATATATGTCAGACACAAAAGTGAACAGAGATATGTGTCACACACAAAAGTGAACAGAGTGTGAAGTAAGTGAGGTACAAAAAAATTAATATTTGAAATCGTGCACAAATCACGTAAAGAGAGCTAAAAAATGGTTTACGAGTCTGTAAGTGTTATGTGTCAGACAACATTGTGTAAGAGTGAACAGAGTGTGAGATACAAAAAAATGAATTTTTTATATAGTGGACAAATGACGTAAAGAGAGTTAAAAAACGGTTTAGTAGTCTCTCAGTGATATATGTCAGACACAAAAGTGAACAGAGTGTGAAGTAAGTGAGGTACAAAAAAATTAATATTTGAAATCGTGCACAAATCACGTAAAGAGAGCTAAAAAATGGTTTACGAGTCTGTAAGTGTTATGTGTCAGACAACATTGTGTAAGAGTGAACAGAGTGTGAGATACAAAAAAATGATTTTTTTATATAGTGGACAAATCACGTAAAGAGAGTTAAAAAACGGTTTAGTAGTCTCTCAGTGATATATGTCAGACACAAAAGTGAACAGAGTGTGAAGTAAGTGAGGTACAAAAAAATTAATATTTGAAATCGTGCACAAATCACGTAAAGAGAGCTAAAAAATGGTTTACGAGTCTGTAAGTGTTATGTGTCAGACAACATTGTGTAAAAGTGAACAGAGTGTGAGATACAAAAAAATGATTTCTTTATATAGTGGACAAATCACGTAAAGAGAGTTAAAAAACGGTTTAGTAGTCTCTCAGTGATATATGTCAGACACAAAAGTGAACAGAGATATGTGTCACACACAAAAGTGAACAGAGTGTGAAGTAAGTAAGGTACAAAAAAATTAATATTTGAAATCGTGCACAAATCACGTAAAGAGAGCTAAAAAATGGTTTACGAGTCTGTAAGTGTTATGTGTCAGACAACATTGTGTAAAAGTGAACAGAGTGTGAGATACAAAATAATGATTTTTTATATAGTGGACAAATCACGTAAAGAGAGTTAAAAAACGGTTTAGTAGTATCTCAGTGATATGTGTCACACACAAAAGTGAACAGAGTGTGAAGTAAGTGAGGTACAAAAAAATTAATATTTGAAATCGTGCACAAATCACGTAAAGAGAGCTAAAAAATGGTTTACGAGTCTGTAAGTGTTATGTGTCAGACAACATTGTGTAAAAGTGAACAGAGTGTGAGATACAAAAAAATGAATTTTTTATATAGTGGACAAATCACGTAAAGAGAGTTAAAAAATGGTTTAGTAGACTCTCAGTGATATATGTCAGACACAAAATTGAACAGTGATATGTGTTACATACAAAAGTGAACAGAGTGTGAAGTAAGTGAGGTACAAAAAAATTAATATTTGAAATCGTGCACAAATCACGTAAAGAGAGCTAAAAAATGATTTACGAGTCTGTAAGTGTTGTGTGTCAGACAACATTGTGTAAAATTGAACAGAGTGTGAGATACAAAATAATGATTTTTTTATATAGTGGACAAATCACGTAAAGAGAGTTAAAAAACGGTTTAGTAGTATCTCAGTGATATGTGTCACACACAAAAGTGAACAGAGTGTGAAGTAAGTGAGGTACAAAGAAATTAATATTTGAAATCGTGCACAAATCACGTAAATTGAGCTAGAAAATGGTTTGCGAGTCTGTAAGTGTTATGTGTCAGACAACATTGTGTAAAAGTGAACAGAGCACACTCTGTTCAAAAAAATGATATCTTTATATAGTGGACAAATCACGTAAAGAGAGTTAAAAAACGGTTTAGTAGTATCTCAGTGATATGTGTCACACACAAAAGTGAACAGAGTGTGAAGTAAGTGAGGTACAAAAAAATTAATATTTGAAATCGTGCACAAATCACGTAAAGAGAACTAAAAAATGGTTTACGAGTCTGTAAGTGTTATGTGTCAGACAACATTGTGTAAAAGTGAACAGAGTGTGAGATACAAAATAATGATTTTTTATATAGTGGACAAATCACGTAAAAAGAGTTAAAAAACGGTTTAGTAGTCTCTCAGTGATATATGTCAGACACAAAAGTAAACAGAGATATGTGTTACATACAAAAGTGAACAGAGTGTGAAGTAAGTGAGGTACAAAAAAATTAATATTTGAAATCGTGCACAAATCACGTAAAGAGAGCTAAAAAATGGTTTACGAGTCTGTAAGTGTTATGTGTCAGACAACATTGTGTAAGAGTGAACAGAGTGTGAGATACAAAAAAATGAATTTTTTATATAGTGGACAAATCACGCAAAGAGAGTTAAAAAACGGTTTAGTAGTCTCTCAGTGATATATGTCAGACACAAAAGTGAACAGAGATATGTGTTACATACAAAAGTGAACAGAGTGTGAAGTAAGTGAGGTACAAAAAAATTAATATTTAAAATCGTGCACAAATCACGTAAAGAGAGCTAAAAAATGGTTTACGAGTCTGTAAGTGTTATGTGTCAAACAACATTGTGTAAAAGTGAACAGAGTGTGAGATACAAAAAAATGATTTCTTTATATAGTGGACAAATCACGTAAACAGATTTAAAAAACGGTTTAGTAGTCTCTCAGTGATATATGTCAAACACAAAAGTGAACAGAGATATGTGTCACACACAAAAGTGAACAGAGTGTGAAGTAAGTGAGGTACAAAAAAATTAATATTTGAAATCGTGCACAAATCACGTAAAGAGAGCTAAAAAATGGTTTACGAGTCTGTAAGTGTTATGTGTCAGACAACATTGTGTAAGAGTGAACAGAGTGTGAGATACAAAAAAATGAATTTTTTATATAGTGGACAAATCACGTAAAGAGAGTTAAAAAACGGTTTAGTAGTCTCTCAGTGATATATGTCAGACACAAAAGTGAACAGAGATATGTGTTACATACAAAAGTGAACAGAGTGTGAAGTAAGTGAGGTACAAAAAAATTATATTTGAAATCGTGCACAAATCACGTAAAGAGAGCTAAAAAATGGTTTACGAGTCTGTAAGTGTTATGTGTCAGACAACATTGTGTAAGAGTGAACAGAGTGTGAGATACAAAAAAATGAATTTTTTATATAGTGGACAAATCACGTAAGGAGAGTTAAAAAACGGTTTAGTAGTCTCTCAGTGATATATGTCAGACACAAAAGTGAACAGAGATATGTGTTACATACAAAAGTGAACAGAGTGTGAAGTAAGTGAGGTACAAAAAAATTAATATTTGAAATCGTGCACAAATCACGTAAAGAGAGCTAAAAAATGGTTTACGAGTCTGTAAGTGTTTTGTGTCAGACAACATTGTGTAAAAGTGAACAGAGTGTGAGATACAAAAAAATGATTTCTTTATATAGTGGACAAATCACGTAAAGAGAGTTAAAAAACGGTTTAGTAGTCTCTCAGTGATATATGTCAGACACAAAAGTGAACAGAGATATGTGTCACACACAAAAGTGAACAGAGTGTGAAGTAAGTAAGGTACAAAAAAATTAATATTTGAAATCGTGCACAAATCACGTAAAGAGAGCTAAAAAATGGTTTACGAGTCTGTAAGTGTTATGTGTCAGACAACATTGTGTAAAAGTGAACAGAGTGTGAGATACAAAATAATGATTTTTTATATAGTGGACAAATCACGTAAAGAGAGTTAAAAAACGGTTTAGTAGTATCTCAGTGATATGTGTCACACACAAAAGTGAACAGAGTGTGAAGTAAGAGAGGTACAAAAAAATTAATATTTGAAATCGTGCACAAATCACGTAAATTGAGCTAAAAAATGGTTTACGAGTCCGTAAGTGTTATGTGTCAGACAACATCGTGTAAAAGTGAACAGAGTGTGAGATACAAAAAAATGATTTCTTTATATAGTGGACAAATCACGTAAAGAGAGTTAAAAAACGGTTTAGTAGTCTCTCAGTGATATATGTCAGACACAAAAGTGAACAGAGATATGTGTCACACACAAAAGTGAACAGAGTGTGAAGTAAGTGAGGTACAAAAAAATTAATATTTGAAATCGTGCACAAATCACGTAAAGAGAGCTAAAAAATGGTTTACGAGTCTGTAAGTGTTATGTGTCAGACAACATTGTGTAAGAGTGAACAGAGTGTGAGATACAAAAAAATGAATTTTTTATATAGTGGACAAATGACGTAAAGAGAGTTAAAAAACGGTTTAGTAGTCTCTCAGTGATATATGTCAGACACAAAAGTGAACAGAGTGTGAAGTAAGTGAGGTACAAAAAAATTAATATTTGAAATCGTGCACAAATCACGTAAAGAGAGCTAAAAAATGGTTTACGAGTCTGTAAGTGTTATGTGTCAGACAACATTGTGTAAGAGTGAACAGAGTGTGAGATACAAAAAAATGATTTTTTTATATAGTGGACAAATCACGTAAAGAGAGTTAAAAAACGGTTTAGTAGTCTCTCAGTGATATATGTCAGACACAAAAGTGAACAGAGTGTGAAGTAAGTGAGGTACAAAAAAATTAATATTTGAAATCGTGCACAAATCACGTAAAGAGAGCTAAAAAATGGTTTACGAGTCTGTAAGTGTTATGTGTCAGACAACATTGTGTAAAAGTGAACAGAGTGTGAGATACAAAAAAATGATTTCTTTATATAGTGGACAAATCACGTAAAGAGAGTTAAAAAACGGTTTAGTAGTCTCTCAGTGATATATGTCAGACACAAAAGTGAACAGAGATATGTGTCACACACAAAAGTGAACAGAGTGTGAAGTAAGTAAGGTACAAAAAAATTAATATTTGAAATCGTGCACAAATCACGTAAAGAGAGCTAAAAAATGGTTTACGAGTCTGTAAGTGTTATGTGTCAGACAACATTGTGTAAAAGTGAACAGAGTGTGAGATACAAAATAATGATTTTTTATATAGTGGACAAATCACGTAAAGAGAGTTAAAAAACGGTTTAGTAGTATCTCAGTGATATGTGTCACACACAAAAGTGAACAGAGTGTGAAGTAAGTGAGGTACAAAAAAATTAATATTTGAAATCGTGCACAAATCACGTAAAGAGAGCTAAAAAATGGTTTACGAGTCTGTAAGTGTTATGTGTCAGACAACATTGTGTAAAAGTGAACAGAGTGTGAGATACAAAAAAATGAATTTTTTATATAGTGGACAAATCACGTAAAGAGAGTTAAAAAATGGTTTAGTAGACTCTCAGTGATATATGTCAGACACAAAATTGAACAGTGATATGTGTTACATACAAAAGTGAACAGAGTGTGAAGTAAGTGAGGTACAAAAAAATTAATATTTGAAATCGTGCACAAATCACGTAAAGAGAGCTAAAAAATGATTTACGAGTCTGTAAGTGTTGTGTGTCAGACAACATTGTGTAAAATTGAACAGAGTGTGAGATACAAAATAATGATTTTTTCATATAGTGGACAAATCACGTAAAGAGAGTTAAAAAACGGTTTAGTAGTATCTCAGTGATATGTGTCACACACAAAAGTGAACAGAGTGTGAAGTAAGTGAGGTACAAAGAAATTAATATTTGAAATCGTGCACAAATCACGTAAATTGAGCTAGAAAATGGTTTGCGAGTCTGTAAGTGTTATGTGTCAGACAACATTGTGTAAAAGTGAACAGAGCACACTCTGTTCAAAAAAATGATATCTTTATATAGTGGACAAATCACGTAAAGAGAGTTAAAAAACGGTTTAGTAGTATCTCAGTGATATGTGTCACACACAAAAGTGAACAGAGTGTGAAGTAAGTGAGGTACAAAAAAATTAATATTTGAAATCGTGCACAAATCACGTAAAGAGAGCTAAAAAATGGTTTACGAGTCTGTAAGTGTTATGTGTCAGACAACATTGTGTAAAAGTGAACAGAGTGTGAGATACAAAATAATGATTTTTTATATAGTGGACAAATCACGTAAAAAGAGTTAAAAAACGGTTTAGTAGTCTCTCAGTGATATATGTCAGACACAAAAGTAAACAGAGATATGTGTTACATACAAAAGTGAACAGAGTGTGAAGTAAGTGAGGTACAAAAAAATTAATATTTGAAATCGTGCACAAATCACGTAAAGAGAGCTAAAAAATGGTTTACGAGTCTGTAAGTGTTATGTGTCAGACAACATTGTGTAAGAGTGAACAGAGTGTGAGATACAAAAAAATGAATTTTTTATATAGTGGACAAATCACGCAAAGAGAGTTAAAAAACGGTTTAGTAGTCTCTCAGTGATATATGTCAGACACAAAAGTGAACAGAGATATGTGTTACATACAAAAGTGAACAGAGTGTGAAGTAAGTGAGGTACAAAAAAATTAATATTTAAAATCGTGCACAAATCACGTAAAGAGAGCTAAAAAATGGTTTACGAGTCTGTAAGTGTTATGTGTCAAACAACATTGTGTAAAAGTGAACAGAGTGTGAGATACAAAAAAATGATTTCTTTATATAGTGGACAAATCACGTAAACAGATTTAAAAAACGGTTTAGTAGTCTCTCAGTGATATATGTCAAACACAAAAGTGAACAGAGATATGTGTCACACACAAAAGTGAACAGAGTGTGAAGTAAGTGAGGTACAAAAAAATTAATATTTGAAATCGTGCACAAATCACGTAAAGAGAGCTAAAAAATGGTTTACGAGTCTGTAAGTGTTATGTGTCAGACAACATTGTGTAAGAGTGAACAGAGTGTGAGATACAAAAAAATGAATTTTTTATATAGTGGACAAATCACGTAAAGAGAGTTAAAAAACGGTTTAGTAGTCTCTCAGTGATATATGTCAGACACAAAAGTGAACAGAGATATGTGTTACATACAAAAGTGAACAGAGTGTGAAGTAAGTGAGGTACAAAAAAATTATATTTGAAATCGTGCACAAATCACGTAAAGAGAGCTAAAAAATGGTTTACGAGTCTGTAAGTGTTATGTGTCAGACAACATTGTGTAAGAGTGAACAGAGTGTGAGATACAAAAAAATGAATTTTTTATATAGTGGACAAATCACGTAAGGAGAGTTAAAAAACGGTTTAGTAGTCTCTCAGTGATATATGTCAGACACAAAAGTGAACAGAGATATGTGTTACATACAAAAGTGAACAGAGTGTGAAGTAAGTGAGGTACAAAAAAATTAATATTTGAAATCGTGCACAAATCACGTAAAGAGAGCTAAAAAATGGTTTACGAGTCTGTAAGTGTTTTGTGTCAGACAACATTGTGTAAAAGTGAACAGAGTGTGAGATACAAAAAAATGATTTCTTTATATAGTGGACAAATCACGTAAAGAGAGTTAAAAAACGGTTTAGTAGTCTCTCAGTGATATATGTCAGACACAAAAGTGAACAGAGATATGTGTCACACACAAAAGTGAACAGAGTGTGAAGTAAGTAAGGTACAAAAAAATTAATATTTGAAATCGTGCACAAATCACGTAAAGAGAGCTAAAAAATGGTTTACGAGTCTGTAAGTGTTATGTGTCAGACAACATTGTGTAAAAGTGAACAGAGTGTGAGATACAAAATAATGATTTTTTATATAGTGGACAAATCACGTAAAGAGAGTTAAAAAACGGTTTAGTAGTATCTCAGTGATATGTGTCACACACAAAAGTGAACAGAGTGTGAAGTAAGAGAGGTACAAAAAAATTAATATTTGAAATCGTGCACAAATCACGTAAATTGAGCTAAAAAATGGTTTACGAGTCCGTAAGTGTTATGTGTCAGACAACATCGTGTAAAAGTGAACAGAGTGTGAAGTAAGTGAGGTACAAAAAAATTAATATTTGAAATCGTGCACAAATCACGTAAAGAGAGCTAAAAAATGGTTTACGAGTCTGTAAGTGTTATGTGTCAGACAACATTGTGTAAGAGTGAACAGAGTGTGAGATACAAAAAAATGAATTTTTTATATAGTGGACAAATCACGTAAAGAGAGTTAAAAAACGGTTTAGTAGTCTCTCAGTGATATATGTCAGACACAAAAGTAAACAGAGATATGTGTTACATACAAAAGTGAACAGAGTGTGAAGTAAGTGAGGTACAAAAAAATTAATATTTGAAATCGTGCACAAATCACGTAAAGATACCTAAAAAATGGTTTACGAGTCTGTAAGTGTTATGTGTCAGACAACATTGTGTAAAAGTGAACAGAGTGTGAGATACAAAAAAATGAATTTTTTATATAGTGGACAAATCACGTAAAGAGAGTTAAAAAATGGTTTAGTAGACTCTCAGTGATATATGTCAGACACAAAATTGAACAGAGATATGTGTTACATACAAAAGTGAACAGAGTGTGAAGTAAGTGAGGTACAAAAAAATTAATATTTGAAATCGTGCACAAATCACGTAAAGAGAGCTAAAAAATGATTTACGAGTCTGTAAGTGTTGTGTGTCAGACAACATTGTGTAAAATTGAACAGAGTGTGAGATACAAAATAATGATTTTTTTATATAGTGGACAAATCACGTAAAGAGAGTTAAAAAACGGTTTAGTAGTATCTCAGTGATATGTGTCACACACAAAAGTGAACAGAGTGTGAAGTAAGTGAGGTACAAATAAATTAATATTTGAAATCGTGCACAAATCACGTAAATTGAGCTAGAAAATGGTTTGCGAGTCTGTAAGTGTTATGTGTCAGACAACATTGTGTAAAAGTGAACAGAGTGTGAGATACAAAAAAATGATATCTTTATATAGTGGACAAATCACGTAAAGAGAGTTAAAAAACGGTTTAGTAGTCTCTCAGTGATATATGTCAGACACAAAAGTGAACAGAGATATGTGTCACACACAAAAGTGAACAGAGTGTGAAGTAAGTGAGGTACAAAAAAATTAATATTTGAAATCGTGCACAAATCACGTAAACAGAGCTAAAAAATGGTTTACGAGTCTGTAAGTGTTATGTGTCAGACAACATTGTGTAAGAGTGAACAGAGTGTGAGATACAAAAAAATGAATTTTTTATATAGTGGACAAATCACGTAAAGAGAGTTAAAAAACGGTTTAGTAGTCTCTCTGTGATATATGTCAGACACAAAATTGAACAGAGATATGTGTTACATACAAAAGTGAACAGAGTGTGAAGTAAGTGAGGTACAAAAAAATTAATATTTGAAATCGTGCACAAATCACGTAAAGAGAGCTAAAAAATGGTTTACGAGTCTGTAAGTGTTATGTGTCAGACAACATTGTGTAAGAGTGAACAGAGTGTGAGATACAAAAAAATGAATTTTTTATATAGTGGACAAATGACGTAAAGAGAGTTAAAAAACGGTTTAGTAGTCTCTCAGTGATATATGTCAGACACAAAAGTGAACAAAGTGTGAAGTAAGTGAGGTACAAAAAAATTAATATTTGAAATCGTGCACAAATCACGTAAAGAGAGCTAAAAAATGGTTTACGAGTCTGTAAGTGTTATGTGTCAGACAACATTGTGTAAGAGTGAACAGAGTGTGAGATACAAAAAAATGAATTTTTTATATAGTGGACAAATCACGTAAAGAAAGTTAAAAAACGGTTTAGTAGTCTCTCAGTGATATATGTCAGACACAAAAGTGAACAGAGTGTGAAGTAAGTGAGGTACAAAAAAATTAATATTTGAAATCGTGCACAAATCACGTAAAGAGAGCTAAAAAATGGTTTACGAGTCTGTAAGTGTTAGGTGTCAGACAACATTGTGTAAAAGTGAACAGAGTGTGAGATACAAAAAAATGATTTCTTTATATAGTGGACAAATCACGTAAAGAGAGTTAAAAAACGGTTTAGTAGTCTCTCAGTGATATATGTCAGACACAAAAGTGAACAGAGATATGTGTCACACACAAAAGTGAACAGAGTGTGAAGTAAGTAAGGTACAAAAAAATTAATATTTGAAATCGTGCACAAATCACGTAAAGAGAGCTAAAAAATGGTTTACGAGTCTGTAAGTGTTATGTGTCAGACAACATTGTGTAAAAGTGAACAGAGTGTGAGATACAAAATAATGATTTTTTATATAGTGGACAAATCACGTAAAGAGAGTTAAAAAACGGTTTAGTAGTATCTCAGTGATATGTGTCACACACAAAAGTGAACAGAGTGTGAAGTAAGTGAGGTACAAAAAAATTAATATTTGAAATCGTGCACAAATCACGTAAATTGAGCTAAAAAATGGTTTACGAGTCCGTAAGTGTTATGTGTCAGACAACATTGTGTAAAATTGAACAGAGTGTGAGATACAAAATAATGATTTTTTTATATAGTGGACAAATCACGTAAAGAGAGTTAAAAAACGGTTTAGTAGTATCTCAGTGATATGTGTCACACACAAAAGTGAACAGAGTGTGAAGTAAGTGAGGTACAAAGAAATTAATATTTGAAATCGTGCACAAATCACGTAAATTGAGCTAGAAAATGGTTTGCGAGTCTGTAAGTGTTATGTGTCAGACAACATTGTGTAAAAGTGAACAGAGTGTGAGATACAAAAAAATGATATCTTTATATAGTGGACAAATCACGTAAAGAGAGTTAAAAAACGGTTTAGTAGTATCTCAGTGATATGTGTCACACACAAAAGTGAACAGAGTGTGAAGTAAGTGAGGTACAAAAAAATTAATATTTGAAATCGTGCACAAATCACGTAAAGAGAGCTAAAAAATGGTTTACGAGTCTGTAAGTGTTATGTGTCAGACAACATTGTGTAAAAGTGAACAGAGTGTGAGATACAAAATAATGATTTTTTATATAGTGGACAAATCACGTAAAAAGAGTTAAAAAACGGTTTAGTAGTCTCTCAGTGATATATGTCAGACACAAAAGTAAACAGAGATATGTGTTACATACAAAAGTGAACAGAGTGTGAAGTAAGTGAGGTACAAAAAAATTAATATTTGAAATCGTGCACAAATCACGTAAAGAGAGCTAAAAAATGGTTTACGAGTCTGTAAGTGTTATGTGTCAGACAACATTGTGTAAAAGTGAACAGAGTGTGAGATACAAAAAAATGAATTTTTTATATAGTGGACAAATCACGTAAAGAGAGTTAAAAAATGGTTTAGTAGACTCTCAGTGATATATGTCAGACACAAAATTGAACAGTGATATGTGTTACATACAAAAGTGAACAGAGTGTGAAGTAAGTGAGGTACAAAAAAATTAATATTTGAAATCGTGCACAAATCACGTAAAGAGAGCTAAAAAATGATTTACGAGTCTGTAAGTGTTGTGTGTCAGACAACATTGTGTAAAATTGAACAGAGTGTGAGATACAAAATAATGATTTTTTTATATAGTGGACAAATCACGTAAAGAGAGTTAAAAAACGGTTTAGTAGTATCTCAGTGATATGTGTCACACACAAAAGTGAACAGAGTGTGAAGTAAGAGAGGTACAAAAAAATTAATATTTGAAATCGTGCACAAATCACGTAAATTGAGCTAAAAAATGGTTTACGAGTCCGTAAGTGTTATGTGTCAGACAACATCGTGTAAAAGTGAACAGAGTGTGAGATACAAAAAAATGATTTCTTTATATAGTGGACAAATCACGTAAAGAGAGTTAAAAAACGGTTTAGTAGTCTCTCAGTGATATATGTCAGACACAAAAGTGAACAGAGATATGTGTCACACACAAAAGTGAACAGAGTGTGAAGTAAGTGAGGTACAAAAAAATTAATATTTGAAATCGTGCACAAATCACGTAAAGAGAGCTAAAAAATGGTTTACGAGTCTGTAAGTGTTATGTGTCAGACAACATTGTGTAAGAGTGAACAGAGTGTGAGATACAAAAAAATGAATTTTTTATATAGTGGACAAATGACGTAAAGAGAGTTAAAAAACGGTTTAGTAGTCTCTCAGTGATATATGTCAGACACAAAAGTGAACAGAGTGTGAAGTAAGTGAGGTACAAAAAAATTAATATTTGAAATCGTGCACAAATCACGTAAAGAGAGCTAAAAAATGGTTTACGAGTCTGTAAGTGTTATGTGTCAGACAACATTGTGTAAGAGTGAACAGAGTGTGAGATACAAAAAAATGATTTTTTTATATAGTGGACAAATCACGTAAAGAGAGTTAAAAAACGGTTTAGTAGTCTCTCAGTGATATATGTCAGACACAAAAGTGAACAGAGTGTGAAGTAAGTGAGGTACAAAAAAATTAATATTTGAAATCGTGCACAAATCACGTAAAGAGAGCTAAAAAATGGTTTACGAGTCTGTAAGTGTTATGTGTCAGACAACATTGTGTAAAAGTGAACAGAGTGTGAGATACAAAAAAATGATTTCTTTATATAGTGGACAAATCACGTAAAGAGAGTTAAAAAACGGTTTAGTAGTCTCTCAGTGATATATGTCAGACACAAAAGTGAACAGAGATATGTGTCACACACAAAAGTGAACAGAGTGTGAAGTAAGTAAGGTACAAAAAAATTAATATTTGAAATCGTGCACAAATCACGTAAAGAGAGCTAAAAAATGGTTTACGAGTCTGTAAGTGTTATGTGTCAGACAACATTGTGTAAAAGTGAACAGAGTGTGAGATACAAAATAATGATTTTTTATATAGTGGACAAATCACGTAAAGAGAGTTAAAAAACGGTTTAGTAGTATCTCAGTGATATGTGTCACACACAAAAGTGAACAGAGTGTGAAGTAAGTGAGGTACAAAAAAATTAATATTTGAAATCGTGCACAAATCACGTAAAGAGAGCTAAAAAATGGTTTACGAGTCTGTAAGTGTTATGTGTCAGACAACATTGTGTAAAAGTGAACAGAGTGTGAGATACAAAAAAATGAATTTTTTATATAGTGGACAAATCACGTAAAGAGAGTTAAAAAATGGTTTAGTAGACTCTCAGTGATATATGTCAGACACAAAATTGAACAGTGATATGTGTTACATACAAAAGTGAACAGAGTGTGAAGTAAGTGAGGTACAAAAAAATTAATATTTGAAATCGTGCACAAATCACGTAAAGAGAGCTAAAAAATGATTTACGAGTCTGTAAGTGTTGTGTGTCAGACAACATTGTGTAAAATTGAACAGAGTGTGAGATACAAAATAATGATTTTTTTATATAGTGGACAAATCACGTAAAGAGAGTTAAAAAACGGTTTAGTAGTATCTCAGTGATATGTGTCACACACAAAAGTGAACAGAGTGTGAAGTAAGTGAGGTACAAAGAAATTAATATTTGAAATCGTGCACAAATCACGTAAATTGAGCTAGAAAATGGTTTGCGAGTCTGTAAGTGTTATGTGTCAGACAACATTGTGTAAAAGTGAACAGAGCACACTCTGTTCAAAAAAATGATATCTTTATATAGTGGACAAATCACGTAAAGAGAGTTAAAAAACGGTTTAGTAGTATCTCAGTGATATGTGTCACACACAAAAGTGAACAGAGTGTGAAGTAAGTGAGGTACAAAAAAATTAATATTTGAAATCGTGCACAAATCACGTAAAGAGAGCTAAAAAATGGTTTACGAGTCTGTAAGTGTTATGTGTCAGACAACATTGTGTAAAAGTGAACAGAGTGTGAGATACAAAATAATGATTTTTTATATAGTGGACAAATCACGTAAAAAGAGTTAAAAAACGGTTTAGTAGTCTCTCAGTGATATATGTCAGACACAAAAGTAAACAGAGATATGTGTTACATACAAAAGTGAACAGAGTGTGAAGTAAGTGAGGTACAAAAAAATTAATATTTGAAATCGTGCACAAATCACGTAAAGAGAGCTAAAAAATGGTTTACGAGTCTGTAAGTGTTATGTGTCAGACAACATTGTGTAAGAGTGAACAGAGTGTGAGATACAAAAAAATGAATTTTTTATATAGTGGACAAATCACGCAAAGAGAGTTAAAAAACGGTTTAGTAGTCTCTCAGTGATATATGTCAGACACAAAAGTGAACAGAGATATGTGTTACATACAAAAGTGAACAGAGTGTGAAGTAAGTGAGGTACAAAAAAATTAATATTTAAAATCGTGCACAAATCACGTAAAGAGAGCTAAAAAATGGTTTACGAGTCTGTAAGTGTTATGTGTCAAACAACATTGTGTAAAAGTGAACAGAGTGTGAGATACAAAAAAATGATTTCTTTATATAGTGGACAAATCACGTAAACAGATTTAAAAAACGGTTTAGTAGTCTCTCAGTGATATATGTCAAACACAAAAGTGAACAGAGATATGTGTCACACACAAAAGTGAACAGAGTGTGAAGTAAGTGAGGTACAAAAAAATTAATATTTGAAATCGTGCACAAATCACGTAAAGAGAGCTAAAAAATGGTTTACGAGTCTGTAAGTGTTATGTGTCAGACAACATTGTGTAAGAGTGAACAGAGTGTGAGATACAAAAAAATGAATTTTTTATATAGTGGACAAATCACGTAAAGAGAGTTAAAAAACGGTTTAGTAGTCTCTCAGTGATATATGTCAGACACAAAAGTGAACAGAGATATGTGTTACATACAAAAGTGAACAGAGTGTGAAGTAAGTGAGGTACAAAAAAATTATATTTGAAATCGTGCACAAATCACGTAAAGAGAGCTAAAAAATGGTTTACGAGTCTGTAAGTGTTATGTGTCAGACAACATTGTGTAAGAGTGAACAGAGTGTGAGATACAAAAAAATGAATTTTTTATATAGTGGACAAATCACGTAAGGAGAGTTAAAAAACGGTTTAGTAGTCTCTCAGTGATATATGTCAGACACAAAAGTGAACAGAGATATGTGTTACATACAAAAGTGAACAGAGTGTGAAGTAAGTGAGGTACAAAAAAATTAATATTTGAAATCGTGCACAAATCACGTAAAGAGAGCTAAAAAATGGTTTACGAGTCTGTAAGTGTTTTGTGTCAGACAACATTGTGTAAAAGTGAACAGAGTGTGAGATACAAAAAAATGATTTCTTTATATAGTGGACAAATCACGTAAAGAGAGTTAAAAAACGGTTTAGTAGTCTCTCAGTGATATATGTCAGACACAAAAGTGAACAGAGATATGTGTCACACACAAAAGTGAACAGAGTGTGAAGTAAGTAAGGTACAAAAAAATTAATATTTGAAATCGTGCACAAATCACGTAAAGAGAGCTAAAAAATGGTTTACGAGTCTGTAAGTGTTATGTGTCAGACAACATTGTGTAAAAGTGAACAGAGTGTGAGATACAAAATAATGATTTTTTATATAGTGGACAAATCACGTAAAGAGAGTTAAAAAACGGTTTAGTAGTATCTCAGTGATATGTGTCACACACAAAAGTGAACAGAGTGTGAAGTAAGAGAGGTACAAAAAAATTAATATTTGAAATCGTGCACAAATCACGTAAATTGAGCTAAAAAATGGTTTACGAGTCCGTAAGTGTTATGTGTCAGACAACATCGTGTAAAAGTGAACAGAGTGTGAAGTAAGTGAGGTACAAAAAAATTAATATTTGAAATCGTGCACAAATCACGTAAAGAGAGCTAAAAAATGGTTTACGAGTCTGTAAGTGTTATGTGTCAGACAACATTGTGTAAGAGTGAACAGAGTGTGAGATACAAAAAAATGAATTTTTTATATAGTGGACAAATCACGTAAAGAGAGTTAAAAAACGGTTTAGTAGTCTCTCAGTGATATATGTCAGACACAAAAGTAAACAGAGATATGTGTTACATACAAAAGTGAACAGAGTGTGAAGTAAGTGAGGTACAAAAAAATTAATATTTGAAATCGTGCACAAATCACGTAAAGATACCTAAAAAATGGTTTACGAGTCTGTAAGTGTTATGTGTCAGACAACATTGTGTAAAAGTGAACAGAGTGTGAGATACAAAAAAATGAATTTTTTATATAGTGGACAAATCACGTAAAGAGAGTTAAAAAATGGTTTAGTAGACTCTCAGTGATATATGTCAGACACAAAATTGAACAGAGATATGTGTTACATACAAAAGTGAACAGAGTGTGAAGTAAGTGAGGTACAAAAAAATTAATATTTGAAATCGTGCACAAATCACGTAAAGAGAGCTAAAAAATGATTTACGAGTCTGTAAGTGTTGTGTGTCAGACAACATTGTGTAAAATTGAACAGAGTGTGAGATACAAAATAATGATTTTTTTATATAGTGGACAAATCACGTAAAGAGAGTTAAAAAACGGTTTAGTAGTATCTCAGTGATATGTGTCACACACAAAAGTGAACAGAGTGTGAAGTAAGTGAGGTACAAATAAATTAATATTTGAAATCGTGCACAAATCACGTAAATTGAGCTAGAAAATGGTTTGCGAGTCTGTAAGTGTTATGTGTCAGACAACATTGTGTAAAAGTGAACAGAGTGTGAGATACAAAAAAATGATATCTTTATATAGTGGACAAATCACGTAAAGAGAGTTAAAAAACGGTTTAGTAGTATCTCAGTGATATGTGTCACACACAAAAGTGAACAGAGTGTGAAGTAAGTGAGGTACAAAAAAATTAATATTTGAAATCGTGCACAAATCACGTAAACAGAGCTAAAAAATGGTTTACGAGTCTGTAAGTGTTATGTGTCAGACAACATTGTGTAAGAGTGAACAGAGTGTGAGATACAAAAAAATGAATTTTTTATATAGTGGACAAATCACGTAAAGAGAGTTAAAAAACGGTTTAGTAGTCTCTCTGTGATATATGTCAGACACAAAATTGAACAGAGATATGTGTTACATACAAAAGTGAACAGAGTGTGAAGTAAGTGAGGTACAAAAAAATTAATATTTGAAATCGTGCACAAATCACGTAAAGAGAGCTAAAAAATGGTTTACGAGTCTGTAAGTGTTATGTGTCAGACAACATTGTGTAAGAGTGAACAGAGTGTGAGATACAAAAAAATGAATTTTTTATATAGTGGACAAATGACGTAAAGAGAGTTAAAAAACGGTTTAGTAGTCTCTCAGTGATATATGTCAGACACAAAAGTGAACAAAGTGTGAAGTAAGTGAGGTACAAAAAAATTAATATTTGAAATCGTGCACAAATCACGTAAAGAGAGCTAAAAAATGGTTTACGAGTCTGTAAGTGTTATGTGTCAGACAACATTGTGTAAGAGTGAACAGAGTGTGAGATACAAAAAAATGAATTTTTTATATAGTGGACAAATCACGTAAAGAAAGTTAAAAAACGGTTTAGTAGTCTCTCAGTGATATATGTCAGACACAAAAGTGAACAGAGTGTGAAGTAAGTGAGGTACAAAAAAATTAATATTTGAAATCGTGCACAAATCACGTAAAGAGAGCTAAAAAATGGTTTACGAGTCTGTAAGTGTTAGGTGTCAGACAACATTGTGTAAAAGTGAACAGAGTGTGAGATACAAAAAAATGATTTCTTTATATAGTGGACAAATCACGTAAAGAGAGTTAAAAAACGGTTTAGTAGTCTCTCAGTGATATATGTCAGACACAAAAGTGAACAGAGATATGTGTCACACACAAAAGTGAACAGAGTGTGAAGTAAGTAAGGTACAAAAAAATTAATATTTGAAATCGTGCACAAATCACGTAAAGAGAGCTAAAAAATGGTTTACGAGTCTGTAAGTGTTATGTGTCAGACAACATTGTGTAAAAGTGAACAGAGTGTGAGATACAAAATAATGATTTTTTATATAGTGGACAAATCACGTAAAGAGAGTTAAAAAACGGTTTAGTAGTATCTCAGTGATATGTGTCACACACAAAAGTGAACAGAGTGTGAAGTAAGTGAGGTACAAAAAAATTAATATTTGAAATCGTGCACAAATCACGTAAATTGAGCTAAAAAATGGTTTACGAGTCCGTAAGTGTTATGTGTCAGACAACATTGTGTAAAATTGAACAGAGTGTGAGATACAAAATAATGATTTTTTTATATAGTGGACAAATCACGTAAAGAGAGTTAAAAAACGGTTTAGTAGTATCTCAGTGATATGTGTCACACACAAAAGTGAACAGAGTGTGAAGTAAGTGAGGTACAAAGAAATTAATATTTGAAATCGTGCACAAATCACGTAAATTGAGCTAGAAAATGGTTTGCGAGTCTGTAAGTGTTATGTGTCAGACAACATTGTGTAAAAGTGAACAGAGTGTGAGATACAAAAAAATGATATCTTTATATAGTGGACAAATCACGTAAAGAGAGTTAAAAAACGGTTTAGTAGTATCTCAGTGATATGTGTCACACACAAAAGTGAACAGAGTGTGAAGTAAGTGAGGTACAAAAAAATTAATATTTGAAATCGTGCACAAATCACGTAAAGAGAGCTAAAAAATGGTTTACGAGTCTGTAAGTGTTATGTGTCAGACAACATTGTGTAAAAGTGAACAGAGTGTGAGATACAAAATAATGATTTTTTATATAGTGGACAAATCACGTAAAAAGAGTTAAAAAACGGTTTAGTAGTCTCTCAGTGATATATGTCAGACACAAAAGTAAACAGAGATATGTGTTACATACAAAAGTGAACAGAGTGTGAAGTAAGTGAGGTACAAAAAAATTAATATTTGAAATCGTGCACAAATCACGTAAAGAGAGCTAAAAAATGGTTTACGAGTCTGTAAGTGTTATGTGTCAGACAACATTGTGTAAAAGTGAACAGAGTGTGAGATACAAAAAAATGAATTTTTTATATAGTGGACAAATCACGTAAAGAGAGTTAAAAAATGGTTTAGTAGACTCTCAGTGATATATGTCAGACACAAAATTGAACAGTGATATGTGTTACATACAAAAGTGAACAGAGTGTGAAGTAAGTGAGGTACAAAAAAATTAATATTTGAAATCGTGCACAAATCACGTAAAGAGAGCTAAAAAATGATTTACGAGTCTGTAAGTGTTGTGTGTCAGACAACATTGTGTAAAATTGAACAGAGTGTGAGATACAAAATAATGATTTTTTTATATAGTGGACAAATCACGTAAAGAGAGTTAAAAAACGGTTTAGTAGTATCTCAGTGATATGTGTCACACACAAAAGTGAACAGAGTGTGAAGTAAGTGAGGTACAAAGAAATTAATATTTGAAATCGTGCACAAATCACGTAAATTGAGCTAGAAAATGGTTTGCGAGTCTGTAAGTGTTATGTGTCAGACAACATTGTGTAAAAGTGAACAGAGTGTGAGATACAAAAAAATGATATCTTTATATAGGGGACAAATCAGGTAAAGAGAGTTAAAAAACGGTTTAGTAGTATCTCAGTGATATGTGTCACACACAAAAGTGAACAGAGTGTGAAGTAAGTGAGGTACAAAAAAATTAATATTTGAAATCGTGCACAAATCACGTAAAGAGAGCTAAAAAATGGTTTACGAGTCTGTAAGTGTTATGTGTCAGACAACATTGTGTAAAAGTGAACAGAGTGTGAGATACAAAATAATGATTTATTATATAGTGGACAAATCACGTAAAAAGAGTTAAAAAACGGTTTAGTAGTCTCTCAGTGATATATGTCAGACACAAAAGTAAACAGAGATATGTGTTACATACAAAAGTGAACAGAGTGTGAAGTAAGTGAGGTACAAAAAAATTAATATTTGAAATCGTGCACAAATCACGTAAAGAGAGCTAAAAAATGGTTTACGAGTCTGTAAGTGTTATGTGTCAGACAACATTGTGTAAGAGTGAACAGAGTGTGAGATACAAAAAAATGAATTTTTTATATAGTGGACAAATCACGCAAAGAGAGTTAAAAAACGGTTTAGTAGTCTCTCAGTGATATATGTCAGACACAAAAGTGAACAGAGATATGTGTTACATACAAAAGTGAACAGAGTGTGAAGTAAGTGAGGTACAAAAAAATTAATATTTGAAATCGTGCACAAATCACGTAAGGAGAGCTAAAAAATGGTTTACGAGTCTGTAAGTGTTATGTGTCAAACAACATTGTGTAAAAGTGAACAGAGTGTGAGATACAAAAAAATGATTTCTTTATATAGTGGACAAATCACGTAAACAGATTTAAAAAACGGTTCAGTAGTCTCTCAGTGATATATGTCAAACACAAAAGTGAACAGAGATATGTGTCACACACAAAAGTGAACAGAGTGTGAAGTAAGTGAGGTACAAAAAAATTAATATTTGAAATCGTGCACAAATCACGTAAAGAGAGCTAAAAAATGGTTTACGAGTCTGTAAGTGTTATGTGTCAGACAACATTGTGTAAGAGTGAACAGAGTGTGAGATACAAAAAAATGAATTTTTTATATAGTGGACAAATCACGTAAAGAGAGTTAAAAAACGGTTTAGTAGTCTCTCAGTGATATATGTCAGACACAAAAGTGAACAGAGATATGTGTTACATACAAAAGTGAACAGAGTGTGAAGTAAGTGAGGTACAAAAAAATTAATATTTGAAATCGTGCACAAATCACGTAAAGAGAGCTAAAAAATGTTTTACGAGTCTGTAAGTGTTATGTGTCAGACAACATTGTGTAAGAGTGAACAGAGTGTGAGATACAAAAAAATGAATTTTTTATATAGTGGACAAATCACGTAAAGAGAGTTAAAAAACGGTTTAGTAGTCTCTCAGTGATATATGTCAGACACAAAAGTGAACAGAGATATGTGTTACATACAAAAGTGAACAGAGTGTGAAGTAAGTGAGGTACAAAAAAATTAATATTTGAAATCGTGCACAAATCACGTAAAGAGAGCTAAAAAATGGTTTACGAGTCTGTAAGTGTTTTGTGTCAGACAACATTGTGTAAAAGTGAACAGAGTGTGAGATACAAAAAAATGATTTCTTTATATAGTGGACAAATCACGTAAAGAGAGTTAAAAAACGGTTTAGTAGTCTCTCAGTGATATATGTCAGACACAAAAGTGAACAGAGATATGTGTCACACACAAAAGTGAACAGAGTGTGAAGTAAGTAAGGTACAAAAAAATTAATATTTGAAATCGTGCACAAATCACGTAAAGAGAGCTAAAAAATGGTTTACGAGTCTGTAAGTGTTATGTGTCAGACAACATTGTGTAAAAGTGAACAGAGTGTGAGATACAAAATAATGATTTTTTATATAGTGGACAAATCACGTAAAGAGAGTTAAAAAACGGTTTAGTAGTATCTCAGTGATATGTGTCACACACAAAAGTGAACAGAGTGTGAAGTAAGAGAGGTACAAAAAAATTAATATTTGAAATCGTGCACAAATCACGTAAATTGAGCTAAAAAATGGTTTACGAGTCCGTAAGTGTTATGTGTCAGACAACATCGTGTAAAAGTGAACAGAGTGTGAGATACAAAAAAATGATTTCTTTATATAGTGGACAAATCACGTAAAGAGAGTTAAAAAACGGTTTAGTAGTCTCTCAGTGATATATGTCAGACACAAAAGTGAACAGAGATATGTGTCACACACAAAAGTGAACAGAGTGTGAAGTAAGTGAGGTACAAAAAAATTAATATTTGAAATCGTGCACAAATCACGTAAAGAGAGCTAAAAAATGGTTTACGAGTCTGTAAGTGTTATGTGTCAGACAACATTGTGTAAGAGTGAACAGAGTGTGAGATACAAAAAAATGAATTTTTTATATAGTGGACAAATCACGTAAAGAGAGTTAAAAAACGGTTTAGTAGTCTCTCAGTGATATATGTCAGACACAAAAGTAAACAGAGATATGTGTTACATACAAAAGTGAACAGAGTGTGAAGTAAGTGAGGTACAAAAAAATTAATATTTGAAATCGTGCACAAATCACGTAAAGATACCTAAAAAATGGTTTACGAGTCTGTAAGTGTTATGTGTCAGACAACATTGTGTAAAAGTGAACAGAGTGTGAGATACAAAAAAATGAATTTTTTATATAGTGGACAAATCACGTAAAGAGAGTTAAAAAATGGTTTAGTAGACTCTCAGTGATATATGTCAGACACAAAATTGAACAGAGATATGTGTTACATACAAAAGTGAACAGAGTGTGAAGTAAGTGAGGTACAAAAAAATTAATATTTGAAATCGTGCACAAATCACGTAAAGAGAGCTAAAAAATGATTTACGAGTCTGTAAGTGTTGTGTGTCAGACAACATTGTGTAAAATTGAACAGAGTGTGAGATACAAAATAATGATTTTTTTATATAGTGGACAAATCACGTAAAGAGAGTTAAAAAACGGTTTAGTAGTATCTCAGTGATATGTGTCACACACAAAAGTGAACAGAGTGTGAAGTAAGTGAGGTACAAAAAAATTAATATTTGAAATCGTGCACAAATCACGTAAATTGAGCTAAAAAATGGTTTACGAGTCCGTAAGTGTTATGTGTCAGACAACATTGTGTAAAATTGAACAGAGTGTGAGATACAAAATAATGATTTTTTTATATAGTGGACAAATCACGTAAAGAGAGTTAAAAAACGGTTTAGTAGTATCTCAGTGATATGTGTCACACACAAAAGTGAACAGAGTGTGAAGTAAGTGAGGTACAAAGAAATTAATATTTGAAATCGTGCACAAATCACGTAAATTGAGCTAGAAAATGGTTTGCGAGTCTGTAAGTGTTATGTGTCAGACAACATTGTGTAAAAGTGAACAGAGTGTGAGATACAAAAAAATGATATCTTTATATAGTGGACAAATCACGTAAAGAGAGTTAAAAAACGGTTTAGTAGTATCTCAGTGATATGTGTCACACACAAAAGTGAACAGAGTGTGAAGTAAGTGAGGTACAAAAAAATTAATATTTGAAATCGTGCACAAATCACGTAAAGAGAGCTAAAAAATGGTTTACGAGTCTGTAAGTGTTATGTGTCAGACAACATTGTGTAAAAGTGAACAGAGTGTGAGATACAAAATAATGATTTTTTATATAGTGGACAAATCACGTAAAAAGAGTTAAAAAACGGTTTAGTAGTCTCTCAGTGATATATGTCAGACACAAAAGTAAACAGAGATATGTGTTACATACAAAAGTGAACAGAGTGTGAAGTAAGTGAGGTACAAAAAAATTAATATTTGAAATCGTGCACAAATCACGTAAAGAGAGCTAAAAAATGGTTTACGAGTCTGTAAGTGTTATGTGTCAGACAACATTGTGTAAAAGTGAACAGAGTGTGAGATACAAAAAAATGAATTTTTTATATAGTGGACAAATCACGTAAAGAGAGTTAAAAAATGGTTTAGTAGACTCTCAGTGATATATGTCAGACACAAAATTGAACAGTGATATGTGTTACATACAAAAGTGAACAGAGTGTGAAGTAAGTGAGGTACAAAAAAATTAATATTTGAAATCGTGCACAAATCACGTAAAGAGAGCTAAAAAATGATTTACGAGTCTGTAAGTGTTGTGTGTCAGACAACATTGTGTAAAATTGAACAGAGTGTGAGATACAAAATAATGATTTTTTTATATAGTGGACAAATCACGTAAAGAGAGTTAAAAAACGGTTTAGTAGTATCTCAGTGATATGTGTCACACACAAAAGTGAACAGAGTGTGAAGTAAGTGAGGTACAAAGAAATTAATATTTGAAATCGTGCACAAATCACGTAAATTGAGCTAGAAAATGGTTTGCGAGTCTGTAAGTGTTATGTGTCAGACAACATTGTGTAAAAGTGAACAGAGTGTGAGATACAAAAAAATGATATCTTTATATAGGGGACAAATCAGGTAAAGAGAGTTAAAAAACGGTTTAGTAGTATCTCAGTGATATGTGTCACACACAAAAGTGAACAGAGTGTGAAGTAAGTGAGGTACAAAAAAATTAATATTTGAAATCGTGCACAAATCACGTAAAGAGAGCTAAAAAATGGTTTACGAGTCTGTAAGTGTTATGTGTCAGACAACATTGTGTAAAAGTGAACAGAGTGTGAGATACAAAATAATGATTTATTATATAGTGGACAAATCACGTAAAAAGAGTTAAAAAACGGTTTAGTAGTCTCTCAGTGATATATGTCAGACACAAAAGTAAACAGAGATATGTGTTACATACAAAAGTGAACAGAGTGTGAAGTAAGTGAGGTACAAAAAAATTAATATTTGAAATCGTGCACAAATCACGTAAAGAGAGCTAAAAAATGGTTTACGAGTCTGTAAGTGTTATGTGTCAGACAACATTGTGTAAGAGTGAACAGAGTGTGAGATACAAAAAAATGAATTTTTTATATAGTGGACAAATCACGCAAAGAGAGTTAAAAAACGGTTTAGTAGTCTCTCAGTGATATATGTCAGACACAAAAGTGAACAGAGATATGTGTTACATACAAAAGTGAACAGAATGTGAAGTAAGTGAGGTACAAAAAAATTAATATTTGAAATCGTGCACAAATCACGTAAGGAGAGCTAAAAAATGGTTTACGAGTCTGTAAGTGTTATGTGTCAAACAACATTGTGTAAAAGTGAACAGAGTGTGAGATACAAAAAAATGATTTCTTTATATAGTGGACAAATCACGTAAACAGATTTAAAAAACGGTTCAGTAGTCTCTCAGTGATATATGTCAAACACAAAAGTGAACAGAGATATGTGTCACACACAAAAGTGAACAGAGTGTGAAGTAAGTGAGGTACAAAAAAATTAATATTTGAAATCGTGCACAAATCACGTAAAGAGAGCTAAAAAATGGTTTACGAGTCTGTAAGTGTTATGTGTCAGACAACATTGTGTAAGAGTGAACAGAGTGTGAGATACAAAAAAATGAATTTTTTATATAGTGGACAAATCACGTAAAGAGAGTTAAAAAACGGTTTAGTAGTCTCTCAGTGATATATGTCAGACACAAAAGTGAACAGAGATATGTGTTACATACAAAAGTGAACAGAGTGTGAAGTAAGTGAGGTACAAAAAAATTAATATTTGAAATCGTGCACAAATCACGTAAAGAGAGCTAAAAAATGTTTTACGAGTCTGTAAGTGTTATGTGTCAGACAACATTGTGTAAGAGTGAACAGAGTGTGAGATACAAAAAAATGAATTTTTTATATAGTGGACAAATCACGTAAAGAGAGTTAAAAAACGGTTTAGTAGTCTCTCAGTGATATATGTCAGACACAAAAGTGAACAGAGATATGTGTTACATACAAAAGTGAACAGAGTGTGAAGTAAGTGAGGTACAAAAAAATTAATATTTGAAATCGTGCACAAATCACGTAAAGAGAGCTAAAAAATGGTTTACGAGTCTGTAAGTGTTTTGTGTCAGACAACATTGTGTAAAAGTGAACAGAGTGTGAGATACAAAAAAATGATTTCTTTATATAGTGGACAAATCACGTAAAGAGAGTTAAAAAACGGTTTAGTAGTCTCTCAGTGATATATGTCAGACACAAAAGTGAACAGAGATATGTGTCACACACAAAAGTGAACAGAGTGTGAAGTAAGTAAGGTACAAAAAAATTAATATTTGAAATCGTGCACAAATCACGTAAAGAGAGCTAAAAAATGGTTTACGAGTCTGTAAGTGTTATGTGTCAGACAACATTGTGTAAAAGTGAACAGAGTGTGAGATACAAAATAATGATTTTTTATATAGTGGACAAATCACGTAAAGAGAGTTAAAAAACGGTTTAGTAGTATCTCAGTGATATGTGTCACACACAAAAGTGAACAGAGTGTGAAGTAAGAGAGGTACAAAAAAATTAATATTTGAAATCGTGCACAAATCACGTAAATTGAGCTAAAAAATGGTTTACGAGTCCGTAAGTGTTATGTGTCAGACAACATCGTGTAAAAGTGAACAGAGTGTGAGATACAAAAAAATGATTTCTTTATATAGTGGACAAATCACGTAAAGAGAGTTAAAAAACGGTTTAGTAGTCTCTCAGTGATATATGTCAGACACAAAAGTGAACAGAGATATGTGTCACACACAAAAGTGAACAGAGTGTGAAGTAAGTGAGGTACAAAAAAATTAATATTTGAAATCGTGCACAAATCACGTAAAGAGAGCTAAAAAATGGTTTACGAGTCTGTAAGTGTTATGTGTCAGACAACATTGTGTAAGAGTGAACAGAGTGTGAGATACAAAAAAATGAATTTTTTATATAGTGGACAAATGACGTAAAGAGAGTTAAAAAACGGTTTAGTAGTCTCTCAGTGATATATGTCAGACACAAAAGTGAACAGAGTGTGAAGTAAGTGAGGTACAAAAAAATTAATATTTGAAATCGTGCACAAATCACGTAAAGAGAGCTAAAAAATGGTTTACGAGTCTGTAAGTGTTATGTGTCAGACAACATTGTGTAAGAGTGAACAGAGTGTGAGATACAAAAAAATGATTTTTTTATATAGTGGACAAATCACGTAAAGAGAGTTAAAAAACGGTTTAGTAGTCTCTCAGTGATATATGTCAGACACAAAAGTGAACAGAGTGTGAAGTAAGTGAGGTACAAAAAAATTAATATTTGAAATCGTGCACAAATCACGTAAAGAGAGCTAAAAAATGGTTTACGAGTCTGTAAGTATTATGTGTCAGACAACATTGTGTAAAAGTGAACAGAGTGTGAGATACAAAAAAATGATTTCTTTATATAGTGGACAAATCACGTAAAGAGAGTTAAAAAACGGTTTAGTAGTCTCTCAGTGATATATGTCAGACACAAAAGTGAACAGAGATATGTGTCACACACAAAAGTGAACAGAGTGTGAAGTAAGTAAGGTACAAAAAAATTAATATTTGAAATCGTGCACAAATCACGTAAAGAGAGCTAAAAAATGGTTTACGAGTCTGTAAGTGTTATGTGTCAGACAACATTGTGTAAAAGTGAACAGAGTGTGAGATACAAAATAATGATTTTTTATATAGTGGACAAATCACGTAAAGAGAGTTAAAAAACGGTTTAGTAGTATCTCAGTGATATGTGTCACACACAAAAGTGAACAGAGTGTGAAGTAAGTGAGGTACAAAAAAATTAATATTTGAAATCGTGCACAAATCACGTAAATTGAGCTAAAAAATGGTTTACGAGTCCGTAAGTGTTATGTGTCAGACAACATTGTGTAAAATTGAACAGAGTGTGAGATACAAAATAATGATTTTTTTATATAGTGGACAAATCACGTAAAGAGAGTCAAAAAACGGTTTAGTAGTATCTCAGTGATATGTGTCACACACAAAAGTGAACAGAGTGTGAAGTAAGTGAGGTACAAAGAAATTAATATTTGAAATCGTGCACAAATCACGTAAATTGAGCTAGAAAATGGTTTGCGAGTCTGTAAGTGTTATGTGTCAGACAACATTGTGTAAAAGTGAACAGAGTGTGAGATACAAAAAAATGATATCTTTATATAGTGGACAAATCACGTAAAGAGAGTTAAAAAACGGTTTAGTAGTATCTCAATGATATGTGTCACACACAAAAGTGAACAGAGTGTGAAGTAAGTGAGGTACAAAAAAATTAATATTTGAAATCGTGCACAAATCACGTAAAGAGAGCTAAAAAATGGTTTACGAGTCTGTAAGTGTTATGTGTCAGACAACATTGTGTAAAAGTGAACAGAGTGTGAGATACAAAATAATGATTTTTTATATAGTGGACAAATCACGTAAAAAGAGTTAAAAAACGGTTTAGTAGTCTCTCAGTGATATATGTCAGACACAAAAGTAAACAGAGATATGTGTTACATACAAAAGTGAACAGAGTGTGAAGTAAGTGAGGTACAAAAAAATTAATATTTGAAATCGTGCACAAATCACGTAAAGAGAGCTAAAAAATGGTTTACGAGTCTGTAAGTGTTATGTGTCAGACAACATTGTGTAAAAGTGAACAGAGTGTGAGATACAAAAAAATGAATTTTTTATATAGTGGACAAATCACGTAAAGAGAGTTAAAAAATGGTTTAGTAGACTCTCAGTGATATATGTCAGACACAAAATTGAACAGTGATATGTGTTACATACAAAAGTGAACAGAGTGTGAAGTAAGTGAGGTACAAAAAAATTAATATTTGAAATCGTGCACAAATCACGTAAATTGAGCTAGAAAATGGTTTGCGAGTCTGTAAGTGTTATGTGTCAGACAACATTGTGTAAAAGTGAACAGAGTGTGAGATACAAAAAAATGATATCTTTATATAGTGGACAAATCACGTAAAGAGAGTTAAAAAACGGTTTAGTAGTCTCTCAGTGATATATGTCAGACACAAAAGTGAACAGAGATATGTGTCACACACAAAAGTGAACAGAGTGTGAAGTAAGTGAGGTACAAAAAAATTAATATTTGAAATCGTGCACAAATCACGTAAACAGAGCTAAAAAATGGTTTACGAGTCTGTAAGTGTTATGTGTCAGACAACATTGTGTAAGAGTGAACAGAGTGTGAGATACAAAAAAATGAATTTTTTATATAGTGGACAAATCACGTAAAGAGAGTTAAAAAACGGTTTAGTAGTCTCTCTGTGATATATGTCAGACACAAAATTGAACAGAGATATGTGTTACATACAAAAGTGAACAGAGTGTGAAGTAAGTGAGGTACAAAAAAATTAATATTTGAAATCGTGCACAAATCACGTAAAGAGAGCTAAAAAATGGTTTACGAGTCTGTAAGTGTTATGTGTCAGACAACATTGTGTAAGAGTGAACAGAGTGTGAGATACAAAAAAATGAATTTTTTATATAGTGGACAAATGACGTAAAGAGAGTTAAAAAACGGTTTAGTAGTCTCTCAGTGATATATGTCAGACACAAAAGTGAACAAAGTGTGAAGTAAGTGAGGTACAAAAAAATTAATATTTGAAATCGTGCACAAATCACGTAAAGAGAGCTAAAAAATGGTTTACGAGTCTGTAAGTGTTATGTGTCAGACAACATTGTGTAAGAGTGAACAGAGTGTGAGATACAAAAAAATGATTTTTTTATATAGTGGACAAATCACGTAAAGAAAGTTAAAAAACGGTTTAGTAGTCTCTCAGTGATATATGTCAGACACAAAAGTGAACAGAGTGTGAAGTAAGTGAGGTACAAAAAAATTAATATTTGAAATCGTGCACAAATCACGTAAAGAGAGCTAAAAAATGGTTTACGAGTCTGTAAGTGTTAGGTGTCAGACAACATTGTGTAAAAGTGAACAGAGTGTGAGATACAAAAAAATGATTTCTTTATATAGTGGACAAATCACGTAAAGAGAGTTAAAAAACGGTTTAGTAGTCTCTCAGTGATATATGTCAGACACAAAAGTGAACAGAGATATGTGTCACACACAAAAGTGAACAGAGTGTGAAGTAAGTAAGGTACAAAAAAATTAATATTTGAAATCGTGCACAAATCACGTAAAGAGAGCTAAAAAATGGTTTACGAGTCTGTAAGTGTTATGTGTCAGACAACATTGTGTAAAAGTGAACAGAGTGTGAGATACAAAATAATGATTTTTTATATAGTGGACAAATCACGTAAAGAGAGTTAAAAAACGGTTTAGTAGTATCTCAGTGATATGTGTCACACACAAAAGTGAACAGAGTGTGAAGTAAGTGAGGTACAAAAAAATTAATATTTGAAATCGTGCACAAATCACGTAAATTGAGCTAAAAAATGGTTTACGAGTCCGTAAGTGTTATGTGTCAGACAACATTGTGTAAAATTGAACAGAGTGTGAGATACAAAATAATGATTTTTTTATATAGTGGACAAATCACGTAAAGAGAGTTAAAAAACGGTTTAGTAGTATCTCAGTGATATGTGTCACACACAAAAGTGAACAGAGTGTGAAGTAAGTGAGGTACAAAGAAATTAATATTTGAAATCGTGCACAAATCACGTAAATTGAGCTAGAAAATGGTTTGCGAGTCTGTAAGTGTTATGTGTCAGACAACATTGTGTAAAAGTGAACAGAGTGTGAGATACAAAAAAATGATATCTTTATATAGTGGACAAATCACGTAAAGAGAGTTAAAAAACGGTTTAGTAGTATCTCAGTGATATGTGTCACACACAAAAGTGAACAGAGTGTGAAGTAAGTGAGGTACAAAAAAATTAATATTTGAAATCGTGCACAAATCACGTAAAGAGAGCTAAAAAATGGTTTACGAGTCTGTAAGTGTTATGTGTCAGACAACATTGTGTAAAAGTGAACAGAGTGTGAGATACAAAATAATGATTTTTTATATAGTGGACAAATCACGTAAAAAGAGTTAAAAAACGGTTTAGTAGTCTCTCAGTGATATATGTCAGACACAAAAGTAAACAGAGATATGTGTTACATACAAAAGTGAACAGAGTGTGAAGTAAGTGAGGTACAAAAAAATTAATATTTGAAATCGTGCACAAATCACGTAAAGAGAGCTAAAAAATGGTTTACGAGTCTGTAAGTGTTATGTGTCAGACAACATTGTGTAAAAGTGAACAGAGTGTGAGATACAAAAAAATGAATTTTTTATATAGTGGACAAATCACGTAAAGAGAGTTAAAAAATGGTTTAGTAGACTCTCAGTGATATATGTCAGACACAAAATTGAACAGTGATATGTGTTACATACAAAAGTGAACAGAGTGTGAAGTAAGTGAGGTACAAAAAAATTAATATTTGAAATCGTGCACAAATCACGTAAAGAGAGCTAAAAAATGATTTACGAGTCTGTAAGTGTTTTGTGTCAGACAACATTGTGTAAAATTGAACAGAGTGTGAGATACAAAATAATGATTTTTTTATATAGTGGACAAATCACGTAAAGAGAGTTAAAAAACGGTTTAGTAGTATCTCAGTGATATGTGTCACACACAAAAGTGAACAGAGTGTGAAGTAAGTGAGGTACAAAGAAATTAATATTTGAAATCGTGCACAAATCACGTAAATTGAGCTAGAAAATGGTTTGCGAGTCTGTAAGTGTTATGTGTCAGACAACATTGTGTAAAAGTGAACAGAGTGTGAGATACAAAAAAATGATATCTTTATATAGGGGACAAATCAGGTAAAGAGAGTTAAAAAACGGTTTAGTAGTATCTCAGTGATATGTGTCACACACAAAAGTGAACAGAGTGTGAAGTAAGTGAGGTACAAAAAAATTAATATTTGAAATCGTGCACAAATCACGTAAAGAGAGCTAAAAAATGGTTTACGAGTCTGTAAGTGTTATGTGTCAGACAACATTGTGTAAAAGTGAACAGAGTGTGAGATACAAAATAATGATTTATTATATAGTGGACAAATCACGTAAAAAGAGTTAAAAAACGGTTTAGTAGTCTCTCAGTGATATATGTCAGACACAAAAGTAAACAGAGATATGTGTTACATACAAAAGTGAACAGAGTGTGAAGTAAGTGAGGTACAAAAAAATTAATATTTGAAATCGTGCACAAATCACGTAAAGAGAGCTAAAAAATGGTTTACGAGTCTGTAAGTGTTATGTGTCAGACAACATTGTGTAAGAGTGAACAGAGTGTGAGATACAAAAAAATGAATTTTTTATATAGTGGACAAATCACGCAAAGAGAGTTAAAAAACGGTTTAGTAGTCTCTCAGTGATATATGTCAGACACAAAAGTGAACAGAGATATGTGTTACATACAAAAGTGAACAGAGTGTGAAGTAAGTGAGGTACAAAAAAATTAATATTTGAAATCGTGCACAAATCACGTAAGGAGAGCTAAAAAATGGTTTACGAGTCTGTAAGTGTTATGTGTCAAACAACATTGTGTAAAAGTGAACAGAGTGTGAGATACAAAAAAATGATTTCTTTATATAGTGGACAAATCACGTAAACAGATTTAAAAAACGGTTCAGTAGTCTCTCAGTGATATATGTCAAACACAAAAGTGAACAGAGATATGTGTCACACACAAAAGTGAACAGAGTGTGAAGTAAGTGAGGTACAAAAAAATTAATATTTGAAATCGTGCACAAATCACGTAAAGAGAGCTAAAAAATGGTTTACGAGTCTGTAAGTGTTATGTGTCAGACAACATTGTGTAAGAGTGAACAGAGTGTGAGATACAAAAAAATGAATTTTTTATATAGTGGACAAATCACGTAAAGAGAGTTAAAAAACGGTTTAGTAGTCTCTCAGTGATATATGTCAGACACAAAAGTGAACAGAGATATGTGTTACATACAAAAGTGAACAGAGTGTGAAGTAAGTGAGGTACAAAAAAATTAATATTTGAAATCGTGCACAAATCACGTAAAGAGAGCTAAAAAATGTTTTACGAGTCTGTAAGTGTTATGTGTCAGACAACATTGTGTAAGAGTGAACAGAGTGTGAGATACAAAAAAATGAATTTTTTATATAGTGGACAAATCACGTAAAGAGAGTTAAAAAACGGTTTAGTAGTCTCTCAGTGATATATGTCAGACACAAAAGTGAACAGAGATATGTGTTACATACAAAAGTGAACAGAGTGTGAAGTAAGTGAGGTACAAAAAAATTAATATTTGAAATCGTGCACAAATCACGTAAAGAGAGCTAAAAAATGGTTTACGAGTCTGTAAGTGTTTTGTGTCAGACAACATTGTGTAAAAGTGAACAGAGTGTGAGATACAAAAAAATGATTTCTTTATATAGTGGACAAATCACGTAAAGAGAGTTAAAAAACGGTTTAGTAGTCTCTCAGTGATATATGTCAGACACAAAAGTGAACAGAGATATGTGTCACACACAAAAGTGAACAGAGTGTGAAGTAAGTAAGGTACAAAAAAATTAATATTTGAAATCGTGCACAAATCACGTAAAGAGAGCTAAAAAATGGTTTACGAGTCTGTAAGTGTTATGTGTCAGACAACATTGTGTAAAAGTGAACAGAGTGTGAGATACAAAATAATGATTTTTTATATAGTGGACAAATCACGTAAAGAGAGTTAAAAAACGGTTTAGTAGTATCTCAGTGATATGTGTCACACACAAAAGTGAACAGAGTGTGAAGTAAGAGAGGTACAAAAAAATTAATATTTGAAATCGTGCACAAATCACGTAAATTGAGCTAAAAAATGGTTTACGAGTCCGTAAGTGTTATGTGTCAGACAACATCGTGTAAAAGTGAACAGAGTGTGAGATACAAAAAAATGATTTCTTTATATAGTGGACAAATCACGTAAAGAGAGTTAAAAAACGGTTTAGTAGTCTCTCAGTGATATATGTCAGACACAAAAGTGAACAGAGATATGTGTCACACACAAAAGTGAACAGAGTGTGAAGTAAGTGAGGTACAAAAAAATTAATATTTGAAATCGTGCACAAATCACGTAAAGAGAGCTAAAAAATGGTTTACGAGTCTGTAAGTGTTATGTGTCAGACAACATTGTGTAAGAGTGAACAGAGTGTGAGATACAAAAAAATGAATTTTTTATATAGTGGACAAATCACGTAAAGAGAGTTAAAAAACGGTTTAGTAGTCTCTCAGTGATATATGTCAGACACAAAAGTAAACAGAGATATGTGTTACATACAAAAGTGAACAGAGTGTGAAGTAAGTGAGGTACAAAAAAATTAATATTTGAAATCGTGCACAAATCACGTAAAGATACCTAAAAAATGGTTTACGAGTCTGTAAGTGTTATGTGTCAGACAACATTGTGTAAAAGTGAACAGAGTGTGAGATACAAAAAAATGAATTTTTTATATAGTGGACAAATCACGTAAAGAGAGTTAAAAAATGGTTTAGTAGACTCTCAGTGATATATGTCAGACACAAAATTGAACAGAGATATGTGTTACATACAAAAGTGAACAGAGTGTGAAGTAAGTGAGGTACAAAAAAATTAATATTTGAAATCGTGCACAAATCACGTAAAGAGAGCTAAAAAATGATTTACGAGTCTGTAAGTGTTGTGTGTCAGACAACATTGTGTAAAATTGAACAGAGTGTGAGATACAAAATAATGATTTTTTTATATAGTGGACAAATCACGTAAAGAGAGTTAAAAAACGGTTTAGTAGTATCTCAGTGATATGTGTCACACACAAAAGTGAACAGAGTGTGAAGTAAGTGAGGTACAAAAAAATTAATATTTGAAATCGTGCACAAATCACGTAAATTGAGCTAAAAAATGGTTTACGAGTCCGTAAGTGTTATGTGTCAGACAACATTGTGTAAAATTGAACAGAGTGTGAGATACAAAATAATGATTTTTTTATATAGTGGACAAATCACGTAAAGAGAGTTAAAAAACGGTTTAGTAGTATCTCAGTGATATGTGTCACACACAAAAGTGAACAGAGTGTGAAGTAAGTGAGGTACAAAGAAATTAATATTTGAAATCGTGCACAAATCACGTAAATAGAGCTAGAAAATGGTTTGCGAGTCTGTAAGTGTTATGTGTCAGACAACATTGTGTAAAAGTGAACAGAGTGTGAGATACAAAAAAATGATATCTTTATATAGTGGACAAATCACGTAAAGAGAGTTAAAAAACGGTTTAGTAGTATCTCAGTGATATGTGTCACACACAAAAGTGAACAGAGTGTGAAGTAAGTGAGGTACAAAAAAATTAATATTTGAAATCGTGCACAAATCACGTAAAGAGAGCTAAAAAATGGTTTACGAGTCTGTAAGTGTTATGTGTCAGACAACATTGTGTAAAAGTGAACAGAGTGTGAGATACAAAATAATGATTTTTTATATAGTGGACAAATCACGTAAAAAGAGTTAAAAAACGGTTTAGTAGTCTCTCAGTGATATATGTCAGACACAAAAGTAAACAGAGATATGTGTTACATACAAAAGTGAACAGAGTGTGAAGTAAGTGAGGTACAAAAAAATTAATATTTGAAATCGTGCACAAATCACGTAAAGAGAGCTAAAAAATGGTTTACGAGTCTGTAAGTGTTATGTGTCAGACAACATTGTGTAAAAGTGAACAGAGTGTGAGATACAAAAAAATGAATTTTTTATATAGTGGACAAATCACGTAAAGAGAGTTAAAAAATGGTTTAGTAGACTCTCAGTGATATATGTCAGACACAAAATTGAACAGTGATATGTGTTACATACAAAAGTGAACAGAGTGTGAAGTAAGTGAGGTACAAAAAAATTAATATTTGAAATCGTGCACAAATCACGTAAAGAGAGCTAAAAAATGATTTACGAGTCTGTAAGTGTTGTGTGTCAGACAACATTGTGTAAAATTGAACAGAGTGTGAGATACAAAATAATGATTTTTTTATATAGTGGACAAATCACGTAAAGAGAGTTAAAAAACGGTTTAGTAGTATCTCAGTGATATGTGTCACACACAAAAGTGAACAGAGTGTGAAGTAAGTGAGGTACAAAGAAATTAATATTTGAAATCGTGCACAAATCACGTAAATTGAGCTAGAAAATGGTTTGCGAGTCTGTAAGTGTTATGTGTCAGACAACATTGTGTAAAAGTGAACAGAGTGTGAGATACAAAAAAATGATATCTTTATATAGGGGACAAATCAGGTAAAGAGAGTTAAAAAACGGTTTAGTAGTATCTCAGTGATATGTGTCACACACAAAAGTGAACAGAGTGTGAAGTAAGTGAGGTACAAAAAAATTAATATTTGAAATCGTGCACAAATCACGTAAAGAGAGCTAAAAAATGGTTTACGAGTCTGTAAGTGTTATGTGTCAGACAACATTGTGTAAAAGTGAACAGAGTGTGAGATACAAAATAATGATTTATTATATAGTGGACAAATCACGTAAAAAGAGTTAAAAAACGGTTTAGTAGTCTCTCAGTGATATATGTCAGACACAAAAGTAAACAGAGATATGTGTTACATACAAAAGTGAACAGAGTGTGAAGTAAGTGAGGTACAAAAAAATTAATATTTGAAATCGTGCACAAATCACGTAAAGAGAGCTAAATAATGGTTTACGAGTCTGTAAGTGTTATGTGTCAGACAACATTGTGTAAGAGTGAACAGAGTGTGAGATACAAAAAAATGAATTTTTTATATAGTGGACAAATCACGCAAAGAGAGTTAAAAAACGGTTTAGTAGTCTCTCAGTGATATATGTCAGACACAAAAGTGAACAGAGATATGTGTTACATACAAAAGTGAACAGAGTGTGAAGTAAGTGAGGTACAAAAAAATTAATATTTGAAATCGTGCACAAATCACGTAAGGAGAGCTAAAAAATGGTTTACGAGTCTGTAAGTGTTATGTGTCAAACAACATTGTGTAAAAGTGAACAGAGTGTGAGATACAAAAAAATGATTTCTTTATATAGTGGACAAATCACGTAAACAGATTTAAAAAACGGTTCAGTAGTCTCTCAGTGATATATGTCAAACACAAAAGTGAACAGAGATATGTGTCACACACAAAAGTGAACAGAGTGTGAAGTAAGTGAGGTACAAAAAAATTAATATTTGAAATCGTGCACAAATCACGTAAAGAGAGCTAAAAAATGGTTTACGAGTCTGTAAGTGTTATGTGTCAGACAACATTGTGTAAGAGTGAACAGAGTGTGAGATACAAAAAAATGAATTTTTTATATAGTGGACAAATCACGTAAAGAGAGTTAAAAAACGGTTTAGTAGTCTCTCAGTGATATATGTCAGACACAAAAGTGAACAGAGATATGTGTTACATACAAAAGTGAACAGAGTGTGAAGTAAGTGAGGTACAAAAAAATTAATATTTGAAATCGTGCACAAATCACGTAAAGAGAGCTAAAAAATGTTTTACGAGTCTGTAAGTGTTATGTGTCAGACAACATTGTGTAAGAGTGAACAGAGTGTGAGATACAAAAAAATGAATTTTTTATATAGTGGACAAATCACGTAAAGAGAGTTAAAAAACGGTTTAGTAGTCTCTCAGTGATATATGTCAGACACAAAAGTGAACAGAGATATGTGTTACATACAAAAGTGAACAGAGTGTGAAGTAAGTGAGGTACAAAAAAATTAATATTTGAAATCGTGCACAAATCACGTAAAGAGAGCTAAAAAATGGTTTACGAGTCTGTAAGTGTTTTGTGTCAGACAACATTGTGTAAAAGTGAACAGAGTGTGAGATACAAAAAAATGATTTCTTTATATAGTGGACAAATCACGTAAAGAGAGTTAAAAAACGGTTTAGTAGTCTCTCAGTGATATATGTCAGACACAAAAGTGAACAGAGATATGTGTCACACACAAAAGTGAACAGAGTGTGAAGTAAGTAAGGTACAAAAAAATTAATATTTGAAATCGTGCACAAATCACGTAAAGAGAGCTAAAAAATGGTTTACGAGTCTGTAAGTGTTATGTGTCAGACAACATTGTGTAAAAGTGAACAGAGTGTGAGATACAAAATAATGATTTTTTATATAGTGGACAAATCACGTAAAGAGAGTTAAAAAACGGTTTAGTAGTATCTCAGTGATATGTGTCACACACAAAAGTGAACAGAGTGTGAAGTAAGAGAGGTACAAAAAAATTAATATTTGAAATCGTGCACAAATCACGTAAATTGAGCTAAAAAATGGTTTACGAGTCCGTAAGTGTTATGTGTCAGACAACATCGTGTAAAAGTGAACAGAGTGTGAGATACAAAAAAATGATTTCTTTATATAGTGGACAAATCACGTAAAGAGAGTTAAAAAACGGTTTAGTAGTCTCTCAGTGATATATGTCAGACACAAAAGTGAACAGAGATATGTGTCACACACAAAAGTGAACAGAGTGTGAAGTAAGTGAGGTACAAAAAAATTAATATTTGAAATCGTGCACAAATCACGTAAAGAGAGCTAAAAAATGGTTTACGAGTCTGTAAGTGTTATGTGTCAGACAACATTGTGTAAGAGTGAACAGAGTGTGAGATACAAAAAAATGAATTTTTTATATAGTGGACAAATGACGTAAAGAGAGTTAAAAAACGGTTTAGTAGTCTCTCAGTGATATATGTCAGACACAAAAGTGAACAGAGTGTGAAGTAAGTGAGGTACAAAAAAATTAATATTTGAAATCGTGCACAAATCACGTAAAGAGAGCTAAAAAATGGTTTACGAGTCTGTAAGTGTTATGTGTCAGACAACATTGTGTAAGAGTGAACAGAGTGTGAGATACAAAAAAATGATTTTTTTATATAGTGGACAAATCACGTAAAGAGAGTTAAAAAACGGTTTAGTAGTCTCTCAGTGATATATGTCAGACACAAAAGTGAACAGAGTGTGAAGTAAGTGAGGTACAAAAAAATTAATATTTGAAATCGTGCACAAATCACGTAAAGAGAGCTAAAAAATGGTTTACGAGTCTGTAAGTGTTATGTGTCAGACAACATTGTGTAAAAGTGAACAGAGTGTGAGATACAAAAAAATGATTTCTTTATATAGTGGACAAATCACGTAAAGAGAGTTAAAAAACGGTTTAGTAGTCTCTCAGTGATATATGTCAGACACAAAAGTGAACAGAGATATGTGTCACACACAAAAGTGAACAGAGTGTGAAGTAAGTAAGGTACAAAAAAATTAATATTTGAAATCGTGCACAAATCACGTAAAGAGAGCTAAAAAATGGTTTACGAGTCTGTAAGTGTTATGTGTCAGACAACATTGTGTAAAAGTGAACAGAGTGTGAGATACAAAATAATGATTTTTTATATAGTGGACAAATCACGTAAAGAGAGTTAAAAAACGGTTTAGTAGTATCTCAGTGATATGTGTCACACACAAAAGTGAACAGAGTGTGAAGTAAGTGAGGTACAAAAAAATTAATATTTGAAATCGTGCACAAATCACGTAAATTGAGCTAAAAAATGGTTTACGAGTCCGTAAGTGTTATGTGTCAGACAACATTGTGTAAAATTGAACAGAGTGTGAGATACAAAATAATGATTTTTTTATATAGTGGACAAATCACGTAAAGAGAGTCAAAAAACGGTTTAGTAGTATCTCAGTGATATGTGTCACACACAAAAGTGAACAGAGTGTGAAGTAAGTGAGGTACAAAGAAATTAATATTTGAAATCGTGCACAAATCACGTAAATTGAGCTAGAAAATGGTTTACGAGTCTGTAAGTGTTGTGTGTCAGACAACATTGTGTAAAATTGAACAGAGTGTGAGATACAAAATAATGATTTTTTTATATAGTGGACAAATCACGTAAAGAGAGTTAAAAAACGGTTTAGTAGTATCTCAGTGATATGTGTCACACACAAAAGTGAACAGAGTGTGAAGTAAGTGAGGTACAAAGAAATTAATATTTGAAATCGTGCACAAATCACGTAAATTGAGCTAGAAAATGGTTTGCGAGTCTGTAAGTGTTATGTGTCAGACAACATTGTGTAAAAGTGAACAGAGCACACTCTGTTCAAAAAAATGATATCTTTATATAGTGGACAAATCACGTAAAGAGAGTTAAAAAACGGTTTAGTAGTATCTCAGTGATATGTGTCACACACAAAAGTGAACAGAGTGTGAAGTAAGTGAGGTACAAAAAAATTAATATTTGAAATCGTGCACAAATCACGTAAAGAGAGCTAAAAAATGGTTTACGAGTCTGTAAGTGTTATGTGTCAGACAACATTGTGTAAAAGTGAACAGAGTGTGAGATACAAAATAATGATTTTTTATATAGTGGACAAATCACGTAAAAAGAGTTAAAAAACGGTTTAGTAGTCTCTCAGTGATATATGTCAGACACAAAAGTAAACAGAGATATGTGTTACATACAAAAGTGAACAGAGTGTGAAGTAAGTGAGGTACAAAAAAATTAATATTTGAAATCGTGCACAAATCACGTAAAGAGAGCTAAAAAATGGTTTACGAGTCTGTAAGTGTTATGTGTCAGACAACATTGTGTAAGAGTGAACAGAGTGTGAGATACAAAAAAATGAATTTTTTATATAGTGGACAAATCACGCAAAGAGAGTTAAAAAACGGTTTAGTAGTCTCTCAGTGATATATGTCAGACACAAAAGTGAACAGAGATATGTGTTACATACAAAAGTGAACAGAGTGTGAAGTAAGTGAGGTACAAAAAAATTAATATTTAAAATCGTGCACAAATCACGTAAAGAGAGCTAAAAAATGGTTTACGAGTCTGTAAGTGTTATGTGTCAAACAACATTGTGTAAAAGTGAACAGAGTGTGAGATACAAAAAAATGATTTCTTTATATAGTGGACAAATCACGTAAACAGATTTAAAAAACGGTTTAGTAGTCTCTCAGTGATATATGTCAAACACAAAAGTGAACAGAGATATGTGTCACACACAAAAGTGAACAGAGTGTGAAGTAAGTGAGGTACAAAAACATTAATATTTGAAATCGTGCACAAATCACGTAAAGAGAGCTAAAAAATGGTTTACGAGTCTGTAAGTGTTATGTGTCAGACAACATTGTGTAAGAGTGAACAGAGTGTGAGATACAAAAAAATGAATTTTTTATATAGTGGACAAATCACGTAAAGAGAGTTAAAAAACGGTTTAGTAGTCTCTCAGTGATATATGTCAGACACAAAAGTGAACAGAGATATGTGTTACATACAAAAGTGAACAGAGTGTGAAGTAAGTGAGGTACAAAAAAATTATATTTGAAATCGTGCACAAATCACGTAAAGAGAGCTAAAAAATGGTTTACGAGTCTGTAAGTGTTATGTGTCAGACAACATTGTGTAAGAGTGAACAGAGTGTGAGATACAAAAAAATGAATTTTTTATATAGTGGACAAATCACGTAAGGAGAGTTAAAAAACGGTTTAGTAGTCTCTCAGTGATATATGTCAGACACAAAAGTGAACAGAGATATGTGTTACATACAAAAGTGAACAGAGTGTGAAGTAAGTGAGGTACAAAAAAATTAATATTTGAAATCGTGCACAAATCACGTAAAGAGAGCTAAAAAATGGTTTACGAGTCTGTAAGTGTTTTGTGTCAGACAACATTGTGTAAAAGTGAACAGAGTGTGAGATACAAAAAAATGATTTCTTTATATAGTGGACAAATCACGTAAAGAGAGTTAAAAAACGGTTTAGTAGTCTCTCAGTGATATATGTCAGACACAAAAGTGAACAGAGATATGTGTCACACACAAAAGTGAACAGAGTGTGAAGTAAGTAAGGTACAAAAAAATTAATATTTGAAATCGTGCACAAATCACGTAAAGAGAGCTAAAAAATGGTTTACGAGTCTGTAAGTGTTATGTGTCAGACAACATTGTGTAAAAGTGAACAGAGTGTGAGATACAAAATAATGATTTTTTATATAGTGGACAAATCACGTAAAGAGAGTTAAAAAACGGTTTAGTAGTCTCTCAGTGATATATGTCAGACACAAAAGTGAACAGAGATATGTGTCACACACAAAAGTGAACAGAGTGTGAAGTAAGTGAGGTACAAAAAAATTAATATTTGAAATCGTGCACAAATCACGTAAACAGAGCTAAAAAATGGTTTACGAGTCTGTAAGTGTTATGTGTCAGACAACATTGTGTAAGAGTGAACAGAGTGTGAGATACAAAAAAATGAATTTTTTATATAGTGGACAAATCACGTAAAGAGAGTTAAAAAACGGTTTAGTAGTCTCTCAGTGATATATGTCAGACACAAAAGTAAACAGAGATATGTGTTACATACAAAAGTGAACAGAGTGTGAAGTAAGTGAGGTACAAAAAAATTAATATTTGAAATCGTGCACAAATCACGTAAAGATACCTAAAAAATGGTTTACGAGTCTGTAAGTGTTATGTGTCAGACAACATTGTGTAAAAGTGAACAGAGTGTGAGATACAAAAAAATGAATTTTTTATATAGTGGACAAATCACGTAAAGAGAGTTAAAAAATGGTTTAGTAGACTCTCAGTGATATATGTCAGACACAAAATTGAACAGAGATATGTGTTACATACAAAAGTGAACAGAGTGTGAAGTAAGTGAGGTACAAAAAAATTAATATTTGAAATCGTGCACAAATCACGTAAAGAGAGCTAAAAAATGATTTACGAGTCTGTAAGTGTTGTGTGTCAGACAACATTGTGTAAAATTGAACAGAGTGTGAGATACAAAATAATGATTTTTTTATATAGTGGACAAATCACGTAAAGAGAGTTAAAAAACGGTTTAGTAGTATCTCAGTGATATGTGTCACACACAAAAGTGAACAGAGTGTGAAGTAAGTGAGGTACAAATAAATTAATATTTGAAATCGTGCACAAATCACGTAAATTGAGCTAGAAAATGGTTTGCGAGTCTGTAAGTGTTATGTGTCAGACAACATTGTGTAAAAGTGAACAGAGTGTGAGATACAAAAAAATGATATCTTTATATAGTGGACAAATCACGTAAAGAGAGTTAAAAAACGGTTTAGTAGTCTCTCAGTGATATATGTCAGACACAAAAGTGAACAGAGATATGTGTCACACACAAAAGTGAACAGAGTGTGAAGTAAGTGAGGTACAAAAAAATTAATATTTGAAATCGTGCACAAATCACGTAAACAGAGCTAAAAAATGGTTTACGAGTCTGTAAGTGTTATGTGTCAGACAACATTGTGTAAGAGTGAACAGAGTGTGAGATACAAAAAAATGAATTTTTTATATAGTGGACAAATCACGTAAAGAGAGTTAAAAAACGGTTTAGTAGTCTCTCTGTGATATATGTCAGACACAAAATTGAACAGAGATATGTGTTACATACAAAAGTGAACAGAGTGTGAAGTAAGTGAGGTACAAAAAAATTAATATTTGAAATCGTGCACAAATCACGTAAAGAGAGCTAAAAAATGGTTTACGAGTCTGTAAGTGTTATGTGTCAGACAACGTTGTGTAAGAGTGAACAGAGTGTGAGATACAAAAAAATGAATTTTTTATATAGTGGACAAATGACGTAAAGAGAGTTAAAAAACGGTTTAGTAGTCTCTCAGTGATATATGTGAGACACAAAAGTGAACAAAGTGTGAAGTAAGTGAGGTACAAAAAAATTAATATTTGAAATCGTGCACAAATCACGTAAAGAGAGCTAAAAAATGGTTTACGAGTCTGTAAGTGTTATGTGTCAGACAACATTGTGTAAGAGTGAACAGAGTGTGAGATACAAAAAAATGATTTTTTTATATAGTGGACAAATCACGTAAAGAAAGTTAAAAAACGGTTTAGTAGTCTCTCAGTGATATATGTCAGACACAAAAGTGAACAGAGTGTGAAGTAAGTGAGGTACAAAAAAATTAATATTTGAAATCGTGCACAAATCACGTAAAGAGAGCTAAAAAATGGTTTACGAGTCTGTAAGTGTTAGGTGTCAGACAACATTGTGTAAAAGTGAACAGAGTGTGAGATACAAAAAAATGATTTCTTTATATAGTGGACAAATCACGTAAAGAGAGTTAAAAAACGGTTTAGTAGTCTCTCAGTGATATATGTCAGACACAAAAGTGAACAGAGATATGTGTCACACACAAAAGTGAACAGAGTGTGAAGTAAGTAAGGTACAAAAAAATTAATATTTGAAATCGTGCACAAATCACGTAAAGAGAGCTAAAAAATGGTTTACGAGTCTGTAAGTGTTATGTGTCAGACAACATTGTGTAAAAGTGAACAGAGTGTGAGATACAAAATAATGATTTTTTATATAGTGGACAAATCACGTAAAGAGAGTTAAAAAACGGTTTAGTAGTATCTCAGTGATATGTGTCACACACAAAAGTGAACAGAGTCTGAAGTAAGTGAGGTACAAAAAAATTAATATTTGAAATCGTGCACAAATCACGTAAATTGAGCTAAAAAATGGTTTACGAGTCCGTAAGTGTTATGTGTCAGACAACATTGTGTAAAATTGAACAGAGTGTGAGATACAAAATAATGATTTTTTTATATAGTGGACAAATCACGTAAAGAGAGTTAAAAAACGGTTTAGTAGTATCTCAGTGATATGTGTCACACACAAAAGTGAACAGAGTGTGAAGTAAGTGAGGTACAAAGAAATTAATATTTGAAATCGTGCACAAATCACGTAAATTGAGCTAGAAAATGGTTTGCGAGTCTGTAAGTGTTATGTGTCAGACAACATTGTGTAAAAGTGAACAGAGTGTGAGATACAAAAAAATGATATCTTTATATAGTGGACAAATCACGTAAAGAGAGTTAAAAAACGGTTTAGTAGTATCTCAGTGATATGTGTCACACACAAAAGTGAACAGAGTGTGAAGTAAGTGAGGTACAAAAAAATTAATATTTGAAATCGTGCACAAATCACGTAAAGAGAGCTAAAAAATGGTTTACGAGTCTGTAAGTGTTATGTGTCAGACAACATTGTGTAAAAGTGAACAGAGTGTGAGATACAAAATAATGATTTTTTATATAGTGGACAAATCACGTAAAAAGAGTTAAAAAACGGTTTAGTAGTCTCTCAGTGATATATGTCAGACACAAAAGTAAACAGAGATATGTGTTACATACAAAAGTGAACAGAGTGTGAAGTAAGTGAGGTACAAAAAAATTAATATTTGAAATCGTGCACAAATCACGTAAAGAGAGCTAAAAAATGGTTTACGAGTCTGTAAGTGTTATGTGTCAGACAACATTGTGTAAAAGTGAACAGAGTGTGAGATACAAAAAAATGAATTTTTTATATAGTGGACAAATCACGTAAAGAGAGTTAAAAAATGGTTTAGTAGACTCTCAGTGATATATGTCAGACACAAAATTGAACAGTGATATGTGTTACATACAAAAGTGAACAGAGTGTGAAGTAAGTGAGGTACAAAAAAATTAATATTTGAAATCGTGCACAAATCACGTAAAGAGAGCTAAAAAATGATTTACGAGTCTGTAAGTGTTGTGTGTCAGACAACATTGTGTAAAATTGAACAGAGTGTGAGATACAAAATAATGATTTTTTTATATAGTGGACAAATCACGTAAAGAGAGTTAAAAAACGGTTTAGTAGTATCTCAGTGATATGTGTCACACACAAAAGTGAACAGAGTGTGAAGTAAGTGAGGTACAAAGAAATTAATATTTGAAATCGTGCACAAATCACGTAAATTGAGCTAGAAAATGGTTTGCGAGTCTGTAAGTGTTATGTGTCAGACAACATTGTGTAAAAGTGAACAGAGTGTGAGATACAAAAAAATGATATCTTTATATAGGGGACAAATCAGGTAAAGAGAGTTAAAAAACGGTTTAGTAGTATCTCAGTGATATGTGTCACACACAAAAGTGAACAGAGTGTGAAGTAAGTGAGGTACAAAAAAATTAATATTTGAAATCGTGCACAAATCACGTAAAGAGAGCTAAAAAATGGTTTACGAGTCTGTAAGTGTTATGTGTCAGACAACATTGTGTAAAAGTGAACAGAGTGTGAGATACAAAATAATGATTTATTATATAGTGGACAAATCACGTAAAAAGAGTTAAAAAACGGTTTAGTAGTCTCTCAGTGATATATGTCAGACACAAAAGTAAACAGAGATATGTGTTACATACAAAAGTGAACAGAGTGTGAAGTAAGTGAGGTACAAAAAAATTAATATTTGAAATCGTGCACAAATCACGTAAAGAGAGCTAAAAAATGGTTTACGAGTCTGTAAGTGTTATGTGTCAGACAACATTGTGTAAGAGTGAACAGAGTGTGAGATACAAAAAAATGAATTTTTTATATAGTGGACAAATCACGCAAAGAGAGTTAAAAAACGGTTTAGTAGTCTCTCAGTGATATATGTCAGACACAAAAGTGAACAGAGATATGTGTTACATACAAAAGTGAACAGAGTGTGAAGTAAGTGAGGTACAAAAAAATTAATATTTGAAATCGTGCACAAATCACGTAAGGAGAGCTAAAAAATGGTTTACGAGTCTGTAAGTGTTATGTGTCAAACAACATTGTGTAAAAGTGAACAGAGTGTGAGATACAAAAAAATGATTTCTTTATATAGTGGACAAATCACGTAAACAGATTTAAAAAACGGTTCAGTAGTCTCTCAGTGATATATGTCAAACACAAAAGTGAACAGAGATATGTGTCACACACAAAAGTGAACAGAGTGTGAAGTAAGTGAGGTACAAAAAAATTAATATTTGAAATCGTGCACAAATCACGTAAAGAGAGCTAAAAAATGGTTTACGAGTCTGTAAGTGTTATGTGTCAGACAACATTGTGTAAGAGTGAACAGAGTGTGAGATACAAAAAAATGAATTTTTTATATAGTGGACAAATCACGTAAAGAGAGTTAAAAAACGGTTTAGTAGTCTCTCAGTGATATATGTCAGACACAAAAGTGAACAGAGATATGTGTTACATACAAAAGTGAACAGAGTGTGAAGTAAGTGAGGTACAAAAAAATTAATATTTGAAATCGTGCACAAATCACGTAAAGAGAGCTAAAAAATGGTTTACGAGTCTGTAAGTGTTTTGTGTCAGACAACATTGTGTAAAAGTGAACAGAGTGTGAGATACAAAAAAATGATTTCTTTATATAGTGGACAAATCACGTAAAGAGAGTTAAAAAACGGTTTAGTAGTCTCTCAGTGATATATGTCAGACACAAAAGTGAACAGAGATATGTGTCACACACAAAAGTGAACAGAGTGTGAAGTAAGTAAGGTACAAAAAAATTAATATTTGAAATCGTGCACAAATCACGTAAAGAGAGCTAAAAAATGGTTTACGAGTCTGTAAGTGTTATGTGTCAGACAACATTGTGTAAAAGTGAACAGAGTGTGAGATACAAAATAATGATTTTTTATTTAGTGGACAAATCACGTAAAGAGAGTTAAAAAACGGTTTAGTAGTATCTCAGTGATATGTGTCACACACAAAAGTGAACAGAGTGTGAAGTAAGAGAGGTACAAAAAAATTAATATTTGAAATCGTGCACAAATCACGTAAATTGAGCTAAAAAATGGTTTACGAGTCCGTAAGTGTTATGTGTCAGACAACATCGTGTAAAAGTGAACAGAGTGTGAGATACAAAAAAATGATTTCTTTATATAGTGGACAAATCACGTAAAGAGAGTTAAAAAACGGTTTAGTAGTCTCTCAGTGATATATGTCAGACACAAAAGTGAACAGAGATATGTGTCACACACAAAAGTGAACAGAGTGTGAAGTAAGTGAGGTACAAAAAAATTAATATTTGAAATCGTGCACAAATCACGTAAAGAGAGCTAAAAAATGGTTTACGAGTCTGTAAGTGTTATGTGTCAGACAACATTGTGTAAGAGTGAACAGAGTGTGAGATACAAAAAAATGAATTTTTTATATAGTGGACAAATCACGTAAAGAGAGTTAAAAAACGGTTTAGTAGTCTCTCAGTGATATATGTCAGACACAAAAGTAAACAGAGATATGTGTTACATACAAAAGTGAACAGAGTGTGAAGTAAGTGAGGTACAAAAAAATTAATATTTGAAATCGTGCACAAATCACGTAAAGATACCTAAAAAATGGTTTACGAGTCTGTAAGTGTTATGTGTCAGACAACATTGTGTAAAAGTGAACAGAGTGTGAGATACAAAAAAATGAATTTTTTATATAGTGGACAAATCACGTAAAGAGAGTTAAAAAATGGTTTAGTAGACTCTCAGTGATATATGTCAGACACAAAATTGAACAGAGATATGTGTTACATACAAAAGTGAACAGAGTGTGAAGTAAGTGAGGTACAAAAAAATTAATATTTGAAATCGTGCACAAATCACGTAAAGAGAGCTAAAAAATGATTTACGAGTCTGTAAGTGTTGTGTGTCAGACAACATTGTGTAAAATTGAACAGAGTGTGAGATACAAAATAATGATTTTTTTATATAGTGGACAAATCACGTAAAGAGAGTTAAAAAACGGTTTAGTAGTATCTCAGTGATATGTGTCACACACAAAAGTGAACAGAGTGTGAAGTAAGTGAGGTACAAAGAAATTAATATTTGAAATCGTGCACAAATCACGTAAATTGAGCTAGAAAATGGTTTGCGAGTCTGTAAGTGTTATGTGTCAGACAACATTGTGTAAAAGTGAACAGAGTGTGAGATACAAAAAAATGATATCTTTATATAGTGGACAAATCACGTAAAGAGAGTTAAAAAACGGTTTAGTAGTATCTCAGTGATATGTGTCACACACAAAAGTGAACAGAGTGTGAAGTAAGTGAGGTACAAAAAAATTAATATTTGAAATCGTGCACAAATCACGTAAAGAGAGCTAAAAAATGGTTTACGAGTCTGTAAGTGTTATGTGTCAGACAACATTGTGTAAGAGTGAACAGAGTGTGAGATTCAAAAAAATGAATTTTTTATATAGTGGACAAATCACGCAAAGAGAGTTAAAAAACGGTTTAGTAGTCTCTCAGTGATATATGTCAGACACAAAAGTGAACAGAGATATGTGTTACATACAAAAGTGAACAGAGTGTGAAGTAAGTGAGGTACAAAAAAATTAATATTTGAAATCGTGCACAAATCACGTAAAGAGAGCTAAAAAATGGTTTACGAGTCTGTAAGTGTTATGTGTCAGACAACATTGTGTAAAAGTGAACAGAGTGTGAGATACAAAAAAATGATTTCTTTATATAGTGGACAAATCACGTAAAGAGAGTTAAAAAACGGTTTAGTAGTCTCTCAGTGATATATGTCAGACTCAAAAGTGAACAGAGATATGTGTCACACACAAAAGTGAACAGAGTGTGAAGTAAGTAAGGTACAAAAAAATTAATATTTGAAATCGTGCACAAATCACGTAAAGAGAGCTAAAAAATGGTTTACGAGTCTGTAAGTGTTATGTGTCAGACAACATTGTGTAAAAGTGAACAGAGTGTGAGATACAAAATAATGATTTTTTTATATAGTGGACAAATCACGTAAAGAGAGTTAAAAAACGGTTTAGTAGTATCTCAGTGATATGTGTCACACACAAAAGTGAACAGAGTGTGAAGTAAGTGAGGTACAAAAAAATTAATATTTGAAATCGTGCACAAATCACGTAAAGAGAGCTAAAAAATGGTTTACGAGTCTGTAAGTGTTATGTGTCAGACAACATTGTGTAAGAGTGAACGGAGTGTGAGATACAAAAAAATGAATTTTTTATATAGTGGACAAATCACGTAAAGAGAGTTAAAAAACGGTTTAGTAGTCTCTCAGTGATATATGTCAGACACAAAAGTAAACAGAGATATGTGTTACATACAAAAGTGAACAGAGTGTGAAGTAAGTGAGGTACAAAAAAATTAATATTTGAAATCGTGCACAAATCACGTAAAGAGAGCTAAAAAATGGTTTACGAGTCTGTAAGTGTTATGTGTCAGACAACATTGTGTAAAAGTGAACAGAGTGTGAGATACAAAAAAATGATTTTTTTATATAGTGGACAAATCACGTAAAGAGAGTTAAAAAATGGTTTAATAGACTCTCAGTGATGTATGTCAGACACAAAATTGAACAGAGATATGTGTTACATACAAAAGTGAACAGAGTGTGAAGTAAGTGAGGTACAAAAAAATTAATATTTGAAATCGTGCACAAATCACGTAAAGAGAGCTAAAAAATGATTTACGAGTCTGTAAGTGTTGTGTGTCAGACAACATTGTGTAAAATTGAACAGAGTGTGAGATACAAAATAATGATTTTTTTATATAGTGGACAAATCACGTAAAGAGAGTTAAAAAACGGTTTAGTAGTATCTCAGTGATATGTGTCACACACAAAAGTGAACAGAGTGTGAAGTAAGTGAGGTACAAAAAAATTAATATTTGAAATCGTGCACAAATCACGTAAAGAGAGCTAAAAAATGGTTTACGAGTCTGTAAGTGTTATGTGTCAGACAACATTGTGTAAGAGTGAACAGAGTGTGAGATACAAAAAAATGAATTTTTTATATAGTGGACAAATCACGAAAAGAGAGTTAAAAAACGGTTTAGTAGTCTCTCAGTGATATATGTCAGACACAAAAGTAAACAGAGATATGTGTTACATACAAAAGTGAACAGAGTGTGAAGTAAGTGAGGTACAAAAAAATTAATATTTGAAATCGTGCACAAATCACGTAAAGAGACCTCAAAAATGGTTTACGAGTCTGTAAGTGTAATGTGTCAGACAACATTGTGTAAAAGTGAACAGAGTGTGAGATACAAAAAAATGATTTTTTTATATAGTGGACAAATCACGTAAAGAGAGTTAAAAAATGGTTTAGTAGACTCTCAGTGATATATGTCAGACACAAAATTGAACAGAGATATGTGTTACATACAAAAGTGAACAGAGTGTGAAGTAAGTGAGGTACAAAAAAATTAATATTTGAAATCGTGCACAAATCACGTAAAGAGAGCTAAAAAATGATTTACGAGTCTGTAAGTGTTGTGTGTCAGACAACATTGTGTAAAATTGAACAGAGTGTGAGATACAAAATAATGATTTTTTTATATAGTGGACAAATCACGTAAAGAGAGTTAAAAAACGGTTTAGTAGTATCTCAGTGATATGTGTCACACACAAAAGTGAACAGAGTGTGAAGTAAGTGAGGTACAAATAAATTAATATTTGAAATCGTGCACAAATCACGTAAATTGAGCTAGAAAATGGTTTGCGAGTCTGTAAGTGTTATGTGTCAGACAACATTGTGTAAAAGTGAACAGAGTGTGAGATACAAAAAAATGATATCTTTATATAGTGGACAAATCACGTAAAGAGAGTTAAAAAACGGTTTAGTAGTCTCTCAGTGATATATGTCAGACACAAAAGTGAACAGAGATATGTGTCACACACAAAAGTGAACAGAGTGTGAAGTAAGTGAGGTACAAAAAAATTAATATTTGAAATCGTGCACAAATCACGTAAACAGAGCTAAAAAATGGTTTACGAGTCTGTAAGTGTTATGTGTCAGACAACATTGTGTAAGAGTGAACAGAGTGTGAGATACAAAAAAATGAATTTTTTATATAGTGGACAAATCACGTAAAGAGAGTTAAAAAACGGTTTAGTAGTGTCTCTGTGATATATGTCAGACACAAAAGTGAACAGAGATATGTGTTACATACAAAAGTGAACAGAGTGTGAAGTAAGTGAGGTACAAAAAAATTAATATTTGAAATCGTGCACAAATCACGTAAAGAGAGCTAAAAAATGGTTTACGAGTCTGTAAGTGTTATGTGTCAGACAACATTGTGTAAGAGTGAACAGAGTGTGAGATACAAAAAAATGAATTTTTTATATAGTGGACAAATCACGTAAAGAGAGTTAAAAAACGGTTTAGTAGTCTCTCAGTGATATATGTCAGACACAAAAGTGAATAGAGATATGTGTTACATACAAAACTGAACAGAGTGTGAAGTAAGTGAGGTACAAAAAAATTAATATTTGAAATCGTGCACAAATCACGTAAAGAGAGCTAAAAAATGGTTTACGAGTCTGTAAGTGTTATGTGTCAGACAACATTGTGTAAAAGTGAACAGAGTGTGAGATACAAAAAAATGATTTCTTTATATAGTGGACAAATCACGTAAAGAGAGTTAAAAAAACGGTTTAGTAGTCTCTCAGTGATATATGTCAGACACAAAAGTAAACAGAGATATGTGTCACACACAAAAGTGAACAGAGTGTGAAGTAAGTAAGGTACAAAAAAATTAATATTTGAAATCGTGCACAAATCACGTAAAGAGAGCTAAAAAATGGTTTACGAGTCTGTAAGTGTTATGTGTCAGACAACATTGTGTAAAAGTGAACAGAGTGTGAGATACAAAATAATGATTTTTTATATAGTGGACAAATCACGTAAAGAGAGTTAAAAAACGGTTTAGTAGTATCTCAGTGATATGTGTCACACACAAAAGTGAACAGAGTGTGAAGTAAGTGAGGTACAAAAAAATTAATATTTGAAATCGTGCACAAATCACGTAAATTGAGCTAAAAAATGGTTTACGAGTCCGTAAGTGTTATGTGTCAGACAACATCGTGTAAAAGTGAACAGAGTGTGAGATACAAAAAAATTATTTCTTTATATAGTGGACAAATCACGTAAAGAGAGTTAAAAAACGGTTTAGTAGTCTCTCAGTGATATATGTCAGACACAAAAGTGAACAGATATGTGTCACACACAAAAGTGAACAGAGTGTGAAGTAAGTGAGGTACAAAAAAATTAATATTTGAAATCGTGCACAAATCACGTAAATTGAGCTAAAAAATGGTTTACGAGTCCGTAAGTGTTATGTGTCAGACAACATTGTGTAAGAGTGAACAGAGTGTGAGATACAAAAAAATGAATTTTTTATATAGTGGACAAATCACGTAAAGAGAGTTAAAAAACGGTTTAGTAGTCTCTCAGTGATATATGTCAGACACAAAAGTAAACAGAGATATGTGTTACATACAAAAGTGAACAGAGTGTGAAGTAAGTGAGGTACAAAAAAATTAATATTTGAAATCGTGCACAAATCACGTAAAGATACCTAAAAAATGGTTTACGAGTCTGTAAGTGTTATGTGTCAGACAACATTGTGTAAAAGTGAACAGAGTGTGAGATACAAAAAAATGAATTTTTTATATAGTGGACAAATCACGTAAAGAGAGTTAAAATATGGTTTAGTAGACTCTCAGTGATATATGTCAGACACAAAATTGAACAGTGATATGTGTTACATACAAAAGTGAACAGAGTGTGAAGTAAGTGAGGTACAAAAAAATTAATATTTGAAATCGTGCACAAATCACGTAAAGAGAGCTAAAAAATGATTTACGAGTCTGTAAGTGTTGTGTGTCAGACAACATTGTGTAAAATTGAACAGAGTGTGAGATACAAAATAATGATTTTTTTATATAGTGGACAAATCACGTAAAGAGAGTTAAAAAACGGTTTAGTAGTATCTCAGTGATATGTGTCACACACAAAAGTGAACAGAGTGTGAAGTAAGTGAGGTACAAAGAAATTAATATTTGAAATCGTGCACAAATCACGTAAATTGAGCTAGAAAATGGTTTGCGAGTCTGTAAGTATGTGTCAGACAACATTGTGTAAAAGTGAACAGAGTGTGAGATACAAAAAAATGATATCTTTATATAGTGGACAAATCACGTAAAGAGAGTTAAAAAACGGTTTAGTAGTATCTCAGTGATATGTGTCACACACAAAAGTGAACAGAGTGTGAAGTAAGTGAGGTACAAAAAAATTAATATTTGAAATCGTGCACAAATCACGTAAAGAGAGCTAAAAAATGGTTTACGAGTCTGTAAGTGTTATGTGTCAGACAACATTGTGTAAAAGTGAACAGAGTGTGAGATACAAAATAATGATTTTTTATATAGTGGACAAATCACGTAAAGAGAGTTAAAAAACGGTTTAGTAGTCTCTCGGTGATATATGTCAGACACAAAAGTAAACAGAGATATGTGTTACATACAAAAGTGAACAGAGTGTGAAGTAAGTGAGGTACAAAGAAATTAATATTTGAAATCGTGCACAAATCACGTAAATTGAGCTAGAAAATGGTTTGCGAGTCTGTAAGTATGTGTCAGACAACATTGTGTAATAGTGAACAGAGTGTGAGATACAAAAAAATGATATCTTTATATAGTGGACAAATCACGTAAAGAGAGTTAAAAAACGCTTTAGTAGTATCTCAGTGATATGTGTCACACACAAAAGTGAACAGAGTGTGAAGTAAGAGGGGTACAAAAAAATTAATATTTGAAATCGTGCACAAATCACGTAAATTGAACTAAAAAATGGTTTACGAGTCCGTAAGTGTTATGTGTCAGACAACATCGTGTAAAAGTGAACAGAGTGTGAGATACAAAAAAATGATTTCTTTATATAGTGGACAAATCACGTAAAGAGAGTTAAAAAACGGTTTAGTAGTCTCTCAGTGATATATGTCAGACACAAAAGTGAACAGATATGTGTCACACACAAAAGTGAACAGAGTGTGAAGTAAGTGAGGTACAAAAAAAATTAATATTTGAAATCGTGCACAAATCACGTAAAGAGAGCTAAAAAATGGTTTACGAGTCTGTAAGTGTTATGTGTCAGACAACATTGTGTAAGAGTGAACAGAGTGTGAGATACAAAAAAATGAATTTTTTATATAGTGGACAAATCACGTAAAGAGAGTTAAAAAACGGTTTAGTAGTCTCTCAGTGATATATGTCAGACACAAAAGTAAACAGAGATATGTGTTACATACAAAAGTGAACAGAGTGTGAAGTAAGTGAGGTACAAAAAAATTAATATTTGAAATCGTGCACAAATCACGTAAAGATACCTAAAAAATGGTTTACGAGTCTGTAAGTGTTATGTGTCAGACAACATTGTGTAAAAGTGAACAGAGTGTGAGATACAAAAAAATGAATTTTTTATATAGTGGACAAATCACGTAAAGAGAGTTAAAAAATGGTTTAGTAGACTCTCAGTGATATATGTCAGACACAAAATTTAACAGTGATATGTGTTACATACAAAAGTGAACAGAGTGTGAAGTAAGTGAGGTACAAAAAAATTAATATTTGAAATCGTGCACAAATCACGTAAAGAGAGCTAAAAAATGATTTACGAGTCTGTAAGTGTTGTGTGTCAGACAACATTGTGTAAAATTGAACAGAGTGTGAGATACAAAATAATGATTTTTTTATATAGTGGACAAATCACGTAAAGAGAGTTAAAAAACGGTTTAGTAGTATCTCAGTGATATGTGTCACACACAAAAGTGAACAGAGTGTGAAGTAAGTGAGGTACAAAGAAATTAATATTTGAAATCGTGCACAAATCACGTAAATTGAGCTAGAAAATGGTTTGCGAGTCTGTAAGTGTTATGTGTCAGACAACATTGTGTAAAAGTGAACAGAGTGTGAGATACAAAAAAATGATATCTTTATATAGGGGACAAATCAGGTAAAGAGAGTTAAAAAACGGTTTAGTAGTATCTCAGTGATATGTGTCACACACAAAAGTGAACAGAGTGTGAAGTAAGTGAGGTACAAAAAAATTAATATTTGAAATCGTGCACAAATCACGTAAAGAGAGCTAAAAAATGGTTTACGAGTCTGTAAGTGTTATGTGTCAGACAACATTGTGTAAAAGTGAACAGAGTGTGAGATACAAAATAATGATTTATTATATAGTGGACAAATCACGTAAAAAGAGTTAAAAAACGGTTTAGTAGTCTCTCAGTGATATATGTCAGACACAAAAGTAAACAGAGATATGTGTTACATACAAAAGTGAACAGAGTGTGAAGTAAGTGAGGTACAAAAAAATTAATATTTGAAATCGTGCACAAATCACGTAAAGAGAGCTAAAAAATGGTTTACGAGTCTGTAAGTGTTATGTGTCAGACAACATTGTGTAAGAGTGAACAGAGTGTGAGATACAAAAAAATGAATTTTTTATATAGTGGACAAATCACGCAAAGAGAGTTAAAAAACGGTTTAGTAGTCTCTCAGTGATATATGTCAGACACAAAAGTGAACAGAGATATGTGTTACATACAAAAGTGAACAGAGTGTGAAGTAAGTGAGGTACAAAAAAATTAATATTTGAAATCGTGCACAAATCACGTAAAGAGAGCTAAAAAATGGTTTACGAGTCTGTAAGTGTTATGTGTCAGACAACATTGTGTAAAAGTGAACAGAGTGTGAGATACAAAATAATGATTTATTATATAGTGGACAAATCACGTAAAAAGAGTTAAAAAACGGTTTAGTAGTCTCTCAGTGATATATGTCAGACACAAAAGTGAACAGATATGTGTCACACACAAAAGTGAACAGAGTGTGAAGTAAGTGAGGTACAAAAAAAATTAATATTTGAAATCGTGCACAAATCACGTAAAGAGAGCTAAAAAATGGTTTACGAGTCTGTAAGTGTTATGTGTCAGACAACATTGTGTAAGAGTGAACAGAGTGTGAGATACAAAAAAATGAATTTTTTATATAGTGGACAAATCACGTAAAGAGAGTTAAAAAACGGTTTAGTAGTCTCTCAGTGATATATGTCAGACACAAAAGTAAACAGAGATATGTGTTACATACAAAAGTGAACAGAGTGTGAAGTAAGTGAGGTACAAAAAAAATTAATATTTGAAATCGTGCACAAATCACGTAAAGAGAGCTAAAAAATGGTTTACGAGTCTGTAAGTGTTATGTGTCAGACAACATTGTGTAAGAGTGAACAGAGTGTGAGATACAAAAAAATGAATTTTTTATATAGTGGACAAATCACGTAAAGAGAGTTAAAAAACGGTTTAGTAGTCTCTCAGTGATATATGTCAGACACAAAAGTGAACAGAGATATGTGTTACATACAAAAGTGAACAGAGTGTGAAGTAAGTGAGGTACAAAAAAATTAATATTTGAAATCGTGCACAAATCACGTAAAGAGAGCTAAAAAATGGTTTACGAGTCTGTAAGTGTTTTGTGTCAGACAACATTGTGTAAAAGTGAACAGAGTGTGAGATACAAAAAAATGATTTCTTTATATAGTGGACAAATCACGTAAAGAGAGTTAAAAAACGGTTTAGTAGTCTCTCAGTGATATATGTCAGACACAAAAGTGAACAGAGATATGTGTCACACACAAAAGTGAACAGAGTGTGAAGTAAGTAAGGTACAAAAAAATTAATATTTGAAATCGTGCACAAATCACGTAAAGAGAGCTAAAAAATGGTTTACGAGTCTGTAAGTGTTATGTGTCAGACAACATTGTGTAAAAGTGAACAGAGTGTGAGATACAAAATAATGATTTTTTATTTAGTGGACAAATCACGTAAAGAGAGTTAAAAAACGGTTTAGTAGTATCTCAGTGATATGTGTCACACACAAAAGTGAACAGAGTGTGAAGTAAGAGAGGTACAAAAAAATTAATATTTGAAATCGTGCACAAATCACGTAAATTGAGCTAAAAAATGGTTTACGAGTCCGTAAGTGTTATGTGTCAGACAACATCGTGTAAAAGTGAACAGAGTGTGAGATACAAAAAAATGATTTCTTTATATAGTGGACAAATCACGTAAAGAGAGTTAAAAAACGGTTTAGTAGTCTCTCAGTGATATATGTCAGACACAAAAGTGAACAGAGATATGTGTCACACACAAAAGTGAACAGAGTGTGAAGTAAGTGAGGTACAAAAAAATTAATATTTGAAATCGTGCACAAATCACGTAAAGAGAGCTAAAAAATGGTTTACGAGTCTGTAAGTGTTATGTGTCAGACAACATTGTGTAAGAGTGAACAGAGTGTGAGATACAAAAAAATGAATTTTTTATATAGTGGACAAATCACGTAAAGAGAGTTAAAAAACGGTTTAGTAGTCTCTCAGTGATATATGTCAGACACAAAAGTAAACAGAGATATGTGTTACATACAAAAGTGAACAGAGTGTGAAGTAAGTGAGGTACAAAAAAATTAATATTTGAAATCGTGCACAAATCACGTAAAGATACCTAAAAAATGGTTTACGAGTCTGTAAGTGTTATGTGTCAGACAACATTGTGTAAAAGTGAACAGAGTGTGAGATACAAAAAAATGAATTTTTTATATAGTGGACAAATCACGTAAAGAGAGTTAAAAAATGGTTTAGTAGACTCTCAATGATATATGTCAGACACAAAATTGAACAGAGATATGTGTTACATACAAAAGTGAACAGAGTGTGAAGTAAGTGAGGTACAAAAAAATTAATATTTGAAATCGTGCACAAATCACGTAAAGAGAGCTAAAAAATGATTTACGAGTCTGTAAGTGTTGTGTGTCAGACAACATTGTGTAAAATTGAACAGAGTGTGAGATACAAAATAATGATTTTTTTATATAGTGGACAAATCACGTAAAGAGAGTTAAAAAACGGTTTAGTAGTATCTCAGTGATATGTGTCACACACAAAAGTGAACAGAGTGTGAAGTAAGTGAGGTACAAAGAAATTAATATTTGAAATCGTGCACAAATCACGTAAATTGAGCTAGAAAATGGTTTGCGAGTCTGTAAGTGTTATGTGTCAGACAACATTGTGTAAAAGTGAACAGAGTGTGAGATACAAAAAAATGATATCTTTATATAGTGGACAAATCACGTAAAGAGAGTTAAAAAACGGTTTAGTAGTATCTCAGTGATATGTGTCACACACAAAAGTGAACAGAGTGTGAAGTAAGTGAGGTACAAAAAAATTAATATTTGAAATCGTGCACAAATCACGTAAAGAGAGCTAAAAAATGGTTTACGAGTCTGTAAGTGTTATGTGTCAGACAACATTGTGTAAGAGTGAACAGAGTGTGAGATTCAAAAAAATGAATTTTTTATATAGTGGACAAATCACGCAAAGAGAGTTAAAAAACGGTTTAGTAGTCTCTCAGTGATATATGTCAGACACAAAAGTGAACAGAGATATGTGTTACATACAAAAGTGAACAGAGTGTGAAGTAAGTGAGGTACAAAAAAATTAATATTTGAAATCGTGCACAAATCACGTAGAGAGCTAAAAAATGGTTTACGAGTCTGTAAGTGTTATGTGTCAGACAACATTGTGTAAAAGTGAACAGAGTGTGAGATACAAAAAAATGATTTCTTTATATAGTGGACAAATCACGTAAAGAGAGTTAAAAAACGGTTTAGTAGTCTCTCAGTGATATATGTCAGACTCAAAAGTGAACAGAGATATGTGTCACACACAAAAGTGAACAGAGTGTGAAGTAAGTAAGGTACAAAAAAATTAATATTTGAAATCGTGCACAAATCACGTAAAGAGAGCTAAAAAATGGTTTACGAGTCTGTAAGTGTTATGTGTCAGACAACATTGTGTAAAAGTGAACAGAGTGTGAGATACAAAATAATGATTTTTTTATATAGTGGACAAATCACGTAAAGAGAGTTAAAAAACGGTTTAGTAGTATCTCAGTGATATGTGTCACACACAAAAGTGAACAGAGTGTGAAGTAAGTGAGGTACAAAAAAATTAATATTTGAAATCGTGCACAAATCACGTAAAGAGAGCTAAAAAATGGTTTACGAGTCTGTAAGTGTTATGTGTCAGACAACATTGTGTAAGAGTGAACGGAGTGTGAGATACAAAAAAATGAATTTTTTATATAGTGGACAAATCACGTAAAGAGAGTTAAAAAACGGTTTAGTAGTCTCTCAGTGATATATGTCAGACACAAAAGTAAACAGAGATATGTGTTACATACAAAAGTGAACAGAGTGTGAAGTAAGTGAGGTACAAAAAAATTAATATTTGAAATCGTGCACAAATCACGTAAAGAGAGCTAAAAAATGGTTTACGAGTCTGTAAGTGTTATGTGTCAGACAACATTGTGTAAAAGTGAACAGAGTGTGAGATACAAAAAAATGATTTTTTTATATAGTGGACAAATCACGTAAAGAGAGTTAAAAAATGGTTTAATAGACTCTCAGTGATGTATGTCAGACACAAAATTGAACAGAGATATGTGTTACATACAAAAATGAACAGAGTGTGAAGTAAGTGAGGTACAAAAAAATTAATATTTGAAATCGTGCACAAATCACGTAAAGAGAGCTAAAAAATGATTTACGAGTCTGTAAGTGTTGTGTGTCAGACAACATTGTGTAAAATTGAACAGAGTGTGAGATACAAAATAATGATTTTTTTATATAGTGGACAAATCACGTAAAGAGAGTTAAAAAACGGTTTAGTAGTATCTCAGTGATATGTGTCACACACAAAAGTGAACAGAGTGTGAAGTAAGTGAGGTACAAAAAAATTAATATTTGAAATCGTGCACAAATCACGTAAAGAGAGCTAAAAAATGGTTTACGAGTCTGTAAGTGTTATGTGTCAGACAACATTGTGTAAGAGTGAACAGAGTGTGAGATACAAAAAAATGAATTTTTTATATAGTGGACAAATCACGAAAAGAGAGTTAAAAAACGGTTTAGTAGTCTCTCAGTGATATATGTCAGACACTAAAGTAAACAGAGATATGTGTTACATACAAAAGTGAACAGAGTGTGAAGTAAGTGAGGTACAAAAAAATTAATATTTGAAATCGTGCACAAATCACGTAAAGAGACCTCAAAAATGGTTTACGAGTCTGTAAGTGTAATGTGTCAGACAACATTGTGTAAAAGTGAACAGAGTGTGAGATACAAAAAAATGATTTTTTTATATAGTGGACAAATCACGTAAAGAGAGTTAAAAAATGGTTTAGTAGACTCTCAGTGATATATGTCAGACACAAAATTGAACAGAGATATGTGTTACATACAAAAGTGAACAGAGTGTGAAGTAAGTGAGGTACAAAAAAATTAATATTTGAAATCGTGCACAAATCACGTAAAGAGAGCTAAAAAATGATTTACGAGTCTGTAAGTGTTGTGTGTCAGACAACATTGTGTAAAATTGAACAGAGTGTGAGATACAAAATAATGATTTTTTTATATAGTGGACAAATCACGTAAAGAGAGTTAAAAAACGGTTTAGTAGTATCTCAGTGATATGTGTCACACACAAAAGTGAACAGAGTGTGAAGTAAGTGAGGTACAAATAAATTAATATTTGAAATCGTGCACAAATCACGTAAATTGAGCTAGAAAATGGTTTGCGAGTCTGTAAGTGTTATGTGTCAGACAACATTGTGTAAAAGTGAACAGAGTGTGAGATACAAAAAAATGATATCTTTATATAGTGGACAAATCACGTAAAGAGAGTTAAAAAACGGTTTAGTAGTCTCTCAGTGATATATGTCAGACACAAAAGTGAACAGAGATATGTGTCACACACAAAAGTGAACAGAGTGTGAAGTAAGTGAGGTACAAAAAAATTAATATTTGAAATCGTGCACAAATCACGTAAACAGAGCTAAAAAATGGTTTACGAGTCTGTAAGTGTTATGTGTCAGACAACATTGTGTAAGAGTGAACAGAGTGTGAGATACAAAAAAATGAATTTTTTATATAGTGGACAAATCACGTAAAGAGAGTTAAAAAACGGTTTAGTAGTGTCTCTGTGATATATGTCAGACACAAAAGTGAACAGAGATATGTGTTACATACAAAAGTGAACAGAGTGTGAAGTAAGTGAGGTACAAAAAAATTAATATTTGAAATCGTGCACAAATCACGTAAAGAGAGCTAAAAAATGGTTTACGAGTCTGTAAGTGTTATGTGTCAGACAACATTGTGTAAGAGTGAACAGAGTGTGAGATACAAAAAAATGAATTTTTTATATAGTGGACAAATCACGTAAAGAGAGTTAAAAAACGGTTTAGTAGTCTCTCAGTGATATATGTCAGACACAAAAGTGAATAGAGATATGTGTTACATACAAAACTGAACAGAGTGTGAAGTAAGTGAGGTACAAAAAAATTAATATTTGAAATCGTGCACAAATCACGTAAAGAGAGCTAAAAAATGGTTTACGAGTCTGTAAGTGTTATGTGTCAGACAACATTGTGTAAAAGTGAACAGAGTGTGAGATACAAAAAAATGATTTCTTTATATAGTGGACAAATCACGTAAAGAGAGTTAAAAAAACGGTTTAGTAGTCTCTCAGTGATATATGTCAGACACAAAAGTAAACAGAGATATGTGTCACACACAAAAGTGAACAGAGTGTGAAGTAAGTAAGGTACAAAAAAATTAATATTTGAAATCGTGCACAAATCACGTAAAGAGAGCTAAAAAATGGTTTACGAGTCTGTAAGTGTTATGTGTCAGACAACATTGTGTAAAAGTGAACAGAGTGTGAGATACAAAATAATGATTTTTTATATAGTGGACAAATCACGTAAAGAGAGTTAAAAAACGGTTTAGTAGTATCTCAGTGATATGTGTCACACACAAAAGTGAACAGAGTGTGAAGTAAGTGAGGTACAAAAAAATTAATATTTGAAATCGTGCACAAATCACGTAAATTGAGCTAAAAAATGGTTTACGAGTCCGTAAGTGTTATGTGTCAGACAACATCGTGTAAAAGTGAACAGAGTGTGAGATACAAAAAAATGATTTCTTTATATAGTGGACAAATCACGTAAAGAGAGTTAAAAAACGGTTTAGTAGTCTCTCAGTGATATATGTCAGACACAAAAGTGAACAGATATGTGTCACACACAAAAGTGAACAGAGTGTGAAGTAAGTGAGGTACAAAAAAATTAATATTTGAAATCGTGCACAAATCACGTAAATTGAGCTAAAAAATGGTTTACGAGTCCGTAAGTGTTATGTGTCAGACAACATTGTGTAAGAGTGAACAGAGTGTGAGATACAAAAAAATGAATTTTTTATATAGTGGACAAATCACGTAAAGAGAGTTAAAAAACGGTTTAGTAGTCTCTCAGTGATATATGTCAGACACAAAAGTAAACAGAGATATGTGTTACATACAAAAGTGAACAGAGTGTGAAGTAAGTGAGGTACAAAAAAATTAATATTTGAAATCGTGCACAAATCACGTAAAGATACCTAAAAAATGGTTTACGAGTCTGTAAGTGTTATGTGTCAGACAACATTGTGTAAAAGTGAACAGAGTGTGAGATACAAAAAAATGAATTTTTTATATAGTGGACAAATCACGTAAAGAGAGTTAAAATATGGTTTAGTAGACTCTCAGTGATATATGTCAGACACAAAATTGAACAGTGATATGTGTTACATACAAAAGTGAACAGAGTGTGAAGTAAGTGAGGTACAAAAAAATTAATATTTGAAATCGTGCACAAATCACGTAAAGAGAGCTAAAAAATGATTTACGAGTCTGTAAGTGTTGTGTGTCAGACAACATTGTGTAAAATTGAACAGAGTGTGAGATACAAAATAATGATTTTTTTATATAGTGGACAAATCACGTAAAGAGAGTTAAAAAACGGTTTAGTAGTATCTCAGTGATATGTGTCACACACAAAAGTGAACAGAGTGTGAAGTAAGTGAGGTACAAAGAAATTAATATTTGAAATCGTGCACAAATCACGTAAATTGAGCTAGAAAATGGTTTGCGAGTCTGTAAGTATGTGTCAGACAACATTGTGTAAAAGTGAACAGAGTGTGAGATACAAAAAAATGATATCTTTATATAGTGGACAAATCACGTAAAGAGAGTTAAAAAACGGTTTAGTAGTATCTCAGTGATATGTGTCACACACAAAAGTGAACAGAGTGTGAAGTAAGTGAGGTACAAAAAAATTAATATTTGAAATCGTGCACAAATCACGTAAAGAGAGCTAAAAAATGGTTTACGAGTCTGTAAGTGTTATGTGTCAGACAACATTGTGTAAAAGTGAACAGAGTGTGAGATACAAAATAATGATTTTTTATATAGTGGACAAATCACGTAAAGAGAGTTAAAAAACGGTTTAGTAGTCTCTCGGTGATATATGTCAGACACAAAAGTAAACAGAGATATGTGTTACATACAAAAGTGAACAGAGTGTGAAGTAAGTGAGGTACAAAGAAATTAATATTTGAAATCGTGCACAAATCACGTAAATTGAGCTAGAAAATGGTTTGCGAGTCTGTAAGTATGTGTCAGACAACATTGTGTAATAGTGAACAGAGTGTGAGATACAAAAAAATGATATCTTTATATAGTGGACAAATCACGTAAAGAGAGTTAAAAAACGCTTTAGTAGTATCTCAGTGATATGTGTCACACACAAAAGTGAACAGAGTGTGAAGTAAGAGGGGTACAAAAAAATTAATATTTGAAATCGTGCACAAATCACGTAAATTGAACTAAAAAATGGTTTACGAGTCCGTAAGTGTTATGTGTCAGACAACATCGTGTAAAAGTGAACAGAGTGTGAGATACAAAAAAATGATTTCTTTATATAGTGGACAAATCACGTAAAGAGAGTTAAAAAACGGTTTAGTAGTCTCTCAGTGATATATGTCAGACACAAAAGTGAACAGATATGTGTCACACACAAAAGTGAACAGAGTGTGAAGTAAGTGAGGTACAAAAAAAATTAATATTTGAAATCGTGCACAAATCACGTAAAGAGAGCTAAAAAATGGTTTACGAGTCTGTAAGTGTTATGTGTCAGACAACATTGTGTAAGAGTGAACAGAGTGTGAGATACAAAAAAATGAATTTTTTATATAGTGGACAAATCACGTAAAGAGAGTTAAAAAACGGTTTAGTAGTCTCTCAGTGATATATGTCAGACACAAAAGTAAACAGAGATATGTGTTACATACAAAAGTGAACAGAGTGTGAAGTAAGTGAGGTACAAAAAAATTAATATTTGAAATCGTGCACAAATCACGTAAAGATACCTAAAAAATGGTTTACGAGTCTGTAAGTGTTATGTGTCAGACAACATTGTGTAAAAGTGAACAGAGTGTGAGATACAAAAAAATGAATTTTTTATATAGTGGACAAATCACGTAAAGAGAGTTAAAAAATGGTTTAGTAGACTCTCAGTGATATATGTCAGACACAAAATTTAACAGTGATATGTGTTACATACAAAAGTGAACAGAGTGTGAAGTAAGTGAGGTACAAAAAAATTAATATTTGAAATCGTGCACAAATCACGTAAAGAGAGCTAAAAAATGATTTACGAGTCTGTAAGTGTTGTGTGTCAGACAACATTGTGTAAAATTGAACAGAGTGTGAGATACAAAATAATGATTTTTTTATATAGTGGACAAATCACGTAAAGAGAGTTAAAAAACGGTTTAGTAGTATCTCAGTGATATGTGTCACACACAAAAGTGAACAGAGTGTGAAGTAAGTGAGGTACAAAGAAATTAATATTTGAAATCGTGCACAAATCACGTAAATTGAGCTAGAAAATGGTTTGCGAGTCTGTAAGTGTTATGTGTCAGACAACATTGTGTAAAAGTGAACAGAGTGTGAGATACAAAAAAATGATATCTTTATATAGGGGACAAATCAGGTAAAGAGAGTTAAAAAACGGTTTAGTAGTATCTCAGTGATATGTGTCACACACAAAAGTGAACAGAGTGTGAAGTAAGTGAGGTACAAAAAAATTAATATTTGAAATCGTGCACAAATCACGTAAAGAGAGCTAAAAAATGGTTTACGAGTCTGTAAGTGTTATGTGTCAGACAACATTGTGTAAAAGTGAACAGAGTGTGAGATACAAAATAATGATTTATTATATAGTGGACAAATCACGTAAAAAGAGTTAAAAAACGGTTTAGTAGTCTCTCAGTGATATATGTCAGACACAAAAGTAAACAGAGATATGTGTTACATACAAAAGTGAACAGAGTGTGAAGTAAGTGAGGTACAAAAAAATTAATATTTGAAATCGTGCACAAATCACGTAAAGAGAGCTAAAAAATGGTTTACGAGTCTGTAAGTGTTATGTGTCAGACAACATTGTGTAAGAGTGAACAGAGTGTGAGATACAAAAAAATGAATTTTTTATATAGTGGACAAATCACGCAAAGAGAGTTAAAAAACGGTTTAGTAGTCTCTCAGTGATATATGTCAGACACAAAAGTGAACAGAGATATGTGTTACATACAAAAGTGAACAGAGTGTGAAGTAAGTGAGGTACAAAAAAATTAATATTTGAAATCGTGCACAAATCACGTAAGGAGAGCTAAAAAATGGTTTACGAGTCTGTAAGTGTTATGTGTCAAACAACATTGTGTAAAAGTGAACAGAGTGTGAGATACAAAAAAATGATTTCTTTATATAGTGGACAAATCACGTAAACAGATTTAAAAAACGGTTCAGTAGTCTCTCAGTGATATATGTCAAACACAAAAGTGAACAGAGATATGTGTCACACACAAAAGTGAACAGAGTGTGAAGTAAGTGAGGTACAAAAAAATTAATATTTGAAATCGTGCACAAATCACGTAAAGAGAGCTAAAAAATGGTTTACGAGTCTGTAAGTGTTATGTGTCAGACAACATTGTGTAAGAGTGAACAGAGTGTGAGATACAAAAAAATGAATTTTTTATATAGTGGACAAATCACGTAAAGAGAGTTAAAAAACGGTTTAGTAGTCTCTCAGTGATATATGTCAGACACAAAAGTGAACAGAGATATGTGTTACATACAAAAGTGAACAGAGTGTGAAGTAAGTGAGGTACAAAAAAATTAATATTTGAAATCGTGCACAAATCACGTAAAGAGAGCTAAAAAATGTTTTACGAGTCTGTAAGTGTTATGTGTCAGACAACATTGTGTAAGAGTGAACAGAGTGTGAGATACAAAAAAATGAATTTTTTATATAGTGGACAAATCACGTAAAGAGAGTTAAAAAACGGTTTAGTAGTCTCTCAGTGATATATGTCAGACACAAAAGTGAACAGAGATATGTGTTACATACAAAAGTGAACAGAGTGTGAAGTAAGTGAGGTACAAAAAAATTAATATTTGAAATCGTGCACAAATCACGTAAAGAGAGCTAAAAAATGGTTTACGAGTCTGTAAGTGTTTTGTGTCAGACAACATTGTGTAAAAGTGAACAGAGTGTGAGATACAAAAAAATGATTTCTTTATATAGTGGACAAATCACGTAAAGAGAGTTAAAAAACGGTTTAGTAGTCTCTCAGTGATATATGTCAGACACAAAAGTGAACAGAGATATGTGTCACACACAAAAGTGAACAGAGTGTGAAGTAAGTAAGGTACAAAAAAATTAATATTTGAAATCGTGCACAAATCACGTAAAGAGAGCTAAAAAATGGTTTACGAGTCTGTAAGTGTTATGTGTCAGACAACATTGTGTAAAAGTGAACAGAGTGTGAGATACAAAATAATGATTTTTTATATAGTGGACAAATCACGTAAAGAGAGTTAAAAAACGGTTTAGTAGTATCTCAGTGATATGTGTCACACACAAAAGTGAACAGAGTGTGAAGTAAGAGAGGTACAAAAAAATTAATATTTGAAATCGTGCACAAATCACGTAAATTGAGCTAAAAAATGGTTTACGAGTCCGTAAGTGTTATGTGTCAGACAACATCGTGTAAAAGTGAACAGAGTGTGAGATACAAAAAAATGATTTCTTTATATAGTGGACAAATCACGTAAAGAGAGTTAAAAAACGGTTTAGTAGTCTCTCAGTGATATATGTCAGACACAAAAGTGAACAGAGATATGTGTCACACACAAAAGTGAACAGAGTGTGAAGTAAGTGAGGTACAAAAAAATTAATATTTGAAATCGTGCACAAATCACGTAAAGAGAGCTAAAAAATGGTTTACGAGTCTGTAAGTGTTATGTGTCAGACAACATTGTGTAAGAGTGAACAGAGTGTGAGATACAAAAAAATGAATTTTTTATATAGTGGACAAATCACGTAAAGAGAGTTAAAAAACGGTTTAGTAGTCTCTCAGTGATATATGTCAGACACAAAAGTAAACAGAGATATGTGTTACATACAAAAGTGAACAGAGTGTGAAGTAAGTGAGGTACAAAAAAATTAATATTTGAAATCGTGCACAAATCACGTAAAGATACCTAAAAAATGGTTTACGAGTCTGTAAGTGTTATGTGTCAGACAACATTGTGTAAAAGTGAACAGAGTGTGAGATACAAAAAAATGAATTTTTTATATAGTGGACAAATCACGTAAAGAGAGTTAAAAAATGGTTTAGTAGACTCTCAGTGATATATGTCAGACACAAAATTGAACAGAGATATGTGTTACATACAAAAGTGAACAGAGTGTGAAGTAAGTGAGGTACAAAAAAATTAATATTTGAAATCGTGCACAAATCACGTAAAGAGAGCTAAAAAATGATTTACGAGTCTGTAAGTGTTGTGTGTCAGACAACATTGTGTAAAATTGAACAGAGTGTGAGATACAAAATAATGATTTTTTTATATAGTGGACAAATCACGTAAAGAGAGTTAAAAAACGGTTTAGTAGTATCTCAGTGATATGTGTCACACACAAAAGTGAACAGAGTGTGAAGTAAGTGAGGTACAAAAAAATTAATATTTGAAATCGTGCACAAATCACGTAAATTGAGCTAAAAAATGGTTTACGAGTCCGTAAGTGTTATGTGTCAGACAACATTGTGTAAAATTGAACAGAGTGTGAGATACAAAATAATGATTTTTTTATATAGTGGACAAATCACGTAAAGAGAGTTAAAAAACGGTTTAGTAGTATCTCAGTGATATGTGTCACACACAAAAGTGAACAGAGTGTGAAGTAAGTGAGGTACAAAGAAATTAATATTTGAAATCGTGCACAAATCACGTAAATTGAGCTAGAAAATGGTTTGCGAGTCTGTAAGTGTTATGTGTCAGACAACATTGTGTAAAAGTGAACAGAGTGTGAGATACAAAAAAATGATATCTTTATATAGTGGACAAATCACGTAAAGAGAGTTAAAAAACGGTTTAGTAGTATCTCAGTGATATGTGTCACACACAAAAGTGAACAGAGTGTGAAGTAAGTGAGGTACAAAAAAATTAATATTTGAAATCGTGCACAAATCACGTAAAGAGAGCTAAAAAATGGTTTACGAGTCTGTAAGTGTTATGTGTCAGACAACATTGTGTAAAAGTGAACAGAGTGTGAGATACAAAATAATGATTTTTTATATAGTGGACAAATCACGTAAAAAGAGTTAAAAAACGGTTTAGTAGTCTCTCAGTGATATATGTCAGACACAAAAGTAAACAGAGATATGTGTTACATACAAAAGTGAACAGAGTGTGAAGTAAGTGAGGTACAAAAAAATTAATATTTGAAATCGTGCACAAATCACGTAAAGAGAGCTAAAAAATGGTTTACGAGTCTGTAAGTGTTATGTGTCAGACAACATTGTGTAAAAGTGAACAGAGTGTGAGATACAAAAAAATGAATTTTTTATATAGTGGACAAATCACGTAAAGAGAGTTAAAAAATGGTTTAGTAGACTCTCAGTGATATATGTCAGACACAAAATTGAACAGTGATATGTGTTACATACAAAAGTGAACAGAGTGTGAAGTAAGTGAGGTACAAAAAAATTAATATTTGAAATCGTGCACAAATCACGTAAAGAGAGCTAAAAAATGATTTACGAGTCTGTAAGTGTTGTGTGTCAGACAACATTGTGTAAAATTGAACAGAGTGTGAGATACAAAATAATGATTTTTTTATATAGTGGACAAATCACGTAAAGAGAGTTAAAAAACGGTTTAGTAGTATCTCAGTGAAATGTGTCACACACAAAAGTGAACAGAGTGTGAAGTAAGTGAGGTACAAAGAAATTAATATTTGAAATCGTGCACAAATCACGTAAATTGAGCTAGAAAATGGTTTGCGAGTCTGTAAGTGTTATGTGTCAGACAACATTGTGTAAAAGTGAACAGAGTGTGAGATACAAAAAAATGATATCTTTATATAGGGGACAAATCAGGTAAAGAGAGTTAAAAAACGGTTTAGTAGTATCTCAGTGATATGTGTCACACACAAAAGTGAACAGAGTGTGAAGTAAGTGAGGTACAAAAAAATTAATATTTGAAATCGTGCACAAATCACGTAAAGAGAGCTAAAAAATGGTTTACGAGTCTGTAAGTGTTATGTGTCAGACAACATTGTGTAAAAGTGAACAGAGTGTGAGATACAAAATAATGATTTATTATATAGTGGACAAATCACGTAAAAAGAGTTAAAAAACGGTTTAGTAGTCTCTCAGTGATATATGTCAGACACAAAAGAAAACAGAGATATGTGTTACATACAAAAGTGAACAGAGTGTGAAGTAAGTGAGGTACAAAAAAATTAATATTTGAAATCGTGCACAAATCACGTAAAGAGAGCTAAAAAATGGTTTACGAGTCTGTAAGTGTTATGTGTCAGACAACATTGTGTAAGAGTGAACAGAGTGTGAGATACAAAAAAATGAATTTTTTATATAGTGGACAAATCACGCAAAGAGAGTTAAAAAACGGTTTAGTAGTCTCTCAGTGATATATGTCAGACACAAAAGTGAACAGAGATATGTGTTACATACAAAAGTGAACAGAGTGTGAAGTAAGTGAGGTACAAAAAAATTAATATTTGAAATCGTGCACAAATCACGTAAGGAGAGCTAAAAAATGGTTTACGAGTCTGTAAGTGTTATGTGTCAAACAACATTGTGTAAAAGTGAACAGAGTGTGAGATACAAAAAAATGATTTCTTTATATAGTGGACAAATCACGTAAACAGATTTAAAAAACGGTTCAGTAGTCTCTCAGTGATATATGTCAAACACAAAAGTGAACAGAGATATGTGTCACACACAAAAGTGAACAGAGTGTGAAGTAAGTGAGGTACAAAAAAATTAATATTTGAAATCGTGCACAAATCACGTAAAGAGAGCTAAAAAATGGTTTACGAGTCTGTAAGTGTTATGTGTCAGACAACATTGTGTAAGAGTGAACAGAGTGTGAGATACAAAAAAATGAATTTTTTATATAGTGGACAAATCACGTAAAGAGAGTTAAAAAACGGTTTAGTAGTCTCTCAGTGATATATGTCAGACACAAAAGTGAACAGAGATATGTGTTACATACAAAAGTGAACAGAGTGTGAAGTAAGTGAGGTACAAAAAAATTAATATTTGAAATCGTGCACAAATCACGTAAAGAGAGCTAAAAAATGTTTTACGAGTCTGTAAGTGTTATGTGTCAGACAACATTGTGTAAGAGTGAACAGAGTGTGAGATACAAAAAAATGAATTTTTTATATAGTGGACAAATCACGTAAAGAGAGTTAAAAAACGGTTTAGTAGTCTCTCAGTGATATATGTCAGACACAAAAGTGAACAGAGATATGTGTTACATACAAAAGTGAACAGAGTGTGAAGTAAGTGAGGTACAAAAAAATTAATATTTGAAATCGTGCACAAATCACGTAAAGAGAGCTAAAAAATGGTTTACGAGTCTGTAAGTGTTTTGTGTCAGACAACATTGTGTAAAAGTGAACAGAGTGTGAGATACAAAAAAATGATTTCTTTATATAGTGGACAAATCACGTAAAGAGAGTTAAAAAACGGTTTAGTAGTCTCTCAGTGATATATGTCAGACACAAAAGTGAACAGAGATATGTGTCACACACAAAAGTGAACAGAGTGTGAAGTAAGTAAGGTACAAAAAAATTAATATTTGAAATCGTGCACAAATCACGTAAAGAGAGCTAAAAAATGGTTTACGAGTCTGTAAGTGTTATGTGTCAGACAACATTGTGTAAAAGTGAACAGAGTGTGAGATACAAAATAATGATTTTTTATATAGTGGACAAATCACGTAAAGAGAGTTAAAAAACGGTTTAGTAGTATCTCAGTGATATGTGTCACACACAAAAGTGAACAGAGTGTGAAGTAAGAGAGGTACAAAAAAATTAATATTTGAAATCGTGCACAAATCACGTAAATTGAGCTAAAAAATGGTTTACGAGTCCGTAAGTGTTATGTGTCAGACAACATCGTGTAAAAGTGAACAGAGTGTGAGATACAAAAAAATGATTTCTTTATATAGTGGACAAATCACGTAAAGAGAGTTAAAAAACGGTTTAGTAGTCTCTCAGTGATATATGTCAGACACAAAAGTGAACAGAGATATGTGTCACACACAAAAGTGAACAGAGTGTGAAGTAAGTGAGGTACAAAAAAATTAATATTTGAAATCGTGCACAAATCACGTAAAGAGAGCTAAAAAATGGTTTACGAGTCTGTAAGTGTTATGTGTCAGACAACATTGTGTAAGAGTGAACAGAGTGTGAGATACAAAAAAATGAATTTTTTATATAGTGGACAAATGACGTAAAGAGAGTTAAAAAACGGTTTAGTAGTCTCTCAGTGATATATGTCAGACACAAAAGTGAACAGAGTGTGAAGTAAGTGAGGTACAAAAAAATTAATATTTGAAATCGTGCACAAATCACGTAAAGAGAGCTAAAAAATGGTTTACGAGTCTGTAAGTGTTATGTGTCAGACAACATTGTGTAAGAGTGAACAGAGTGTGAGATACAAAAAAATGATTTTTTTATATAGTGGACAAATCACGTAAAGAGAGTTAAAAAACGGTTTAGTAGTCTCTCAGTGATATATGTCAGACACAAAAGTGAACAGAGTGTGAAGTAAGTGAGGTACAAAAAAATTAATATTTGAAATCGTGCACAAATCACGTAAAGAGAGCTAAAAAATGGTTTACGAGTCTGTAAGTGTTATGTGTCAGACAACATTGTGTAAAAGTGAACAGAGTGTGAGATACAAAAAAATGATTTCTTTATATAGTGGACAAATCACGTAAAGAGAGTTAAAAAACGGTTTAGTAGTCTCTCAGTGATATATGTCAGACACAAAAGTGAACAGAGATATGTGTCACACACAAAAGTGAACAGAGTGTGAAGTAAGTGAGGTACAAAAAAATTAATATTTGAAATCGTGCACAAATCACGTAAAGAGAGCTAAAAAATGGTTTACGAGTCTGTAAGTGTTATGTGTCAGACAACATTGTGTAAGAGTGAACAGAGTGTGAGATACAAAAAAATGAATTTTTTATATAGTGGACAAATCACGTAAAGAGAGTTAAAAAACGGTTTAGTAGTCTCTCAGTGATATATGTCAGACACAAAAGTGAACAGAGATATGTGTTACATACAAAAGTGAACAGAGTGTGAAGTAAGTGAGGTACAAAAAAATTAATATTTGAAATCGTGCACAAATCACGTAAAGAGAGCTAAAAAATGTTTTACGAGTCTGTAAGTGTTATGTGTCAGACAACATTGTGTAAGAGTGAACAGAGTGTGAGATACAAAAAAATGAATTTTTTATATAGTGGACAAATCACGTAAAGAGAGTTAAAAAACGGTTTAGTAGTCTCTCAGTGATATATGTCAGACACAAAAGTGAACAGAGATATGTGTTACATACAAAAGTGAACAGAGTGTGAAGTAAGTGAGGTACAAAAAAATTAATATTTGAAATCGTGCACAAATCACGTAAAGAGAGCTAAAAAATGGTTTACGAGTCTGTAAGTGTTTTGTGTCAGACAACATTGTGTAAAAGTGAACAGAGTGTGAGATACAAAAAAATGATTTCTTTATATAGTGGACAAATCACGTAAAGAGAGTTAAAAAACGGTTTAGTAGTCTCTCAGTGATATATGTCAGACACAAAAGTGAACAGAGATATGTGTCACACACAAAAGTGAACAGAGTGTGAAGTAAGTAAGGTACAAAAAAATTAATATTTGAAATCGTGCACAAATCACGTAAAGAGAGCTAAAAAATGGTTTACGAGTCTGTAAGTGTTATGTGTCAGACAACATTGTGTAAAAGTGAACAGAGTGTGAGATACAAAATAATGATTTTTTATATAGTGGACAAATCACGTAAAGAGAGTTAAAAAACGGTTTAGTAGTATCTCAGTGATATGTGTCACACACAAAAGTGAACAGAGTGTGAAGTAAGAGAGGTACAAAAAAATTAATATTTGAAATCGTGCACAAATCACGTAAATTGAGCTAAAAAATGGTTTACGAGTCCGTAAGTGTTATGTGTCAGACAACATCGTGTAAAAGTGAACAGAGTGTGAGATACAAAAAAATGATTTCTTTATATAGTGGACAAATCACGTAAAGAGAGTTAAAAAACGGTTTAGTAGTCTCTCAGTGATATATGTCAGACACAAAAGTGAACAGAGATATGTGTCACACACAAAAGTGAACAGAGTGTGAAGTAAGTGAGGTACAAAAAAATTAATATTTGAAATCGTGCACAAATCACGTAAAGAGAGCTAAAAAATGGTTTACGAGTCTGTAAGTGTTATGTGTCAGACAACATTGTGTAAGAGTGAACAGAGTGTGAGATACAAAAAAATGAATTTTTTATATAGTGGACAAATCACGTAAACAGATTTAAAAAACGGTTCAGTAGTCTCTCAGTGATATATGTCAAACACAAAAGTGAACAGAGATATGTGTTACATACAAAAGTGAACAGAGTGTGAAGTAAGTGAGGTACAAAAAAATTAATATTTGAAATCGTGCACAAATCACGTAAGGAGAGCTAAAAAATGGTTTACGAGTCTGTAAGTGTTATGTGTCAAACAACATTGTGTAAAAGTGAACAGAGTGTGAGATACAAAAAAATGATTTCTTTATATAGTGGACAAATCACGTAAACAGATTTAAAAAACGGTTCAGTAGTCTCTCAGTGATATATGTCAAACACAAAAGTGAACAGAGATATGTGTCACACACAAAAGTGAACAGAGTGTGAAGTAAGTGAGGTACAAAAAAATTAATATTTGAAATCGTGCACAAATCACGTAAAGAGAGCTAAAAAATGGTTTACGAGTCTGTAAGTGTTATGTGTCAGACAACATTGTGTAAGAGTGAACAGAGTGTGAGATACAAAAAAATGAATTTTTTATATAGTGGACAAATCACGTAAAGAGAGTTAAAAAACGGTTTAGTAGTCTCTCAGTGATATATGTCAGACACAAAAGTGAACAGAGATATGTGTTACATACAAAAGTGAACAGAGTGTGAAGTAAGTGAGGTACAAAAAAATTAATATTTGAAATCGTGCACAAATCACGTAAAGAGAGCTAAAAAATGTTTTACGAGTCTGTAAGTGTTATGTGTCAGACAACATTGTGTAAGAGTGAACAGAGTGTGAGATACAAAAAAATGAATTTTTTATATAGTGGACAAATCACGTAAAGAGAGTTAAAAAACGGTTTAGTAGTCTCTCAGTGATATATGTCAGACACAAAAGTGAACAGAGATATGTGTTACATACAAAAGTGAACAGAGTGTGAAGTAAGTGAGGTACAAAAAAATTAATATTTGAAATCGTGCACAAATCACGTAAAGAGAGCTAAAAAATGGTTTACGAGTCTGTAAGTGTTTTGTGTCAGACAACATTGTGTAAAAGTGAACAGAGTGTGAGATACAAAAAAATGATTTCTTTATATAGTGGACAAATCACGTAAAGAGAGTTAAAAAACGGTTTAGTAGTCTCTCAGTGATATATGTCAGACACAAAAGTGAACAGAGATATGTGTCACACACAAAAGTGAACAGAGTGTGAAGTAAGTAAGGTACAAAAAAATTAATATTTGAAATCGTGCACAAATCACGTAAAGAGAGCTAAAAAATGGTTTACGAGTCTGTAAGTGTTATGTGTCAGACAACATTGTGTAAAAGTGAACAGAGTGTGAGATACAAAATAATGATTTTTTATATAGTGGACAAATCACGTAAAGAGAGTTAAAAAACGGTTTAGTAGTATCTCAGTGATATGTGTCACACACAAAAGTGAACAGAGTGTGAAGTAAGAGAGGTACAAAAAAATTAATATTTGAAATCGTGCACAAATCACGTAAATTGAGCTAAAAAATGGTTTACGAGTCCGTAAGTGTTATGTGTCAGACAACATCGTGTAAAAGTGAACAGAGTGTGAGATACAAAAAAATGATTTCTTTATATAGTGGACAAATCACGTAAAGAGAGTTAAAAAACGGTTTAGTAGTCTCTCAGTGATATATGTCAGACACAAAAGTGAACAGAGATATGTGTCACACACAAAAGTGAACAGAGTGTGAAGTAAGTGAGGTACAAAAAAATTAATATTTGAAATCGTGCACAAATCACGTAAAGAGAGCTAAAAAATGGTTTACGAGTCTGTAAGTGTTATGTGTCAGACAACATTGTGTAAGAGTGAACAGAGTGTGAGATACAAAAAAATGAATTTTTTATATAGTGGACAAATGACGTAAAGAGAGTTAAAAAACGGTTTAGTAGTCTCTCAGTGATATATGTCAGACACAAAAGTGAACAGAGTGTGAAGTAAGTGAGGTACAAAAAAATTAATATTTGAAATCGTGCACAAATCACGTAAAGAGAGCTAAAAAATGGTTTACGAGTCTGTAAGTGTTATGTGTCAGACAACATTGTGTAAGAGTGAACAGAGTGTGAGATACAAAAAAATGATTTTTTTATATAGTGGACAAATCACGTAAAGAGAGTTAAAAAACGGTTTAGTAGTCTCTCAGTGATATATGTCAGACACAAAAGTGAACAGAGTGTGAAGTAAGTGAGGTACAAAAAAATTAATATTTGAAATCGTGCACAAATCACGTAAAGAGAGCTAAAAAATGGTTTACGAGTCTGTAAGTGTTATGTGTCAGACAACATTGTGTAAAAGTGAACAGAGTGTGAGATACAAAAAAATGATTTCTTTATATAGTGGACAAATCACGTAAAGAGAGTTAAAAAACGGTTTAGTAGTCTCTCAGTGATATATGTCAGACACAAAAGTGAACAGAGATATGTGTCACACACAAAAGTGAACAGAGTGTGAAGTAAGTGAGGTACAAAAAAATTAATATTTGAAATTGTGCACAAATCACGTAAAGAGAGCTAAAAAATGGTTTACGAGTCTGTAAGTGTTATGTGTCAGACAACATTGTGTAAGAGTGAACAGAGTGTGAGATACAAAAAAATGAATTTTTTATATAGTGGACAAATCACGTAAAGAGAGTTAAAAAACGGTTTAGTAGTCTCTCAGTGATATATGTCAGACACAAAAGTGAACAGAGATATGTGTTACATACAAAAGTGAACAGAGTGTGAAGTAAGTGAGGTACAAAAAAATTAATATTTGAAATCGTGCACAAATCACGTAAAGAGAGCTAAAAAATGTTTTACGAGTCTGTAAGTGTTATGTGTCAGACAACATTGTGTAAGAGTGAACAGAGTGTGAGATACAAAAAAATGAATTTTTTATATAGTGGACAAATCACGTAAAGAGAGTTAAAAAACGGTTTAGTAGTCTCTCAGTGATATATGTCAGACACAAAAGTGAACAGAGATATGTGTTACATACAAAAGTGAACAGAGTGTGAAGTAAGTGAGGTACAAAAAAATTAATATTTGAAATCGTGCACAAATCACGTAAAGAGAGCTAAAAAATGGTTTACGAGTCTGTAAGTGTTTTGTGTCAGACAACATTGTGTAAAAGTGAACAGAGTGTGAGATACAAAAAAATGATTTCTTTATATAGTGGACAAATCACGTAAAGCGAGTTAAAAAACGGTTTAGTAGTCTCTCAGTGATATATGTCAGACACAAAAGTGAACAGAGATATGTGTCACACACAAAAGTGAACAGAGTGTGAAGTAAGTAAGGTACAAAAAAATTAATATTTGAAATCGTGCACAAATCACGTAAAGAGAGCTAAAAAATGGTTTACGAGTCTGTAAGTGTTATGTGTCAGACAACATTGTGTAAAAGTGAACAGAGTGTGAGATACAAAATAATGATTTTTTATATAGTGGACAAATCACGTAAAGAGAGTTAAAAAACGGTTTAGTAGTATCTCAGTGATATGTGTCACACACAAAAGTGAACAGAGTGTGAAGTAAGAGAGGTACAAAAAAATTAATATTTGAAATCGTGCACAAATCACGTAAATTGAGCTAAAAAATGGTTTACGAGTCCGTAAGTGTTATGTGTCAGACAACATCGTGTAAAAGTGAACAGAGTGTGAGATACAAAAAAATGATTTCTTTATATAGTGGACAAATCACGTAAAGAGAGTTAAAAAACGGTTTAGTAGTCTCTCAGTGATATATGTCAGACACAAAAGTGAACAGAGATATGTGTCACACACAAAAGTGAACAGAGTGTGAAGTAAGTGAGGTACAAAAAAATTAATATTTGAAATCGTGCACAAATCACGTAAAGAGAGCTAAAAAATGGTTTACGAGTCTGTAAGTGTTATGTGTCAGACAACATTGTGTAAGAGTGAACAGAGTGTGAGATACAAAAAAATGAATTTTTTATATAGTGGACAAATCACGTAAAGAGAGTTAAAAAACGGTTTAGTAGTCTCTCAGTGATATATGTCAGACACAAAAGTAAACAGAGATATGTGTTACATACAAAAGTGAACAGAGTGTGAAGTAAGTGAGGTACAAAAAAATTAATATTTGAAATCGTGCACAAATCACGTAAAGATACCTAAAAAATGGTTTACGAGTCTGTAAGTGTTATGTGTCAGACAACATTGTGTAAAAGTGAACAGAGTGTGAGATACAAAAAAATGAATTTTTTATATAGTGGACAAATCACGTAAAGAGAGTTAAAAAATGGTTTAGTAGACTCTCAGTGATATATGTCAGACACAAAATTGAACAGAGATATGTGTTACATACAAAAGTGAACAGAGTGTGAAGTAAGTGAGGTACAAAAAAATTAATATTTGAAATCGTGCACAAATCACGTAAAGAGAGCTAAAAAATGATTTACGAGTCTGTAAGTGTTGTGTGTCAGACAACATTGTGTAAAATTGAACAGAGTGTGAGATACAAAATAATGATTTTTTTATATAGTGGACAAATCACGTAAAGAGAGTTAAAAAACGGTTTAGTAGTATCTCAGTGATATGTGTCACACACAAAAGTGAACAGAGTGTGAAGTAAGTGAGGTACAAAAAAATTAATATTTGAAATCGTGCACAAATCACGTAAATTGAGCTAAAAAATGGTTTACGAGTCCGTAAGTGTTATGTGTCAGACAACATTGTGTAAAATTGAACAGAGTGTGAGATACAAAATAATGATTTTTTTATATAGTGGACAAATCACGTAAAGAGAGTTAAAAAACGGTTTAGTAGTATCTCAGTGATATGTGTCACACACAAAAGTGAACAGAGTGTGAAGTAAGTGAGGTACAAAGAAATTAATATTTGAAATCGTGCACAAATCACGTAAATTGAGCTAGAAAATGGTTTGCGAGTCTGTAAGTGTTATGTGTCAGACAACATTGTGTAAAAGTGAACAGAGTGTGAGATACAAAAAAATGATATCTTTATATAGTGGACAAATCACGTAAAGAGAGTTAAAAAACGGTTTAGTAGTATCTCAGTGATATGTGTCACACACAAAAGTGAACAGAGTGTGAAGTAAGTGAGGTACAAAAAAATTAATATTTGAAATCGTGCACAAATCACGTAAAGAGAGCTAAAAAATGGTTTACGAGTCTGTAAGTGTTATGTGTCAGACAACATTGTGTAAAAGTGAACAGAGTGTGAGATACAAAATAATGATTTTTTATATAGTGGACAAATCACGTAAAAAGAGTTAAAAAACGGTTTAGTAGTCTCTCAGTGATATATGTCAGACACAAAAGTAAACAGAGATATGTGTTACATACAAAAGTGAACAGAGTGTGAAGTAAGTGAGGTACAAAAAAATTAATATTTGAAATCGTGCACAAATCACGTAAAGAGAGCTAAAAAATGGTTTACGAGTCTGTAAGTGTTATGTGTCAGACAACATTGTGTAAAAGTGAACAGAGTGTGAGATACAAAAAAATGAATTTTTTATATAGTGGACAAATCACGTAAAGAGAGTTAAAAAATGGTTTAGTAGACTCTCAGTGATATATGTCAGACACAAAATTGAACAGTGATATGTGTTACATACAAAAGTGAACAGAGTGTGAAGTAAGTGAGGTACAAAAAAATTAATATTTGAAATCGTGCACAAATCACGTAAAGAGAGCTAAAAAATGATTTACGAGTCTGTAAGTGTTGTGTGTCAGACAACATTGTGTAAAATTGAACAGAGTGTGAGATACAAAATAATGATTTTTTTATATAGTGGACAAATCACGTAAAGAGAGTTAAAAAACGGTTTAGTAGTATCTCAGTGATATGTGTCACACACAAAAGTGAACAGAGTGTGAAGTAAGTGAGGTACAAAGAAATTAATATTTGAAATCGTGCACAAATCACGTAAATTGAGCTAGAAAATGGTTTGCGAGTCTGTAAGTGTTATGTGTCAGACAACATTGTGTAAAAGTGAACAGAGTGTGAGATACAAAAAAATGATATCTTTATATAGGGGACAAATCAGGTAAAGAGAGTTAAAAAACGGTTTAGTAGTATCTCAGTGATATGTGTCACACACAAAAGTGAACAGAGTGTGAAGTAAGTGAGGTACAAAAAAATTAATATTTGAAATCGTGCACAAATCACGTAAAGAGAGCTAAAAAATGGTTTACGAGTCTGTAAGTGTTATGTGTCAGACAACATTGTGTAAAAGTGAACAGAGTGTGAGATACAAAATAATGATTTATTATATAGTGGACAAATCACGTAAAAAGAGTTAAAAAACGGTTTAGTAGTCTCTCAGTGATATATGTCAGACACAAAAGAAAACAGAGATATGTGTTACATACAAAAGTGAACAGAGTGTGAAGTAAGTGAGGTACAAAAAAATTAATATTTGAAATCGTGCACAAATCACGTAAAGAGAGCTAAAAAATGGTTTACGAGTCTGTAAGTGTTATGTGTCAGACAACATTGTGTAAGAGTGAACAGAGTGTGAGATACAAAAAAATGAATTTTTTATATAGTGGACAAATCACGCAAAGAGAGTTAAAAAACGGTTTAGTAGTCTCTCAGTGATATATGTCAGACACAAAAGTGAACAGAGATATGTGTTACATACAAAAGTGAACAGAGTGTGAAGTAAGTGAGGTACAAAAAAATTAATATTTGAAATCGTGCACAAATCACGTAAGGAGAGCTAAAAAATGGTTTACGAGTCTGTAAGTGTTATGTGTCAAACAACATTGTGTAAAAGTGAACAGAGTGTGAGATACAAAAAAATGATTTCTTTATATAGTGGACAAATCACGTAAACAGATTTAAAAAACGGTTCAGTAGTCTCTCAGTGATATATGTCAAACACAAAAGTGAACAGAGATATGTGTCACACACAAAAGTGAACAGAGTGTGAAGTAAGTGAGGTACAAAAAAATTAATATTTGAAATCGTGCACAAATCACGTAAAGAGAGCTAAAAAATGGTTTACGAGTCTGTAAGTGTTATGTGTCAGACAACATTGTGTAAGAGTGAACAGAGTGTGAGATACAAAAAAATGAATTTTTTATATAGTGGACAAATCACGTAAAGAGAGTTAAAAAACGGTTTAGTAGTCTCTCAGTGATATATGTCAGACACAAAAGTGAACAGAGATATGTGTTACATACAAAAGTGAACAGAGTGTGAAGTAAGTGAGGTACAAAAAAATTAATATTTGAAATCGTGCACAAATCACGTAAAGAGAGCTAAAAAATGTTTTACGAGTCTGTAAGTGTTATGTGTCAGACAACATTGTGTAAGAGTGAACAGAGTGTGAGATACAAAAAAATGAATTTTTTATATAGTGGACAAATCACGTAAAGAGAGTTAAAAAACGGTTTAGTAGTCTCTCAGTGATATATGTCAGACACAAAAGTGAACAGAGATATGTGTTACATACAAAAGTGAACAGAGTGTGAAGTAAGTGAGGTACAAAAAAATTAATATTTGAAATCGTGCACAAATCACGTAAAGAGAGCTAAAAAATGGTTTACGAGTCTGTAAGTGTTTTGTGTCAGACAACATTGTGTAAAAGTGAACAGAGTGTGAGATACAAAAAAATGATTTCTTTATATAGTGGACAAATCACGTAAAGAGAGTTAAAAAACGGTTTAGTAGTCTCTCAGTGATATATGTCAGACACAAAAGTGAACAGAGATATGTGTCACACACAAAAGTGAACAGAGTGTGAAGTAAGTAAGGTACAAAAAAATTAATATTTGAAATCGTGCACAAATCACGTAAAGAGAGCTAAAAAATGGTTTACGAGTCTGTAAGTGTTATGTGTCAGACAACATTGTGTAAAAGTGAACAGAGTGTGAGATACAAAATAATGATTTTTTATATAGTGGACAAATCACGTAAAGAGAGTTAAAAAACGGTTTAGTAGTATCTCAGTGATATGTGTCACACACAAAAGTGAACAGAGTGTGAAGTAAGAGAGGTACAAAAAAATTAATATTTGAAATCGTGCACAAATCACGTAAATTGAGCTAAAAAATGGTTTACGAGTCCGTAAGTGTTATGTGTCAGACAACATCGTGTAAAAGTGAACAGAGTGTGAGATACAAAAAAATGATTTCTTTATATAGTGGACAAATCACGTAAAGAGAGTTAAAAAACGGTTTAGTAGTCTCTCAGTGATATATGTCAGACACAAAAGTGAACAGAGATATGTGTCACACACAAAAGTGAACAGAGTGTGAAGTAAGTGAGGTACAAAAAAATTAATATTTGAAATCGTGCACAAATCACGTAAAGAGAGCTAAAAAATGGTTTACGAGTCTGTAAGTGTTATGTGTCAGACAACATTGTGTAAGAGTGAACAGAGTGTGAGATACAAAAAAATGAATTTTTTATATAGTGGACAAATGACGTAAAGAGAGTTAAAAAACGGTTTAGTAGTCTCTCAGTGATATATGTCAGACACAAAAGTGAACAGAGTGTGAAGTAAGTGAGGTACAAAAAAATTAATATTTGAAATCGTGCACAAATCACGTAAAGAGAGCTAAAAAATGGTTTACGAGTCTGTAAGTGTTATGTGTCAGACAACATTGTGTAAGAGTGAACAGAGTGTGAGATACAAAAAAATGATTTTTTTATATAGTGGACAAATCACGTAAAGAGAGTTAAAAAACGGTTTAGTAGTCTCTCAGTGATATATGTCAGACACAAAAGTGAACAGAGTGTGAAGTAAGTGAGGTACAAAAAAATTAATATTTGAAATCGTGCACAAATCACGTAAAGAGAGCTAAAAAATGGTTTACGAGTCTGTAAGTGTTATGTGTCAGACAACATTGTGTAAAAGTGAACAGAGTGTGAGATACAAAAAAATGATTTCTTTATATAGTGGACAAATCACGTAAAGAGAGTTAAAAAACGGTTTAGTAGTCTCTCAGTGATATATGTCAGACACAAAAGTGAACAGAGATATGTGTCACACACAAAAGTGAACAGAGTGTGAAGTAAGTAAGGTACAAAAAAATTAATATTTGAAATCGTGCACAAATCACGTAAAGAGAGCTAAAAAATGGTTTACGAGTCTGTAAGTGTTATGTGTCAGACAACATTGTGTAAAAGTGAACAGAGTGTGAGATACAAAATAATGATTTTTTATATAGTGGACAAATCACGTAAAGAGAGTTAAAAAACGGTTTAGTAGTATCTCAGTGATATGTGTCACACACAAAAGTGAACAGAGTGTGAAGTAAGTGAGGTACAAAAAAATTAATATTTGAAATCGTGCACAAATCACGTAAATTGAGCTAAAAAATGGTTTACGAGTCCGTAAGTGTTATGTGTCAGACAACATTGTGTAAAATTGAACAGAGTGTGAGATACAAAATAATGATTTTTTTATATAGTGGACAAATCACGTAAAGAGAGTCAAAAAACGGTTTAGTGGTATCTCAGTGATATGTGTCACACACAAAAGTGAACAGAGTGTGAAGTAAGTGAGGTACAAAGAAATTAATATTTGAAATCGTGCACAAATCACGTAAATTGAGCTAGAAAATGGTTTACGAGTCTGTAAGTGTTGTGTGTCAGACAACATTGTGTAAAATTGAACAGAGTGTGAGATACAAAATAATGATTTTTTTATATAGTGGACAAATCACGTAAAGAGAGTTAAAAAACGGTTTAGTAGTATCTCAGTGATATGTGTCACACACAAAAGTGAACAGAGTGTGAAGTAAGTGAGGTACAAAGAAATTAATATTTGAAATCGTGCACAAATCACGTAAATTGAGCTAGAAAATGGTTTGCGAGTCTGTAAGTGTTATGTGTCAGACAACATTGTGTAAAAGTGAACAGAGCACACTCTGTTCAAAAAAATGATATCTTTATATAGTGGACAAATCACGTAAAGAGAGTTAAAAAACGGTTTAGTAGTATCTCAGTGATATGTGTCACACACAAAAGTGAACAGAGTGTGAAGTAAGTGAGGTACAAAAAAATTAATATTTGAAATCGTGCACAAATCACGTAAAGAGAGCTAAAAAATGGTTTACGAGTCTGTAAGTGTTATGTGTCAGACAACATTGTGTAAAAGTGAACAGAGTGTGAGATACAAAATAATGATTTTTTATATAGTGGACAAATCACGTAAAAAGAGTTAAAAAACGGTTTAGTAGTCTCTCAGTGATATATGTCAGACACAAAAGTAAACAGAGATATGTGTTACATACAAAAGTGAACAGAGTGTGAAGTAAGTGAGGTACAAAAAAATTAATATTTGAAATCGTGCACAAATCACGTAAAGAGAGCTAAAAAATGGTTTACGAGTCTGTAAGTGTTATGTGTCAGACAACATTGTGTAAGAGTGAACAGAGTGTGAGATACAAAAAAATGAATTTTTTATATAGTGGACAAATCACGCAAAGAGAGTTAAAAAACGGTTTAGTAGTCTCTCAGTGATATATGTCAGACACAAAAGTGAACAGAGATATGTGTTACATACAAAAGTGAACAGAGTGTGAAGTAAGTGAGGTACAAAAAAATTAATATTTAAAATCGTGCACAAATCACGTAAAGAGAGCTAAAAAATGGTTTACGAGTCTGTAAGTGTTATGTGTCAAACAACATTGTGTAAAAGTGAACAGAGTGTGAGATACAAAAAAATGATTTCTTTATATAGTGGACAAATCACGTAAACAGATTTAAAAAACGGTTTAGTAGTCTCTCAGTGATATATGTCAAACACAAAAGTGAACAGAGATATGTGTCACACACAAAAGTGAACAGAGTGTGAAGTAAGTGAGGTACAAAAACATTAATATTTGAAATCGTGCACAAATCACGTAAAGAGAGCTAAAAAATGGTTTACGAGTCTGTAAGTGTTATGTGTCAGACAACATTGTGTAAGAGTGAACAGAGTGTGAGATACAAAAAAATGAATTTTTTATATAGTGGACAAATCACGTAAAGAGAGTTAAAAAACGGTTTAGTAGTCTCTCAGTGATATATGTCAGACACAAAAGTGAACAGAGATATGTGTTACATACAAAAGTGAACAGAGTGTGAAGTAAGTGAGGTACAAAAAAATTATATTTGAAATCGTGCACAAATCACGTAAAGAGAGCTAAAAAATGGTTTACGAGTCTGTAAGTGTTATGTGTCAGACAACATTGTGTAAGAGTGAACAGAGTGTGAGATACAAAAAAATGAATTTTTTATATAGTGGACAAATCACGTAAGGAGAGTTAAAAAACGGTTTAGTAGTCTCTCAGTGATATATGTCAGACACAAAAGTGAACAGAGATATGTGTTACATACAAAAGTGAACAGAGTGTGAAGTAAGTGAGGTACAAAAAAATTAATATTTGAAATCGTGCACAAATCACGTAAAGAGAGCTAAAAAATGGTTTACGAGTCTGTAAGTGTTTTGTGTCAGACAACATTGTGTAAAAGTGAACAGAGTGTGAGATACAAAAAAATGATTTCTTTATATAGTGGACAAATCACGTAAAGAGAGTTAAAAAACGGTTTAGTAGTCTCTCAGTGATATATGTCAGACACAAAAGTGAACAGAGATATGTGTCACACACAAAAGTGAACAGAGTGTGAAGTAAGTAAGGTACAAAAAAATTAATATTTGAAATCGTGCACAAATCACGTAAAGAGAGCTAAAAAATGGTTTACGAGTCTGTAAGTGTTATGTGTCAGACAACATTGTGTAAAAGTGAACAGAGTGTGAGATACAAAATAATGATTTTTTATATAGTGGACAAATCACGTAAAGAGAGTTAAAAAACGGTTTAGTAGTATCTCAGTGATATGTGTCACACACAAAAGTGAACAGAGTGTGAAGTAAGAGAGGTACAAAAAAATTAATATTTGAAATCGTGCACAAATCACGTAAATTGAGCTAAAAAATGGTTTACGAGTCCGTAAGTGTTATGTGTCAGACAACATCGTGTAAAAGTGAACAGAGTGTGAAGTAAGTGAGGTACAAAAAAATTAATATTTGAAATCGTGCACAAATCACGTAAAGAGAGCTAAAAAATGGTTTACGAGTCTGTAAGTGTTATGTGTCAGACAACATTGTGTAAGAGTGAACAGAGTGTGAGATACAAAAAAATGAATTTTTTATATAGTGGACAAATCACGTAAAGAGAGTTAAAAAACGGTTTAGTAGTCTCTCAGTGATATATGTCAGACACAAAAGTAAACAGAGATATGTGTTACATACAAAAGTGAACAGAGTGTGAAGTAAGTGAGGTACAAAAAAATTAATATTTGAAATCGTGCACAAATCACGTAAAGATACCTAAAAAATGGTTTACGAGTCTGTAAGTGTTATGTGTCAGACAACATTGTGTAAAAGTGAACAGAGTGTGAGATACAAAAAAATGAATTTTTTATATAGTGGACAAATCACGTAAAGAGAGTTAAAAAATGGTTTAGTAGACTCTCAGTGATATATATCAGACACAAAATTGAACAGAGATATGTGTTACATACAAAAGTGAACAGAGTGTGAAGTAAGTGAGGTACAAAAAAATTAATATTTGAAATCGTGCACAAATCACGTAAAGAGAGCTAAAAAATGATTTACGAGTCTGTAAGTGTTGTGTGTCAGACAACATTGTGTAAAATTGAACAGAGTGTGAGATACAAAATAATGATTTTTTTATATAGTGGACAAATCACGTAAAGAGAGTTAAAAAACGGTTTAGTAGTATCTCAGTGATATGTGTCACACACAAAAGTGAACAGAGTGTGAAGTAAGTGAGGTACAAATAAATTAATATTTGAAATCGTGCACAAATCACGTAAATTGAGCTAGAAAATGGTTTGCGAGTCTGTAAGTGTTATGTGTCAGACAACATTGTGTAAAAGTGAACAGAGTGTGAGATACAAAAAAATGATATCTTTATATAGTGGACAAATCACGTAAAGAGAGTTAAAAAACGGTTTAGTAGTCTCTCAGTGATATATGTCAGACACAAAAGTGAACAGAGATATGTGTCACACACAAAAGTGAACAGAGTGTGAAGTAAGTGAGGTACAAAAAAATTAATATTTGAAATCGTGCACAAATCACGTAAACAGAGCTAAAAAATGGTTTACGAGTCTGTAAGTGTTATGTGTCAGACAACATTGTGTAAGAGTGAACAGAGTGTGAGATACAAAAAAATGAATTTTTTATATAGTGGACAAATCACGTAAAGAGAGTTAAAAAACGGTTTAGTAGTCTCTCTGTGATATATGTCAGACACAAAATTGAACAGAGATATGTGTTACATACAAAAGTGAACAGAGTGTGAAGTAAGTGAGGTACAAAAAAATTAATATTTGAAATCGTGCACAAATCACGTAAAGAGAGCTAAAAAATGGTTTACGAGTCTGTAAGTGTTATGTGTCAGACAACGTTGTGTAAGAGTGAACAGAGTGTGAGATACAAAAAAATGAATTTTTTATATAGTGGACAAATGACGTAAAGAGAGTTAAAAAACGGTTTAGTAGTCTCTCAGTGATATATGTCAGACACAAAAGTGAACAAAGTGTGAAGTAAGTGAGGTACAAAAAAATTAATATTTGAAATCGTGCACAAATCACGTAAAGAGAGCTAAAAAATGGTTTACGAGTCTGTAAGTGTTATGTGTCAGACAACATTGTGTAAGAGTGAACAGAGTGTGAGATACAAAAAAATGATTTTTTTATATAGTGGACAAATCACGTAAAGAAAGTTAAAAAACGGTTTAGTAGTCTCTCAGTGATATATGTCAGACACAAAAGTGAACAGAGTGTGAAGTAAGTGAGGTACAAAAAAATTAATATTTGAAATCGTGCACAAATCACGTAAAGAGAGCTAAAAAATGGTTTACGAGTCTGTAAGTGTTAGGTGTCAGACAACATTGTGTAAAAGTGAACAGAGTGTGAGATACAAAAAAATGATTTCTTTATATAGTGGACAAATCACGTAAAGAGAGTTAAAAAACGGTTTAGTAGTCTCTCAGTGATATATGTCAGACACAAAAGTGAACAGAGATATGTGTCACACACAAAAGTGAACAGAGTGTGAAGTAAGTAAGGTACAAAAAAATTAATATTTGAAATCGTGCACAAATCACGTAAAGAGAGCTAAAAAATGGTTTACGAGTCTGTAAGTGTTATGTGTCAGACAACATTGTGTAAAAGTGAACAGAGTGTGAGATACAAAATAATGATTTTTTATATAGTGGACAAATCACGTAAAGAGAGTTAAAAAACGGTTTAGTAGTATCTCAGTGATATGTGTCACACACAAAAGTGAACAGAGTCTGAAGTAAGTGAGGTACAAAAAAATTAATATTTGAAATCGTGCACAAATCACGTAAATTGAGCTAAAAAATGGTTTACGAGTCCGTAAGTGTTATGTGTCAGACAACATTGTGTAAAATTGAACAGAGTGTGAGATACAAAATAATGATTTTTTTATATAGTGGACAAATCACGTAAAGAGAGTTAAAAAACGGTTTAGTAGTATCTCAGTGATATGTGTCACACACAAAAGTGAACAGAGTGTGAAGTAAGTGAGGTACAAAGAAATTAATATTTGAAATCGTGCACAAATCACGTAAATTGAGCTAGAAAATGGTTTGCGAGTCTGTAAGTGTTATGTGTCAGACAACATTGTGTAAAAGTGAACAGAGTGTGAGATACAAAAAAATGATATCTTTATATAGTGGACAAATCACGTAAAGAGAGTTAAAAAACGGTTTAGTAGTATCTCAGTGATATGTGTCACACACAAAAGTGAACAGAGTGTGAAGTAAGTGAGGTACAAAAAAATTAATATTTGAAATCGTGCACAAATCACGTAAAGAGAGCTAAAAAATGGTTTACGAGTCTGTAAGTGTTATGTGTCAGACAACATTGTGTAAAAGTGAACAGAGTGTGAGATACAAAATAATGATTTTTTATATAGTGGACAAATCACGTAAAAAGAGTTAAAAAACGGTTTAGTAGTCTCTCAGTGATATATGTCAGACACAAAAGTAAACAGAGATATGTGTTACATACAAAAGTGAACAGAGTGTGAAGTAAGTGAGGTACAAAAAAATTAATATTTGAAATCGTGCACAAATCACGTAAAGAGAGCTAAAAAATGGTTTACGAGTCTGTAAGTGTTATGTGTCAGACAACATTGTGTAAAAGTGAACAGAGTGTGAGATACAAAAAAATGAATTTTTTATATAGTGGACAAATCACGTAAAGAGAGTTAAAAAATGGTTTAGTAGACTCTCAGTGATATATGTCAGACACAAAATTGAACAGTGATATGTGTTACATACAAAAGTGAACAGAGTGTGAAGTAAGTGAGGTACAAAAAAATTAATATTTGAAATCGTGCACAAATCACGTAAAGAGAGCTAAAAAATGATTTACGAGTCTGTAAGTGTTGTGTGTCAGACAACATTGTGTAAAATTGAACAGAGTGTGAGATACAAAATAATGATTTTTTTATATAGTGGACAAATCACGTAAAGAGAGTTAAAAAACGGTTTAGTAGTATCTCAGTGATATGTGTCACACACAAAAGTGAACAGAGTGTGAAGTAAGTGAGGTACAAAGAAATTAATATTTGAAATCGTGCACAAATCACGTAAATTGAGCTAGAAAATGGTTTGCGAGTCTGTAAGTGTTATGTGTCAGACAACATTGTGTAAAAGTGAACAGAGTGTGAGATACAAAAAAATGATATCTTTATATAGGGGACAAATCAGGTAAAGAGAGTTAAAAAACGGTTTAGTAGTATCTCAGTGATATGTGTCACACACAAAAGTGAACAGAGTGTGAAGTAAGTGAGGTACAAAAAAATTAATATTTGAAATCGTGCACAAATCACGTAAAGAGAGCTAAAAAATGGTTTACGAGTCTGTAAGTGTTATGTGTCAGACAACATTGTGTAAAAGTGAACAGAGTGTGAGATACAAAATAATGATTTATTATATAGTGGACAAATCACGTAAAAAGAGTTAAAAAACGGTTTAGTAGTCTCTCAGTGATATATGTCAGACACAAAAGTAAACAGAGATATGTGTTACATACAAAAGTGAACAGAGTGTGAAGTAAGTGAGGTACAAAAAAATTAATATTTGAAATCGTGCACAAATCACGTAAAGAGAGCTAAAAAATGGTTTACGAGTCTGTAAGTGTTATGTGTCAGACAACATTGTGTAAGAGTGAACAGAGTGTGAGATACAAAAAAATGAATTTTTTATATAGTGGACAAATCACGCAAAGAGAGTTAAAAAACGGTTTAGTAGTCTCTCAGTGATATATGTCAGACACAAAAGTGAACAGAGATATGTGTTACATACAAAAGTGAACAGAGTGTGAAGTAAGTGAGGTACAAAAAAATTAATATTTGAAATCGTGCACAAATCACGTAAGGAGAGCTAAAAAATGGTTTACGAGTCTGTAAGTGTTATGTGTCAAACAACATTGTGTAAAAGTGAACAGAGTGTGAGATACAAAAAAATGATTTCTTTATATAGTGGACAAATCACGTAAACAGATTTAAAAAACGGTTCAGTAGTCTCTCAGTGATATATGTCAAACACAAAAGTGAACAGAGATATGTGTCACACACAAAAGTGAACAGAGTGTGAAGTAAGTGAGGTACAAAAAAATTAATATTTGAAATCGTGCACAAATCACGTAAAGAGAGCTAAAAAATGGTTTACGAGTCTGTAAGTGTTATGTGTCAGACAACATTGTGTAAGAGTGAACAGAGTGTGAGATACAAAAAAATGAATTTTTTATATAGTGGACAAATCACGTAAAGAGAGTTAAAAAACGGTTTAGTAGTCTCTCAGTGATATATGTCAGACACAAAAGTGAACAGAGATATGTGTTACATACAAAAGTGAACAGAGTGTGAAGTAAGTGAGGTACAAAAAAATTAATATTTGAAATCGTGCACAAATCACGTAAAGAGAGCTAAAAAATGGTTTACGAGTCTGTAAGTGTTTTGTGTCAGACAACATTGTGTAAAAGTGAACAGAGTGTGAGATACAAAAAAATGATTTCTTTATATAGTGGACAAATCACGTAAAGAGAGTTAAAAAACGGTTTAGTAGTCTCTCAGTGATATATGTCAGACACAAAAGTGAACAGAGATATGTGTCACACACAAAAGTGAACAGAGTGTGAAGTAAGTAAGGTACAAAAAAATTAATATTTGAAATCGTGCACAAATCACGTAAAGAGAGCTAAAAAATGGTTTACGAGTCTGTAAGTGTTATGTGTCAGACAACATTGTGTAAAAGTGAACAGAGTGTGAGATACAAAATAATGATTTTTTATTTAGTGGACAAATCACGTAAAGAGAGTTAAAAAACGGTTTAGTAGTATCTCAGTGATATGTGTCACACACAAAAGTGAACAGAGTGTGAAGTAAGAGAGGTACAAAAAAATTAATATTTGAAATCGTGCACAAATCACGTAAATTGAGCTAAAAAATGGTTTACGAGTCCGTAAGTGTTATGTGTCAGACAACATCGTGTAAAAGTGAACAGAGTGTGAGATACAAAAAAATGATTTCTTTATATAGTGGACAAATCACGTAAAGAGAGTTAAAAAACGGTTTAGTAGTCTCTCAGTGATATATGTCAGACACAAAAGTGAACAGAGATATGTGTCACACACAAAAGTGAACAGAGTGTGAAGTAAGTGAGGTACAAAAAAATTAATATTTGAAATCGTGCACAAATCACGTAAAGAGAGCTAAAAAATGGTTTACGAGTCTGTAAGTGTTATGTGTCAGACAACATTGTGTAAGAGTGAACAGAGTGTGAGATACAAAAAAATGAATTTTTTATATAGTGGACAAATCACGTAAAGAGAGTTAAAAAACGGTTTAGTAGTCTCTCAGTGATATATGTCAGACACAAAAGTAAACAGAGATATGTGTTACATACAAAAGTGAACAGAGTGTGAAGTAAGTGAGGTACAAAAAAATTAATATTTGAAATCGTGCACAAATCACGTAAAGATACCTAAAAAATGGTTTACGAGTCTGTAAGTGTTATGTGTCAGACAACATTGTGTAAAAGTGAACAGAGTGTGAGATACAAAAAAATGAATTTTTTATATAGTGGACAAATCACGTAAAGAGAGTTAAAAAATGGTTTAGTAGACTCTCAGTGATATATGTCAGACACAAAATTGAACAGAGATATGTGTTACATACAAAAGTGAACAGAGTGTGAAGTAAGTGAGGTACAAAAAAATTAATATTTGAAATCGTGCACAAATCACGTAAAGAGAGCTAAAAAATGATTTACGAGTCTGTAAGTGTTGTGTGTCAGACAACATTGTGTAAAATTGAACAGAGTGTGAGATACAAAATAATGATTTTTTTATATAGTGGACAAATCACGTAAAGAGAGTTAAAAAACGGTTTAGTAGTATCTCAGTGATATGTGTCACACACAAAAGTGAACAGAGTGTGAAGTAAGTGAGGTACAAAGAAATTAATATTTGAAATCGTGCACAAATCACGTAAATTGAGCTAGAAAATGGTTTGCGAGTCTGTAAGTGTTATGTGTCAGACAACATTGTGTAAAAGTGAACAGAGTGTGAGATACAAAAAAATGATATCTTTATATAGTGGACAAATCACGTAAAGAGAGTTAAAAAACGGTTTAGTAGTATCTCAGTGATATGTGTCACACACAAAAGTGAACAGAGTGTGAAGTAAGTGAGGTACAAAAAAATTAATATTTGAAATCGTGCACAAATCACGTAAAGAGAGCTAAAAAATGGTTTACGAGTCTGTAAGTGTTATGTGTCAGACAACATTGTGTAAGAGTGAACAGAGTGTGAGATTCAAAAAAATGAATTTTTTATATAGTGGACAAATCACGCAAAGAGAGTTAAAAAACGGTTTAGTAGTCTCTCAGTGATATATGTCAGACACAAAAGTGAACAGAGATATGTGTTACATACAAAAGTGAACAGAGTGTGAAGTAAGTGAGGTACAAAAAAATTAATATTTGAAATCGTGCACAAATCACGTAGAGAGCTAAAAAATGGTTTACGAGTCTGTAAGTGTTATGTGTCAGACAACATTGTGTAAAAGTGAACAGAGTGTGAGATACAAAAAAATGATTTCTTTATATAGTGGACAAATCACGTAAAGAGAGTTAAAAAACGGTTTAGTAGTCTCTCAGTGATATATGTCAGACTCAAAAGTGAACAGAGATATGTGTCACACACAAAAGTGAACAGAGTGTGAAGTAAGTAAGGTACAAAAAAATTAATATTTGAAATCGTGCACAAATCACGTAAAGAGAGCTAAAAAATGGTTTACGAGTCTGTAAGTGTTATGTGTCAGACAACATTGTGTAAAAGTGAACAGAGTGTGAGATACAAAATAATGATTTTTTTATATAGTGGACAAATCACGTAAAGAGAGTTAAAAAACGGTTTAGTAGTATCTCAGTGATATGTGTCACACACAAAAGTGAACAGAGTGTGAAGTAAGTGAGGTACAAAAAAATTAATATTTGAAATCGTGCACAAATCACGTAAAGAGAGCTAAAAAATGGTTTACGAGTCTGTAAGTGTTATGTGTCAGACAACATTGTGTAAGAGTGAACGGAGTGTGAGATACAAAAAAATGAATTTTTTATATAGTGGACAAATCACGTAAAGAGAGTTAAAAAACGGTTTAGTAGTCTCTCAGTGATATATGTCAGACACAAAAGTAAACAGAGATATGTGTTACATACAAAAGTGAACAGAGTGTGAAGTAAGTGAGGTACAAAAAAATTAATATTTGAAATCGTGCACAAATCACGTAAAGAGAGCTAAAAAATGGTTTACGAGTCTGTAAGTGTTATGTGTCAGACAACATTGTGTAAAAGTGAACAGAGTGTGAGATACAAAAAAATGATTTTTTTATATAGTGGACAAATCACGTAAAGAGAGTTAAAAAATGGTTTAATAGACTCTCAGTGATGTATGTCAGACACAAAATTGAACAGAGATATGTGTTACATACAAAAATGAACAGAGTGTGAAGTAAGTGAGGTACAAAAAAATTAATATTTGAAATCGTGCACAAATCACGTAAAGAGAGCTAAAAAATGATTTACGAGTCTGTAAGTGTTGTGTGTCAGACAACATTGTGTAAAATTGAACAGAGTGTGAGATACAAAATAATGATTTTTTTATATAGTGGACAAATCACGTAAAGAGAGTTAAAAAACGGTTTAGTAGTATCTCAGTGATATGTGTCACACACAAAAGTGAACAGAGTGTGAAGTAAGTGAGGTACAAAAAAATTAATATTTGAAATCGTGCACAAATCACGTAAAGAGAGCTAAAAAATGGTTTACGAGTCTGTAAGTGTTATGTGTCAGACAACATTGTGTAAGAGTGAACAGAGTGTGAGATACAAAAAAATGAATTTTTTATATAGTGGACAAATCACGAAAAGAGAGTTAAAAAACGGTTTAGTAGTCTCTCAGTGATATATGTCAGACACTAAAGTAAACAGAGATATGTGTTACATACAAAAGTGAACAGAGTGTGAAGTAAGTGAGGTACAAAAAAATTAATATTTGAAATCGTGCACAAATCACGTAAAGAGACCTCAAAAATGGTTTACGAGTCTGTAAGTGTAATGTGTCAGACAACATTGTGTAAAAGTGAACAGAGTGTGAGATACAAAAAAATGATTTTTTTATATAGTGGACAAATCACGTAAAGAGAGTTAAAAAATGGTTTAGTAGACTCTCAGTGATATATGTCAGACACAAAATTGAACAGAGATATGTGTTACATACAAAAGTGAACAGAGTGTGAAGTAAGTGAGGTACAAAAAAATTAATATTTGAAATCGTGCACAAATCACGTAAAGAGAGCTAAAAAATGATTTACGAGTCTGTAAGTGTTGTGTGTCAGACAACATTGTGTAAAATTGAACAGAGTGTGAGATACAAAATAATGATTTTTTTATATAGTGGACAAATCACGTAAAGAGAGTTAAAAAACGGTTTAGTAGTATCTCAGTGATATGTGTCACACACAAAAGTGAACAGAGTGTGAAGTAAGTGAGGTACAAATAAATTAATATTTGAAATCGTGCACAAATCACGTAAATTGAGCTAGAAAATGGTTTGCGAGTCTGTAAGTGTTATGTGTCAGACAACATTGTGTAAAAGTGAACAGAGTGTGAGATACAAAAAAATGATATCTTTATATAGTGGACAAATCACGTAAAGAGAGTTAAAAAACGGTTTAGTAGTCTCTCAGTGATATATGTCAGACACAAAAGTGAACAGAGATATGTGTCACACACAAAAGTGAACAGAGTGTGAAGTAAGTGAGGTACAAAAAAATTAATATTTGAAATCGTGCACAAATCACGTAAACAGAGCTAAAAAATGGTTTACGAGTCTGTAAGTGTTATGTGTCAGACAACATTGTGTAAGAGTGAACAGAGTGTGAGATACAAAAAAATGAATTTTTTATATAGTGGACAAATCACGTAAAGAGAGTTAAAAAACGGTTTAGTAGTGTCTCTGTGATATATGTCAGACACAAAAGTGAACAGAGATATGTGTTACATACAAAAGTGAACAGAGTGTGAAGTAAGTGAGGTACAAAAAAATTAATATTTGAAATCGTGCACAAATCACGTAAAGAGAGCTAAAAAATGGTTTACGAGTCTGTAAGTGTTATGTGTCAGACAACATTGTGTAAGAGTGAACAGAGTGTGAGATACAAAAAAATGAATTTTTTATATAGTGGACAAATCACGTAAAGAGAGTTAAAAAACGGTTTAGTAGTCTCTCAGTGATATATGTCAGACACAAAAGTGAATAGAGATATGTGTTACATACAAAACTGAACAGAGTGTGAAGTAAGTGAGGTACAAAAAAATTAATATTTGAAATCGTGCACAAATCACGTAAAGAGAGCTAAAAAATGGTTTACGAGTCTGTAAGTGTTATGTGTCAGACAACATTGTGTAAAAGTGAACAGAGTGTGAGATACAAAAAAATGATTTCTTTATATAGTGGACAAATCACGTAAAGAGAGTTAAAAAAACGGTTTAGTAGTCTCTCAGTGATATATGTCAGACACAAAAGTAAACAGAGATATGTGTCACACACAAAAGTGAACAGAGTGTGAAGTAAGTAAGGTACAAAAAAATTAATATTTGAAATCGTGCACAAATCACGTAAAGAGAGCTAAAAAATGGTTTACGAGTCTGTAAGTGTTATGTGTCAGACAACATTGTGTAAAAGTGAACAGAGTGTGAGATACAAAATAATGATTTTTTATATAGTGGACAAATCACGTAAAGAGAGTTAAAAAACGGTTTAGTAGTATCTCAGTGATATGTGTCACACACAAAAGTGAACAGAGTGTGAAGTAAGTGAGGTACAAAAAAATTAATATTTGAAATCGTGCACAAATCACGTAAATTGAGCTAAAAAATGGTTTACGAGTCCGTAAGTGTTATGTGTCAGACAACATCGTGTAAAAGTGAACAGAGTGTGAGATACAAAAAAATGATTTCTTTATATAGTGGACAAATCACGTAAAGAGAGTTAAAAAACGGTTTAGTAGTCTCTCAGTGATATATGTCAGACACAAAAGTGAACAGATATGTGTCACACACAAAAGTGAACAGAGTGTGAAGTAAGTGAGGTACAAAAAAATTAATATTTGAAATCGTGCACAAATCACGTAAATTGAGCTAAAAAATGGTTTACGAGTCCGTAAGTGTTATGTGTCAGACAACATTGTGTAAGAGTGAACAGAGTGTGAGATACAAAAAAATGAATTTTTTATATAGTGGACAAATCACGTAAAGAGAGTTAAAAAACGGTTTAGTAGTCTCTCAGTGATATATGTCAGACACAAAAGTAAACAGAGATATGTGTTACATACAAAAGTGAACAGAGTGTGAAGTAAGTGAGGTACAAAAAAATTAATATTTGAAATCGTGCACAAATCACGTAAAGATACCTAAAAAATGGTTTACGAGTCTGTAAGTGTTATGTGTCAGACAACATTGTGTAAAAGTGAACAGAGTGTGAGATACAAAAAAATGAATTTTTTATATAGTGGACAAATCACGTAAAGAGAGTTAAAATATGGTTTAGTAGACTCTCAGTGATATATGTCAGACACAAAATTGAACAGTGATATGTGTTACATACAAAAGTGAACAGAGTGTGAAGTAAGTGAGGTACAAAAAAATTAATATTTGAAATCGTGCACAAATCACGTAAAGAGAGCTAAAAAATGATTTACGAGTCTGTAAGTGTTGTGTGTCAGACAACATTGTGTAAAATTGAACAGAGTGTGAGATACAAAATAATGATTTTTTTATATAGTGGACAAATCACGTAAAGAGAGTTAAAAAACGGTTTAGTAGTATCTCAGTGATATGTGTCACACACAAAAGTGAACAGAGTGTGAAGTAAGTGAGGTACAAAGAAATTAATATTTGAAATCGTGCACAAATCACGTAAATTGAGCTAGAAAATGGTTTGCGAGTCTGTAAGTATGTGTCAGACAACATTGTGTAAAAGTGAACAGAGTGTGAGATACAAAAAAATGATATCTTTATATAGTGGACAAATCACGTAAAGAGAGTTAAAAAACGGTTTAGTAGTATCTCAGTGATATGTGTCACACACAAAAGTGAACAGAGTGTGAAGTAAGTGAGGTACAAAAAAATTAATATTTGAAATCGTGCACAAATCACGTAAAGAGAGCTAAAAAATGGTTTACGAGTCTGTAAGTGTTATGTGTCAGACAACATTGTGTAAGAGTGAACAGAGTGTGAGATACAAAAAAATGATTTTTTTATATAGTGGACAAATCACGTAAAGAGAGTTAAAAAACGGTTTAGTAGTCTCTCAGTGATATATGTCAGACACAAAAGTAAACAGAGATATGTGTTACATACAAAAGTGAACAGAGTGTGAAGTAAGTGAGGTACAAAAAAATTAATATTTGAAATCGTGCACAAATCACGTAAAGAGAGCTAAAAAATGATTTACGAGTCTGTAAGTGTTGTGTGTCAGACAACATTGTGTAAAATTGAACAGAGTGTGAGATACAAAATAATGATTTTTTTATATAGTGGACAAATCACGTAAAGAGAGTTAAAAAACGGTTTAGTAGTATCTCAGTGATATGTGTCACACACAAAAGTGAACAGAGTGTGAAGTAAGTGAGGTACAAAGAAATTAATATTTGAAATTGTGCACAAATCACGTAAATTGAGCTAGAAAATGGTTTGCGAGTCTGTAAGTGTTATGTGTCAGACAACATTGTGTAAAAGTGAACAGAGTGTGAGATACAAAAAAATGATATCTTTATATAGTGGACAAATCACGTAAAGAGAGTTAAAAAACGGTTTAGTAGTATCTCAGTGATATGTGTCACACACAAAAGTGAACAGAGTGTGAAGTAAGTGAGGTACAAAAAAATTAATATTTGAAATCGTGCACAAATCACGTAAAGAGAGCTAAAAAATGGTTTACGAGTCTGTAAGTGTTATGTGTCAGACAACATTGTGTAAGAGTGAACAGAGTGTGAGATTCAAAAAAATGAATTTTTTATATAGTGGACAAATCACGCAAAGAGAGTTAAAAAACGGTTTAGTAGTCTCTCAGTGATATATGTCAGACACAAAAGTGAACAGAGATATGTGTTACATACAAAAGTGAACAGAGTGTGAAGTAAGTGAGGTACAAAAAAATTAATATTTGAAATCGTGCACAAATCACGTAAAGAGAGCTAAAAAATGGTTTACGAGTCTGTAAGTGTTATGTGTCAGACAACATTGTGTAAAAGTGAACAGAGTGTGAGATACAAAAAAATGATTTCTTTATATAGTGGACAAATCACGTAAAGAGAGTTAAAAAACGATTTAGTAGTCTCTCAGTGATATATGTCAGACTCAAAAGTGAACAGAGATATGTGTCACACACAAAAGTGAACAGAGTGTGAAGTAAGTAAGGTACAAAAAAATTAATATTTGAAATCGTGCACAAATCACGTAAAGAGAGCTAAAAAATGGTTTACGAGTCTGTAAGTGTTATGTGTCAGACAACATTGTGTAAAAGTGAACAGAGTGTGAGATACAAAATAATGATTTTTTTATATAGTGGACAAATCACGTAAAGAGAGTTAAAAAACGGTTTAGTAGTATCTCAGTGATATGTGTCACACACAAAAGTGAACAGAGTGTGAAGTAAGTGAGGTACAAAAAAATTAATATTTGAAATCGTGCACAAATCACGTAAAGAGAGCTAAAAAATGGTTTACGAGTCTGTAAGTGTTATGTGTCAGACAACATTGTGTAAGAGTGAACGGAGTGTGAGATACAAAAAAATGAATTTTTTATATAGTGGACAAATCACGTAAAGAGAGTTAAAAAACGGTTTAGTAGTCTCTCAGTGATATATGTCAGACACAAAAGTAAACAGAGATATGTGTTACATACAAAAGTGAACAGAGTGTGAAGTAAGTGAGGTACAAAAAAATTAATATTTGAAATCGTGCACAAATCACGTAAAGAGAGCTAAAAAATGGTTTACGAGTCTGTAAGTGTTATGTGTCAGACAACATTGTGTAAAAGTGAACAGAGTGTGAGATACAAAAAAATGATTTTTTTATATAGTGGACAAATCACGTAAAGAGAGTTAAAAAATGGTTTAGTAGACTCTCAGTGATATATGTCAGACACAAAATTGAACAGAGATATGTGTTACATACAAAAGTGAACAGAGTGTGAAGTAAGTGAGGTACAAAAAAATTAATATTTGAAATCGTGCACAAATCACGTAAAGAGAGCTAAAAAATGATTTACGAGTCTGTAAGTGTTGTGTGTCAGACAACATTGTGTAAAATTGAACAGAGTGTGAGATACAAAATAATGATTTTTTTATATAGTGGACAAATCACGTAAAGAGAGTTAAAAAACGGTTTAGTAGTATCTCAGTGATATGTGTCACACACAAAAGTGAACAGAGTGTGAAGTAAGTGAGGTACAAAAAAATTAATATTTGAAATCGTGCACAAGTCACGTAAAGAGAGCTAAAAAATGGTTTACGAGTCTGTAAGTGTTATGTGTCAGACAACATTGTGTAAGAGTGAACAGAGTGTGAGATACAAAAAAATGAATTTTTTATATAGTGGACAAATCACGTAAAGAGAGTTAAAAAACGGTTTAGTAGTCTCTCAGTGATATATGTCAGACACAAAAGTAAACAGAGATATGTGTTACATACAAAAGTGAACAGAGTGTGAAGTAAGTGAGGTACAAAAAAATTAATATTTGAAATCGTGCACAAATCACGTAAAGAGAGCTAAAAAATGATTTACGAGTCTGTAAGTGTTGTGTGTCAGACAACATTGTGTAAAATTGAACAGAGTGTGAGATACAAAATAATGATTTTTTTATATAGTGGACAAATCACGTAAAGAGAGTTAAAAAACGGTTTAGTAGTATCTCAGTGATATGTGTCACACACAAAAGTGAACAGAGTGTGAAGTAAGTGAGGTACAAATAAATTAATATTTGAAATCGTGCACAAATCACGTAAATTGAGCTAGAAAATGGTTTGCGAGTCTGTAAGTGTTATGTGTCAGACAACATTGTGTAAGAGTGAACAGAGTGTGAGATACAAAAAAATGATATCTTTATATAGTGGACAAATCACGTAAAGAGAGTTAAAAAACGGTTTAGTAGTCTCTCAGTGATATATGTCAGACTCAAAAGTGAACAGAGATATGTGTCACACACAAAAGTGAACAGAGTGTGAAGTAAGTGAGGTACAAAAAAATTAATATTTGAAATCGTGCACAAATCACGTAAACAGAGCTAAAAAATGGTTTACGAGTCTGTAAGTGTTATGTGTCAGATAACATTGTGTAAGAGTGAACAGAGTGTGAGATACAAAAAAATGAATTTTTTATATAGTGGACAAATCACGTAAAGAGAGTTAAAAAACGGTTTAGTAGTCTCTCTGTGATATATGTCAGACACAAAAGTGAACAGAGATATGTGTTACATACAAAAGTGAACAGAGTGTGAAGTAAGTGAGGTACAAAAAAATTAATATTTGAAATCGTGCACAAATCAAGTAAAGAGAGCTAAAAAATGGTTTACGAGTCTGTAAGTGTTATGTGTCAGACAACATTGTGTAAGAGTGAACAGTGTGTGAGATACAAAAAAATGAATTTTTTATATAGTGGACAAATCACGTAAAGAGAGTTAAAAAACGGTTTAGTAGTCTCTCAGTCATATATGTCAGACACAAAAGTGAACAGAGATATGTGTTACATACAAAAGTGAACAGAGTGTGAAGTAAGTGAGGTACAAAAAAATTAATATTTGAAATCGTGCACAAATCACGTAAAGAGAGCTAAAAAATGGTTTACGAGTCTGTAAGTGTTATGTGTCAGACAACATTGTGTAAGAGTGAACAGAGTGTGAGATACAAAAAAATGAATTTTTTATATAGTGGACAAATCACGTAAAGAGAGTTAAAAAACGGTTTAGTAGTCTCTCAGTGATATATGTCAGACACAAAAGTGAACAGAGATATGTGTTACATACAAAAGTGAACAGAGTGTGAAGTAAGTGAGGTACAAAAAAATTAATATTTGAAATCGTGCACAAATCACGTAAAGAGAGCTAAAAAATGGTTTACGAGTCTGTAAGTGTTATGTGTCAGACAACATTGTGTAAAAGTGAACAGAGTGTGAGATACAAAAAAATGATTTCTTTATATAGTGGACAAATCACGTAAAGAGAGTTAAAAAACGGTTTAGTAGTCTCTCAGTGATATATGTCAGACACAAAAGTGAACAGAGTGTGAAGTAAGTAAGGTACAAAAAAATTAATATTTGAAATCGTGCACAAATCACGTAAAGAGAGCTAAAAAATGGTTTACGAGTCTGTAAGTGTTATGTGTCAGACAACATTGTGTAAAAGTGAACAGAGTGTGAGATACAAAATAATGATTTTTTATATAGTGGACAAATCACGTAAAGAGAGTTAAAAAACGGTTTAGTAGTATCTCAGTGATATGTGTCACACACAAAAGTGAACAGAGTGTGAAGTAAGTGAGGTACAAAAAAATTAATATTTGAAATCGTGCACAAATCACGTAAAGAGAGCTAAAAAATGGTTTACGAGTCTGTAAGTGTTATGTGTCAGACAACATTGTGTAAGAGTGAACAGAGTGTGAGATACAAAAAAATGATTTTTTTATATAGTGGACAAATCACGTAAAGAGAGTTAAAAAACGGTTTAGTAGTCTCTCAGTGATATATGTCAGACACAAAAGTAAACAGAGATATGTGTTACATACAAAAGTGAACAGAGTGTGAAGTAAGTGAGGTACAAAAAAATTAATATTTGAAATCGTGCACAAATCACGTAAAGATACCTAAAAAATGGTTTACGAGTCTGTAAGTGTTATGTGTCAGACAACATTGTGTAAAAGTGAACAGAGTGTGATATACAAAAAAATGAATTTTTTATATAGTGGACAAATCACGTAAAGAGAGTTAAAAAATGGTTTAGTAGACTCTCAGTGATATATGTCAGACACAAAATTGAACAGAGATATGTGTTACATACAAAAGTGAACAGAGTGTGAAGTAAGTGAGGTACAAAAAAATTAATATTTGAAATCGTGCACAAATCACGTAAAGAGAGCTAAAAAATGATTTACGAGTCTGTAAGTGTTATGTGTCAGACAACATTGTGTAAAAGTGAACAGAGTGTGAGATACAAAATAATGATTTTTTATATAGTGGACAAATCACGTAAAGAGAGTTAAAAAACGGTTTAGTAGTCTCTCGGTGATATATGTCAGACACAAAAGTAAACAGAGATATGTGTTACATACAAAAGTGAACAGAGTGTGAAGTAAGTGAGGTACAAAAAAATTAATATTTGAAATCGTACACAAATCACGTAAAGAGAGCTAAAAAATGGTTTACGAGTCTGTAAGTGTTATGTGTCAGACAACATTGTGTAAAAGTGAACAGAGTGTGAGATACAAAATAATGATTTTTTATATAGTGGACAAATCACGTAAAGAGAGTTAAAAAACGGTTTAGTAGTATCTCAGTGATATGTGTCACACACAAAAGTGAACAGAGTGTGAAGTAAGAGAGGTACAAAAAAATTAATATTTGAAATCGTGCACAAATCACGTAAATTGAGCTAAAAAATGGTTTACGAGTCCGTAAGTGTTATGTGTCAGACAACATCGTGTAAAAGTGAACAGAGTGTGAGATACAAAAAAATGATTTCTTTATATAGTGGACAAATCACGTAAAGAGAGTTAAAAAACGGTTTAGTAGTCTCTCAGTGATATATGTCAGACACAAAAGTGAACAGAGATATGTGTCACACACAAAAGTGAACAGAGTGTGAAGTAAGTGAGGTACAAAAAAATTAATATTTGAAATCGTGCACAAATCACGTAAAGAGAGCTAAAAAATGGTTTACGAGTCTGTAAGTGTTATGTGTCAGACAACATTGTGTAAGAGTGAACAGAGTGTGAGATACAAAAAAATGAATTTTTTATATAGTGGACAAATCACGTAAAGAGAGTTAAAAAACGGTTTAGTAGTCTCTCAGTGATATATGTCAGACACAAAAGTAAACAGAGATATGTGTTACATACAAAAGTGAACAGAGTGTGAAGTAAGTGAGGTACAAAAAAATTAATATTTGAAATCGTGCACAAATCACGTAAAGATACCTAAAAAATGGTTTACGAGTCTGTAAGTGTTATGTGTCAGACAACATTGTGTAAAAGTGAACAGAGTGTGAGATACAAAAAAATGAATTTTTTATATAGTGGACAAATCACGTAAAGAGAGTTAAAAAATGGTTTAGTAGACTCTCAGTGATATATGTCAGACACAAAATTGAACAGAGATATGTGTTACATACAAAAGTGAACAGAGTGTGAAGTAAGTGAGGTACAAAAAAATTAATATTTGAAATCGTGCACAAATCACGTAAAGAGAGCTAAAAAATGATTTACGAGTCTGTAAGTGTTGTGTGTCAGACAACATTGTGTAAAATTGAACAGAGTGTGAGATACAAAATAATGATTTTTTTATATAGTGGACAAATCACGTAAAGAGAGTTAAAAAACGGTTTAGTAGTATCTCAGTGATATGTGTCACACACAAAAGTGAACAGAGTGTGAAGTAAGTGAGGTACAAAGAAATTAATATTTGAAATCGTGCACAAATCACGTAAATTGAGCTAGAAAATGGTTTGCGAGTCTGTAAGTGTTATGTGTCAGACAACATTGTGTAAAAGTGAACAGAGTGTGAGATACAAAAAAATGATATCTTTATATAGTGGACAAATCACGTAAAGAGAGTTAAAAAACGGTTTAGTAGTATCTCAGTGATATGTGTCACACACAAAAGTGAACAGAGTGTGAAGTAAGTGAGGTACAAAAAAATTAATATTTGAAATCGTGCACAAATCACGTAAAGAGAGCTAAAAAATGGTTTACGAGTCTGTAAGTGTTATGTGTCAGACAACATTGTGTAAGAGTGAACAGAGTGTGAGATTCAAAAAAATGAATTTTTTATATAGTGGACAAATCACGCAAAGAGAGTTAAAAAACGGTTTAGTAGTCTCTCAGTGATATATGTCAGACACAAAAGTGAACAGAGATATGTGTTACATACAAAAGTGAACAGAGTGTGAAGTAAGTGAGGTACAAAAAAATTAATATTTGAAATCGTGCACAAATCACGTAGAGAGCTAAAAAATGGTTTACGAGTCTGTAAGTGTTATGTGTCAGACAACATTGTGTAAAAGTGAACAGAGTGTGAGATACAAAAAAATGATTTCTTTATATAGTGGACAAATCACGTAAAGAGAGTTAAAAAACGGTTTAGTAGTCTCTCAGTGATATATGTCAGACTCAAAAGTGAACAGAGATATGTGTCACACACAAAAGTGAACAGAGTGTGAAGTAAGTAAGGTACAAAAAAATTAATATTTGAAATCGTGCACAAATCACGTAAAGAGAGCTAAAAAATGGTTTACGAGTCTGTAAGTGTTATGTGTCAGACAACATTGTGTAAAAGTGAACAGAGTGTGAGATACAAAATAATGATTTTTTTATATAGTGGACAAATCACGTAAAGAGAGTTAAAAAACGGTTTAGTAGTATCTCAGTGATATGTGTCACACACAAAAGTGAACAGAGTGTGAAGTAAGTGAGGTACAAAAAAATTAATATTTGAAATCGTGCACAAATCACGTAAAGAGAGCTAAAAAATGGTTTACGAGTCTGTAAGTGTTATGTGTCAGACAACATTGTGTAAGAGTGAACGGAGTGTGAGATACAAAAAAATGAATTTTTTATATAGTGGACAAATCACGTAAAGAGAGTTAAAAAACGGTTTAGTAGTCTCTCAGTGATATATGTCAGACACAAAAGTAAACAGAGATATGTGTTACATACAAAAGTGAACAGAGTGTGAAGTAAGTGAGGTACAAAAAAATTAATATTTGAAATCGTGCACAAATCACGTAAAGAGAGCTAAAAAATGGTTTACGAGTCTGTAAGTGTTATGTGTCAGACAACATTGTGTAAAAGTGAACAGAGTGTGAGATACAAAAAAATGATTTTTTTATATAGTGGACAAATCACGTAAAGAGAGTTAAAAAATGGTTTAATAGACTCTCAGTGATGTATGTCAGACACAAAATTGAACAGAGATATGTGTTACATACAAAAGTGAACAGAGTGTGAAGTAAGTGAGGTACAAAAAAATTAATATTTGAAATCGTGCACAAATCACGTAAAGAGAGCTAAAAAATGATTTACGAGTCTGTAAGTGTTGTGTGTCAGACAACATTGTGTAAAATTGAACAGAGTGTGAGATACAAAATAATGATTTTTTTATATAGTGGACAAATCACGTAAAGAGAGTTAAAAAACGGTTTAGTAGTATCTCAGTGATATGTGTCACACACAAAAGTGAACAGAGTGTGAAGTAAGTGAGGTACAAAAAAATTAATATTTGAAATCGTGCACAAATCACGTAAAGAGAGCTAAAAAATGGTTTACGAGTCTGTAAGTGTTATGTGTCAGACAACATTGTGTAAGAGTGAACAGAGTGTGAGATACAAAAAAATGAATTTTTTATATAGTGGACAAATCACGAAAAGAGAGTTAAAAAACGGTTTAGTAGTCTCTCAGTGATATATGTCAGACACTAAAGTAAACAGAGATATGTGTTACATACAAAAGTGAACAGAGTGTGAAGTAAGTGAGGTACAAAAAAATTAATATTTGAAATCGTGCACAAATCACGTAAAGAGACCTCAAAAATGGTTTACGAGTCTGTAAGTGTAATGTGTCAGACAACATTGTGTAAAAGTGAACAGAGTGTGAGATACAAAAAAATGATTTTTTTATATAGTGGACAAATCACGTAAAGAGAGTTAAAAAATGGTTTAGTAGACTCTCAGTGATATATGTCAGACACAAAATTGAACAGAGATATGTGTTACATACAAAAGTGAACAGAGTGTGAAGTAAGTGAGGTACAAAAAAATTAATATTTGAAATCGTGCACAAATCACGTAAAGAGAGCTAAAAAATGATTTACGAGTCTGTAAGTGTTGTGTGTCAGACAACATTGTGTAAAATTGAACAGAGTGTGAGATACAAAATAATGATTTTTTTATATAGTGGACAAATCACGTAAAGAGAGTTAAAAAACGGTTTAGTAGTATCTCAGTGATATGTGTCACACACAAAAGTGAACAGAGTGTGAAGTAAGTGAGGTACAAATAAATTAATATTTGAAATCGTGCACAAATCACGTAAATTGAGCTAGAAAATGGTTTGCGAGTCTGTAAGTGTTATGTGTCAGACAACATTGTGTAAAAGTGAACAGAGTGTGAGATACAAAAAAATGATATCTTTATATAGTGGACAAATCACGTAAAGAGAGTTAAAAAACGGTTTAGTAGTCTCTCAGTGATATATGTCAGACACAAAAGTGAACAGAGATATGTGTCACACACAAAAGTGAACAGAGTGTGAAGTAAGTGAGGTACAAAAAAATTAATATTTGAAATCGTGCACAAATCACGTAAACAGAGCTAAAAAATGGTTTACGAGTCTGTAAGTGTTATGTGTCAGACAACATTGTGTAAGAGTGAACAGAGTGTGAGATACAAAAAAATGAATTTTTTATATAGTGGACAAATCACGTAAAGAGAGTTAAAAAACGGTTTAGTAGTGTCTCTGTGATATATGTCAGACACAAAAGTGAACAGAGATATGTGTTACATACAAAAGTGAACAGAGTGTGAAGTAAGTGAGGTACAAAAAAATTAATATTTGAAATCGTGCACAAATCACGTAAAGAGAGCTAAAAAATGGTTTACGAGTCTGTAAGTGTTATGTGTCAGACAACATTGTGTAAGAGTGAACAGAGTGTGAGATACAAAAAAATGAATTTTTTATATAGTGGACAAATCACGTAAAGAGAGTTAAAAAACGGTTTAGTAGTCTCTCAGTGATATATGTCAGACACAAAAGTGAATAGAGATATGTGTTACATACAAAACTGAACAGAGTGTGAAGTAAGTGAGGTACAAAAAAATTAATATTTGAAATCGTGCACAAATCACGTAAAGAGAGCTAAAAAATGGTTTACGAGTCTGTAAGTGTTATGTGTCAGACAACATTGTGTAAAAGTGAACAGAGTGTGAGATACAAAAAAATGATTTCTTTATATAGTGGACAAATCACGTAAAGAGAGTTAAAAAAACGGTTTAGTAGTCTCTCAGTGATATATGTCAGACACAAAAGTAAACAGAGATATGTGTCACACACAAAAGTGAACAGAGTGTGAAGTAAGTAAGGTACAAAAAAATTAATATTTGAAATCGTGCACAAATCACGTAAAGAGAGCTAAAAAATGGTTTACGAGTCTGTAAGTGTTATGTGTCAGACAACATTGTGTAAAAGTGAACAGAGTGTGAGATACAAAATAATGATTTTTTATATAGTGGACAAATCACGTAAAGAGAGTTAAAAAACGGTTTAGTAGTATCTCAGTGATATGTGTCACACACAAAAGTGAACAGAGTGTGAAGTAAGTGAGGTACAAAAAAATTAATATTTGAAATCGTGCACAAATCACGTAAATTGAGCTAAAAAATGGTTTACGAGTCCGTAAGTGTTATGTGTCAGACAACATCGTGTAAAAGTGAACAGAGTGTGAGATACAAAAAAATGATTTCTTTATATAGTGGACAAATCACGTAAAGAGAGTTAAAAAACGGTTTAGTAGTCTCTCAGTGATATATGTCAGACACAAAAGTGAACAGATATGTGTCACACACAAAAGTGAACAGAGTGTGAAGTAAGTGAGGTACAAAAAAATTAATATTTGAAATCGTGCACAAATCACGTAAATTGAGCTAAAAAATGGTTTACGAGTCCGTAAGTGTTATGTGTCAGACAACATTGTGTAAGAGTGAACAGAGTGTGAGATACAAAAAAATGAATTTTTTATATAGTGGACAAATCACGTAAAGAGAGTTAAAAAACGGTTTAGTAGTCTCTCAGTGATATATGTCAGACACAAAAGTAAACAGAGATATGTGTTACATACAAAAGTGAACAGAGTGTGAAGTAAGTGAGGTACAAAAAAATTAATATTTGAAATCGTGCACAAATCACGTAAAGATACCTAAAAAATGGTTTACGAGTCTGTAAGTGTTATGTGTCAGACAACATTGTGTAAAAGTGAACAGAGTGTGAGATACAAAAAAATGAATTTTTTATATAGTGGACAAATCACGTAAAGAGAGTTAAAATATGGTTTAGTAGACTCTCAGTGATATATGTCAGACACAAAATTGAACAGTGATATGTGTTACATACAAAAGTGAACAGAGTGTGAAGTAAGTGAGGTACAAAAAAATTAATATTTGAAATCGTGCACAAATCACGTAAAGAGAGCTAAAAAATGATTTACGAGTCTGTAAGTGTTGTGTGTCAGACAACATTGTGTAAAATTGAACAGAGTGTGAGATACAAAATAATGATTTTTTTATATAGTGGACAAATCACGTAAAGAGAGTTAAAAAACGGTTTAGTAGTATCTCAGTGATATGTGTCACACACAAAAGTGAACAGAGTGTGAAGTAAGTGAGGTACAAAGAAATTAATATTTGAAATCGTGCACAAATCACGTAAATTGAGCTAGAAAATGGTTTGCGAGTCTGTAAGTATGTGTCAGACAACATTGTGTAAAAGTGAACAGAGTGTGAGATACAAAAAAATGATATCTTTATATAGTGGACAAATCACGTAAAGAGAGTTAAAAAACGGTTTAGTAGTATCTCAGTGATATGTGTCACACACAAAAGTGAACAGAGTGTGAAGTAAGTGAGGTACAAAAAAATTAATATTTGAAATCGTGCACAAATCACGTAAAGAGAGCTAAAAAATGGTTTACGAGTCTGTAAGTGTTATGTGTCAGACAACATTGTGTAAAAGTGAACAGAGTGTGAGATACAAAATAATGATTTTTTATATAGTGGACAAATCACGTAAAGAGAGTTAAAAAACGGTTTAGTAGTCTCTCGGTGATATATGTCAGACACAAAAGTAAACAGAGATATGTGTTACATACAAAAGTGAACAGAGTGTGAAGTAAGTGAGGTACAAAGAAATTAATATTTGAAATCGTGCACAAATCACGTAAATTGAGCTAGAAAATGGTTTGCGAGTCTGTAAGTATGTGTCAGACAACATTGTGTAATAGTGAACAGAGTGTGAGATACAAAAAAATGATATCTTTATATAGTGGACAAATCACGTAAAGAGAGTTAAAAAACGCTTTAGTAGTATCTCAGTGATATGTGTCACACACAAAAGTGAACAGAGTGTGAAGTAAGAGGGGTACAAAAAAATTAATATTTGAAATCGTGCACAAATCACGTAAATTGAACTAAAAAATGGTTTACGAGTCCGTAAGTGTTATGTGTCAGACAACATCGTGTAAAAGTGAACAGAGTGTGAGATACAAAAAAATGATTTCTTTATATAGTGGACAAATCACGTAAAGAGAGTTAAAAAACGGTTTAGTAGTCTCTCAGTGATATATGTCAGACACAAAAGTGAACAGATATGTGTCACACACAAAAGTGAACAGAGTGTGAAGTAAGTGAGGTACAAAAAAAATTAATATTTGAAATCGTGCACAAATCACGTAAAGAGAGCTAAAAAATGGTTTACGAGTCTGTAAGTGTTATGTGTCAGACAACATTGTGTAAGAGTGAACAGAGTGTGAGATACAAAAAAATGAATTTTTTATATAGTGGACAAATCACGTAAAGAGAGTTAAAAAACGGTTTAGTAGTCTCTCAGTGATATATGTCAGACACAAAAGTAAACAGAGATATGTGTTACATACAAAAGTGAACAGAGTGTGAAGTAAGTGAGGTACAAAAAAATTAATATTTGAAATCGTGCACAAATCACGTAAAGATACCTAAAAAATGGTTTACGAGTCTGTAAGTGTTATGTGTCAGACAACATTGTGTAAAAGTGAACAGAGTGTGAGATACAAAAAAATGAATTTTTTATATAGTGGACAAATCACGTAAAGAGAGTTAAAAAATGGTTTAGTAGACTCTCAGTGATATATGTCAGACACAAAATTGAACAGTGATATGTGTTACATACAAAAGTGAACAGAGTGTGAAGTAAGTGAGGTACAAAAAAATTAATATTTGAAATCGTGCACAAATCACGTAAAGAGAGCT